>CP125978.1:157351178-158809752 GCA_030063025.1 Avena longiglumis | reverse complement strand
GTCGCTGAAACGGTGCACTGTCCGGCAGTCTTCCCAATCATCGAGACTCGAACTGCCCCTTGTACACGACGTACCGCCATCTACAAGTTGACAATAATAACTAACCGTGATTGAAAAACATGTATAATTAAAGTCGCATATGAAGATACACTTATAGAAAGTACTCTTAAATCAAAAAGAGCAAACTCAAAAGCATGCCTCATATATAACTAGCTAGGTCGTTGGACACAGATTGCTTATGACGGACTGTTAGCCAAGTAGGATGCACAATTCGGACTTGTGCATATCACAAGGCTAACAATCCCGTCATAGCACATTCACATATATATTGTGCCACGACAATTCAATCATCGGCATATTCTCGAAAAAGACAAAATAACTCAAAAGCATGCCTCATATATAACTAGCTAGGTCGTTGGACACAGATTGCTTATGACGGGACTGTTAGCCAAGTAGGATGCACAATTCTGGACTTGTGCATATCACAAGGCTAACAATCCCGCCATAGCACATTCACATATATATTGTGCCACGACATTTCAATCATCGGCATATTCTCGAAAAAGACAAAATAACTCAAAAGCATGCCTCATATATAACTAGCTAGGTCGTTGGACACGGGATTGCTTATGACGGATCTAGCCAAGTATGATGCACAATTCACGGACTTGTGCATATCACAACTAACAATCCCGTCATAGCACATTCACATATATATTGTGCCACGACATTTCAATCATCGGCATATTCTCGAAAAGACAAAATAACTCGAAAAGCATGCCTCATATATAACTAGCTAGGTCGTTGGACACAGAATTGCTTATGACGAGACCGTGAGCCAAGTAGGATGCACAATTCGGACTTGTGCATATCACAAGGCTCACAATCCCCATAGCACATTCACATATATATTGTGCCACGACATTTCAATCATCGGCATATTCTCGAAAAAGACAAAAATAACTCGAAAAGCATGCCTCATATATAACTAGCTAGGTCGTTGGACAGAATTGCTTATGAGGACTGTGAGCCAAGTAGGATGCACAATTCTCGGACTTGTGCATATCACAAGGCTCACAATCCCGCATAGCACATTCACATATATATTGTGCCACGACATTTCAATCATCGGCATATTCTCGAAAAAGACAAAAATAACTCAAAAGCATGCCTCATATATAACTAGCTAGGTCGGACACAGATTGCTTATGACGGACCTGTCCAAGTAGGATGCACAATTCACGGACTTGTGCATATCACAAGGTCGACAATCCCGTCATAGCACATTCACATATATATTGTGCCACGACATTTCAATCATCGGAATATTCTCGAAAAGACAAAATAACTCGAAAAGCATGCCTCATATATAACTAGCTAGGTCGTTGGACACGAGATTGCTTATGACGGATGTCACCAAGTAGGATGCACAATTCCTGGACTTGTGCATATCACAAGGTACAATCCCGTCATAGCACATTCACATATATATTGTGCCACGACATTTCAATCATCGGCATATTCTCGAAAAGACAAAAATAACTCACACTTGTCGTCGAGAACCAAAGAGTAAGCAAAAAACCAAAGAGTAAGCAAAAAACCAAGCATTGATTTATATATAATAATAATAAGCAAAATAAGTAAGCGGTGATTCATAAACCTAATAAGATAAGTACACTTGTCGTCCACACACACAAAGGTCATCTATAGTTTGCAACTACAACTAGGCCAACATCAAGCCTTCCGGCTCGGCTTAGGGAACGGAGGACGCATACTGCCATGAACTTCCTATAGTCACCCTGCATCTCTAGGCGATCTTCTATGTCACGGTTATTCGATATTTCCTCCGTAGAAGATCCCCTCAAGTCATGACATCACGAAGATGATTGCCCCAAATCGCTGCTGGATGCGATACATCTCTTGTCTAATATCCGAATCATTGATCTTGGCCTTTGCTTCGCCCACTATTTGAGATGATCCGCAGCGAGAATTCTGGTCAAGTAGGAACGCCTCATGTGATGGAGTGCGTAGTAGGCTTCCTTCATCGCTTTTCCGCTGCTTCACAGGGAACTCGTTACGTGGTTGAAGACGTGCTGCGAACTTGACCTTCTTACGCACGGCTGGTGCCTTCCGTCGAGGCAAAGCCGGTGAGAGCATCATCCGTAACTTCCTTGATCTTGTCGTAGTTTTTCTTCTTTTCTAGACTCCCGAGTCGAAATACGTGGCGTGGGAATGCTTGGCGATAAGGAGATGAGCGTCAAGGTTCATCTCTCGCAAAAAATTCAAATGGAATGTGTTGAAAAAGAATGATGATGATCTAATAAAGCCAATCGACGGTGGATGAATAACGACTTACTCGGAAAGTAAGGCACGAGAATGTATTCCTTTGTCTTGTTCGCCACGAGGATTCTTTTTAGGTACGAGGCCACGATACGTGCTCGGGCGGGGAACCCAAGCAGCCGCCACGCATGTAGTAGGGGTCCACTATAGCGATGCCGGTGTGTTCTCTCTAATGATCTGCGTGGCGGCTGAGAGAAAGAGACGGACCATGGTATAGTGCAGCGGTATAGGTGGAACATATTGAAGATGTCCTCGAACCGCAGGAAGAACAGATCCGCGAAGGCGATGTCGAAGCCCAAGCCTGGTGGCACCTTAACCACGAATACCGGGTGCGAGGGATCTTTCTCCGATAGAAGGTGTCTCTCTATCGTCAAGACGCCATGCACACTCGCAGCCCGAATGGCGAAGCTTCGCAAATTCTTAGGTAGCATGGGCTCACCCGCCACATGAATCCTCCACATAATACCCTCGGTCTTGGCCCGTCCCAAACCTGATCGGATTCGCGGTTGTTGACGCCACCGGCTGGCTCGAGCTGCTAGATTTTCTTTTCCTGCCTTTTTCCTTTTGGAGAGCGGGCAGGCACGCATCTGAGCACCGCCCCTATGTAGTGTGTCGAGCTTAGAATAAAGGGCGGTTGGTTGTATCACCGGCTCAGAAGGCGCAAGCTGGAGGCGTCCCGAGAACCAAACAGACGCTTGGTGATAGTGGCTTTCTGTGGGGCCACCAGCTAGGTCTTCTTCGTTACAAACCGAGTCTGAAGAAGTGATCATTCCATCTTCAAGTCCTCGGCCGGATCTGCGCCATGTGCATATCATCAACATGATCATCCGACCCACCGCGTGGAGGTGACGGCGAGGGCGGTAAGGTTTTGCCACCGCTTGTCGCCGCACGACAGCGGTGTTGTTGTTCAATGGCGTGATGGCCCCGCCGTCCCAAACGGATCATGCTCTTTGGCCATAGCATGAACAAGCAAGCAACTTCGAGGATGTACGACTCTTCTTCATCCGATACTGGGGGTTGGATGGGAGGTTGCAGGTCGTTGCAGCGCCTTATCACCCGACTAATTTTATCCCTGTGCACGCGAGCTGGCATCTTCTGTGAGTGGAACGCGCGCTGCAAGGGTTGAACGATGGTACCTTGGCAACATCCTCACCGTTGTTCACGTAGCATAAAAGAGTGCAAGGAACATCCGTCTGCGGAAAACATGTACGGCGTCGTCAGAGCGAGATGCCATAAGAGTAATATATAGATGGCATGAAAGGCGGTAATTAAAGCAATTTGTTTACCGTGATGGCGTCGAGATCGGCTAATGTCGACGCACCGCACACGGCGACGGGCGTGCAAGAGACGGAAGGGCTGCTTGATGGCGCGGTGCTGGCCGCCGGTGTATTCTCCCCACCGGCGGGTGCTTGAGCTCGGTGTGCCGCCGACGATGGCGTGGGGGCACCAACATGTACTCCGGCGCCGGTGATGGCAGGGGAGTCACCAACACTTGCGGCGCTATGTGCGGGCGGAGTCACGAACACGTAGTTCGCCTGATTCGTCGGCGCGTTGTTCGAGTGGCTCACGACCATGCTTGAATCGAACGGCCCTACTCGACCACCCGCACTCCTCGCTATTGACTCCACCAAGGTAGGCAGGAAGGACGTAAGGGTGATTGCCAGTTGTCTTGGACGATGCGGGATCCGCGCCACTTGTGCCTTAAGTTCTTGAACCTCTGCTTTCCTCCTCGCTCCTTCCCGACGGCGCCACATGCGTCCTCGGCGATGGACCAAAATGATCCACCCAATTCTTACCCCGAGGCGGCCAGACGCCAGCCGACGACGGCTTCTTCAGAATCGCTCTATTTTCTTGGCCCGTTCATCGCCTGTTAAAGGGTTATCCCACCGGTGGCCGCCGACCCCTCGGATGAGGAACCCCGATCCATGACTAGCAACAATTTCCTCCTCCCGTAAGAAGTAATAAAGTGAATCATTTAGATCATCGATTAGATTGCAATCGTGTTGATCACCGTAATTAGATTATACTTACCACAATTTCTCGAATTCCTTCACCGCAGGATCCGCGGTGAGTTGTTTGGTTTTTGGGTCCACATGGTAACGGGCTCGATGAAGTTTCAACCTGCGGTTCGAATTTAGCAAAGGGTTTTCTATCCCTTGGATCTATACTCTTCGTCCTCCTTATTCCATTTGGCCTCCGGTTCAGATCCACCAGATCCGAGATGGTGATGACCTATATTCATCGCTCGCAGCGCCTTTCCCGATTACTATTGTCCAGGGCTCTTTCGGATTCACACCTCTCCTTGAACTCCGGAACTGATCTTCGTGATCTGGGTCAATCTTGGATCTCCTCGAGGCTTTTGCCTTCTTTATAGATCTTCTTCTTTATCCGGTTCTCCACCTGGCGGTGCTCATCTTTGTGAGGGCGGATTTGTTTACTGCTCCCATGATAATTTGTGTTCGATACTTAGCGGAAACTTGTATCCGCGTGCAGCTTATCGAAGAGGAGTGTGCAAGTGGCCATTATCTTTATGCCGAGATTCTCGGTGTTGATCGAGATGGTTGTCCGGTGATCGCCGCCACTTGCCCACCGTACTTTGACGACAGGCGGGCTCCAAAGGAACCCCGATGGGCTCACTTCGTAATTTCCTCCTGACTGCCGACCGTGTTCGGGCGCCGTCCTTCGGCTTCTTCTTAGGAGGGTTGCTACCACTCCCTGTGCCTCGCCGCCATCGCTGGTTTCATCGTCCGCCGCCCTTCGGCTTCTTCCGCTGTCTTCCATCTCATCATCCTCGCCTCCGAAGGATGGTATTCTTCATCGCCTTCTAGACGCTGGGCCGCCCGTAATGTCAATTGTTTATTCGAGGTCTGAGTTCTCCTTCAGCGATGCGCTTAGAACATCCAGCCTCGTTATCACACATCTTTGCACTAATAAAAACAAATAATTGGTTAAATGCACGGAAAATCTGGCATGACCTTTGCTAATTTTCTTAAACTAGAGTGCCCGATTTCGCAAAACGGAAGTTAATCAACATTCCGCAAAAATCGGGACTCGTTTCATACAAGAACTCAGATATATATGGCCAGCATAGCTAGCACACAATAAATGGCCATCATAGCCAAGACAACCAACATAAATGGCCCAAGATAGCCAGATAATCACAACCAAAGACACAATAAATCTGTTTCAGAAAAATGGAGCAACTAGAATAAATGGCCAACACACAAACAAGACATCAAGCATAAATGGCTAGGTTTGTGTTTGGACTTAGCAGCTTGTGTTTTAGGTTTGGACTTAGCAGTTTCAGGTTTGGACTTAGCAGCTTGTGTTTCAAAGCAAGCATAAAGTGTAAAATGCAAAGACAAAACTGTTCCCACCCAGAGAGAGGAGTTTCTGGAGCATGGTCCAGGTGATCCTTAGCTCCAGCCACTCAGATGTAACCCCAAGAAGCATATATATGCATGGACAGCAGCTTTGCACAATAGTATATAGCAATAAAAAAAGAGAACTGTTGTTCAGTAGAAAAAAAATTAGTTAACTTGACCTTTATTTCAGAGAAGTAGCACCACTACTCTAGTGCATATTCACTTTTCAACAATGTAACTTGCTGAAACCTATACTTGCCGATCGCTTTTCGGATTTATTTCAAACCTGTACTTTATTTCGCACAATGTAATGTAACAATGTAACTACTCTAGTGTTCCATGCAATTTCTTGACTAGTTTCCATGTACTTGCTGGCTGTTTTCTGGATTTTAGTTGTGCTTGTAGGATATATGTCATTGTCAACTAGCTCCAGTAACAAAAAGGAATAAACTAACCAATTACACAGAATAAACCTAACCTGAAGCTGCACACCTTGGTATATTGACCAATTACAGTAACAGAGCCTTGCCAATCATATACTGAACCAAATGTTCAGAATTTCAGAAATCTAAAGAGCAGTTGAGAGAGAGGGAGAGAGGGAGAGAGGAAGAGAGGGAGAGAGGGAACATCTAGATCATGATTAAATGACTCTGCTGATGTGCACACTCCAAATTCAACAAAAGAATTGAACTTGAACATCTAGAAGGATAAGCACGTGCTTATCCTTCTCTTCCTTCCCCTCTCTGAATTTATCAGATTATATGGATCAGGTGTTTGTTTAGGAGATGTTAGCTGGCCGAACAGGACACTTGAACAAAATAAGGGGAGAGAGAGGAGAAGGATAGAGGAGGGAAGGGATGCAAGTTTGATATGATTATAATTTCTCAAGGTATGACATTGTTATTCATAGTACTGTCATGATCGCTAGTACACCGTGTTGAATCAGGTTTTGGTACTCCTATATATCCGACTGTTGTTGGTTAGCAATAGAACTACATGTTTAATGCCAAGAGTTCAATTGAACTCAACCATACTACTCCATGCAAACCGGTAGCTTCTCTATCTTCAGCTTGTGAGAGCACTATATCAACCCAATATCTTTTCAAGTGTGAATACATTCAATTCTGATTTTTTAATTAGCCATAATGCCTAGGCACACTAGACTTCAATTCAAACTTGTCTATTTGTACTTGAAACTTATAAGTCGATGTCATGGTGGATATATAGATCAACTAGGAGTAAGTAAACATGCAAGAAATTTTCCATGGCAATGTTATCTTCATTCAACACCATTATTTCCTTCACTAGTTTAGCCTCTTATAGGTGTTGTCGATCCTATCCACCAGTCCATTTCAGTCCATTTCCAGGCAAACAATGGAACTTTAGTCGATCCTATCCACCCATTTCCAAGACATTTTTGTCTAACCCTAACCCTCCGAGGAGAGAGAGGGGAGAAGGATAGAGGGAGGGGCAGCTCACCTCGAGATTGCTCGAGGAGAGAGGGGAGATGACGACACGAGGGCTGGCGGATGCGTGGCGTGGCGGCCTCCTCCTGGCGTGGCGGCCTCCTCCTCTGGCTATGCGTGGCGCCTCCTCCTCTGGCGTGGCGTGGCGGCCTCCTCCTCCTCTTGGCGTGGCGTGGCGGCCTCCTCTGGCGTGGCGGCCTCCTCCTCGCGTGGCGGGCGGCGGCGCCTGGCGCGGGATGGGGATGGGGATGGACGATGTGTCTGATGAGGGCGATGGTAGGCTGGCTCACGCTGATTGACTAGTCCAACCCACACACGCAGAGCGCACTCGGCTAAGTGCGCTACGGTTATCCGTAGCGCACTTAGCTGTGTGCGCACGCGTGTGGGGTTGACTATCGATAAGTACTTGGTCGCCCCACTAGTTAACACTAGTACTGCCTTACCCCACCGGTTCTGCCTTAGCTCTAGTCTAAACGATGAGCACCTGTGTTCAACTCGGTGCTCCACTTTTTATTTTTACTTTAAAAATACTTTAAAATGTTCCAAAAATACTTTAAAATGTTCCAAAAGTGGTGATACATGCCATACAAATTTTGTTTTGTTTTTAAAATACTTTTAAATATTCCAAAATGCCCAAAAGTGGTGATATATGCCATAGAAGTTTTATTTTGATTTTAAAATACTTTTAAATATTCCAAAATGCCCAAAAGTAATAATATTCCAAAATGCCCAAAATATGATTTAAAGTATAACTAAATTTCATAATAATTTGTCCATGAATATTACAATCTTTTTCGACCACGCGTTTACAATATTTTTTGAGCTAGCGTTTTACAATCTTTTTCCCTTCTTTGTCGCGGTTGAATAATTTAGCCCCACTTTAATGTTTCTTCTTCGAGCGGGCTACCTTTTTGGGTAGGGTTGTCCTTTTTCTTCTTGTGATGTATGTTGCTGCATCGTAGTCGTCGTCATCTTCAATCTTTGGATCGCCGTACTGGTCGAAGTCTTGCTCATTGGCGACTCCATCCATTCCGATGATGTTCCTTTTCCTCTCCTCACGACAACACGGCTAGGCTTTGTCGGGTCGGTAATGAAAAAACATTGGTCCACTTTGGTAGCCAGTACCCACGGTTCATTTTTCGCGGCCACGTTTGCACCGGCGGCCTTGGATTTGGCTGCTTCGGGTATAACCATGGTTGTGAAATACCTGTCTTCTCTTTCGACGCTCTTTGCCCATATGACACGGAACATCGGCACCTTTTCTCCACAGTAGTCGAGCTCCCAGATCTCCTCGATTCTTCCGTAGAATCTTTCCTTCACGTTGTCATCGGTGTAGAATTCCGACGTTACGCTCGAAGTTCGATAATCACACTTGTTGTCCTTTTCCTCCGTGTAGAATGTGTAGCCGTTGATATCATACGCCCGATAGGTCACCAGGTTTTGCATCGGTCCTGCGACAAGGTGAATATGATCTTTGCCGTGTCGGAAGAATGCGCGCGGGGATTATCAAGGAGCGTCACTAAACCAACGCGTGAAATCTGAGTTGTGCTCTTTGATTATTTCTCCTGCGTCCTCTGTATGCCCCGTCACCGTACTTCTTCTCGATTAACCTTTTGTGCTGCACTCAAGGATCGACCAGTTCTAAATGCTGTAGCGCGACGAGGTTTGCTCGATCAAAGTCTGCCGAAAATCGAAGTCTGCATGCGATGCGACCCTCTCGGTGACCAGATCCGTCGAGCTTGCCAAGGTGTCATTGACGGAAGACCGAGGTTTTCGATGTCTAGATAATTCGTGCAGAAAGAGATGCACTCTTCAGCCAGAAAGCCCTTGGCTATGCTTCCATCTGGACGGGACCTGTTGTGAACGTATCCTTTGATGTGTCCGTTCATCCTTTCGAACGCCATCATGCTGCGGAGAAACATCGGCCCGAGTTACGATGTCCTCCACGACATGGACCAGCAGATGCACCATAATGTCGAAGAATGCGGGTGGGAAGTAGACCTCAAGCTCACATAGTATCACCACGATCTCCTCCTGTAGCCTTCCGAGCTGATTCAAGCCAATCGACTTCCTAGAGATGACGCCGAAAAACTTGCATAAGCCAAATAACGCTTCACCGACGTGCTCGCCCATTATCCCTCTTAGTGCGACGGAAGTACTGCGTCATTAGCACGGCATACCGTGAGACTTCATGCCATCGAACCTCTGCTTCCTGCCTAGGTATCCGCTTATCTTGCCCGCGTGGCCGTAAGGAAATTTGACTCCTAGAAGGCACTTGAAAACTGTTTGATCTCATCACGGCTTAGAGTGAAGCAAGAAGGAGGCAGTAATATTCGTTCTTCTTGAACTTTTTACCCTTCCGACGACCTTGTGTCGCTCCGACTCATGATCATCGCCATCTTCCGATCATCGAGTAGTGTCCTCCGTGAAGCTCCTTCCGGATACCCAAGCATATCAGTCGTGCCTTGCTTTCGGACCATCTTCGTCCTATCCGGCATGTTGATTATGGTGGCGACCAGTCTCGCACACGTTTTCGTGATATGCATGATGTCGAGGCTATGAGGCGTGCGGAGAAACTTCCAAGATGGCAACTCCCGTAAAATGACCTTGTTTTCCATACCTTCATCAGCGGCTTGTCTTGTTGCTGCCTCTTCGCTTCTTTCCGTGCTTAGGACAATCTTTCCGCTTTTCAGCAACTCTTCCACTTCTTCGCTGCTCCTACGCCCGGGATTCCTCGGTCTCGATTTGCCATCGAACAGGTCTCCACGCTTTTCTCCATGGATCATTCTTGCCGAGCCACCTCCGTGCGCCATGAACACGGTTTTCGATGACCGGATCTTTCTCTAGTTGGAGATAGCTTGTGTTATCCATGCACCTAACGCATGCGGAGAATCCTTGGATAACCTGTCCCAAGATATACCCACAACCTGGATAGTCTTGCACCGTAGTGACCAACGCGGCTCTCATAGTGAAATAATCTTGTGCGACGGCGTCGTAAGTATTGACTCCAGATTCCCATAACGTGGCTAGCTCCTCTTTCAACAGCCCGAGATACAGATTGATGTCGGTACCAGGTTGTTTCGGCCCTTGAATTAGCATACTCATTTGTATGTACTTCTTCTTCATGCACAACCATGGAGGGAGGTTGTACATCCATACAAACACAGGCCAAGTCTTTGTGCGTGCTCTGGCTACCGAACGGATTGAGTCCATCGGTGCTCGCACCAAGCCCGATGTTCCTCGAATCTCCACCGACTGGAATTCGAGGTCCAATGCTTTCCATCGCTAGCATCCAAGGGTGCGTCGGCCAGCTCATCCTTTCGGGTCATCATCATCTCCGGCTTCTTCCTTTCCGCATGCCATCGCATGAGCTTCCTTAGGGTCCGAAATAGCGCTAGACGAGGGTGATAGGAAAGTACCATACCACTTTTCGAGGTGCTTTCTTCCCTTTCTTGTATCGACTCACGCACACGGACATGTGGTTTTCTCCGCCCCTCGCCCGATAAATGATGCAATCGTTGATGCATACGTGATATCTAACGGCGGTAGATCGAGAGGATGACGATTTTCTTGGCATCCTCGATACTAGTTGGACATGTGTTCTCCGGAGACGATCGTGCGAATGCCATCATATCGCCGAAGCTTGCGCTCAATTTGTGCTTTGCCTTCATCTCCATAGCCTTGAGCGTTACATTCAACCGGTATCATCGGCCTGCATCCTTCATACAATGGAGTAACCGCGTCTTTCTCAAGTTGCGCAAGCTTGGCTTTCTCTCTAGCGGCAGCTGGCGTTACATGCCCGCTTGAGAAGCAGCTCTTGCACATAAGGGTCCCGCACCCAGCCCGACGTTGTTCCATCGCCGTCCGCTCCTCCCAGATCTAGATCATCATCATCCCGATGCCTTCCGCACCTTCACCATCTCCGTGAGCCTCTTCATCATCTCGCCCGTTCTCGCCGTGATGATGATCACCGTCTCCATCATCTACGCCATCGCTTATCCAACGAGTGTATCCATCCATGAAACCATGGCGGGCGAGTGCGCTGCAGATTCGGAATCTGGGTCGATCACCCGATTGAGTTTGCATCTTCCGCACGGACATCTTATATCTGTCTTGTTATTTCGTATCATGTCGGCGTCGCACATTTCAAAAATCTAGCCACAATGCCTTCGCTCATTATGCGGACCATTTTTGCTCGCACGATGTACGGTACAATTTTGAAGTCTATTAGAACCACATAATGAATGCATGCATGCAATGGTCGATAGAAAATTTCGGCATGACCTATCCTAAAATTAGGACCTTTGCGAAATGCCAAAGTCTTGCCAAAATGGAAATGAATCAACATTTTGGCAAAACAGATGGCAACTTGTTCACATACAAACACAAGAGAGAGAGAGAGACCGATCCATACACACATGAACATATCATTATCCTCTCCATACACACATGCATGAGCATCATCGATACTCTCCATATACACACACATATGACCATCGATCCTCTCCACACATACACACATCATGAGCATCGATCATCTACATACATATGAGCACATGCATCATCCATATACACATGAACACATCCTTACATGGACAACTTACGAGATGAGAGACCGATCGCGAGAAAGATGGAAAGGAGAGGTCTTGCGTCGGCCAGGAGACGGATAGATGAGAGACCGAGACCTCCTCTATTACTTATGTAACATCCAAAGCAAGTTGTACATGCTAAAAATGGTGAATGTGTGGAGAAATTGAGGTGGGAAGGAGAAGATCCCGACTAGATCTAAGGAGGAAGAAGAAGGGGAAAGTGAAGTGTGGGGTGGTGGATGTGGTCACACATGTGCACATAAAGTGCTGTCCTAAAAATCGACACATCTGTGGCGCTGCCACAAGGCGCCACAGGAGTACAAACTTCATGGCGCACTAGGGGAGTGCGCCACATATGTTTTAGTCCTGTGGCGCACTAGGCGAGTGCGCCACGAAGTTTGTACGTTTGAGGCAGAGGTGGGCATGCGCTCAGTCGTAGCCCACCATGCACACGTGCGCCACAGATGACCCTAACAACCGTGGCGCACATGGCTGTAGTGCGCTACAGAAGTTTGGCGTGTGGCCAACAGGGCCCTGGCCCACACATATCTGTGGCGCACTAGGATCATGTGCGCCACGGATGTTCTAGTTATTAGTAGGGCACTGCCCACAGGTGAGCCACGCCTGTTTTAGCCGTGGGGCACTTCAACCATGTGAGCCACGGATGTGCTGATTACCTATAGCCGTTTTCCTAGTAGTGAGTAACCGTGTAGCAAAAAAGTTGTGTTAATGTAGCATATCCGATATCGCCAGAGGTTTTTGCCGGTAGACATCACCGGAGAGGGTGTAGCAAAAAATTTATGTTATTGTAGCAAAACCGCAAAAGGGTGGTAGCAAAATATTTTACACTGTTGTAGCAAAAATCAAAAACGATTGTAGCAAAATATTTTTGTAATATAGCAAACCGACAGCACCGGAGACTCTCGTCGGAGACCTCGTAGCAAAACCACATAAAATTGATTGTAGCAAGCCAATTGTGTGAAAGTAGCAAAAAAAATATGAATACTTAGCAAAAATAATATGCTAAAGTAGCAAAACCCGTGGGCGTGGAGCAGGGTCAGGAGGAGCCCTTGCTGGAGATGGCTTTCGGTGAGCTTCATGCACTGGTTGCGGGGGGCGGAGGTGGAGCCTAGCAGCCCGATGCAAGGGACTCGGCGGTGTGGCGGCTCTCTCTGCAGGCGGCGCAGCGGCGCTCGTGAGGGGCGCATCGGTCCTAGATGTGGAGCCTGGCAGCTGTAGCAGGGGTCCTGGCGGCACGGGCGAGAGGCACGGGGCACAGTGGTCCCAGATGTGGAGCTGGCAGTTGCTGCAGGGAGAGCCGGCGGCGTGGCGGCGCTCGTTGCAGAGATCCAGCGGAGTGGCGGCACGAAAGCGTGACGCGAAGGAAGATGCGCGGAGAGCACAGCTAGACGTGCGGCGCCGTAGGCCGCGCAGGGCAAAGCTGCGCGCAGTGGTAGGTGGTGACGTGCGGTGCGAGACGCAGGCTGTGCATCGTGGGGAGTAATTAGCTAATCACAAGAGTTCCGTTTCGTTCGGAGAGGCAGAAGCATCGCGACGCAACAACAGCGACCTGGGGGATCGTTTTGGTTGGATCCCGGAGGATCTGTATCATTTCCCTTATATATAGCTGGACATGTACATCATTGTTTCTGCAATATACCTTTATTTGCACGTGAGTGTCGATGATCTTTCCAAGTATCTATCTCTCTATTGCGTATATATCTTTTCCTCAATTTGTACTACCTTCCCCTGATCAGTGTTAGAAATAATGGGGCTAATCCATTTAGGCCCATGAGTATTTCAGATTTTCCCTAGATCTCAAAGCCCAAATTTGTGGCAGCCCATATGTGTTTGGGACCATGTTTGTGGCAGCTCACATGGGAGTGGAGTGGGAGCTAAAGTTTAGTCCCACATGGAAAGTTGGAGGAGAGTTGCACCACCTTATAAGGTGGAGTGTTGCACCACTTTGTAAGTGAGTGGGAATAAGAGAGATACACACGCGCGCTCCTCCTCCGACGACGCCGCCGCTCGCACGCACGCTCGTCACGGCCGAGCCGAGCTTTATTTTGCTGCAACGTGAAGTCCTGCGCGGCTACCGCCACAACACCACCGAAAACCAATCTAGGGTTTTGCCTTCCTCTCTACTTGCGTCGTCACCGTAGTCTACTCCATCCCGCTTGCCGGCGTGCACCGGCGGACGGGAGAGCAGGTCTCCGGAACCACTCGCCCTTGCGATCCTGTACGGGAGAGGGCGAATAAGGTTTTTGGGAAGCGCTCTGCGATCGCCGAGTTCTTCATCACGGGTCGCCTTCCATCCAAGTCGCGGTGCTGCCTACCGCCGTCTTCATCCATCACTGCGATCCTCTTCCCCAAAGTTTCTACTACGACAACCGAATGCGTGCTACGTGATCCTGTTTGGTTATTCATCATGTTCTGCGAGTACATGTTAGGCTGCTGTTTGTTTCCGATCATCCTGTTGTTTAGTACATCTAGTATGTTCGAGTTACATGAGCTAGTAGCTGATTTTGTCATGATTTATATTCTGGAATTAATCGTGGAAATTATGCCTAATAATCCAACAATCCAAAAACCTTATTGTAGGCAATTTCCTGAATTAATAATGGCTGGTTTTACCGATGCACTAAGGCCGGATAAGTTTACCGGTGTGCACTTTAAGAGGTGGCAGTACAAGGCTGAGCTTTGGCTGACCACGATGAAAGTGTTCCACATCAGTAAAGGCAAACCTGAGGGAACTATATCGGAGGATCAAGAAGTTCGAGGATGCTATCTTGTCTTTGTGGGATGTATTCGAGCATTCTTGCCGACCGTCTGTGATGTGTTTATGCACATAAAAGACGGAAAGGAGCTCGGGATGCACTGGATGCCAAGTTTGGTCTGCAGATCTTGGCGTGAACTGTATACCATGGAGAGCTTTCATGATTTTAAGATGACTAAGGACCTTCTGTGGTTCAACAAGCTCATGAGATACGATTGCATTGCCAAGGAGCTCGAACTCCTTAAGTGTATCTTACCCGACAAGTTTGTGGCGGGATGCATTATTGCTAAGTTGCCCCTTCATGGAGGAACTTTGCCACAACTCTCAAACACAAGAGACAGGAGATATCGGTTGAAAATCGATGGCGTCCTTGATGTTGAGGAGAAGGCTCGAGCTAAGGACACTCTTGAGAAAGGAGAGGGTCTTGCTACGCTAAATTTGTGCAGAAAAGGCAAATCCGTGAGGCAAGAACAAAGGGAACTTAAACCCTCCTTTAACAAGCCTGTAAAGACTACAACCTTCAAGAAGAAGAAGACACAGGGACAAGAGTGAACTGTCTTGTTACACTTGTGGAGCCCGCCATTTTTCCAAGGATCGCCCGTAACGCAGACCCATCAGAGAGGAAAAAGGCCAAGACTCACAACGTCGTGACCGCTATATCTTGATGGGTCGCCGGGATTCATCCGTCCTAATGGGGAATGGATCACATGCTTCGCTCGTGGTGTTGGCACAAGGATCTGAAGTTTACTTCCGGAAAGATCGTGCGGTGAGGAACGTCAAGATGTCCCTACTATGAACAAGAATCTCGTTAGTGGCTCCCTTCTTTGCAGAGATGGGTTTAAGGTTGTCTTAGAGTCTAATAAAGTCGTTGTTTAGAAACATGGACAATTTATTTGTAAAGGTTATGAGTTCGGAGGCTTGTTCCAGTTTTCACTTTCAGAGTTTTGTAATAAATCCGTGAATCATATTTGTGGTGGTGTTAATGATGATACCAGTGTTTGGCATTCTCGTTTATGTCACATTAATTTTGGTTTGATGTCTCGGATGTCCAGCATGAGTTTAATTCCGAATTTCACTATTGCCAAAGGTTCTAAGTGCCATAGTTGTGTGCAATCAAAGCAACCTCGAAAGCCTCACAAGGCTGCCGAGGAGAGAAACTTGGCACCTCTAGAACTCATACATTCTGATCTATGTGAGATGAATGGTGTGTTGACAAAAGGTGAAAAGAGATATTTCATGACGTTGATAGATGATGCTACTAAATTCTGCTATGTTTACTTGTTGCAAACTAAAGATGAGGCTTTAGACTACTTTAAAATCTATAAGGCCGAAGTTGAAAATCAACTAGAGAGAAAGATCAAGCGTCTTAGGTCGGATCGTGGTGGTGAGTATTTTCCCAAAATATTTGATGAATTCTGTCAGGAACACGGAATTATTCATGAGAGGACGCCTCCCTACTCGCCCCAATCAAACGGGGTTGCCGAGAGGAAAAACCGCACGCTGACTGACTTGGTGAATTCCATGTTAGCCACTGCTGGTTTATCAAAGGCATGGTGGGGGGAGGCTTTGTTGACTTCATGTCATGTCCTGAATAGAGTTCCTAACAAGAATAAAGAAAAGACCCCTTATGAGGAGTGGGTTGGGAGAAAACCATCACTTTCGTATCTGCGTACTTGGGGGTGTTTGGCGAAGGTCAACATACCGATTCCCAAGAAACGCAAGCTCGGACCCAAGACAGTGGATTGTATCTTTCTAGGATATGCTCCACGGAGTGTAGGCTATAGATTTCTAGTGGTTAAATCTGAGGTACCTGATATGCATGTTGATACTATAATGGAATCTCGTGATGCAACATTCTTTGAGAATATTTTTCCTATGAAAGATATGCATAGCATTGGTAGGATTTCTTCTGAAATACTTCCTGAATCTAGTGCATCTATTGATAATTCTGAACAACCACATGAGGAATTTCTTGAGAAGGATGACGATGAACCTCTCACGAGGAGTAAGAGACAGAGGGTTGCAAAATCCTTTGGCAATGATTTCATCGTGTACCTTGTGGATGATACTCCCGGATCCATTATCGAGGCATATGCATCTCCGATGCAGATGATTGGAAAGAAGCTGTCCAAAATGAGATGGACTCGATTCTTTCTAATGGAACTTGGGAATTATCGTAACGACCCTATGGTTGTAAACCCGTGGGATGTAAGTGGGTGTTCAAGAAGAAGCTAAGGCCGATGGTACTATTGAGAAGTACAAAAGGCGCTTGTAGCTAAGGGCTACACACGTAAAGAAGGCGAAGATTACTTTGACACCTATTCACCTGTCGCTAGACTGACCACCATTCGAGTACTACTGTCCCTGGCTGCCTCTTATGGTCTTCTCGTTCATCAAATGGACGTGAAGACAGCTTTCCTTAATGGAGAGTTGGAAGAGGAGATCTATATGGATCAGCCAGATGGGTTTGTGGTAAAAGGTGAAGAGACAAAGGTGTGTAAGTTATTGAAATCTTTATATGGCCTGAAACAAGCACCTAAGCAATGGCATGAGAAGTTTGACAGAACTCTACTACTGGCTTTGTCATTAATGAGGCTGATAGGTGTGTTTACTATCGCCATGGTGGGGGCGATAGCGTTATATTATGTTTGTACGTGGATGACATTCTGATCTTTGGTACAAACATGAAAGTGATAAATGAAGTCAAGTCTTTCCTGTCAAAGAGTTTTGATACGAAAGATCTGGGAGAGGCTGATGTCATTCTGAATATCAAGCTTATTAAGAACGAGAATGGGATTACTTTAACGCAATCTCATTATGTTGAGAAGGTCTTGAGCCGATTTGGCTTTAATGATGGCAAGACTTCTCCAACACCTTATGATCCCAGTTGACATTACGAAAGAATAAGAAGGAACCAACAGATCAGCTGAAATATTCACAAGTTGTTGGTTCTCTCATGTACTTAGCAAGCGCTACAAGACCCGATATCTCTTTTGCTGTGAGCAAGTTGAGTAGGTTCATGTCTAACCCGGGTATTGATCATTGGCATGCACTTGAAAGGGTCATGCGCTATCTATGTGGTACAATGAGCTATGGGATTCACTATTCAGGAAATCCTGCTGTGCTTGAAGGATATAGTGATTCGAATTGGATCTCTGACGTTGATGAACTCTACGCCACGAGCGGGTATGTGTTTACCCTTGGAGGTGGCGCAGTGTCATGGAGGTCTCGTAGACAAACCATATTGACGAGGTCAACTATGGAAGCAGAACTTACTGCTTTACCACGACCATGTTGAGTCGTAATGGCTGCGTGAGCTCTTGATGGACTTGCACGTGGTTGAGAAACTGCGGCAATCCTTCAATTGTGACAACCAAACTGTTATTGTCAAAGTGAACAATTCTAAGGATAACGCGAAGTCATCAAGACACGTGAAGAGACGTTTGAAATCTGTCAGGAAATTGAGAAACTCCGGAGTAATAACTGTTACGTATATTCAAACAGACAAAAACCTGGCAGATCCCTTTACAAAGGGACTATCACGAAATGTGATAGAAAGTGCATCGAGGGAGATGGGGTTGAGACCCATGGATGTCACACCTTAGTGGTAACCCAACCTATGTGATCGGAGATCCCGTGAATTAGGACCTGGGAAGAACAAGCTAGTGGTTTGACTGAGGAGAGTATTTTGAAAACCCTCTCTATGTGAAGATGCATGACTCTCATAATCTGTAAGGCAGGTTGGCAACATGCCTTAATGTGTTTCTGTTGGCTTTAATTAGCAAAGATGCCCTCTGTGGCATTCTTGAAAGAACACACCTATATGAGCTCGATCAGCGTCGGTCTATGAGATCTGGGTGATCTCTAGTAAACTCATGAAGAGACCAGGGAGTATGACACATATGCTCCAACCCGCGGGGTAGGCTACTGACAGCCAAGTACTAGTTATGATTTTGAACGAAATCTATAGGCAGCAAACTTGCAATTCAAGGTTCGTCCATTGTTCAAGTTGTTGATAGACGTAGTTCAAGATTCTAGGTGGAAGTTCAACTTAACAGTCTCTGCTGAAACACTGGTATATAAACAAGTAGCAAGGATTGGCAAATCTTCAAATGGGCATTTGAGATCTGGTGGGGGATTGTTAGAAATAATGGGGCTAATCCATTTAGACCCATGAGTATTTCAGATTTTCCCTAAATCTCAAAACCCAAATTTGTGGCAGCCCATATGTGTTTGGGCACATGTTTGTGGCAGCTCACATGGGAGTGGAGTGGGAGCTAAAGTTTAGTCCCACATGGAAAGTTGGAGGAGAGTTGCACCACCTTATAAGGTGGAGTGTTGCACCACTTTGTAAGTGAGTGGGAATAAGAGAGATACACACGCGCGCTCCTCCTCCGATGACGCCGCCGCTCGCACGCACGCTCGCTCGCCTCGCTTCGCCTCGCCTCGTCACGTCACGTCACGTCACGACGCGCGCGCGCCGCGGGTTGCGGGAATCTCGCCAAGCCGAGCTTTATTTTGCTACCGACCCGAACGTGCGTAACGTGGACTCGGCCCACGTTCGCCTCCGTTAGGGTTTCCTGAGCCGCTCTATATAAAGTCCTGCGCGGCTACCGCCACAACACCACCGGAGTGCACCGGCGGACGGGAGAGCAGGTCTCCGGAACCAACCACTCGCCCTTGCGATCCTGTACGGGAGAGGGCGAATAAGGTTTTTGGGAAGCGCTCTGCGCGACTGCTCGAGTTCTTCATCACGGGTCGTCTTCCATCCAAGTCAGGCGGTGCTGCCCACCGCCGTCTTCGTCGCCATCTGCTGCGATCCCTCTTCCCCAAAGTTTCTACTACGACAACCGAACGGTACGTGCTACGTGATCCTGTTTGGTTATTCATCATGTTCTGCGAGTACATGTTAGGCTGCTGTTTGTTTCCGATCATCCTGTTGTTTAGTACATCTAGTATGTTCGAGTTACATGAGCTAGTAGCTGGTTTTGTCATGATTTATATTCTGAAATTAATCATGGAAATTATGCCTAATAATCCAACAATCAGCCAGGAGCCTAGGAATCGCAAGTATGTATGATTGCTTTTTTAATCAACTCCCCATCTCATTTCAGATTTCACAGATGGTGGGAGCACCAAGCACCGGTACAACAGTCATGCCCTTGCATCTCCCGGCCGGCTTCCATCGTTAGCAATAGTCAATAATTGAATAATCGAAGCAACGACAGCCAAATAAATAGCAATATGCTTACACTTCGTAACAATATATGCAACATGTACAACAAAATTTTGCCTGGCCGCTTGCCCGATAGTGTAAAATCACCCTTGAATTAAATTACTACATCGACTGAGATGGTGGATCAGATTGTCGGATGGAAATCGTACATGAAACATGTATGCCGAAATTTTTCAATCTGTCGATGAGCATTATTTGCCAAGAATGCCTGATAGTGTAAAATCACCTTGAATTAAATTACTACATCGACTGGGATGGCAACAGATTGTTGGACGGGAATCGTACACGAAACATGTATGCTGAAATTTTTTGATCTGCAAATGAGCATTATTTGCAAAGAATGTTCATGCTATTTGTCGGGTTGAGTTAATCTCGTTGTCTGAAGCCATCTTTGTTCGCTTGTTTATCTGAACTTTTCTGTCACTAGTAGAAAAACGACCTTTCGTTTTTTGCAGTCCAACCTGTAGTCCCGGCCTTGTCTGAAACCGGGACTAGTGCTAACATTAGTCTCGGTCTGTGAATTTTGCAACGGCTAGATGGCCCCACATCACTTGTCCCGGTCCATGGGCACAAACCGGGACTAGAGCACCTGTGGGACCCATGGCTATATTAGTCTGGGTTCTTGTTACCGGCCGGGACTAGAGATCAACCTCTAGTCTGGGTTCGTTTTACCACTCGGGACAATTTATTACCACTACATATCCCTCTTCGACCCAGCACAAAAGAATGGCCATTTTCTCCAAGAAACAACTCAAGTTCATCCTCATTTTTGTCTAATTTGGTGGCAACTTTTAATCCAAGATTTGATGGCATCATCTATCAATCCAAGCTTCTAAAATGGTTAGCAACTTCAATCATTCGTCTCTTATTGTTATAGTTTAGCTTAATGCTCTAGAAATATAATGAGGGATTTCATGCTTAGAAGTGTAGAGGGAATTTTAGATGTGTAATTTTAAGCATAGTTTGATTATACAAAAAGCTACTGAAAGTTGAGATGTGCATTTTAAGAGTTTTGGATCTCAGAATTGAATAAGGTTTTCACTGCTAGAGAAATAATTAAATAGTCAACATTTTTATGTTAATAGTTTTGTCCAATTCAAAAATTAGTGCATGTAAAATTTTAATATGATAGAAAATCTTAATTCAAAAATTAGTGCCTGTAAAAGTAATTGTAGTAAAAATGATCTAAACTTTTTATATGATAGAAAATTTTAATTATACTGCAGATGAGCCGAGAATGGATGTACGACGCTCTTCGAATGTCTGACGCGTTCATTAAAGGCGTGCATTTTTTCCTCGATTTGGCTGAGGCAAAGAAGCGGAATGGTTTTATGTATTGTCCGTGTCGTGTCTTTCGGACTGAGAAGGATTACTCTTCATCCAAAATCATTCGCATCCACCTGATTCAATCAGGTTTCATGTCCGGCTATATTTGTTGGACAAAGCATGAAGAAAGCGGGGTTATGATGGAAAACAGCAAAGAAGAAGAAGAGAACGATGACAACTATCCAATGTTTCCTGAATATGGTGGCACTACACTAGAAGATAATAAACAAGAAGAAGGTGAAGAACGGGCATTAGATGAGACTGCTGATGATCTTCGTCAGGTCATTCTTGATGCACGGAGCGAATGCGAAAATGAAAACGAGAAGAAGAATTTGGAGCGCATGTTAGAGGATCACAAAAAATTGTTATACCCAAATTGCAAAGATGGCAACACAAAGCTCAGTACCACACTGAAATTACTGCAATGGAAAGCAGAGAATGGCTTATCTGACAAGGGATTTGAGAAGCTATTGAAAATTTTGAAGAAGAAGCTTCCAAAGGATAATGAATTCTCTGTCAGTACATACGAGGCAAAGAAGGTCGTCTGCCCTCTAGGACTAGAGGTGCAGAAGATACGTGCATGCATTAGTGACTGCATACTATATCGCGGTGAGGAGTACGAGAATTTGGATGCATGTCCGGTATGCGGCGCATTGCGTTATAAGATCAGACGAGATGACCCTGGTGATGTTGAGGGCGAGAAGCGCCCCAGGAAGAGGGTTCCTGCAAAGGTTATGTGGTATGCTCCTATAATACCACGGTTGAAACGTTTGTTTAGAAACAAAGAGCATGCCAAGTTATTGCGATGGCACAAAGAAGAACGCAGGAAAGACTCGATGTTGAGACACCCCGCTGATGGGTCGCAATGGAGAAAAATCGATAGAGAGTACCCAAGCGCTGCAGATGACGCAATAAACTTAAGGTTTGGTCTAAGTACAGATGGCATGAATCCTTTTGGAGAGCAGAGCTGCAGTCATAGCACCTGGCCTATAACTCTATGTATATATAACCTGCCTCCTTGGTTGTGCATGAAGCGGAACTTAATTATGATGCCATGTTGGAATTATGCCCTAGAGGCAATAATAAAGATGTTATTATTATAATTCTTGTTCATGATAAAGTTTATATTGCATGCTAGAATTGTATTAAGCGGAAACATTAATACTTGTGTGGTTTGTGAACAACACCGTGTCCCTAGTACGCCTCTATGGACTAGCTCATTGATCAATGATGGTTAAGGTTTCCTAACCATAGACATGAGTTGTCAATTGATAATGAGATCATATCATTGGGAGAATGATATGGTGGATAGACCCAAACAAAGCAGAGCAATTAGATCGTGTCATCGTGTTCGTCTTTGCGAAGCTTTTCCTATGTCAAATATTGTATTCCTTAGACCATGAGATAATGCAACTCCTGGTATCGGAAGAAAGCTTTGAGGTCATCAAACGTCATCCTATGAGAGGGTGATCATAAAGGTGTCTCTCGTGTGATCGGAAAGTATCATTGGGTTGTATGTATCGAGATGGAATTTGTCCCTCCCAAGTCGGAGAGATATACTTGGGCCCACTCGGTAATCGATATCAACACCGCTTGCAATCATGTGGTTAAGGAGTTAATCACAAAGTGATATCGGATTACGGACGAGTAAAGTACTTGCGTGAACGAGATTGAACTAGGTATGACGATACGACGATCGAATCTCGAGCAAGTAAAATATCACGAGAAGGAATATATATATGGGATTGATTGAATCCTGGCATCGTGGTTCATCCGATATGATCATCGATGAATGTGTGGGAGTCAATATGGTTGCCTGCACCCGCTGTTGATTATTGATAGAATATCATATGCATATTCTCGAACCCGCAGGTCACACTTAACGTGTCTTGACGCTAGGATAGATTGGATAATTGGTTTATGAATTTTTGTTCGGAGTCTCGGATGGGATCCGGGATATCACGAGAGGTTCCGGAATGGTCCGGAGAATAAGATTCATATAAGGCAGTGCAGTTTTTGGAGTTCGGAATTGTTCCGGGTTAATCGGTATTGTACCGGAAGCCTGCCTGCCTGCCCTAGTCCTGCCTTAGTCCTGCCTTCCCTAGCCTGCCGCAAGCTTTAGTCCCAATCCATATTTAGTATGCTAATAGATTTATATTATAGATCTTTTTTCCTGCAAATTTTGATATATGGTACATATTTTTCATCATTAGTTTTTCATTCAACAAAATATTAATTTTTTAATATATGATAGATATTTTTGATATATGATAGATATTTTTGATATATGATAGATATTTTTAATTCAACAAAATATTAGTTTTATAACAAGATATGCTAATAGATTTATATTATAGATCTTTTTTTTCTACAAAATTTGATATATAATACATATTTTTCATCATCATAGAACAAAAGATATAGAAATAATAAAATTAAAAAAATTAACCTCTCGTCCCGGCCCCAGCCTCCAATCGGTACTAGAGGTTTTTGCGCGCGAGAATGAAACGGTGTGCCGAAAAAACCTCTAGTCCCGGCTCGTGGCTGGGGCCGGGACTAGAGGCCCCCCTCTAGTCCTGGCTGGAGGCTGGAACCGGGACTAGAGGTGGTGGGTATAAATACCCACCGCCCTCCTCCTGGCCCGAGCCACGAGCCGGAACATTCCTTTCTTCTCCAAAACTGCAGACGACACCGCCAGGCCGCCCACGCCGTGATGCTCGCCACCCCGCTGCCCCGCACCGCCTCGGCCGTCCCCTCGTCCTCGCGTGCCCGTCCCTTGGCGGCCCGTGGAGTCGCCGCGCCTCACTGCCCTGCCGCCCCTCACGTGCCCGTCCCCGCGCCTCCGTCGGCGCGTCCCTTCACGCCGCCCCTCACTGGCCCATCCCCGCGCCGCCCTCCTATGAGTTTTTTCTGTTTTTTCAATATAGTGTGTATTTTTTCAATATATAGTGTGTATTTTTCCATATATAGTGTATATTGTTTAGTATTTAGGATATTAGTTAGTATTTAGTATATAGTGTATTTTTCCTAAATAGTGTATTTTTTAATATATAGTGTATATTGTTTAGTATTTATGATATTAGTTAGTATTTAGTGTATAGTGTATTTTTTCCTAAATAGTGTATTTTTTCAATATATAGTGTATATTGTTTAGTATTTAGGATATTAGTTAGTATTTAGTGTATAGTGTATTTTTTCCTAAATAGTGTACTTTTTCCTAAATAATATTACTTAGTATTTAGGATATTTAGAGATTTGTATATAAATATTTGTTAGTATTTAGGATATTATTGCTAATATTATGAAATTATTACTATTATTAGAATATAATTATTTATTTAGCATTATTTCGGTCAAATCCATACCTACTTTAGGATATGCCGGGGCATCCTCATAGTGGACTCGGCCAGAGCGAGGGAGTACTGCGCTCTAGCGGTGTTGTACGAGACTGGGCTCCGCCAGGCTAGCACTAGGAGGTGCTACCGTCAGGGACACGTAGCTTGGTGAGGAATCCGGGTGTCGTCGTCGACCCGGATCTTCTTTGGTAGAGGTCACGTGGTCCAGGCAATGTGCAGAGGGAGCCGGCCCCCGAGGAGGTGGTATGACGTCGCGTCAGGGAGGAGGACGAGCACGTTAGTCGCTATATGGTGATGTTGGATCCCAGGGTGGCCCCCATACATGGCAGGTTATTCAGGGATATCACCCTAGTTATACTCCGGTGATGGTTCCGACTATTTGGTTGGTCACATCCCGCGTCTCAGGAGCAGGGATTCGACGTTGATTTTGAGCGATGTTATCAGACAAGATGTTATTCTTTATATGATATTACTACTTTGTCGTTATTCAAGATGTATTATGACTTCTTTGTTGTTTTCTGAGATGTTATTTGAGATGTTATATGATATTAATACTTTTGTTATCATTCGAGATGTTATATAATTTTATTACTCATATATGCACATTATGTCATAGCAGTTATTCTATGGATCACTTCAACAGTAGAGAAGGTGAAGAGCCTTTATTCGATATGATACTAGGTGGTGGAGGACTGCTCCCCTATCAGGATGGAGCGCTCGTCGATCAGGGTGGAGAAGAAGACCGTGGAGCAGAAGATGGCTCACCGTTTCTGAATGAGTCCGATGAGGGAATAGAGATAGAACCTCAAGTCGAAGCGCATACTAGTTTAAATTTCGATGATGGCTTGGAAAATGATGGACCAACCTTGACAAAGTCTGGCGAGGTATATTATTAAGCCTCTTGATCACTAGATAGATGCACTGATTATTTGTGTGTGTGTATATATATATTAACGAATGTTGTTTCTTATTTTATACATCCATATCGACCAAGTTAGTTAAAAATAGTAAACGAGGACCGGCCAAAGGGATGCACGATGATGGGCATCTCACAATTGTTGAGGTCTCTCCAGTGGGCGTCCCGTTGCTTCCCATAAAGAACGCAAACACATTTATTCATCAATGTGGATTTGTTGTTAGGGACAACGTCCCGATCAACATTATCAACTGGAATAAGCGAGCAAAGGCAGATTAAAATTCTATGAGTTATATCGAGGACAGATACAAAGGCATACTATGGGATAAGCTCATTCGCCATTTCACCCTACCGGTCTTAGAGACTAAGGAGGCCACAGATGATATGAGGTCCAAAGTTAAGCGTTTCGCTCTTAAGAAGATGGCCCGACAGTTCAATAACTATAAGAAAATATTGTACAGTGAATATCTCGAGGAAGGAAAAGTTCCAGAATTCGCGGACTCACTAGGGAAGCAGCGGCCTCACTGGAAAGATTTATAGACTACAAGAGATCAGCAATAGCAAAAAAAGGTCCGCAAAGACTAAAGAAAATTCTTGTCAACACCCGGATTTTTAATCCCAGATGCCTGTTATGCCATACATCGCAATCCCAGGATTACCATTTTTGTTAGACATAACAGATTTGGATACCACAGTACATCATCCATTACAAACCATACATAAGGTCTTACACAAATAAGGATCTCATGATCCAGTTCTTAATACAACTCAAGCAGCGGAAATACGTAATAATAAAGGTAGCGTAGGCGAAGCTCCATATTTGGGGTCACAGGCAATGCTGACGATGGGAGATGATCCTTGTTGTCGTAACCTTCCTGGGGTCCTTCGTCCTGGTACTCTTCTTCATAGTCTGGCCACGGGAATAGCCAGGGACAAAGCCATGAGTACTCTTTAAGTACTCGCAAACTAATACTAACAAGTTAAGGGGGGTTTTGTAGTAGGACACTAATCTCTAGGGTTGTTTTGCAAAAAGCCAGATTTACCTCTACTAAGTTCAAAAGCAAGAAACTAGTTAAAATTGTATAACACCTAAGTGGGAATTTGAATTTCATATCACAACCCTGTTATGGTCAATTCAAAGTCTCAATTCATTTCATAAGTCATTTTCAAAACATCTGACGGAGGAACAGTATGGCCACTCCAACTATCCATAACCGCGAACGCGGCTATTCTAATAGTTTGACACTCTGCAGAGACTGTACACTTTCACCACAACATTTGATACATCCGTCAGGAACAGTCCTGAATTCACCATACTCAGTATGCGGATAATCAATCCTAACCTTTCCATTACACGCCCTAGTATAGGAACTTCCCCTGTGAGTTTGGCATCCCAACCATGACCAACTGTCATCTTGGGTACTGCACAGGTGGACAATCTTCACAAGGTAGCCTCAGCTCAGACCTTGGCCGTTAGGGAACCCATACTAGGGTATATAAGTTTCCAGTCAAGCCCTACCCAATTTTCGGGTATTGTGGTTTTATGGTAAAATTTGAATGGTATCGCATCCAGACAACTATCAGCTTTATAAAGGGCTAAGGCTCATGCCTCAACATTTTCATCACCAAAATCATCTGGTGTTCGGAAACACAGGTCACAACATTTCAGTAGAATGACTCATCATTCCAAGGTTTTCATAACCATTTTCACCAAGTATTCCCATCTAAAGTTGATCAAGTTTTATGCTTAGCACTAGCATCTACAGGTGGGGTAAGTACTAATGAGGGGTGGTAATTAAGTGGAGATTAATTGAGTTCAATCTCATGCCTTAGGATGACATCAAGATTATCTAGCTTAGGCCAAATTTTATGCTCTTTATGCAACCTTCAATTATCTTCCTAGAATCTACAAGTTACTTAAGTAAACTCTAAGAGAAAGCTTTGATAAAGAAATAAAGTATAAAGCTTGCAAGTAAAACTAGGATTGGGCTATCAAGTGGGTATGATCACATATGCTTAAGCCTGCTAAGTTAATAGCTTGCAAGTATTGGCTTGCATAGGTCAACTTGGTTAGTAAGGCTTGCCTTGTGCAGAGCAGTGGTTGAAGTTCTCCTCGGCTTCTTCTTCGTAGTATCCTCCTTCCTCCTCGTATCCTTGGTCGGTACTAGCGTCTATTAATAAGTACGAGGTACACAATCACTAAACAATACTTAACTATTTTCAATCATCACACAAAGGTGTTCTATAGATGATCTAGCATCATTACTAACATTACAAGAATAAAGCATTTGTCTTATTTATTTTAATTTGAGAAAATTAATTTCTACTCATTGAAAAACTACTTAAGATTTAATATTCTTCAACTCAAATATGGGATCATGTTGACACATGTCAACACCCATATTTCAGTACATGGGAATGTAATTTAAAGTGGTGTCACAATTCAATAAGGTTTAACCTTTTATTTCAATTAAATAAAGTGACTAGAAATGCCTATGTGGCATTCTTTTATTACTTGAACATTATTTCTGTAAGTAAACCCAAATGTTTTTATATATTCTGAAAGGTATGATCAAATGTGATTTTTCAAAGTTGAATCAACTCAAAAGCTATTATTGTTGAAATTTGAAAAATGTTTGAATGCAGAAAAGCTTTTGACTTGTTATTTTTACTAACATTGATCTATAGATCCAAATTATTTTAATCCAACGGTCTTGGATTAAGCATTTCAACACCTTTCTAACATAATTGGTTTCATGCAATTTGGTTCACTGAATCAAGATGGGTTGATTTTTGAAACTAGGTACAGAACTGAGTTTGAATGAAAATAGAAAAAGTTAAATTCAAACGAGTGGGCTGCGCGGGAAAGTTTAATGGGCCAGCCCAGTGTCACTCCATGGCAGAGGCTCGGTGACAGGGGGTCTACCGTCGGTGGCTCATAAACGCCAAGCGATGCAGGCGATGTGGTGCGTTGGATTAGAATGAAGATCGATGGCTGAGGGTCGTCGTCGATGATGAACAAGTCATCGGCGATCTCGAACCCTAGCGGCTCAGTGGGGGTACATAGGGGGCATACCGAGGCTCCAGTGACGACGGCGAGGCGGGCAAACGACAAAGTCGACGACGGCGAACTCAGGGATGGTCGCGGCAACTCCGGGGGTGGTCGAAATCAACGGCCCCCTTCTTCTCCAGAGGCGGCCTGCTCCGGCGCAATTCCGGCGAGCTGCTGCTCCTCGTGCTCCGGCTAAGGGATGGAATAGTCAGTGAGGTGAGGGGAGTGAGATGGTGTGAAGAAATCAAGCGGGGGTTGTCTCTTTTTATAGGCTCGACGGCGAGACCGAGAGGGATGGGCAGGCGATGGTGGCGACACGGCTACGGGCGGCTAGAGGCATGCATGCGGTTGGCGATCGACGGGCGGTCTCCTGGCGATGCTCTAGAGCTTAAATGAGCGTATAGGGGCGGTGGCAAATGGTCAGGAAAGCGCGATGCTCTGCGAGGCAGAGGCGGCGAACTCTGCGGTGAGCGGTGGCTACGGGTATGGGCGGTGAAACGATCATGTCTGGTGGTCTCCTGGGACGGTGGGTTGCATGCTGGCAAGCGGCGAGGGCTCGAGGTGGTCGGGTTGCGTGGGAACGGCGCGTGCTCTACGGTACGCGTTGGCATGGTCGACAGCGGCGCGGGCGCGGCGTTCCTTGCGGTTCTGGTCGCTGTCTTCGAGCTAGGGCTAGTCGAGAGGGGGCGGTGAGGCATGGGCTACCTCCCAGACAAGGTTGGCACGGCTAGTTCTTCTCCTAGCGTATTGTCCACACTGGGGTGACATGGGTTCTCTCGACATGCTCACCATTGATGACAATGGCCAGCTTAAAGTGGTTCTAGAGATTATTTAAGGTTGCTAGATGATCTACTAAGGCTAGTTGCATCCAGAGAGGGGACAAGGTTGGCCCAAAACACTGCTCAACATAGTGTTTTTGATTTTGTTTATTTGAATCTACAACCTGTTTGATGAAATGGCCGCATGAACTTAAGTTTTGAATTTTGAAAAGATTTTTGGTGGGTGTGCTAGACATGTGTTGGGGAATCTGTGGATGCTTGGGTTTTAAAAATTGAGTTGGTTTGAGTGGTTTTTGAAATAGTGGGATCTTCCCATATGAGATAGATTCAATTTTAAACTGTCATTTAAACTAAGCATTTGAATGTTTCTGGATGATCATAAAGTGGGCCTTGGTACCTTATTATGAGTACTATCAAGGGGTGCAAATATCCATACATGTTTCTGTTAAGTTCTGAAAGTTAAGGATAGCCAAAGTAGGCATGGGAGTTAATTTGGCCAAAGTGACCATTCACTTAATTTATTTGTTTTGACTTGTTTGTCTTTGGGAAAAGTTTGGGGATTGTTTAGATGATGTTTATTTCACCTAAGAATCATTTTTCAAGAAAAGAAATACAGAATCATGGCAATTCAAAAGAATCCAAATTTTAATACACACATATGAATGCTTTCATATTTTTATTTGGAAAACTTTTTGTTAACCCTAATTTTGATGATTAGATTTTGATGATCAAAGTTTAATATTTTTGGGATGTTACAAACCTGCCCGCCTTAAACAAAATCCCGTCCCAAGATTTGAAAAAGGACGAAAAAGATTACCTATGATTTGAACAGATCGGGAAACTCTGTCCTGATGTGATCTTCGCGCTCCCAGGTAGCTTCTTCTTCTGTGTGGTTGCTCCATTGAATCTTGAGAAACTTGATGCTTCGGGTTCTGGTAGTTCTGAAAGCTTCTTCCAAAATACCGATGACTACTTCGGGGTAGGTTAGGTCATCGTTGATCTCTATGGTCCAATGATCAATGTTCTTTGAACACTTCAGTCTTCTCCGGAACTTCAAGGCACTTGCGAAGTAATGATATATGGAACACATTGTGTACGGATGACATCTCTTCGGGCAGTTCCTATTGATACGACACTTCTCCTCGATGGTTCAGAATCTTGAAAGATCCGATATATCTGGGGGCTAATTTTCCCTTGAGTTGGAAACGCTGCATTCCTTTTAATGGAGACACCTTTAGATACACAAAATCTCCTATGTTGAAGGCGAGGTCTCTACGTCTTTTGTCGGTGTAACTCTTCTGTCTGGATTGGGCAGTCTTGAGCTGCTCACGAATCTTGTGAACCTTATCTTCTGTTTCTCGCAGGATATCGGGTCCAAAAATATGACTCTCTCCTACTTCCGACAAGTTCAAAGGGGTGCGACACTTCCTTCCATACATGAATTCAAATGGGGCCATTTGCAAACTAGCTTGATAACTGTTGTTGTATGAAAATCCTGCGAATGGAAGACAGTCTTCCCACTTAGATCCATATTCTAACACACATGCTCTCAGCATATCTTTGAGTATTTGATTTACTCGCTATGTTTGTTCGTTGGTCTGAGGGTGATAAGCGGTGTTGAAATCTAGTCGGGTTCCTAAACCTTCTTGGAATTTCTTCCAGAATCTCGAGGTGAATTGAGTTCCTCGATCAGATACGATGTTCTTGGGGACTCCATGCAAACTAACGATTCTAGCAATGTATAACTCTGCTAGCTTCGAATTCTGATATGTGGTCTTGACTGGTAAGAAATGGGCGAATTTGGACAACCTGTCCACTATGACCCAGATAGAGTCATTTCCCCTACTAGAAGTAGGCAATCTGGTGATAAAGTCCATTCCAACGGAATCCCATTTCCATTCTAGAATCTGCAAGGGTTGCAACAATCCTGCGGGTCTTTGATGTCCCTCCTTGACTCGCTGACATATATCACACTTGGCGATATAGCTTCCGATTTCTCTCTTCATCTTATGCCACCAAAATTGTTCTTTCAAGTCTTGATACATCTTCGTTCCTTCAGGATGGATAGAATAAAGAGTATCATGAGCTTATTTCAGAATAACTTCCTTCAACTCAGAATCTGCTGGTACACAAAGGCGTCATTTGTACCACAAAACTCCTTCTTCGTAAACCGTGAATCCGGGTACTTTGCCTCTACCGATACGATGTTTGATTCCGTCAATACTAGCATTTCCTCTCTGTGCCTCCTTGATCTGGCTGATCAAAGTGGGTTGAAGTTCTATGCTAGCCAAAAATCCTTCACTTACTAATTCCATTCGGAAATCTTCCATCTCCTTGTGCAAGCTTGGTTGCTCCTTCAAAATCATGGAGTTCAAGCGGCACGGCAATCTGCTAAGGGCATCCGCTACCACGTTGGCTTTACTGGGGTGATAGTGAATGTCCAGGTCGTAATCCTTGATTAGCTCAATCCATCTTCTCTGTCTCATATTCAGATCCTTCTTAGTGAATATATACTTCAGGCTCTTGTGATCCGAATAGATCTCACAAAGATTTCCCATCAGGTAATGCCTCCATGTCTTCAGGGCTAGAACTACGGCAGTGAGCTCGAGGTCATGGGTTAGATAGTTTTGCTGATGTGGTTTTAGTTGTCGAGATAGATAAGATATAACTTTGCCTTCTTGCATTAGCACACATCTGAGACCGATCATGGATGCGTCACAATACACGTCAAAGGGCTTCGTGATATCCGGCATGATTAAGATTGGGGCTGAAATCAATCTTCTCTTGAGTTCTTGAAAACTCACTTCACATTTGTCCGTCCATTCAAACTTCTTGTCCTTCTTCAGCAATTGGGTCATGGGTGCAGCGATACTCGAGAATCCTTCTCTGAACTTGCGGTAGTATCCCAATCAGAAATGCACGAACTTGGGTTTGAGTGGTTAGGGCTTGCAAATCTTCGACATCTTTCACTTTTGCAGGTCAAAAGAATTCCTCGGCTAATACAATGTGGTAGGAATCCTACCACCAACAGAATTCACATTTGCTAAACTTGGCATACAACTGATGCTCTCTAAGGGTTCCAAGAATGGTCCTTAGGTGTAGCTCATGTTCTTCTTCTGATTTGGAATAAATTAGAATGTCATCAATGAAAACAACGACAAACTTATCCAGGAAGTCCATAAAAATCTTATTCATGAGATTCATGAAATAAGCAGGGGTATTGGTTAATCCAAAAGACATGACAGTATACTCGTATAATCCATATCTGATGGTAAAGGCAGTCTTTGGAATATCCTCTGCGTGAATCTTGAGTTGATGATAGCCAGTTCTAAGATCAATCTTAGAAAACACTTTGGCACCGGTCAACTGATCAAACAAATCTTCTATCTTGGGCAATGGGTACTTGTTCTTGATAGTGACGTCATTCAACTTATGATAATCCGTACACAAACGGTTACCTCATCTTTCTTGTCTACGAACAAAACAGGTGATCTCCATGGTGACGCACTTGGTTGATTCAATCCAATTTCCAACATGGCATCTAGTTGCTTCTTCAGTTCCGCTAGTTCAGACGGGTTCATACTATATGGTCTCTGGGCTATGGGTCCTGTTCCGGGGATTAGTTCAATGATAAACTCGATATCCCGATCTGGGGGCATACCGGGCAAAACCTCTGGAAATACATCGAGGTATTCACAGACTATCCGGACTTGGTCAATGGTAGGTTGGGCTATACTCTTGTTGCACTTGAATTGACGAGGTAAGGTTTCAGATATATGCTCGACTGATACTCCAGCTGTACTGGTCATGGTTATGGCTTTCTTGGCACAGTCAATTAATCCTTTATGTTTGGTCATCCAATCCATTCCTAGTACTACTTCCAAACCTTTAGTTCCGAGTACTATCAGATTAGCATAAAAATCTATGCCATGGATACAGATAGGGACGGCTTTGCAAATTTGCCTAGCTTTGGTGGTTGAACCGGGGATTTGAACAATCATAACATGCTTCAGTTTGGTTGGTTGAATCTTACTAGTGCATGCAAATTCTTCGGTGACAAATGAGTGCGATGCGCTAGAATCAAACGACACTCTATTAAGTACTGAATTAATAGAAAACATACCCAGCACGACATTTGGCGCTTCCTGGGCTTCTTCAGCATGCATGAGAAAAATACGGCCGTTGCAGTTGAGCGAAATCCCTGGGGCAAACCTTCTTCCAAGCTGAACACGACGCTGCTGCTGAGTTGGGGCATTTGCATTGGGGGCTGCGGCATTCTTATTTGGTCACTCGTTGGAGTAGTGACCCTTGGTTCCACATTCATAACAAGTCACTTGCGACTTGTCCTTTGCTGCAACAGGCACAACATTGCTTCCAGTCCTCGGGGCAGTGTTGGTGTTGGCGGAAGCATTGTTGTTGTTGAACTTGGGTGGTGCACGGTTGAAATTGTTAGAGTTGTCGGGGTTGTTGTGATTTCCTGTAATGACCTTCGGATCGGTAAGAATCCTAAGTCCCTGTGATTAACATGCTAGTCCCTGGATCAATAGCTAGCACTCACAGTCGATGAAATATCATGTAAAACACAAAGTCTTTATTACACGGAGAATCCAGAGTATGAAATTATTACAAAAGTTGCTTAGCATTATGCTAGCTTAAATAACAGCGGAAACATAAAAGCAGCATGAGTCCATCAACGCCCAGGCTTGTTGAGTGTAGACCCATGATCCCTCGCACCTTTCAATCTTGGATTACGCATGAAACGTGCAGCCAACAAGTTGGGTCAATACTTTGAATGTATTGGCAAATTACACCAAGGAGAGAAAAGACTATCTCTACATGCAAGGCTGGTATAGGCTGTAGAGTTCATTTGCTCAAAGCTAGTTTTCTTAAGTAGAGAGAGGAAGAGAGGATTGCCCTACTTTGTAAACATTTGCTTAGATAAAATAAGGCCGAGTGGCACACGAGGATATTACGCACAAGTGTCCAAACAACCAAACACTTGGATATTACGCACTGCGTCACTTGGATATTACACCAAGTTTCCCAAAATCCCACCCATTGGCGATATTACATACGCCATGGGGTTTTAAAACTTTGTTTTGAAAAGAGAGGAAGATCCTTCAGGCTCCATCCTTCAGACGCTCATTGTTGTTACATTATCGTGAACACGGTGATCGATCAGTTGCAATACTCTCGAGAGTTTGTGCACTTTACCCACAATCCACGATCAAGCCCTTTTTAGACAAGACCATGGCGAGGCTTTCCCTTATTAGCCCCTCTACCTTCCGGATCCAACCGTGCCAAGAATCCTCCAAATGTTGGTACCCAGGTGAGGTTTCCCACTAAGTACTAGGCCAAGACAGAGCCCATAATGTATTGTGGTTTGCCGGAAGCTTCTGAATTCTGAAACATGGCAGACTTCTTTGATTCCTGGGCGGCCGTCCTCCACCAAAATCACACTCGTTGACCCGACAACCATTCCGCCCAGAATAAAACTTAGTTTTATTTTGAAGTGGATTTGAGAGGAAAAGTTTGCTCTAGAGAGCCTTTATACTTAGAAAAATTCTTTGTCTTTCGAACCCCCCAACGGTACTTTGTATATATAGCATAGCAAGCAGTACTTAGCAAAAACAGGGGTAACCTATTAGGATGGGAAATCCTAAGTATAGAGCTACTCATGGCATACTACAAAATCATCGCACTTGCAAAATAATACTAAGGAAAAATTCTACTAGATCACCCTACACATGCATACTACAGAATTTTGAAGATCACATGCATAGAATCAAAACTGGGACAAAATTATGAACAAGTGGTGTAACTTGCCTTGATCCGAGCAGCACTCTACACAATAGCACTCCTTAGCGCACTCCGAGCAATCTAACGAATCACAACATAGATTTTTATCACAACTTGCTCAAAGCATACACAAAAGAAGACAGGCATGAATGCACAAGGTAATTTATGCAAGGTTGGATGAGTTAATCGAGGTGGCAAGTTTGTGGTTTGTGATAGAGGGTTTAGATCTAATTTGAATCACTAAAACAATTCCGAAGATTATAGGAGATCAATCCCTCTAAATAAAGTTAGATCTAGTAACCCTAAGCAAGGATTGATGATTTGTATCAGTAGGTATCTTGGAAACAAAATTATTGCAGCAAGATTCAAACAAAAAGGAATTTCAACTATTTTCATATAGATTAAAACCCCTAATACAATGATTAAAGATTACACTCAAAAACATTACTGCAAGCCTGCAATATTATTACATATTTGGGTTCTACATAAAATTAGGAATCCGACGGTATATTACAAGCTAGATTTGGCCAAATATTCGATTTTTGGTGAATTTCGCAAGTTTAAAACCAATCTGAAACCAGATTTGAATTCCCACTTAAAGGAATAGCCAGGTGGCTCTGTCTTATTGGTCCAGCTGGACGGCGCGTGACAGCTGCGCTGGCCTTGCAACGCCTTGACATTAGCGATATTGGCCGCCTCCCATCTAATCTACACTCTAGTTTGGATCCGACGGACGGGCGTGGCGAGCTTACCGGGCGTCGGCGGCGAGCAGCGGCGAGGCGTGGTCGTCGGCGACGTTGCGGTGGTCCCCCGAAGCAGCGGAGAACACGACGGCGTTCCTCTCCTTCTCGCGGTCCTGCCTGCGTGATCGGATTTGGCTCCCCTGTCCTTGTCTAGGCGCACTCCTCCACTAGTTCCCGCGGCTCCGGCGGCACGTCGGCGAGGAATTCCCGGCGTTGTGCTGCACAGGGGAAGGAAGGAAGGGTTGGGGGTGAGGCGGTGCTTCACGAGAAAGGCGATTAACAGAGAAGGGGAGCTCGGGGTGACGCGAGTCGCCGGATCGGAACCTTCCTTGGCGAGAGAGCGACGGAGGTTCGGCGAAGCCTGCTAGGGTTTTCGGGAACACCGGAGAGGCGGCTTATAAGAGCCGATACTTGGGGAAGGGCGGTCGAGTCGTGGCTGGACTCCGCCAGCGGAGGGTTCGTACTCGCCGCGGACTCCAGGAGAGGGATGACGGGGTGGGGCCCCCGCGTCAGCGGTCGAGGTGGAGTGGGCCGGTGCTGGGCTGCGGCGCCTGGCGGGTGCTGGTGGGCTGCGCTGTGGCCCAGCCAGGTAGGTCTTCTCCCCTTTTTTTTCTTTGTAAACATTTTCCCTTTTTCTGTTTTCTTTAAACCTCAATAACTTTTGCAAATTAGATCCAAATTTTATGAAACTTGTTTCTAAATTTTCATAATATTGAGGTGGTCAACATAGGACCCTGTCTTGATGTTTTTACAAGGTTTTATTAAGAGGGCCAAACTAATACAACGAGAGTGCTTATGAGAAAAAAATAAAATAGGGTTGGGTTTTTGTGTTAGGATCCTTGTAGTTGCTATATTTTTTTCGAAGGTAGGATGCAAATGATGCAAGGGTGATGCATGACACTAATAATGTCCAAGCACAGAATCTGGAATGTTACATTTCCTCCGGGCCTTGGGTTTCCACGGTTGGGAGGACGGTTCATCGGGGGTCTGTTCATTCTCGGGGCAAATCCTGCAGATGGGTTGGGGCGATACTTTGGGGTATGATGGGTTCCTGGCTGATCCATCATGCTACGCTTGCGGTTCTCATTGGCTTGGTTGATCTTTCCTTCCATCTGGATGGCAGAGTCGAATAGGGCTTCAATATCGGCAAAGGGGATATTGACTAACATCGTCTGCATCTCATCGTGCAGACCATTCAAGAATATTTCTTTCTTCTTGGCTTTAGTGTCGATCTCATCCGGGGTATACCTAGCTAATGACAAGAATTTTTCACGGTATTCCACTACGGTCATCCTTCCTTGCTTCAGTTCTCTGAACTTGTCTCTCATTCTCTTGATCAAACCCGATGGAACATGATTTCTGATGAACTTGACCTTGAATTCCTCCCAGGTCATCATCTGTCCTCCGGTCATTGCACGAACGCTATTCCACCATGCTCTTGCATCTCCGGCTAGATAGTGGGTGGCGAATAGAACTTTCTCGTTAGCTTCCACTCCGGCGACTTCTAGGTTGTTCTCCATGGTTTGCAGCCAATCATCTGCGTCTAAAGGCTCTTCCGACTTAGTGAAAACAGGTGGGTTGGTGTTCTGGAAATTCTTGAGCTTAGATCCATGGTTGTCCCGATTTCCTTGGCCTTGATTGTTGTGGGCCAGCTGAGCTAACTATTGAAGGGTGGCTAAGTTGGCTTGCGTTCGACTCTTTCAGCTTCGCGGTCAGAAACCAACATTTGCAGGATCTACAACATCGGGTCCGGGGATGAACCACTTCCTCCGCGAGGCATCTGAAGATTGAGATAGATCATGAGAAAGAGGGAAATTTTTAAGGTTCGGGAACTTTTGAAAAGTTTTTAAAGTTTGACTCAGATTTTTCTAGCAAATTGCTCTTCGTTCATTCATTCATAGCACATGATACAACACACACCACAAAGCAAGAAAAAGAACCATTCTAGAAACTACGATACAGTGGGACCGAATACAACTCACTACGCTAGTGCTCAAGTGATACTACTCCTCGGAGTTGGTGTAATCGTCATCCTCATCGTCATCGATGAAGGCGAAATCCTCCTCATCGGTGAAGAAGTCCATGGCTTGATCCTCCAGAAAATCATCATCATCGCTGAGATAGGAGTAGGGGTATCCACGCAGGTATTCTCCGACATTCTCCCTTTCCTCCAACTGCATGTCTCTCTCATGGATGGTCTCCTCCAAAGCCGAGATACGATGGCGAAGACGGGCAATGATGCGCTCCTTCTTGTCAAGATGACGGCGGCGAGACTTGTGGTCCTTCGCTAGCATGGCGATGGTCTGATCCTTCGTCTTGATGATGGCAGACTTGTGGTTGGAGTAGTCACGCGCATTGTCCAGTTCTTGTTGACGATCATACATCATGAAGCTGAGGTGGTCCAACTGAGTCTTCAGCTCGGGGTGGTATGGGGCTTCCAGTGGCTGTCCCATAGCATCACGCCTTGGACAAAACTCAAAGCGGGTACCCTTGATCTGATTGATACTCTGCCCACATAGACGGGCAAGAGCTTCCTTCATGGCCCTGGCAAGTCCATCTAGCCAGTTGTTCTCTCTTAATGTGAACTGAATTCCCTCAGCAGTGGGAGGTCCAATCTTCCCTCGGAGACTTGCAACAATTAGCCACTGCAGATCTTCTCCTCCTTGATCATTGAGCTGAGCTCCAAAGAACTCGAGGTGCGGATGCTCCAGAAGTTCCGAAAGCTGGTCCAAATCCCGCTCAAAGATAAGGTCTCCTCCATTCCCCAACTGATAAAACTTGCTGTACTTCACGTCCATCTATAAGAATATAGGATGAGTAAGTTAGGAGAGTGATCAAGTGTGTCAAAATTTTATATATTTTGCAAGAGTTTTTAGGGAACATGAATTTTCACGAAAGAATCAAAGTGATAAGAATGGGAATACATTTTTGTAAATATTTTCTTCCTTTGGTTTCGAAACTAAGTTTTTGATTCACACGTCCAGTCTAACTAGGGTCTCCTATGGTCAAGATGGCTCTGATACCAACTTGTCATTACCCGGATTTTTAATCCCAGATGCCTGTTATGCCATACATCGCAATCCTAGGATTACCATTTTTGCGAGACATAACAGATTTGGATACCACAGCACATCATCCATTAAAAATCATACATAAGGTCTTACACAAATAAGGATCTCATGATCCAGTTCTTAATACAAATCAAGTAGCGGAAATAAGTAATAATAAAGGTAGCGTAGGCGAAGCTCCATCTTCGGGGTCACAAGCAATGCCGACGATGGGAGATGATCCTAGTTGTCGTAATCTTCCTGGGGTCCTTCGTCCTGGTACTCTTCTTCATAGTCTGGCCACGGGAATAGCCAGGGACAAAGCCATGAGTACTCTTTAAGTAATCGCAAACTAATACTAAAAATTTAAGGGGGTTTTTGTAGTAGGACACTAAGCTCTAGGGTTGTTTTGCAAAAAGCCAGATTTACCTCTACTAAGTTCATAAGCAACAAACTAGTTGAAATTGTATAACACCTACGTGGGAATTTGAATTTCATATCACAACCCTGTTATGGTCAATTCAAAGTCTCAATTCATTTCATGAGTCATTTTGAAAACATCTGACGAGGGAACAGTATGGCCACTCCAACTATCCATAACCGCGGACGTGGCTATTCGATAGTTTGACACTCTGCAGAGACTATAAACTTTCACCACAACATTTGATACATCTGTCAGGAACAATCCTGAATTCACCATACTCAGTATGCAGATAATCAATCCTAACCTTTCCAATATACGCCCTAGTATAGGCACATCTCCTGTGAGTTTGGCCTCCCAACCATGACCAACTGTCATCTTGGGTACTGCACAGGTGGACAATCTTCACAAGGTAGCCTCAGCCCAGACCTTGGCCGTGAGGGAACCCATACTAAGGTATATAAGTTTCCAGTCAAGCCCTACCCAATTTTCGGGTATTGTGGTTGTACGGTAAAATTGGAATGGTATCGCATCCAGACAACCATTAGCTTTATAAAGGGCTAAGGCTCATGCCTCAACATTTTCATCACCAAAATCATCTGGTGTTCGGAAACACAGGTCAAAACATTTCAGTAGAATGACTCATCATTCCAAGGTTTTCATAACCATTTTCACCAAGTATTCCCATCTAAAGTTGGTCAAGTTTTATGCTTAGCACTAGCATCTACAGGTGGGATAAGTACTAATGAGGGGTGGTAATTAAGTGGAGATTAATTGAGTTTAATCTCATGCCTTAGGATGACATCAATATTATCTAGCTTAGGCCAAATTTTATGCTCTTTATGCAACCTTCAATTATCTTCCTAGAATCTACAAGTTACTTAAGTAAACTCTAAGAGAAAGATTTGATAAAGAAATAAAGTATAAAGCTTGCAAGTAAAACTAGGATTGGGCTCTCAAGTGGGTATGATCACATATGCTTAAGCCTGCTAAGTTAATAGCTTGCAAGTATTGGCTTGCATAGGTCAACTTGGTTAGTAAGGCTTGCCTTGTGCATAGCAGTGGTTGAAGTTCTCCTCGGCTTCTTCTTCGTAGTATCCTCCTTCCTCCTCGTATCCTTGGTCGGTACTAGCGTCTATAAATAAGTACGAGGTACACAATCACCAAACAATACTTAACTATTTTCAATCATCACACAAAGGTGTTCTATAGATGATCTAGCATCATTACTAACATTACAAGAATAAAGCATTTGTCTTATTTATTTTAATTTGTGAAATTAATTTCTACTCATTGAAAAACTACTTAAGATTTAATATTCTTCAACTCAAACATGGGATCATGTTAACACATGTCAACACCCATATTTCAGTACATGGGAATGTAATTTAAAGTGGTTTCACAATTCAATAAGGTTTAACCTTTTATTTCAATTAAATAAAGTGACTAGAAATGCCTATGTGGCATTCTTTTATTACTTGAACATTATTTCTATAAGTAAACCCAAATGTTTTTATATATTCTGAAAAGTATGATAAAATGTGATTTTTGAGAGTTGGAATCAACTCAAAAGCTATTATGGTTGAAATTTGAAAAATGTTTGAATGCAGAAAAGCTTTTGACTTGTTATTTTTACCAAGGTTGATCTACAGATCCAAATGATTTTAATCCAACAGTCTTGGATTAATCATTTCAACACCTTTCTAACAAAATTGGTTTCATGCAATTTGGTTCACTGAATCGAGCTAGGTTGATTTTTGAAACTAGGTATAGAACTGAGTTTGAATGAAAATAGAAAAGGTTAAATTCAAACGAGTGGGCTGCGCCGGAAAGTTTAATGGGCCGGCCCAGTGTCACTCCGTAGCGCGGGGCTCAGCTGACAGGGGGGGTCTACCGGTCAGTGGCTCATAAAACGCGAAGCGGTACGGGGCGATGTGGTGCGTTGGATTAGAATGAAGATCGACGCCTGAGGGTCGTCCTCGACGATGAACAAGTCACCGGCGAGCTCGAACCCTAGCGGCTCAGTGGGGGTGCATAGGGTGCATACCGAGGCTCCAGTGATGACGGCGTGGCGGGCAAATGACAAAGTCGACGATGGAAAACTCAGGGATGGTCGCGGTAGCTCCGGGGGTGGTCGAAATCAACGGCCCCCTTCTTCTCCAGAGGCGGCCTGCTCCGGCGCAATTCCGGCGAGCTGCTGCTCCTCGTGCTCCGGCTAAGGGATGGAATAGTCAGTGAGGTGAGGGGAGTGAGATGGTGTGAAGAAATCGAGCGGGGTTCGACTCCTTTTATAGGCTCGATGGCGAGACCGAGAGGGATGGGCAGGCGACGGTGGCGACACGGCTACGGGCGGCTAGAGGCATGGTTGCGGTTGGCGATCGACGGGAGGTCTCCTGGCGATGCTCTAGAGCTTAAATGCGCATGTAGGGGCGGTGTAAAATGGTCGGGAACGCGCGATGCTCTGTGAGGCAGAGGCGGCGAACTCTACGGCGAGCGGTGGCTACAGGGTACGGGTGGTGAAACGATCATGTCTGGTGGTCTCCTGGGACGGTGGGGTGCATGCTGGCGGGCGGCAAGGGCTCGAGGTGGTCGAGTTGCGTGGGAACGGCGCGTGCTCTGCGGTGCGCGTCGGCATGGTTGACAGCGGCGTGGGCGCGGTGTTCCTGGTGGTTCTGGTCGCTGTCGTCGAGCTAGGGTTGGTCGAGAGGGGGCGATGAGGCATGGGCTACCTCCCAGACAAGGTTGGCACGTCTAGTTCTTCTCCTAGCGTGATGTACACACTGGGGTGACATGGATGCTCTCGTCCTGCTCACCATTTGTCACATCCCAAGATTTTCCAAATCTTGTTATGTGAAAAATAAATAAACAAAATAAATTGTTGTTGAAAATCAGGGTGAAAAGAAACTTTGTTTCTAAATTGAAACTTAAAATCCCATCTTGAGCAAACTTTAATTAAAGTTTGAATCCAACAAAATCGAAATCAAGAGAAATGCATTCCTCTTAAATGCATCTGGAAATTTAAACACTTGCAAAATAAACCAAAGCCCTAAACCCTAATGGAATAAAATCATTTCCAAGTTATCTCCAAGCCTATGGATTTGATCCATATAAAAAATTTGTCAACAAACATTTACAAATGATCAAGAAGGACAAATAGAAAAATTATAAAGCCATAGAAATTGGATTCACTTAATTTGGAACCATAGATAAAAACTTATGAATTTAATAAGATAAAGGAATGGAATTTCCAAAGCTAATAAAGAACTTATCTAAAATCCAAACCAAATTCTTACTAATTAATCCTAAAAATATTTAAAGTGATAATTAAATATCAAATAAGATTTTACAAAATTGGAATCACCAAGTTTGGATCTCTAAATAAAAAGATATGGATTTTATAAGATGAAGAAAGAAATATTAAATAAAGAATATTTAAAGACCAAATTAAATCTTGGCCAAATCCATAAGCAAATGGAATGAAATAGAATCCAAATCCAAATAAAATAAAAGGATAAAGAATTACCAAAATAAAATAAAATGGCATTAACCATTCAATCCCTATTTTAATAAAGACAAATCTCTAATAAGAATAATTATATAATTCTTGAGAAAATAGTATTTTGGAATTACCCAAGTGGAATAAAAGTTGTTTAATTAACTTAAATAAAATAAATTTTCCAAATAAAATTTATGGAATTAAAACTATATTTAATTTCATTGGAATAAAGACATGTATCCAATTTTAAATGATTAATAAATCATATTAAAAACTTTTCCAAATAATTCAAGATGAATTATTTGACACCCAAGTAATCAAATAAAAACCTAATGAAAAGATTTGGAAGGTTTTAGAAATTCAAATGGTGTTTGAAAATATTATTAAATCTTATTTGATTTAAAACAAGGGCTTATTTGAATAATTAAAAAGACCCCAAAAAGAATAAAGTTTTATTCAAAAATTGACTTCAGATTATGTTACAAATCAATATTTAAACCTACACAAATTTTGGTTGAGGTTTGAATTCAAATGAGTGTTTGAATTGCTTATTCAAAATCAAAACAGATTATTAGAAAAGAAAAAAGAAAAACAATCAGAACAAAAAAAAATGTAAAAGACTCAGCCCAACCTAACTGGCCCAACTAAGCCCAGTCCAGCCCACCTCTACCTCTCACCCGAACGAACCGTTTTTCACCAGAGAAAGAACACGCAGAATCACTAACGAGTCGGCCCCACTCTCCCTCTCTCTCTCTCTCTCGCTGCCAAGCGACCCCACACCAGGTCATCATCTTCCTCACCCGCTGACTCCGCCCTCACCTCGCCGGCCGTTGCAGGCGATTAAAGCCCGTGCTTAATTCGGGTTAACCACGCCATTAAACGACCCCGCGTCCATGCCCTCTTATTCGCCAGCGTTTCCTCTCTGTTTCCCCCTCAGTCCCTCACCCTAGCGCGCCCCCAGGCTGCTGAATTTTGCACTTCACCACCACTGTCTCCGGCGAGCGCCACCTCCGATTCAGGCCAGTCGCCGTCGCGCCTCGCTCTCTAGACCACGCAGGCATGATCCCCATCAACCACCCCACCTCTCAGTGGCCTCATTTTGCCCGCGCTTGAACCCCAGCGTCGGCAATGATCACGCCTGAGCAGCGCCGCCGTCGGCCTCGACTCCGGCAATCTTCCCTGGTGAGCACAGACTCCCCCTCGTCCTCTTTTTGATGCTCACTTGTTTGCCACTCGCGTACGAAACTAACGGTACCCTCCATCTACTTTCCCGAGCCCCGCAGCCTCGCCTCCAACGTCGTCTGAGCGCACCCGACGCCACGACAGACTCCGACGAGCAATTACTCAGGAACCCGAGCGCCCCTCGACGAATAGAGACCATGTCGAGCTTCTCCGCACCCCTGCGAACCCTGTAAGCACTCTCACTCTCTCCCGCGTGATTTACTTCGTCGGCAACCTCACCCTCTGGCTCACGCCGCTCAGCCTTGGCGCCGCCCATCTGTGGCCGAGTGCTGTGCACCGTAGGATCCAGATCCAAGCGCTGCGATAGAACATTAACCAAAGGGGTAAGTAGTGCTCTGTGGCGCACGATCCACTTTAGATCCTACGGCCTGCATCGCTTGATCCACGCGAAACGTTTTCGACCAATAATAACAAGACGCGTGGCCAGTGTGTTGTTTAAAAACCAGAGTTTGATCTATTAGTTTTCCAAATTTGTAAATTTCATAACTTTCAAACCACAAGTCCAAATTTTGCAAATTTTATATCAGTGGAATCATCAAGACAAGCTCTATCCAACCATGCACTTTTTTAGTAAAAAGCTTCTGTCAAATTGTTTGTTTTTACAGAAACTTGTGTATGCATGTTTAGAATATAAAAATTGTTCTAAAATGATTTTGGGGATAAAATCTTTGGCAAATGGTTTGTTTTGAACCTAATGACCCTAGAAATCAATTGGTGGTTTCAAAAATGTATTTGGTGAAGCAAAAGAATAAACTCTTGATTTAAACCATTTCTAGTCAAATAAAAATAATGTTTATTTATTAAAAATGGTTTTGGAAGAAAACCTTTTGGAAATGTTTTGTTTTAAACTCTCTGACCCTAAGCACAAGGTTTTATGGTTTGAAAACATATTTTGTGAAACCTATAGAATGTTGCCTTATTAAAAGCATTTCTTCACCACATGAAATAATGATTTGGTTTAAAAATGGTTTATGAAGTAAAACCTTTTTGCAAATGGTTTTCCCACTTTATAAAATGACCATTAGGTGTTTTAAAATGTTTATGACCCATTATAAACCACTCTTACAAATAAAACAATCTTTTGCATGTTTGCATGCATTGTTTAGTTTATATCATTTTATGTGATGAATTGCTTGAATGGTAGATTGAATTATTGTTTGCTTGATTGAAATGTAGTGATTTGAAGTGTGTGAATATTGCAAAGATCAAGGAGTGAACTTATACTCTCTACCAAAAAGGCAAGTGATGCTTCATACTTTTGTCCCATTATTTTCACTATGCATTAGTGATATTTCTAAGTAGGACTTGCATGGAATTTTGCTAAGTATAAACTATACCATGGGAAATCCTAGTAGATGAAACCTTAGTAGAAATTTCCTAAGTTAAGATTCCTACTACTATCATGCTTAGCTTAGCTAGTAGAAAACAAGGGTGGAATATATATTCATGCTATGGAAAATTTCTAAGTCTGGGGACTTGTGTTTTGTTTAATAAAACAACTAAGTGAATGAATCACCTGGGTGGAATGGAAGGATGGTTTGTGTTGAGTGGTTCACAAGGCCCATTTCTATGGTTTACCTTGTGTATCTCACTTGTGGATGGCCACCCAGGAACAAAGAGATTTGAGATGTCAAATGTTGAGAAGCTTCAAGTGCAGCCACTTGGCATTATGGGCTCTTCCTGGATCATATAGGTTGCAATAACTTAGCCAAATGGACAGTTGGTGGTAGGGTTTGATAGGTTGGAGCGCGTCCATTCTGGTCTAAGGGAAGGCTTCTGAAAGATCTTGTCTTGGTGAAACCAAGTCTTGTGGCGAAAGTGCACAACCTCTGCAGAGTGTAAAATCTAAGTACTTAGCCATGTCCCTGGCAAAGGACAATTTGAGCATCAAGACATGGAAGCTATCAAGAATCTCCTCATCCCAATTTATAAGTTAAAAACTTGTGGTTGAACAAGGGTTGAAGGATCACCAATTTCTATTGGGAGATTCCTTGGGTGATTTTGTCAAGCAAAAACTTGGTGTTTTCAAATGATAAGGAAAATCTATTTTGAGCAAAGCAAGCCTAAGCTCCACTTAGCCAAATGCATATAGATGATATACTCCACTATACTACCATAGTATCACTTGCCAATACAATTCAATTGTATTGACCCTTGTGACTGTAACTTGTTATGTTGCAGGTTTTGTTTGATATTAGTGAAATAGGATTACAAGTCTACAACCAACGTGTCTGCCTGTGGCACTTTGAAGATATAGGACCCCATTCTATTGTTATATTCTGCTGCATTGTAATGAGATACCCAAATGAGCTATGTAATATGTAATGAATTATTTTATTCCTGGTTATAAAGTTGTATTATGACCTTTGTTTCTTGATATTACATCTTAACTATGGATGCTAGCTATTGATCCAGAGACTAGCATTGTAAACACAGGGATCTCTACCTTATTAAAGGTTGGGAACCTTACAGATGGTATCAGAGCATTGTGTTGCCTGTAGGATTTGTAAACCTAGGATTGGACAAAACCCCTTAGAAAAATAGGAGTTGAATTTGTTCCAAAAATTATTTACAAACAATCTTGTAAACTCTTTCCTCAACCATTTTGGTTTTGATTCTACATCTCTTCTATTTCAAACTTGATGGACAAGCCTACCCCATGGCCAAAGACTTCACCATGAGCTAAGGACTTCATCAACTCTAATGACTTCAACATCTTCAACATTTTCACCAAGGACTTCAACCTTGGATATCACTAAGGACTACAAGTGAGACAAGAAATATTACTCAAGACTTGAAGACTAAGGAAACACAGCTTGGGAATCATCATCACCTTTCAAGTTTTTGTGACCAAGAATTTTCCCAAGGAAACCATGATCACATGCAAGAAGAATCAACCAAGAAGGAAGAAAAGATTGCAAGTGAACCATATAGATGGGCCACTATATTTAGTTTAAGTCAAACCCACCAACTTATGTGGTGTACCAAAAAATATTTTTTGTTGTCTAAAAATATGCTTGAAACTTGTTGTTTGAGTGGAATGCTTGTTTGTGATTGCTTGCACTTTGCTTGTGTGAATTGTGATGTGTGTGATTAGAATTATTCCCTTAGAAAATCTTTTGCCTATTCTAATCCCAATCCAACCCAAACAGATGACTTCTCCAAGAAACTCCAACATCAAGGATGGTGACAACAACAACAACCAAGAGGACAACATGAGAGAACTCATAGTAACCCAAACCTAGTTGAACCAAGTGACATCTCAATTTATAGCCAACACCAGTGAGGTAGATCCAACCATGCAAAGGTTTTTGGAAACCCAAACCCAATTGTTGCATAAGGTGACAGATCAAATGATCAACATGGGAAATAACTCTTCCAAAGGAGGTTGTGACAACAAGGATGACAAAGATGATATTTTAGAAGAAACCCAAGCTTGCAATGTTTGTGGAGACAAGGATCACACTTCCAAAGAGCATGAAGATCAATGCCCCAATTGTGAAGAGAAACATCCAGCTAATCAATGCCCCACAACCCAAGATACTTGTTACTTATGTGAAGGAAATAATCATGTCCCTATCCAATGCCCCATCTATTCCATAGTTCAACAAAGGAAACAAGGTGGAGTGCAACAACTGATTGCAGACTACCATGAGAGAGCAAAGTCTACCAAGAAGGATGAAGACAAAGGAAAATCTCAGCTTGCACCTCCATGCAATATGACTCAATTTAAAGGACCAAAAAGGAGACATATGTATTATCCAAGGAATAAGAAAAGGTCAAGGAGACCAGGAAACATTCCTAACTTTGAGATAACATATGAAGAACATGAACTAGAAGCACTCCTAGCTTTGGACAAACCCAAGAAGAAGAAGTATAAGGAAATTAGCCAAGTATGGTGCAACAACTGCAAAGAGCTAGGTCATTATGTAGCAACTTGTCCACAGAAGATACGTGAAGAACTCAATCTTATCACATGTTACAATTGTGGTAACCAAGGACATTATGCAAGCAATTGTCCAGAAAAGATGAAGCACAAGATAAAGCCTATGAAGGATCTCAGCCTTGTCACATGTTTCAAGTGTGGAAACAAAGGACACTATGCAGATGTTTTCCTAGAGAGATTTCAACAAGATTCCAAGCAAACCAAGATATAATTTAGTTGGAAAATATTTTAAGTGTGGTAGTACCCTAGTTGCTTTGAGCCAACTTGTAACCCTAGCCTCCCCAAATCTCGGGACGAGATTTATTTTAAGGGTGGTAGCCTGTCACATCCCAAGATTTTCCAAATCTTGTTATGTGAAAAATAAATAAACAAAATAAATTGTTGTTGAAAATCAGGGTGAAAAGAAACTTTGTTCTAAATGGAAAATTAAAATCCCATCTTGAGCAAACTTTAATTAAAGTTTGAATCCAACAAAATCCAAATCAAGAGAAATGCATTCCTCTTAAATGCATCTGGAAATTTAAACACTTGGAAAATAAACCAAAACCCTAAACCCTAATGGAATAAAATCATTTCCAAGTTATCTCCAAGCCTATGGATTTGATCCAAATAAAAAAATTGTCAACAAACATTTACAAATGATCAAGAAGGACAAATAGAAAAATTATAAAGCCATATAAATTGGATTCACTTAATTTGGAACCATAGACAAAATCTTATGAATTTAATAAGATAAAGGAATGGAATTTCCAAAGCTAATAAAGCACTTATCTAAAATCCAAACCAAATGGTTAGAAATTAATCCTAAAAATATTTGAAGTGATAATTAAATATCAAATAAGATTTTACAAAATTGGAATCACCAAGTTTGGATCTCTAAATAAAAATATATGGATTTTATAAGATGAAGAAAGAAATATTAAATAAAGAATATTTAAAGACCAAATTAAATCTTGGACAAATCCATAAGCAAATGGAATGAAATAGAATCCAAATCCAAATAAAATAAAAGGATAAAGAATTACCAAAATAAAATAAAATAGCATTAACCATTCTATCCCTATTTTAATAAAGGCAAATCTCTAATAAGAATAATTATATAATTCTTGAGAAAATAGTATTTTGGAATTACCCAAGTGGAATTAAAGTTGTTTAATTAACTTAAATAAAATAAATTTTCCAAATAAAATTTATGGAATTAAATCTATATTTAATTTCATTGGAATAAAGACAAGTATCCAATTTTAAATGATTAATAAATCATATTAAAAACTTTTCCAAATAATTCAAGATGAATTATTTGACACCCAAGTAATCAAATAAAAACCTACTGAAAATATTTGGAAGGTTTTAGAAATTCAAATGGTGTTTGAAAATATTATTAAATCTTATTTGATTTAAAACAAGGGCTTATTTGAATAATTAAAAAGATCCCAAAAAGAATAAAGTGTTATTCAAAAATTGACTTCAGATTATGTTACAAATCAATATTTAAACCTACACAAATTTTGGTTGAGGTTTGAATTCAAATGAGTGTTTGAATTGCTTATTCAAAATCAAAACAGATTATTAGAAAAGGAAAAAAGAAAAACAATCAGAACAAAAAAAATGTAAAAGACTCAGCCCAACCTAACTGGCCCAACTAAGCCCAGTCCAGCCCATCTCTCCCTCTCACCCGAACGAACAGTTTTTCACCAGAGAAAGAACCCGCAGAATCACTGACGAGTCGGCCCCACTCTCCCTCTCTCTCTCGCTGCCAAGCGACCCCACGCTAGGTCATCATCTTCCTCACCCGCTGACTCCGCCCCTCACCTTGCCGGCCGTTGCAGGCGATTAAAGCCCGGCTTAATTCGCGTTAACCACGCCATTAAACGACCCCGCGACCATGCCCTCTTATTCGCCTGCGTTTCCTCTCTGTTTCCCCCTCAGTCCCTCACCCTAGCGCGCCCCCAGGCTGCTGAATTTCGCACTTCACCGCCACTGTCTCCGGCGAGCGCCACCTCCAATTCAGGCCAGTCGCCGTCGCGCCTCGCTCTCTAGAACACGCAGGCATGATCCCCATCAACCACCCCACCTCTCAGTGGCCTCAGTTTGCCCGCGCATGAACCCCAGCGTCGGCAACGATCACGTCTGAGCAGCGCCGCCGTCGGCCTCGACTCCGGCAAGCTTCCCTGGTGAGCACAGACTCCCCCTCGTCCTCTTTTTGATGCTCACTTGTTTGCCACTCGCGTATGAAACTAACGGTACCCTCCATCTACTTTCCTGAGCCCCGCAGCCTCGCCTCCAACGTCGTCTGAGTGCACCCGACGCCACGACAGACTCCGACGAGCAATTACTCAGGAACCCGAGCGCCTCTCGACGCACAGAGACCACGTCGAGCTTCTCCGCACCCCTGCGAACCCTGTAAGCACTCTCACTCTCTCCCGCGTGATTTAATTTGTCGGCAACCTCACCCTCTGAGCGCTCCGCCGCTCGCCGCCTCGCCAGCGCCGCCCATCTGTGGCCGAGTGTTGTGCACCGTAGGATCCAGATCCAAGCGCTGCGATAGAACATTAACCGAAGGGGTAAGTAGTGCTCTGTGCCACACGATCCACTTTATATCCTATGGCCTGCATCGCTTGATCCACGCGAAACGTTTTCGACCAATAATAACAAGACGCGTGGCCAGTGTGTTATTTAAAAACCAGAGTTTGATCTATTAGTTTTCCAAATTTGTAAATTGCATAACTTTCAAACCACACGTCCAAATTTTGCAAATTTTATATAAATGGAATTAGCAAGACAAGCCCTATCCAACCATGCACTCTGTTTAGTAAAAAGCTTCTGTCAAATTGTTTGTTTTTACAGAAACTTGTGTATGCATGTTTAGAATATAAAAATTGTTCTAAAATGATTTTGGGGATAAAATCTTTGTCCAATGGTTTATTTTGAACCTACTGACCCTAGAAATCAATTGGTGGTTTCAAAAATGTATTTGGTGAAGCAAAAGAATAAACTCTTGATTTAAACCATTTCTAGTCAAATAAAAATAATGTTTATTTATTAAAAATGGTTTTGGAAGAAAACCTTTGGGAAATGTTTTGTTTTAAACTCTCTGACCCTAAGCATAAGGTTTTATGGTTTGAAAACATATTTTGTGAAACCTATAGAATGTTGCCTTATTAAAAGCATTTCTTCACCACGTAAAATAATGATTTGGTTTAAAAATGGTTTATGAAGTAAAACCTTTTTGCGGTTTTGCCACTTTATAAAATGACCATTAGGTGTTTTCAAATGTTTATGACCCATTAGAAACCACTCTTACAAATAAAACAATATTTTGCATGTTTGCATGCATTGTTTAGTTTATATCATTTTATGTGATGAATTGCTTGAATGGTAGATTGAATTATTGTTTGCTTGATTGAAATGTAGTGATTTGAAGTATGTGAACATTGCAAAGATCACGGAGTGAACTTATACTCTCTACCAAAAAGGCAAGTGATGCTTCATACTTTTGTCCCATTATTTTCACTATGCATTAGTGATATTTCTAAGTAGGACTTGCATGGAATTTTGCTAAGTATAAACTATACCATGGGAAATCCTAGTAGATGAAACCTTAGTAGAAATTTCCTAAGTTAAGATTCCTACTACTATCATGCTTAGCTTAGCTAGTATAAAACAAGGGTGGAATATATATTCATTCTATGGAAAATTTCTAAGTCTGAGGACTTGTGTTTTGTTTAATAAAACAACTAAGTGAATGGATCACCTGGGTGGAATGGAAGGAATGGTTTGTGTTGAGTGGTTCACAAGGCCCATTTCTATGGTTTACCTTGTGTATCTCACTTGTGGATGGCCACCCAGGAACAAAGAGATTTGATATGTCAAATGTTGAGAAGCTTCAAGTGCAGCTACTTGGCATTATGGGCTCTGCCTGGATCATATAGGTTGCAATAACTTAGCCAAATGGACAGTTGGTGGTAGGGGTTTGATAGGTTGGAGCGCGTTCATTCTGGTCTAAGGGAAGGCTTCTGAAAGATCTTGTCTTGGTTAAACCAAGTCTTGTGGGAAAGTGCACAACCTCTGCAGAGTGTAAAATCTAAGTACTTAGACATGTCCCTGGCAAAGGACAATTTGAGCATCAAGACATGGAAGCTATCAAGAATCTCCTCATCCCAATTTCTAAGTTAAAAACTTGTGGTTGAACAAGGGTTGAAGGATCACCAATTTCTATTGGGAGATGCCTTGGGTGATTTTGTCAAGCAAAAACTTAGTGTTTTCAAATGATAAGGAAAATCTATTTTGAGCAAAGCAAGCCTAAGCTCCACTTAGCCAAATGCATTAAGATGATGGAATCCACTATACTACCATAGTATCACTTGCCAATACAATTCAAATGTATTAACCCTTGTGACTGTAACTTCTTATGTTGCAGGTTTTGTTTGATATTAGTGAAATAGGATTACAAGTCTACAACCAACATGTCTGCCTATGGCACTTTGAAGATGTAGGACCCCATGCTATTGTTATACTCTGCTGCATTGTAATGAGATAGCCAAATGAGCTATGTAAGATGTAATGAATTATTTTATTCCTGGTTATAAACTTGTATTATGACCTTTGTTTCTTGATATTACATCTTAACTGTGGATGCTAGCTATTGATCCAGGGACTAGCATTGTAAACACAGGGATCTCTACCTTATTAAAGGTTGGGAACCTTACACCATTGATGACAATGGCCAGCTTACAGTGGTGCTAGATATTAGTTAAGGTTGCTAGATGATCTACTAAGTCTAGTTGCATCCAGAGAGGGGACAAGGTTGGCCCAAAACACTGCTCAACATAGTATTTTTGATTTTGTTGATTTGAATCTACAACCTGTTTGATGAAATGGCCGCATGAACTTGAGTTTTGAATTTTGAAAAGATTTTTGGTGGGTGTGCTAGACATGTGTTGGGGAATCTGTGGATGATTGGGTTTTAAAAATTGAGTTGGTTTGAGTGGTTTTTGAAATAGTGGGATCTTCCCATATGAGATAGATTCAATTTTAAACTGTCATTTAAACTAAGCATTTGAATGTTTCTGGATGATCATAAAGTGGGCCTTGGTACCTTATTATGAGTACTATCAAGGGGTGCAAAGATCCATACATATTCCTGTTAAGTTCTGAAAGTTAAGGATAGCCAAAGTAGGCATGGGAGTTAATTTGGCCAAAGTGACCATTCACTAATTTATTTTTTTTGACTTTTTTGTCTTTGGGAAAAGTTTTGGGATTGTTTAGATGATGTTTATTTCACCTAAGAATCCTTTTGCAAGCAAAGAAATACAGAATCATGGCAATTCAAGAGAATCCAAATTTTAATACACACTCATATGAATGCTTTCATATTTTTATTTGGAAAAGTTTTTGTTAACCCTAATTTTGATGATTAGAGTTTGATGATAAAAGTTTAATATTTTTGGGATATTACAATGCTGCAAAAAAGAGATATCACCATACGATGGGGATAGGTGGCTATACGACTTCTGTTCCTAAGTGGGAGGAAGCCGAGAAAGCCTTGCGTGCCCAAGGGATCACTCAAGCTACAGAGGACTGACCCATCAGATTAAGGAATTGGTTACTTTGCCCATGGGGCAAAGTATGACATGGAAACAGGGGAGTTAATATTCGATAAAAAGTCCAATGTTGCTACACACCATGGAGAAATTGTTAAAACAATTAAGGAGGTTAAAAAGGGTGACTTGAAACCCGACAGAGAGAACGACGAGCTGACAAAGGCCCTCGGGAATCCTGAAAAACCAGGACGAACACGAGGCTTTGGACCTTTTGTGCCGTGGAAGACTGGGTTTCCTGAGGACACTGAATCCTATAGAAGCCGAGTGAGGGCAAAGAAGCAGAAAGAGATAGAGGAGGCAGACCGGTTGCATAGAGTGGAAAGAAAGAACGAGGAAATATATGCCATGCTAAAGGAGCAACAGAAGCAACTGGACGAAATGCGCCAGCAAGGGCTAACTCATCAGTGGCTAGAAGAAAGTGTCGGTGTCCCATCTCAGCGGAGAAGCAGTGTCTCTTCCACAGCGGCCGATCCGATAGATTTCTATCCCGTGGACAATATCACTAAGAAGACAAGCTGCGAGCTGTATGTGGGAGTGATGAACTTATCCTTCAAGGCGGCTCTCGGTTATGCTTATCTTGTGAACCTGAAGCACGCTGGCATTGCAAATATATTCCAGATGGCTATGCTCGTGTCAGGGTGGATGAGGTTCTACCTCAATATGAATCACTACAAATTGACATCCCTGGACCTGAAGATGAGAGCACGCTAGGAGAAGTTAGGGGCTCTATCATTTTATGGCGCAATAAATACATCGTGTTTCCAGGATCTGCACCGAAGCCACCACCGTCTCCTCCGCGTCAGCCGAGTCTGCCGCCTCCAGCAAGTCCACATGAGGAGTGAGACGACCACCATAGCGCGAGTCCCCTGCCGCATCAGCCCACTCCCCCGCCGCGTCAGCCCACTCCGCCGCCACCTTGTCAGACGAAGAAGGCGGTCTCTCTGTCAACTAGTATAAATACTAGTCAGAAGAAAGCCAAAGGTAAAAAGGTGAAGAAAATCCCGCCGTCTCCTCCCAAGTTACCTTACGAGATGACTGATGAGGAAACCAAAGCGATCAGTGATGCCCAAGTTAAAGCCTTCTTTGCACCCAAAGCTCCCGAGCCAAAACAAGTATTTGATCCTAAAGCCAAAAAGTGGGCTAAGGGGTTTCTTGAGCAACCATCGCAATATGAGATAAATAAGGCTGATGACTACAAACGCTATCTTCTGAGAATTGGTAGGAAGAATCCAGGAAATACTACTGCAAGCAGCGGTAATACTCCAGGAAATACTACTGCAAGCAATGGGAAAAGAGATGTTGTGCAACTCGGAATGCAGGCAAACAAATCGATCGCCCCGCTCAAGGTATTATCCAATACTGATCATTAGAATATTATAGCAATGGAATCTGCCAAAGGTGCTAGTATTACAGTTGATCAAGCGCTAGGCAGGCATATCCCCATACAAGAGGAATTTGCATGGAGATATGAATACGGGAAGACTCTGGTCAGACCTGATGAGGTCAAATTTCTAACAACTCAAATGCGAAGACTGCATGAGTGGTACGAGAAAGTCTCTACATGCGATGAATAAGATCGATTGTCAGCGCTTCTTGTGAGAATTACAAGTGAGCATTTTAATGGTGAAGACCAGTTACAAATTTATTTTGAGGAATTCTATATGTTATTCAAACAATATGACCTTGACTTGAGTCTCCTCGCTACCTATTGTCTGTAAGTGGTTCATTTATTTCTATTATAAAGTCTCTAACTCAGCTCTTTTATTGCATGTAATTATCTTCAATATGCTATTATGCAGAATGAAGAGCGATGAATGTGACCGGAAGAAAATCTTTGACATTGGGTTCATCGACCCACACTGGTTTAATCAAGCATTACTAAAGGAATACCCCAAGGACACTGAGCATAAATTGCTAAGGGTCTTATTGAGGCAACATTATAAACGAAGAATATTGTTTCCCTACAACTACAGGTAAGAGTGTTACTGCCTTGTAAAGATCACTTGATTCTGCTAAGTGTACTTGATGAGTTACTGACGTATATAAACTTGCGCAGCTATCACTGGATTCTGCTAACCATTGAAGTTGACGCTGGAAGAGTTGAAATCAAAGACTCGCTAATGAGATACGAATCAGAGTACGCATTCATTAAAGATGTGCTCCAGAGGTAATTTCAGTCATTACCGCACTATATCGGTCTCTTTAGTTCATATATATCCTGAGATATCAAGTAACTAATAACTCATCTATTCTTTATTTTTTGTCGGGCAGGGTTTGGAAAGCTTTCACCAATGCTATGGTTGGTGAATTTAAAGACGAGCTTAGTTTTCATCGGATCAATGTAAGTAGTACGAGCTAAATCCGCATATCTCTTTAATTATAGTTTCAATACCATTATGTCATGCTTGATTATTATTTAATTGAATCCTATTCTCGTAAAGTGCGAGAGGCAGCCACCAGGTACTAATCTATGTGGATACTTCATGTGCGAGTACATTCGCTCCGAGGTTAGAGAGCGGGACGAAGGGACAATTATAGAAGTACGTCAACAATATATTCACAATTTTTGTTGAGTGTCATTCATAATATTTGTTATGACTATTGATATTCATATTGACCTCCTTCTTTTATATATAGTTGGAAATATTGCGGGAGTATCTCGAACAAAGGAAGCGTCCGGTAGCAATTCAAGAGGAATATGCGGGATTTCTTGTTGACCATGTCATAAACCCAGAAGGAAAATACCATACCTCCGGCTACTAGTGATTTAATGAACTTGTAACTGAATAGACGGGTTGTGATCTCCATTTATGTATATATATTTATGTAATGTAGAATTATATCTATATAATTATGATGATGTTGTGTGTAATGGGTTTCTTCGTTGCTTGTCACTTTACGCCAAATGCAACCCTCCTCTACCTATCCTCCTATCACGGCAGAACCCCGCATTCGGCTACTGCCACAGAAATCGGCCCCAAAATTCTGCCGCGGCAAAAACCCGCATCGGCTGCCGCGGCAGAAAACGGCCCCAAAACTCTGCCGCGGCAAAAAAAACCCCATCGGCTGCCGCGGCAGAAAACGGCCCCAAAACTCTGCCGTGACAGAAACCCCCATCGGCTGCCGCGGCAGCCGAATTGGTAAAATGCCGCCGCAACAGAAATAAACTAGTCCCGGCCCGTAATACGGACCGGGACTAAAGACCAACCCCCCTCTCACTGCTATGCTTCCACATGCAGAGCCTTTAGTCCCGGCCCGTAACAGGCCCGGGACTAAAGGCTAGGACCTCTAGTCCCGTTTTCGTAGTCCCGGCTTCCAATCCGGGACTAGAGGCCCTCTAGGACCGGGACGAATGCCCCATTCTCCACTAGTGTGTAATAAAGTAGATGGTCTGAAACGTACGGGTTCACTTTGAGGCCTTGTCCAAGTCTTAGGGAGAATTAGTCTCCAGCACGTTTGTTTGAGTTAATTAGCGTGCGAGCTGATCGGCCATGATGACACCTCTGGGATGGCGAGGAAAAACGCATCATGGGCGAGCTGCTCTGGCAAGTTGTTGATCTTTCTAAATAAAAGGAGAAAACGAAAAGGACGCAGGTTGTTGAACGCGTCGCAAAAACTCTGGTCTCTCTGTCTGTCATGTGTGTGTTCGTTAGAGAAGGGAAAACGTCTGATGACAACAGTGCATGAAACAATAAAAACGAAGTGTCTAGAAAGACCTGAGCTTTTTATTGATGAAGAAGGGGATGCCTTGGGCATCCCCAAGCTTTGACGCTTATACCTCTTGAATATTTCTTGGGCTGACACGGGGTGGCATCCCCAAGCTTGGGCTTTTGTCCATTCTTCATCTCATTACATCATTCTCTCTCTACACCTGAAATTTTTCCTTTATACAAAACTTCACACAATCTTTATTAGCAACATTAGTGTATTCAAAAGATAATAGACCCTTAGGTTTAGCTTTGGAACAGCAAAACTTTCACTAAAAACACAATCTACTGTAGCAATTCCCTCAAAAAGCTCAATTTCCCAAAAAGAACCCAAAAAGGAATCAATAAGAAGCAAATGAAAATAATGGCAGAAATCTGTCAAAACAGACCAGCAGGTAGAGACCGATTTTTTCGAATACCTTCTATTGTTCAAATAAAAAAGTGTTGGACTAATGAAAGTTATCTAACATACTGGGGATTTATTCGTAAATTATCATCTCAATCCGATTTACAGAGATTCCTCACGAATTTTTATGGTGGAGCATAAAAATCTGTTTCGGGACATCAACTCCCCAAATCTTACTTCCCTCTCATTAGAGGTCATTCTTGGCACAAAAAGGATAAGGAGAGGTCATTACTTAAGTAATAACTTCCAAGACTCAAGGAAACTCTTGGGTTATCTTCCAACAAGTACTTTTCTTTAACGCCTTTAAGTTACGCATGATAGTTTGAGAAGATGCTCACATAAGAAATATGAATTGAAGTAAAGGAGAGCATCAAGAAGCAAATTCAAAATACATTTAAGTCTAACCACTTCCTATGCATGGGAATCTTGTAATAAAATAAATTAAAGAAGCACAAAGAAACAAGCATAGGAAAGCAAAACAAGTGCAACTTCAAATATTTCAACATAAAGAGGGGAAACTTAATATTGTTGAGATACATAAGACCATATTTCCCTCTCTCATAATAACTTTCACTGGCATAATGAATAAACTCAACAATATAACTATCACATAAAGCATGATTTTCATGATCTACAAACACATACTTTCTATCAAGCTAAAAAATTGTGGGATTAAAACCTTCAAACCCACTTTTAACAATTTTATAATAAGATGACTGATCATTCAATATAGGAACATCATCTAGAGCTTTATAGTAAACATTTTCTAAGCAAAACTCTTTATTACCATGCATTTAGAAATTAGGCACAAATAAAGGATTATCATAGATAACAGGAGCATAACTATTATCACAAATTTACTCATCGTAGCAAAAGAACCCACAGGAACATAACATTCATCCTCCTTTGGTAAGCATGGGGGACAATCAAATATTGTAAGGGATAAAGAGTTACTCTCATTAGAAGGTAGGTGACATGGTTATATCCTACGGGTACGTAACTTCAGCATACCTAGTCCAGCCCAAAGAAGGCCCACGGCAGACATACGTTGGCCCATGAAGATTTTCGGGTGGACAAGGCCCATGACGTCTTCGGATCCTTGGAGAGCAAGATTAGAGGAGATAGGAAATTCAAAGGGGTAAAACCCTAGAAATTGTAACCGACTAGGACTACGCCCGGGACCTGCCTAAGTCTATATAAAGTCCAGGAGGGCACGTCCTAAGGCAACTCGACTCATACTTTCGCACACGCATCCACGCCAGATCGAATCTGTGCACCCTGTAACCTTCGGTTCCGCCGTAATCAAAGAGCAGACAAGCAGGAGTAGGGTTTTCCCTCCGGGGGCCTAAACCTGGGTAAATATCGTGTCCCCTGGTTGCTTGTCTGTTAACCGTGCCACGATCTCCAGCATCCCCATCTTCTCCAAAACCCAAGTCCATAACAATGGGCATTGACGAGATTAAACCTCGTCAATTGGCGCCGTCTGTGGAGATTGGGGCTGCTGATTGTGCGGTCGTGACGGTTCCGACCCGATCGATCTACAACTCCGCGGCGACGGAGAATCACCTCCTCTTCGGCGCTTTTGACTTCACCACCCACTCGTCGGATACCATGAAGGATTTCGAGCCCGTAGGCGAAGGACTCAAAATCTTGTTCGGGAGCTTCTGCTTCCAGGTGGGACAAACTGGCACCCTTTGCCTCCCTGAGCGGGTGCCCGTGCCGTCAATCAGGCCCGCTTCATGGGCTCCACACCCCGTGCTACGCACGTCACCATCAACAGATGAGTTCTACAGCAGCAGCAGCTGCAACTCCAATCTGTGCGATCCACCTTCGGATGAAGGGACCTACGGTTCCGGATCCGAAAGCTGCGGCAGCAGCCAACCAATCTGCAGGCGCTATCTGTGCGCCACAGTCATCCAAACCGACGAGGAAACGCCTAACCCGCCGCCCAACCCCAACCCGCAGGACAGAAACGGCGAAAACGGTGGAAACGGCGAAAATAGGGAAAACAGTGGCCACCTCATCCAACTTAGCAAAGAAGGATGGGTCGAAGCACGCCGCGCCGTCGCAGGCGAAATAGTCCTACCTCTAGACTCCCCACGTGATCTGCTGAGGGCATACCACTACCTCCTCATCGAGGAGCACAAGAAGCAAGTCAAGATGCAGGAGACGCTCGACAAACGCAAGCAAGCAGCCTCTGAGTCCAGTGCGCGACGAGATGCGCTCTCCGCCATGGGACCCGGCTCTAGCACAAACGGAAATCAGGGAAACAAGCACCGCTCTTGGGTGGAAAACATGGACCCCAAGGAGCGGCGTGACGTGACCCGAACTCTCCATACATCATTCATGGATATGGACGCTGACGGCAACATCATCCCGAAGACGCCACAAGCTGCGATCATGGCAGCCACTGCGTATCTCGCGGCTCACCCACCTCCGGAGGGGGACCCGAAAAGGGCCATGCATAGGTCCGCACTCACCGGACTAGGACTAATTGGAGCTGCGCTCCACGAAGACGCTCCTGCGGAACCAAAGAAAGCTCGGCCAGCGCGACAGGAGTCCCCCCCCATCATCAGAAGAGGAAGAGGAGAACGATCTTCCTCGAAGGAAGAAGAGCTCGCACCGCCATAAAAGCGACTACGACGCCAGAGACAAGCTTACACAGCGCAAGATCGATAAAGCACGCGCTAAACGCGCATGCTCGTCTGAATCTGAGATGGATGAAGACGAAGGAGAACTCTGCGGGGCTCGATGCTTCAGCAGATCCGTCCGGCGAACACAGATGCCACGCAACTTCAAGCTTCCTTAGGATACTCCAAAGTTCAACGGCACGCAAGATCCAAAGTCCTAGCTCAGCGACCATCTGTCATCCGTCAAGCTTCACGGAGGCAACAAAGAAACCGCCATGCAATGCCTTCAGCTGCAGCTAACAGCGGTATGGGTCCGCTTAGCAGCCTATCATCGGGATCCATCCGGCTGGGAGGAGCTACAGCCTTCATCCGAAACTTCAAAGGCACCAGCAAGAGGCCCGCCTCAATTGAAGAATTGCGAGCCTGCACTCAGAGAACGGGTGAATCTATTCGCTCGTATATACTATGCTGGTCTACAACCAAGAACTCCGCAGCACACATCTCCGAAGAGCGGTCCATTGACGCCTTCAGGGACGGCGTCAAACGCCCAGACTTCAAGGAGAAACTTGGACGTGTAAAGCCCAAGACACTCGACCAGCTCATGGAAATCGCCAACAGTTGGGCAGACGGCGAAGATTGCATCCAGCGGGCGCAATCAGATGAAGAAGACGACTACGGCCGAAGACGCGAATGCCGCAGCAAGAGGAGATCGCGCGTCTACGAGAACCGCGACGGACCCGACATGGTCGCAGCCGGCTACGCCGACCGCCGTAATGACAACAGCCGCAACAGTGGAGGATACCGCAGCGGAAACTTCCGCGACAACGGACGACCAACGCAGTCGTGGCAATGCCGCGAGAACGGACCCTCGGCATTCGACAAACTTTGGTCCATGCACCATCCACTTCTACATCGACAAACAAGATGGCAAAATAAAGCTAGCCACATGCTCAAGGACCGCCATGAGTTCCGAAACTCAGCGAAGGCATGGTGCGAATGAGGCAACAAGCTCCAATCCCTGCGTTGAAACACACTGCGCCCGGTGAAATAGCACACGGAGCTCCTCCACCGCCTATTGAGGCCCAAATCAACCAATCGCAGTATCAAAACAACGCCGGTCGCATACCCCACCAAAAGGAGCACTCAATATGATACGAAGGGCGCCCCACGAATAGGGTGCAGAAGAAAATCACCCGACAAATCAACTTGGCCATGGCAACTCCGCCTGCAATCCCTGAGTACCTCAGCGGATCAGAGTCCTGCATCACATTCACTCGCGCGGATCACCCTTGCCAGATCCCTCGCCCAGGTCATGCTGCCACAGTCTTGGAGGCGCAGACGGAGGCTTCGAGATGAGTCGCGTCTTCATGGACGGCGGCATCAACCTAATGTTCGCAAGCACTCTAGCAGCTATGCGGATCCTGCAATGCAGCCTGGAACAATCAGACACAACGTTCCACGGCATTGTCCCAGGGAAGGGCATCTTCCCCTTGGGCAAAATAGGGCTCGACGTCACCTTCGGGAAGCCGGACAACTTTCGGCGGGGCGCCTAGAATTGAAGTGGTGGGTAGCGTCGCAATACCATGCCATCTGGGGCGTGTAGCATTCGCAAGGTTCTGGCCGTCCCACACTACGCATACCTACTACTCAAGATGCCAGGACCAAGGCGTCATCACGATCCACGGAGCTTCACCCGATCGGACCAATGCGGCGGTATTTCAACAAAATCTCCTCCTTGGCATGCAAGACGAGCTCGTAAGGCTCCGCGAGGTGACGGACAATGGGCTACCCCCAGTCACAAGGCAGAACACACCCGACATGTCCTTCGACTCCACCGTCAACACCAAGAAAGTGCAGGTCCATCCGACAGACGCCTCCAAGACGGCGCTGATCGCCAACGACCTCAGCACCGCATAGGAAGTCGCGCTCTTCGAATTCCTCCGTGAGCGCTGGGAAATATTCGCCTGGTGTCCTGCGGACATGCCAGGAGTTCCCAGGGAATTCGCCGAGCACGCACTCAATGTCTTCCCAGACACTAAGCCAGTCAAGTAGTCTATCCGAAGACTGTCGGAGCCATGAGCCGAAGCTATCGGCAAGGAGATCAACAGATTACTCACAGCAGACTTCATCCGGGAAATCAAGGAAAGCGAGTGGCTGGCAAATATGGTGATGGTCCCGAAGAAGGACACGGACATCCTGCGGATGTGCGTGGACTTCACGTCACTAAATAAACACTTCCCAAAGGACCACTTCCCTCTACCTCGGATCGACTAGATCATCGATTCGACTGTAGGTTGTGAGAAGCTCTCCTTCCTCGACGCCTACTCAGGCTATAACCAGATTCGACTCAAGGTCGAAGATCAAGAGAAAACAGCGTTCATCACACCGTTCGGAGTATTCTGCTACAACACAATGCCCTTCGGGCTAAAGAACGAGGGTGCCACGTACCAACGATGCATGCAGGCCTGCCTCAAGGACCAGATCGGTCGCAACGTCCAAGTCTATGTCGACGACATAGTCATAAAAACCAAGGAGGCAAGAACACTTATCGATGATCTCCGCGAGACGTTCGACAACCTTGATCGCTACAGGATCAAGCTCAATCCAGAAAAGTGCGCCTTTGGCGTCCCCTCGGGTCAGTTGCTCGGGTACTTCATCTCTCAACGAGGGATCGAAGTGAACCCGAAGAAAATCAAAGCTATCATGACAATGGAGAAGCCGAAAAACCTCAAGGGCGTTCAGCAGCTCACAGGGCGAGTAGCGGCACTAAGCAGGTTCATCAGCCGCATGGGAGAGAAGGCCCTACCATTTTACCAGCTGCTGCGCAAGGCAGACAAGTTCGAGTGGACACTAGAATCCAACGACGCATTCGAAAGCCTCAAGCGGCTCCTCTCCACCTCGCTCGTTTTGGTCACGCCAAAAGAGCGCGAGCCCCTGTTGCTGTACATAGCAGCCACACACCGTGGTCAAGATACTCGTGGTGAACGACCGAAGAAGAAGGCAAGACCCACGGGTACAACGCCCAATTTACTACCTCAGGACGTTCTCACTCCAACAAAACAGCGGTACCCGCTACCATAAGTCGCCTACGGCGTGTTCATGACGGCTCGATGGTGAGCCACTACTTCCGTGAGCATCGGTGATGGTCGCCAACGAGGCACCCTAAACAAAGATCGTGAATAACCCGGAGGCCACGGGGACGCGTGGCCTGTGGGGCATTGAACTATCACCCTGGACATCATCTACGAGAAGCGACACGCAATCAAATCTCAAGTCCTTCCGGACTTCCGGTGCACCGATGGAGCTGCAGGTGCTGACACCCAGACATGTCGCATCCGCACAATGCATTTTGACGGCTCCAAACGCGAAGCCGAGCAAAGGAGTCATCTTGACCTCCCGCAAGGTGACAAGATGAAGTACGTCCTTGGATGAAATTGAGCCTCCAACAACGAATCTGAAGCCCTCACCATGGCATGAAGATGGCAAAAATATGTGGCGCAACGCGCCTGGTCATCTACGGTGACTCCAACCTTGTCGTACAGCAGACGATGAATGAGTGCGACGCACACGCCGAAAACATGATCGCGTACCGCGCGCTATACAATGCACTCGAAGGAGAATTCGACGGCTGCGAACTTTGGCACGTTGGAAGAGAGAGCAACGATGAGGCCGATAGACTCGCCAACATTGGCTCCACTTGTGCAAAGGTACCACCAAGTGTGTTCCTCGAACAGATCTGCGTGCCATCCATCAAGCGGAAATTCCCCAAGGGATCACCCGAAGAAGCAGAACACTCGGGGGCTACGCTACCCGAAGGTCATGAAGGACCCGAAAAGTTGGATACCGAAGTTTCCATGGTCAACCTGATGCAGGTCATGGCAGTTGAATAAACTTGGACACGTCCATACCTCCAGTTCCTGACAAACGGAGAATTGCCTGACAGCCCGACAGATGCCCGGCGCATATCTCGTCGATCGAAAGCCTTCACCATCATCAACGGCGAGCTGTACAAACGTAGCATTACGGGTGTATTGCAACGGTGCGTCACCATCAACGACGGCAAGGCCATACTCCAAGATATCCACGAGGGCATCTGCGGCCACCACGCAGGTAGCCGCTCCCTCGTCGCCAAAGCTCTGCGAGCAGGATTCTACTGGCCAACGGCCATGAGCGACGCGAAAGACATCGTCCGAAGATGCAACGGGTGCCAACGGTTCGCCGACAAACCGCACGCACCTGGGTCCGAACTTCGACCCATACCCATAGCCTGGCCTTTTGCCCAATGGGGCCTTGACATGATCGGCAAACTGCCAAAATCCTCGAAGGGAGGACACGTCTTCCTCCTGGTCGCAGTCGACAAATTCACCAAGTGGATCGAAGCCATGCCAGTCACCAACCAGAAGGGAAAAACCACCGTCAAGTTCTTCGAATCCATTGTCTACAGGTTTGGCGTACCGCACAGCATCATCACCGACAACGGATCGAACTTCATCTCTGAAGAATTCCAGGACTACTGCGAAGGCCTCGGGATCAATATCATGTATGCCTCAGTGGCACACCCGCAAACAAACGGACAAGTGGAAAAGGCCAACGGCCTAATCGGCGCCGGCATCAAGAAGCGCCTCATGAGCTCACTCGAGCACAAAGCTGGAAACTGGACGAAAGAGCTACCGTCTGTCCTGTGGAGCTTACGGACTACGCCAAACATCTCCACCGGCTACACACCGTTCTTCATGGTACACGGAGCCGAGGCAGTGCTACCAGCCGAAGTACGCCATTAGGCTCCACGAGTCGTCGGGTACAGCGAAGCCGAGTCCACGGCTGCACTCAAAGACGTCGTCGACACACTCGACGAAGCACGGGATATAGCAGCAGCTCGATCAGCGGTGTACCAGCAGAGTCTCCGCAACTATCACAGCCGCCAAGGTCCTTCGTCGAAGGAGACCTCGTCTTGCGACTCAAGCAAAAGCGACCGAACAAACTCGATTCACCATGGGAAGGACCCTATGTCATCACCAAAGTCATCCCAGGTGGCGCCTATCGCCTTAAGCACGTGGAGTCTGGAGTCGCATACTCCAACCCGTGGAACGTCTCGCACCTGCGACGATTCTACCCGTAGCAACCTACCCCCCTTTTACTTTCAATAAGGCTTTCAACCAAGGCTACTCAGCTGAACCATGTACCTCCTCCATTATGATATAAATAAAGCTAAGTACCTCGCCCCTAACCCTCAGTTGACTATTTTCTGCAACTTTACTACATGCTACATACGCACTCGGGGGATCCCCCCACCTCACGATTTCATCGACTGAGGACAAAACGTGTACACCTGAGTAGCTGACCATGTCAGGCAAACGAAAAGGGCACGTACTCAATCAAAGCACTGCGTGCTCACAAACAGGAAAACCTTTACAACAAAGGGCACATACACGCCCAGCCGCAATATACAAATTTTACATCTATCTGTTTATTTTCAGGTCCTACCTATTCTGAAGAATAACCTGAGCACGCTGCTCAAACAAATCTACAACCTGTCGCATATCGCCTTACGGCGTAATGCGGACGCATATTCCACTCGCCACCATCTGGTCGAGGAGGTGGCCCGATCGCCACAAAGCCAAATCTCGTCGAGCGGTGCACCCTCACAAGAGACAAGGCAGCCTTCACCTGCGACGAGCTGCTGCGCCAGCTCCTTGACATTGCTGGCACTCCGAAACTTCGTCAGAAGACCTGCAAGGGTCGTTGGCACGGCATCCAACGGAAACATGACGTGCAGCACCGAGGAAAGTGATGTCTGCACCTGGCGGAGCACCCGCGAAACCTGGTAGACACGATCCTGCATCGTCGCCAGGACTATGGCGCGATCACGATCCATCCAGAAGAAGCCGCCGGCCTCCATGTCCTGTTGAGGCAAGCAATTGACTCGAACAGCAATACGCTCCTTTTCTTCCCTCGGAGCAAGATTGGCACCTGCGACAACCGCACAAAACAAGAGTAAGGCCAGCAGGCTCACCCGAAGAACTGAGCTACAGCCCGAAAGAAGGATCAACTTACATTGCAGCTGCTCGGACAGCCGACCCAGCTCCGCCATCAAATACTCCTCTCTGGCTGCACCACGGTCTGCTTTGGATTTCCAAACGTCAGCGCGACCGCGTAACCCAAGCAAATCTCTCTCCAAGATGCGCACGCGATCTCGAAGAAAAGCGAGCTGCGAGGAATCATCCAATGATGCTCGCAAGGGCCTTTCGGATGAAGTGTCAACTGGGTCATCACCCGAAGGAACCTATAGCAGCAGAAAAAATAAGGCACACAGACATTCAGCCAAGGATAGAGCACAACTTGGAGGAATTCATTAAAATATATAAGGCCACTATGTGGCATAAGGATGGTACTACAACAGATATTTACAACGAAAGTAGACTACAAACTACCCTACGTCTAGTGTGCCTAAGGCGGAGGACACCGAGTCGCCTCAGAACCAGACTGCCTAGCTTTGGCCTCGCCTATTGCCAATGCATACTCGAATGACAAGTCAATGAGCTTGGGCCCATATCGTCTGCAGCGAGCGGAGTAGGCGGCGAAGGCTACCTCGGATCCATCTGCAGCCGTCGGCATCCGAGAAGTAATCTGGGGCAGGTCCAGCTCCGCCCCAGCCGCCATGGCCATCGCTAGCCCGACAGACACGCTGATGCCCTTCTGCTTGCACTTGTACGCTGCAGGCGCTTCGGCTGACAGAGCCTCTGCCAGGGCATTCACATCTTCAAGGGATGCGCCCTTCGGGAAAAGCTCCTGGTAGAAGCGACCAAGGACCTCTTTCGCCTTGGCAAGAGAGTTCACGACGGTGCTGCAGCGGTCTTCGACCGCCACAGTGGCATCATCTAGAGCACTCCCGTGCTCCAGAGCACCGCGGTCGAACTCGATGCCTGCGGCATCTGAGACAAAAACGAAGAAAAATATGAAGAAAGTCAGCATAGAAGAAGATCCGTAGAAAAAGAAACAAGTCCAAAATCTTGTACTCACCTGAAATAGCCTTGCCAGCAGCCATGAGCTTATCCACCACCCCTTTTTCACGAGCAGACGCAACGGTGGCCAGCTGCTCCTCACGATCTGCGGCCTCCTGCTGTAGACGCTCTTTCGCTTCGGCTGCCTTCGCCAGCTCCAGCTCAAGACGCTCTCTCGCACCAGCGGCAGCTTCGGCCTTCTGCTCCGATTGGCCAAGGCTCTTCTTCAGAGCATCGACCTCACGGAGAGAGTCGTTATGCTCCTCTGCATTTACAACAAGCAAGTGTCAAAGAACAGGACCAGGATAAGCAAGAGAAGTACTACAAGGCGGGCAATACCTTGAAGCTGCAGTTTCCCTCGGCGTCGAGCGTTCCTCCACCAGCCGCTTGGCCTCTTGGACAAAAGGCTGCAGCAACAGGAAATAGTAGTAAGAGCAGGACTTGGGGGCTACGCCCAACACAAAGAAGCATAAACAACATCAGCATACGAAGACACTCGGGGGCTCCCCCCGTAACATCAAGCAGAAAAACTTACGTGCTCCGAAGGCGAACCCGCAGGCCCGCCTGTGAAATTCTGAGGCGCAACCACCAGCCTCTCCTGCACATGAGGAACTGGCGCAGCGTCACCAGAAGTCGCCACCGTCTGAGGAGGAGGCGACGAAATGTTCGACTCCCCCATCATCTCGCGCGCACCATCACTAGAGCCTTCGGAGGATTGCCTGCATACGAACCAATCAACACAGCTGCAAAAATAACAAGGGAACAAAGGACATCAGTGGCAACAAGAAAACTTACGAGCCCAACGTGCTCAGGTCGAAGATAGGAGAAGCCCTTCGGGCCCTCTTCTCCTCCTTCTTTTCTTCCTTCTTTTCTTCCTTCTTCCGCTTTCTTTGGCGGAGCAACAGCCCGCACAGGAATGGCAGGAAGGGGAGAGGAAGAACCCCCATGAACATCATCATGACTCTCAAGGCCCAGAGGATTTCTGGGAGTCGGAGGAGTCGAGGCATCTGACGACTCGCTAGAGCTCCGTGATCTCTTGCGTGAATGGTCCTCACTCGATTCGTCGGCATCCTCCGCTGGGGATCGCGCTGATGGTAGCTCGGACACGGAATCTACCACTTCATTATCCGAGGCATTCGGATACCTTTCGGGCAACGGTGGTGCCATGCCCGGCACTTTGAAGCTCTGCAAAAGGAAAAGGAACTTTGTTAGCAAACAAAGGAAAAAGTACACAGCTGACAAAAACAAAAGGGGAGCACTACGTGCGCAAATCTACACCTTCGGTACGACCAACATCGAAGAAAAGGGAGAAGTCAGCGACTTCCCCGGGATTTCTTCATCGGCCTTGAACTTCAACAGCGCGCGAAGAGCCTTGTCAAGTTCCACATCGGAGATTTTCTCACTCGAAACCCTCGTCGGATCATGGCGCCCAGAGTAAAGAAACATCGGATGCGCCCTCGCTTGGAGAGGCTGCACCCGACGCTCAAGAAACGTCCGGATGATGTCGACACCGTTCACCTCCTTCTCAAGAATCAGTTGGAGCTCCTCCACCCGACGGTACAGGGCCTCTATCTCCGCCACCTCACCGTCTAAGATTTGGTTTTTTCAGGATCTTTTCTTCTCAATCAATTGGGAGGGGTCAAAAGGAACGAGACCAAAATCTTGCCCATGCGGTACGGAGTCACGGATGTAAAACCATTTCCTCCGCCAGTACTGGACAGATTCGGACATGGAAAAGGAAAAGAAATGCACATTGGGACTGAGGGAGATGATGAAACCCCCAATGGGATACACACCATCAGATCGTCTCTTCACGGAATAAAGCTTAGGAAGAGGCCAAAGTCTTGACTCAATGCCAAGCCAACACTGTAAGCGTGATAAAACAAGCAATGTGGAGAAGGGACTTGGGAGATGATGATGGAGTTGAACCCCATAGAAAAGAGCGTCCACGAAGGAAGTCATGGACCGGAAAAGAAAACCCGAATCATGAAGGCAACAAACATAACCCGATACCCGGATGGGGGCGGGGATTACCTCATTGCCGGGAGTCTCACGGCCGTCGTGTCTTCGGGATCGAGCTCACTTCGCGCGGTTGCGGAGATCGCTCTCCCGCGTTTCTGATCGCCGCCAGCCACCGTCGGTGACGCGAGCAGTGGAGGTGTCCTTCTTGCCTCCAGCGGCGCTGGTCCCAACTGCAGATGAGGACTTCTTTGTTTTCCCCATGGCGCTACGGCGGTGGTGGCGTTGCCAACGAAGAAAGACAAAGGAAATGTGGAGGAAACTCTCAGCGCGCAGCAAGAATAGCTCAAGAACGAGGGGGCAGTGAATAGATGAACTGCTACGGTGAAAAACAAACCACGATTTCACCAGGGATTATAACAGCGAAGACGACGCACGCTGGCCGTCCATCGAGAAGACCTAACGCCAACGGTAGATCTGGCCGTACACGCGTCAGCACCAAAATGAACCGTCGATACCACGCCGTCCACTACGTGCGGAAATCGAGGAGACGCCGTAATCATCTCCACGCCGCGCGTGACCGGTCAATTCAAATTCAGCAAGTGGGACCCACGCTTTGTCCAGTCAAGTCATCTCTGGCGTAGCAGACGCTTGAGGTCATCGATCGTAAGCACTGACGTCATCAAAAGCTATACTAGCACCACTTCGGCTCCACAGCTAAAAGTACTCACTCGAATCTACGATTCGACTAAATACTTGGGGGCTACTCCTATCAGGAGCGCTGGCCGCGCACCCGACAGACAAATGAGGACAAAATTATTTCTCTGAGTCCTACGTCGAGTTTACGACTCCACTACGGACTCGGGGGCTACTCCCATAGGGAGGATGGATTTAAGCATCCGAAAATTTTCGAGTCCTGCGGACCTAATGATTGAAACAATGCTTGAACTAAAAGTCTCCGTTCGAGTCTACGACTCGAACAGACACTTGGGGCTACTCCCATAGGGAGCGTTGGTCGCGCACCCTATGAAATCTTCGACTGCGATCTTTCGGATCAGCACGCAAAAACTTTTTGGCAACTCTGCCCCAACAAAACGCTGAGTGAGCAACAATCTCCTTGGCCACCCGAAGCACCTCCGAGGTGATAAATGTTCGGATGCTGCGTCTGCGACGCAAAGATAAGACCTACAGATATCATCTGATGGCCTGGCAAAGCACCTGACTGCGCTCTGCTAGTATGAATCCGTACCAGCAGGTACGATGAAAAATCCCGACGGACGCGTTGGGTACACCGATTAAAATCACTAGAATTCCACTCCTATAAGTCCTCCGTGGCCTGAGTTGAATTACGCCAGCATATGTTCCAGGCCTGGGTTAAGGGACCCAAACCTGAAGAAGATCGTGTTGTTTTGTCCTAAGACAGTTAACTGACCCTGATCCGTCGGGTGAGTCAGGCACACGCATCAACAATCCCTACACACATATACTATTAACATATAGCTGCTCCCGAAGGATGGAAGAGTCCTCAGCCGAATCTACGATTCGACTGATCACTCGGGGGCTACTGACATGGTTATACCCTACGGTGCGTAACTTGAGATACCTAGTCCAGCCAAAGAAGGCCCACCACAGCGGCATATGTTGGCCCATGAAGATTTTCGGGTGGCCAAGGCCCATGACGTCTTCGGATCCTTGGAGAGCAAGATTAGAGGAGATAGGAAATTCAAAGGGGTAAAACCCTAGAACTTGTAACCGACTAGGACTACGCCCGGGACCTGCCTAAGTCTATATAAAGGTCAGGAGGGCACGTCCTAGGGCAACTCGACTCATACTTTCGCACACGCATTGTCACATCCCAAATTTTTGATTTGGACTTGCATATCATTCATAGCATTGCATCATATCTTTCTATGCAAAACCGTCGAGTAGAAAGGTTCGGCGAAACACCAACTTCAAAACCCTATTCTAGTTTGCTACGAGGTTCCTGCGGAGAGCTTTGGAGTGTCTTGCAACAACCACCCCTGTAGGTTCGAGTTTTCGCGCAAACTTCGACTGAAGGTTGTTCCCCTCGTCGATACAAACCCGTAGGCGCGAGAATCGCTCCAATCGGAGTTCGTATGCAAAAGACTCGGACGTTTTAGTAAACCACCAGAAAACGGTCCGAAAATCCGGACAGATCTCTGAATCGGAGTCAAATCTGGACCGTTTATTTTTAGTTTTTTTTTCCGCGCAGGATACTATTTAGGTGGGGCCACCTACCTCGTTTTTCGTGCCCACATTGCCCCACACCCCCCGCTGATCGATCTCCTGGCGCCGCCATTGCTCCTGTGCGCGAGCCCGCCGTCGCCGCCTTCGCCAGCGTCTTGCCGCCTCCGGCCGCCGCCATCGCCGCGTCTGTTGCCGGGTTCGCCTCGATCTCCTCCTTCCGTTCCCGTGCTCCGCGTCTCCATCCGCCGCCGCCATCTGTGCCCTGCAGATCGCCGCGTACGTGCAGGTAGAACCACCACGCCGGAACCGACCGTCGCCGCCGTCCGAGCTCGCGGATTCGTTTATAATCCGATTCCGTGAAGACAGCAGCCACCGTCGATCTCAGATCAGCGGCTTAGATCGTTCGTTGACTGGTCAGCACTCCATACGTTGACTAGTCAGACGCCCAGACGTTGATGGTCGACGCTTGATCGGCTTCGATCGACACGATTACCGGGTCAATTTCGTTAATCCTATTAGTTGGCAGATTTCGGTAGAATCTTGTAAATTGCGTAGAAATTCAACCGCTTGGCCAAAAATTGCAAATAAAATATGCACGAGTTCAGTGAGTCGTGTAGAATCTCGCTGTACCTTTGGTTCAGGCTTTTACCGTCAGGTTTAGTATAGTTTAATCAAACTAGTTAGTGGCCTTTTTGGAGTAATAAATTCGTAGTAAAAGTTTCGTAGCTCCAAAAATCGCGTGTGATATGTCCCTGAACTCGTATGAACGAGGGGAATCTCATCGCGAAATAAAAAGATAGGCTTACAGTAAAAACTTCTGCAGTATTTGTCTAGTGGATTTCTGCAGTGTTTTAATTACTCGGGATGTTTTATAACTCCTTTTTGAGTAATTCCAATTGGTACTGTTTCTTATCAGCTATGCCTATGCGGTAGAATTTTTCGAGGATTTTACAACCTGTCTACTACCTGTAGTGAATTATTTAAGTTCTAGCTCTAGTAGTGATCACTACTTTTGGTTAATAGTTTCCCTTGCGCCAAATCTATTTTCCATGCATGTATTCGGTAGTAATATGTATTAGTATTATGTGGTGCAGCTGTAGCACCAATTCGCTTGCCGTTCTTGCATTCATGCATCATCTTTGTTGCATATGTTTGTGAATTGTATGTTTATGAATGCAATTGTGTCGTGTAGATTGTGTGGAGTGCAACCCTTGCTCGTGTGTGGATTGTTCCTCCGACCGCTACAACCAAGGCAAGTAGATGCTACTTTGTTCATGATATCGTCCTACTATTTTCAATGCATTGTCGTGTATTTTGTAGATGCATGTGTAGGATGATACTATCGCTATGCTATGTCCTATTATGTGGTAGGGCTTTCCTTGTAGATGAACCACCGTTGTAGATGTGCTTAGCCATGCTATGTTGAACGAGGGCTGGGTTACATCATTGAAACTTGTTTTCTCAAAGTATTTGGTTTGTGAAAACTAAAACAACTTAATCAATAAATCCCCAGGGTGTGATGGTATTGATAATTTTTGGTGGTTTCATTGCGGAAAGGCACCCAGGTATCAAGAGAAATTGATTGGCTTCTGTTTTGTGTAGCTTACGTGTACAACCATGTGCCAATAATGAAATGGGCGGTTGGTTGGACTTAGTAGGTTGTGGTAACTCGAACCCGCGTATCCAGAGATGTAGAATTTTGGTAGGTTGGACCGGTGCGCGTCGGGATTGAGGAGCTACTTCCCGAACAGTCTCTTCTTGGTATTCTCCCTATCATCACCCAAAATGAGAGTGATGGTACGAGCTGGGCTGGCCAAGTCACATGGGTAAAGTGTATTAACCTCTGCAGAGTGTATAATCTAATCGATTAGCCGTGTCCCCGGTTATGGACAACTGAGTTGCTTGATATTGATTCCATGACATGTTTCTCGCTCATTCTAATTTCGTAATTGTTTTAATATTGTTGGGTTAACTTAATTGGAATCTTTTAAAAAAAATTCAAAACTGTTTATGAAAGTAGGACAAAGTTATTTGCAAATGCAAGTCAGACACAGCTCCACTTGCCAAATATGCATGTAGATGTTAGTACTATTGTCTCCATTACTAGCTCTACTTTCCATACATTCCATGTATTGACCCTTCGGGGCTGTTGCGTTTTATGCTGCAGGTTATTCCGATTCTGATTGATCGTTATAGGCCACGGTACTCCACTCGGCACTTGTTAACTTGTGGGCAATTTGAAGATTGGAGGATTTACTCGCTTTTGTTGCTACCTGAACAATTTGAGCTAGCTTTATGCTAAGCTTTTATATTGTAATAATGGTACTCTGGATCTTTGTAGATCATGATACACGGTTATTTGCTATGATTATCTATCTTACTCTATTGTGCGCCAATGAACCGATCCAGGGATTGGCATGTCACATAGAGGCCACGGTCTTTTCAGAACCGGGGTGTCACAGGATGGTATCAGAGCCCGTGTGTCGACTGTAGGATCGTGACCTAGGATTGGATTAGGAAGCCATAGAATTATTAAGCCTATATTAACACTGTCTTTTCTCTTATGTCTTTCACCCTCGTAAATTCTTACCATATGCTATTCTCACACTTTCCTCTTCTACTTGATAGATGGGAGACGTCAGGACCGAGTATGTCACCATGGAGTCACCAAGGCCCTTTGCAAGGGAGTTAGCTCAGCTCTCTCAGTCATTGGGATTGCCACTGCCTATGTTCAAGGGAAGAAGGCTGTACACCTATGGATATGGAGAGGATGCATGGGAGATCACTACCTTCATATCCAGAGATGCCGCCTTGCCAAACCCCGCGCACTTGGTCTACACCAAGATATACTGCAACTGGGGACTTGGAATCAACTTGGTTGTACATGAAGCCCTGTCTCGCCAGTGCCACTATGTCCGACACCTCGCTGCATGGATTCACCCTACCGTGATTATGGAAGGCGTGATGAAGAAGGAACATTGTGATTACCAGGCGATAGGAACAACATGCCGCCCGTCGGAGGCACATAGAGGACATGGAGAGGGAGAATGGAGCTCTAGCGAGAGAAGGTGAGGATGTTGAAGGAGATAGCAGACTTTACTAGCAATGGAATGGTGGTCCAAGGACAGGAGATTGACACTTTGCATGAAGCTGTGGGAGTTCTGAGACTGCCTCGATAGCCAGAGATGAGACCATAGCCCATCTTCATGGTACTTGTGCAGAGAACGCCCAAAACATACAACAATTGCAAGGGACCGTCGAAAGGGACCAAACCATTGAAGCTATGACATCCCGTATTGCCGCTCTCCAAGCACGGTTAAATCCACCTCGATGATGACAATGGAGATGATGGCAACAATGGGGATGATGATGATGGAGACGATGATGATTATGAGGACGAGGATGACGATGATGGAGACGATGATGGTGGAGGAGATGAAGCCATTGCTGCGGTGAGGATGAAGAAGAAGAGGAGGATCCAGAAGAGGTGGAGTTTGAAGTCTCAAGTGATGGTTCAGGAGAGGTGTACACTCCGCCGCCATGGTTGTACCGCGAGCCGAAGCACCAACGTATGACCGCAAGGACCTACCTCAATCTCTTCAAGAAGTAGATAGAAGTCCACCAGTTAGTCCACGTTAGGAGAACTCGTTAAGATTAGTCTCGATCGTTGTGAAGCTTAGTTCGTGTTAGATTAAAAGTGTTTAGTTGCTTATTTGTGTACTCCAATATCCCAGGATTTATTTGTGCGAATTTTAATGAAAGAGTTATGGCAATTTGGTTACTATCTGTGTGTTTTTCGCTGCAGTTTTTCTGCTGATACAGCAGTACTGCGCGATTTTTCATATTTTTCTGGTAACTCGGAAAAATTTGAAAAACAAAATTCTGATGCGAAACTCTCTGTGCCATATGCACAAAAATTGGCTAATTTTTCTGACGAGTTTAAGTCAGGCGGAAAAATTCGTGAAAGCTGCTGGACTGTTCTGGCAGATTGCTGTTTTGTTGATTAGTTGATCTATTGTTTAGTTAACCATTGCCAACTCTTGAAAAACTATTTCAGTAGTTATATACTGCTAGGATAACACCTGGGATGTTGCTGGATCGCTTGTTTGTTGATGTGTTGCTTGCTTGTGATTGTCTGCTATTGTTTGTTGTTGTTTGATCATATGCATGGGTAGAACCCTATTGTCGTAGTTGATTCTTTCTAAACTTACCTATGTTGAACCGCAGATGCCTCCCCGCCGCCAACCCACTGAGATGGAGCAGCTCATGGCAGCTCAGGCACAGCTGACCCAAGTGATGACTCAGTTCATGGCAAATCAGAACAACAACAATGGAAACAATCAGCCTCAGGGAGATGCTCTCACCAGATTTCTGAGGTTAAGGCCAGCTAAGTTCTCTCGCAACGGAACCAATGGTTGCTCTCGACCGTTGCGTTCAGTCAACAAGGATCTAGTGATGTCGGATGCTGCGATGCTGAGAAGGTGAGGTTTGCTCACCTCTTTGGAGGGACCAGCCGCTTCTTGGTGGGACACGTTTCAGATCACCCACCCGCTGGATACCGTGACTTGGGCAATGTTTGAGGAAGGTTTCAGGACCAACCACGTGTCTTCAGGAGTTCTGATCCTGAAGAGGAAGGAGTTCCGCAACTTGCGCCAAACCAATCGCACCGTGGCCAAGTACATTGAGGAGTTCAACAACCTGTCCCGTTATGCACCTGAGGATGTTGACACTGATGCCAAAAGGAGGGAGAGATTCCTGGATGGCCTCAGTGATGAGCTTTCAGTACAGCTACTTGTGGTTTATTGCCCCACTTTCCAGGAGCTTATGGACAAGGCTAGGATCTTGGAAAGGAAGCACAAGCAGGTGGAGAACCGCAAGAGAAAGAGCAATACTCATCACTCTGGTTCACACCACAAGTCTCGCACTTCATATGATGGATACTCCAAGCATGGAGGGAGTGACCATGGGAGCCATGACCGCCACCACCATGGAGGCGATGGACATCGTCATGACAACCATAGGAGCAACCACCATAGCCACAAGGGAGGACACTCTCACCACTCTGGAGGACACGGTGGACATGACCGCAACTGTGATCGCAACTTCGTGAAGAAGGATCTGAGTGAGGTGACGTGCTTCAAGTGCAAGCAGAAGGGACACTATGCTGACAACTGTCCGGAGAGGAAAGGACTGAAGCCAACCAACGGTGAGAAGGCCTGATGAACCACATGAATGTGGAGGAGATTCCAGATGAGCCTGACCTTGTGATTAGTAAGTTCCCAATCAACACTTACCCTGCACTTATACTTTTCGACATCTTGGTGCATCGCATTCATTCATATCAAGGGCATTTGTGGATAAGTATAAGTTACCTCTTGAGTCTATGAAAAGGTCTATTAGAGTGAGTTCACCGGAGGAGATATGATAGCTAGCGGGATGCGCGACTTAACTGTGAGGATTGGAACACACAACTTTATCGCACATCTAGTAGTGTTGGATTCACGAGGATTAGATGTCATTCGGTATGGATTGGATGTCTATGCATGGGGACACATAGATTGTGCACAATGAGCTGTTTCACTCAAAACCGGATGGTAAGAGGATTAGATTCAAGTCGCGCATGACCGTGAAGGTGTAAGCTGAATTCTCTTAAGGGGTTAGCATGGATCTTGTGCCGATGATTAGGGATTACCCGACGTGTTTCGGAAGAGCTGCCGGGTATGCCACAGCGAGATGTAGAGTTTCTTATCGACTGCTGCCGAACAGGACCTATAGCAAAGAAACCATATAAGATGGATGTCGATGAGTGAAGGAATTGAAGAAAGCAGTTGAAGGAACAAGCGGAAAAGGGATTCATTCAGCCTAGTGCGTCGTCATGGGGAGCACCTGCATTTGTGGAGAAGAAAGACAGCACCAAGAGATTAGTGGTAGACTATCGTTCGCTGAATGAAGTAACCATCAAGAACAAGTACCCTCTGCCAAACATAAATGATTTGTTTGACCAACTGGAAGGAGCAAAGGTGTTCAGCAAGATTGATCTGCGATCAGGCTATTTCCAAATGAAGATCCGGGAAGAGGATGTACCGAAAACCGCCTTCACCACTAGGTATGGTTTATATGAGTATATAGTTATGTCTTTTGGACTAACGAATGCCCCGGCATACTTCATGACCATGATGAACAAGGTATTTATGGAGTATTTGGACAAGTTCGTGGTGGTGTTTATTGATGACATACTGATATATTCCAAGGATGATGCTGAGCATGAGAAACATCTGAGAATGATTATGGAGAAGCTGAGGGAACACAAGCTGTATGCCAAATTCAGTAAGTGTGAATTCTGTCTTAACACTGTTGGATTTCTTGGACACGTAGTGTCGGAGAAGGAATTGCTGTTGATCCAAACAAAGTGATCTGCATGAGTGGGAAGCACCCAAGAATGCGGAGAGATTCAAGCTTTTGGGACTTCTTTGGATATTACCGGAGGTTCATAGAAAACTTTTCCAAGATTGCTAAGCCGAATGACTGAACTTCTGAAGAAGGATAGGAAGTTTGAATGGTCAGATGTATGTGAAGCCAGCTTTTAGGAACTGAAGTGTCGACTAATCGCTTACTGCTCGTGTTTACGGATCTTCAGAAGGATTTCCAAGTGTACTGTGATGCTTCACGACAAGGACTTGGGAGTGTGCTGATGCAAGATGGGAGAGTAGTGTCTTATGCCTCGCGACAACTCAAGCACCATGAGCGGAATTACCCCACACACGACTTGGAGTTAGCGTCAGTGGTTCATGCGCTCAAGGTATGGAGGCATTACTTAATGGGAAAACACTGTGATGTGTACACCGACCACAAGAGCCTGAAGTACATATTTACACAGAAGGAACTGAACATGAGACAAAGAAGATGGTTGGAACTTATCAAGGACTATGATATGAATCTACAGTACCACCCAGGAAAGGCCAATGTAGTAGCTGATGCTCTGAGCCGGAAGGTTTATGCCAATGGATTGACAATTGGTTAATTGCCTAAGGACTTGTGCAAGCAATTCAAGGACCTTAGACTGTAGGTAGTATCTGAAGGGTACTTAGCAACAATGGAAGTCCAATCAACGCTTCAAGACAGAATCAAGAAGGCTCAAGTAGGAGACAAAGAGATAGATGAAGTTAAGGAAATTATGAAGGAAGGTCGAGCAAGGGAATTCCGCGAGGATGAGCAAGGTACCTTGTGGTATGGAGATCGTTCGTGTGTGCCCAACGATCCGGAGTTAAGGAAGTTGATTATGCAGGAAGCTCATGACTCGCCGTATTCCATACATCCGGGCAATACGAAGATGTATATGGACCTAAAGGACAGATTCTGGTGGAACAACATGAAGGGAGACATCGCAGAACATATCGCCCTATGTGATGTATGTAGCCGAGTGAAGGCGGAACACCAGAAACCAGCAGGACTGCTACAGCCTTTGCCCGTGCCGGATTGGAAATGGGATAGAGTGGGAACGGACTTTATCACAGATCGCCAGACCAGGTCAGGATATGACTCTATTTGGGTAGTGGTCGACCATTTGACCAAGGTAGCCCACTTTATACCGGTGAAGACGACCTATCTGAAAGTGCAAAGTTAGCCAAGATTTATATGGACAGGATTGTGTGCCTACGGAGTTCCCAAGAGTATCGATTCGATAGAGGCACCCAATTTACCTCACACTTCTCGGCGCCACCGCACGAGTCACTTGGTACTAGATTGGAGTTTAGCATAGCGTTTCACCCAGACCGATGGACGGGAGAGGGTGAATCAGATTTTGGAGGACATGCTAAGAGCTTGGCTCATGGTTCTAGTTGGGATGAGAATTTGTCGTATCTCGAAGTTTTCCTACAACAACAGCTATCAAACCAGCATCAAGACGTCACCGTCGACGTCTTGTATGGGAAAGCGGTTGAACACCATTGCTATGGGATGGAGTAGGAGAACGTCGATTGTTTGGACCTGATTTGATCAAGGACTGAGGAGAAGGTCGCCTTGATTAGAGACATCAAGGTAGCACAATCTAGGCGGAAGAGCTACTGACGCCAAGCGCAAGGAAGTGGTGTATGAGATAGGTGATGAGCATACCTCGTAGTATCGCCGCGTGGAATCAAGAGATTTGGAATTAAGGGTGGTGGCACCTCGATTTATTGGACCGTGTCGAGTCTTAGCACGCAAAGGAGAAGTTGCTTATCGCTTGGAGTTGCGAGGCTCATCCTGTTCACAACGTGTTCCACATATCCCAGCTGAAGAAGTGCCATCCGGAGATGGTGGATACACCATTGGGAGACACTGTACCGTTAGAGGAGGTTCAGCTGGAGAATGATTTGACCTATGAGGAGAAACCGGTCAAGATTATGGAGACAGCAGAAAGAACTACCCGTACCAAGACAATCAAGTTTTGCAAAGTACAGTGGAGCCACCACACCGAAGAGGAAGCTACTTGGGAGCGTGAGGATGACATCCGAGAGGACTACCCACACCTATTTGCTAGCCGCGCCGAATCTCGAGGACGAGATTCATCTTAAGGGGGTTAGTCTTGTCACATCCCAAATTTTTGATTTGGACTTGCATATCATTCATAGCATTGCATCATATCTTTCCATGCAAAACTGTCGAGTAGAAAGGTTCGGCGAAACGCCAACTTCAAAACCCTATTCTAGTTTGCTACGAGGTTCCTGCGGGGAGCTTTGGAGTGTCTTGCAACAACTACCCCTGTAGGTTCGAGTTTTCGCGCAAACTTTGACTGAAGTTTGTTCCCCTCGTCGATACGAACCCGTAGGCGCGAGAATCGCTCCAATCGGAGTTCGTATGCAAAAGACTCGGACGTTTTAGTAAACCGCCGGAAAACGGTCCGAAAATCCGGACCGATTTCCGAATCGGAGTCAAATCTGGACCGTTTCTTTTTAGTTTTTTTTCCGCGCAGGATACTATTTAAGTGGGGCCACCTACCTCGTTTTTCGTGCCCGCATTGCCCCACACCCTTGCCCGCGCGATCGATCTCCCTGGCGCCGCCATTGCTCCCAAGCGCGCGAGCACGTCCACCGTTGCCGCCTTCCGCGCCGCGCGCCGCCGCCTCCGACCATCGCCGTTCGTCGCCGCGTCTGTTGCCGTGTTCGCCTCGATCTCCTCTTTCCGTTCCCGTGCTCCGCGTCTCCATCCGCCGCCGCCATCTGCGCCCTGCAGATCGCCAGCGTCTGTAGCGTTATTGTTCGGAGCCGTAGTTGACCGTGTATATGCGTGCAGTAGAACCACGACGCCGAACCGACCGTCGCCGCCGTCCGGAGCTCGCCGGAGTTCGTTCGCATCCGATTCGGTAAGACAGCAGCCACCGCCGATCTCATATCAGCGGCTTAGATCGTTGACTGGTCAGCACTCCATACGTTGACTAGTCGACGCCTCAGACGTTGACTGGTCGACGCCGATCGGCCGATCATCGTATACGCTTGATCGGGTCAATTTCGTTAATCCTATTAGTTGGCAGATTTCGGTAGAATCTTGTAAATTGCGTAGAAATTCAACCGCTTGGCCGAAAATTGCAAATAAAATATGCACGAGTTCAGTGAGTCGTTTAGAATCTCGCTGTACCTTTGGTTCAGACTTTTAGCGTCAGGTTTAGTACAGTTTAATCAAACTAGTTAGTGGCCTTTTTGGAGTAATAAATTCGTAGTAAAAGTTTCGTAGCTCCAAAAATCGCGTGTGATATGTCCCTGAACTCGTATGAACGAGAGGAATCTCATCGTGAAATAAAAAGATAGGCTTACAGTAAAAACTTCTGCAGTATTTGTCTAGTGGCTTTCTGCAGTGTTTTAATTACTCGGGATGTTTTATAACTCCTTTTTGAGTAATTCCAATTGGTACTGTTTCTTATCAGCTATGCCTATGCGGTAGAATTTTTCGAGGATTTTACAACCTGTCTACTACCTGTAGTGAATTATTTAAGTTCTAGCTCTAGTAGTGATCACTACTTTTGGTTAATAGTTTCCCTTGCGCCAAATCTATTTTCCATGCATGTATTCGGTAGTAATATGTATTAGTATTATGTGGTGCAGCTGTAGCACCAATTAAACTTGCCGTTCTTGCATTCATGCATCATCTTTGTTGCATATGTTTGTGAATTGTATGTTTATGAATGCAATTGTGTCGTGTAGATTGTGTGGAGTGCAACCCTTGCTCGTGTGTGGATTGTTCCTCCGACCGCTACAACCAAGGCAAGTAGATGCTACTTTGTTCATGATATCGTCCTACTATTTTCAATGCATTGTCGTGTATTTTGTAGATGCATGTGTAGGATGATACTATCGCTATGCTATGTCCTATTATGTGGTAGGGCTTTCCTTGTAGATGAACCACCGTTGTAGATGTGCTTAGCCATGCTATGTTGAACGAGGGCTGGGTTACATCATTGAAACTTGTTTTCTCAAAGTATTTGGTTTGTGAAAACTAAAACAACTTAATCAATAAATCCCCTGGGTGTGATGGTATTGATAATTTTTGGTGGTTTCATTGCGGAAAGGCACCCAGGTATCAAGAGAAATTGATTGGCTTCTGTTTTGTGTAGCTTACGTGTACAACCATGTGCCAATAATGAAATGGGCGGTTGGTTGGACTTAGTAGGTTGTGGTAACTCGAACCCGCGTATCCAGAGATGTAGAATTTTGGTAGGTTGGACCGGTGCGCGTCGGGATTGAGGAGCTACTTCGAGTCTCTTCTTGGTATTCTCCCTATCATCACCCAAAATGAGAGTGATGGTACGAGCTGGGCTGGCCAAGTCACATGGGTAAAGTGTATTAACCTCTGCAGAGTGTATAATCTAATCGATTAGCCGTGTCCCGGTTATGGACAACGAGTTGCTTGATATTGATTCCATGACATGTTTCTCGCTCATTCTAATTTCGTAATTTTTTAATAATGTTGGGTTAACTTAATTGGAATCTTTTAAAAAATTCAAAACTGTTTATGAAAGTAGGACAAAGTTATTTGCAAATGCAAGTCGAGACTCCACTTGCCAAATATGCATGTAGATGTTAGTACTATTGTCTCCATTACTAGCTCTACTTGCCATACATTCCATGTATTGACCCTTGGGCTGTTGCGTTTATGCTGCGTGTTATTCCGATTGATTGATCGTTATAGGCCACGGTACTCCACTCGGCACTTGTTCACTTGTGGGCAATTTGAAGATTGGAGGATTTACTCGCTTTTTGCTACGAACAATTTGAGCTAGCTTTATGCTAAGCTTTTATATTGTAATAATGGTACTCTGGATCTTTGTAGATCATGATACACGGTTATTTGCTATGATTATCTATCTTACTCTATTATGCGCCAATGAACCGATCCAGGGATTGGCATGTCACATAGAGGCCACGGTCTTTTCAGAACCGGGGTGTCACACGCATCCACGCCAGATCGAATCTGCGCACCCTGTAACCTTCGGTTCTGCCGTAATCAAAGAGCAGACAAGCAGGAGTAGGGTTTTCCCTCCGGGGGCCTGAACCTGGGTAAATCTCGTGTCTCCTGGTTGCTTGTCTGCTAACCGTGCCACGATCTCCAGCATCCCCATCTTCTCCAAAACCCAAGTCCATAACAATGGGCATTGACGAGATTAAACCTCGTCAGTAGGCATGTGTAGATCAAGTTTTCCTCCTTTTGTTATCACTCTCCTCCTTTTTTCATCTAATGAGATTTCAGGTTCAGCAATTTCGTCTTCCATATGCTCCTGCAAGGCATTAGTCTCTTCCGTTTATGGAAAGCACCTATTAAAATATTCAAGAATATAGCCATTTTCTTCCTTGTAATTATCAACAAAAAATTTAAGTATCTCAAAAACCTCATATTCATAAGGTGCATCATCAGTATTTTCAAGCAAACTAGCAAGTTCAAATGAGCCCTTGAAAGCAATAAATTCTTCAATTTGTTCCACATCATAAAATTCATACTTTCCTTTAACATAAGAAGATATGGTAACATTATCATTATACTCACATTGAAAAGGTAGGTGTTTATACCTCCTATAGCAACAAGATTTATCAAAGCAATAAGTAACATTATAAGTAGAGCACACCTCTCTAGCAATAGTACTCAACTTATCAATTTGTTCCCATAAGTGTTACCCTTTTTGTGACAAACAGTGTTCCTTACAATAATACTTTTCTTCTTTCGTGAACCCACCTTGACAATAAGAACTAGTTTCAAAGAAACCATCCATTGATAGAAAGCATGATAAAGCAAGGCAATAATGGACCAGCAACTAGAGCAGGAACTAATTTTTGTGTTTTTGATAAGATAAAGCAAACCAAACTAAACTAATTTTTTGGAGTTTTTGATAAAAATAGGCAAACAAAACCAAGCAAAATAAACTAAGCAAAATAAAAACAAAGTAAATAGAAAGGTTGAGAAGGACTACCCTTGTGAAGACGTCCTTAGCCTCCCCGGCAACGGCGCCAGAAAAGCTTGTTGGCGCTCTAGTGACTTAGGAGCACTTCGTCGAGAAACCCCAAGAGAAAGGTGTGAAGAGCACATCAGCAAGTTTTCCCTCGGTAAGAAACCAAGGTTATCGAACCAGTAGGAGGAAGGAAACGTCTCAACGGTGTTGCAAGCAATTTGGAAACCTGCACAACACAAACTCAAGACTTTTCCCCAACGAACAGTGAGGTTGTCAATCTCATCGGTTGTTGTAACAAAGGATTGACTGTATGGTGTGGAAGGTAATAGTGGTTTGCAGAAAGTAAACAGTAACAGTGGAATATGTCTCAATGTTAAAGATTGGACCGGGGTCCATAGTTCACTGGAGGTGTTCTCCTTCGATAAACAAACATGGCATGCTAGGTAAACAAATTACAGCAGGGCAATTGACAGGACTAAGCAAGGCATATCAATGCAATATTAGACATCAAGATCCTATGAGATTTAATTGGGCAATACAACAAGATACATAGACCACCATCCAACTGCATCTATGACTAGAATTCCACCTTTGGGTTATCATCTGAACCCCCTCCAGTATTAAGTTGCAAGCAACAGACAACTGCTTTAAGCAAAGTGTGTAAGGTAAACAATCCACTTGTTCCATGAACAAGGGACCGTTGTTTTCTCCCTAGTGGCAACGGCACATCTACAACCTTAGAGATTTTTGTAACTTCCCTTAGATTAAATAGAGGCATGAACCCACTATCAAGCATAAATACCCCCTCTTGGAGTCACTAGCAACTACTTGGCCAAGATAGATACTAACAACGGAGAGCATGCAAGATCACAAACAACATAGACATGATAGAATCAATAAGACCCTGGGAGGGTGTAGCCGCCCTGGTGGCCCCCTGCCTTGCCTCTTCGCCTATAAAGTCCCCTGATGCCAAAACCCTAAACACCCGATCAATATTCCATGAAACCGTCTGTAACCGCCGCCACCATCGTCCCTAGATCGGGGGATCTAAAGTTCTTCCCGGCACCCTGCTAGAGGGGAGATCATCCCGTAGGCCTTCTTCTTCATCATGCCAGCATCCGGTATGGCATGAGTAGTTTCACCTTGGACTACGGGTCCATGTAGTAGCTAGATGGTTGTATCTCCTCCTTGTGCTTTCATGCATAGATCTTGTGAGCTCCGTTCATGATCAAGATCTAATCTATTTGTAAGCATGCATGTTGTGTTTGCAGGGATCCGATGGATATTGAGATTACTATTTCAGATTGATTAATGGTTTTGTCTATTTGATTCTATCATGTATGTGTTGTTTGTGATCTTGCATGCTCTCCGTTGTTAGTAGCTATCTTGGCCAAGTAGTTGCTAGTGCCTCCAAGAGGGGGTATTTATGCTCGATAGTGGGTTCATGCCTTTATTTAATCTAAGGGAAGTGACAAAAATCTCTAAGGTTGTAGATGTGTTGTTGCCACTAGGGAGAAAACAACGGTCTCTTGTTCATGGAACAAGTGGATTGTTTACCTTACACACTTTACTTAAAGCAGTTGTCTGTTGCTTGCAACTTAATACTGGAGGGGGTTCGGATGATAACCTAAAGGTGGACTTCTAGTCATAGATGCAGTTGGATGGAGGTCTATGTATATTGTTGTATTGCCCAATCGAATCTCATAGGATCTTTTTATCTAGTATTGCATTGGTATGCCTTGCTCAGTTCCTGTCAATTGCCCTGCTGTAATTTGTTTACCCTTCATGCCATGTTGTTTATCTAAGGAGAGCACCTCTAGTGAACTATGGACCCCGGTCCAATCTTTATCATTGATATATCTTCCACTGTTACTGTTTTTTTGCTGCAAACCATCATCACCTTCCACACCATACAGTTAATCCTTTGTTACAGCAACCGGTGAGATTGACAACCTCACCGTTCGTTGGGGCAAAGTATTGAGTTTGTGTTGTGCAGGTTTCCACGTTGCTTGCAACACCTTCGTGACGTTTCCTTCCTCCTACTAGTTCTATAACCTCGGTTTCTTACTAAGGGAAGACTTGCTATTGTGCTGCTCCACACCTTGCTCTTGGGGTTTCCCGACGAAGCGCTTCTAGGCGCCATCATACACCAAGCCCAGTAGAGAGTCTGATGGTGATCGAGGAAAACAGAAGAAGAAAGGAAAGTTTGATATCACCAAAGTCAGATGCTACAACTACAATGAGAAAGGACACTTTCAGTCAGGCTGTCCATAGCCAAAGAAAGAAAAGGCTAATCTGACAGAGAAAGAAGAAAATGATGATCCAACACTGGTCATGTTGGATGCGCATCTGATAGAGGAAGATTCAGCCTCTAAGCAAGTCTTTCTGAATGAAGAAAAGGTGGTGCCAAAGCTGCAGGGAAAGCCAGATGTGACATGGTATCTTGACACTAGATCCAGTAACCATATGACAGAGAACCCATCAAAGTTTGCTGATTTAGACAGATCGGTGGTGGGCAAGGTCAGGTTTGGAGATGGCTCAGGTGTAGAAATATATGGTCGAGGAAGTGTCTTGATGCAGTGTCTGACAAGGGAGCACAGAGTGCTCTAAGATGTATATTTCATTCCCAAACATAAAAATAATATTATCAGTCTTGGGCAGCTGGATGAAAATGGATGCAAGTATGCTAGTGAGGATGGAGTGATGACTGTGTGGGATAGGCAAAGAAATGTACTGGCACGAGTGCCTCGTACTCGCAACCTATGTACATTCTGAAGATGCAACCATCTCAGCCAGTATGTCCGCTAGCTCATGCCAAAGAGGACCTCTGGTTGTGGCACATGCGGTTTGGTCACGTGAATTTTCGGTCTCTGAAAAGAATGACAGCAGAAGGAATGGTCGAGGGGATGCCAACAATTGATCAAGTTGATCAGTTATGTGATGGATGTATGGTTGCTAAGCAGAAGAGGCAGCTGTTTCCCTCTCAATCAACTTACAGAGCAGAGAAGCAACTCGACTTGGTACATGGAGATTTGTGTGGACCAATATCTCCTGCAACTCCTGGAGGCAAGAAATATTTTCTTCTCCTAGTGGATGACTACTCATGTTATATGTGGTTGGTCCTTATATATAGTAAAGATGAGGCACTATAGGCTGTGAAGAAAATACAAGCTGCTATAGAGTTGGAAAAGAATCTAAAGTTAAAAGCTCTGCGGACTGACATAGGAGGTGAATTTACTTCAGAAGAGTTCAAGATTCATTGTGATAAAAAATGGGATAAAACATTTTCTCACAGCAGAATGGTGTAGTCGAGAGAAGAAACCAAACAGTGGTTGGAATGACTCGGAGTCTCCTCAATAGCATGGGCGTTCCAAATAAATTCTGGGGATAAGCAGTAACAACATCGGTTTATCTGCTGAACAGAGCCCCAACAAAAAGTGTGAAGGGAATGACTCCTTATGAGGCATGGCACGGGAGAAAACCGTCAGTCCACCACCTGTGCATAGTTGGCTGTGTAGTCCATGTGAAGAATGTTGGACCAGGACAAACCAAGCTCGCTGACAGAAGCAAACAGATGGTTTTCATAGGCTATGAGATCGGATCCAAAGCATATCATGCATTTGATCCTGAAATAGGAAACCTTGTCATCACTCGAGATGCAGTGTTTGACAAAGGGAGGGGATGGGACTGGATCAGTTCCAGTGGCACAGAATCGGTTGAGGTTATGTTCAGACATCAACCAGAGGGAACAGTGGATGATCCACCGGTAGCCAGTGCTGCCGCGGCAGAGAATTCACCAGTAAACGCTGCCGTGGCAGGACAAACGGCGAATCCTTCTCTTTCTGTTGTTGCACCCCTTCAGAACAGGCCAAGGAGAGAAGCTAGTGACAAGCTGCCTATTCCATTTAATCTCCCAAGCTCGCCACCTACTCCTGGAAGTGCAAAGATGACCCCAGATACACCACACAGTGAGTCATCTCAGGGACCTCAAGGAAAACGCTCACTAAATGAAATTTATGAACATTCAGAGGTGGTTGAGGCAGATTACTCTGGCTTGTGTTTACTGGGGATGGAGGAGCCATCTACATACACGGAAGCATGAATGAACAATGTTGGAGGGAGGCAATGAAAGAGGAGCTAGTTTCCATCATAGAGAACAACACCTGGAAGCTCTGTGATCTTCCCAAGGGACAATGACCAATAGGTTTAAAGTGGGTGTACAAGCTTAAGAAGAACCTAGATGGAGAGATCATCAGACACAAGGACAGATTGGTTGCAAAGGGGTATGCCCAGAGACAGGGCATTGACTATGAAGAAGTGTTTGCCCCTGTAGCCAGACTTGAGTCTGTCAGGCTGCTCATTGCACTTGTAGCTCAGTTTAAGTGGAAAATTCATCAAATGGATGTCAAATATGCTTTTCTCAATGGGGATTTGAGTGAAGAAGTGTATGTAACCCAACCACCTGGTTTTGAAGTAACAGGGCGGAGTTCTAAAGTGTACAAGCTGCAAAAGGCATTGTATGGCCTGAAGCAGGCCCCTAGAGCATGGAATTCAAAACTTGATGCAACACTTGTCAGAACTGCAGTTTGAGAAGTGCCCCTCTGAATCAGGCCTCTACAGGAAGAAGGTGGATGATTCAATTCTGATTGTAGGTGTTTATGTGGATGGCCTCGTGATCACAGGAAGTGATGAACATTTCATTGATGTTTTCAAGAAACAGATGAAAACCAGGTTTAGCATGACAGATCTGGGGATGCTCAGCTACTATTTAGGCATTGAAGTGAATCAAAAGGAAGATTGTATCACTTTATGTCAATCTGGTTATGCAGCCAGAATTCTTGAGAAAATGGGCATGGCTGATTGCAATCCTTGTCATGCACCTATGGAACCAAGACTGAAACTGAGCAAATCATGGCAGGCAGATGAAGTGAACTCCACTCAGTTCAGAAGTGTTGTTGGAAGTCTGAGGTACTTACTACACACAAGACCAGATCTAAGCTTCTCAGTGGGATATGTCAGCAGATTGATGGAAAGGCCCACAAAAGAACACATGAGCGCTGTGAAACAAATACTGAGGTATATAAAAGGGACAATCACTACTGGCTGTAGCTACAGTCAGGTGACAGGTAAACCAGTACTGCTGGGATACTGTGATAGTGATTTGGCAGGCGATGTTGATGATAGGAAGAGTACCACTGGAGTGTTATAGTTCTATGGAAACTGTCCAGTCTCTTGGGTCTCACAGAAGCAAAGGATTGTTGCTCAGTCATCTTGTGAGGCAGAATATGTAGCCGATGCATCAGCTGCCTGTCAGGGAATATAGATGAGCAGACTCATTGGGGAGCTGCTTGGCCGTGAGGCTGAGAGATCAGTGCTCAAGGTAGACAATCAGTCAGCCATATCATTGTGCAAGAACCTAGTATTCCATGAAAGAAGCAAACACATAGATGTGTGATATCATCTAGTGAGAAATTCAGTTGAAGAAGGGACACTGACTGTCGAGTATGTGAGAACAGAAGATCAGTTAGCTGACATTCTCACAAAGCCTCTTGCCAGGTTCAGGTTTCAAAATTTGAAGGACAAGATAGGCATGCAGCACGTTGGTTCAGACGACAAGCTTAAGGAGGAGAAATGTTGAGTTAATCTCATTGTCTGAAGCCATCTTTGTTTGCTTATTTATCTGAATTTTTCTGTAATAAAGTAGATGGTCTGAAACGTGCGGGTTCTCGTTGAGGCCTTGTCCTAGTCTTAGGGAGAATTAGTCTCCAGCACATTTGTTTTAATTAATTAGCGTGCGAGCTGATCGGCCACGATGACGCCTCTGGGATGGCGTAGGAAAAACACATCATGGGCGAGCTGCTCGGGCGAGTTGTTGCTTTTTCTGAATAAAAGGAGAAAACGAAAAGGACGCAGGTTGCTGAATGCGTCGCAAAAAATCTGGTCTCTTTGTCTGTCGTGTGTATGTGTTTGTCAGAGAAGGGAAAAATTTCAGAGCATCGTTTGTTCTTGCTTAGATCGATCCACGAGTTCGCGTTGAGTTCTAGATTAGGGGCTAACATGTCGTATAGTAAAAATTATCTTTAATGTCCGCGGCAACGCGTTGTGTGCATGTCTTCTACCATTTCCTCAAATCAAATGTATGGTTACGTTGAGACACCTGTGTGTTACATAATTGTGTTGATAATAGGCATTATCTCGTGGTACTAACTTTGTCAGCTCGCTCATTGTGGGTCTGATGCACATAAAGTGTTCATTGAATTGCTTGAGAAGACAATTTTTGTTTGCTCCTGCTCCGGTCAATGGTATGTGAGTTCCAGATTCAACCCTGATTTATTATTTTTATCACTGAGATATATTTCCTAAACAATAAATTTACCAACAACTGTTTTGCTAGAAAATGAAATGTCCAAATTTTCAAGTAATGGCGACCATTGACATGTGAATGTTGAAGAGCTCGAGAGCATGCGCCAGCTCATAGAGCTAGTTTGTAGCCGGTCACTACAGGACTGGGAAGCTACGCCGACGGCCAAACGTCGGGGCCGTCGGCGTAGCCATCGTTTAGGCCAGCCCCGCTAAGCAGCCGTCGGCGTAAAATTGCCCTCGGCATATTCTATGCTACGCCGACGGCTGCCCTCGGCGTAGCTATTTTTTATTTTATCTCATTAAACTTTGAAAAATCATAACTAAATCATTCTAATTCGGAAAAATACAAATAATATATCAAAATTTGCAGAAAAATAAGACCTATCTATCTACACTTAAATATTACACATTTATAAATAAAAATTAAGTAAAATATAAAACATTATATATAGTTTAAAACGGGCATAAAAAATTCAAAAACGATCGAAACAATGCGAAACCTTCGCGTGGTGTTATATTATGTGACATAGTTAGAAGGAAAAATATTAAACTTGGTATATTAATTATGTCTCAAAGAAACCTTCACAAAATGAACTATCCATTCGAGGTTTCTTGGCTTTCGGGTCAAATGACCAATGTTATGGCTAGATCAAGACATAGTTTGTGATAATGTGCCCATATTGTGCATACACATGCATCATGGGATGGCGAACAATGTTGCAGGAGGAAGTTTTCCTTTTCGTCGCACCAAAAAGCCATTTCCCATTTTCCGAGCATAAAAACAGACGGTTTTGTGAAGCAACCACCAAATGGCTAATTCAAAATACTACCACCATATTTTACAAAAATACTATACCACCTTATATGGACAATGTCCCAACAGGGGGATCCGAAACCTTTCCGTCCACCTTTGGTGAAAAAGACAAATTTCTGCCGAATCGGTAGGAAGTGGGTCAGATATGAACTACAGGTACATGATCCGATGCTCATGTTTTTTTACAAAAATCATTTTTAGGTTCACAATATGCTATTCATCAAAGATCTAATGAAAGTTTAGCGAGGCTCGGCCCCGAGCTAAGAATCTTTATGTCCGCCGTTCGACAAAGTTTAACGATAGTTTAAAACGGGCATAAAAAATTGAAAAATGATCGAAACAATACGAAACCTTCGCGTGGTGTCATATTATGTGACATATTTATAAGGAAAAATAGCAAACTTGATATATTGATTATGTCTCAAAAAACCCTTCACAAAATGACCTATCTCATTCGAGGTTTCTTGGCTTTCGGGTCAAATGACCAATGTTATGGCTAGAATCAAGGCATAGTTTATGATAATGTGCCCATATTGTGCATACGCATGCATCATGGGATGGCGAACAATGTTGCAGGAGGAAGTTTTCCTTTTCGTCGCACCAAAAAGCCATTTCCCATTTTCCGAGCATAAAAAACGGACGGTTTTGTGAAGCAACCACCAAATGGCTAATTCAAAATACTACCACCACATTTTACAAAAATACTATACCACCTTATATGGACAATGTCCCAACAGGGGGATCCGAAACCTTTCCGTCCACCTTTGGTGAAAAAGACAAATTCCTGCCGAATCGGCAGGAAGTGGGTCAGATATGAACTACAGGTACATGATCCGATGCTCATGTTTTTTTACAAAAATCATTTTTAGGTTCACAATATGTTATTTTATCAAAGATCTAATGAAAGTTTAGCGAGGCTCGGCCCCGAGCTAAGAATCTTTATGTCCGCCGTTCGACAAAGTTTAACGATAGTTTAAAATGAGCATAAAAATTGAAAAATGATCGAAACAATGCGAAACCTTCGCGTGGTGTCATATTATGTGACATATTTATAAGGAAAAATAGCAAACTTGATATATTGATTATGTCTCAAAAAACCCTTCACAAAATGACCTATCTTATTCGAGGTTTCTTGGCTTTCGGGTCAAATGACCAATGTTATGGCTAGAATCAAGGCATAGTTTGTGATAATGTGCCCATATTGTGCATACACATACATCATGGGATGGCGAACAATGTTGCAGGAGGAAGTTTTCCTTTTCGTCGCACCAAAAAGCCATTTCCCATTTTCCGAGCATAAAAAATGGACGGTTTTGTGAAGCAACCACCAAATGGCTAATTCAAAATACTACCACCACATTTTACAAAAATACTATACCACCTTATATGGACAATGTCCCAACAGGGGATCCAAACCTTTCCGTCCACCTTTGGTGAAAAGACAAATTCTCTAGAATCGGCAGAAGTGGGTCGATATGAACTATGTACATGATCCGATGCTCATGTTTTTTTACAAAAATCATTTTTAGGTTCACAATATGTTATTTTATCAAAGATCTAATGAAAGTTTAGCGAGGCTCGGCCCCGAGCTAAGAATCTTTATGTCCGCCGTTCGACAAAGTTTAATGATAGTTTAAAACGGGCATAAAAAATTGAAAAATGATCGAAACAATGCGAAACCTTCGCGTGGTGTCATATTATGTGACATATTTATAAGGAAAAATAGCAAACTTGATATATTGATTATGTCTCAAAAAACCCTTCACAAAATGACCTATCTTATTCGAGGTTTCTTGGCTTTCGGGTCAAATGACCAATGTTATGGCTAGAATCAAGGCATAGTTTGTGATAATGTGCCCATATTGTGCATACACATGCATCATGGGATGGCGAACAATGTTGCAGGAGGAAGTTTTCCTTTTAACGCACCAAAAGGCCATTTTCTATTTTCAGAGTATAAAAAACGGACGGTTTTGTGAAGCAACCACCAAATGGCTAATTCAAAATACTACCACCACATTTTACAAAAATACTATACCACCTTATATGGACAATGTCCCAACAGGGGGATCCGAAACCTTTCCGTCCACCTTTGGTGAAAAGAAAATTCTGCCGAATCGGCACGAAGTGGGTCAGATATGAACTACAGGTACATGATCCGATGCTCATGTTTTTTTACAAAAATCATTTTTAGGTTCACAATATTCTATTTTATCAAAGATCCAATGCAAGTTTTCCTTTTCATCGCACCAAAAGGCATTTTTCATTATCCGAAGCAAAAGGAATTTTCTAAAGCAACCACCAAATAGCTAATTCAAAAACGGAGGGTTTGTGATTAGTTGATATGGATATCATATTTGGATTCCTCTCATTTTTCTGATCAATTTAAACATATTATTTGTTGAATTTCGATTTACAGATTTAAAGATATTAATTATTCTATATTAAATAGAAAAATACAAAAAAATAAAATTATTATATTTTTATTTGAATTCAATAATATTTTTACTTATTCATTAATATTTACTTAAATAATTGTTTGTAATTTCAAAAAATACAAACATGTGATATGATGATATAAGAGTTAATAGGATTGATATCATAGTATTGACACCAATGTATGAATAATTTGCGGAAACGGATTTTGAAGGAACGAGGATGTTAAGCGTGCTGAAGCTGGAGTAGTATTAGGATGGGTGACCTGCTGGGAAGTTTGACTAAGACTGGAATTTAATCAAATAGTAAGTATAATTAGTGTTAAAAATTTCAAAGTAGGAGATTAACAAGTGAAACAATTCAAAGAATAAAAAAATTGAGAAAAAATAATAAAAAAAATTATTTTTCAAAAAAAAAAATCAAAAAAAAATATTTTTGCAACCAGTCGACAGGCTATGCCGACGGCCGCTACGCCGACAAGAAGCGCCTCACAGCATACGCCGACGGCATTTTGATACGCCGACGGCTTGAGTGTGCTCCGCCGAGGGAGATCTTTGCCGAGGAGGCTACGCTGAGGGCAGCCCTCGGCGTACCATACGCCAAGGGCATTTTGGCCTACGCCGACGGCCTTTTGCCCTCGGCGTAGCGCGCTTGTCCCGTAGTGGGTGTATCAAAAACCTATTTTTTATGCACTCCATATTTACAAAATATCTCCTACTTGTTAGAATGTGAGTATACCTACTAAACAAAATCTAAATAGTGGGTGTGTAAACTATGTGTCCACCGACATACGGGGCGACCGAAAAATCCTTTGACCCCGCGACAATATTGCATGAGGGTCAAACTTTGACTTGAGCTCAGCTGTCCTGCTCCACTTGGCCCCAAAGTGTTGTTGCCATCCGTCCTGAGAGGTGTGGTACGGAAGGTATTGCTTGCATTCGATGCCCTCTTTATCGCAAAATGCAAGCACTGCTTGGTTCTCCCTCTCTAGGAGCTCTTGGTCACTTGCAACCACTACCGACCGAAGCAATCCCACGGTGTAGAAAATATCCTTTCCTGCAAGTGGTGCCACAGCTGTCATCCGGTCGTCCCACTTGGCTGTGTTCATGGGGTACATGAGGATAACCCCCACTGGGTTGGTGCCACCGAGGAGACCCTTCAGCACGCCGGTGTCAAAGTCAAGAATGCGCGACCGGGGGATGAAGATGTTCAGCCATGGGTGCGGCACATCCCACATACCGACCGACCGTAGCACCTCCTCCTCCTCGCGCACGCGGTCGAGGAACTGCACGTATGTCACATCCTTCGTGAAGATGAACCCTGGCACGAAGCTTAGCTGCTCTAGCACCTTCTTCAATTTCTGGTCCACAAAGGAGGCATTGGTGTCGGTGTAGTACATAGCAGCTTCTATGATGTAGATCGCGGCGGAGCCAGACTTGGAGGCAAGCCCAGCAAGCCTATTGATATCGGCTTCAGAGAAGAAAGGCGTCGACTTGGCGCCCTCTGTTAGCATCCGGTTAAGCTGGACCTGGCCTTCCACGTAGTCAAACCCGACCTCGCTAGCCGACTTGGAAATGAGAAGCTCCTGGTCCTTGGTGAAGGCCACCACATCCGAGTAGGCGAGTCTGACCCAATGAACCCGTTTGGGGGCCTTCTCGAGTGCAATCCGAGCCCGAGTGATGACTCCGAACTGGCCCAGCCCGCCCAATGCTGCATAGAAAAGGTCGGAGCTCTTCCCATGTGAGCACGTCACCATCTCGCCCATCCCGGTCACCACGTCGAGCTCCTGCACGTTGGCGATTTGCGGGCCGTGCCGGAACGCCTGCCCGCCAATGCCGGCGTTGGAGAGCGTGCCACCAACAGTGATGCGGAGGTAGTCTGTCCACACGCGTGGCGCGAGGCCGTGCTCCAGCGTTGCACGGAGGACGTCGATCCACAGCTGCTCGCCGCCGGCGTCCACGTAGTCAGCGGACACGTTTATGCGGCGGTGCTGGCCACGCCCCAGCGCGCCCATGTCGACAACGACGCCGCCCGGAGCAAGAGACTGCCCACGGACGGAGTGGCCCAGCCCGCGTGGCGACACGGGGAACGGCACCGGAGAGGACACGGAGAACCGGATTAGCGCGGCAATGTCGGCTGGCGTGGCTGGATGGAGAACTGCTTCCGGCGCTGCCTCGACGATGCGGCCAAAGTCTGACGAAGCGCGAGCCATCGAGTTTCGGTCGGTGCGGATCTTCGAGGTGATTCCAAGGCCAAAGAGATCACGGGGAAGGCCACCCACAGGCATTGGCCGGAGCTGCCCGGTGACGACGCAGACGACGCTGGCCATGCCGATGAGAAGTACGACCAAGCGAGCCATGGCAGTAGCTGTGGATTTGAATATTTGATGCGCTGCGACGTTGTAAGCGACCTAGAGGCTTTGCTTGATGCGCTTAGATGAGCACTAGAGAGAAAGATTGATGCTTGTGTGTTGTTTCAGTTGATGCTTGTGTGTTGTTTCAGGCCCAAGAACTTCCTGTCATTTTATAGGCTAGCACTATGCCTAGCAGAAGTTGACAAATGTTAGGTCGTGCGGAGCTCTTGTGTTGTTTTATGTTGGCATTATTGGTTTCAAATGTATTGACTTTGAAGGGGAAAAAATAAGGGTACCGAAAGCATGGTTAAGAAATAAACTTTTAATCTCTTGCAGAAAAAACATGATAAGAGCGCTGCATCACATGGTTTTGACTTAGATGGGTACCTTAGTAATGGTTGTTGGACATAGACTCCGGAGCTTTATTTAACATTCCGGTCTATTGATATATAATCCGGCAGAAAAAACTAATGCTCTGTCCGGAATGCAAGTAATAGAAATTCTAATTCATGTGAGGTGAGACTGGATTTATTTAAAAATTCCTGAGACGGCAGGAGCTGCCAGGTGTTAAGAATATTGCAGATCGGTAGGGTGCACGAACGAGTTGAGGCAAATATATATTCAGACCAAATCAAATCTGCATATACGTCAACGACTTGAATAATCTTCACAGGTTAGTGGTGATCACTTCAGAACTATCTGCCTCACAAAGAAGCTCCAAGCCTCCAACTCCAAGGCCAACGTTGATGCATAGCCTTGTTGCTGCTGGTTCGTGCACGCAAATGTCTACTGCTGTATCGACTATTCCTTCATTCTGTTATTACCTGTCGCTTATTTGTCTAAATTCGATGCACGAATCTAGACAAATCTGTCCCAGTTAATATGCAACGGAAGTAGTATGTCTCATAAAAAATCTGAATTTTTGTTTGAAACATTTATTTTCCTAGGTCTGGTTAGCTTGTCCTTTTTCTGACTTTAACAATGAAAATAAGTAAATTAAATAAGAAACAGAGTGCAAAACTTGGGAATAAGAAAACAGTCGGAAATCAGATGTCAAGGTGTTAAATCCTATTTGAATTGGGTCCAAAAGAAATGATAATAATGGCATGCACCTAATCCTTGAAAAATATTCCTACAATCAAATTTCACATTTTCTTTCGTGCCTTTTCCTCCCTAGTAGTAGTAGGGGGACCTAGAATAATATGCCTACCTTATCCGTAAATCACTTTTTACACTAAGCAACTCTAGCATTATGGTATGAGAAGGTAGCAATTATATCAATGGATTCAAGTATTGACGGATATCCAGCCCGCTGGATAATGCTATGGAGGGCTGGTTTTACGTCCACGGATTCCATGGGGACACATATCTGCTAACTCATTGGACGGGCGTGTGGCAGAGGTTCCGTTCCATGTATATCTAATGGATGTCCGTCTGGCATGTGGGACCCACATGTCAGCATGACATGTAGTTTTTTCTAGACCGACCTCCTCATATCCTTGAGGCCCAACTCAACTAAAATGCCCACCTGATTTCTAAGTCTAACTGACTAACCTTATTACTTTTGTGATGTTATTATGTGAGATTTGACGTATTTTAAGTACCATGTGGTTGAAATATTATTACTTTGATATTCGTATGCATTGTCCATATAATTATCACTAACATTGCCGCTCAAATGCTACTGCAATTCGGATATTGTACTAGCTAATATTGTTACTTTTGATATTTGTAGTAGCTGATATGTTTCTATAGTAAATGTTGTTGATATTCTTGCTGAAATGCCACTATATTACTGGTATTGCTGCTGAAATGCCACTATATTGCTGAAGTGTTGCAAAAGTGCTTAGTGCTACTGAAATGTTATCATCTATTATTTTAGTGTTGTTGTTGTGCCGAATATTGTTATGCAGATGCACATACTATGTACACTAATGGATATTACTAGATACTCAGATAACCGGCGGGTTTGGATTTGAGACGACATACATGTCCATGGATACCTTTGTGGACAGGCTAGAATGAGGTTGATAGATATGGATTAGATTTGGATGTGGGATATCAATCCAAACCCGCTCCATTGTCATCCTTGGATGGATCTTGTCAATACTTCTCCACTCTTTCTTGTTATGTATTTCTAGGCTACTTTATTGACTGGATCATTATTCTATCGAATTAGGAAAACCATGCTCTTTATGATTGAGCTACCAGTCCGCACTGGCTTTGGACATGCGGCCCACGTAGATCCATAACTTTTTGTGATCATTTGGAGCGATCTGCCAGGCCTAAAGATCCTTTGAAACTTGAAATAAGATGTAGTATGTTGCTACAACATTGTATTGACCTTTTGTTTGTGATGTGCGACACTGCATGACCTCGACTCCCGCCACCCACGATGCTCGTGCTCCTTGTGGACCTTTGGTACACGTTGTGCGGTGGGTGGGATAGAATTAGAAGTATCATAGGTATAATAGCATGACTTAGTTTACCATATCTTGAAATTTGCGTTTATTTCGAGTGGACGTAACTTCCTTATCACAACATTACATTATGTGTTCGACTATCTAAAGCTCATGTACATTAAAAGTACAATCTATAAACACCTATTTTGTACACTATACACAAAATTTTCTCCTACATATTGTTATCAACGTGAGCATATCTTAAAAATAATGTAAGTGGTGGTTGCGCCAACTATGTTGCTGCAATGCTTCCTACCGACTTGAAAATCTTTTGCCCTCACGATAATATTGCATGAGGGTCGAACTTTGACTTGAGCTCAGCAATTCTGCTCCACTTAGCCTCAAAGTGTTGTTGCCATCCGTCCTGAGAGGTGTGGTGCGGAAGATATTGCTTGCACTCGATGCCCTCTTTATCGCAAAATGCAAGCACCTCCTCGTTCTCCCTCTCTAGGTTCTCGTGATCACTTGCAACAACTGCCGACCGGAGCAATCCCACGGTGTAGAACATATTCTCTCCTGCAAGTGGTGCCACGGCTGTCATCCGGTCATCCCACTTGGATGTGTTCATGGGGTACATGAGGATGACACCCACGGGGTTGGTGCCACCAAGGATACCCTTCAGCACGCCGGTGTCAAAGTCGAGAATGCGTGTCCGGGGAATGAAGAGGTTCAACCACGGGTGCGGCATATCCCACATACCGACCGACCTTAGCACCTCCTCTTCCTCATGCACGTGGTCGAGGAACTGCACGTACGTCACATCCTTTGTGAAGACAAACCCTAGAACGAAGATTAGCTGCTCTAGCACTTTCTCCAATTTCTGGTCCACATAGGAGGCATTGGTGTCGGTGTAGTACATGGCAGCTTCTATGATGTAGATTGCGGCGGAGCTAGATTCGGAGGCGAGCCCAGCGAGCCTATTGATATCGGCTTCGGAGAAAAAAGGTGTAGACTTGGGGCCCTCCGTTAGCGTCCGGTTCATTTGAACCTGGCCTTCCACATAGTCGAACCCAGCCTCGCTAGCCGGCATGGAAATGAGCAGCTCTTGGTCCCTGGTGAAGGCGACCACATCTGAGTAGACGAGTTTGACCCAACGCACCCGTTTAGGGGCCTTCTCGAGGGTGATCCGAGCCCGAGTAATGACGCCGAACTGGCCCAGCCCGCCCAATGCCGCAAAGAAAAGGTCGGAGCTCTTCTCATGTGAGCACGTCACCATCTCGCCTGTCCCGGTCACCACGTCGAGCTCCTGCATGTTGGTGATCTGTGGGCCATGCCGAAATGCCTGCCCGCCGATGCCGGCATTGGAGAGTGTGCCACCAACGGTGATGCGGAGGTAGACCGTCCACACACGTGGCGTGAGGCCGTGCTCCAGCGTCGCACGGAGGACGTCGATCCACAGCTGCTCACTGCCGGCGTCCACGTAGTTAGCGGACACGTTGATGCGGCGGTGCTGGCCGCGCCCCATCGCACGCATGTCGACGACGACACCGCCAGGAGCAAGAGACTGCCCGCGTACGGAGTGGCCCTGCCCGCGTGGCGACACGGGGAACGGTGCCGGCGAGGACGCAGAGAACCGGATCAGCGAGGCGATGTCGATGGGCGTGGCAGGGTGGAGAACTGCTTCCGGCGTGGCGTCGACGATGCGGCCAAAGTCTGACGATGCGCGCGCTGTCGAGTTTCGGTCGGTGCGGATCTTCGAGGCGATTCCAAGGCCAAAGAGATCACGGGGAAGGCCACCCTCAGGCATTGGCCGGAGCTGCCCGGTGACGACGCATACGAAGCTGGCCATGCCAATGAGAAGTGCGACGAAGCGAGTTCTTTCCATGGTAGTAGTAGTGGATTTGGTGCGCTGGGATGTTGTAAGCTAGCTAGAGGCTTTGGTGAGTACTGGACAGAAAGATTGATGCTTGTGTGTTGCTTCAGGTCTAGAACTTGATGATATTTTATATTCTAGCCTTATACCTAGCAGAAGTTGACAAATGTAGGTCGTGCAAAGCTCTTACATTATTAGTTTGAAATGTATTGACTTTGGAGGGGAAAATAATTAAGGGTGCCGAAAGCATTGTTAAGAAACAAACTGCTTAATCCCTTGCAAGAAAAAAAACATGATGACAGGGCGCTTCATCTCATGATTTTGACTTAGGGAGTACTTTAGTAATGATTGTTCGACATAGACTCCCGAGCTATATTTAGTTCCGTCTCAATCTTTTTCCTTAGTTTGAAGGTTTGACTATGGGCGGCTCTGTTTTGAAATAGATGTCGGAGATTTCTCTACACTCGCATGTACCTTCACTAAAGTACATCTACATGCATGTGAATCTAAACAAATCTCTGAAGTTTATTTCAAGATGAACAGAGTACTATTTTTCTATTTTAAAATTGGGCAGATCTTTCCTTTTTGTTATAAAACAACATCCATAACTAAGGCAATTCTCACTCAGCACCACGTCATAAGTGAGGCTAACAAAACAAGATCGTCAACTTAAACCCAGAGCCAAACATGAATTTGTCCCTAGTTTTGCTAGGATAGGTGATGTCTGAATGAATCAAGTGACAGGAGAGACTGACTTGTCACCGATCCTGGCCAACAATACATGTTAGAGGCAGTTAAACTGGAAATTCACACACAATGATCTAAAGAGATTCCCCTCTATAAGTTGGAAAGAGACATTTACTTCTATTATCTAAAGAAAAACCTCCCACTCCATTTCGGAAAAAAATCTTCCTCGATTAGTCCTATAATCTAAAAATGCTATGTCATGAGCCATCTCGACCAGGTTTGGCGTCACACTGAACTGCCAAGTACCAACCATGTTTTCTTAACGATATGTGCCAAGTTGACATTCTGGTCTATTGACATCCGGCAGAAAAAACTAGTGCCCTGCCCGGAATGCAAGCAATAGAAATCCTAGTTCATGTGAGGTCAGAGTGGGATTTGCTAAAAAAATCCCCAAGACGGCAGGAGCTGTCAGGTATTAACGGGCTAAAGGGATATAATATTATAGATCGTGAGGGTGCATAAACGTTGGGGCAAATACATATCCATACCAAATCAAATCTGCAGATTCGTCAACCGCTTGAATAATCTCCACGGGTTAGTGCTGATCACTTCAGAAGTGTCTGTCCCTCGAAGAAGCTCCAAGGCCAACACATAAGGCGTGGCCTTTCTGCTGGTTCATGAACACAGGCGGCTACTGAGATGAACTAATGCATCTGCTGGTTTAGAACTATCATGCATGATATAAAAAAGGTGTTCCGTTGAAATGTTTATTTTCCCTAGGTCTGGTTAGCTTGTCAATTTTCATATTTCATTGATGAAAACGAGTCAAATAAATAAGAAACAGAGCCTCAATTATGGTAGATGGTGTCATCAAACCTTCACGATATATTTGGGGCCTCTTTTGTTTGCACGGTTGCAAAACTCTGGAATAGAAAAAGTATATGAAGACATGCACCTAATCCTCCCCAAATATACCCGCAAACCAATTTCAACATGCCATGACATCTAACTTCACATGTTTATGAAGAATTAGTGTCAGTGCCATAGTTGCCAGTGAAAAAAGGGGAAAATCCATGAGATTAGATTAACTGAAAATTAAATCCCCAACGCAAGCAAAGTAGATTATATGGGGAAAATTCACATGCTTTCCGGTCATACAACCCAAATAAGTATACTTAAATTCATACTTAAGAAATATAATTCACTAAAAAATTTACAGTATCTTGTTATATGAGGATCATCATCATAGTCAGCTGCATGACTTTAGCTAATGCCAAACGTCGCAATATTAATGTTGTAGAGCTGGTCAGTGGACAAGTGGCTCTCTTCTTCAAGAAAACAATGAACTTCTTTATCGGGAGAAAACTATGAGCTGGGCCCATTAGGGTCAATGACATGACCAGTTATTGGGATGCCGCTTTGTTAAGTAAAATATCAGGGTAATACAAATGTGGTACTTTTGATCTAATCCACGCAACCCTTTCTTTGACTTTTCTAATTTATTTTCTGATTCTTTTCAACATTTAGTGTAATGTAGTTTTTTTAATATATGAATATTTGTTGATACATATAAAATTTTATATTTTATTTTTATCATTTTCCTTCTTTTTAATTGTTTTAATTGTTGTTTAAAATTTTGTTCATAGTCCTAAAAAATTGTTCACAAATCACAACGTTCGAAAAATGCTCTTTCACGAGGTTCAAAAATATTTAAGGGGTTAAGAAGTTACACACACAAATTCAGAAAAGGTTCACGGGGTTCAAACACATGTAAAAACAATTCAAAAGATCATGTTCATGGTTTCAAAAAATGTTCATGTGTTCGAAAAATGTTAAGTTCCATATGCGTGAGATGCTTCCATTTTGCACTCCAAAAATCTACTAATCAATTGACTTGTAAATATATATAAACATGGAATACAATTTCTGAATTTATGAAAAAAATGCCTCGTTGGGCAAGATGACTAAAACTCCACGTTCCGGTAAAACAGTTTGTGCGTAGAATTATTGAATATCATACATGGTGATGTATTGAGCTTCAACAAAATAGTGGATATCATTGTTCCGTAAGCTTCATGGGTGAATTAAGGTGAATATGTATATTTACTGAATGAAACACGTGTCTGAAATCAAATTGATATGTTCAAAGATTTTCAGAATAAATATGGGTATTGAATTAACAAGAATACCAAGTCTCTATGATTTGATCAAATGACTAAGTATTCAAGCTAAGTTTTGGGTTTAAAGACTTGTGAAAAGATGTTTCACAAATTAGGATGTTTAGAACACTTCAACATGTTGATATGTCTAAAACATGATAATCATATTGTATTGGATACATATGGTCTAAAAATTATCTCTTACTGGGTTACTGTTATTAATTAGAGTTGTAAGTTAAAACAGCAAACACTCATTTAGAAATAAGGAAACCATCTAAGATTTGTGGAAACAACACCATATGAGTTCTGGCATGTTCGAGTTTCTATAGATTTTGAGTTATGTGATAATTCAAAGTTATAATATGAATAAGTAAATCTTTGTAGTGTATTCTTAGGCAACTATGAATACATCTTCCACAACTAAAAAGGGGCAAACCCTGTTACCCAATATATATATTGTTTTCTCAAGAAAGAGTTTCTCGATGAAAGTTCTGGTGCAAGAAATTAAAAAACTCAAAACAAGTTATTTGACCTTACCTTCGAATGTCGAGTAGCGCAACGAAATGTGTTTCAGAACCAAACTCTACAAGTATAGGAAAACTAATGATAATGATCATGAATTTTCAACTAAGTACTTTTACTAAAAAGAAAGTAGGATCCAAGAATTTGTTCCGCTCCTTTGTAAAATTATATTGTTGATTCACTTATCATGTTAATGCAAGTTGAAGTAGGGCAAGAATACGTCACCATCCGCGGATCGAGATTGAGGGAAAGACAAGGGTTTTACCTAGGTTCAGCCCCCTATAGGGTAAAGACCTACTTTCTGCTTGATTGTATTGATGGCGAGTGAGATTACAGGGTGGGCGAACTCGGCGTATGGGCAGCTAGTCGCAAGGATGGGGTAGAAAATAGCTCGTGAGTACAATGGGGACCCTAGGGAGGTTTTTATAGGGCTACCTTGCTAGGGTTTACAAGATTACCATCGAATCAGTTAGGGTTTCGGAGGTTTTTACCTAATCCGACTAGGCCTAGATACGGTCTTGGGCCTTCACAACCAGTCGCCAGTCTTCATTGAAGACTTTATTCCAGCCACCGTCAAAGCAGACCCAGTCGACATTGTCCTGGGCTAGTCGTTTCTGCCTATGTGGATACCCCGATTGGCATATCCCTATCATTATATCTCCTATGCCTCATACATAGGTTCTTCCATATAACCATGTTCTATACTCGACGTAATGTGACCCAAGTTCTTAGTCGGAAGAACGGGTTCTAAAGTGATCCATGAGTATATCACTGAACAAGATTTTCTAGAAAGAACTAAGTATCTACATTGATATAGAAGTATGTGATTATTTCAAAATTAGCAAGTATGGTATTTGGTTAAGAAAGTTCGACTTTTAATTGAGTGTGTTTCTAGTATACATGAATGTATTAAAATTCCACTAGACTGAACATTGATACGTCCAAAACATATCTATTTTTCCGAACACTTTTGCTATTTTTTCTCCTCTAAACTTGTGTGATTTGGATACAACTAACACGGATTGACGCTCTTTTCAGCAGAATTATCTTGGTGTGCAGTTTTTGTATAGAAAATCAACTATTAGGAAAAATCCCAGAAAATATGGCAAAAATCCTATTTCACCAGAAGATCCACGGAGCTAGAGTACGAGACGGATTGGAGGCCTCGGGGGCCCACACCCCTGCTAGGCGTGGGCCAGGCCTGGCCACGCCTAGGGGGGTGCGGCCACCCCAGGCACCCCCTCGGTCTCCCTCTTCGCCTATAAGAAGCCTCTTGACCTAAAAACTCAGGGGGTTCGATGTTTTTTCAGAAAGAGTTCCGCTGCGTCGCCACCACCAGAGACCAAGATTCGGAACCAGAAACTCCGTTCTGGCACCCTGCCGGGATGGGGAATTTGGGGATGATCGTCGCCATCATCATTACCGATGCCTCTCCATCAACCATCAATGTTTTCCTCGTCCATGAGTGAGTAATCCCCCGCATTAGGCTATGGGGATGGTAGGGATTTGATGAGTTCTATCATGTAACCGAATAAGATTGTTAGGGCATAGTGTCTAGTATCTCTATTAGTACTATTTTACTTTGTTGCCACTTGCTGTGCTTAATGCTTGTCACTAGGGCCCGAGTGCCATGATCTCAGATCTGAAATTATTATTGAATCTTTATGATAGTATTATTTGTGATCTTATCTGCAAGTTGTGTACACATATCATTGTCTGGATCCAAAGGCCCCGAAGTGACACAAATTGGGACAACCTGAGGGGATGGCTGTGATGTGATGATCACATGTGTTCACGGAGTGTTAATGCTTTGCTCTGGTGCTCTATTAAAAGGAGCACCTTAATTGCCAGTAGTTCCCTAGAGGCCTCGCTACAACGGGCTGGCTGGACAGAAGATGTTGTGCAAGTTCTCATTGCGAGCATGCATGACTATATATGGAGCACATGCCTAAGATTGTTTAGTACTTGGATGCTTGATCTTATTTATCTGCAATGCCCTAGATCTTGAAGTTACATGTTTAGACTCGTCCATGCAACTCCCGTCCATCCATCCCTATGCCTACCGCACTCGAATCGCATTGTTTACTGTTACTGTTACTATTGCTCTTGTTCTACTGTTGCTGTTGCTACTACAAAACTATTGCTACTGATAAACTTCTGTGAGCAAGAACTATTTCCAGTAGCAGCTGAATTGACAACTCAGTTGTTAAGGCTTGCAAGTATTTTTTTGGCTCCCCTTATGTCGAATCAATAAATTGGGTAATACTACCCTCGAACTGTTGCGATCCCCTATACTTGTAGGTCATCAAGACTATTTTCTGACGCCGTTGTCGGGGATCATAGCTTTATTTGTAAGTTCACTTAGATCTACTATTTTTCACTTCTACTCCTTTCATCATGGGGAAGTCTCGTGATGGAAAGTTTCCTATTTTACCATCCACTACAAGAAGAGGTACAACCCTAAACACCTCTGCTGCTCTTGATTCACCGTCTGTTATAAGTAAGCTTGTTACACCACCACCACATACTCATGCTACACACACTTCTACTACTGCTGAATCTGAAACTGCTTTTGATACTCATGATGTTACTTCTACTGTGCTTGATGCGAGTGGTTCATTAGGTGCTTTCCTAGATGCTACTATGGCTAGTCTAGGAAATACTAAAACTCCTAGTGAAGACACTGTTACACCTGTTAGATCACCTGAGTCTAGAGGGAGATACGATATTAATGATGGTTACATTGATTTTACTGATGAATTTTTTGAAGTGTGCCGAATCACACATGGTACTAGTGCTATTAATAGTCTCCTTGCAATACATACTATTATTTCTAAGTTGTCCTCTGATCCTAAGTTTGCCACCTCTCCCATAGATATTAAAGATAAAGATTATGATTTATCTCTTGATTTATCCTATTTAGACATTGTTGAGAAAGAACCTTTCTGTGGGACTGAAAATGAGAGTGTTGTGGCTCATATGAATGAGCTTTCTACTATGAGTGCTTTATTCTCTGATGATTTTAGGAAGTGCAAGTCCTTTGTTACTAAGATCTTCCCTTTTTCACTAAAAGAAGAAGCTAGGGCTTGGTTTAATAGATTACCTCCGCGTTCCATTGATAGCCCTAATTGTTTGATTGCTTCTTTCTTCTAGAAATATTTTCCTCATAGTGCTAGACATGCTGCTTTGCAGAGACTTTTTGATTTTAAATAGGGATAAGAAGAGAAATTGCCTGAGTCATGGACAAGGTTCTGTGCCTTGATCCATACACATCCTGGATGTCCATTACCTAAAAATGAGCTTGTTGATATTTACTATAATGGACTAACTGATGATTCTAGGACATACCTAGATAGCTTTGCTGATTGTGTTTTCAGGAAAAGAACTCCTACAGATGCTGAAGAATTAATGGCTAAAATAATCAAGAATTATGATGATTGGACTTCAACTGAGCTAAATACACCTGAGCCTATTACTCCTGAACCAATTGTGCCTGGACCAGTTTCACTACCAACACCAAAGAAGAGAGGAGTTATTGCATTAAATGATGGAGTGATGAAAGAAGCTAAGAAAGTGTCTAAAGGAGAAAGGTATTAGAGCCGAAGATGTGAAGAATCTACCTCCTATAGAAGAATTATGTAAGCCAATTTCCCACTCATCTACTATTGAGGTACACTCTCTCCAACACTTTGATGAAGGTGATATTCCTTATGGTAAGCCTCATGATCAATGTTTAGAGGAACTTGACATTTTTATTGTTAAACAAGGTAATTTTAATAAACAAGTTTAGAATCATTTATTGGAAAACTCTAGAGCTATTAAAGAGTTGAAAGATATTGTGGAAAGAACTTCTAATGATACTAAAATGCTTTGTAAACACTTTCAACTGTTTCAAACTCAAATTGATCAACTTGCTAAGGTACAAAATGATATGCTAGTTAATGCCTCAGGAGATAAACATGCATATGGAATTAGAACTAGGAGTGGTATAGATACTCAAGATCCTTTGTATCCTGAAGGACACCCTAAAAGAATTGAGCAGGACTCTCAGCAAGGTGAAAGTAGTGGTGGTCCTCATAAGAGAAAGAAAAAGAAACACAAAATAGTTGAGGAACCACTTGAACCTGCTTTAGATCCCAATAGTATATATGTCTCTGATGCTGAAACTGAGAGTGGTAATGATAAAAATGATGCTCCTAATAAGGAGGAAGTTGAGGAAGAACCTGAGAAACACACTAAGAACACTAGGTACACTAAGGAAGATTTTATTGCTAATAAACATGGTAAAGAGAGAGAACCTTTGGTCCAGAAACCTATGCCTTTTCCAGGAAAGAAACACAAGTCAAAGGAGGAAGAACACTACAACAAGTTTTGTGAGTGGATAAAACCTTTATTTTTGCAAATTCCTTTGACTGATGCTATTAAGTTGCCTCCTTAATCAAAGTATATGAAGGATATTATCTCTAATAAAAGGAAGATTCCTAATGAGGAGATTTCTACTTTGCTTGCTAATTATTCATTCAATGGTAAGGTTCCAAAGAAAATTGGTGATCTAGGTATACCAACTATTCCTTGCTCTATTAAGAATAATTATGTTAGAACTGCTTTATGTGATTTGGGAGCTGGAGTTAGTGTTCTGCCTTTTTCTCTCTACGAGAGACTCCAGCTAGAAAAATTGATACCAACTGATATATCTTTGCAAATGGCTGATAAGTCAACTACTATTCATGTTGGTATATGTGAGTATGTTCCTGTTCAAGTGGCTCATAATTTCTTGGTTTTAACTGATTTTTTTGTGCTTGAAATGCCTGAAGATGGTTATATGTCTATTATTCTTGGGAGACCTTTTCTTAATACTGCAGGTGATGTCATCAATTGTAATCAAGGAAAAGTAACTTTTAATATTAATGACAAAGAGCATACTATTTATTTCCCCAAGAAGGTTGCTAAGAGCTATTGCCTGAATTCCATTGAAAATGTTGAGAGCATCAAGGTTGGAGAAATATATTGTCCCATTCCACAAGAAAATTTGAAAACTATTATGATTGGGACCATTGCTATCAAGCTTGAGGTAACATAATCACTTTGTGTAATACAAAGTTTTGTTTCATATAATATTGTTTTGGTAACAAGACTTGATCAACCTTGTTAACAAAAGGATTTTAATAAACAAAATAATTTTTTCACTGTGGTTATACTTGCTCCCCTTTTACTTTTATCCTTCCTAGTCTTTGCTATTGCTCTTGTTAGCTAGTTTCTTGCTTGTTAGGGTGTCTTAGAACTTCTATAGTTTGGTTTTTGTTTGCTTTTGCTTCTTCTGAAAAAAGTGTTTCTGCGAGAAAATCAATTTTCATACCCTGAAAATTGGCCAAAAATAAAGTTTCCCGAAAAATCCCAGAAAATTCAAAATAATTTTTCCTTGAAAAAAGGGGCAGAGGGACACCTGGAGTGACCCAGGGGCCACCCTAGGTGGGCGCGGCCATCCGCCAGGTGGCGCTTGGCTATGGTGTGGCCCACCTAGGCCCCTTCAAGGTGCCTCCTCCCAGCCATCTTCTTTCTCTCTCCCGAAAAACACCGGAAAACTTTCTCAAGCTCTAGTTCTTATTGTTCTTGCTCGCGAATTTCGATCTCCTTGCTCATCCCATCTTTGCTGCTATTTTTTGGAGGTATTGCTCCTTCATATGTGCCTCCTTCACTTGTCCAATTAGATTTGTGATTGGTAGATTGTATCTTGATTATTTTGCTCCTATAGGTGTGAGGTTGTATGAGATTGCATGCTTATTCTATGCTTAGAGATTTCATTTTGATGCATGTGTAGCCCTCTAGCAAGTTCCTATAGTAGTTTCTCATCATTTATCAACTTGGAAATCACTTGGTTTGATGTTTGTCTATAAATTTCAGAAAAAAGTGAGGTCATGGACAACCACACATTTGGTGAAATATTTGAGAGTGATGCACCTAGAGGGGCAAGGCCTTCAAGATCATCCTCCTGAGCCAGGCCCTCATCCAATGAGGATCTCATTACACCGTGATTTGGCGACGAGGGAGATGAGGGGGATGCGCACCCTTCCACCTTTCCTTGCCCAACCTTTTTGCGGGCTGCTGGGATTCTTGAGGATTTTCTAACCTTGGTTCAGAGGGTTGGACTAACAAGTTATAGGCAGGATGAGAGCGTGCAATATGCTATGCTCACTAAAACATTTGTGGAGAGATTATCTTTTACTAACAACATGTTCAAACCATATGTGTCAGTCAAAATTTATGGCAGGTCTTACACTATGACATTGAAGAAATTTTGTGAGGCCCTGGGACTTGGTACAGCTGGGTCGGCGAAGAAGATTTCAGTTCAACCCGCTGATTTGTTGGAGCTCTACCGCGGGATAACTAATGATGATGACCGTAGAGCTCAAAGGGGAAGATAAGAAATATTCAACTTCCGCATATCAGGTACTTTGCTTACTATCTTGCCACCAGTGTCCTTGGTAGGGAGAACACTAGTAATATTTCCAACTATCATTTGGCATTTATAGCTGCTGCGCTCAACAATGAAACTAAGTACAATCTTGGTTCTCTCATTGCTAGTCGCTTAGCTGCTAAGGGACCCATTTATGGGGGAATTATTGTTGCACGTGTTGTTACTGCGTTGGACCTTGTTGTTGATCCAAATGATACAGTTTTTGCTCCTCACAGGCTTGATCTTGCCGCCATGAAGGCGCATCACTTTGTCACTGCTGGCTCTACCCTTGAGACCTTGGTTTATAGAATGTTGTTTATTGACGGGGAAGAGAGAGAGATCCCTCTACCCCAAACCACTTTATTCAGTATTTCTCAGGGACCTTTTTCACGCTCCAAGGAGGAGATGGATGACAAGCTGCGCATTCTTGGCTTCCATGGAAACTATCAGGGGGACGTGCCCTCATACGACCCCTCTGTGCACTACACGGGGGAGTCCTCGAGCTCGTACCAGGACGAAGGGGCCTCCTCGAAGTACTACGGAGGTGCACCTTCTTAGGCACCATGGGATTGAGCCCCACTTCGGCCAAAAGCCTAAGCTTGGGGGGAGGTATACCAACATCACACTCATCTATATATCATGTTTGGTCGGTTCTTTGTATATCCATGTTTCGCTTTCTTTTTGGTTCTTTTTGCTGCTTTCTCAAAACACAAAAATACCAAAAATATTTTTGTTGTTTCTCTTGGTTTGTTTCTTTGCTTTTTAGCTTTTGTTTGCCTTAAAGAAAAATCCAAAAATATTTTGCTTTGTTTGCTTTTGCTTTGTTTGTTTTTGATTTGTTTGCTTGTTTTAAAAAATCAAAAACACCAAAAATATTTGTTCTTCTTCTTTGGTTTTGTGAGTTCTTTGCAGGGTTCAGCCGTCCTTAGTGGAGTTTGGTTTCATGTTATTATTCAAGTCACACAAGTGAAGGGCAATAATAAAGATTAAGACAACTTGAGGTGTGGTAAGATGCTGGTACGAACTCTATTTGTTTTCATTTTTGTACATATACTCATCATTGTGAGCATCCTTAGTCTGTTCATGTAAGGTGTATGTTATTATGGATGCTTAGTAGTTATTGCTCTCTTATGATTAGCTCCAGCTTTCTAATAGTTTGTAGCATGTCATATGAATGTTTGCTTGCATTGTTTTTATTCATAACCTGGTATGATATTGTGGTATCCTCCTCTGAATGTTTCATGTGAATCGACTTGGCACATGATCACGCATGCATATGACTAAACAATAGTCAGTAAGCCTCGATGATTTATTTTGCCTCAGAGTTTTTGTATCACTTTCATGTCATAATTAGTCATGTTTTGTTGCAAGCATGATTATGACAGTTATTGTTCTCTCGTTTGTCGCTCCCTCTCTATTGCTAGCCTTCACTTGCACTGAGTATGAGCTCTACTTGTGCATCCAACTCCCAAAAACCAATATTGCCAACAGTGTCCACCATACCTACATGTTAGCATCATTTTCTATTTCAGTGCATATTCTATATGCCTTGTTTTCTTCCAAATAAAATGTTTGACTGTTTTGAGAAAGTTAGTAAAGCTCTCACAAACTTGATGGCACACTTTATTTCTTGCACTTAATAATCCTGAACCATTGTGACTTGTCCATGAAAGTTATATGTTTGCAAATTATAGGCTGGGAGTTAGCAGAACTGTGCTGTCACGGGGAACGCTTTCAACACTTATGGATACATATCCATTTGATACCTTGCTCTTTTGTTTGCGGATGTCGTCGGTGTGAAATAAAAGGGGATCTTGTGAGTTCATGGAGTATATATATATATATGTGTTAGAGAAACGTCTGGGCCTCTAGCCTAAGCCATGCCTAATCATGGTGGAAACTTGCAGCATCACCATAATGATCATTCTATGAATCATCCTCAATAAAAAGCTATGCACATAGTAAATAAAAAGATTGTTGAGATGCTCATTGTCTGCTTGCCTTGTCATTTTGATCACGGGATAGCTCCTGTATCATGTGCAAGGGGTACCCCGTTGGCGGTTCTCTATGATATGCATGTATTTACAATGATAAGGACTTGCAGGTAACCAAAGTTGAGTAGCATGCGAAGGGGCCTTGTACTCAAGGGACATGGGATTTCCAGTTTATGGTCTGTCAAGCATATAACTCAAATTGGACCTCACTTTCACCTTAACCACATAAAGATGCCTATGATAAGGGAAATAAGAGCTCAAATCTACTGAGTACCTTACTTTCAGCATTTGGAAGACTATCAAACTTTTTAAAACCTTTTCACTTGTTGAGTCACCACTTATTCTGTGAGCACCTTCTTGAGAGCATAGTTGTCATTCTTGTGTTTGTCTCAAAACTTGGTTAATTAAGTCATGACATTGATGCTTGTATCTCTGATATATTTACTTCTAGTATTCACTTGAACTTCAGAGGTGCCTTGGCATTTATATCATGCTCTACAAACAAAGGCAAGCGAGATACCATTTTATCATACCTTATTATGATCATTGCAATGTTGCTTATGTTTCACTACTAGAAAACAGCTAATCCGTGGCGCACCTGTTTTGGCCATCTGTGGAGCACTAGGGGTGCGCCACAAAACGCGCGCTACGGCTAACTTTTAGCCGTGGCGCACTAGGTGGTGCGCCAAGCATATGAAAAGATAACCGTGACGCACTAGGTGTTGTGCGCCACGCATATGAAAAGATAGCCGTGGCGCACTAGGTGTTGTGATCCACAGATAGAAATTTCAAAATTCAAAAGAAAAGCTAGAGATCTGGATCTCGTCGGTGCCGTCGCGGTCAGTGCCGTCGTCGTTGCCTCGTTGGAGTGGGTCCACCGCCGTTGGTGGTCACCGCTGTCGTTGTTGCCTCACCTTGTTAGAGAGGCGATAGCCCGTCGCCGTCGAAACTGCAAGGAGGAGGAGGAGGAGAGAGCCCGCCGTCGCCGTCGGAACTGCAAGGAGGAGGAGGAGGAGAGAGCTCGTCGTCGCCGTTGTCACTGCAAGAAGGAGGAGGAGGAGAAGGAGCCCGACATCGCTGTCGCCGTTGCAAGGAGGAGGCCGTCGTCACCATATTCACTGCAAGGAGGAGGAGGAGAAGGAGGAGGAGAAGAAGGAAAGGAGAAGGAGGAGGAGAAGAAGGAAAGGAGAAGGAGGAGGAGAAGAAGGAAAGGAGGAGGAGGAGAAGAAGAAGGAAAGGAGAAGGGATGAAAAGGAAAAGCAGAAGGGAGGAAAAGGAAAAGGAGAGGGGTAGGTGGGCGGGGTGGGGATTCAAATTTTGAATCCCTCCCAACTTACTGTAGCGCACTAGGTGGTGGTGCGCTACGGGTAAGTTGCCCTCTATTTTTTTTCTGCAGGAAAAAACGGTCTTTTGACCGTAACTTTTTACTCTTTTCTAATTTTGAAAATCTAAATAATCGCTAAACGACCAAAGGTCGTTGCGAGCGGATGCGAAATCTCGTTCTCGTATGCAAAAGTTACGGCCATTTTACCGTGGCATGACTTTTTTTGCAGAAAAAGTCGAAATTATTGTTTATTAATTTTCCTACAAACTATTCCACATTACCTACCTACATATGAAATGATTTTATTTTTTGAAGTGTTTATCATTTTCTTTTATTTTTTGCAAAGCCTAAAAAGGCGATCCACGGGTGGGGGGTGGTCTTGGTGCATGCCACTTAGCCGTAAGACACTAGGACATAGTGCCCTACGGCTAAGTTGACCCAGATGCTGCAGCACACATGCCCGTAGCGCACTAGGTCAAGGTGCGCTACGGCTAAGTTTCACATCCGTAGCGCACCTTGACCTAGTGCGCTACGTGTATGTGTGCCGCGGCCACCTGTGCCTTGGCCCACACATAGTCGTGGCGCACTACCCCCATATGCGTCACGCTTACGACAGTTAGCCGTAGGGCACCTGTGGGCACTGTTCAAAAAATCGGCCGACATGCCGATTAATCGTTCGATTTATCGCTACTCGAGGGTGGCCGATATGCTGATTTTCTGATTTATCGTCCGATTTTCCGATTTATTGCCCGATAAATCGACCGATACGCTAAAAAATCGCTAATTTTCAGCCGTCCGATAAATTACCGATAAGCGATATCCTTAACATTGCCTATGGGCAGTGCGTCACGCCTATTTTACCTTTGGGGTACCACTAGCAAGTGCGCCACAGATGTGTGGATTATCTATAGCCTTTTTCTTAGTAGTATTTATGTTTCATGATACTTATTATTATTGAGTTGGTTTCTCTTCATAGCTTGCAATGACTATTGAGTAGACTTAGTTGCTTACTTCTTATTATGAATAGTTTAAGCATTTACTCCTATGCTGAGAATATATACATCTTGTGAAGCAAATGTGTTCGTGAAAGTTCTTTTATCGCACTCAGTTTTCAACTGAATTACCTGAGGACAAGCAATAAGCTAAGCTTGGGGGGATTTGATACGTCCAAAATGTATCTACTTTCCTGAACACTTTTGCTATTGTTTCTCCTCTAAACTTATGTGATTTAGATACAACTAACACAGATTGACGCTGTTTTCAGCAGAATTACCTTGGTGTCTAGTTTTTGTGCAGAAAATCAACTATCAGGAAAAATCCCGAAAAATATGCCAAAAATCCTATTTCACCAGAAGATCCACGGGCGAGTGCGAGGCGAGTGGTGGCACAGGGCCCACACTGCCAGGCGCGGGCCAGGCATGGCCGCGCCTAGGGGGTGCAGCCACCCCAGGCACCCCCTCGGCCTCCCTCTTCGCCTATAAGAAGCCTCTTGACCTAAAAACCGAGGGGGGTTTGACGTTTTTCCAGAAAGAGTTTTGCTGCGCCGCCACCACCAGAAACCAAGATTCGGATCCAGAAACTCCGTTCTGGCACCCTGCCGGGACGGGGAATTTGGAGAGGATCATCGTCATCATCATCACCAATGCCTCTCCATCAACCATCCATGTTTCCCTCATCCATGAGTGAGTAATTCCCTGCAGTAGGCTATAGGGATGGTAGGGATTGGATGAGTTCTATCATGTAATCGAATAATATTGTTAGGGCATAGTGCCTATTATCTCTATTAGTGCTATTTGGCTTTGTTGCAACTTGTTGTGCTTAATGCTTGTCACTAGGGCTCGAGTTCCATGATCTCAGATCTGAACTTATTATTGAATAATTATGATAGTATTGTTTGTGCTCTTATCTGCAAGTTGTGTACACATATCATTGTCCAGATCCAAAAGCCCCGAAGTGACAGAAATTGGGACAACCAGAGGGGATGGCTGTGATGTGAGGATCACATGTGTTCACGGAGTATTAATGCTTTGCTCCGGTGCTCTATTAAAAATAACACCTTAATTGCCAGTAGTTCCCTAGAGGCCTCGCTGCAACGGGTTGGCTGGACAAAAGATGTTGTGCAAGTTCTCATTGCGAGCACACATGACTATATATGGAGCACATGCCTAGGATTGTTTAGTACTTGGATGCTTATTCTTATTTATCTGCAATTGCCTTAGATCTTGAAGTTACATGTTTCGACTCGTCCATGCAACGCCCGTCCATCCATCCCTATGCCTACCGCACTCGAGTCCTACTGTTACTGTTACTACTACTGCTCTTGTTTTACTTCTGTTGTTGCTTTGCTGTTGCTACTACAAACTGTTTCTACTGATAAACTTCTATGAGCAAGAACTATTTTCAGGTGCAGCTGAATTGACAACTCAGTTGTTAAGGCTTGTAAGTATTCTTTGGATCCCCTTGTGTCGAATCAATAAATTGGGTAATACCACCAGCGAAGACTATTGCGATCCCCTATACTTGTGGGTCATCAACCGTCCGCTCGCCTGAGTGACCGGATGCGAGGCCGTCACGTAGCTACTTGGCAGGATCTAAAACAATTCTCCGGTAGCAATCATGCGACCATTATCATAGGGTCGGTGAACGGGAATGTAGGGTCTCACCGCAGATCTGAGGATTGACTCACCAAGCCCAACGGTGGGCGCCACTATCGTGGGAATATCCACGAAGTCGATACCAGGGGTAGAGATTGAGTGTAAGAAGGGAAAGAGTGAGTCGCCATCCACGGATCGAGATTGAGGGAAAGACAATGGTTTTACCAGGTTTGCCCCCGTAGGGTAAAGACCTACTCCATGCTTGATTGTATCGATGGAGAGTGAGATTACAGGATGGGAGAACTCGGTGTATGGGCATTGAGTCACAAGGATGGGGTAGCTAATAGCTTGTGAGTATAATGGGGACCCTAGGGAGGTTTATGTAGGGCTAGCTCGCTAGGATTTATAAGATTACCACCAAATCAGTCAGGGATTAAGAGGTTTTGACCTAATACGATTGCGCCTAGCTATGGTCTTGGGGCTTCGCATCCAGGCGCCAGTCTTCATTGAAGCCTTTATTCCAGTTGCCGTCAAAGTAGGCCCAATCGACATTATCTTGGGCCAGTCGTTTCCTGCCTCTATGGATACCCTAATTGGCAGATCCCCATCATTATATCTCCTATGCCTCATACATAGGTTCTTCCATATAACCATGTTGTATACTCGACGTAATGTGACCTAAGTTCTTAGTCAGAAGAACGGGTTCTAAAGTGATCCATGATTATATCACTGAACAAGATTTAAGCATATCCTCAGTGTCTAGAAAGAACTAAGTATCTACATTGATATAGAAGTATGTGATTATTCCAAAATTAGAAAGTATGGTATTTGGTTAAGAAAGTTCGACTTTCAATTGAGTGTGTTTCTAGTATACATGAATGTAGTGAAAAAGTCCACTAGACTGAAAATATGTCATTGTATACACAAGGAAACAAAGTCTCAATCTGCCGCCAAACATATACTTCAAGAATGTTAAGTGATAATATGACAATGTCAAATTAGGTGACATTAACGATTTGCAAAGAATATAAGCATCAAAAAGAAATATACCATCGATGGAACATTTTCCACAAGTAAGCATGATCAATAGCACATATATGATATGATGTTATGATTAGTAACAAACGCAAATTGATTATTTATACTCTAGTGCAAGTGGGAGACTATTGGAAATACGCCCTAGAGGCAAATGACAAAGATTTTTTTTATCATATTTCATTAGTTCATAATAGGTTATATACCATTCTATAACTATAGCAATTAGAAACATTGGTACACGTGTGGTATGTAAACAAACCAAATCCCTAGTAGCCTCTGTTCAACTAGTTCATTGGTCAACTAGTGATCAATGTTTCATGACCATGGGCATTTATGTCAATTGACAATGAGGTCATATCATTGGATGAATGATGTGATGGACATTGTATCCAACATAAGTATTGTAACATAATCAAGTCACAAATTTCATTGCTACAACAATTTGAAACGAAGTATCCTACTCCTTATACCGTCAGATCAAATTTAATCACTATCACTCGTGGCTGGTTTGATTGCATCAACCTTCACACCATAGCAGGGTGATCATAAAGGTATATGTCAGGTATACCAAAAGGATAGCTTGAGTCATATGTATCAATATCGGGATTTGTTCTCCCATGTGACGGGAAGATGCACTTGGCCCATTTTGTGAGATTATATCCATAAAGTTGTCCAGTGTATGACTAGGTCATGGGGATGAAATATCACATGAACGAGTTAAGAAGCACTTGTCGATAATGAGATTCAATAAGGTATAGTGATACCAATGATCAGATCTCGGACAAGTCAGGTATCGAAGTAACAAATGGAATTAGACTCGACATTGATGGTTCAAACGATATTGAAATTGTGGAATGCATGGTGGTCCTTATGTGTATCTAGATCCCGCTGATGATCATTGATCTATGAAGTGTCTCGATCATGTCTGTGATGTTCTCGAACCGTAGGGTAACACACTTAAGGGTTCTACGACCCTTGGAGATAGTTTTGGAATCATCGGGATCACCAGAAGAAAGAGATGAGAAAGCTGAAAGTGTTCCATGAGAGAATCAAAATTGTTTTGAGAGGTTCCAAAGTAGTTCGGAGTGATCTGAAAGATGTTTGGATCAAAGGGAATCAAATAGTATGTATTTGATATTAATTAAGTGAATTAATATTAAATAAATATTTAAATTTAATTTTAATAGGGCAGACCACCTTATTAGGCCAAACCCCGGAGGGAAGGCCCAAGATGGCAAGCCACCCAATGGGCAAGGCCACCACTGCCTTGGGAAGGGCGTGCGGGATGGGGATCATCCTTGCCACGACCCCCCAAGGCCTATCACATGGGAGGGGCCACCCGGATGCCTCCCTCCCCTTGGCGTCTCCTCCCCTCCTTCCTTTAGTCCCACCCAGGAACTTGGCTAGGTGGGTGTTTCCTCCCTTCCCCTATATAAGAAGGGGACTATGGGAGGAAAAAAACAGACAATGTCTCAATATTTCTTAAGTCATTTTCTTAGGGAATCTCTCTCTAGTTGGCTCTCATGGGCATGGTTCCAAGAAGAACTGTGCGCGTGGGAGGCGACGCATCTTGGGAACGCCGTTGCGTTGCTGGATCCCGTTTCAGAAGATCTACTTCCTCAATCCCAGCTGGATCAGGGAGACCGGGAGGCGTCGTGGAGCACCATACGTGTGCAAAACCATGGGGTGCTGCCAGTTGTGGCACCTAGACTGTCGTGCAAGGAACTGGGGTGACGTGCGAGGAGCAAAGCGATCTTGAGGTCGGCTACGTGTATGAATACATCATCCACATTAACATGAACGTTAAACTCTTTTGGTTTACAGGGGTATGTTACTAAAACTCTCTCTGTTACAGCGTTACTCCTAGATAGATCCGGGCAATCGGTGTTGCGGTAGTCATGATTTTTTTTGCTGCGAACCCCTTCAGTAGTATGGTGTCCGGAAGGGTTTGGGATAATGGGTTGTAGTTTTTGCAACGCTAGAAAATAATGGCGCTATAACGTTATGATAAATACCATGGTTTATTGTGCTAAGTGTTAAAAAAGTGTAAATTAGTGGCATAACATCCAAAATAGCTTAGAAAGAGCATGGAGGCTGCAAATAATCTATAGTGGTGCTATAGTGATGGTATATCACACTATTTTCCTTGATCTAGACATGTTTTAGTGTAAATATATGTACATCTAGATAAATCTATTAGGACAGTTAATATGAATGGAAGTTGTATGTCTCATAAAAAACCGATCTTGTTTGAAACATTTATTTTTCTAGTTCTGGTTGGCTTGTCCCTTGTTATACTTTAACAAATAAAATGACTAAATTAATTAAGAAATAGAGTGCAATACAGTAGAAGGCGTTATGAAAGTTTGATTATCTATTTGAGGCCTCTTTTATTTGGACTAATGCAAAACATGGGATAGGAAAATGGTAGGAAATCAGATGTCAAGGTGTTAAATTCTATATAAATTGGGTTCAAAAGAAACGATACTAATGATCCTTGGAAAATATTCCTACAAACAGATTTCACCATTCCATGAATCAAAATTCACATTTTCCTATTCATGTATTTTCCTTCCTAGTGCAAGGGAGGCAAAATATCAAGAAGAAATGAAGAATATGCATATATTATCAATAAATCTTCTTTTACACTAAGCAACTCTAACATTATGGTATGAAAAAGGATGTCTACATACATGGAATTTGCGGCTACTTTATCAACACTCTTTCGTATTCTGTATTTCTAAGCTACTTTATCGATTGGGTCATTATTTTATTGTGTTAGGGGTACCATGTTCTCCATGACAAGTCTGTATTGACTTCAGACATGTGGCTCAGATAGGCCTGCATCTTTTGCAACCACCTGGAGCCATTTGCCAGGCCTAGAGAGCCTTTGAAAAACTGAAAATGAGGTGTCGTTGATTGCTACGACATTGTATTAAACTTCTGTTTGTGATGGGTAGCAGTGGATGACCTCGACTTCCAGAGCCTGCAGTGCTCATACTCCTTGTGGATCAATGGGCATTATTGAGTGGTGGTACCTCTTATATACATATTGATTCTTGGATAGGATATTCAAGGAGGAATCATAGGTAAAATTTCATAGCATAGCTTGTCATATCTGAAATTTGTGTTGATTCTAGGTGGAAGTAAATTCCCGATCACACCGTTACATCATCTTTTCGACTATCTAAAGCTCATGTACATTAAAGTACAATACATCAACACCTATTTTGTACACTATTGACTATATACACAAAATTTTCTCCTACATATTGTTAGCAACGTGAGCGTATCTTAAAAATAATGTAAGTGGTGATGGCACCAATTATGTTGCTGCAATGTTTCCTACCGACTTGAAAATCCTTTGCCCTCGCGACAATATTGCATGAGGGTCGAACTTTGACTTGAGCTCAGCAATTCTGCTCCACTTAGCCTCAAAGTGTTGTTGCCATCCGTCCTGAGAGGTGTGGTGCGGAAGATATTGCTTGCACTCGATGCCCTCTTTATCGCAAAATGCAAGCACCTCCTCGTTCTCCCTCTCTAGGATCTCGTGATCACTTGCAACAACTGCCGACCGAAGCAATCCCACGGTGTAGAACATATCCTCTCCTGCAAGTGGTGCCACGGCTGTCATCCGGTCATCCCACTTGGCTGTGTTCATGGGGTACATGAGGATGACACCCACGGGGTTGGTGCCACCAAGGATACCCTTCAGCACGCCGGTGTCAAAATCGAGAATGCGTGTCCGGGGAATAAAGAGGTTCAACCACGGGTGCGGCACATCCCACATACCGATCGACCTTAGCACCTCCTCCTCCTCATGCACGCGGTCGAGGAACTGCACGTACGTCACATCCTTTGTGAAGACAAACCCTGGAACAAAGATTAGCTGCTCTAGCACTTTCTTAAATTTCTGGTCCACATAGGAGGTATTGGTGTCGGTGTAGTACATGGCAGCTTCTATGATGTAGATTGCAGAGGATCTAGATACGGAGGCGAGCCCAGCGAGCCTATTGATGTCGGCTTCGGAGAAGAAAGGTGTAGACTTGGGGCCTTCCATTAGCGTCCGGTTCATTTGTACCTGGCCTTCCACATAGTTGAACCCAGCCTCACTAGTCGGCATGGAAATGAGCAGCTCTTGGTCCCTGGTGAAGGCGACCACATCCGAGTAGGCGAGTCTGACCCAACGCACCCATTTGGGGGCCTTCTCGAGTGCGATCCGAGCCCGAGTGATGACGCCGAACTGGCCCAACCCTCCCAATGCCGCAAAGAAAAGGTCGGAGCTCTTCTCATGTGAGCACTTCACCATCTCGCCTGTCCCGGTCACCACGTCGAGCTCAAGCACATTGGTGATCTGTGGGCCGTGCCGGAAGGCCTGCCCGCCGATGCCGGCATTGGAGAGCGTGCCACCGACGGTGATGCGGAGGTAGTCCGTCCACACGAGCGGCGCGAGGCCGTGCTCCAGCGTCGCACGTAGGACGTCGATCCACATCTGCTCGCCGCCGGCGTCCACGTAGTCAGCAGACACGTTGATGCGGCGGTGCTGGCCACGCCCCATCGCGAGCATGTCGACGACGACACCCCCGGGAGCAAGAGACTGTCCGCGTACGGAGTGGCCCTGTCCGCGTGGCGACACGGGGAACGGCGCCGGCGAGGACATGGAGTATCGGATCAGCGCGGCGATGTCAACGGGCATGGCAGGGTGGAGAACAGCTTCCGGCGCGGCCTTTACGATGCGGCCAAAGTCTGATGATGCGCGCGCCGTCGAGTTTCGGTCGGTGCGGATCTTCGAGGCGATTCCAAGACCAAATAGATCACGGGGAAGACCGCCCTCAGGCATTGGCCGGAGCTGCCCGGTGACGACGCATACGAAGCTGGCCATGCCGATGAGAAGTGAGACGAAGCGAGTTCTTGCCATGCCAGTAGCAGTGGATTTGGTGCGCTGCGACGTTGTAAGCTAGCAAGAGGCTTTGCTTGATGCGCTTTGGTGAGTACTGGACAAAAAGATTGATGCTTGTTTGTTGCTTCAGGTCTAGAACTTCATGACATTTTATAGTCTAGCCTTATGCCTAGCAGAAGTTGACAAATGTAGGTCGTGCAAAGCTCTTGCATTATTAGTTCGAAATGTATTGACTTTGGAGGGAAAAATAATTAAGGGTGCCGAAAGCATGGTTAAGAAACAAATTTAATCCCTTTGCAAGAAAAAAAACATGATGACAGGGCGCTGCATCTCATGGTTTTGACTTGGGGAGTACTTTAGTAATGATTGTTCGACATAGACTCCGGAGCTATATTTAATTCCATCTCAATCTTTTTCCTTAGTTTTAAGTTTGGACTATGGGCGGCTCTGTTTCTGTTTGCTTTCATGTAACAGATGGCAATGGCAACACCTGCTGAACAAACTTTGCTTTGTTATTTGGGCAGAATGATACTCCCCAATCTCGAAATAGATGTCGGATATTTGTCTAAACTCAGCATGTACTTACGGTATAATCCGTATAGATTCATGTGAATCTAATTAAATCTACGAAATTTATTTCAAGACGAACGGGGTACTGTTTTTCTCTTTTATAATTGGGCAGCTCTTTTCTTTTTGTTATATAAAAAACATGCATAACTGAGACAATTCTCACTCAGCACCATGTCATAAGTGAGGCTAACAAAACACGATCTTCAACCAAAACCCAGAGCCAAACGTGAATTTGGCCGTAGTTTTACTGGGATAGGTCATGTCTGAATGAATCAGGTGACGGGAAAGAAGACCGACTTGTCACCGATCCTGGCCAACAATAGATGTTAGAGGCAGTTAAGCTGGAAATTCACACGTAATAATCTAAAGACATTCCCCTCTATCAGTTGGAAAGAGACATTTACTTCTATTATGAAAAAAAACCCTCCCACTATTAGTCCTACAATTTAAAAATACCTTCCGGTGCCAAGTGCCAACCATGTTTTCCGGTGTCCGGTCTGTTGACATCCGGCAGAAAAAACTAGTGCGCTGCAATAGAAATCCTAGTTCATGTGAGGTCAGAGTGGGATTTGTTAAAACAAATCCCCGAGACGGTAGGAGCTGTCAGGTATTAACAGGCTAGAGGGATATGATATTACAGATTGTGAGGGTGCATGAACATTGGGGCAAATACATATCCGGACCAAATCAAATCTGCAGATTCGTCAACCGCTTGAATAATCTTCACGGGTTAGTGGTGATCACTTCAGAACTGTCTGCCCCTCGAAGAAGCTCCAAGGCCAACACAGAAGAAGTGGCCTTTCTGCCGGTTCATGAACACAGGCGGCTACTGAGATGAACTGATGTATCTGCTGGTTCAGAACTATCATGTCTGATAAAAAAAAATGGTTTTCCTTTGAAATGTTTATTTTCCCTAGGTCTAGTTAGCTTGTCAATTTTCATATTTCATTAATGAAAACGAGTAAAATAAATAAGAAACAGAGCCTAAATTATGGTAGATGGTGTCATCAAACCTTCACGATATATTTGGGGCCTCTTTTATTTGCACGATTGCAATATTCAGGATTAGAAAAGGTATACCTAATCCTCCCAAAATATACCCGCAAGCCAATTTCAACATGCCATGACATCTAACTTCACATGTTTTTGAAGAATTAGCGTCAGTGCCAGAGTTGCCACTGAAAAAAGGGGAAAATCCATGAGATTAGATTAACTGAAAATTAAATCCCCAATGCAAGCAAAGTAGATTATATGGGAAAAATTCACATGCTTTCCGGTCATACAACCCAAATAAGTATACTTAAATTCATAATAAATATATTCACTAAAAATGTAACAGTATCTTGTTATATGAGGATCATCATCATGTCAGCGGCATGACTTTAGCTAATGCCAAACATCGCCATATTAATGTTGTAGAGCTGGTCAATGGACAACTGGCTCTCTTCTTCAAGAAAACAATAAACTTTTTTATCTGGAGAAAACTATGAGCTGGGCTCATTAGGGTCAATGACATGACCAGTTGTTGGGCTGCCGCTTTGTTAAGTAAAATATCAGGGTAATACAAATGTGGTACTTTTGATCTAATCCACGCAACCCTTTCTTTGACTTTTCTAATTTATTTTCTGATTCTTTTCAACATTTAGTGTAATGTAGCTTTTTTAATAAATGAATATTTGTTGATACATATAATTTTATATTTTATTTTTATCCTTTTCCTTCTTTTTAAGTGTTTTTTAAAATTTTGTTCATAGTCCTAAAAAATTGTTCACAAATCATAACGTTCAAAAAAATGCTCTTTCACGACGTTCAAAAATATTCATGGGGTTAAGAAACTACATACACAAATTCAGAAAAGGTTCACGGGGTTCAAATACATGTAATTTTTTTTCGAAAGATCATGTTCATGGTTTCAAAAAATGTTCATGTGTTCGAAAAATGTTAAGTTCCATATGCGTGAGATGCTTCCATTTTGCACTCCAAAAATCCACTAATCAACTAACTTGTAAATATATATAAACATGGATACAATTTCTGAATTTATGAAAAAAATAAATGCCTCGTTGGGCAAGATGACTAAAACTCCATGTTCTGGTAAAACAATTTGTGTGTAGAATTATTCAATATCATACATGGTGATGTATTGAGCTTCAACAAAATAGTGGATATCATTGTTCTGTAAGCTTCATGGTGAATTTAGGTGAATATGTATATTTACTAAATGAAACATGTGTTTGAAATCAAATTGATATGTTCAAAGATTTTCAGAATAAATATGGGTATTGAATTAACAAGAATACCAAGTATCTATGATTTGATCAAATGACTAAGTTTTCGAGCTAAGTTTTGGGTTTAAAGACTTGTGAAAAGATGTTTCACAAATTACGATGGTTGGAACAATTCAACATGTACGAAGAAGTGATGATAGACCTAAGTACGAGAAATGACTAAGAGTCATGAAATCCTAAATGAACTTACATTTAAGACTGCAAAGTAAAATATTGCTTGATCTTATCAAAGTAAATATGTTACTTGAACTTCCCAAATAACTGCAAAGTTATAAGGAATAAATGAAACTTTAAGGAAAGGCATGAAGTTTGATTTGTCACAAAGTATTGACAAATTTAGAAGTTGACTACAATGTGTAGCGATGCTTAAAGTCTATTGGGTTTACACCAACAATTACTACAATTTTGATAATTGGTAGAAGGTTGTCAAAACTACGTGTTCTTCAATGGCAAGATTGAAGAAGGGTTGTAATTGGTACAAAAAGCATGATTTTTTTGAATCATGTGGATACTAGTATCTCATAGCTGGATACTCTCGATTTGATAGATGATTAAAGAATTTTGGGGTAACCAAGATTTTCGAGAAGACTTGTGTTTACATGATTGAGTGGGATCTAAATAGCTTTCATTATATTAATATGTAAAGGACATATGTTGAGTGGGAGTTATGTGAATTCCCTAGTCTAATATGTATATGACATATTTGAGTGGGATCTTGACAACAATCTTAAATATGTAGATGACATATTGCAAATGATGTGATTGGAATTAGTAATATTTAAGTTAGTAAATATTTGATGGATGAAGTTGAACATATAGAATCTATTGAGATAGATAGATGTATTTAATAAACATTATGTCCAAATGTTTCTTGAATAGATTCTAAAGAAAGTTCAGAATGCCCTAGTTTAGATTCTAAAGTAGTTCATAATAGAACAAGCAAAGAAAGAGGTTATTACTTGTATAACTAGGTGAAGCATTGAGTTAATCTCGGTATGAACAACAATGATTAAAATAAAGAAAATAGATGTGTTATATGATGGGGATATTCCAATCGGGGCATCCACAGAGCCAGGAAACGACTGGCCCAGGACAATGTCGACTGGGCCTGCTTTGACGGCGACTAGAATAAAGTATTCAATGAAGACTGGCAAATGGACGCGAAGTCCCAAGACCGTAGATTAGGCCCAGTCAGATTAGATCAAAACCTCTGAAACCCTAACTGATACGATGGTAATATTGTAAACCCTAGAAAGATAGCCCTATATAAACCTCCCTAGGGTCCTGATATGGGCATGACATGCGCGAGGAAGGAGAGGGAGGAAGGCGCAAGAGAAGATCATCAAGAAGGAAGGTTTAGTTTGGATAGACAGAAGCTCGGAAATTGAAACGGACGTGGATTCTTCATACCAACTCCAAATCAAGAAAATAAGTACTTGTTGGAAATATAATTCCAAGATCTTTCCAACGAGTACTTATACGTCTCCAGAACCCGTATAATTCGGCCCCCACACCCCGGATAATCTGGCCCTGCTTTAGAATTTTTACTAAGGACTTTGAGCGCGTCGTACTGTATGGGGCGGATAATCCGGGGGGGGGGTGGATAATTCGGCCCTAAAAGTTTCCATCAGATTCAAACGGATCTGACTGTATCAGACACGTTTTCGTTTCGTGTTTTTCCGATGTTCCGGCGGCCATATAAGCCTGGGAACACCCTCTAGGTTAGGTTAGCTTTTGAATTCAGTTGATTAGTCTAAAACTATCGCGTGGTGTTCCACCGTGTATCATCCCTCCGGGGAAACGACATTGTTGTGTTATTCAATAAAGATTGCTGCGAGGGTTCTTGTGTGCATCAAGGATTATCGAGTTGTGGTTTGAGGCGTGTTGTTTATCAATATGTTGCTTGATGGATTCGTTCCTCTTCTTCAGGTTGCATTTATCGCGTAATTGGGAGATTACCTACCTGGTTGACTCGCTATGAAAGATCGGGACAAAACTCATAGGATCATTGGATTGATCCTTATCAGGTGGTGTCAGAGCCCAGCGTTGCTCACGGCAAGATTACGTTGATTGATCTGTTGAGTGTGTTTGGCGGAGATCATCTTGTGAAAAGAAAATCGCGTTGCAGATCGGATCGGGGAGAGCTCTGGTTGTGCATATCGGATCTCAAGATCCGTCCCATTTAGTTTTGGGGTGGAAAATCCCCCCCCCCCCCAAGGGAGGATAATCCGGCCTGGATACAGTAAGACACGAAGATTTTTTGTATCGTGCAATTCCTCTTTGAAGGGAAGATTATCCGGCCATCCTACACCGGATTATTCGGCCTATTTTCATGTGCTACGGCCAAGTTTTCTGTTATGTCCAGTTGGTGATAGAAGCTTCGGTCATAGATGGTTTCCACGGCAGATTTGGGTACATCCAGGCTTATTTGTGTGACAAAGGATGCAGATGATGTTTATCATGACTACACTACTATCGTCGTAGGCCTTGCATTGGATACCACAAAAGTAGAGTGGAGGTTGAATAGTTCCGCGACATACGCTGAATATCTGTCTTGGGAATTCCACATGCATATTGGTTTTGCAAAGTGTCGTACACTTTACAACAAGTTTGGTGGTCATACTGAATTTGTTCTTGCATATCGGCGTGTGGATGAGAGCGTGGCTAGTTGGTGGCGTAAAGAGAGGTCTGCGAAGGGCATCTCAGGTGGAACATCTAGTTGGGAAGAATTCAAATAGTTTCTGCGTAATAGATTGTTGGAAAATTCCATGGCGAAGGACAAGGTGGTTGTTGAAGAGGTTGAACCATTGAGTGGGCTGAATATGCAACTCAAGCGGATACATGATGAGACTTGCAAACCAATTGACAAGGATCAATATTGGAGTTTATTTCAAATGTGGTGCATGGTCAAAGGCAAAGCGTGCAAGCTCATGGTGGATGGTGGTAGCTGCTGTAATGGCATCAGTAAGGCTGTGGTGGAGACTTTGGGTTTGTCGACATGGCGTATTCCTGAACCTAAGCATGTTGCATGGTTAAATAGTTGTGGTATGCTGAAAGTTACTTATAAGGTACATGTTCCATTTACAGTTGGTGATTATGTTGATGAGGTAGAGTGTGATGTGTTACCATTGGAGGTGTGTGGATTATTACTTGGACGTCCATGGCAGTATGATCACAATGTTAGTCATGCTGGGAGAGAAACTACATATTTTTTTGTGCATGATGGCAAACAGCGGACTTTGAAACCTATGAAGGATGATCAAATAAAGTCTATTGAGCTGGTGATACACAAGGAGAAGTTCCGCAAGGCTAAACCAAAATCTGGGCTAGCTACGCCGCAACATGAGGAGCATGATGCGAGGAGCGTCAGTGTTGACATTGTTTCAGCCATGCTTGTAGATGACAAGCCAATACTTGTTAGTGAAAATCTAGTTGAAGTTAAGCCTCTGGTTGCCGAGAAGAAGGATATTGCATGTAACACCCTCAGAATCGGACCTATGCAAGTCTTAGCGAAACCCGCCAAACCCGCATAGAAACGATTCAAAGGTGCCCACCAGGCACTTTCGTGCGGATGGAAAACGAAGTAATAACATTACACAACAGTCCTCGATGGGACCCACAGAACTGATATATTTACAACAGCGACTCAAAGAGTCAAGAATGCAGATATACAGTGCAAGATCCAAATCACCTTGAAATCGATATAGCGTCCAGCTACGGACAAGATGCAAATGGGGCTAAGAGCCCTGAAGAATAACCAATGGCGTCCATAACCCTGCCCAGGCCAAGCCGGAAGGGTAACCCTGCTAACGGCGTCGATCTCAAAACCTGCTTAAACAAAAAGGGGTGCCGACAAAGGGCAAAGGAAAAAGAGGAGCGTCAGTACTGAGGCCAGTACACGACGAGGCTAGAATTCGGCGGTCCTCGCCTACATAGGTATGGTGGACTGAGCGGCAGCGGCAACACGCACTAAACAACCTATAGATGCTCGATACAACTGGCGGCGATCAGAGAGGGGTAAGAAAGACCTAATCGGAACCAACCTGGATCTAACACCAAACAAACCCATCCTGGTGTTTCCCCCTCAGGACCAAACGAGGAAGTCAACCGAGGAACTCACACAGTTGGCAGTTTTACTTATTCAGTTATCGTTGCAGCAATTACTAATCAGGTATAGATAATCATCCTGGTAAAGTAAGCAGTGGGCACTTTTATTTAATCGTTCCGTTATAGTTGCAGCACTTACTAATCAGATACAATTAGCATGAGATAAACCCAAAACCCAGCAGTTGTTGGTACTTTTATTCAGCCATTCCGTTGTAGTTGCAATACTTACTAGTCAGGTACAATGGTCGCAAGCGACACTCCAAACAAGCAATTGTGGGCAGTATTATTTAGCCATTCCATTATAGTGAAGCTGATTACTAGTCATTATAAAGTCAAATTTATAGCAATAAACTTTAGTTATGCTTGTCTATGGTCGAGATACTGTGCTCCAAGTCGTCCATATCCGCGGACACGGCTTTCAGAAAGTTTTACCCGGCCGGGGTGCACCAATAGCAACACACGCTCGATCAACCTCGGAAAAACCAAATAAAAACCCAACGAGGCTTTCACGACAAAGCAATCACAGGATTCAGAAATATTTCAGGGCCACCCCATTGAGTAGACCCAAGCAACGGTAAGCAAGCTCCGAGACGGACTCAAGGTTTGGGTAGACGGCCAGAACGATCGGGAACCCAAAACTGGGCTTGTCGACACCGGAATCGTGTCCCGATCCTAAACAAGACAAAGCTATCTCGTCGCAATTGTAAATACAGTAGTAAAGCATGGCATAAGTACAGGATCGTAAATAAAACCTCAAACTAGTTTGTGGCCCCAAGAAATAAGACTGAATCATGCTCTGGCTCAGGGGGGTCCCATATACCTCCCGGATGTGGATAGCGCGATAAATCAAGAAACAGGTATCAAGTACTCGGGGTCCTACGGGACACAAGTGGGCGTTCGGAAACCAAATATTATCTATCACCCACCGATGCCTCTGCTTACTTCAATTTTAGTTGTTAAACAGGAATTAAAGGGAACGATAAGTAAAACTATGATCATCTCCAACATCAACATGCGGCAATACTCCAACAACTGTGGCACTTGACGACACGCAACAACACTTGAGCAAGCGGCTACGACGCGCAAGTCCAACTATCTACCAAAACAACAGGTAATCGGATGTGTCCAAGGCAATATATGGCTGCAAGGGGTTTTACAGGTACGGAAACTAGAGCATCGCAACACAGATAGCAATAGATCAACAGGAGGGAATAAATACTATAAAAGTAAGATAGGTAGAAAGGGGGAGATGCTCGCCTGAAAACATTGTCGAAGGTTCAACCGAAGATCGGGCGAAGCTCACATCAACTCAACGGCCTTATCCGCGAAGAATCAAAACACTAGAATAAACACCGGATGCAATATTTAATACAACGGCAGAAGATCGGCATGATGCAGGTATGATGCATGGCATGGCAAAGTTGCGATGCAATTAGGTCATATTAAGCGGAACCGGGGTCCCGACAATTATTTAGGTGGTTCATGTTGTTTAGCTATCCCGCAATTAAATGTTCTTTAACAAGGCAAAATATAGCACCGGGTTCGCTACACATATTTAAATGAGGCCAATATGAGACTAGATTTGCCCGCATATGGGCCCCATATTTAATTATAAGGTGAATCGGCATAAGGCCCCCAAACCACATGATATGCATGCAAGATGAATGCTTTGATATGCAAAAATTGTATTATATTATAAAATTAGGGTTTCGGGGAGGGGTTCACACATCGGGGGTCTCGACGAACTTGGGGTTCCGGGGATCGGGGTCGGTCTCAGGGTCCAGGGTTCGACGGGTCGGTCTCGGCGGTCGGAAGTAGTTCTTGGCGTTCGGGTAGATGAACTTGGTGTGGCGTCGGGGCGCATCGGTTTAACCCTGGACGGTGTCGTTCTTGTCGTCGTGCCGATCTTGTCGGGTCCCACGGGGTCGATCTTGTCGTTGCGAGGGTCTTGTCGATACCGCGCCATCGAGTCGGTGTTAACGTTCGGGAGCGTTCTCGTGGCAAACTTGGCGTCCTGGGGGCGATCCTGTCGCATCCGCGGTCGTCGGGTCGTGCCGACGGTCTTGTTGTCTCACGGCAGAGATCTTGGGGCCCGGGGTCTTGGCGCCTTCGGGTCCGAGAGGGATATCTTGGCGTCCGAGGGTTCGGGTTCCGTCTCGGTGGTGTCTATCTTCGGGGTTTCGTGAGGGAGGCCTTGTAGATGGTTCTTGCCCGAAGAGCTTGGCGGTGGTCGCTGTACCTCTGGTAGGGATTGTTCCCTGGAAGGACTCGATCAACCAAAACAACATTCATCGGGTAGACGTGGCGGAGCCCCCTCACACCACAGATAACTCATAGCACCAACTTCATGTATCTACACAGATGATGCTGACGATGGTTGCGGGCGGGGACGACCTTGGCGGCCAACGAGGAGCCCACGGGGCGGTGGTCGAGCACCCGACGGAAGCGACGACGACAGAGCCTCGCGGGGCGCCGCTTGCAAGGACAGCGAGGAGGCGATGACGGGCGCTGCGGCGGGACGGGCGCAGACGCCGGTGACGCGAGGCGGGTCGGGCGCGACCGAGGCGGCCCTGCGATGGAGGGAGCTGGCGGAGGCGGACGGCGACAGTGGAGCGGAGAAGGGGCGCCGGCGGCGAGGCGCTGCGGGGAGGCGGCGGAGCTCGAGCGGGCGCAGGGGGCCCGGGCGCGGCGCAGATGGAGGCGGGTCGGCGTGGGACGTGCGGCCGGACTGAGCGGGGCGACGGGGGCGAGGCGGAGCTTGAACAGGAGGCGCGCTGGCGGGCGTGCGCGGGCGGCGGGAGGAGGAGGGCGGCGCGCTGGGATGGCGGCTTGCGGCGAGGCTGCTGGGCTGCGGGGTGGGGGGCAAAGACGAGGGAGGGGGGCGGGCGCGAGACGCGCTGGGCGAGGGAGAGGCGGCAGGGTGGCCGGAGGCGGTGGGGAGCGGGGTGAGCTCGGCGGCGCGAGGCGAGCGGAGGAGGGCCGGGGCGCGGACGGGAGCGGGGGAGACGGCCAGGTGAGGGCGAGGCGGGGCCGCGCGGCGGGGAGGCCGCTGCGAGCTGGCGGCGAGGGAGGACGGCCGAGGAGGCGGCGAGGCGGTTGGGCGAGGGGGAGAGGCGAGCTGCAGAGGAGAGGGAGGTGCAGCGCTGGGAGGAAGAAGGTGGAAAGGAGGAAGACGAGGACGCGGGGATGGAGGCCAGGGTGGGGCCCAGGCAACGTGGGGATCGGGGCAGGGGGCGGCTGGCGTGGGCGTGTGGGGTGTGTGTGTGTTGCTGTGTGTGTTGCGTGCGTGTGTGTGTGCGTCGTGTGTGGTGTGTGGTGTGTAGTGGTGGAGGCAGGGTGAGTGGAGGGAGGGGTGAGTTAGTCTAGGTGGCATAGTCTGATAGGCTAGGGGGAGGGGAGGTGAGGTGTCGGTGGGGATTGGTTGGGGTGAGGTGGAGGGGAGGGCTGGGTAGATAGGTGGGTAGGTTTAGGAATTAGGGGTGGACCGTTTGTATTTTTCTGGGGTGGTCGTTCGGGTCATTCGGCCCGTTCGACTGCCCCGCTAAAAATAATGCAATATTTTATTTATTTAAACGGACCGTTTGCAAAACATATTTAGTCAAAACAAAATATTCCGGCGACCCGGGTTTGCGTGTTTGAATGAAGATGGGGTGTTTTAGAAAACAATTTGGGTTTTCCGAAAATTAGTTTTATGCGAACAGATGCAAGATGATGACGATGCTCAAATGCAATGCAGCATGATGACATGAGCATGCGGTCATGATGATGCAATGCACAAAAACAACGCGATTTTATAGTAGTGGTTTTGCGGGATGCCACAATTCGACACCACTAACAATGGATCTCGCCCTCGAGATCCGCCTCATGGTACCGGAAGGAAGGTCGGCGATCTGCGTCTTCTCGCTTCGTGTAGATCCTCGCGACACCACTAACAAGAGGTCGTTGTCCGTGATCGTCGAGAGAACTCTCCGGTAACAAAAGGTCGAAGGTAGAGGTATCAACAAATAAAACCACCCCTAGCTTCGATAGAAGGTGAGAAAAGATGCGGCCTATCCCACTTCAATGTACGAGAGCGAATAGAAAGGGTAGTCGGCATGGGGGCCAGTCCATCACGCACCTAAACTATTACTCTGCACAATCGGTAGATAAGCGTGCGGCCATTCTCGGAATCAGACTGAAGATCTCGACAAACGAGGTTCGGAAACAAAGGAGTGGTGCAGACTCTGCATCGGATCTGGCGTGGATGATATCGTCGCGTCGGAAAACACCGGAAGGCACAAACAAGGAACAAAGAATGGTACCACAGCAGACGGATTCCTCAGGCAGCATGAACACCGGCTGGTAGAACACCGTTATCAGAGGAGGAAGCGAAACCCTGAAGGTACGACGAAACCCAACCACGAGAAATCCTAGACTCGAAGAAAAGATAAGAGAGCAGGTTCAAAACACGTCGAGATAAGAGGAGAATAGCAGAGGGGTAAGGAGTAAAATCAGACCTAATCAGAGCTATCCAACCGTTTTTGCAAAAATAGTTTTGACACTCTACTTCGGCCGTTAGCTAGGTTATCCTACAGGCTGGACTTGTGGGGTATCGCAACTACTGAGCTCTGATACCACTCTGTAACACCCTCAGAATCGGACCTATGCAAGTCTTAGCGAAACCCGCCAAACCCGCATAGAAACGATTCAAAGGTGCCCACCAGGCACTTTAGTGCGGGTGGAAAACGAAGTAATAACATTACACAATAGTCCTCGATGGGACCCACAGAACTGATATATTTACAACAGCGACTCAAAGAGTCAAGAATGCAGATATACAGTGCAAGATCCAAATCACCTTGAAATCGATATAGCGTCCAGCTACGGACAAGATGCAAATGGGGATAAGAGCCCTGAAGAATAACCAATGGCGTCCATAACCCTGCCCAGGCCAAGCCGGAAGGGTAACCCTGCTAACGGCGTCGATCTCAAAACCTGCTTAAACAAAAAGGGGTGCTGACAAAGGTCAAAGGAAAAAGAGGAGCGTCAGTACTGAGGCCAGTACACGGCGAGGCTAGAATTCGGCGGTCCTCGCCTACATAGGTATGGTGGACTGAGCGGCAGCGGCAGCACGCACTAAACAACCTATAGAGGCTCGATACAACTGGCGGCGATCAGAGAGGGGTAAGAAAGACCTAATCGGAACCAACCTGAATCTAACACCAAACAAACCCATCATGGTGTTTCCCCCTCGAGACCAAACGAGGAAGTCAACCGAGGAACTCACACAGTTGGCAGTTTTACTTATTCAGTTATCGTTGCAGCAATTACTAATCAGGTATAGATAATCATCCTGGTAAAGTAAGCAGTGGGCACTTTTATTTAACCGTTCCGTTATAGTTGCAGCACTTACTAATCAGATAAAATTAGCATGAGATAAACCCAAAACCCAGCAGTTGTTGGTACTTTTATTCAGCCATTCCGTTGTAGTTGCAATACTTACTAGTCAGGTACAATGGTCGCAAGCGACACTCCAAACAAGAAATTGTGGGCAGTATTATTTAGCCATTCCATTATAGTGAAGCTGATTACTAGTCATTATAAAGTCAAATTTATAGCAATAAACTTTAGTTATGCTTGTCTATGGTCGAGATACTGTGCTCCAAGTCGTCCATATCCGCGGACACGGCTTTCAGAAAGTTTTACCCGGCCGGGGTGCACCAATAGCAACACACGCTCGATCAACCTCGGAAAAACCAAATCAAAACCCAACGAGGCTTTCACGACAAAGCAATCACAGGATTCAGAAATATTTCAGGGGGCCACCCCATTGAGTAGACCCGCAACGAAGTAAGAAAGCTCCGAGACGGACTCAAGGTTTGGGTAGACGGCTGTGAACGACTGGGAACCCAAAACTGGGCTTGTCGACACCGCGGAATCGTGTCCCGATCCTAAACAGTACAGGTTCTATCTGTCGCACAATTGTAAATACAGTAGTAAAGCATGGCATAAGTACAAGATCGTAAATAAAACCTCAAACTAGTTTGTGGCCCCAAGAAATAAGACTGAATCATGCTCTGGCTCAGGGGGGTCCCATATACCTCCCGGATGTGGATAGCGCGATAAATCAAGGAACAGGTATCAAGTACTCGGGGTCCTACGGGACACAAGTGGGCGTTCGGAAACCAAATATTATCTATCACCCACTGATGCCTCTGCTTACTTCAATTTTAGTTGTTAAACAGGAATTAAAGGGAACGATAAGTAAAACTATGATCATCTCCAACATCAACATGCGGCAATACTCCAACAACTGTGGCACTTGACGACACGCAACAGCACTTGAGCAAGCGGCTACGACGCGCAAGTCCAACTATCTACCAAAACAACAGGTAATCGGATGTGTCCAAGGCAATATATGGCTGCAAGGGGTTTTACAGGTACGGAAACTAGAGCATCGCAACACAGATAGCAATAGATCAACAGGAGGGAATAAATACTATAAAAGTGAGATAGGTAGAAAGGGGGAGATGCTCGCCTGAAAACATTGTCGAAGGTTCAACCGAAGATCGGGCGAAGCTCACATCAACTCAACGGCCTTATCCGCGAAGAATCAAAACACTAGAATAAACACCGGATGCAATATTTAATACAACGGCAGAAGATCGGCATGATGCAGGTATGATGCATGGCATGGCATGGCAAAGTTGCGATGCAATTAGGTCATATTAAGCGGAACCGGGGTTCCGACAATTATTTAGGTGGTTCATGTTGTTTAGCTATCCCGCAATTAAATGTTCTTTAACAAGGCAAAATATAGCACCGGGTTCGCTACACATATTTAAATGAGGCCAATATGAGACTAGATTTGCCCGCATATGGGCCCCATATTTAATTATAAGGTGAATCGGCATAAGGCCCCCAAACCACATGATATGCATGCAAGATGAATGCTTTGATATGCAACAATTGTATTATATTATAAAATTAGGGTTCCGGGGAGGGGTTCACACATCGGGGGTCTCGACGAACTTGGGGTTCCGGGGATCGGGGTCGGTCTCAGGGTCCAGGGTTCGACGGGTCGGTCTCGGAAGTAGTTCTTGGCGTTCGGGTAGATGAACTTGGCGTGGCGTCGGTAGCGTCGGTTTAACCTCGACGGTGTCGTTCTTGTCGTCGTGCCGATCTTGTCGGGTCCCACGGGGTCGATCTTGCCGTTGCGAGGGTCTTGTCGATACCGCGCCATCGAGTCGGTGTTAACGTTCGGGAGCGTTCTCGTGGCAAACTTGGCGTCCTGGGGGCGATCCTGTCGCATCCGCGGTCGTCGGGTCGTGCCGACGGTCTTGTTGTCTCACGGCAGAGATCTTGGGGCCCGGGGTCTTGGCGCCTTCGGGTCCGAGAGGGAGATCTTGGCGTCCGAGGGTTCGGGTTCCGTCTCGGTGGTGTCTATCTTCGGGGTTTTGTGAGGGAGGCCTTGTAGATGGTTCTTGCCCGAAGAGCTTGGCGGTGGTCGCTGTACCTCTGGTAGGGATTGTTCCCTGGAAGGACTCGATCAACCAAAACAGCATTCATCGGGTAGACGTGGCGGAGCCCCCTCACACCACAGATAACTCATAGCACCAACTTCATGTATCTACACAGATGATGCTGACGATGGTTGCGGGCGGGGACGACCTTGGCGGCCAACGAGGAGCCCACGGGGCGGTGGTGGTCGAGCACCCGACGGAAGGGGGCGACGCACGGATAGAGCCTCGCGGGGCCGGCGGCGCTGCTTGAAAGGACGGCCGAGGAAGGCGATGACGGCGCCGCGCCACGGGCGGCAGGACGGCGCCGCAGACGCCGGTGACGCGAGTCGGGCGCGACCGAGTCGGGCGGCGGCCTGCGATGGAGGGAGCGGAGGCGGGCCAGCGACTGGTGGAGCGGAGAAGGGCGCCCGGCGGCGCTGGGAGGCGCGGAGCTCGAGCGGGCGGCGCAGGGGCCCGGCGGCGCGCTGCAGATGGAGGCGGTCGGCGTGGCGGGGACGTGTGGGCCGGACTCGAAGCGGGCGACGGGGCGAGGCGGAGCTTGAACGGCGGAGGCGCGTGTGGCGCGGTGGCCAGCAGAGGAGGGTGGGCGCGACGGCGCTGGGATGGCGGCTTGCGGGCGGCGAGGGCTCAAGGGGTGGGGGCAGACGGAGGAGGGGGGGCGGCGACGCGCGGGCGAGGGAGAGGCAGAGGGTGGCCGGAGGCGGGGAGCGGGTGAGCTCGCGGCGAGGCGAGCTGAGGAGGGCCGGGCACGGAGAGCGGGAGACGGCCAGTGAGGGCGAGGCGGGCACAAGGGGGAGGCCGAGCTGGGAGGACGGCCGAGGAGGCCATGAGGCGGGGCTGGGAGAGGCGAGCTGCAGAGGAGAGGGAGGTGCAGCGCTGGGAGGAAGAAGGTGGAAAGGAGGAAGACGAGGACGCGGGGATGGAGGCCAGGGTGGGGCCCAGGCAACGTGGGGATCGGGGCAGGGGGCGGCTGGCATGGGCGTGTGGGGTGTGTGTGTTGCTGTGTGTGTTGCGTGCGTGTGTGTGTGCGTCGTGTGTGGTGTGTGGTGTGTAGTGGTAGAGGCAGGGTGAGTGGAGGGAGGGGTGAGTTAGTCTAGGTGGCATAGTCTGATAGGCTAGGGGGAGGGGAGAGGGTGAGGTGTCAGGTGGGGATTGGGTGGGGTGATGTGGAGGGGGGGTGTGGGTAGATAGGTTGGTAGGTTTAGGAATTAGGTGGACCGTTTATATTTTTCTGGGGTGGTCGTTCGGGTCATTCGGCCCGTTCGACTGCCCCGCTAAAAATAATGCAATATTTTATTTATTTAAACGGACCGTTTGCAAAACATATTTAGTCAAAACAAAATATTCCGGCGACCCGGGTTTGCGTGTTTGAATGAAGATGGGGCGTTTTAGAAAACAATTTGGGTTTTCCGAAAATTAGTTTTATGCGAACAGATGCAAGATGATGACGATGCTCAAATGCAATGCGGCATGATGACATGAACATGCGGTCATGATGATGCAATGCACAAAAACAACGCGATTTTCTAGTAGTGGTTTTGCGGGATGCCACATTGCAATACGTCCTACAGTTTGTGTTGACACAGGTGTTTAGACCGATGATAGTTGTGCTGATCCAGTCCCGGTACATACAGTGCCACGGGTTTATGATCGTCGCCGTTATGTCAGCGCACATGTGAGGCGTTTTGTTGGAGCAGCAGTGCGGATGCACACAGGCAAAGATGAACGTGTTCGTCAGTTGCGTGGCCCGGGCATTACTAATCTTTTGCAGGGTCATGCAAAGCAGACTCATGTTCAACACCGCAATGTTCCAGCAAGAGTTGAGAAGAGGAAGGTGGAGGCGCCTTAGTACAAGTTCATTTGGCGAAGAAAAGAGGTGCAGCCACCCATGGATGTATCAAGTCAAGCAGTCCAAGCGGGAGGATGTGGTGAGGTAGGCAAGCAAGACTTGAAGTTGGCAAAGACACGTGGTGATTTTTTTGATATCACCCCACCCTTTCGAGAAGAACCTCATGCGTTGGGGACAACACTTTTTGAAGGGAGGAGGATGATATGGGCATGACATGCACGAGGGAGGAGTGGGAGGAAGATGCAAGAAAAGATCATCAAGAAGGAAGGTTCAGTTTGAACACACAGAAGCTCAAAATTGAAATGGACGTGTATTCTTCATACCAACTTTAAATAAAGCAAATAAGTACTTGTTGGAAAGATAATTCCGAGAGCTTTCCAACGAGTACTTACACGTCTATAGACCCCGGATAATCTGGCCCCCACACCCAAGATAATCCGGCCCTGCTTCAGAATTTTTGCTAAGGACTTTGAGCGCGGCGTACTGTATGGGGGGCGGATAATCCACCCCTAGGGGAGGATAATCCAGGGGCGGATAATCCGGTCCAACTTAGGGCGAATAATCCTGCCCTAAAAGTTTCCATCAGATCTGGACGGATCTGACTGTATTAGACACGTTTTCATTTCGTGTTTTTCTGACGTTCCGGTGGACATATAAGCCTGGGAATGCCCTCTAGGTTAGGTTAGCTTTTGAATTCAGTTGATTAGTCTAAAACTATCGCGTGGTGTTCCACCGTGTATCATCCCTCCAGGGAAACGGGGCTGTTGTGTTATTCAATAAAGATTGTTGTGAGGGTTCTTGTGTGCATCAAGGATTATCGAGTTGTGGTTTGAGGCGTGTTGTTTATCAATATGTTTATTGCTGGATTCGTTACTCTTATTCAGGTTGCGTTCATCGCGTAATTGGGAGATTACCTACCTGGTTGACTCGCTGTGAAAGGTCGGGACAAAAGTCACAGGATCATCGGCTTGGTCCTTATCAGGTCTCCATTTTACTCACGGGCTATTTGCTACCCCATCCTTATGACTCGCTGCCCATACGCCGAGTTCGCCCACCCTGTAATCTCACTCGCCATCAATACAATTAAGCAGGAAGTAGGTCTTTACCCTATGGGGGCGAACCTGGGTAAAACCCTTGTCTTGCCCTCAATATCGATCCGCGATTGGCGACTCTCTCTTACCCTTCTTCGACTCAATCGCTACCCCCGGTAGCGACTGCCGTGGCCATTCCCACGATAGTGGCGCCCACCGTAGATCTTGGTGTTGGCGACCGTCCGCTTGCCTAAGTGACCAGACGCGAGGCCGGCACGTCGCTACTTGGCAGGATCTGTAACAATTCTCCGGTAGCAATCATGCGACCAGTAGCATAGGGTCGGCAAACGGGAGTGTAGGGTCTCGCCGCAGATTTGAGGCTTGACTCACCAAGCCCCATGATGGGCGCCACTATCGTGGGATTGGCCACGGCAAACGCTACCAGGGGTAGCGATTGAGTCGAAGAAGGGCAAGAGTGAGTCACCATCCGCGAATCAAGATTGAGGACAAGACAAGGGTTTTACCAGGATCGCCCCCCGTAGGGTAAAGACCTACTTCCTGCTTAATTGTATTGATGGCGAGTGAGATTACAAGATGGGAGAACTCGACGTATGGGCAGCGAGTCGCAAGGATGGGGTAGCTAATAGCTTATGAGTATAATGGGGACCCTAGGGAGGTTTATATAGGGCTACCTCGCTAGGGTTTATAAGATTACAACTGAATCAGTTAGGGTTTTAGAGGTTTTGACCTAATCCGACTGGGCCTAGCTATGGTCTTGGGCCTTCGCATCCATTCGCCAGTCTTCATTGAAGCCTTTATTCCAGTTGCCGTCAAAGCAGACCCAATCAACATTGTCTTGGGATAGTTGTTTCCTGCCTCTATGGATACCCCATTTGGCATATCCCCATCAGTATATCTTCTATGCCTCAGACATAGGTTCTTCCGTATAACCATATTGTATACTCGAGGTAATGTGACCCAAGTTCTTAGTCGGAAGAACGGGTTCTAAAGTGATCCATGAGTATATCACTGAACAAGATTTAAGTATATCCTCGGTGTCTAGAAAGAAATAAGTATCTACATTGATATAGAAGTATGCGATTATTCCAAAATTAGAAAGTATGGTATTTGGTTAAGAAAGTTCGACTTTCAATTGAGTGTGTTTCTAGTATACATGAATGTAGTGAAAGTCCACTAGACTGAACATATGTCATTGTAGACACAAGGAAACAAAGTCTCAATCTGCCGCCAAACATATACTTCAAGAATGTTATGTGATAATATGAGAATGTCAAATTAGGTGACATTAACAATTTGCAAAGAATATACGGATCTAAAAGAAACATACCATTGATGGAACATTTTACACAAGTAAGCATGATAAATAGCACATATATGATATGATGTTATGATTAGTAACAAATCTAACTTGATTATTTATACTCTAGTGCAAGTGGGATACTATTGGAAATATTTCCTAGAGGAAAATAAAAAAGATTTTTTTTATCATATTTCATTAGTTCATAATAGGTTATATACCATTCTATAACTATAACAATTAGAAACATTGGTACACGTGTGGTATGTAAACAAACCAAATCCCTAGTACCCTCTGTTCAACTAGTTCATTGCTCAACTAGTGATCAATGTTTCATGATTATGTGCATTTATGTCAATTGACAATGAGGTCATATCATTGGATGAATGATGTGATGGCCATTGTACCCAACATAAGTATTTTAACATTATCAAGTCTTAAATTTCATTGTTGCAGTAATTTAAAACGAAGTATCCTACTCCTTGTACCGTCATATCAAATTTAATCACTATCACTCATGGCTGGTTTGATTGCATCAACCGTCATACCGTAATAGGGTGATTATAAATGTGTATGTTAGGTATACCAAAAGGATAGCTTGAGTCATATGTATCAATATCGGGATTTGTTCTCCAACGTGACGGGAAGATACACTTGGCCCACTCGGTGATATTATATCCATAAAGCTGCGCACCGGATGACTAGGTCATGGGGATGAAATATCACATGAACGAGTCAAGAAGCACTTGTCGGTAATGAGATTCAATAAGGTATAGTGATACCAATGATCAGATCTTGGACAAGTCAGGTATCTAAGTAACAAATGGAATTGGACTCGACATTGATGGTTCAAACGATATTGAAATTGTGCAATGCAAAGTGGTCCTTATGTGTATCTAGATCCTACTAATGATCATTGATCTATGAAGTGTCTCGATCATGTCTGTGATGTTCCCGAACCATAGGGTAACACACTTAAGGGTTCTGCGATGCTTGGAGATCGTTTTGAAATCATCGGGATCACCAAAATAAAGAGATGAGAAAGCTGAAAGTGTTCCATGAGAGAATCAGAATTGTTTCGAGAGGATCCAAAGTAGTTCGGAGTGATCCAAAAGATGTTTTAGATCAAAGGGAATCAAATAGTATGTATTTGATATTAATTAAGTAAATTAATATTAAATAAATATTTAAATTTAATTTTAATGAGGCAGCCCACCTTATTGGGCCAAACCCCGGAGGAAAGGCCCAAGATGGCAAGCCACCCAATGGGCAAGGCCGCCACTGCCTTAGGAAGGGCGTGCAGGATGGGGCCCATCCTTGCCACGGCCCCCCAAGGACTGTCACGTGGGAGGGGCCACTCGGATGCATCCCTCCCCTCCTCCCTTTAGTCCCACGTAAGGACTTGGCTAGGTGGGTGTTCCCTCCCTTCCCTTATATAAGAAGGGGACTATGGGAGGGAGAAAGAACACATAATATCTCAATATTTCCTAAGTCATTTTCTTAGGGAATCTCTCTCTAGTTGCGTAGTTCCAAGAAGAACTATGCGCGTGGGAGGCAACGCATCTTTGGCATGCCATTGCGCTTATGGATCCCGTTTCAGAAGATCTACTTCCGCAATCCCAGCTTGATCAGGGAGACTAGGAGTCGTCGTGGAGCACCATACGTGTGCGAAACCATAGGGAGACTAGTTGTGGCACCTAGACTGGCGTGCAAGGACATGGGGTGACGTGCGAGGAGCAATACGATCTTGAGGTCGGCTACGAGTATGACTATATTATCCATGTTCACATGAATGTTAAACGCTACGCTTTCGGTTTACAGGGGTATGTTACTAAAACTCTCTCTTTTACAGCGTTACTCCTAGATAGATCCGGGCAATCGGTGTTGCGCTAGTCATGATGTTTTTCCTATAAAACCCTTTAGTAGTATGGTGTCCGAAAGGGTTTGGGCTAATGGGTTGTAGTTTTTGCAACGCTGGAAAATAATGACGTTATAACGTTATGACAAATAGCATGGCTTATTGTGCTAAGTGTTAAAAAATGTAAATTAGTGGCATAGCATCCAAAATAGCTTAGAAATAGCACGGAGGCTCTAAATACTCTATAATGGCACTGTAGTAATGCTATAGCACATAATTTTTCTTGATCTAGACATGTTTTAGTTTAAATATATGTATATCTAGATAAATCTATTAGGACAGTTAATATGAATGGAAGTAGTATGTCGGGTAAAAAAACCGATCTTGTTTAAAACATTTATTTTTCTAGTTCTGGTTGGCTTGTCCCTTGTCATACTTTAACAAAGAAAATGACTAAATTAATTAAGAAATAGAGTGCAAAACTGTAGAAGGTGTCATCAAAGTTTGACTATCTATTTGAGGCCTCTTTTATTTGGACTAATGCAAAACATGGGATAGGAAATCAGATGTCAAGGTGTTAAATTCTATATAAATTGGGTTCAAAAGAAACGATACTGATGATCCTTGGAAAATATTCCTGCAAACAGATTTCACCATTCCATGAATCAAAATTCACATTTTCCTATTCATGTATTTTCCTTTCTAGTGCAAGGGAGGAAAAAAATCAAGTCGAAATGAAGAATATGCATATATTATCAATAAATCTCCTTTTACACTAAGCAACTCTAACATTATAGTATGAGAAAGGATGTCTATATACATGGAATTTATGGCTACTTTATCAACATTCTTCCGTATTCCGTATTTCTAAGCTACTTTATCGATTGGACCATTATTTTATTGAGTTAGAGGTACCATTTTCTCCATGACAGGCCCATATTGACTTCAGACATGTGGCTCAGGTAGGCCCGCACCTTCTACGACCACCTGGAGCCATTTGCCGGGCCTAGAGAGCCTTTAAAAAACTCAAAATCAGGCGTCGTCGATTGCTACGGTATTGTATTAAACTTCTGTTTGTGATGGGCAGCAATGATGACCTCGACTTCCGGAGCCTACGGTGCTTGTACTCCTTGTGGATCTACGGGCATTATTGAGTGGTGGATACCTCTTATACACAGATTGATTCTTGGATACCGAGGAATCATAGGTAAATCTGCCCAGCATAGCTTGTCATATTTGAAATTTGTGTTTATTTCGGGTGGAAGTAAATTTCCTATCACACCGTTATATCATCTGTTCGACTATCTAAAGCTCATGTACATTAAATTACAATACACCAACACCTATTTTGTACACTATTGACTATATACACAAAATTTTCTCCTATATATTGTTAGCAACGTGAGCGTATCTTAAAAATAATGTAAGTGGTGATGACGCCAATTATGTTGCTGCAATGTTTCCTACCGACTTGAAAATCCTTTTCCCTCGCGACAATATTGCATGAGGGTCGAACTTTGACTTGAGCTTAGCAATTCTGCTCCACTTAGCCTCAAAGTGTTGTTGCCATCCGTCCTGAGAGGTGTGGTGCGGAAGATATTGCTTGCACTCGATGCCCTCTTTATCGCAAAATGCAAGCACCGCCTCGTTCTCCCTCTCTAGGATCTCGTGATCACTTGCAACAACTTCCGACCGAAGCAATCCCACAGTGTAGAACATATCCTCTCCTGCAAGTGGTGCTACGGCTGTCATCCGGTCATCCCACTTGGCTGTGTTCATGCGGTACATGAGGATGACACCCACGGGGTTGGTGCCACCAAGGATACCCTTCAGCACGCCGATGTCAAAATCGAGAATGCGTGTCCGGGGAATAAAGAGGTTCAACCATGGGTGCGGCACATCCCACATACCGATCGACCTTAGCACCTCCTCCTCCTCATGCACGCGGTCGAGGAACTGCACGTACGTCACATCCTTTGTGAAGACAAACCCTGGAACAAAGATTAGCTGCTCTAGCACTTTCTTAAATTTCTGGTCCACATAGGAGGTATTGGTGTCGGTGTAGTACATGGCAGCTTCTATGATGTAGATTGCAGAGGATCTAGATACGGAGGCGAGCCCAGCGAGCCTATTGATGTCGGCTTCGGAGAAGAAAGGTGTAGACTTGGGGCCTTCCATTAGCGTCCGGTTCATTTGTACCTGGCCTTCCACATAGTTGAACCCAGCCTCACTAGTCGGCATGGAAATGAGCAGCTCTTGGTCCCTGGTGAAGGCGACCACATCCGAGTAGGCGAGTCTGACCCAACGCACCCGTTTGGGGGCCTTCTCGAGTGCGATCCGAGCCCGAGTGATGACGCCGAACTGGCCCAACCCTCCCAATGCCGCAAAGAAAAGGTCGGAGCTCTTCTCATGTGAGCACGTCACCATCTCGCCTGTCCGGGTCACCACGTCGAGCTCAAGCACATTGGTGATCTGTGGGCCGTGCCGGAAGGCCTGCCTGCCGATGCCGGCATTGAAGAGCATGCCACCGACGGTGATGCGGAGGTAGTCCGTCCACACGAGCGGCGCGAGGCCGTGCTCCAGCATCGCACGTAGGACGTCGATCCACATTTGCTCGCCGCCGGCATCCACGTAGTCAGCAGACACGTTGATGCGGCGGTGTTGGCCACGCCCCATCGCGAGCTTGTCGACGACGACACCCCCGGGAGCAAGAGACTGTCCGCGTACGGAGTGGCCCTGCCCGCGTGGCGACACGGGGAACGGCGCCGGCGAGGACATGGAGTATCGGATCAGCGCGGCGATGTCAACGGGCATGGCAGGGTGGAGAACAGCTTCCGGCGCGGCCTTTACGATGCGGCCAAAGTCTGATGATGCGCGCGCCGTCGAGTTTCGGTCGGTGCGGATCTTCGAGGCGATTCCAAGACCAAATAGATCAGGGGAAGACCGCCCTCAGGCATTGGCCGGAGCTGCCCGGTGACGACGCATACGAAGCTGGCCATGCCGATGAGAAGTGAGACGAAGCGAGTTCTTGCCATGCCAGTAGCAGTGGATTTGGTGCACTGCGACGTTGTAAGCTAGCAAGAGGCTTTGGTGAGTACTGGACAGAAAGATTGATGCTTGTGTGTTGCTTCAGGTCTAGAACTTGATGACATTTTATAGTCTAGCCTTATGCCTAGCAGAAGTTGACAAATGTAGTTCGTGCAAAGCTCTTGCATTATTAGTTCGAAATGTATTGACTTTGGAGGGGAAAATAATTAAGGGTGCCGAAAGCATGGTTAAGAAACAAACTGCTTAATCCCTTGCAAGAAAAAAACATGATGACAGGGCGCTGCATCTCATGATTTTGACTTGAGGAGTACTTTAGTAATGATTGTTCGACATATAGTCCGGAGCTATATTTAATTTCATCTCAATCTTCTTCCTTAATTTTAAGTTTTAACTATGGGCAACTCTGTTTCTGTTCACTTTCATGTAGCAGATGGCAACACCTGCTAAACAAACATTGCTTTGTTATTTAAGCAAAATGATTCTCCTTACATCTCGAAACAGATGTTGGAGATTTTTTTACACTCAGCATGTACCTTCACTAAAATACATCTAGAGTTAAACACCCGAGTGGTCTATCAAGTTGCCATCCATGAGCGCATTGGTCACTAACCGGGAAAATGCAAACTATCGGTCACAAAGTTGTGTGGTTGTGCTCCGTTAGTCACTCTGTCATGTCCACCGTTAAACCGTTGATGTGGCTATCTGTTTTTTGCAAATATTTTTTTAAAAATTAGTTTCTTCTAATTGCTAGGTCCCTTTTTCATTAAACTGCATAGGCCAATCTTCGTTGGCCCTCATGCCGTGCTCGCGCTAGTCCTATCACTTTTATGGGATAGTTGTGTGTTACTAGATGGTAGTACCAAAGCTGGAATTGCCCCACAAGCTAAGCTTTATGTGGCAGCTGAATTCTCGCGGGCCTCCATGCTGCAATGCTGCTTCTCTTTTGCACATGTACGATTTTAGGAAGGCAGAAACGGCTTGAGAGGTAACTAATCTTGCTTCGTTCTCTCCATAGATAGGAAAAGCTCCATGTTGATCTACTAGATTCTGGAATGATTGTTTCTGAAAAAGCTCAATAACTTTACCAAAGCTTAGAAGCGGTACATGTTGCTGGCGCATCCTGAGTGGATACGTATGCGCGTAGAGCTCCTGGCCGTCCTTGATCTCACCTATTTTGACCGTGTCATGACGGAAAACAAGCGCTCCAAACCAGAACCGTACTAGCGGGAAGGACGGCCTTGCTGCTGTGTGGCTCGCTCGCAACCGACTTATGCAGCCCTAGCCACGACAATTGATGGGTGGCTTCCCTGATACGTGCACGAGAGGGTATTTGATAGAATGTCTCTATGAGAGAGTTGGGAGGATGAAGAGGCTGATAGATGGGCCCTACATCTATTTTTACGGCCTAACCATAGGATAGTGGAAAAAAGGACATAGTAACATTATAAGGAGGTATTTGAAAAAACATGTAGCCACGTCAATGGCAAACATGAAAAAATGACTAACGGGTCACATTCATACAACTTCGTGACCGATAGTTTGCATTTTCCTAGTAGGTGACCAATACGCTCATGTGTGGCAATTTTATAGACTACACAGGTGTTTAACTCATACATCTATATGCATGTGAACCTAAACAAATCCCCGAAATTTATTTCAAGACGAATGGAGTACTATTTTTCTCTTTTATAATTGGGCAGCTCTTTTCTTTTTGTTATAAAACGACACGCATAATTGAGACAATTCTCACTCAGCACCGCGTCATAATTGAGACTAAAAAAACAAGATCGTCAACCAAAACCCAGAGCAAAATGTGAATTTGGCCGTAGTTTTGCTGGGATAGGTGTGATGTCTGAATGAATCAAGTGACGGAGAGACGACTGACTTGCCACCGATCTTGGCCAACAATAGATGTTAGAGGCAGTTAAACTGGAAATTCACACATAATGATCTAAAGAGATTCCCCTCTGTCAGTTGGAAAGAGGCAATTACTTCTATTATCTAAAAAAAAACTCCCACTATTAGTCCTACAATTTAAAAATGCCATCTCGACCAGGTTGAGCGTCACACTGAACTGCCAAGTGCCAACCATGTTTTCTCAAAGATGTATGCCAAGTTGACATTCCGGTCTATTGACATCCGGCAGAAAAAACTAGTGCGCTGCCCGGAATGCAAGCAATAGAAATCCTAGTTCATGTGAGGTCAGAGTGGATTTGCTAAAAAAAAATCCCCGAGACGACAGGAGCTGTCAGGTACTAACAGGCTAAAGGGGATATAATATTACAGATCGTGATGATACATGAACATTGGGGCAAATATATATCCGGACCAAATCAAATCTGCAGATTCGTCAACCGCTTGAATAATCTCCACCGGTTAGTGGTGATCACTTCAGAAGCTCCAAGGCCAACACAAAAGGCGTGGCCTTTCTGCTGGTTCATGAACACGAGCGGCTAATGAGATGAACTGATGTATCTGCTGGTTCAGAACTATCATGTCTGATAAAAAACGGTGTTCCTTTGAAATGTTTATTTTTCCTAGGTCTGGGTAGCTTGTCAATTGTCATAGTTTGTTGGCGAAAACGAGTAAATTAAATAAGAAACAGAGCCTAAATTATGGTAGATGGTGTCATCAAACCTTCACGATATATTTGGGGCCTCTTTTATTTGCACGATTGCAAAACTCATGAATAGAAAAACTATAGGAAGGCATACACCTAATCCTCCGAAAATATTCCCGCAAACCAGTTTCAACATGCCATGACATCTAACTTCACATGTTCCTAGTGCCATATAGTTTCCACTGAAAAAGGGGAAAAAATCCATGAGATTGGATTAACTGAAAAAAATCCCGAATGCAAGCAAAGTAGGTTATATGGGGAAAATTCACATGATTTCCGGTGATACAACCCAAAATAAGTATTACTTAAATTCGTAAGAAATATATTCACTAAACATGTAACAATATCTTGTTTTATCAGGATCATCATCATAGTCAGCGGCATGACTTTAGCTAATGCCAACCGTGGGATTGTTGTAGAATTGGTCAGTGGACACCTGGGAGAAAACAATGAACTTTGTTTATCGGGAGAAAACCATGAGCTGAGCTCATTAGAGCATCTCTAGCGGACATCGTAGAAGAGCAAAACTATAAAAATAATTGTCACTTTTTGGTTTCGCGTGATAAAAATGGGCGACCGAATCGAAAAAAAATTTAGGGCCCCCGAAAAAACACCCACGCGGAACCAAAAAAACCCAGGTTTCGAGACCGACCTGGACGCGAACCATATCCTCCATTTTCGTTGGCGGCAGGGAAGTTTGAGCTCCGCCCGCACAGCCGCCGACCGCCGTCGTAGATTTAGGTCGCGCTCGCTCGATTCCTCGCGCAGAAGGTCGCCGGAGCCCGCCGACCCCGTTCCCCAGCCGCTGTGGATTGGAAAACACCTCCTGACACAGATCCGTCCGCGCCCCACCACCGCCTTCCTCCCGCCGCCCATCAAAGGTAAAATCCGCCATCGCTCGAGTTCGAGCTCGTAGATCTCCTCTCCGCAAGCTCTAAATATCGTTCGTGATTTGCAGATGGACTTGGACCCTTGCGAGCAATTTTTGTTGGACGACTTGTCCTCCTTCGATGACTCGGATGTGGAGATGCTGGTCGGGAACCACCGTCAACACATGATGGTGGCCGTTCTCGCCCTCGAGGAGGAGGATGACAGCAGGAGGAAGAGGCGGTGAGGCTCCACGGTCAGGTGCCTTTGCATCCCTCGCAACCGTAAGTTGGGAAACGACATGCTCATGCGAGATTATTTCGCCGAGGTACCCACATACCCACCCCACCTCTTTCGTAGATGCTATTGAATGCGCCGCTCGCTGTTCGTGAAGATAGTGAAAGCTTGCGAGGCCAAGACGCGGTACATCAAGCGTCGAAGAAATGCCGCGGGGCTGCTTAGATTCAGCCCGTACCAAAAAATCTCCGTGGCCATGAGAGTGTTCGCATATGGTATCCCGGCCGATTATGCCGATGAGTATCTTTGCATCGGCGAAGATACGACTATGGAGAGTGTTCGTAGATTTTCCAAGACGATTATTCGCATTTTTGGCCCGATGTATCTGCGAGCACCGAACGAGCAGGACACAATTAGGTTGATGGCGATGAATGAGAGAAGAGGATGGTCGGGCATGCTAGGAAGCATAGATTGTATGCATTAGACTTGGAAAAACTGTCCGAAGGCATGGCACGGGCAATATTGTGGCAAAAGCCGAGATGCAACAATTGTGCTAGAAGCTGTTGCATCCGAGGACTTGTGGATTTGGCATTGTTTCTTTGGTTTGACTGGCACCCTTATTGATATCAATATACTCCATAGATCTCCTCTATTGCAAAGCTATCTAGTGGTGAAGCACCCGCTTGCAACTACACCGTCAATGGTTCTAATTATGACAAAGGGTATTATCTAACTGACGGTATTTATTCTCGTTGGGCTACATTTGTCAAGACCATCTCGAATCCTGAAACTAGAAAAGAGATTAAATTTGCAAAGACTCAAGAGAGTGCCCGGAAGAACATTGAGAGAGCCTTTGGTATTTTGCAAGCTCAATTTGCAGTTGTGCGAGGTCCAGCTCATTTTTGGGACAAGAAAACTCTCAATGACATAATGACATGTTGTGTCATTCTTCACAACATGATTATTGAGAATGAGAGGGGTCTAGACTTGGACATCTTCTACGAAAATGTTGGCAGTCGTGTGAAGCCAACTAGAAATCCAAATGCCATCCAAGCCTTCCTTCAAACCTACCGAGACATTGAAAACATGATCACCCACGACCAGCTGCAGCATGACCTCATTGAGCACCACTGGCAGCTATTTGGAAGGAACTAGGCTGCCATATGCGCGAACATACCCTTGTTGTGGCGGAACAGACCCTTGTTGTGGCGGAACAGCTATTTGGGAGGAACTAGGCTGCCATATGTAGTGAAATTGATAGAAAATAGTTTAATTTATGGGTTCGACCCTTGTTGTGGCGGAACAGACTCCGTATGCGCGAAACTGGAAAAAGGGAATATTTTATTTTCTGGTTCGAGTTTCTGGTTTCTGTTCCGCCCGCCATCCACAACCTGACAAAACCGTAAAATGCGGCCTAAAAACGCGTTTTCTGGTTCGTCCTTTTACGGTGTCTGCTAGAGATTCTCTTAGGGTCAATGTCATGACCAGATGTTGTCCTTTCGCTTTGTTAAGGAAAACAGCAGGAAAATATAGATGTGGTACTTTTGATCTAATCAAGCAGAGAGACCCCATCTTTGACTTTTCTAATTTATTTTCTCCATTTTTCAAGATTTAGTGTAATGTAGCTTTTTTAATACATGAACATTTATTCATACATAAACAAATTTATTTTTATTTTTATAATTTCCTTCTTTTTAAGTGTTTTAAATGTTCATGTTTTATGACAAATGTGTGTTGTCTTTAAAATTTTGTTCATAATCCTAAAAAAAATGTTCACAAGCTTCAAAAAAATTGAGGTTCAAAGAATATCCACGGGGTTAAGAAATTACATACATGAGTTCAGAAAAGTTTTAGGGGGTTCAAAAATATTCGGAGTTCAAAAACATGTAAAAACAATTCGAAAGATCATATTCATGGTTTCAAAGAATGTTCACAGGGCTCAAAAATGTACATTGGTTCCAAATGCCTGAGATGTTTCCGTTTGCAATCCAAACATATACATGACTAAAAGACTTATAATTAGTAGAAACATGAAATAAAATTCCAAATTTATTAAAAAATAAAATAGTAGAAAATAAGGGAGTTTGATTTGTCTAGATTTGCATCTATCTGTTCACTAAAACACGTCTAGATACATACAAATCTAGACAAATTCAAGTCACTCATTTATTAACAAAAGGATACCAGCCTTTGGACAGTATTGGTGCGACCCATGAAGCAAAAAAAAGATATATGGAGCTAAGAGCGTGGATTTGGTGCTCCACCATGGTGGACTTTTTTCAAATAATTCAAATTTAAAAATTCTAAAAATTCAAAGAAAATACCGGGATGTAGATAGTGATTTACAATACGCACTTGCAAAAACTCATTTGAAAATACTTTGTATTTGGCCTCAAAAAAAAAGAAATTTTTAGACCTGGATGTAAACAGTACAATTTTAATGGGCCTCATATTTGGAGGCAGCAATTCGGTTCATGCACCCATTGTGAGAAAACATATTTTTAAAATGTCAAAAAAATTAAAAACAAATTTTATATATACATTCAAACATTTTATGTTGGTTCAGAAGTTTTAGGGATCGAAGAACATTTTATGTGTTGTGTGTAGAAGTGACAAAAAATGTCATGTGAATAGACATATTTTTGTCTTTTTATAAACGACACATAAAATGTTCTTTCATCCTGAAAACTTGTGAACCAACATAAAATGTTCTAATGTATATGCGGAATTGTTTATTTGAATTTTTTAACATTTTGAAATATGTTTTCTTATAATGGGTGCATTTGCACCTGGGAGCCAAAGTGAATATCCGCTCATTTTTTCTAGAATTTGTCATATTTGTCTTTTTACCGTACCCAGAATACAAAGTATTTTTGGATGAAAATTTGTAGACATGTATTTTATATTGTTAGCTACATGAAGAGAATTGTTTCTTAATATTTGATACATTTTGGAAAATTCAAAAAAATCCACCATAGAGCCCATGCTCAATATTGATTTTCTGAGACGGAAATCCCCTAATTCCGTGAGTAGGAGCTCTTTCGGAGCAAGGGACATTTCACCTGAAGAGGTGTCTTCATGGGCCACTTCAATTGAAGCCCAGTAAAATGGTATTGTTATTATTTTTAATCTTAATAAATCATTAATATATTATCCTGTTTCTATTTATTAATAAAAACCTATTTAGTTGTCAATTATTTTTTTGAATGCATGAACATTTTAGAAACTGGATTAATCATTATTTCAAAGATGAAAATTTTGGTGAATCCAATTAAAATCATGTGAAATCCTTGAACATTTTTTAAACCCCATGAATATGTTAGGAACCTTGAGAGATTAGTTTCTAACCAGTAAATATTATTTAAATCCCATTAAAGTATTTTTTACATGAAATTTTTTATATGAACTTCTACATTTTTTAGATAAAAACTGAAAGAAAAGGAGGATATAAATAAAGTAAAACATAAAATAAAAATAAAAAAGGAAAAAAATACTAGCAAAGAGTATATCGGTAATGGGCCCAACCCACCACCTAACCCCTTCACACGGAATGGGTTGCGCCTTATCAGGCAGCAATACAGCAATAGGAATTGCTTACTGGTGTTTTTGGCTCGTAGATATAAATACATCTATTATAAAAAATGCGTAAATAAAAATGTAAAGAAATTTGAACGAAAAATTTCTGAGTACATCAGAGTACTTTATGTTGACGCACAAAGTTTTGCAAGAAAAGAGCACTTTTTTGTTCGCTTGTGCAAGAAAGACAAAAAATGTCTTCGAATAGTCATGCTTTGAGCATAAAAAATTAACTCTTTTACAAAGCCAAAAAACATATTTTTGCGCCGAAACATTGTGTGTAAACACAAAATGTCCCAAGGTATATAGATATTTTCTTTTCAGAATTTGTTTCCATTTCAAAATATGTATTTAAATAATGGGTGCATCTACACCTATGAGATAATGTGGATTACCCTTGCTCGGTGCCTCTAGTCTATGGATGGCGATGGGTATCTGAAACCGCTAATCCGACAGGTACCCATGTAAAACAGGGAGGGTTTGGTAAAAAAAACCAGGGAATACTTATCGGTAAGAAATTAGACCCGTCGGGTCTAGCGGGGGTGAGTCTGGGGGTGGAAAACCCATACCCGCAGACCCATAAACCCGACTATGACACCCCTAGGCCTCATGTCATGTCACATCCCAATTTGATATTAGGGTGGTAGTGTTGGCTAATATATTGAAGGCGTCAGACAAACACTTTGCTTTAGGGCCGCCAGTGGAGCTGTTTTTCACCCAACGCCCTAATAGCCTAGCATATATGATGTTAGGGCCGGTGGAGAGGATCTTACCTAGGTATCATCCGGGTCGCATCAAGAGCTACACCCGAGCAGCAAAGCTGCACAAAAGGGTCTCCTGGTCATGCTAGAAAAATGTTGAAATGGACCTTTTCCGGACGCGAGCCACAGCGAACGAAGGAGCCAGACCTGGCCAATATTCACATGCACCCAACCTCTGATGTGTGCAAATGCAACCTTTGGTAACTAACCAAATATTATTCTCTCCTCATCCAGGTTGGGTTGACACAACTAACCAAACGTCCATTTTGTCTTCTGTAATTTATCCACTTAGCCAGGGTGAGCTTTAGCCCGAGTGGCCGCTCGGGCTTGCCAAAGTGTGCTTTCCTTGTATTACTACATGATTATCTATGGAAATTTATCCAAATTAATGGAACTATAGTCATGGTTTGTCAGACTTCCAAGGGCATGTTTGGTTTCTAATCACAATTTGTCAAGTCTAAGTTTGACAAGTGTAGCTACCATAAAAGGTATGGCTGGAAAATTAGAGGCCACAAAGTATGGAAAACTTTTGCCAAAAAATTCACTCTATTACAAGTGGCGCCTACTAATAATAAAGCCTACCATACTAAAGTGTGGAAAGAACCAAACATATTTAAAATTGTAAACTTTAGATTGGCAAACTATGACAGTGAACCAAACAACCCTTAAAATTCTATGGGGTTTGTCGTTGCATTCAACCTCGTTTTCTAGGTTAGTATCCGCAATACCATACGCTCAAGCCTCACACACGAAACCAAATAGACCATTTGTCGTTAGGATATAGTCTAGTAGCGCCAAGATATTGGCCTTTGGATGTAGAGGAGGATGATGAGGAAGGTAATGAAGAGATAATGCAATTATCTTCTACTTTTACTACCACCAGCAAAATACTCCATATAATGCTTTTAGTGTGAAATCAAAGATTAGTAATAGGAAGATTTACTGACAATTATTCTTATGATTGGTTTGGAATGGTAGAGGCATAGAGGTACTAGAAAAGTTAGATTGTCTAAAAGATAATGTCTCTGAGTTAGATTTAGTTGTTTGCATACAAGAAACTAAGAAAAATTCTTTTAATTATTCTTGGTTAGATGGTATTAGTGGTATAAAGGGATTCATTTTGCTATTGGAACTTTCTAGAGGTGCTGCTCGGGGCTCCCGATGGGGCAGGGTGAATGAGGAGTTATTTTAGGTTGATATTTGCATTGCTAGAAGATATTTCGCTAGGATGGTGCTACTTGATAAGATCATATGTTTTAAATGTAATTTAGTTAATGACTATGGTGCTTCCAAATTTTAAGATAAAGGAGATTTTCTAGTTGATCTTGTACAATATTTAGGTTGTATTTATTTTACTTTTATGTTTGCTGGAAATTTCGATATTACCACGGAAAGTGTTGAGAGGAAAAAATTCAAAAATAAAAAGGATAAGTGGTTCTTCTACTGTAATGCAATTATTGAACACTGGGCTTATTGGAGTTAGATATTTCTGGTAGAAACTTTGCCTGGTCGAATAACCAATGAGATCCCATGTTTGAGAAATTAGATAGGATTCTTGTGAGTCCTGCATGGGAGCAAATTTTACTCTTGTAACTGTAAAAAACCTAGTTAGAGGAGTTCCTGACCATGTTGCAATTGTTATAGATTATGGATTGAAAACCAGTAGCTTATAGACCTTTTCATTTTTTAACTTAGTTGGTTTCTTACTGATGATCTAGCTAAGGTTGTACATAAATAATGGCTTCGGGATTTCAATGGGGACAACCCAGCTGATGTTTGGGCGCATAGAATGAGATTTATCAAGGATGGAATCTAAATGTTGATAGTGTGCATAGAAAATAGAAGAAAGTTTTTTTTGTTTAATTAGATATAATAGAAATTAATAGTGAGCTTGATGGATTATCAGATGCTACTATGAACTTAGATATGACTTGCAAAAATAGTTAAATTATATTTTAAGGGAAGAAGATATTATATGGAGACAAAGAGCTGGAGAACAAGATATTAGATAGGGGGTAGAAACACTAGATATTGCATGGCAAAATATAGTGGTAGGAAGAGAAAAATATAATTTTTAGATTTATTCAAGAGTAAGGGATTGTGCAAGGGGATGGCACCCTTTTAAAGTTTGCTTTTTTTATAAAAGCTTGTTTGGGCTTGTTAGTTTACCAACTGTAGCTTTGTCCACTACTTAGAAAATATTTTGACCGAGGAGATGCAATCTAAATTAGGTGCTAGATTCACCATATAAGAAGTTAAGAATGTTGTTTCTCTATGAAAAACAAAGCTTGAGACCCTCATAGGCTTCCCATCGAATTTTACCAGAACTTTTGGGAGTTGATTCATCAGACCTGGTGGAACTTGTTTACTTGTTTTTTGACGATAAGTTCGATATTTATAGATTTAATTATGGTACCATAATTCTAATTCCAAAAGGTACGGGGCTGATAAAATTCAAATGTTTCGGCCTATTTGTTTTCTTAATGTTTTCTTCAAAATCTTTACTAAATGATGAAGGAACTTCCAAAGTACAAGTTGGTTAAGGGTCATTTTATTTTGGATAATTTTGTTATGTTGCACAATAAAATTCACTCATTACATTCAGAAAGAAATCTGGTGTCCTCTTTAAAGTGGATTTCGAGAAGGTGTACGAGAATGTTAACTAGGAGTTTATTTTTCCTTCTAGCTTTGTCAAATGGACTAGGAAATCAGTACAAGGAGGTAAAAATTAATTTCATGGTTTATAATAACCTAGGAAAATATTCGTGACTAGGAAAGGCCTAAGGCAAGAAGACCCTTTTTCACCAATATTGTTTAACATAGCAGTTGGTGTTCTTGCTAGCCTAGTTTTGAGGGCACAAGAACAAGGTTTTATCAAAGGAAAAATGCATGTGTTTTTTTTAACATGGATTGTATATTTTACAGTACCTGGACGATATGATCTTTATGTTTGAAGATAGTTTGAAATATGCCTGAAATCTAAAAATTATTTTATGTAATTTTGAGCATTTGTCAAACCTCAAAATTAACTTCCTTTAAAGTGAACTTTACTGTTTTGGTAATGCTGCTAGAAAGAAGGATGAATATGTCCATATATTCACTTGCAAATCTAGGAGTTTCCCTTTTAAGTATTTAGGACTGTCTTTGTATTATAAAAGATTAAACAATTCTGATTGGAAACCTGCCGGGAGAAGGTGGAGAAGAAAACCCCTCGCTGATAGGGTGGATTGTTATACTTAGGAGGTAGACTGATTTTAACTGAAATATACTTGAGTATTGTGCCAAACCATATTCTTTCCTTTTTTAGAATCCATGTTGGTGTTAGGAAATGTATAGACTTTTTCCAAGCCCATGTATTGTGGAGGAGAAAGGAGTTAAGAAATAGCATCTTGTCAAACGGGTGGTTCTGTGTCAACCCAGGGACCAAGGGGACTTTGTTTTTTGGAAAGGAGCATATATTAATATCGTGATGATATCAATTACACCCAGCTTCTGCAACAACGCATTATCCTATTGGCATTACGGATGCACACAACAAAAGAAAAGAATTACAAAAAAAGCCCTGCTACAATGATAAGATCATTAGTAGCAGTGACACTAACCCCATCAGAACAACACTAGAAGTCCAGCATCTCCAATAACGACGCCTTAAAGAAAGAAACAGAGCACAAGCACCATCATCGCCCAATAAAAGATCATAGGTTTTCACCTGGAGAAAGTCTCAACTCACAAAACAATGTCTTCACCAAGGTCATTGCCAGGCACAACCAATTAAGGGCAGACTTTGGATTTTCACCCTGCAAGATAAGATTGTGAACTCCTCCTGTGATGCCACCCCCACTTTCCGATGCCGCTGCTACAATTCACGAATCATCAAGCCAATTCCTTATCGCCACAGGACTCGACCCACCATAGCTAGTCCACAAATCTTGGCTTTCATGACATTCTCCGCACACTGACTTCACCATGGAACTAAAGGCATGTTCCACGATGGCAACAGACTGCAGAGCTTCGCCTTGCTCCCTCTGAAACCAAACGGTCAAAAAAACACCGGTTGCGCGCGACCGAATCCCATCCGTTCCAGCAATCTCCATGCATGAATCGCCCATGGGAGTTCACCGGCGGATCCTTCCGGAACACGACACTCCCACCAGATCAATAAAAACAGACTGAAAGTAAATCTTCGTCTTGGCGTGAGAGAAACCCTAGGACTGCGCCCCTGAGAGCAGATGCGACCCGCGCCGCCATCTGCCAAGGGAGAACCGCCATCAAAGCCCGAGGCCGCCGCCCCGACTTCCAGACCCCGCCGCCATCAGATCGCCATCGGGCCGACAACCTTCGAGCGCCCAAGGGGCTCCCTGCGGGAGATAGGCCACCACGTGAGGAAGTAGCCCCGCTGTCACCATTGGACAGCCGGATTTTGCCCGCCGGTGTCCTCCGGTGACATCGGAGGAGAGGTGGGAGGAGGAGCCGGGGCGGCGGCAGCTTAGAGTTCCGCCCGTGCCGCCTCCCCCGAGAACAGCGCGTGCGGCTTATTTCCCCTAGGTTACCTTATTTTCGATCTTGGTCAGTTTTGGTCCGTCAGTAGATGGTACATCGGGACCAAAGGGATTAGGTGTGACTAATCTAGCCTTAAAAAATATTATCTTTCTTTGTAAGTGGTTGTGGAGGGTTGAAAATGAAGGAGACTGGCAAAGTTTCCTTCTACGCAAATACATTAACATGGGACTATTATACAAGACATAAAGTTCGCTAGCTATTCTCACTTCTGGTCAGGTCTGATGGAAATAAAAATATTTTTTATAGTTAAAGTCAAAGAATTCTAGGAGATGGAAAAAAGACTCGGTTTTAGGAAGATGTGTGGGCAGAGGATAGACATTTATGTGTTGCATTTCCTAGACTATATAGTCTCTCGTAACATAACTGTGGCTAAGGTATTTGTGCAAAATTTTGATTGTATTAGATTTCATAGATATTTGTGTGGTGAAAACTTTTTATATTGTGGAGCAAGCTATTAGATATGTGCAGTCATGTGGTGTCATCTGATACCCCTGACAAAGTGATCTTGGACTTTGACTAATTCTGGCATCTTCTTGGTTAAACCGTTGTACACTTACTTAGTTGCTAGAAGAGTAGTATTCCCTTACAAGAGGCTGAAGCTACCTCTTAAAATCAAAGCATTCGTTTGGATACTGTAACTACCTCGGTGAACTACGCTCCTAGATACAAGCCTGGATGAGTGGTAGTGGTTGAAATAGTACGGTGGGGCCCCAAAAGCCACTCACTGGTAGTCCTTTCAGACGTCCCAACCACTACCCTCTCAACGGGACCTGTACGGGCGGCGTAGTCGGCAGGCGAAGGGATCAACTACGTACACAAGTGGGTATGTACGCAAGCCACCATACAAGAGTACATCAGAGCCACACCATCTAGAAAGAAAGGAAATATAGCAACGCCATACGGCAAGATTCAAATGACCTAGATAAAACTATATTTTAGGATACTTCCTCATACAACACACATCAGAGTATCATGCGGAAGCGGCAAACAGAATCCGAGTACGGATAAGAAGCAAATCGGCATAAGATGCCATAGAAATAAGCACATCCCAACTACAGGTCTCACGGATCCCCGTTCCCGGAATCTCTACACCGAACGATCGTTGCCCACATCTTGACTTCTTCCACCCAAAGATCCGTCCCGTGAAGGTACCGTTCATCGAATCAAGAATTTATCGTGAGACCCTAAGGGTACTCAGAAGTCTTAATGCCTCTAAAGGGGAAACAACCAGGGTGACGCAATTGCGAAAGATAAACCCTAGCAGTTCTATAGATAAACGCTAACCATCCGCCTAACCAATGATAGACGGATGTCCGTGAATTAAGAACGGCAGTTATAATGGTAATCTCATCGATCCATCCTCCTCCTCGCTACCAACAAGGAAGCGGACGAATAACCCCCATCCGCTGGCAATTTTATTAACCATTCCATGAGTGTTGCACTATTTACTAGTCAAGTTACTTAGTCGATTAACGGTACTTTAGTTATGCTTGTCTATGATCAAGAAACTGCTCCAAGTCGTCCATATCCGCGGACACGGCTTTGAAAGTTTTACCGGCGGGTGCACCAATAGCAACACACGCCGATCAACCTCGGAAAACCAAATCAAAACCCAACGAGGCCTTCACGACAAAGCAATCACAGGATTCAGAAATATTTCAGGGGGACACCCCTTGGAGTACACCCGCAACGAAGTAAGCAAGCGCCGAGACGGACTCAAGGTTTGCGTCAGTGGTTGTAAACGACAGCAAATCCCCAATCGGGATCGCCGATACCGAAAACATTCCGCTGACCTAAACGATGCAGGTGATCCTCGCACAATTTAAATACGTAAAGTAGCATGGCATAAGTTCAGATAGTAAATAAAACCTCAAACTAGTTTGTGGCCCCAAGAAATAAGACGGAATCAAGCTCTAGCTCAGGGGGGTCCCATATACCTCCCGGCTGTGGATAGCGCGATAAATCAAGGAACAGGAATCAAGTACTCGGGGTCTTACGGGCCACAAGTGAGCAGAAAACCAAATAGCAGATGTTGCTCACCGCCACTTTCTTTAGTTATCCCGAACTACTCAAAGTTAAGTTGTTTAGGTACCTCATTATTCAACAGACTCTCACATACCCTACACATGCTGTTCTACGACTCGCATGGCTCAAACAACTCCTATAGTAGTGGCTCATGGGATGGAGGAACAAGCTTGGTGGGGTTTAAAAGTAAAGGCTATGCATACTTGGGATTCAATTTAATGCAATCGCGACTCAATGATGCAAGAATAAGATAGAGGCAATAGGTACTGTATGTATGCAAGCATGTGGAAGTGCTTGCCTGTTAACTCAGTTGAAGCGAGGGACGGATCTGGGTAGTGCTCCTGGTTCTCTTGATATAACCCCTGCTCAGTGTCTATCCGAGAAAATCCAAACAAACAAGGCCAACATGAATACAGAGCACAAGCATATGAATAATATGCGTCAAGCAAACAATCATGCCATGATGAATGATGCACAAGTTGCATGGCAATAAGTAGCATGGCATGGGTGAGGTGTGGAGGACAAGAAATAACATTTTAATTGGGTTTTAGTCACATTTTATTGTCAAATTAGTTGCTGTATATTATATATTTACATGATGCATGCTTCAAGTCAATTCATGGATAGCATAAACAGAAAGGTCTCGTCGAGCTGATCAATTTAGACATATCATTTGTTGAATTTGGAATTATAAATCAAAAGTTATTAATTATTTAAATTCCAGTGGCATTTGTGGTAATTTAGATTAACTTGGAATTTTAATTGTGCAAAAGGCAATATGGATGGCATATTTGGAATCCTCTCATTTTTCTGATATCCAAACATATATCATTTGTCAAATTTGGATTAATATATGAAAAGTTGTTTGAATCTGAAAAATATTTGAATTTGAATATTCAGAAAAAGATTTGAATAAATTAAACAGAACCAGCCAAACTTTCTACACCCAGCCGATTCCAGCCTGGTCACTGACAGGTGGGGACAGGCGCACCTGGACCCACATGCCAGCGGCTAGGAGGGGGGGGGAAGGACCGCGGGTTTATACTCGAAAACGCCAGGAGCCTTTTTATAAAATTCCAGCGACACAGACAGGTGGGCCAAAACGTACTGCGGGTTAAGCGTAAAATCTAGCAGGGGTTACGCGCAAAAAGGCCGCCGTACTGTTGATCTTCTCTGCCTGACGAACTGAACCAACCATGCGCGACAGAGGAAAAAGGCGCGGGCTCGATCCACGATCATGGACGCACTTGTAATGGGCGAACCAAGGTCGGGTTTGGGAGATGCTAGGAGGGGGCTAAGCGGCTAGGTAAGCTGGGGCGCGACGCGGCGACGCAGAAGACGCGTGCGCACGCGACGCACACAGAGCGCTCGACGCTGGGTCTGGCGGGTACAGAGGGCTACGGCGAGGACGGAGAGGTCAGGGGGGTTCGGTTGCTCACCGCGGGCTCGGCGGTGGGCTCGGATCTGGCGCGAAGCAGAACGACGGGAGGCGAAGCCCAATGAGCTAGGGTTTGTGGACTGAGCGGCGCTTCTGGCGCGCTGGTCCTTCTCCTCCTTGCTCCGTACCGTGGCGACGCCTTGGGACCTCTGAGCCTCCTAGACAACCTCGGCTTGCCTCCTGGAACGAGCACGCTAGCGAGAGGCCGACGATCGCCGGCGTCGGGGCACTGCGGTGGAGAAGGGGCAGAGGGGAGCGAGGCAGGCCTCCGGGGTGGGATCTGGGGAGGCCAGAGAGGTGAGGAAGAGGATAAGAACAGGGGCGAGGAGGGGCTAGCGTGGGGGAGGGGTAGATGGCCAGGGTGGCGTCGGTGTCACCCTTCCCTTCACGTGCTCGGCTCGGTCAGGCCAGGGCAAGGCAGGGCACTAGAGGGGGCAGTGGGGTGGCGAGGCAGGAGGCCGGCAGTGGCCCCAGGGTCGTGGTGTGAGGCAGAGAGGGGAAAAGAGGGAGGGAGAGGGCTGCTGCTAGGGTTTAGATAGCTAGGAGGGGTCCTTGGACGTGGGGGGTGGTAGGTGGCTGGGAGAGGGTGCTGGGGTGGGGCCTGCATGGAAGGGAGAGGGGAGAGATGGAGTAGGACATGGTGATCAAGCTAGAAGCTAGAAAGGGAAAGGGGTACTTAGGGTTTAGCTAAGGGAAGGTGTAGATTAGAGGGAAAAAGGGTGGCTTAGGGTTAGGTTTAGCTAATATGGGGTTTGGGGTAGATTGTTGGGTTTGGCTAGGAGGGGGTAAGAAAGGGGGAGGTGGTACTATAGGTTGATCAAGCATGCTCCAAACTAGCCTTAGCAAGATCAAGCAAGAAAAAGAGGAGAGGAGAGAGAGATGGCCATGTGATGAAGGGTGCTCTATGATCCATGCATGCTCCAACATTGATCAAGCAAGGTCCAAGAGACAAGGAGGGTTTTAGGGTTGGTGCATGCCTCATGAGCACATGTGTGTGCATGGGGCATGGGGTAGGGGTTTAGCTAAAGGGGAGAAGTGAGGGGGAAGATTTGATGAAGAAAACTACAAGCCCAAAACAAGATTAAACCAAAGGGAAGATGATCCACTTAGAAACCAAGTAAAAGCCAAATACTAGAAAAGGTGGCACTTGCATGGCCCATGCAAAATAATTAATGCCAAATTTATCCTTGTGAAAACAATAATTTTAACATGGCATTATTCATATGCATTCCCAAAAGGTGGGCAAGGCCAAGCAAAGATTATGGGTGTAATCCAAACAACCAACATGAGCTAGAGATAAATTAACAAAATGCCAAGCTCAGATTAGTTGGATGGTGGAATTATAAGGTGGTGATAGAAAAGGGGGTGGAGTCAATAAGAGAGATGCCCTCAACTCAACTTGGGCATTTAACAATATATCAAGAACCAAATACAATATCAAGAGGCAACTACAATTAATCATGCACATGAGATAAGAACCAAACAAGAAAGGGTTTTGTATGATGCTCAAATGCAAGGTGGAGCAAGGTGGCATGATGATATGAACATGATATGATGATGATGCAACAATTATATGTTGGAAGTGGCCCTTTTTATTATTATAACATGTAGCATTACAGGTGTTAGACAACTGGGATGCTACAACTCTCCCCCACTAACAGGAATCTCGCCCCGAGATTCTAGGAAGAAGAAGAAGAAACAAAAAGAGAAGGATGGTTGGCACGGAGTTCATCTTCACGCTCCCATGTGGCTTCATCAACAGAATGGTGTGACCACTGCACCTTGCAAAACTTGATGGACTTGTTGCGAGTCCTTCGTTCTGCGGTCTCAAGGATTTTGGTGGGTTGTTCTTGATAAGACAGATCTTCTTGGAGGTCGATTAGCTCATGATCCACGGTCTTGCCGGGGTCTTTGAAGCACTTCTTGAGCTGAGAGATGTGGAAAACATCATGGACTTTGAGTTTTTCCGGAAGCTCAAGTGCATAAGCAACTTCTCCTCTTCTACCACATATCTTGAAAGGACCGATGTATCTAGGAGCCAACTTTCCTTTGATACCGAAGCGGTGTGTTCCTCTCATGGGAGTGACACGGTAACGAGATCACCAGTGCATATACCATATCCGTGTGCTTCTGTCATAGTTGCTCTTCCGACGACTTTGAGCAATCTTCGTGTTCTCGAATGATATGCACCTTCTCCTCCGCTTGGGTTACAATGTCAGGGCCAAACCAGATTCTTTCTCCTGCACCTGACCAACCAATAGGAGTTCTGCACTTGCGTCCATAGAGAGCCTCGAATGGTGCCATCTTCAGACTCTTCTGGAAGCTGTTGTTGTAGGAGAATTCAGCATATGGAAGGCATTCCTCCCACTTCATGCCAAAAGAGATGACGCAAGCTCTAAGCATGTCCTCCAGAATCTGATTGATTCTCTCCACTTGTCCTTGCGACTGAGGGTGGTAAGCAGTGCTGAAGTTCAACTTTGTTCCCAAAGCTTTTTGGAAACTCTCCCAGAACTTTGAGGTGAAGATGCTTCCACGGTCTGAACTGATTTCAAGTGGAACCCCATACAAAGAGACAATCCTGTTGATATAGAGCTCAGCCAACTGAATTCCAGAAATTGTTTCTTTGACTGGGAAGAAATGAGCCACTTTAGAAAGCCTGTCGATGACAACAAAAATTGCATTGTTGCCCTTCTGCGACCTTGGAAAGCCAGTGATGAAGTCCATCTCTACTTTCTCCCATTTCCATTCCGGAGGTTTCAATGGCTGTAGAAGACCAAATGGTTTCTGATGGACAGCCTTGACTCTGCGGCAGACATCACATTCTGAGACATACTTGGCACAATACCGTTTCAACCCAGGCCACCAGTATTGTGTTTTCAAGTCCATGTACATCTTTGTGCTGCCAGGATGGATAGAAAGAACCGAATCATGTGCCTCCTTGAGAACTTGGTCTCTCAGACCCGGGTAGTTTGGAACAAACATCCGGTGTTCAAAGAAGAGCGTGCCTTGATCATCCACGTGGAAGGACTCATACTTCGGAAGGTCAAGCTTAGCGATGAGCTTTTTGGTGTGCGGATCACCAAGCTGACGAGAGCGAATCTGTTCTTCCAAGAGAGGAGTAGCCAGAAGGTTCAGGAGATGCCCTTGTTCCACAATTTCCAGGTTTAGCTGACGGAATTCCTCGCACAAGAGAGGTTGTTGCTCTTCCACCATGAGGTTGTTGACATAAGCTTTTCTGCTAAGCGCATCTGCCATGACATTTGCTTTTCCTGGAGTGTAGTTGATAGTCACATCGAAGTCATTGATTGCTTCAATCCATCTCCTCTGCCGAAGGTTGAGATCCGGTTGAGTGAAGATATACTTAAAACTCTTGTGGTCCGAGAAGATCTCTAGCGGTTACCAAGCAAGTAGTGCCTCCATAGCTTCAAAGCAAAGACAATCTTTGCTAGCTCAAGGTCATGTGTGGATAGTTGATCTCATGCGTCTTCAATGACGAGAGGCATAAGCAACCACTGTCTCTCTTGCATAAGGACCGCACCCAATCCTTGCAAAGAGGCGCCACAGAATATCTGGAAAGGCTTAGATGTATCCGGAGGAACCAAGACTGGTGTGGAAGTGAGCTTCTCTTTGAGTGTCTCAAAACTTTCTTAGGCAGGAGTCCACAGTACTTCTTGCCTTTCTTGAGGAGATCGGTAAGAGGCTTTGCTATCTTCGAGAAGTTCTGCAAAGCGACGGCAATAGCTAGCCAAGCCGAGAAACTCCGCACTTCCTTGACATTAGCAGGAGGAAGCCATTCAACTATTGTCTTCACGGTTTCCGGGTTGACTGCAATGCCCTTGGCAGAGATAACATGACCCAAGTATGTTACTTCAGGCAGCCAAAACTCACACTTAGAGAACTTTGCATACAAGCGGTTCTCACGGAGCTTGTTTAAGACACACCGCAGGTGCTCTTCATGCTCCTCCTTAGACTTGGAATAGACCAGAATGTCATCCAGATATACTACCACGAACTTATCAAGGTACTCCATGAAAACGGAGTTCATCAGCCTCGAGAAGGTAGCAGGTGCGTTGGTGAGACCGAAAGACATGACCGTGTACTCATACAGGCCATAGCGGGTGGTGAAAGCTGTCTTGGGCACATCTTCTTTGCGAATTTTGATTTGGTGATAACCACTTCTCAAGTCCAGCTTAGAGAACACCACAACTCCTGCTAGCTGATCAAAAAGATCATTTATCCGAGGAAGAGGATATTTGTTCTTGATGGTTTTAGCATTTAGAGCCCGGTAGTCAACACATAGCCTATCGGTTCTGTCACGCTTCTTCACAAAGATTGTTGGGCTACCCCAAGAAGAAGTGCTATGTTGAATGAAACCCAACTTCTCTTGTTCATCAAGTTGTCGTTTGAGTTCAACCAACTCAGAAGGACCCATTTTATATGGCCGCTTGGAGATAGGAGCCGTTCCAGGTTCAAGCTCAATCACGAATTCAACCTCGCGATCCGGAGGCATACCGCAACTCTTCGTGAAAGACGTCCGGGAACTCACGGACCATCGGGTACCCTCTCGAATAGCTTCCATAGCATCATCATTCGAGCAGCCAAGGAATAGAGCTGGACAGGGAGTCGACTTGGAGAAAAGACTATATGGCCTTCAGAATCTTCGAGACACCGAGCGTTCAAGACAATCAATCACATGCATTTGTCATCAACCAATCCATGCCCAAGATGACATCAATGTCGAGTTGCAGACAATCAAAGAAGCCAAGAATGAAGAACCACCAATCTCAACTAGATTGCCATGATCGATCTTAGATGCTATCATATTTGCTCCAAAGAAAGAACCATTAACTTCTTAAGAATAGGATCCATTACCAACTCATTCTCATTTGCAAACTTGTGAGACACAAAAGAATGCGATGCACCAGAATCAAAGAGAACTCGCGCAGGGACTGAGTTAACTGAAAGCATACCCATTACAACTCCAGGTGCGAGCTCAGCTTGAGAGGCGTTGATTAGCTTGGCGAACAACCGCAGACCGGTCTTAGTGTTGATGTTGAGAGCCCGAGGCGGGTGCACGAACAAGGAGAGCTTGTTGCAGATCTTGGCGGGGTGGAGGAGAGCTTTGTTCTTCATTGGACAGTTCAGTTTGATGTCCGTGATCTCCACACACGAAGCAAATGCCACCGGTGGAGCGAGTAGCTGGGGACTCGCCAGCGCCCTGGTAATGGTTGTTGTAGCCCCTGGGAGCCGCAGTGGTGAAGTTTGGTGGCCTTGACGTGAAACTCGCAGGTCTTGGTGGAGCCGGGAGCGACGGTGGGGTGTTAGGAACCCAGACACGCCGCTTAGAAGGAGCTGCCATGACTGCAGAGCTTGATGCATCCCTGTTATGTTTCTTGGACTCCTCGAACATTTGCCTGCTTGCCTCCTCTTGCAGTGCTATGTGCTGTAGTTCCAGGAAGGTTGCCGGTCTTGCATGCGTGATTGCATACTTGATCGACGCATTGAGCCCTTGCCTGAACCTTTTCTGCTTCTTCTTGTCATCAGATACCTCATCACCACTATAACGGGACAGATTCATGAAGTTCCTGATATAGGTGTTGACGTTATCATTTCCCTGCTTCAGGTTGAGGAAAGCCTCCTTCATCCTTTCCATCACAATCTCTAAGAGAAACTGTTCTTTGAAAGCTGCAGTGAACCTCTCCCAAGTAGGCTGGAACCCAGTGCAGCTTGCCTTCAAGTAGTTTTCCCACCAAAGAGCTGCATCTCCCTTGAGAAGGTGAGTAGCACACTTGACCCACTGCTCGGAACATCGCCAGCCTCGAGCAACCTTGAGATCTCGCGCAGCCAATCATCCGCGTCAAGAGGTCGGTCAGACACATCAAACTGACGAGGGTTGAACTTGAGGAAGCTCTTGATGTCACCACGCTTGGGAGGTGGAGGAAGTGGAGCAAACTCATTCCTTCTGACGCTCTCCTCAAAGCGCCGGTTCTCTTGCATTGCCGCCAAAGCATTAGCTATGTTTGACAAACAACCCGGTCCGGAGGATGTCCTCCTCGATCCGGCGTGGTGGAGCCATCCTGTCATTGATATAAACTCAAGTCAAGATTATAGTGGAGAATGATAATAATCCAAAATAGTACCAAGATGGAATTAACCAAGATTAAAGGATACAATTATCGAGATGATATTAAAATATCAACAAAGTTCATAGCACCTAAAAGATATTAAGCATATCGCACACGACTGAAAAGGAGTGTGGTACACAAATATATCAAAGAAAAATTTTCCACAAATTTCGGCATTAAAATACCAATAGATGCGCAAAATTACTTAACGAATCAAGATTAGTGACTCTACCGATTCAATATACAAAAGCGAATGATAAAAGTAGTGGTATGGTCGCGACTCCATCCCGCACTGAAATCATTACTCCGCACATGAACAAGTGGAACACATATCCTAACCCCTTCTTCTCACGACGAAACCTAAGATTGGTGACTACGGAAACGAACACCCCAACAAGATAGCGTCGGATACAAAGAGGAAGATAGATTGCGTCGGTTTGCAAAAGCCTGTCGGTATGGAATGTACCAACAGTTGATGACCAAAGGCAGATAAGATAACAACTTGGATGCAACAGATAGACAAGGAATTACACACACACACACAACCTATGGTACTACGGAAACCCAGAAAACGTGAATCCTAGTTTGAACTTTGAGAAGAGGATTGAAAACGTTGCACTTCCTTACCAGAAAAGGGTGGGTGGGAGGGTAAGAAGAAAAATGGAAGCAGTCCTACTCTCGCGTTTTGTTTTTCCCTAATATACATAACTACCAAAATATTTGCTAGACTGACAACGATCGTTTGGCTGAAACCCTGAAGGTCGGGATGGCTCTGATACCAATTGTAACTACCTCGGTGAACTACGCTCCTAGATACAAGCCTGGATGAGTGGTAGTGGTTGAAATAGTACGGTGGGGCCCCAAAAGCCACTCACTGGTAGTCCTTTCAGACGTCCCAACCACTACCCTCTCAACGGGACCTGTCAGGCGTGGTCGGCGGCGAAGGGATCAACTACATTACACAAGTGGGTATGTCGCAAGCCACCATACAAGAGTACATCGAGCCACACCATCTAGAAAGAAAGGAAATATATAGCAGCATACGGCAAGATTCAAATGACCTAGATAAAACTATATTTTAGGATACTTCCTCATACAACACACATCGTAGTATCATGCAAGCGGCAAACAAAATCCGAGTACGGATAAGAAGCAAATCGGCATAAGATGCCATAGAAATAAGCACATCCCAACTACAGGTCTCACGGATCCCCATTCCGGAATCTCTACATCGAGCGATCGTTGCCCACATCTTGACTTCTTCCACCCAAAGTCCGTCACGTGAAGGTACCATTCATCTGAATCAAGAATTTATCGTGTGAGACCCTAAGGGTACTCAGCAAGTCTTAATGCCTCTAAAGGGGACACAACACAGGGTGACGAATTGCAGCGAAAGATAAACCCTAGCAGTTCTAGATAACGCTAACCATCCGCCTAACCAATGATAGACGGATGTCCGTGAATTAAGAACAACAGTTATAATGGTAATCTCATCAGATCCATCCTCCTCCCTGCTTACCAACAAGGAAGCGGATGAATAACCCCCCATCCGTTGGCAATTTTATTAACCATTCCATGAGTGTTGCACTATTTACTAGTCAAGTTACTTAGTCAGATTAAGGCGGTACTTTAGTTATGCTTGTCTATGATCAAGAAACTGTGCTCCAAGTCGTCCATATCCGCGGACACGGCTTTCAGAAAGTTTTACCCGGCCGGGGTGCACCAATAGCAACACACGCTCGATCAACCTCGGAAAAACCAAATCAAAACCCAACAAGGCCTTCACGACTGAACAATCACATGATTCAGAAATATTTATTTCGGGGCCACCCTTGAAGTACACCATAGCACGGAGTAAGCAAGCTCGAGACGGACTCAAGGTTTGCGTCAATGGTCGTAACGACAGATCCCCAATCGGGGGCTATCGATACATGAAAACATTCCGCTGACCTAAAGCGATGCAGTGCTCCTCGCACAATTTAAATACTGAAGTAGCATGGCATAAGTTCAGATAGTAAATAAAACCTCAAACTAGTTTGTGGCCCCAAGAAATAAGACGGAATCAAGCTCTGCTGGGGGTCCCATATACCTCCGGATGTGGATAGCGCGATAAATCAAGGAACAGGAATCAAGTACTCGGGGTCTTACGGGCACAAGTGAGCAGGAAAAACCAAATAGCGTATGTTGCTCACCGGCGCCACTTTCTTTAGTTATCCCAACTACTCGAGTTAAGTTGTTTAGGTACCTCATTATTCACAGACTCACATACCCTACACATGTTGTTCTACGACTGCATGGCTCAAACAACTCCTATAGTAGTGGCTCATGGGATGGAGGAACAAGCTTGGTGGGGTTTAAAAGTAAAGGCTATGCATACTTGGGATTCAATTTAATGCAATCGCGACTCAATGATGCAAGAATAAGATAGAGGCAATAGGTATGTATGCAAGCATGTGGAAGTGCTTGCTGTTAACTCAGTTGAAGCGAGGGACGGATCTGGTAGTGCTCTGGTTCTCTTGATATAACCCCGCTCGAAGGTCTATCCGAGAAAATCCAAACAAACAAGGCCAACATGAATACAGAGCACAAGCATATGAATAAGATGCGTCAAGCAAACAATCATGCCATGATGAATGATGCACAAGTTGCATGGCAATAAGTAGCATGGCATGGGTGAGGTGTGGAGGACAAGAAATAACATTTTAATTGGGTTTTAGTCACATTTTATTGTCAAATTAGTTGCTGTATATTATATATTTACATGATGCATGCTTCAAGTCAAGTCATGGATAGCATAAACAGAAAGGTCTCGTCGAGCTGATCAATTTAGACATATCATTTGTTGAATTTGGAATTATAAATCAAAAGTTATTAATTATTTAAATTCCAGTGGCATTTGTGGTAATTTAGATAAACTTGGAATTTTAATTGTGCAAAAGGCAATATGGATGGCATATTTGGAATCCTCTCATTTTTCTGATATCCAAACATATATCATTTGTCAAATTTGGATTAATATATGAAAAGTTGTTTGAATCTGAAAAATATTTGAATTTGAATATTCAGAAAAAGATTTGAATAAATTAAACAGAACCAGCCAAACTTTCTACACCCAGCCGATTCCAGCCTGGTCACTGACAGGTGGGGACAGGCGCACCTGGACCCACATGCCAGCGGCTAGGAGGGGGAAGGACCGCGGGTTTATTCTCGGAATCGCCAGGAGCCTTTTTATAAAATTCCAGCAGACGCATTGGGCCAAAAAGCGTCTTCATGCGGGTTAAGCGTAAAATCTAGCAGGGGTTACGCGCAAAAAGGCCGCCGTACTGTTGATCTTCTCTGCCTGACGAACTGAACCAACCAAGCGCGACAGAGGAAAAAAGGGGGGCTCGATCCGCGATCGCGGACGCTTGTGTGATGGCCGAACCAAGGCTGGGCTTGGGGAGATGCTAGGAGGGGGCTAAGCGGCTAGGTAGGTAGCGCGCGGCGCGACGCAGAAGACGCGTGCTGCACGCCTGAGCGCTCGGCAGCTGGTCCGGGTGAGGGCTACGGCGAGGACGGAGAGGTCAGGGGGGTTCGGTTGCTCACCGCGGGCTCGGCGGTGGGCTCGGATCTGGTCGGGGCGCAGCAGAACGACGGGGAGGCAGAAGCCCAGCGAGCTAGGGTTTGTGGACGGAGCGGCGTCGGTTCTGGCGAGCTGGTCCTTCTCCTCCTTGCTCCGTGTACCGTGGCGACGCCGGGGACCTCCTGAGCCTCCTAGACAACCTCGGCTCAGCGCTTGCCTCCTGGATCGAGCACGCTAGCGAGAGGCCGACGATCGCCGGCGTCGGGGCACTGCGGTGGAGAAGGGGCAGAGGGGAGCGAGGCAGGCCTCTGGGGTGGGATCTGGGGAGGCCAGAGAGGTGAGGAAGAGGATAAGAACGAGGGGCGAGGAGGGGCTAGCGTGGGGGAGGGGTAGATGGCCAGGGTGGCGTCGGTGTCACCCTTCCCTTCACGTGCTCGGCTCGGTCAGGCCAGGGCAAGGCAGGGCACTAGAGGGGGGGCTGGCAGGTGGGGTAGGCGAGGCCAGGGAGGCCGGCAGGTGGCCCTGGGGTCGTGGCAGGTGAGGCAGAGAGGGGGAGAAAAAGAGGGGAGGGGAGAGGGGCCGGCTCGGGCTAGGGTTTAGATAGCTAGGGGAGGGGTCCTTGGACGTGTGGGGTGGTAGGTGGCTGGTAGAGGGTGCTGGGGTGGGGCCTGCATGGAAGGGAGAGGGGAGAGATGGAGTAGGACATGGTGATCAAGCTAGAAGCTAGAAAGGGAAAGGGGTACTTAGGGTTTAGCTAAGGGAAGGTGTAGATTAGAGGGAAAAAGGGTGGCTTAGGGTTAGGTTTAGCTAATATGGGGTTTGGGGTAGATTGTTGGGTTTGGCTAGGAGGGGGGTAAGAAAGGGGGAGGTGGTACTATAGGTTGATCAAGCATGCTCCAAACTAGCCTTAGCAAGATCAAGCAAGAAAAAGAGGGAGAGGGAGAGAGAGATGGCCATGTGATGAAGGGTGCTCTATGATCCATGCATGCTCCAACATTGATCAAGCAAGGTCCAAGAGACAAGGAGGGTTTTAGGGTTGGTGCATGCCTCATGAGCACATGTGTGTGCATGGGGCATGGGGTAGGGGTTTAGCTAAAGGGGAGAAGTGAGGGGGAAGATTTGATGAAGAAAACTACAAGCCCAAAACAAGATTAAACCAAAGGGAAGATGATCCACTTAGAAACCAAGTAAAAGCCAAATACTAGAAAAGGTGGCACTTGCATGGCCCATGCAAAATAATTAATGCCAAATTTATCCTTGTGAAAACAATAATTTTAACATGGCATTATTCATATGCATTCCCAAAAGGTGGGCAAGGCCAAGCAAAGATTATGGGTGTAATCCAAACAACCAACATGAGCTAGAGATAAATTAACAAAATGCCAAGCTCAGATTAGTTGGATGGTGGAATTATAAGGTGGTGATAGAAAAGGGGGTGGAGTCAATAAGAGAGATGCCCTCAACTCAACTTGGGAATTTAACAATATATCAAGAACCAAATACAATATCAAGAGGCAACTACAATTAATCATGCACATGAGATAAGAACCAAACAAGAAAGGGTTTTGTATGATGCTCAAATGCAAGGTGGAGCAAGGTGGCATGATGATATGAACATGATATGATGATGATGCAACAATTATATGTTGGAAGTGGCCCTTTTTATTATTATAACATGTAGCATTACAGGTGTTAGACAACTGGGATGCTACATATACTAGTTAAAAATAGAGTTTTAACCAAAGATAACCTCAGCAAGGTGGATGAAAAGGTGTCATTGATTGTGAATTTTGCGGAGATAAAGAAAGCCTTACTCACTTATTCTTTGATTGTCCTCTAGCTAGATATAATTGGAGTGTAATTCGTAGTGTGTTGGGTAGTGTTGAAAAATCTAAGAACTTCTTCGATCCTTGCCAGGATTGGATAACTAGATTTTCTGATAGAGACATAGTAGTGGTTATGGTTGGAGTAGGTAGTTTGCTATGGAAAATAAGAAATGAGGCTTGTTTTCTAAGAAAAGTTCCTAGAGTCCCAACCGATGTAATCTTTTCTTTTTGTCGGTTGTTGGATGACTGAAAACTATTGCAGAAAGAAAAGGACAAAGAGGTGATGCAGGCTGACCGTCCGAGAGCATTCTCACTCGTTGAGCGTTAAAGTCGAATAGAACTTGAGGCTACGTGATCAAAGTCACGGTCTTTCCCCTCATATATTTATATGCCAAAGAGATACAAGTACAAGGCAAATACATGTCCGTATCTAGTTAGGAGTCTTGGAGTCTACTCCAAATCGGCGTGGACGCCGTGTCCGTATACTTCTCTAACATGCCCCCGCAGTTTGAACGATGGAGAGTATCGACGTGAATACTGGAGCGAAACTCTCGGAATAATGCAGACGGCACATGAAGCACAAGAACAATGCCAAGAGCAACCTTTTCCCGAACAAAATGTATGTCAAGCTCAATGTGCTTTGTGCACCTATGATGCACAGGATTGGCAGAGAGATACACCGCACTCACATTGTCACAGTAAACAATCGTGGCGGTTTGAATAGGACACTGAAGCTCCTGCATAAGCTGTCGGACCCAACATAATTCGGCCACGGCTGTTGCAACTGCCCGATATTCTGTCTCAGCGCTTGAATGAGAAACCGTCGTTTGACGGCATGAAGACCAGCTAATCAAATTATCTCCAAGATACATGCAAAACCCCGACGTGGTGCGTCTAGTATCCGGGCATAGCCCAATCAGCATCCGAGTAGGCAATAAGAGAATGAGAAATATATTTGTGAAGTGTGAGACCGTGAGAGAGTGTACCCTTGAGATAGCGAAGGATGCGTTTGATAAGAGAGAGATGAGGCTCACGGGGATCATACATGTGAAGACATACTTGTTGGACAACATAGGAGATGTCAGGACGAGTGAGAGTGGCATACTGGAGTGCCTCGGCTAGACTGCGATAGAAGGAGGGATCAGCCACCGGTTGGCCGGCGGTAGAGGAAAGTTTAGACTTAGTATCGATAGGAGTGGTAACAGGATGGCAATCACGCATACCAGCTCGGTTAAGAATGTCTAAGATATACTGATGTTGAGAGAGATGAATGCTATTAGGTGAGCGAGTGACATGGATGCCAAGAAAATGATGAAGGGGACCAAGATCCTTCATTGCGAATTCATGACTGAGAGACGAAGTGATATTTGAGACGAAGGTGGAAGAGGAGGATGTAAGGATAATGTCATAGACATACAGAAGAAGATAGGCCGTATTCGCACCAGGACGAAGAATGAATAAGGAGGCATCAAATTTAGATTCAATGAAATCGATGGTGCGAGCAAAGGAAGAAAAACGTTGAAACCAAGCACGTGGGGCCTGTTTAAGACCATAGAGAGATTTGAGAAGCCTACATACGTGAGTAGGAGTTTGGGGGTTGATGAAACCAGAGGGTTGTTGATGTGGACATCCCATCTATTGATACAACCGTTGTACCTACAGCTACACACATACAAAGACCTATCACAAGATCTCGTGCCAAAAAACTTAACTATCAGGTATTTTCGTTTTTTGGAACTATTCCTCACATACATGAGAATATGATGCTGCCTAAATCAGATGTATTTATTACTCTTAGGAATGATGGACCAAGCATGGACAAGAGGGATAAGCATTGGAGCATGGCCATGCATGGAGATGGCAGCAAGCATGAGATGATTCAAGAGAAGGCCACGGATGAAGCTTTTAGAACTTTGAGGCCACCATAATGAAGAAAGGAGGCTTGGACGAAATATTCAAGATTAATACTTCATAAATTCGTCCATAGCTTAATATGGTGCTGCGACACCTTTATTTTGGGCCAGGCCCATGTAATTTTCGTATGATTTTAAATAGCCACTTTTTAGAGTCCGTATTTGTGGGGAAAAGGACTTCTAGGGTTGGATTCGGCCACCACTTCCATGGCTGGCCGAAACCCCACCTTTTCCTACTTAAATACTCCCCATAGCCGTCACCATAGACTCGGATTTTGTTTAGACATTAAGTTAGCCATCATAGCAACTTCGCCAAGGCTCGAGCGTCGCAGAGGCCTCTTGTACTTCGCACCTATTCAGGATCCCACCTTTTCAATAAATCTTTCCTCTTAATCTGCAATATCTTGATTGCAATATTGGTTCTTACTTGTTCTCGATTTTAGGTAGGAATTAAGACCCTCGCTGGTCAGGCTAATCGTGTTCCGCAGGATCGGTAAACTCCAGGAGATTGGCCTAGCGATTGCATTGGCGCTCGTGTTCGCACGTGTAGTCGGATCGTCAAGCCCGAAATCCACCAAATCGACTATCACCATCTCATCGAAAGATCGGACAGCTTTGCGCTATCAAGTGGTATCAGATTTCAGGTTGCTCGGTGAGATTTTACTGTTTTTGTAGATTAGATCTGTTTTTACCTATAACCCACGAAAAAGCCAAAAACACAGCTAGAGTTTAGATCCATCCCATCACCAATCTACGCCTCGCATTATCTTTTCAGTTTTTGCATTGTTGAATTTGTGTCTGCATCATCGCGTCGAGTTGCTGGTCTTAGTGTCTCGTCCCTTAGAGTTTCGAGTTCTGTTCACAGTAGTCACCGCCACCCTCGCAGATCACCGCCACCATATTCCGCCGCCATACACCCAGCCACCATAAACCCTAAAACTTCGCCACCGCCTTCCTACCGCGACACGGATCCGATCACCTATCCTGCTGTGGCACGAGTCCGAGTGGAGTTATTGTTTCCTAGTTATTTCTTTTTACTTTCCTTCTTTGTTGTTTCCGTGTTAAGCTAAAGTCCGTGTCGAGCTCAGAGTTCGGTCGTAAGTCCAGAAGGAGAGCAAAAAAAAGTTTGGAACAGCCTCCGAAAAAATTTTATGGCTATACTGTTTTTCGACCCCGGGGATCACTTTTCTCCATCGGCCGTTATAGCGACATTTCTTTGGCGCTTGCGCGCTTTCCGGAGCATAATATAAAAATTTCAAAAAAATTTTGGGGCTAACCTATTTTTACACCCCGTAGATCCGTTTTAGACACTCGCCATCATAGTGATTTTCCGCATCTCGGTTCGCTTTTCAGGGTGCCATATCATCATACATTGCTTGTTGTGTCGCGTCGTGACATCGTTGGTGATCTAGGCTCGCGTCTCTAGTACGGTCTAGCCTAGGACCAGCACAGTACCGTCGTTGAGCATTCTTTCAAATTTTGCATTGCTGTTTTGATAATTGCTAACCCCTTTGCTAAGCCTTCCCAGAGCTCCACAGAAATTCTCCACGTGCGGTGTCTCGACTCCTGGTAATCGCTCGGTTCAATCTCTGTACCCACTGATCCTCGCGGTTGCACATCGCCTTTTCCTGCTGTTTGGTAAGAACTTGTAAAAGATTCGTATATTGCTTGACGGATTACGCGTGCCTTCCACCATATTTCCGTAGTATATACTTGTGCTTTTTAAAGGACTAACCATGACAGATACTTCGCGAAACCCTGCCACAGTGACAAACCAAGAACTACATGCCCACTTCTCCGAGCTCTTGGTCGGTCGCGCTGAAGATGTGGATGCACGCCTAGGGGAGTTTGACACCAAGCTCACCAACGCCATGGACAAGATCGATGGACTCGAGAAATCCTTCAATGACAAGCTTGACGCTCGGTTCAGGGAGGTTTTGGCTAGATTGCCGGCACCGGCACCCGCACCCGCCCCATTGGCACCTCGGCATGGCGCACGGCACATTCCGATCACGGGTCGGACTGCTGGTTCGGCTGCCGCCACACCTCGGTGACTCTGCTGCGGTGGCCTTCTCGGACTTACGCGGTGTTGCTGCGACATTGGGGACAGACGACGGGTACTACTACGACCCCGACGACGATGATCTGTTTGATGAGGAGGTTGACCAACCTCCACAGGTACCTGCTGGCCATCCCTGACATTACTACCGCAAAGCTCGACAACCGGTACGTGATGATGATCATGTTGCAAATCTTAAATTAAATATTTCATCTTTTGAGGGTAAATATAATCCTGATGCATATCTTATATGGGAGATGGAAGTAGAACAACGGGCTGCATGTTTAAAATATCTTGAGAATATGCGTGTTAGTGCTGCTACATGTGAATTTACTAAATTTGCTTCCCTTTGGTGGTCTCAGTATTGTCGTTTAAATACTACTACTATTCCTAGTACTTGGACTTCTTTAAAAACTGCTATGCGTGTTCGTTTTGTACCTCCTACTTATCAACGTGATTTACTAAAGAATCTGACATGTTTAGAGCAAGGGAAAAATTCTGTAGAAGAGTATTATCAGGAATTGCAAATGGGGATGGTTTGGTGTGGTCTTGTTGAATATAATGAACAAATGCTTGCACGTTTCTTTGGTGGATTAAACAAGGACATTCAACACATATTAGATTATAAGGAATATAATTCTATCACTCATTTGTTTCATCTTGCTTGCAAAGCCAAACGTGAAGTGCATGATCGCCAAACACCATGGAGGAGGACTAATAATTCTGCAGGTCGCACATCCACTTGGACATCCCGACAATCAGCGCCTCCTTCTCGTGATTCGCCACCAGCTACTACCACATCCAAGGCCACCACAAGATTCCCAGCTGCTCCTCCACCGTCATCCAATGCTCCTGCTCGTAGTGCATCTTCTATGGCTTCCACGAGTAAGACAAAAGATATACAATGCCGCAAGTGCTGGGGTTTTGGTCATATTGAGAGACAGTGCACAACACAACATGTGATGATGGTGCGGGATGATGGTCAATACAATTCAGCGAGTGACTTTGATGAAGATACATTAGCCCTTATTTCTGCTCGAGATGGAGACAATTCTGATGCTGATGAAGAGACAAAGGTAATGGGAGCTGAAGCTGCTGATCAATACAAGAGCTTAATTACACAACGTGTGTTGAGTGTGCAATTGAGCAAATCTGAGCAAGATCAACGCCACAACCTGTTCCAAAGACGTGGTGTTGTCAAGGAAAGAGCTATACGGATCATCATTGATGGAGGGAGTTATAATAATCTGGCTAGTGTTGACATGGTAGAGAAGCTTGCACTTCCAACAAGACAACGCACACATTCATATTACATCCAATGGTTTGAGAGTTCTCGCAAGATCAAGGTAACAAGAACGGTACGCGTGTATTTTACTATTGGTACATATTCTGATTTTGTTGATTGTGATGTTGTACCTATGCAAGCTTGTTCTTTGTTAATTGGTATACCATGGCAATTTGATAGAGAATCTGTTCATAATGGCAAAACTAATCACTATTCTCTTATGCATGATGGAAAGAAAATTGATCTAAAACCTATGACTCCCGAACAGATTTTAAAAGATGATCTTGCTAGAGCTAGTAGAGCTAAAACTGAGGAGAAAAATAAAAGTGAGAATCAGATTGTTGCTGCAGATTTTGTACCACCAAAGAACACTAAATCTGATTCTAAACATGCTACTGAAATACGTTTGAAGAGTCCATGTATGCTTGCAAATAAAATTGATATTGCTGAACTAGATGTCAACAATACTCAATGTTATGCAATTGTCTGCAAAGAGGTTTTGTTTTCATTTGAGGATATGCCTCCTTATTTGCCACCCGCTATTGCTAACCTTTTGCAGGAATATGAGGACGTCTTCCCCGCTGAGCTGCTACCAGGACTACCTCCTATTAGAGGAATTGAGCACCAAATTGATCTAATTCCTGGTGCTACGTTGCCCAACCGCGCGCCTTATAGAACCAATCCAGAGGAGACAAAGGAGATACAACGCCAAATTCAAGAACTACTCGACAGAGATCATATTCGTGAGTCCCTTAGCCCCTGTGCTGTTCCTATTATTTTGGTACCTAAGAAAGATGGTTCTTCGCGCATGTGTACTGATTGTAGAACTATCAATAATATTACTATTCGCTATCGTCATCCTATTCCACGTTTGGACGACATGCTTGATGAATTGAGTGGCTCTACCATGTTTTCTAAAGTTGATTAGCGTAGTGGTTACCACCAGATTCGTATGAAGTTAGGAGATGAATGGAAAACGACATTCAAAACTAAGTTCGGTTTGTATGAGTGGTTAGTGATGCCGTTTGGTTTAACTAATGCACCTAGCACTTTCATGAGATTAATGAACGAAGTTTTACGTGCTTTCATTGGACGTTTTGTGGTAGTCTACTTTGACGATATTCTGATTTATAGCAAATCTTTAGAGGATCATTTGGACCATTTACGTGTTGTTTTCAATGCTTTACATGATGCACGTTTGTTTGGTAATCTTGAGAAGTGCACCTTTTGCACAAATCGAGTTGCGTTTCTTGGCTATGTTTTTACATCACAGGGTATTGAAGTGGATCCAGCCAAGATTGAAGCTATTGAGAATTGGCCACAGCCCAAGATAGTCACACAAGTGAGGAGTTTTCTTGGCCTCGCTGGTTTTTATAGGCGCTTTGTCAAAGACTTTGGATCAATTGCCGCGCCGCTGAATGAACTTACCAAGAAGGATGTGCCCTTTGTTTGGGGGATGCACAACAACAGGCCTTCGTCATATTGAAATATAAGCTAACACATGCTCCTTTACTCCAACTTCCTGATTTTACTAAGACTTTTGAGCTTAAATGTGATGCTAGTGGAATTGGTTTGGGAGGTGTGTTATTACAAGAGGGAAAACCTGTTGCATATTTTAGTGAAAAATTGAGTGGGGCTAGTATGAACTATTCTACTTATGATAAATAATTATATGCGTTGGTTCGGACATTAGAAACTTGGCAACATTATCTATGGCCTAAAGAATTTGTTATACATTCTGATCATGAATCTTTGAAGCATATTCATAGTCAAGCTAAGTTGAATCGTCGTCATGCAAAGTGGGTTGAATTTATTTAGTCTTTTCCTTATGTTATCAAACACAAAAAGGTTAAAGATAATATTATTGCTGATGCTTTGTCGCGCCGTTATGCTTTGTTATCTCAACTTGACTTCAAAATATTTGGATTGGAAACTATTAAGGAACAATATGTGCATGATGCTGAATTTAAAGATGTGTTGCAGAATTGTAGAGATGGTAGAACATGGAACAAGTTCCTCTTCAATGATGGATTTGTGTTCCGTGCTAACAAACTATGCATCCCAGATAGTTCTGTTTGTCTTTTATTGTTACAGGAGGCGCATGGAGGAGGATTGATGGGACACTTTGGTGTCAAGAAGACGGAGGATGTTCTTGCTGCACACTTCTTTTGGCCACGTATGCGTCGAGATGTTGAGAGATTTGTGGCACGCTGCACTAGTCAAAAAGCTAAGTCTCGCCTTAATCCACATGGTTTATATATGCCTCTTCCTGTTCCTAGTGTTCCTTGGGAGGATATTTCTATGGACTTTGTTTTGGGATTGCCACGAACACAGCAGGGGAGGGATAGTATTTTTTGTTGTTGTGGATCGGTTTTCTAAATGGCACACTTTATTCCTTGTCATAAAACGGATGATGCTGCGCACATTGCTGATTTGTTCTTTCGTGAAATTGTTCGTTTGCATGGTGTGCCAAATACTATTGTTTCTGATCATGATACTAAATTTCTTAGTCACTTTTGGAGATGTTTATGGGCTAAGTTGGGGACTAAATTGTTGTTTATTACTACATGTCATCCCCAAACTGATGGACAAACTGAAGTAGTAAATAGAACTTTGTATACTATGTTGCGGGTTGTTTTAAAGAAGAACTTAAAATTGTAGGAAGAGTGTTTACCTCATATAGAATTTGCTTATAATCGTTCGCTGCATTCTACCACAAAGATGTGCCCGTTTGAGATCGTGTATGGTTTTGTTCCTCGTGCACCTATTGATTTATTGCCTTTACCTTCTTCGGTGCAAAATAATTTGGATGCTACACAATGCGCTGAAATGATATTAAACTTGCATAATACTACTAAAAATAACATTGAACACATGAATGCTAAGTATAAACTTGCTGGGGATAAAGGGAGAAAGCATGTTGTGTTTGATGTTGGAGATCTTGTTTGGTTACATTTGCGTAAGGATCGTTTTCCTGATTTACGCAAGTCTAAATTAATGCCGCGTGCTGCTGGTCCCTTTAAGGCGTTAGAGAAAATAAACGATAATGCACATAAACTTGAGTTGCCTGCACAGTCCTATGTTTAACATTGCAGATTTAAAGCCTTACTTTGGTGAGGAAGATGAGATTGCGTCGAGGACGACTTCAATTCAAGAAGAGGAGCATGATATGGACATCCCATCTATTGATACAATCGTTGTACCTACAGCTACACACATACAAGGACCTATCACAAGATCTCGTGCCAAACAACTTAACTATCAGGTACTTTCGTTTCTTGGAACTATTCCTCACATACATGAGAATATGATGCCGCCTAAATCAGATGTATTTATTACTCTTAGGAATGATGGACCAAGCATGGACGAGAGGGACAAGCATTGGAGCATGGCCATGCATGGAGATGGCAGCAAGCATGGGATGATTCAAGAGAAGGCCACGGATGAAGATTTTAAAACTTTGAGGCCACCATAATGAAGAAAGGAGGCTTGGACGAAATATTCAAGATTAAGACTTCACAAATTCGTCCATAGCTTAATATGGTGCTGCGAAACCTTTATTTTGGGCCAGGCCCATGTAATTTTCGCAGGATTTTAAATAGCCACTTTTTAGAGTCCGTAATTGCGGGGAAAAGGACTTCTAGGGTTGGATTCGGCCACCACTTCCATGGCTGGCTGAAACCCCACCTTTTCCTCCTTAAATACTCCCCATAGCCGTCACCATAGACTCGGATTTTGTTTAGACATTAAGTTAGCCATCATAGCAACTTCGCCAAGGCTCGAGCGTCGCAGAGGCCTCTTGTACTTCGCACCTATTCAGGATCCCACCTTTTCAATAAAGCTTTCCTCTTAATCCGCAATATCTTGATTGCAATATTGGTTCTTACTTGTTCTTGATTTTAGGTAGGAATTAAGACCCTCGCTGGTCAGGCTAATCGTGTTCCGCAGGATCGGTAACCTCTAGGAGATTGGCCTAGCGATTGCATTGGCGCTCGTGTTCGCACGTGTAGTCGGATCGTCAAGCCCGAACTCCACCAAATCGACTAACACCATCTCATCGAAAGATCGAACACCTTTGCCCTATCAGTTGTTGACTATAGACAACTTCATCGAGATGACCATGTAGAAAAGCATTTTGACAACGAGTTGGTGGATAGGCCAAGACTTAGAGAGAGCAAGAGATAAGATGATGCGGATGGTGGCGGGTTTAACGATAGGACTAAAGGTTTCATAGAAATCAACGCCCGATTGTTGAGAGAATCCACAGACAACCCAATGAGCTTTGTGTCGGGCAAGAGAGACATCGGCGTTGTATTTGTGACGGAATATCCACTTTACGCTCACAATATTAGCACCAAGAGGAGGGGGAACTAGTGTCCATGTTTGATTGAGCGTGAGAGCATCGAACTCTTCCTGCATGTCATTGCGCCAATTAGATCCACGAAGGGCAGTGAGGTAGTTTGTTGGAATAGGAGAAGAAACAATAACTTGTAGGTTTAGTTTGTCAGGTGGACCAGGGAGGCGAACAGTGGTGGACCGTGTGCGATGCACGACCGGTGTTGGTTGTCGTGGCGGACTGGCAGGTGGTGGACTTGGTGCGGGTGGAGAGTGTCCTGTCGCGGCAGGAGAAGGGGGCGCGGCAGGCTGCCGTGGGCTGGCGGCAGTCAAATCGGCTGCCGCAGCAGAGCATTCTGCCGTGAGCGAGGGAGGAACTGGTGGATCGAAGAGTTCAGGAGAAGTAGATGCAAGAGGTGTCGGCAAGACGGAAGGATCATAGCGAAAATAATGTTCATCGAAGATTACATGTCGGGAGATGATGATGTGACTAGAGGTTAGGTCAAGGCACCGATAGCGTTTGTGGCGAGATGGATATCTGAGGAAGACACATTTGGTAGAACGGATAGAGTTTGTTAGGTGAAGTGGAAGTAATATTTGGGCAGAATAAACAGCCGAAGACACGTAAGGTGTGATAAGGTGGCGTGGTACCTATAAGACGCTCATACGGTGTGGAAAGAGAGGTGGCGTTTGTTGGGAGAATATTGATGAGAAAGGTCGCGGTATGTAGTGCCTCGGCCCAAAGAGAAGGAGGCATCGAAGCTTGGAATAGAAGCGTGCAGATGACATTGTTGGTGGTGTGAATAGCACGTCCAGCCTTGCCGTTTTGCTGCGAGGTGTGTGGACAAAAAAAATCGGAAAAGTGTGCCTTGTTGGGTGAAGAAAGAGTTTACTTTATTATTGTCAAATTCGCGACCATTATCACATTGAATAGCAAGGATGGGAAGGTTGAATTGAGTATGAGCATAGGTATGAAAGGCGGTGAAGGTTGCATAAACATCAGATTTTTTGCAAAGTGGAAAGGTCCAAAAATAATGTGTATAATCATCCACGATAATAAGATAATAAGCATAACCAGAAGTTCTAGGAATTAGTGATGTCCACAAATCACAATGCACTAATTTAAAAGGTTTAATACTATAGGAACCCGAAGAGTAAAAGGGTAGCCTAACATGACGACCTAATTGACAAGCATGACATAAAGACAATGGAGGTGTATTGCTAAAAATATGTTGTTGTTGATGAAGACGTTGTGTAACATCCCAAAAATATTAATCAAGATTATCAAGTTCTAATCACCCAAGTTTAGGGGTAACAAAAAAATTATTATTAAAATCAATATGAATGCATGTGTGTATGTGATGAATGCATGAATGCTTGCAATAACTTGTTTGATTGCTATGAATGGCAATGATTGGTTTAAAGATGAAAACAACATCATCTAAATCATTTCCAAGAAGAATCAAATGAAGAGAAAATAGAAAAATAAAAAATATAAGCAAATGGTCATTTTGACCAAAGTTAACCACTATCACTTTGAGTGTTTCTAGTCCAAGTTCTCTAACAGAAAAAAAATCCAATTCTTTTCACCCCTTGCTAGAACAAGTACAAGTGAACCCAAGCCCACTTTGCAAACCAACAAAAATATATTTCAAATCTCTTAAAATGACCATTCAAAATTGAATCAAGTATAGGTACTAAGATCACCATTTCTCAAAAACCACTCAAACCAGTTCACCTTGCAGCCAAACCCAAGCAACTAGATAATACCAAGTATGAGACCAGTATACCCACCAAATTTCATTCAAAAATTTCAAACTAAATTTCTTTCGGCCATTTCGTCAAACAGTTGGTGAAAACTGTAAACACTGCCTAACTTCTACTGTTTGTGATCAAAGCTTTGTCTAATTATTGTCTCCAAATCTCTCCCCTATCTCCCCCAGTGAGCACACAAGCATTGATCAACCTATTACCCCTACCCTTGGACCAGTGCCATGCCACCCGAGCTCCCCCTTGCCAGCCGACCATGGCTAGCTAGCAGGATCCAACGCCGCGCCTAGCCACCATGTCCAGGAAGCAGCTGACCGTCCACCGCCACCCCCTATCGAGCCCTCGAACGCAGCCAGGCCCTGGACCACCCCAGCACAGTCACGCCCTTTGTCTCTGCGCCATGCCGAGAGCACGCCAGAGCGCCATGCCCGACACGCACGTACACGTCGCGCCTCGCCTTCGCTCCCCGCGCCTGCAATCACCGTGACACCAGGAACCTCCTAGACATCCCCGTTCTCCGCCGCGCGACCCGTAGCACCCGTGCATCGTCAAAACCACTGTCGGTGCCGCTCAGAGCACCAGCATGTTCCGACCAACCTCTACTGCCCCTTGTCGCGCCATTAAGTCCTTGAGCATTGCGAGGAGACCACACACCAACCTACACCCTCCGCCATGCCATTAGCTTGTTGTACCACCGACCCCGACAAGCTCTGCCCATGCCGCACTGCCTCTCTCGCTCGGCTATAAAAGGAGGCCACCCTAGCCCCAATTAGCCACACCATCTCATTCCCCTCTCTCAGAAACCTCCCACACCTCTCCCCAGAGCAAGGCGAGCTCAGCATCGCCGGAATTTGGCCGGAGTCTGCCATGGAGGAGAAGAAGAGAAGCCGTTGATTTGAGCCGGCCCAGGAGCTGCCGTAGCCACCGTTCGAACCGCCGTCATCGACAACGTCATTCGCCCCCAACGCTGACCCTAGCTGGATCCCTAGTGACCCTCACATGACCCCACCACCGCGTTAGGGTTTAAACCTCGCCGGAGCTGTTCGTCGTCGACAATGAGCCTCGGTCGTTAGATTAGATTCTAATCACAAGGTTCAGATTGCCACTTACCGCTTCGCGTAGCCAAAGTCGCTGACGCATGGGGCCATCACTTTAGTCAGCCTGTACGCTGCGCTGTGCGTAGTGGGCCGGCCCAGTTAGTTCCCTCGCAACCCAGTAGATTCAAATTTATATTTTTCCATTTTTGTTCAAACCTAGTTCTGTCAGTAGTTTCAAAAATCGATTCAGAGAGTTTCACTGAACCAAATTGCATGAAACCAATTTTATTAGAAAGGTATTGAAATTTTTAATCCAAGCCCATTGGATTCAAACCATTTGGAAATATTGATCACCTATAGTAAAAATAACAAGGCAGAGACTTTTCTGCATTCAAACATTTTTCAAAAATCAACCATAAATGCTTTTGAGTTGATTCCAACTCTCAAAAATCACATTTGATCAGATCTTTTTGAATATGTAAAAAGATCTAGGTTTAATTGCAGTAATAACAAACAAGTATTAAAAGAATGTCCCATAGGCATTTCTAGTCACTTTAATTAATTAAAATAATAATGTTATACCTTATTAAATTGTGACACCACTTTAAATCATATTCCCAATTATTAAAATATGTGGTGATGACATGTGTCAACATGATCCCATATTTTCATTGGAGAATATTAAATCTTAAGTAGTTTTCAATGAGTAGAAATTACTCTTCCAAAATAAAATAAATAAGACTAAGGCTTTAATCCTTGTGATGATTGTGATGATGCTAGATCATCTAGTGTGAACCTTTGTTTGCTAAACAGAAGTAGTTAAGTATTGTTTTTTGATTGTTGTACCTCGTATTTATTTATAGACGCTAGTACCGACCAAGGATACGAAGAGGAAGGAGACTACTATGAAGGAGAAGGAGAAGAGAACTTCCATCACTACACTACTCAAGGAAAGCCTAACACTGTAAGTTGACTATGCAAGCTACACTATGCAAGTTAAAACTTGCATGATAACTATGCAAACTAGATGCCTTAGGCATATTTGGTTATACCACTTTATTATACCAAATCCCAGTTTTACTTGCAAGATTATTATTTTATTTCTTTATCAAAACTTCTTTATTGCTTTTACTTAGTGACTTGTGAATTTTGGAAAGATATTATAGGTAGCATAAAGAGCATAAAACTTGGCCTAAGTTAGATAGAATTAGATGTTATACTAAGGCATGAGATCTAGATAAGGTTAAGTCACACTTGATTAGCACCCCTCATTAGTGATTACCCTCAACTTTAGTGGCTAGTGCTAAGCATAAAACTTGATCACTTTAGATGGGAATACTTGGTGAAAATGATTATAAAAACCTTGGAATGATGAGTCATTCCAATGAAATGTTTTGACATGTGTTATGAACACCAGATGATTTTGATGATGAAAATGTTGAGGCATGAGCCTTAGCCCTTTATAAAATTGATGGTTGGGTTCGGATGCGATACCATTCCAATTTTACCGTACAACCACAATACCCGAATTTGGGTAGGGCTTGACTAGAAGTTTATATGTCTTAGTATGGGTTCCCTTGCGGAAAAGGTTTGAGATGAGGCTACCTCGTTATGATTCTCCACCTGTGCAGTTCCCAAGATGACAGATGGTCATGGTTGGGAGGCCAAACTCATAGGGGAGGTGCCTATACTAGGGTGTGTAATTGAAAGGTTAGGATTGATTATCCGCATACTGAGTATGGTGATTCAGGATTGTTCCTGACGGATGTATCGAATGTTGTGGTGAAAGTGTACCACCTCTGCAGAGTGTCAAACTATTCAAATAGCCGCGTCCATGGTTATGGACAGTTGGAGTGGACATACTTTTCTGTCGTCAGATGTTTTCAAAATGACTTGTGAAATGAACTATAAATTTGATCTGACCACAACAAGGTTGTAACATGAAAATTAAGTTCCCACTTAGGTGTTGTAGAACATTAAACTAGTTTTGTTTATTTCTAAACTCAGTTAGAGATAAACCTTGCTTTTTTGCAAATAAAACTAGAGCTTAGGATTCCTACTCAAACTTCTTACTTGTTAGTATTAGTTTGCGAGTACTTAAAGAGTACTCATGGCTTTGTCCCTGGCTATTCCTATGGCCAGACTATGAGGAGGACTATCAGGATGATGGACAGTAGGAAGTCTATAACAACTAGAATCTTCTCCCATCATCAACATTGCCTGTGACCCTGAAGATGGAGCTTCGACCACGCTACCATTATTATATTATTCTGCTGCGTTGATTGTATTAAGACTGGATCATGATATCCTTTATTTGTAAGACCTTTATTATGGTTTGTAATGGATGATGAACTATGGTACCAATCTGTTATGTCTCGCAAAAATAGTAATCTTGGGATTGCGATGTATGGTATAACATGCATCTGGATTATAAATCCGGGTGTTGACAAGTTGGTATCAGAGCCATCCTGACCATAGGAGACCCTAGTTAAAATGGATGCTTGAATCAAAACCTTAGTTTTAAAACCAAAAGAAGTGAGTATTTATGAAAACCTATTCTCATTCTTATCACTGAGATTCTTTCAAGAAAAATTCATGTTCCTCCAAAAATTCTTGCAAATCCTACATAAAATTTGACACACTTGATCACTCTACTAACTTACTTATCCTACATTTTTATAGATGGACGTGAAGTATAGCAAGTTCTACCAGTTGGGCAATGGAGGAGAGCTTTTGAGCGCGATTTAGACCAACTCTCGGAACTTCTTGAGCACCCGCACCCCGAGTTCTTTGAAGCATAGCTCAACGATCAGCAAGGGGGAGAATTACAATGGCTGATAGTTGCAAGCCACAGAGGTAAGATGGAAGCACCCACCTCAGAGGGAATCCAATTCACCTTAAGAGAGAACAACTGGCTGTACGGACTCGCCAGGGCTATGCAGTAAACTCTTGCCTGTCTATGTGGGCAAAGCATCAATCAGATCAAGGGCACCCGCTTTGAATTCTACGCAAAGCGTGATGCTATGGGACAGTCATTGAGGTGCCATACCACCTGGAGCTGAAGCATCAGGTGGATCATATTAGCTTCATGTTGTATGATAGGCAGAAAGAGTTTGACAATGCCCGCTCCTTGATGACCCACAAGTATAGGGGGTGTATCGTAGTACTTTCGATAAATAGGAGTGTCGATCCCAATGAGGAGCAGAAGGTGCTGAACAGTGGTATGGAGCAGGAAATCCCTGTGAATACTTAACAAACGGATTTTTAGTGCTTTTTTGATAAGGCAACAAAACAAAGAGCAAGTAACATAAGTAACAAACAAACGGAGCAAGTGGCCCAATACTTTCTTAGCAAAGGACAAGCCGGTGGAAATACTTATAAGGACCAAACGTTCTCGAGGACACATGGGAATTCTGTCAAGTGCTTTCGCTTCAAATAGCTGAGTACTCTTATTTGGTGTTCGTCAGTGTTGTGTGGTGAACCTATGCTAACATACCGCCCTTCCTAGGACTAATACATACTAGTGATTAAACCCCCTACAAACATCCATAACTACAGGAAAGTAATTAAGATATAAATCTAACCACAGCCTTAAACTCTGAGATCCTACACTCCCTTATGCAAAGGTCTCCTAATGGGGGTTCAGGTTTCTGTCACTTCGGCAACCCCACAATTAGTAGCCAAATACACAATGTATTCCCCTAGGCCTATAAATGGTGAAGTGTCATGTAGTCGACGTTCACATGACACCACTAGAAGAATAGCACCAGAACTTAAATACTAAACCATTGAATAATAACTCATCACAGATTCACTACTAAAACATGACTTCTCCCATGTCCTCAAGAACTAAATGAATTACTCACAAGACATCATATGGATCAATATCAAAGGTGATATGATAATGGATAACAATCTGAACATAAACAATAATCCAATGGTTCCACTCACAAGCATCAACTACAATAGTAATTAACACCGGGAAAGTTCCCCCTAAGATATCCAACACAATTGTTACAGCGGGACGGAGTGGTGATGATGGTGCTGGTGGAGATGATGGTGTGGATGATCATGATGATGATCCCGATGAAGCCTAGCTTGATGATGGTGTTGATGGCGACGGTCTCCCCTCTGCAGGAAGGAATTCCCCCGGTAGAAATCTATTTGCCGGAGAGATCTTTCTCTCTCGGTGTTTTCCGCCCCCAGAGGCGACGGAAATCTATCTGTGGCCGCTCTCCTGGTGTTAGGGTTCTGTAGGGAAGTTATAGGAGAAGGGGGAGAGTCGGAGGCCGGGAAGGTGGGCCTAACCTGCCCTAGGCGCGGCCTTAGGTGGGCCCGCGCCTAGGGGTGTGGGCCCCCTGTGGCCTCCCTTCGCTCCTCCTTCTGGCTTCCTTCGTCTTCTGGTAAAATAATATGTTTCCATATTTTTCTGCTATTTTTCTGATCTTCCTGAAATTGCACCAAAACGCCTTGTTTTCCATCAGAATCCAGACTCCGGCAGTCCATCCTCTAAGAATCATCCAACATGCATAAACAGATGAAAATCCATAAGTAATACCTCATAATAAGACAAATACAATGAATAGAGGTAAATTATGATATAGAATGGTGATGGAAATTGGTCGTATCAAGTCCCCCAAGCTTGGACTTTGCTTGTCCCCAAGCGAATACTGAGCTCAGTAAACATGTCCAGGGTTTATGGAGTGAAGTGTCCATAAAATAATACGAACAATAAGCATCACGCTTACCATTGCACAACTCATAGAAGAAAGCAACTCACCATTATATAACTTAGCTTGCAACCAAGTACAGCAGTCACAATAGAGATGCATAAAGATAAATCATAATTGGAATTGGCAAACTTTTTCTTGGTCAGAGAACACCTAGTAAACAGTTTCACAAAAGTTTTTTGTAGAAGTTTCAAAACAGGAGCACTCTTTGCTCAAAAAGGTTTTTCACAAGTGAAGGCTTTCAAAGTAATACTCAATAGATAAGAGTTTTGTGCAAACAAGGAAGATAAAGAACATGATTGAATAAATCATCATATGAATGCTTGAAACACAACAAATCAAATGCTTGCTAGAGATAGAGAGGAAGTAGGTTTACTGACTCAACTTGGAAGTGTGAGAAAGGTCCCTTCTTAGAGGGTAGCAGGGATTACAAGTCATAAAGAGCTTCCAAAAAATTATGGTACTTACTAGCTTTGAGCCCTCATTGCCCCTATCATAAGCATCTTGAGATGATTAAGGTTAAAGTGAACAAAGATGGAGTATATGCTTGACGAAATATAAGTTGGAAATCTCATGTCCCTTGAATATGAGGGCCACTCCTCATGTATACTCAACTTTGGGTCCAGGTAAGTTCTTGTCATTGTAAGTATTTGCATATCATTGAGAATCGCCAACGGGGTACCCCTTGCAGATGGTACAGGAGCTTTCCCATAACCAAAATGACATGGCAAGAAGACAATGAGCATCTCAACGATCTTTTTATTTACTATGTGTATAGCTTTCTATTGAGGATGCTTCATAGATGACTCACTATGGTGATGCTGCAAGTTTCCACCATGATTGAGCATTGCTTAGGCTAGCGGCCCAGGCGTTTCTCTAACACAAAATACAAACTCCATGGACTTACAAGTTCCCTCTTTATTTCACACCGTTGACATCCATAGACAAAAGAGCATGATATCAACTGAGTACGACAAGGTACAAGTGCAGTGTTGAAAACGTTCCCCGTGACAGCACGGTTCTGCTAATTCCAACGTATAGATGCATGAATATACAACTTCGATGTTCACAATGGTTCAAGTCTATTAGGGGCAAGTAAATAAAGTGTGCCATCAAGTTCGTGAGAGCTTTACTAACTAGTTTTCACATAACAAAATACTTTTTAATTTGAAAGGTAGATGAAGCTTGAGAATTTGCTAGGAATAGCAAAACCTACTAGGTAGATATGGTGGACACAAGTGGCAAAAGTTCGGGTTTAAAGGATTTTGGAAACATGAGAAGTATGCCTTCTCAAAACAGGTTTTTCGCTAGCAAGGTTGGGTAGCAAGCAAAAGAGTTGAAAGAAACAAGAAAACATACAAGTAATAAAGCCAAACATGCAATCTTCCTTGAAGACACAAACGAATCTTAAATAAAGAATACTAAGCTTATGAGCCAACAAGAAAGAAAACAAATAATGCCAAATACATGTAAGCTCTTTCTTTCTTTCTTTCTCTTACTTTCAAACTAATGCCACTGACCAGAACTTGGTTTGCCAAAACCAATTTAGATCCACTTGATGATCCCAAAGTGGTGCCAATACTGAACAACAAGATCCATCATATAATAGAGATTGCAAACTAAAATAAGAAGTGCAAAAAGTAAAAGATGAGACTTCTCATTAATATTCCAATAAAGGCACTCACACCAATGGTTACATAGATAATCAACTAAAGGAGAGATACTTCCACATGCAAACCAAACTATAAGATAACCCCTCAACCATAGATATGAATCCACTAAAAAGGTAAAAGACAAAAGATAATGGTGATAATACCGCGACACTCCCCCAAGCTTGGAACAAGCCAAGGGGATGCCAAACCTGATGATGAATTACTCCTTCGTTGGTGGTGGTGTTCTCTTGATAAGGTCTTCAACAAGTTTCTTCAAATCCTCCATATCGAAGGCTAGAGTACGAATTAACTCCGAATTATGCTCAATGCAGCCCACGATCAACTCGAATCGAGGATCCCAGTCCTTGTTATTCTTCCTCCATTCTTCCAAGTTAGAGCATTTCTTCCCTGCATGGTTAGAACAAGGGGTACTAGGAGGAAGTGTGCGTGGATCAAGGATATGACGCGGATTTCTCCTTCCTATAGACATCCGTGTTGTCCTCCTAAGCTGGGTAGGTTGTGCCACGAAACCAATGCTTGCGACGGTAGCGCGAGTGTCCGATTGCTTGTTATCCTCCATGTCTCCTTCATAACCTACCGGAATCTCTTCCTCCTTTGGAACTTGAGGTTCTTCTTCTTCGGGCTTCTTCCCTTTGTCGTCGGCGGAGGCCATGGTGCTCTAAACTTGAGAAGATTTCCTAACAGAAACAGATCGAAACGAAAACGCGACGAGAACACGATGCACGAACCTCGGGGGATTCGGGGGGTTATATATTATGAAGTTTCAATGCATAAGGAAGGTTTTGACACAGAAACAAAGCGGAGAGAGAGTTCGAGGGTGGAACACCCCCCTCAGGCGTGGCCAGGCTGGGTCGGCGCTTGGGGTGGGTTTGTCCACCCCGGGCTCTGTTTCCTCTTCAGTTTCATCTCATAACTTCCCTTATGTATTAAAAACATCAAAAATATAAAAAGATTTTGGGTTTCACGAACCTTCTGTTTTCACCACTTTTACCTATTCAAAGACAAACTCTGCAGATTCTGGTGTTTGGCTTCTGATAAATTCTTTTGGAGTTTTCATTTGAATAACATCAACTTATTCATTATAAGAATCTCCAGAGATATAATGTTTTAGTCTTTGACCATTCACCACCTGTGTTATGTCATCTTTTAGAGAAGAAAATCTGATGGCACCTGAACGGTACACTTCCTGGATAACAAAAGGTCCTTCCCATTTGGAGAGTAGTTTCCCTGCAAAAAATCTGAGACGAGACCTATACAAAAGAACTTTCTCACCAACATGGAACTCCCTTTTGAGAATTCTCCTATCATGCCATCTTTTTACTTTTTCCTTAAAGAGTCTAGCATTTTAGTAAGCTTCACCTCTCCACTCATCTAGATTACTTAAGTTGAGCAGTATTTTCTCACCAGCACGTCTAAAGTCTCTATTCAACTCTTTCACTGCCCCAATAAGCTTTGTGTTCTAATTCTAAACGCAAGTGACAAGCCTTCCCATAGACCATTTTGTAAGGACATATCCCCATAGGATTTTTATAAGCAGTTCTATAAGCCCACAAAGCGTCATTCAACTTTTTAGCCCAATTTTTCCTAGATCTATTGACAATCTTCTGCAAGATAGATTTGATTTCCCTATTGGAAAGTTCTACTTTCCCACTAGTTTGGGGGTGATAATATGAAGCTATTCTGTGGTTTACATCATACTTAGCGAGATTTTTTCTAAAACCCCCATGAGAAATGAGAGCCTCCATCAGTCATGAGATATCTAGGCACACCGAACCTAGGAAAAATGACATCTTTGAGCATTTTCAAAGATGTTTTACCATCAGCACTGCTTGTAGGTATGGCTTCTACCCACTTTATAACATAGTCAACAACAACAAGAATATGTCTATACCCTTTTGAAGGAGGAAAAGTCCCCATAAACTCAAATCCCCAACAATCAAAAGGTTCAATAACAAGAGAATAATTCATAGGCATTTCATTGCGTCTATAGATGTTACCTACTCGTTGGCATTCATCACATGATAAGACAAACTTCCTTGCATCTTTAAAAAGGGTAGGCCAATAAAATCCAGATTGTAAAACCTTTTGTGTAGTCCTATCCCCAGCATGATGTCCTCCATAAGCACTGCCATGACATTTTCTCAATATCTCTTGTTGTTCAAATTATGGAACACATCTTCGCATAATACCATCTACTCCTTCTTTATATAAGTGTGGGTCATCCCAAAAGTAATGCCTTAGATCATAAAAGAATTTCCTTCTTTGCTGGGCTGTAAAGGTTGGAGGCAAATACTTGGAAACAATAAAATTATCATAATCAGCATACCAAGGACTCTCATGTGGACTTACCCTTATTGCAGCTAACTGCTCATTTGGAAAACTATCATTAACAGGCAAAGGGTCAAAAGAAAGTTTTTCCAAACGATATAAATTATCAGCAACAGGATTATCAACACCTTTCCTATCCATAATATGCAGATCAAACTCTTGCAAAAGCAACACCCACCTTATAAGCCTAGACTAAGCGTCCTTCTTCGTCATAAGGTATTTAATAGCTGCATGATCAGTATGAATAGTAACCTTGGAATGAACAATATAAGGCCTAAACTTATCACAAGCAAATATTACAGCTAAGAACTCCTTTTCAGTACTAGCATAATTCTTTTGAGAAGCATCCAGAGTCTTGCTAGCATAATGAATAACATTCAACTTCTTGTGAACACGTTGTCCCAAGACAGCACCCACAGAAAAATCACTAGCATCACACATAATTTCAAAAGGTAAACTCCAATTAGGTGGTTGGACTATAGGAGCAGTTGTTAAAGCTTTCTTCAAAGTTTCAAAAGCTACCTTACAATCATCATCAAAAACAAAAGGTATATCTTTTTGAAGAAGATTAGTAAGGGGCTTTGAAATTTTGGAGAAATATTTAATAAACCTCCTATAGAAACCGGCATGACCAAGGATGCTATGAATACTTTTGATATCTCTAGGGCAAGGCATATTCTCAATTGCTTCAATTTTGGCTCTGTCAACTTTAATGCCTCTTTCAGAGATCTTGTGTCCAAGAACAATTCCTTCATTAACCATGAAATGACATTTCTCCCAATTAAGAACAAGGTTGGTTTATTCACAAATCTACAAAACTTTATCAAGGTTGTGCAAACAATTATCAAAAGAAGTTCCATAGACAGAAAAATCGTCCATGAAAACCTGCACAATTTCTTCACAAAAACCATGAAAGATAGCAGACATACATCTCTGAAAAGTAGCAGGAGCACTACATAAACCAAAAGGCATATGCCTGTAAGCATAAGTACCATAGGGACAAGTGAAAGTAGTTTTCTCTTGGTCCTGTGCTTTCAGAGCAATTTGAGAAAACCCAGAATAACCATCAAGAAAGCAAAAGTGAGTCTTTTTGGACAACCTCTCAAGCATTTGATCAATAAAGGGCAAAGGATAATGATCTTTCTTAGTAACCTTATTAATCTTTCTAAAATCAATGCACATTCTATACCCAACTACTACTCTTTGGGGTATAAGATCATTATCCTCATTAGGCATAACAGTAATTCCACCTTTCTTGGGAACACAATGAACAGGGCTAACCCATTTACTATCAGCAATAGGATAAATAATACCAGCATCAAGGAGTTTTAATACCTCATTTCTTACCACATCCTTCATGGTGTTGGTGCTCGACAACTGGTTTTGCATCAGGTTCTATATTAATAGCATGCTGACATATAGTAGGAGAAATCCCCTTTAAATCATCAAGAGTATAGCCCATAGCACATCGGTGTTTCTTCAATATCTCCAATAACCTTTCTTTTTCCTTTCCTGAAAGTTTAGAACTGATAATAACATGATATATTTTCTTGTCATCAAGATAAGCATATTTAAGATTATCAGGTAAAGGTTTTAATTCGAAAACAGGGTCCCCTTTAGGTGGTAGTGTGGTACCCAAATCTGCCACAGGTAAATCATGCTTAAGTAACTCAGGCTGACGAAGGAAAACCTCGTCAATCTCATTTCTTTCCTTCATGAAGGCATCACTTTCATGCTCTTCCATGAACTGCTGCAAGACATTGTTAGGAGCAAGAGAAATAGCAGAAAGTTGTTCAACCCTGAAGTCCTCATCAGGCAGTTCATTTTCATAAGGAGTTTTGGAAAATTTGGAAAAATTAAACTCATAAGACTCTGCAGCAAACTTAGTCAAAAAAAATTCCTTCCTATAATCTATGATAGCCCCACAAGTGTTCAGAAAGGGTCTACCAAAGATATAGGATAGGTTTTACTAGCTTCTTTACCAAGTACTAGAAAATCAGCAGGATATTTAATCTTACCACAAAGGACCTCCACATCTCTTACAATGCCAATGGGGCAAACTTGCTCCCTATTAGCAAGGTGAATGACCACATCAATGTCCTCAAGCTCACAAGGAACAATCTCATGCATAATTTCCCTGTAAAGCTCATAAGGAATAGCACTGGAACTAGCACCAATATCACATAAACCATAATAGCTATGACTACCAATTTTAACAGAAAGCACAGGGACACTAGCTTTTCTAACTTTCTTAGGATGAGAAATAATATTAGTAGCGTCTTCACAGAAGACAATATGCTCATCCTCTATATTTCTAGTGACAAGATCTTTCACACTAGCTACCAAAGGCTCGATATCAATAAGCTCATCGAACCCTACAGCTTTGTTTGCGCTTTTGCTAACCACATTAGCCATAATAGAGTGTTCCCTTACCTTGGAGGGAAAAGGATCTTCTCAACATAAGGTTCAGGCAAAATAGGATCAGCAATACAAACCTCTATACTGGAAGGAACGTGGGTAACAATGTCTTTATAAGGAGCATGGTACTTGTCCCACTCTTTCTTGGGAATCTCAATATAAGAGGCAAAAGCATTAAAACATTTTGCAAGAACTTGAGGATCAAGACCAAACTTATTGCTAGTATCACGGAAGCTATCAGTTCCCATAAAAGATTTAATGCATTCATAATCATAGTTTATACCTGCCTTTATTCCTTTGTCATTCTACCAAGATTCAGTGTTATCTTGAATACGGTCTAGTAGATCCCATTTAGCTTCTTCCTTCATACGTGTGAATGATCCAGCACAAGAAGCATCTAGTAAATCTTTATCATGCAGAGAAAGCATAGCATAAAAGTTATTGAGAATAATATTGTTAGGGAGTTCATGAATAGGACATTTAAGCATTAGTAACTTCAATCTCCCCCAAGCTTGAGCTGTACTGTCTCCATCAAGAGGCCAAAAGTTATATATAAGATTACTATATTTATGGATCTCACTGAGAGGATAAAATTTAGAGTAAAAGAGAGATGACATCTCCTCCCATTCCATGGATTGTCCATTCTTCAGCAGCTTATACCATTCTTCAGCTCTCCCTTTCAAGGATATGGAGAGTAACTTCTTCTTCACATGTTCAGTTGTGATACCTGCACACTTAAACAACCCGCATAATTCATGGATAAAAAGCAAGTGATCACCAGGATGGACAGTTCCATCCCCAAAATAATAATTATCCATAACACGATTAACAATACTTGTAGGTATCTTAAAAGGATCTATCTCAATAGGAGGTGGTTCATCTACTACCCTAGCAGTGGTAGTAGTTTTCCCAAATAGAAAACCAAGTGGGTTATCCATATTGGAAACAAAGTAACAAGCAGTAACAATAGCAATACTCATAGTGAAAGTTTCCCTTACCAGTTCCACTCTTCAATGTTGCTTCACTCCCCCGGCAACGGCGCTAGAAAATAGTCTTGATGACCCACAAGTATAGGGGGTGTATCGTAGTACTTTTGATAAATAGTAGTGTCGATCCCAACGAGGAGCAGAAGGTCACTACTAGGAAAACGCTCGTTAGTGGCGCACGTGGAAAAGCCATCCGTGGCGCACTGCCCGTGCGCCACTAGTCTTGCGCTGCGACTATCTCCTAGCCGTGACGCACTGCCTGGTGCGCCACGGTTGTGTCGAGATAGGCTTGGCGCACATGCCAGTGCGCCACAGAAAGTTGTCCAGGTGCGCTACGAAATTTATCTTCTGTGGCGCATGTGGCAGTGCGCCACTAGCCTACGCAGGTGCGCTTTAGACACTGTGCGCCACAGAAGCTGTGGCATGTGCGCCACGGGTGTTTTTTTTTTCAATTTCAGATCCAGATGATATACAATACAGATTATATAAAATATTACAGGCAGATATACACACAGATATAAGATATACAGTTATATATATAAATACACAATTCGCAAAACAAGATTGAAACAAATACACATAGATAAGTCCCATACATGAATACATAAGTTATACATTGTTTCGATCAAGTTACAAAGTAGTTGGTCACATGCGAATACACGTGTCTCGAACAAGTTAGAGCTCGGAAGCTCGCCTAGACATCTAAACTAGCTAGACACAAACGTGGGATAAACAACCAAAGACAATAAGCATGATCACCGCGACGAAGGTGTAGGTCTTCATCCGGTTCCTCGTCCTAACTCCCGCTAGATAGCACGTGTATCTATCTTCCGCCTCCGCCATAGTGTTGTACCCTTTGTAGCTATTGCCGCTGAAGCGGTGCACCTATCTCCGGCACTCTTCCCAATCATCGTAGACTCCGGGAACCCGTCCCTTGTACACGACGTACCACGTCATCTACAAGTTGACAATAATAATTAACCGGTGATTGAAAAAAAACATGTATAATTAAAGTCGCATATGAAGATACACTTATAGAAAGTACTCCTAAATCAAAAATACCAAACTCAAAAAGCATTCCTCATATATAACTAGGTTGTTCGACACAGGACTATGCTACGATGGAACTGTCCGCCAAGTAGGATGCACAGCACCTGGCCCTGTGCATAGCACAAGGCGGACAATCCCATCACGGCACATTCACATATATAGTGTGCCAAGACATTTCAATCATCGGCATTATCAAAAAAGATCAAAGTAACTCAAAACTCATGCCTCATATATAACTAGGTCGTTGGACACATGAATATGCTATGACGGAACAATTAGCCAAGTAGGATGTACAACACCTGGACTTGTGCATATCACAAGGCTAACTATCCCGTCGTAGCACATTCACATATATAGTGTGCCACGACATTTCAATCATCGGCATTATTCTCGAAAAAGACCAAAGTAACTCAAAAAGAATGCATCATATATATATACATAGGTCGTTGGACATAGGAATATGCTATGATGGAACTGTGAGCCAAGTAGGAGGCACAAGACCTGGACTTGTGCATATCACAAGGCTCACAATCCCGTTGTAGCAAATTCACATATATATTGTGCCACGACATTTCAATCATTGGAATTATTCTCGAAAAAGACCAAAGTAAATCAAAAAAAATGCCTCATATATATAAATAGGTCGTTGGACACAGGAATATGCTACGACGGAACGGTGAGCCAAGTAGGATGCACAAGACCTAGACTTGTGCATATCACAAGGCTCACAATCCCGTCGTAGCACATTCACATATATAGTGTGCCACGACATTTCAATCATTGGCATTATTCTTGAAGAAAGACTAATAAAGTAAGGAAAAAAGAAGTACCAAAGTGAGAAAAGGACCAAAGAGTAAGCAAAAAAAACAAGCATTGATTGATATTTAATAAGGTGCCACCTCCATGGATCATTCTTGCCGAGCCACCTCCGGTGCTCCATGAACACGGTTTTCGAAGACCCTGAATCTTTCTCTAGTTGGAGATAGCTTGTGTTATCCATGCACCTAACGCATGCGCAGAATCCTTGGATAACCTGCCCCGAGATATACCCGCAACCTGGATAGTCTTGCACCGTAGTGACCAACGTGGCTCTCATAGTGAAATAATCTTGTGCGACGGCATCGTAAGTATTGGCTCCAGATTCCCATAACATGGCTAGCTCCTCTTTCAATAGCCTGAGATACAGATTGATGTCGGTACCAGGTTGTTTCGGCCCTTGAATTAGCATACTCATTTGTATGTACTTCGTCTTCATGCACAACCATGGAGGGAGGTTGTACATCCATACAAACACGGGCCAAGTGTTGTGCGTGCTTCTCTAGCTACCGAACGGATTGAGTCCATCGGTGCTAGCACCAAGCCTGATGTTCCTCGAATCTCCACCGAATTCTGGGAATTCGAGGTCCAATGCTTTCCACTGGCTAGCATCTGAAGGGTGCGTCGGCAGCTCATCCTTTTCGGGGTCATCGTCATCTCCTGGCTTCTTCCTTTCCGCATGCCATTGCATGAGCTTCGCTTCCTTAGGGTCCGCGAAATAGCGCTACAGACGAGGAGTGATAGGAAAGTACCATACCACTTTTCGAGGTGCTTTCTGAAGGGTTTCGCGGCATAGTAAATCAAAATTTTCTACGGATGCGAATAGAGGGAAAGCCAAGATCTAATCTAGGAGATGCAAACAACGAGAGATATTGGATTAGATCTTCATACCCTTGATGATTCGCACAGCGGAACGTTCGTCGAAACGTGGGTGATGTAGTCGTACTCGCTTCACCTCCTCGCGATCCGATCCGATCTAGCACCACAAGTGGCGGTGCCTCCGTGAGATGCACACGTGCAACACCTCGACGTCTCCTACTTCCTTGGTCCAGCAAGTATGGTGGAGATATGGGTTGGATCTACAACACGACGGCGCGGTGCAATTGGTGGAGAATTTCTGCAGCAGGGCTTCGCCTACAAGCAGTCGGGAGGGAGAGAGGAGGGCAGCAGGGCGGCTAGGGTTGAAGGGGAAGGTGTGGGGGGTTGGTGAGCCCCCAGCCCTCTATATATAGAGGGGTGGGCGCAGACCTAGCCCCTCCCCCAAGCCAAGGCCGGCGGCCCCAAGGAGGAAGAGTGGGGGGGCAAGGAACCCCCCCTTCTAGAAGCTCTATCTAGAGTTTAAACCTCTCTTGGCCGACTGGGCCCTATGGGGCCTTGTGCCCCTGGCCCAATGCGGCCACGGCACTCCCTCATAGGCCCATGCCCCCTCCCGGAAGGTGGGGCCACGTTGGTCCCCTTCCGGAAGGTTCTAGAAGCTTCCGATACAATACCGATTAACCCGGAACAATTCCGAACTCCAAAAACTACACTTCCTTATATGAATCTTATTCTCCGGACCACTCCTGAACCTCTCGTGATGTCCCGGATCCCATCCGACACTCCGAACAAAAACTCATAAACCAATTATCCAATCTATCCTAGCGTCGAGACACGTTAAGTGTGTGACCCTGCGGGTTCGAGAATATGCAGACATGATCTTCTATCAATAATCAACAGCGGGGTCTGGAAACCCATATTGACTCCCACACCTTCATCGATGATCATATCGGATGAACCACGATGCCAGGATTCAATCAATCCCATATATATATTCCCTTCGTCTCGCGATATTTTACTTGCCCGAGATTCGATCGTCGGTACCTTCATACCTAGTTCAGTCGTCGGTACCTTCATACCGTAATCCGATATCACTTTGTGATTAACTCCTTAACCACATGCTTGCAAGCGGTGTTGATATCGATTACCGAGTGGGCCCGATGTATATATCTCCGACTTGGGAGGGACAAATCCCATCTCGATACATACAACCCAACAGATACTTTCCGATCACCTGAGAGACACCTTTATGATCACCCTCTCATAGGATGACGTTTGATGACCTCAAAGCTTTCTTCCGATACCAGGGAGTTGTATTATCTCATGGTCTAAGGAATACAATATTTGACATAAGAAAAGCTTCACAAAGACGAACACGATGACACGATCTAATTGCTTCGCTTAGTTTGGGTCTGTCCACCATATCATTCTCCCAATGATATGATCTCATTATCAATTGACAACTCATGTCTATGGTTAGGAAACCTTGACCATCATTGATCAATGAGCTAGTCCATAGAGGCGTACTAGGGACACGGTGTTGTTCACAAACCACAAAAGTATTAAAGTTTCCGCTTAATACAATTCTAGCATGGAATATAAACATTATCATGAACAAGAATTATAATAATAACAGCTTTATTATTGCCTCTAGGGCATAATTCCAACAGTCTCCCACTTGCACTAGAGTCAATAATCTAGTTTACATTTGGCAACAATCTCACACCCATGGCACTGAGGTGCTGATCATGTTTTACACGTGGAAGAGGTTTAGTCAATGGATCTGCGACATTCAGATCTGTATGTACTTTGCTAATCTTCAGATCTCCATCTGCTATATAATCTCGGATTATATGAAACTTGCGGTTGATATGCTTGGTCTTTGGATGATATCTTGGTTCCTTATAAAGTGCTATGGCGCCAGTGTTGTCACACAATATCTCCAGTGGGTCCAAGGCACTTGGCACCACACCAAGCTCAGTGATGAAGTTTCTGATCCAAACTCCTTCACTTGACGCTTCTGCAACAGCCATATATTCCGCTTCTACTGTAGATCCCGCGATCACACTTTGCTTGCAGCTTCTCCAGCTCACAGCTCCTCCATTCAAAATATACACGTATCCTGTCTGAGATTTAGAATCATCCTTGTCGGTGTCAAAACTAGCGTCGACGTAACCTTTTACGACGAGCTGTTCATCACCCCCATAGACTAAGAACATTTCTTTAGTCCTATTTAGGTACTTTAGGATGTTCTTCACGGCTGTCCAGTGTTCCACTCCCGGATCACTTTGATATCTGCTCGTCAAACTAAGAGCATTGGACACATCCGGTCTAGTACACAACATGGCATACATGATAGAACCTATGGCCGAGGCAAAGGCACTTTGCTCATAGCTTCCCTATCATTTACCGTAGCTGGACACTGAGCCTTGCTCAATATCTTACCTGACAACATAGGTACTGAACATTTCTTTGCCTTATCCATTCTGAACCTTTTCAGAACTTTTTCTAGGTATGTACTCTGGCTTAAAGCTATCAGGCGTCTTTGTCTATCTCTATAGATTTTGATGCCCAATATATAAGCAACTTCACCTAGGTCTTTCATTGAAAAACACTTGTTCAAATAACTCTTCACATTGTTAAGAATGTTGATGTCATTTCCAATAATCAATATGTCATCCACATATAGTACCAGAAACGTCACCGAGCTCCCACTCACTTTCTTGTAGATACAAGCTTCGTAGCAATTTGGAACAAATCCAAAGCTCTTGATCACTTGATCAAAACGAAGGTTCCAACTCCGAGATGCTTGCTTCAGTCCATAAATGGAACGCTGAAGTTTGCATACTTTATCAGCATCCTTAGGATCGACAAAACCTTCGGGTTGCATCATATACAACTCTTCATCAATGTTGCCATTGAGGAACGCAGTCTTGACATCCATTTGCCATATTTCATAATCATGAAACGCAGCAATTGCTAATAAAATCCGAATGGACTTAAACATCGCTATGGGAGAGAAAGTATCGTCGTAGTCAACACCTTGAACTTGTCGAAAACCTTTCGCGACAAGCCGTGCTTTATAGACAGTAACATTACCATCCGCGTCCGTTTTCTTCTTGAAGATCCATTTGCACTCAACGGCCTTTCGGTCGCTAGGAGGGTCCACCAAAGTCCATACTTGGTTTTCGCTCATGGATCCCAATTCGGATTTCATGGCTTCTAGCCATTTGTCAGAGTCTGGGCTCATCGTCGCTTCCTCATAGCTTGTAGGTTCACTGTCTTCTACTAACAAGACAGTCAAGACAGGGTTGCCGTACCACTCAGGAGGGGCACGCGACCTTGTCGACCTGCGACGTTCAGTAGTAGCATCGTCCGAAGCTTCATGATCCTTGTCATTAGCTTCCTCTATCGTTGGTGCAGGCGGCACTGGAACAATTTCAGGTGCTGCGCTACTCTCCAACTCAAGAGAAGGTTCAATAACCTCGTCTAGCTCTACTTTCCTCCCACTCACTTCTTTCGAGAGAAACTCCTTCTCAAGAAAGGAACCGTTCTTGCGACAAACACTTTGCCTTCGGTTCTGTGATATAAGGTATACCCAGTAGTTTCCTTAGGGTATCCTATGAAGACGCATTTCTCCGCTTTGGGTTCGAGCTTGTCCGCATCAACTTCCGACGTAAGCTCATCCCCAAACTTTAAGAAACGACAACTTAGGTTTAGCACCAAACCATAGTTCATACGGTGTCGTCTCAACGGATTTAGATGGTGCCCTATTTAAAGTGAATGCAGCGTTTCTAATGCATAACCCAAAAATGATAACGGCAAATCAAGAAGAGACATCATCGATCGGACCATATCTAATAGGGTTCGATTCCTGCTCGGACACACCATTGTTGTGGTGTTCCGGGTGGCGTGAGTTGTGAAACAATTCCGCTTGCTTTAAGATGCGTGAGAAAATCATAACTCAAATATTCGCCCCCACGATCGGATCGTAGAAACTTAATCTTTCTGTTACGATGGTTCTCCACTTCATTCTGAAATTCCTTGAACTTTTCAAACGTTTCAGATTTATGTTTCATTAAATAGATATACCCATATCTACTTAAGTCATCGGTAAAAGTGAGAAAATAGCGATATCCACCGCGCGTCGAAATACTCATCGGTCCGCATACATCGGTATGTATGATTTCCAATAAGTCCGTTGCTCGCTCCATCATACCGGAGAACGGGGTTTTGATCATCTTGCCCATGAGGCATGGTTCGCATGTGTCAAATGATTCAAAATCAAGAGAATCCAAAAGTCCATCAGAATGGAGTTTCTTCATGCGCTTTACACCAATATGACCTAGACGACAGTGCCACAAATAAGTAGTATTATCACTATCTACTTTGCATCTCTTAGCCTCAATGTTATGGATGTGTGTTTCATACCTTTCGAGATTTAGAAGAAATAATCCATTCACAAGAGGTGCATGACCATAAAATTTGTTACTCATATAAATAGAACAACCATTATTCTCCGATTTAAATGAATAACCGTCTTGCAATAAACACGATCCAGAAATAATGTTCACGCTCAACGCAGGCACATAATAACATTTATTAAGGTTTAAAAACTAATCCCGAAGGTAAAACTAAGGAGAGCGTGCCGACGGCCATCACACCAACTGTTGATCCGTTGCCAACGTGCATCGTCACCTCATCCCTCGCAAGCCGTCGTCTATTCCGTAGCTCCTGTTTCGAGGTACAAATATTAGCAACTGAACCGGTATCAAATACCCAGGCACTACAACGAGGGATAGTAAGGAAAACATCAATAACATGTATATCAAATATACCTTTGATGGTGCCAGCCTTCTTGTCCGCTAAGTACTTGGACGATTCGCTTCGATTACCCTTGTCCTTGCAATAGAAGCACTCAAGTCCCGCTTAGGACCGGACTTGAGCTTCTTCTCGCGAGGGCAGCGCTTGCCGCCCTTCTTGAAGAGCTTTGCTCCCTTACCTTTCTTAAAGGTGGGCTTGTTGACCATCAACACATGATTATCCTTTTGATGTCCACTTCGGCCTTGACTTTGCGAAGAGCTCGGTGATCGATCGTGGAACCAACTGATTATGAGTCACTACAAAACTTTTGTAGCCGGGAGGAGTGATTGCAGAACCTGAATCTTGAGCTCCTCTGGAATCGTGCATTCCAATTGCTCAAGCCGTTGAGTGTAGCCCGTCATCTTAATGGCGTGCTCACTAACGGAACTCCCTTCCTCCATCTTGCAGTTAAAGAACTTCTCAGAGATCTCATATCTCTCAGAACAGGCCTGAGTCTGAAACATGGTTTTCAGCTCTTCGAGAATCTCAAAGGGCCCGGGATAGTCTTCAAAACGATTTTGAAGTTCCGGTTCCATAGCAAACAACATCGTGCTCTTAATTACACCATAATCATCTTTGTGCGACTGATAGACAACTTTCTCATCAGCCGGCGCAGTTGCAGCAGGGGGTCACCTAACGCTTTCCCAAGGACATATTCCTTTTGACCGCCAGAGAGAATGATTCTTAGATTGCGGAACCAATTGGTGAAGTTAGACCCATTGTGTCTAAGCTTTTCCTTCTCAGCAAAAAACGTTGAAGTTGAAGTTGGACTTAGCCATGTGATCTACAGTATTTGCAAGTACAATTTAGACTATGTTCATGATAAATAGTTCAACTTAATCAAATTACTAGATGAACTCCCACTAAATTCAACATCCCTCAAGTTGTTTAGTGAACATGATCCAAATTCACCACACCTAATCCGATCATCACGAGAAGAGATGTGGTTTCAATGGTGGACAACGAAGTGTCGATCATATCATTCATATGACTCATGCTTAACCTTTCGGTTCTTGTGTTCCGAGGCCATGTCTGTACATGCTAGGCTCGTCATGTTAGACCCGAGTATTTCCGCGTGTGCAAAACTGGCTTGCACCCGTTGTATGTGAGCGTAGAGTCTATAGCACCCGATCATCACGTGATGCTTGGACACGACAAACTTTCGCAACGGTGCATACTTGGGGAGAACACAGTTTTTATCTTGATCTTTAATTGAGGAATCATCTTATAATGCTACCGTCGCGATCTAAGCAAGATAAGATACATAAAGGGATAAACATCACATGCATATAACTTTATGTGCCATGGTATAGCCAATCTTCGCTCAATGATCTCCATATTGTGCGTTCCGCCATGATCTCCATCACTCCACCATGATTTCCTCCACCACGAATAGCAACTACAACTATTGCTAACTACTTAGCGATAAAGTGAAACTATTACATGGCGTATAAGAAGTTGACACACAGGTCATACACAATTATAAAGACAACCATATATTCTCGCCGGTTGTGTACTCATCGACATGCAAGTCGTGAAACATTACAAAACATGATCATCGCATACAATATACACATCACATCTTGGGCCATACCATATCACAGAAAACACTCCCTGCAAAAACAAGTTAGACGCCTCTACTTTGTTGTTGCATGTTTTACGTGGCTTATGGGAGTAGATGCTAAGAACGATTCTTACCTACGAAAAGCCACAACGGTGATATTATGGTTGCCAAACTCCAGTGTTAATCCCATGACAACTATAGTGAGAGAAACTGACATCCACCAGCCGCATGTGTGGAACAAGCCACACGTCAAGTGCGGAGCCGGTCTCGCGAACGACGTCGCGTAAGGTTGGCCTAGACCGCTTCAATCTCACTATCCCGCGTCATAATAAGAACACAAACAAGAGGCTTGCAACAGAAAACATCAACGCCCGCAACAACCATGTTGCGTTCTACTCGTGAAACACATCTACGCATAGATCTAGCTCTGATACCACTGAAGGGTTTCGCGGCATAGTAAATCAAAATTTTCTACGGATGCGAACAGAGGGAATGCCAAGATCTAATCTAGGAGATGCAAACAACGAGAGAGATTGGATTAGATCTTCATACCCTTGAAGATTCGCACAGCGGAACGTTCGTCGAAACGTGGGTGATGTAGTCGTACTCGCTTCTCCTCCTCGTGATCCGATCCGATCTAGCACCACAAGTGGCGGTGCCTCCGTGAGATGCACACGTGCAGAACCTCGACGTCTCCTCCTTCCTTGGTCCAGCAAGTGTGGTGGAGATATGGGTTGGATCTACAACGCGGTGCAGTGCAATTGGTGGAGAATTTGCGGCAGGCTTCGCCTGGCGGTCGGGAGGAGAGGAGGCGGTGAGCGGCTAGGGTTGAAGGGGAAGGTGTGGGGGTTGGTGCGCCCTCTATATATAGAGGGGTGGGCGCAGCCCTAGCCCCTCCCCCAAGCCAAGGCCGGCGGCCCCAAGGAGGAAGAGTGGGGGGCAAGGAACCCCCCCTTCTAGAAGCTCTATCTAGAGTTTAAACCTCTCTTGGCTGACACTACTAGGAAAACAGCTATAGGTAATTAGCACATCCGTGGCTCACATGGTTGAAGTGCCCCACGGATAAAACAGGCGTGGCTCACCTGTGGGCAGTGCCCTACTAGTAACTAGAACAACCGTGGCGCACATGACTATAGTGCGCCACAGATGTGTGTGGGCCAGGGCCCTGTTGGCCGCACGCCAAACATCTGTAGCGCACTATAGTCATGTGCGCCACGGTTGTTAGTGTCATCTCATGCGCACATGGGGTGCGCTACGCCTAAGCGCCGCCCTCTCGATGTGAACCATCCGCAAGCATCATGGCTCACATGGCATAGTGCGCCACGAAGTTGTACTCTGTGGCGCACTATGCTATGTGCGCACGATGTAGTGGCATGCACCAACTCCACACCCCCCGTGGATCGCCTTTTTAGGGTTTGCAAAAAATAAACGAAAATGATAAACACTTCAAAAAATTAAATCCTTTCATATTTAGGTAGGTAATGTGGTATAGCTTCTAGTAAAATTAACAAAAATGAGTTTCGACTTTATTTGCAAAAAAAGTTATGCCACGGTAAAAAGGCCGTAACTTTTGCATACGATATCGAAAAAAATCGTATAATATACCAAAATGACGAGAACGAGATTCCAGATCCGCTTGCAACGCCTTTAGGTCGTTTAGCGATTTTTTATAATCTCAAAATTTGAAAAGAGTAAAAAGTTATGGCAAAAACAAGATTTTTTGCTGCAGAAAAAAAAAATTGAGGCAACTTACCCGTAGCGCACCACCACCTAGTGCGCCACGGATAATCTTGGGCGGGATTCAAATTTGAATCCCCACCCCGCCCTCCTCCTCCCTTTCCCCTTTTCCCTCTTCCTCTCCCTTTCCCTTTCCACTTTCCCTTCCCCTTTTCCCTCTTCCTCTCCCTTTCCCTTTCCCTTCTCCTTCTTCCTTCTTCCTTCTTCCTTCTCCCTTCTCCTCCTTCCCCTTATCCTCTTCTTGCAGTGATGGCACGACGTCGACCTCCTTCTCCTCGTCCTCGCAGTGACAAGCGGCGGCGGTGCGGCCTCCTTCTCCTCCTCCTCGCGACGGCGGTGCAACGGCGGCCTCCTTCTCCTCCTCTTCCTCCTCTGCCTCCTGTTCTTCTCCTCCTCTGCCTCCTCTTCTTCTTCTCCTCCTCTTCCTCCTCTTCTCCTCCTCCTCCTCCTCTTCTTCTCCTCCTCTGCCTCATCTTCTTCTTCTCCTCCTCTTCCTCCTATTCTCCTCTTCCTCCTCCTTGCCGTTCCGACAGCGAAACCGACAAGATCGACGGCAATGGCGACCTGCACCGGCCCGCGCAGCAGACGAGATCCAGATCTGCTGCTTTTTTTGAATTTTGAAATTTACATCCAGCGCACAACACCTAGTGCGCCACGGTTATCGTTCATACGCTGGCGCACCTGCCCAAACTTCGTGGCGCGGCATGTGCGCCACGCTCTCTAAACTTCGTGGCGCTAGGCAGTGCGCCACAGAAGTTTAAACTTCTGTAGCGCAAGGCACGTGGCGCACTGCTAGTGCGCCACAGATGATGTTTCATGGTGCGCCACTAAAGGCCATTTTCCTAGTACTGTGACTGGGCCCTATGGGGCCTTGTGCCCCTGGACCAATGAGGCCACGACACTCCCTAATAGGACCATACCCCCTCCCGGAAGGTGGGGCCACGTTGGTCCCCTTCCGGAAGGTTCTAGAATCTTCCGGTACAATACCGTTTAACCCGGAACAATTCCGAACTCCAAAAACTGCACTGCCTTATATGAATCTTATTCTCCGGACCACTCCTGAACCTCTCGTGATGTCCCGGATCCCATCCGAGACTCCGAACAAAAACTCATAAACCAATTATCCAATCTATCCTAGCGTCGAGACACGTTAAGTGTGTGACCCTGCGGGTTCGAGAATATGCAGACATGATCTTCTATCAATAATCAGCAAGGTCCGGAAACCCATATTGACCCCACACATTCATCGATGATCATATCGGATGAACCACGATGCCGATATTCAATCAATCCCATATATATATTCCCTTCGTCTCGCGATATTTTACTTGCCCGAGATTCGATCGTCGGTACCTTCATACCTAGTTCAATCTCGCTCACAGCAAGTACTTTACTGTTCGTAATCCAATATCACTTTGTGATTAACTCTTAACCACATGCTTGCAAGCGGTGTTGATATCGATTACACGTGGGCTCAAGTATATCTCTCCAACTTGGGAGGACAAATCCCATCTCGATACATACAACCCAATGATACTTTCCGATCACCTGAGAGACACCTTTATGATCACCCTCTCATAGGATGACGTTTGATGACCTCAAAGCTTTGTTCCGATACCAGGGAGTTGTATTATCTCATGGTCTAAGGAATACAATATTTGACATAAGAAAAGCTTCGCAAAGACGAACACGATGACACGATCTAATTGCTTCGCTTAGTTTGGGTCTGTCCACCATATCATTCTCCCAATGATATGATCTCATTATCAATTGACAACTCATGTCTATGATTAGGAAACCTTAACCATCATTGATCAATGAGCTAGTCCATAGAGGCGTACTAGGGACACGGTGTTGTTCACAAACCACACAAGTATTAAAGTTTCCGCTTAATACAATTCTAGCATGGAATATAAACATTATCATGAACAAGAATTATAATAATAACAGCTTTATTATTGCCTCTAGGGCATAATTCCAACACTTTCTTCCCTTTCTTGTATCGACTCACGCCGCACACCGTACATGTGGTTTTCTTCGCGTTCTCGCCCCGATAAATGATGCAATCGTTGATGCATACATGATATCTAACGTGCGGTAGATCGAGAGGACATACGATTTTCTTAGCGTCCTCGATACTAGTTGTACATGTGTTCCCCTCCGAGAGACGATCGTGCCAGAATGCCATCATATCGTCGAAGCTTGCGTCGCTCAATTTGTGTTTTGCCTTCATCTCCATAGCCTTGAGTGTTACATTCAACCAGGTATCATCGGGCCTGCATCCTTCATACAATGGAGTAACCGCGTCTTTCTCAAGTTGCGCAAGCTTGGCTTTCTCTCTAGCGGCAGCCCTGTCGTTACTCGTCTGCTTGAGAAGAAGCTCTTGCACATAAGGGTCCCGCACCCAGCATGACATTGTTCCATCGTCGTCTGCTCCTCCGGCATCTAGATCATCATCATCCCGGTCAGCTTCCGCACCTTCACCATCTCTAGGAGACTCTTCATCATCTCGCTTGTTCTCGCTGTGATGATCATCGTCATGTTGCCCACCTTCACCGTCTCCATCGTCTTCGTCATCTCTTATCCAACGAGTGTATCCATCCATGAAACCATGGCAGAGCAGGTGCGCCTGCAGATTCCCGGAATCTGGGTCGATCAACCAGTTGAGTTTGCATCTTCTACACGGATATCTTATCTCCGTCTTGTTATTTCGTATCATGTCGGCCGTCGCACATTTCAAAAATCTAGCCACAATGTCTTCGCTCATTATGAGCACCATTTTTGCCTACACTGTGTACACGATACAATTAGAAGTCTATTAGAACCACATAATCAATGCATGCATGCAATCGTCGATAGAAAATTTTGGCATGACCTATCCTAAAATTAGGACCTTTGCGAAATGCCAAAGTCTTGCCAAAATGGAAATGAATCAACATTTTGACAAAACAAATGGAAACTTTTTCACACACAAACACAAGAGAGAGAGACCGATCCATACACACATGAACATATCATTATCCTCTCCATACACACATCATGCATATGAGCATCGATACTCTCCATATATATACACACATGACCATCGGTCCTCTCGATACACACATCGTGAGCATCAATCATCTACATACATATGAGCATATCATCCATATACACATGAACAGATCCTTACATGGACAACTTACCGAGATGAGAGACCGAGATCGCGAGAAGATGGAAAGGAGAGGTGCGCGTGAGACCGGAGAAGGAGATGAGAGACCGAAGAGCTTCCTCTATTTCGTATGTAACATCCAAGGCAAGTTCCACATGCTAAAAATGGTGAATGAGTGGAGAAATTAAGGTGGGAAGGAGAAGGATCCCGACTAGATCTAAGGAGGAAGAAGAAAGGGAAAGTGAAGTGTGGGGTGGTGGATGATCACATGATCACATGTTGTGCACATGCATGGTCGACACATCCGTGGCGCACATGGCCCTAGTGCACCACAGGGAAAAATCACATCTGTGGCGCACATGCTAGAGTGCGCCACGGATGTTTCTGCCCATTTAAGGAACAAAGGGGCTTTCAATTAGGCGTAGCGCACCACCTGCATGTGCGCCACGGTTAACCATAACAAACGTAGCGCACCTCCCCCATGTGCGCTACGGGTATGCGGCATGCGGCTAGCAGGGCCCTGGCCCACACATATCTGTGGCGCACTATGACCATGTGCGCCACGGTTGTTCTAGTTACTAGTAGGGCACTGCCCACAGGTGAGCCACGCCTGTTTTAGCCGTGGGGCACTTCAACCATGTGAGCCACGGATGTGCTGATTACCTATAGACAATTTCCTAGTAGTGGGTGCTGAATAGTGGTATGGAGCAGGAAATCCCTGTGAATACTTAGCAAACGGATTTTTAGTGGTTTTTTGACAAGGCAACAAAACAAAGAGCAAGTAACAGAAGTAACTAACAAACGGAGCAAGTGGCCCAATCCTTTCTTAGCAAAGGACAAGCCGGTGGAAATACTTATAAGGACCAAATGTTCTCAAGGACACATGGGAATTCTATCAAGTGCTTTCACTTCAAATAGCTGAGTACTCTTCTTTGGTGTTCGTAAGTGTTGTGTGGGTGAACCTGTGCTAACATACCGTCCTTCCTAGGACTAATATATACTTGTGATTAAACCCCCTGCAAACATCCGTAACTACAGGAAAGTAATTAAGATATAAATCTAACCACAGCCTTAAACTCTGAGATCCTACACTCTCTTTGCAAAGGTGTCCTAACGGGGGTTCAGGTTTCTGTCACTCCGTCAACCCCATAATTAGTAGCCAAATACACAATGCATTCCCCTAGGCCCATAAATGGTGAAGTGTCATGTAGTCTACGTTCACATGACACCATTAGAAGAATATCACCACAACTTAAATACTAAACCATTGAATAATAACTCATCACAGATTCACTACTAACAACATGACTTCTCCCATGTCCTCAAGAACTAAACGAACTACTCACAAAACATCATATGGATCAAGATCAAAGGTGATATGATAATGGATAACAATCTGAACATAAACAATAATCCAACGGTTCCACTCACAAGCATCAACTACAATAGTAATTAACACCGGGAAAGGTTCCCCTAAGAACTAAAGCAATAGCCAACACAATTGTTACAGCGGGAAGGAGTGGTGATGATGGTGCTGGTGGAGATGATGGTGTGGATGATCATGATGATGATCCCTATGAAGCCTAGATTGATGATGGTGTTGATGGCGATGGTCTCCCCTCTCCGGGAAGGAATTCCCCTGGCAGAAATCTGTCTGCCGGAGAGATCTTTCTCTCTCGGTGTTTTCTGCCCCCAGAGGCAGCGGAAATCTATCTGTGGTCGCTCTCATGGTGTTAGGGTTCCGTAGGGAAGTTATAGGCGAAGGGGGAGAGTCGGAGGCCGCGCAGGTGGGCCACGCCTGCCCTAGGCGCGGCCTTAGGTGGGCCCGTGCCTAGGGGGGTGTGGCCCCCCTGCGGCCCCCCTTCGCTCCTCCTTATGGCTTCCTTCGTCTTCTGGTAAAATAATATGTTTCCATATTTTTCTGGTATTTTTCTGATCTTCGAGAAATTTCACCGAAACGCCTTCTTTTCCATCAGAATCCAGACTCCGGCAGTCCATCCTCCAAGAATCATCCAACATGCATAAACAGATGAAAAGCCATAAGCAATACCTCATAATGAGACAAATATCAATGAATAGAGGTAAATTATGATATAGTATGGTGATGCAAATTGGGCGTATCAGTCCTACACCAACCACAACCATGCCATTGCAGTCAAGAAGGACCAGACCATCGCCATCCTTGCTAAAGAGCGCAAGTCATTTCACCGCCTGCGGGACAAGAAGGATTGCATCACTGCTCGCCTTCGTCAAAAAGTGTCAAACTTGGAGGAGACCATCCATGATCGGGACATGCAGCTTGAGGAGAGGGAGAATGTATGGGAAGATATCCGTTGAGATCCCTACTCCTACCTCAGTGATGATGATGACTACCTAGAGGACCAAGCCATGGACTTCCACACTGATGATGATGATGATGATGAAGCCACTGATTCTGATGAGTAGTAGCACTTGAGCACTAGCGTAGGTGTGAGTTTTATTCGGTCCCACTGTATCGTAGTTTCACAGAATGGTTCTTAAAACCATATGTTTCCTTATTGTGGTGTGTGTTTGTATTGTGTGCTATGAATGAATGAAAATCAAGTTGCTAGTTGGTAAAAACTGAGTCAAGCTCAAAGTTTAAAAGCTTTTCAAAAACAAAACCATGAACCTTAGAAATTTCCCTCTTGTCTCATGATCTATCTCAATCTTCAGATGCCTCGTGGAGGAAGCAGCTCATCTCAGGACCCAATGCTACAAATCTTGCAAATGTTGGTTTCTGACCATAAAGCTGAAAGATCTGAACATCAATCCAACTTAGCCACCCTTCAAAACATAGCTCAGATGACCCCGAATAATCAAGGCCATGTAAACCAGGACAACCATGGATCCAAGATCAAGAATTTTCAAAACACCAATCCACCCATTTTTAGTAAGTTCGAAGAGCCATTAGATGCTGATGACTGGCTGCAGACCATGGAGAACAACTTAGAAGTCTTCGAAGTGGAAGCCAATGAGAAAGTACTGTTTGCCACCCACTATCTGGCAGGAGATGCAAGAGCTTGGTGGAATAGCGTTCGCACCATGAATGGAGGACAGATGATGGCTTGGGATGAATTCAAACTCAAGTTTAGCTGAACCCATGTGCCACCAGGTTTGATTCTGCGGATGAGGGATGAATTCAAGGAGCTGAAGCGGGGAAGAATGACGGTGGTAGAGTACCGTGATAGATTTCTATCTCTTTCTAGGTATGCCCCTGATGAGATTAGTACTAAAGCCAACTGATGTCTACGCACTTTTATTCTTGTAGACAGTTGTTGGGCCTCCAAGTGCAGAGGTTTGTAGAATAGAATCAAGTTTCCCTTAAGTGGATTACCCAAGGTTTATCGAACTCAGGGAGGAAGTGGTCAAAGGTATTCCCTCTCAAGCAACCATGCAATCAATATACAAGAAGTCTCTTGTGTCCCCAACACACCCAATACACTTGTCAGATGTATAGGTGCACTAGTTCGGCGAAGAGATAGTGAAATACAAGTGGTAACAGTGCCAGAAAATATCTTGTGACTTGTTGTTGACGTGGGGTAACGTGTGTGAGTGCTAGAAAATAGCTTGACGGTGAGGTAAAGACTAAAGGCAAAAGGATGGAAGCAAGCAAACATGCAACAGATTTAGATGTAAACGGTGTTTTAATGCTTATAAACAAGGCCTAAGGATCATACTTTCACTAGTGAACACTCTCTTATAAAAATATCCTCTCTTCATGATACTACTCTTAACTACTCTCCGGTTGGACACTCTAATACACGGTCGGGCCTTCCCCAATCTAGATAACCCCACACTATAACCTTGAGCGCTATATGGTTCCAACAAACACCACAATTTAATAAAGACATCCAACTCCAAATATAACTCATAACAAATATATATAATCTAGCTTAAGTGCCACACACGGCGTGCACGCTGTCACTTTCACACACGTGGGAAAAAGCATAGATCTATTAAAGCACGATGAGTATTTATGTAGACTCAAGCCTAAGTGCCACCATGGCGTGCATGCTGTCACTTTCACACACATGGGGAGAGCAGAGATCTATTGAAGCACTTGAGTAGAAAGGTAGATCTACTTGATTACAAATCTCATGACCACAACAAGGTCACACATAGAGAGAGATGAACACATAGCTACCGGTAGAGCCCTTAGCCTCGAGGAAGAACTACTCCCTCCTTATCATGGGAATCAGCAACGGCGATGGTGATGGAGATAGATGGAGATGGCTCCGGCGTCACTTCCCTGTCCCGGCAGGGTGCCAGAATAGAGACTTTCTGTCCCCCGAATCTCCCCTTCGGTGGCAGCGATGCTGTGGAGGTTTTCGTGGATTTCCGCCAGATGATCTAGGGTTTTCTCCACGGGAGGCTTTTATAGGCAAAGGAGGCAAGGCGAGGAGGCAGCCAGGGGGCCCACACACCCTGTGGGCTCCACCAGGGCTGGCCCGTGCCTAGGCGGTGCGGACACCCTGGTGTCCTCCTCCACCTCTTCTTCGTGGTTCCATGTTGCTCCGGGGAAAATATGAAGATTGGCTTTTGTCCCATCCAATTCCGAGAATATTGATTTTCTGCCTTTTCTAGAACCAAAAACAGAAGAAAACAGGCAATTGGCACTATGGCATCTTGTCAATAGGTTAGTTCCAGAAAGTGTATAAAAATACCTCAAAGTTTAGACAAATCATATAAAACAAGCATGGAGCATAAAAAATTATAGATACGTTTACGATGTATCAAGCACCCCCAGGCTTAACGCCTGCTTGTCCTCGAGTAGGTAAGTGATAAAAAGAATAATTTTTGAGGTGACATGCACCATCAAAAGATCAAACCATTTTCAAACATTGAAAGCTGGGATCAAAGAAATCTAAACATGTGCATGAAAGATGGAGTTCTAACAATAAGACAAAGTAACTATGCATGCAACATGAAAGGCTATAAACAAAGATCATGAATAACATGCATTAAAAAACGTTTGTTTGTTTCACATACAGAAAACATGGCATAGTGGCATTCAAATTGTCCCTCATAGAGTAGCAAATAGATGCATAGGACACCTTCAAAGTTCATAATAGTGACTAGATAAAAATAGCACAAGAACAAGTAATATCAACAATATGCATCAATCAATAAGTTCTGGGACACTTCACATAGAACTAAGAATATCAACTATGCTCTCTTAATGGTTCCTAAAGGTAGAAGGTGGAGACTCAATATAATAGTGGAAGAAAAGGCCCTTCATAAAGGGAAGCAGGGATTTCAAGTTTCAAAAAGAGCTTCCAAAAATTATGGTACTTGTTAGCTTTCAGCCCTCATTGCCCCTATCATAAGCATCTTGAAGTGATTAACGTTAAAGTGAATAAACTATGGAGTATATGCTTAACAAAGTATAAGTTGGCAATCTCAAGTCCCTTAAATACGAGGGCCACACCTCATGCTACTCAACTTGAGTCACCTGTAAGTTCTTGTCATAGTAAGTACATGCGTATCATAGAGAACCGCCAACGGGGTACCCCTTGCACATGGTACATGAGCTATCCCATAACCAAAATGACAAGGCAAGCAGACAATGAGCATCTTAGCGATCTTTTTATTTACTATGTGCATAGCTTTTTATTGAGGATGCTTCAAAGATAGCTTACTATGGTGATGCTGCAAGTTTCCACCATGATTAGGCATGGCTTAGGCTAGCGGCCCAGGCATTTCTCTAACATAAAATACATAACTCCATGGACTTACAAGCTCCCTCTTTATTTCACACCGGTGACATCCATATACAAAATAGCATGATATCAACTATGTAAAAAGTACAAGTATAATGTTGAAAACATTCCCCATGAAAGCATGGTTCTGCTAATTCCAATATAAGTGCAAGCATATACAACATAGACGACTCAATGGTTCAAGTTTATTAGGGGCAAAGAATATAAAGTGTGCCATCAAGTTTGTGAGGGATTTAATCACTAAGTTTTCACATAACAAAATACTTTTTAATTGGAAGATGGATGAAAACAAGAATATACTTGGAATGGTGTAACACACCATGAATAGGACTTTATAGTGGACACTTTGGAATAACTTGGTTTCTTGGGAGTTGGAAGCATGAGTAGAGCTTACTCATACAAGTGGAGGCTAGCAAAAGACTGGGAGCAACCAACTAAGAGAGCAATAATGGCCATAATCATGCAGAGCGACAAAACATTACTAATCAAAGCATAGAGTGGTACTACAAGTCAAGGACTAAATGATCATAGAGGCTATGGTGACTTGTTCATAGTCATAACATGGTGTGAGCATGTGCCAAGTCAACCCAAACAAAGCATCAAAGGAGAATACCACAATACTATGCTTTTGTATGCTAAAACAATGCATGATTCCTTCAAGGCACACTAAGCAATCCTAGTTGTTTGGAACAAGTCATGCTACAACAATAATCACTAATCATAAGGTCAAAACAACACCTAGCATGACATGCTAAAGTCTAAGTCATAGTCAAAGCAAGCTTCCTTTTGTACCACTCTAATCATGAAGCTTCGTACTCTTTTCCAACACCAATTAACTTATTTGAAACAACTCACAGAGATACTAATCAATAAAGATCAGTGAGATTGTCTCACAAATCCAAAAAGAAGAACTAAAAATTTCTAAGCTAAAAACATAGGAAAACTAAGGCTAAACACAGTGCTAGCAAAAGTGAACCCTCACAAAACAATAAGAATGAAAACTAGAGTGTTCTAGGCAATGAAAACAGAGTGTGTATCTCTCCAAAATAAGTATGCTGTGATCCAAACAACTTACTCAAGAAAACTAAGCAAACAAAAACTAAGACGCTCCAAGAATAACACAACTGTGCATGAAACAATAAAAACGAAGTGTCTAGAAAGACCTGAGATTTTTATTGATGAAGAAGGGGATGCCTTGGGCATCCCCAAGCTTTGACGCTTGTACCTCTTGAATATTTCTTGTGTTGACACGGGGGTGGCATCCCCAAGCTTGATATTTTGTCCATTCTTCATCTCATTACATCATTCTCTCTCTACACCTGAAATTTTTCCTTCATACAAAACTTCACACAATCTTCATTAGCAACATTAGTGTATTCAAAAGATAATAGAACTTTGGGTTTAGCTTTAGAACATAAAAACTTTTCACTAAAAACACAAGATACTGTAGCAATTCCCTCAACAAGCTCAATTTCCCAAAAAGGAATCAGCAAGAAGCAAATGCAAATAATGGCAGAAATCTGTCAAAACAAACCAGCAGGCAGAAACTGATTTTTTCGAAGACCTTTTGTTGATGAAATAAAAAAGTGCTGAACTAACGAAAGTTAGCTAACATACTGGGGGATTTATTAGTAAAATATCATCTCAATACGAATTACAGAGATTCCTCATGAATATTTATGGTGGGGCACAAAAATCTGTTTCGGGACAGCAACTCCCCAAATCTTACTTCCCTCTCATTAGAGGTCATTATTGGCACAAAAAGCAAACAAAAAGGATAAGGAGAGGACATTACTAAAGTAATAACTTCCAAGACTCAAAAAAAAACTCTTGGGTTATCTCCCAACAAGTACTTTTCTTTAACACCTTTAAGTTAGGCTTGATAGTTTGAGAAGATGCTCACATAAGAAATATGAATTAAATTAAAAGAGAGCATCAAGAAGCAAATTCAAAACACATTTAAGTGTAACCCACTTCCTATGCATAGGAATCTTGTAAAGAAACAAGTCATGAAATCACAAAGCAACAAGCATAGGAAAACAAGTGCAACTTCAAGACTTTGAACATAAAGAGGGGAAACTTAATATTTTGAGATGCATAAAACTATATTTCCCTCTCTCATAATAACTTTCAGTAGCATCATGAATAAAATTAACAATATAACTATCACATAAAACATTCTTATCATGAGCCACATGCATAAAATAATAATTACTCTCCACATAAGCATATTCATTCTTATTAATTGTAGTGGGAGCAAATTCAACAAACTAGCTATCATTACTATTCTCATCACCATAATCATCAAATATAGGAGGCAGATTGTAATCACAATTAACTTTCTCCTCAATAGTAGGTGGACTTAAAATATCATACTCATCATTGTAATCATCATATATTGGAGGTTTGGTATCATCATAACAAATAGAATAGGTATATTCCAAAGCTGGGGGACTAAAAATATCATTTTCATCAAATCTAGCTTCCCCAAGCTTAGACTCTTCCATAGCATTAGCAATAATGGTGTTCAAAGAATTCATACAAATAACATTGCTATTAGCATGCAAATAAAGATCCATAGGTTTTTTAATTTTCTCTTCAAACACTTCATGTCCTAACTCAAGATTGATACTATAAAGCTCTCTTATTTTGTTGTTGTTTTCCATTAAGCCTAACTAGTGAAAACAAGAAACAAAAAGACAAAATTGCAGAATCTAAAGGAAATAACTTCGAGCACTCACACCGGAGGATGTGAGTACCTTTTACCTTACCTCCCCGGCAACGGCACCAGAAAATAGCTTGATGTCTACGGACTTATATTCTTGTAGACAGTTGTTGGGCCTCCAAGTGCAGAGGTTTGTAGAACAGCAGAAAGTTTCCCTTAAGTGGATTACCCAAGGTTTATCGAACTCAGGGAGGAAGTGGTTAAATGTATTCCCTCTCAAGCAACCCTGCAATAAAGATACAAGAAGTCTCTTGTGTCCCCAACACACCCAATACACTTGTCAGGTGTATAGGTGTACTAGTTTGGCGAAGAGATAGTGAAATACAAGTGGTGACGGTGCCAGAAAATATCTTCTGACTTGTTGTTGACGTGGGGTAACGTGTGTGAGTGCCAGAAAATAGCTTGACGATGAGGTAAAGACTAAAGGCAAAAGGATGGAAGCAAGCAAACATGCAACAGATCTAGATGCAAATTGTGTTTCAATGCTTAGAAACAAGGCCTAGGGATCATACTTTCACTAGTGAACACTCTCTCCTATAAATATACTCTCTTCATGATACTACTCTTAACTATTCTCCGGTTGGACACTGTAATCCACGGTAGGGCCTTCCCCAATCTAGATAACCCCACACTGTCACCTTGAGCGCTAGATGCTTCCAAAAAACACCACAATTTCATAAAGACATCCAACTCCAAATATAACTCATAACAAATATATATATATATAATCTAGCTTAAGTGCCACACACGGTGTGCACGCTGTCACTTTCACACACGTGGAGAAAAGCATAGATCTATTAAAGCACGATGAGTATTTATGTAGACTCAAGCCTAAGTGCCACCATGGCATGCACGCTGTCACTTTCACACACATGGGGAGAGTAGAGATCTATTGAAGAACTTGAGTAGCAAGGTAGATCTACTTGATTACAAATATCATGACCACAACAAGGTCATGCATAGATAGAGAGATAAACACATAGCTACCGGTAGAGCCCTTAGCCTCGAGGAAGAACTACTCCCTCCTCATCATGGGAATCAGCAACGGCGATGGAGATGGTGGTGGATATCGATGGAGCTGGCTCCGGGGGCACTTCCCCGTCCTGGCAGGGTGCCGAAATAGATACTTTCTGTCCCCCCGAATCTCCCATTCGGTGGTGGCGGCGTTGTGGAGGTTTTCGTGGATTTCCACCAGATGATCTAGGGTTTTCTCCCCGGGAGGCTTTTATAGGCGAAGGAGGCAAGGCGAGGAGGCATCCAGGGGGCCCACACCCCTGTGGGCACCACCAGGGATGGCCCGTGCCTAGGGGGTGCGGCCACCCTGGTGTCCTCCTCCACCTCTGCTTCGTGGTTCCGTGTTGCTCCAGGAAAAATAGGAAGATTGGATTTTGTCCCCTCCAATTCCGAGAATATTGATTTTCTTCCTTTTCTAGAACCAAAAATAGAAGAAAACAGGAAATTGGCACTGTTGGAATTATGCCCTAGAGGCAATAATAAAGATGTTATTATTATAATTCTTGTTCATGATAATGTTTATATTCCATGCTAGAATTGTATTAAGCGGAAACTTTAATACTTGTGTGGTTTGTGAACAACACCGTGTCCCTAGTACGCCTCTAAGGACTAGCTCATTGATTAATGATGGTTAAGGTTTCCTAACCATGGACATGAGTTGTCAATTAATAATGAGATCATATCATTGGGAGAATGATATGGTGGACAGACCCAAACTAAGCGAAGCAATTAGATCGTGTCATCGTGTTCGTCTTTGCGAAGCTTTTCTTATGTCAAATATTTTATTCCTTAGACCATGAGATAATACAACTCCCTGGTATCGGAAGAAAGCTTTGAGGTCATCAAACGTCATCCTATGAGAGGGTGATCATAAAGGTGTCTCTCAGGTGATCGGAAAGTAGCTGTTGGGTTGTATGTATCGAGATGGGATTTGTCCCTCCCAAGTCGGAGAGATATACTGGCCCACTCGGAATCGATATCAACACCACTTGCAAGCATGTGGTTAAGGAGTTAATCACAAAGTGATATCGGATTACGAACGAGTAAAGTACTTGCCGTGAACGAGATTGAACTAGGTATGACGGCATCGACGATCAAATCTCGGCAAGTAAAATATCGCGAGACGAAGGGAATATATATATGGGATTGATTGAATCCTGGCATCGTGGTTCATCCGATATGATCATCGATGAATGTGTGGGAGTCAATATGGGTTTCGCACCCGTTGATTATTGATAGAAGATCATGTCTGCATATTCTCGAACCCGCAGGGTCACACACTTAACGTGTCTCGACGCTAGGATAGATTGGATAATTGGTTTATGAGTTTTTTTTCGGAGTCTTGGATGGGATTTGGGACATCACTAGAGGTTCCGGAGTGGTCCGGAGAATAAGATTCATATAAGGCAGTGCAGTTTTTGGAGTTCGGAATTGTTCCGGGTTAATCGGTATTGTACCGGAAGCTTCTAGAACCTTCCGGAAGGGGACCAACGTGGCCCCACCTTCCGGGAGGGGTAATGGGCCTATGAGGGAGTGTCCGGGCCGCATTGGGCCAGGGGCACAAGGCCCCATAGGGCCCAGCCGGCCAAAGAGGGTTTAAACCCTAGATAGAGCTTCTAGAAGGGGGGTTTCCTTGCCCCCCACTCCTCCTCCTTTGGGTCCGCCGGTTTGGGCTTCGGGGAGGGGCTAGGGCTGCGCCCCACCCCTCTATATAAAGAGGGCTGGGGGCGCACCACCCCCCACACCTTCCCCTCCAACCCTAGCCGCCCTGCTGCCCTTCCTCTCTCTCCCTCCCGACTGTTTGTAGGCGAAGCCCTGCTGCAGAAATTCTCCACCATATACACCACGCCGTCGTTTTGTAGATCCAATCCGTCTCTCCACCATACTTGATGGACCAAGGAAGGAGGAGATGTCGAGGTGCTGCACGTGTGCATCTCACGGAGGCACCGCCACTTGTGGTGCTAGATCGGATCGGATCGCGAGGAGGAGAAGCGAGTACGACTACATCACCTACGTTCCGACGAACGTTCCGCTTTGCGAATCTTCAAGGGTATGAAGATCTAATCCAAATCTCTCTCGTTGTTTGCATCTCCTAGATTAGATCTTGGCTTTCCCTCTGTTCGCATCCGTAGAAAATTTTGATTTACTATGTCGCGAAACCCTTCAGTGGTATCAGAGCTAGATCTATGCGTAGATGTGTTTCACGAGTAGAACGCAACATGGTTGTTGCGGGCGTTGATGTTTTCTGTTGCAAGCCTCTTGTTTGTGTTCTTCTTATGATGCGGGATAGTGAGATTGAAGCGGTCCAGGCCAACCTTACGCGACGTCGTTCGCGAGACCGGCTCCGCACTTGACGTGTGGCTTGTTCCACACATGCGGCTGGTGGATGTCAGTTTCTCTCACTGTAGTTGTCATGGGATTAACACCGGATTTTGGCAACCATAATATCACCGTTGTGGATTTCCGTAGGTAAGAATCGTGCTTAGCATCTACTCCCATAAGCCACGTAAAACACGCAACAACAAAGTAGAGGCGTCTAACTTGTTTTTGCAGGGAGTGTTTTCTGTGATATGGTATGGCCCAAGATGTGATGTGTATAATGTATGCGATGATCATGTTTTGTAATGTTTCACGACTTGCATGTCGATGAGTACACAACCGGCAGGAGCCATATGGTTGTCTTTATAATTGTGTATGACCTGTGTGTCAACTTCTTATACGCCATGTAATAGTTTCACTTTATCGCTAAGTAGTTAGCAATAGTTGTAGTTGCTATTCGTGGTGGAGGCAATCATGGTGGAGTGATGGAGATCATGCCGGAACGCACAAGATGGAGATCATTGCGCGAAGATTGGCTATACCATGTCACATAAAGTTATATGCATGTGATGTTTATCCTTTTATGTATCTTATTATGCTTAGATCGTGACGGTAGCATTATAAGATGATTCCTCACTTAAAGATCAAGATAAAAACTGTGTTCTCCCCAAGTATGCACCATTGCGAAAGTTCGTCGTGTCCAAGCATCACGTGATGATCGGGTGCTATAGATTCTACGCTCACATACAACGGGTGCAAGCCAGTTTTGCACACTCTGAAATACTTGGGTCTAACTTGACGAGCCTAGCATGTACAGACATGGCCTCGGAACACATGAACCGAAAGGTTAAGCATGAGTCATATGAATGATATGATCGACACTTCGTTGTCCACCATTGAAACCACATCTCTTCTCGTGAAGAACGGATTAGGTGGGGTGAATTTGGATCGTGTTCACTAAACAACTTGAGGGATGTTGAATTTAGTGGGAGTTCATCTAGTAATTTGATTAAAAGTTGAACTAGTTATCATGAACATAGTCTAATTTGTACTTGCAATATTGTAGATCAAATGGCTAAGTCCAACTTCAACTTCAACGTTTTCGCTGAGAAGGAAAAGCTTAGAAACAATGGGTCTAACTTCACCAATTGGTTCCGCAATCTAAGGATCATTCTCTCTGGCGGTCAAAAGGACTATGTCTTTGGGAAAGCGTTAGGTGACCCCCCTGCTGCAACTGCGCCGGCTGATGAGAAAGCTGTCTATCAGTCATGCAAAGATGATTATGGTGTGATTAAGAGCACCATGTTGTTTGCTATGGAACCGGAACTTCAAAATCGTTTTGAAGACTATCCCGGGCCCTTTGAGATTCTCGAAGAGCTGAAAACCATGTTTCAGACTCAGGCCCGTTCTGAGAGATATGAGATCTCTGAGAAGTTCTTTAACTGCAAGATGGAGGAAGGGAGTTCCGTTAGTGAGCACGCCATTAAGATGACGGGCTACACTCAACGCCTTGAGCAACTGGAATGCGATTCGGAGGAGCTCAAGATTGACAGGGTTCTGCAATCACTCCCTCCCAGCTACAAAAGTTTTGTAGTGACTCATAATTAGATTGGTTCCACTGATACGATCACCGAGCTCTTCGCAAAGCTGAGGGCCGTGGAAGTGGACATCAAAAAGGATAATCATGTGTTGATGGTCAACAAGCCCACCTTTAAGAAAGGTAAGGGAGCAAAGAATCCCTTCAAGAAGGGCGGCGGCAAGCGCACTTCCCCTGCTGAGAAGAAGCTCAAGTCTGGTCCTAAGCCGGACACTGAGTGCTTCTATTGCAAGGACAAGGGTCACTGGAAGCGCAACTGTCCGAAGTAATTAGCGGACAAGAAGGCTGGCACCATCAAAGGTATATTTGATATACATGTTATTGATGTTTTCCTTACTATCCCTCGTTGTAGTGCATGGGTATTTGATACCGGTTCAGTTGCTAATATTTGTAACTCGAAACAGGAGCTACGGAATAGACGGCGGCTTGCGAGGGATGAGGTGACGATCTTGGCGTGGGCAGCGGATCGAGTTGATGTGATGGCCGTCGACGCTCTTCTTAGTTTTACCTTGGGATTAGTTTTAAACCTTAATAAGTGTTATTATGTGTCTGCGTTGAGCATGAACATTATTTCTGGATCGTGTTTATTGCAAGACGGTTATTCATTTAAATCGGAGAATAATGGTTGTTCTATTTATATGAGTAACATCTTTTATGGTCATGCACCTATTGTGAATGGTTTATTTCTTCTAAATCTCGAAAGGGATGAAACACACATCCATAACATTGAGGCTAAGAGATGCAAAGTAGATAGTGATAATACTACTTATTTGTGGCACTGTCGTCTAGGTCATATTGGTGTAAAGCGCATGAAGAAACTCCATTCTGATGGACTTTTGGAGTCTCTTGATTTTGAATCATTTGACACATGCGAACCATGCCTCATGGGCAAGATGATCAAAACCCCGTTCTCCGGTATGATGGAGAGAGCAACGGACTTGTTGGAAATCATACATACCGATGTATGCGGACCGATGAGTGTGTTTCACTCATGTGGATATCGCTATTTTCTCACTTTTACCGATGACTTAAGTAGATATGGGTATATCTATCTAATGAAACATAAATCTGAAACGTTTGAAAAGTTCAAAGAATTTCAAAGTGAAGTGGAGAACCATCGTAACATAAAGATTAAGTTTCTACGATACGATCATGGAGGTGAATATTTGAGTTATGATTTTCTCACGCATCTTAAAGCAAGCGGAATCGTTTCGCAACTCACGCCACCCGGAACACCACAGCGCAATGGTGTGTCTGAACGCCGGAATCGAACCCTATTAGATATGGTCCGATCAATGATGTCTCTCACTGATTTGCCGTTATCATTTTGGGGTTATGCATTAGAAACCGCTGCATTCACTTTAAATAGGGCACCATCTAAATCCGTTGAGACGACACCGTATGAACTATGGTTTGGTGCTAAACCTAAGTTGTCGTTTCTTAAAGTTTGGGGATGCGAAGCTTATGTCAAGAAGTTGATGCCGGACAAGCTCGAACCCAAAGCGGAGAAATGCGTCTTCATAGGATACCCTAAGGAAACTATTGGGTATACCTTCTACCACAGAACCGAAGGCAAAGTGTTTGTCTCAAAGAACGGTTCCTTTCTTGAGAAGGAGTTTCTCTCGAAAGAAGTGAGTGGGAGGAAAGTAGAGCTAGACGAGGTTATTGAACCTTCTCTTGAGTTGGAGAGTAGCGCAGCACCTGAAATTGTTCCAGTGCCGCCTGCACCAACGATAGAGGAAGCTAATGACAAGGATCATGAAGCTTCGGACGATGCTGCTACTGAACGTCGCAGGTCGACAAGGTCGCGTGCCCGTCCTGAGTGGTACGGCAACCCCTTCTTGACTGTCTTGTTAGTAGAAGACAGTGAACCTATGAACTATGAGGAAGCGATGATGAGCCCAGACTCTGAGAAATGGCTAGAAGACATGAAATCCGAATTGGGATCCATGAGCGAAAACCAAGTATGGACTTTGGTGGACCCTCCTAGCGACCGAAAGGCCGTTGAGTGCAAATGGATCTTCAAGAAGAAAACGGACGCGGATGGTAATGTTACTGTCTATAAAGCACGGCTTGTCGTGAAAGGTTTTCGACAAGTTCAAGGTGTTGACTACGATGAGACTTTCTCTCCCGTAGCGATGTTTAAGTCCATTCGGATTTTATTAGCAATTGATGTATTTCATGATTATGAAATAAGGCAGATGGATGTCAAGACTGCTTTCCTCAATGGCAACATTGATGAAGAGTTGTATATGATGCAACCCGAAGGTTTTGTCGATCCTAAGGATGCTGATAAAGTATGCAAACTTCAGTGTTCCATTTATGGACTGAAGCAAGCATCTCGGAGTTGGAACCTTCGTTTTGATCAAGTGATCAAGAGCTTTGGATTTGTTCCAAATTGCTACGAAGCTTGTATCTACAAGAAAGTGAGTGGGAGCTCGGTGACGTTTCTGGTACTATATGTGGATGACATATTGATTATTGGAAATGACATCAACATGCTTAATGATGTGAAGAGTTATTTGAACAAGTGTTTTTCAATGAAAGACCTAGGTGAAGCTGCTTATATATTGGGCATCAAAATCTATAGAGATAGACAAAGACGCCTGATAGCTTTAAGCCGGAGTACATACCTCGACAAAGTTCTGAAAAGGTTCAGAATGGATAAGGCAAAGAAAGGTTCAGTGCCTATGTTGTCAAGTAAGATATTGAGCAAGGCTCAGTGTCCAGCTACAGTAAATGATAGGGAAGCTATGAGCAAAGTGCCTTATGCCTCGGCCATAGGTTCTATCATGTATGCCATGCTGTGTACTAGACCGGATGTGTCCAATGCTCTTAGTTTGAAGCAGATATCAAAGTGATCCAGAGTGGAACATCGACAGCCGTTAAGAACATCCTAAAGTACCTAAATAGGACTAAAGAAATGTTCTTAGTCTATGGGGTGATGAACACTTGTCGTAAAGGTTACGTCGGCTAGTTTTGACACCGACAAGGATGATTCTAAATCTCGAATGTGATACGTGCATATTTTGAATGGAGGAGCTGTGAGCTGGAGAAGCTGCAAGCAAAGCATGATTGCGGGATCTACAGTAGAAGCGGAATACATGGCTGCTGCAGAAGCGTCAAGTGAAGGAGTTTGGATCAGAAACTTCATCACTGATCTTGGCGTGGTTCCAAGTGCATTGGACCCACTGGAGTTATTGTGTGACAACACTGGCGCCATAGCACTCGCTAAGGAACCAAGATATCATCCAAAGACCAAGCATATCAACCGCAAGTTTCATATAATCCGAGATTATATAGCAGATGGAGATCTGAAGATTAGCAAAGTACATACAGATCTGAATGTCGCAGATCCATTGACTAAACCTCTTCCACGTGTAAAACTTGATCATCACCTCAGTGCCATGGGTGTGAGATTGTTGCCAAATATAAACTAGATTATTGACTCTAGTGCAAGTGGGAGACTGTTGGAATTATGCCCTATAGGCAATAATAAAGATGTTATTATTATAATTCTTGTTCATGATAATGTTTATATTCCATGCTAGAATTGTATTAAGCGGAAACTTTAATACTTGTGTGGTTTGTGAACAACACCATGTCCCTAGTACGCCTCTAAGGACTAGCTCATTGATTAATGATGGTTAAGGTTTCCTAACCATGGACATGAGTTGTCAATTAATAATGAGACCATATCATTGGGAGAATGATATGGTGGATGCAACAAACTAAGCGAAGCAATTAGATCGTGTCATCGTGTTCGTCTTTGCGAAGCTTTTCTTATGTCAAATATTTTATTCCTTAGACCATGAGATAATACAACTCCCTGGTATCGGAAGAAAGCTTTGAGGTCATCAAACGTCATCCTATGAGAGGGTGATCATAAAGGTGTCTCTCAGGTGATCGGAAAGTAGCTGTTGGGTGGTATGTATCGAGATGGAATTTGTCCTCCCAAGTCGGAGAGATATACTTCGGGCCCACTCGGTAATCGATATCAACACCGCTTGCAAGCATGTGGTTAAGGAGTTAATCACAAAGTGATATCGGATTACGGAACGAGTAAAGTACTTGCTGTGAACGAGATTGAACTAGGTATGACGGCACCGACGATCAAATCTCGGGCAAGTAAAATATCGCGAGACGAAGGGAATATATATATGGGATTGATTGAATCCTGGCATCGTGGTTCATCCGATATGATCATCGATGAATGTGTGGGAGTCAATATGGGTTTCAGACCACACTGTTGATTATTGATAGAAGATCATGTCTGCATATTCTCGAACCCGCAGGGTCACACACTTAACATGTCTCGGCGCTAGGATAGATTGGATAATTGGTTTCTGAGTTTTTGTTCGGAGTCTCGGATGGGATCCGGGAAATCACGAGCGGTTCCGGGGTGGTCCGGAGGATAAGATTAATATAAGGCGAGGCAGTTTTGGAGTTCGGAATTGTTCCGGGTTAATCGGTATTGTACCGGAAGCTTCTAGAACCTTCCGGAAGGGGACCAACGTGGCCCCACCTTCCGGGAGGGGGCATGGGCCTATGAGGGAGTGTCCTGGCTGCATTGGGCCAGGCTCACAAGTCCCCATAGGGCCTAGACGGCCAAAGAGGGTTTAAACCCTAGATAGAGCTTCTAGAAGGGGGGGTTTCCTTGCCCCCGACTCCTCCTCCTTTGGGGCCGCCGGTTTGGGCTTGGGGGAGGGGCTAGGGCTGCGCCCCACCCCTCTATATAAAGAGGGCTGGGGGCGCACCACCCCCCACACCTTCCCCTCCAACCCTAGCCGCCCTGCTGCTTCTAGAAGGAGGAGATGTCGAGGTGCTGCACGTGTGCATCTCACGGAGGCACCGCCACTTGTGGTGCTAGATCGGATCGGATCGCGAGGAGGAGAAGCGAGTACGACTACATCACCCATGTTCCAACGAACGTTCCGCTGTGCGAATCTTCAAGGGTATGAAGATCTAATCCAAATCTCTCTCGTTGTTTGCATCTCCTAGATTAGATCTTGGCTTTCCCTCTGTTCACATCCGTAGAAAATTTTGATTTACTATGCCGCGAAACCCTTCAGGCACTATGTCATCTTATCAACAGGTTAGTTCCAGAAAGTGTATAAAAATACCTTAAAGTTTAGACAAAACATAATACAAATGATATAAAACAAGCATGGAGCATCAAAAGTTATAGATACGTTTACAATGTATCACCAAGAAGGAGATATTCTTGAATGGTCTGCATGATGAGATGCAGACGGTGTTAGTCAATATTCCCTTTGTTGACCTTGAAGCCCTAGTGGATTCTGCAATCCAGATGGAAGGCAAGATCAACCAAGCCAATGAGAATCACAAGTGTCGAATGATGAATCAACCAGGAACCCACCATACCCCAAAGTATCGCCCCAACCCATCTGAAGGATATGCCCTAAGAAACAATAGACCCCCGATGACCCGTCCAAACTATCCCAACCGTGGAGGAGGAAACCCAAGGCCCGGAGGAAACCACGACCCCGGCAACCCCAACAATTTCAACCATGCACCGCCCAAAGTCAACAACCCCACCAACACCAATACTGCCCCAAGTACTGGAAGCAATGGCGTGCCTGTTGCAGGAACAGACAAGTCTCAGGTTACTTGTTATGAATGTGGTGTCAAGGGTCACTATTCCAATGAGTGCCCCAAGAAGCTTGCAGTAGCCACCAATGTGAATGCCCCAGCTCGGCAGCAGCGCTGTGCTCATCTTGGAAGGAGATTTGCCCCAGGGAACTCACTCAACCGCAATGGCCGTCTGTTTCACATGAATGCTGAAGAAGCTCAGGAAGCGCCAGATGTCGTGTTGGGTATGTTTTCTGTTAACTTATTACTTGCAAGAGTGTTGTTTGATTCTAGAGCATTGCACTTGTTCGTTATAGAAGAATTTACATGCACTAGTAAGATTCAACCAACAAAATTGAAGCATGTGATGATAGTTCAAATACCTGGTTCAACCACCAAAGCTAGATAAATTTGCAAGGTCGTATCTATTAGAATCCATCGAATAGATTTTTATGCTAATCTAATAGTACTTGGAACCAAAGGTTTGGAAGTTGTACTAGGAATGGATTGGATGTCGAAACATAAAGTATTAATCGACTATGCCAAGAAAGCCATAACCATGACTAGTACCACTGGAGTATCAGTAGAGCATGTATCTGAAACCTTGGCCCGTCAATTCAAGTTCAATAAGAGCCTAGGCCAACCAACCATTGACCAAGTCAGAGTAGTCTGTGAATACCCCGACGTATTCCCAGATATATTGCCCGGTATGCCCCCATATCGGGATATCGAGTTTATCATTGAACTAATCCCTGGAACCAGACCCATATCTCAGAGACCTTATAGTATGAACCCGTCGGAATTAGTGGAGCTAAAGAAGCAACTAGACTCTATGCTGGAGATAGGCATGATTCAACCAAGTGCGTCGCCATGGAGATCACTTGTTTTATTTGTGGATAAGAAAGATGGAGGTAACCGTTTGTGCACGGATTATCGGAAGCTGAACGATGTCACCATTAAGAACAAGTACCCACTACCAAGATAGAAGATCTGTTTGACCAGTTGACTGGTGCCAAAGTGTTCTCTAAGATTAATCTTAGAACTGGCTATCATAAACTTAAGATTCACGCAGAGGATATTCCAAAGACTCCCTTTACCACCATATATGGACTGTATGAGTACACTATCATGTCTTTTGGATTAACCAATGCCCCCGCTTATTTCATGAATCTCATGAATAAGATTTTTATGAACTTCCTGGATAAGTTTGTCATTGTTTTCATTGATGACATTCTGATCTATTCCAAATCAGAAGAAGAACATGAGCTACACCTAAGGACCATCTTGGAAACCCTTAGAGAGGATCAGCTGTATGCCAAGTTTAGCAAATGTGAGTTCTGGTTACAGGAAGTAGGATTCCTCGCACATATTGTGTCGGTTGGAGGAATTGTTGTTGACCCTGCCAAGGTCAAGGATGTTGAAGAATGGAAAGCCCTGACCACTCAAACCCAAGTTCGTGCATTTCTCGGATTAGCGGGATATTACCACAAGTTCGTAGAAGGATTCTCGAGCATCACAAGACCCGTGATCCAATTGTTGAAGAAAGATAAGAAGTTTGAATGGACGGAAAAATGTGAAGCAAGTTTTCAAGAGCTTAAGAAGAGATTGATCTCAGGCCCAATCTTGATTATGCCAGATATCACGAAGCCTTTTGATGTGTATTCTGACGCATCCAAGACTAGTCTCGGATGTGTGCTGATGCAAGAAGGCAAAGTCATATCCTATTTAGCCCGATAACTGAAGCAACATGAGAAGAATTACCCTATCCATGACCTCGAACTAGAAGCCATAGTTTTAGCCTTGAAGACATGGCGGCATTACCTCATGGGTAACCGTTGTGAGTTATTCGGATCACAAGAGTCTGAAATATATTTTCACCCAGAAGGAGCTAAATATGAGGCAAAGGAGATGGATAGAGCTAATCAAGGACTATGACCTTGACATTCACTATCACCCCGGCAAAGCCAATGTGGTAGCAGATGCTCTTAGCAGATTGCCATGTCGATTGAACACCATGATTCCGAGGGAGCAACCGAGTTTGCACAAGGAGTTGGAAGATTTCAGAATGGAGCTAGTAAGTGAAGGATTTTTGGCTAGCATAGAGCTTCAACCCACTTTAATCAGTCAGATCAAGGAGGCGTAGAAAGGAAATGCTAGTATCGATGGGATCAAACGTCATATTGGTACAGGAAAGGTACCCGGATTCACCAAAGATGAAGAAGGAGTTTTGTGGTACAAAGGACGTATCTGTGTGCCAGCAGATTCGGAATTGAAGCAATCTATTTTGAAAGAAGCCCATGATACTCTCTATTCTATCCACCCCGGAGGAACCAACATGTATCAGGATTTGAAGGAGCAATTTTGGTGGCATAAGATGAAGAGAGAAACCAGAAGCTACATAGCCAAATGTGATATCTATCAAAGAGTCAAGGTGGGACATCAGAGCCCCGCTGGACTTTTGCAACCATTGCAGATTCCAGAATGGAAATGGGATTCCGTAGAAATGTATTTTATCATCGGTTTTCCTATATCTAGTAGGGGAAATGACTCTATTTGGGTCATAGTGGATAGCCTATCCAAAGTCGCTCATTTATTGCTGGTCAAGACCTCTTATCAGAGTTCGAAGCTAGTAGAGTTGTACATTGCTAGAATAGTCAGTTTGCATGGAGTCCCCAAGAACATTGTGTCAGATCGAGGAACCCAGTTTACCTCGAGATTCTGGAAGAAAGTCCAGGAAGGATTAGGAACAAGACTATATTTCAGCACCGCTTATCACCCTTAGACTGATGGACAAACGGAGCGACTAAATCAGATACTCGAAGATATGTTGAGAGCTTGTGTGTTAGAATATGGATCAAAATGGGAAGACTGTCTGCCTTTCGCAGAATTTTCATACAACAACACTTACCAAGCTAGTTTGCAAATGGCCCCATTTGAGTTCATGTATGGAAGGAAGTGCCGTACCCCTCTGAATTGGTCGGAAGTAGGAGAGAGTCAGATTTTCGGACCCGACATCCTACGAGAAGTCGAAGAGAAATTTCACAAGATCAGTGAGCACCTCAAGACCGCCCAATCCAGACAAAAGAGTTATGCCGACAAGAGACGTCGAGAGCTAGCCTTCAATATCGGAGATTTTGTATATCTGAAAGTATCACCCTTGAAATGAATGCAATGTTTCCAACTCAAAGGAAAGTTATCCCCTAGATATATCGGACCCTTCAAGATTTTTAATCGCCGAGGAGAATTATCATATCAACTGGAACTGCTGGAGGAGATGTCAGCTGTGCATAATGTGTTTCATATCTCGTTACTTCGCAAATGCCTAGAAGTCCCGGAGAAGACCGAAGTTTTCAAGAATATTGATCACGGGACCATAGAGCTCAACGATGACCTAACTTATCGTGAAGTACCCATTCATATTTTGGAAGAATCCTTCAGAACCACCAGAACCCGGAGTATCAAGTTTATCAAGATCCAGTGGAGTAAACACACTGAAGAAGAAGCTACCTGGGAGCAAGAAGATTACATTAGGACCGAGTTTCCAGATCTCTTTAAATCCTAGTTTTCCTTTTTCTTAAATCTCGAGACGATATTTTTTTAAGGAGGGAAGGTTTGTAACATCCCAAAAATATTAATCAAGATTATCAAGTTCTAATCAACCAAGTTTAGGGCTAACAAAAACTTTTGTTATTAAAATCAATATGAATGCATGTGTGTATGTGATGAATGCATGAATGCTTGCAATGACTTGTTTGATTGCTATGAATGGAAAGGATTGGTTTAAAGATGAAAACAACATCATCTAAATCATTTCCAAGCAGAATCAAATGAAGAGAAAATAAAAAATAAAGAATATAAGCAAATAGTCATTTTGACCAAACTTAACCACTAGACCACTTTTGAGTGTTTCTAGTCCAAGTTTCTAACAGAAACAAATCCAATTATTTTCACCCCTTGCTAGAAAAAGTACAAGTGAACCCAAGTCCACTTTGCAAACCAATAGAAACAAATTTCAAATATATTCAAATGACCATTCAAAACTGAATAAAGTATAGGTACTAAGATCACCATTTCTCAAAAACCACTCAAACCAGTTCACCTTGGCAAACCCAAGCAAGTAGACACTACCAAGTATGTGACCAGTACACCCACCAAATTTCATTCAAAAATTTCAAACTAAATTTCTTTCGCCCATTTCATCAAACAGTTGGTGAAAACAGTAAACACTGCCAAACTTCTATTGTTTGTGATCAAAGCTTTGTCTAATTAGTGTCTCAAAATCTCTCCCCTTGTCTCCCCAGTGAGCACACAAGCATTGATCAACTATCACCCTACCCTTGCACCAGTGACATGCCACCCGAGACCCTCCTTGCCAGCCGACCATGGCTAGCTAGCAGGATCCAACGATGCGCCTAGCCAGCATGTCCAGGAAGCAGCTGACCGTCCACCGCCACCCCCTGTCCAGCCCTCGCACGTAGCTAGGACCTGGACCACCCCAGCACAGTCGTGCCCTTTGTCTTTGCGCCATGCCAAGAGCATGCCAGGGCACCACGCCCGGCATGCACGTACACGCCGCGCCTCGCCTTCGCCACCCGTGCCTACAATCACCGCGACACCAGGAACCTCCAAGAGATCCCCGTTCGCCGCCAAGCGACCCGTAGCACCCGTGCATCGTCAAAACCATCGTCGATGCCACTCAGAGCACCAGCACGTTCCGACCAACCTCGACCACCCCTTACCGCACCATTAAGTCCTTGAGCATCGCCAGGATACCATGCACCAGCCTACACACTTCGCCATGCCATTATCTCGCTGTACCACCGACCCCAACGAGCTTTGCCCATGCTGCAATGCCTCTCTCGCTCGGCTATAAAAGGAGGCCACCCCAGCCCCAATTCGCCACACCATCTCACTTCCCTCTCTCTCAGAAACCTCCCACACCTCTCCCGGGAGCAAGGCGAGCTTAGCATCGCCGGAATTTGGCCAGCGTCTGCCGTGGAGGAGGAGAATAGGAGTCGTTGATTGGAGCCGCCCTAGTAGCTGCCGCTGCCAACATTCGAACCGTCATCGTCGACAACGTCGTTTGCCCCCAACGCCGACCCTAGATGGAGCCCTGGTGAGCCTCACACGACCCCCATCGCCGCGTTTGGGTTTAAACCTCGTCGGAGTTGTTCGTCTTCAACGATGAGCCTCGGCCGTTAGAATAGATTCTAATCGCACGGTCCAGATTGCCACTTACCGCTTCGCGTAGCCAGAGTCGCTGACGCGTGGGACCATCACTTAAGTCAGCCCGCGCGCTGCGCTGTGCGCAGTGGGCCGGCCCAGTTAGTTCCCGTGTGACCCAATATATTCAAATTTATATTTTCCCATTTTAGTTGAAACCTAGTTTTGTCAGTAGTTTTAAAAATCGATTCAGAGAGTTTCACTGAACCAAATTGCATGAAACCAATCTTGTTAGAAAGGTATTGAAATTAATCCAAGCCCGTTGGATTCAAACCATTTGGAAATATATATCACCTATAGTAAAAATAACAAGGCAGAGAATTTTCTGCATTCAAACATTTTTCAAAAATAAACCATAAATGATTTTGAGTTGATTCCAACTCTCAAAAATCACATTTGATCAGATCTTTCTGAATATGTAAAAAGGTCTAGGTTTACTTGTAGTAATAATGGACAAGTATTAAAAGAATGCCCCATAGGCATTTCTTATCACTTTAATTAATTAAAATAATAATGTTAAACCTTATTAAATTGTGACACCATTTTAAATCACATTCCCAAGTATTAAAATATGTGGTGATGACATGTGTCAACATTGTCACATCTCAAAAATCATGGTTTCAAATTTTGCATATCATCCATGCATTCATAATTATTTTAGGATCATTTTCAAATGTCATTTCAAAACAGAAGCATTTGAGGGTTTATTATTTTATGTAAGCAAGGCATTGACCCAATGCTACTCTCTAGTATGAGATTATTTGTTTTAAACCAAAGATATTTGATCCTATTGTTGATTGATGTTTTCCCAAGCTTGGACAAAGATTTCAAAACAAAGTATAAATTTAAAACCATTTTTTATGTCTTTACTAAGCAATTGATAAAGGCATTGTTTATTTTAAAATTCCAATGTGCCAAATTATTTTCAAGTGTACAACATTGTTCTATAGCCAAATGTGTACTAGTTTCACTTTACAAAAAATCCAAAAGTGGTTTGAATTCAAACTCATTTGAAACTCATTTGAATTTGGTTCATGAAAATCAAAATAGAAATAGAAAAAGATTAAAGAAATAGAAATGGGCTGGCGTCAACATTTCGGCCCAACAACAGAACCAGCCCACCCGGGATTTTCTTTCTCTCTCTGTTTTCTCCACCGCGGCCGCGCACACCCACCGCTAAAGCCTTGGACCCACCTTGCCCTGTCATCATCTTCCTCAATCCCCGCGTGACGACCCACTCCGTCGTTACCACCGTGCAGTGACGCCGCATTTAAACCCCTCTTAAATCCCATTGAATCAGCGCATAATTCTCGCCCTCGCTCTGGCTACAAACCCCCTCCCCACCCCGCATCTTTCCCGTCACTTCCCTCGCTCATTCCGCCACCAGGCTGCTCGCATTTGAACTCAAACCACCGCGGTACCGACGACCTCCGACGTGCGATTACGGTGAGCTCCGACCGCCCCTCTGCCTCTGGTTCAAACAAGCGTGACCAGCATGATCTTGCGCGTCTCCTGATGCCATTTGTTTGCCCTCTCGTGACCCAGATCGCCATCCCCGTTCACGCCCGCAAACGTCAGAATAGTCGCTCGACTCCGACGAGCGATTGAGGTAAAACCCGACCGCCCCTTGTCTTCTCCTTGACCCAGTAGTGTTCGTCGTGACCTTGCGCACCTCCTGATACACCTCGTTTGTGCTAGGGTGATCCATAGAGTCGCCTACATCTTCGTCACCGTGCACCCAACGTTGTCCTCAACTCCGACGAGCTGCTACGGCCACAGCAGCTCGCCCCTGTCCACGCCAGCAGTATCTTGACCTTCCTCGCAACCTTGCAACGCTGGTAAGCACCGCCACTACCCCGAGCCCCCTCTGGAATCACCGGAGCGTCGCCAGCAGACGCGCAGCCGCCGTGGTAGCCATTTGGGCCGCCTGTTGTTGGTCATTGCAACGTGGTCCGCTGGATCTGGATCTAGCGGATGCGATTAGATCAACCCACTAAGGGGTATGCATAGATCTGGGTCGTGCTTAGTTAGTTAGATCCAACGGCCGTGAGCGTGATCCAGCGTGAACCGATACCGTCCAATCAGGAGCTGCCCCGTGGCCTGTAATTTGTTTTAAAATCTGAATTAGATCTATTAGTGATTCAAACTAGCAAAATTCATAACTTTTGATCCACACGTTCAAATTTTGTAAATTTTATATCATTAGAATCAGGAGAAAGAATTCTATCTAATTATGCACTTTTTTTTAATAAATTGCATCAGTAGAATGGGTTGTTTTCGCAGAGACATTTCTAAGCTTATTTTGTATATAAAAAATTGTATGGAAAATGTTCTAAGGGCCAAAATAATTTTATTTAGTGTATAATTGTTTTGTTTATGATTCAGTACTGTTTCACTTGTCTTATTTGATTTAGAAAAATCATCACATGGCATTTGCATGCATTCATATATTTTTGCTTGTATATTTTTGATATGTGAATTTGGTGCTATCATTTTATGTGTAGATTTTGGTGCTAATAGTGATTGTGGTTGTGGAGACTGTTGCTACTCCCCCAACTACCAAGGCAAGTGGTGCTTCATATTTTTTTCCCAATATTTTGACTATGCATTAGAGATATTTTGTATAGGGCTTGCATGAATATTTTGCTAAGTATCTATATGCTATGCTTGGGAAATCCTAGTAGTTGTAGAATTGTTAGAATTTTTCTCTAAGTTAAGATACTTGCTATTTGCCATTCTTAGCCTAGTAACCAAGGGTGGAATATATATACATGCTATGGAAAATATTTCTAAGACTTTGCTTAATAAAACAACTAAGTGAATGAAACACCTAGGTGGATTGGTAATTGCTTGGTGGTTTTTGGTTGAGTGGTTACACAAGGACCATTTATATGATTTACCTCATGTATCTCACTTGTGGATTGCCACCCAGGAACAAAGGGATTTGAGATGCCAAATGTTAAGAAGCTTCTAGTGCAGCCACATGGCATTATGGGCTCTGCCTGGATCATTTATGTTGCAATAACTTAGCCAAATGGACAGTTGGTGGTAGGGGATTGATAGGTTTGGAGTGCGTCCATTTTGGTCTAACGGAAGGCTTCTAAAAGGTCCTGTCTTGGTGAAAATCAAGTCTTGTGGGGAAAGTGCACAACCTCTGCAGATGGAAGAACCTAAGTACTTGGCCATGTCCCTGGTATTGGACAATTTGAGCATCAAGACATGGAAGCTATCAAGAATCTCCTCATCCCAATTTTCTAAGTTAAAACTTGTGGTTGAACAAGGGTGAAGGTTCACCAATTTCTATTGGTGGTTCCTTTGGGAAAGTTTTGTCAAAGAAAAACTTAGTGTTTTCAACTGATAGGTAAAACCTATTTTGAGCAAAGCAAGCCTAAGCTACACTTAGCCAAATTCATGTAGTAACTAGATGTTAATATTCTACTAAGGTATCACTTGGCAATACTATTCCAATGTATTGACCCACTGTGGCTGTAACTTGTGATGTTGCAGGTTACTCTGATGATGATTAGGGGTTATGAGTCTACACTCAACATGCCTGCATGTGGCACATGAAGATGAAGACTTATATTTTATCTTGTTAAGTTAAACTCTTATACTAGCCTATGGCTATGGAGTTGTAAGAGACTATGTTATCTCTGGAATGACGTTGTAATAATGACCTTTGTTTCTGTGTACTTCATCTTAAACTATGGATGCTAGCAATTGATCCAGGGACTAGCATTGCAATCACAGGGATCCTTACCTTTATAAGGGTGGGATATTACAAACATGATCCCATATTTTCATTGGAGAATATTAAATCTTAAGTAGTTTTCAATTAGTAGAAATTACTCTTCCAAAATAAAATAAATAAGACTAAGGATTTAATCCTTGTGATGATTGTGATGATGCTAGATCATCTAGTGTGAACCTTTGTGTGCTAAATAGAAGTAGTTAAGTATTGTTTGGTGATTTTTGTACCTCGTATTTATTTATAGACGCTAGTACCGACCAAGGATACGAAGAGGAAGGAGACTACTACGAAGAAGAAGGGGAAGAGAACTTCAATCACTACACTACTCAAGGCAAATCTAACACTACAAGTTGAATATGCAAGCTACACTATGCAAGCTAACACTTTCATGATAACTATGCAAACTAGATGCCTTAGGCATATTTGGTTATACCACTTTATTATACCAAATCCCAGTTTTACATGCAAGCTTATTATTTTATTTCTTTATCAAAACTTCTTTACTGCTTTTACTTAGTGACTTGTGAATTTTGGAAAGATATTATAGGTAGCATAAAGAGCATAAAACTTGGCCTAAGTTAGATAGAATTAGATTTCATACTAAGGCGTGCGATCTAGATAAGGTTAAGTCACACTTGATTAGCACCCCTCATTAGTGATTACCCTCAACTTTAGTGGCTAGAGCTAAGCATAAAACTTGATCACTTTAGATGGGAATACTTGGTGAAAATGATTATGAAAACCTTGGAATGATGAGTCATTCCAATGAAATGTTTTGACATGTGTTATGAACACCAGATGATTTTGATGATGAAAATGTTGAGGCATGAGCCTTAGCCCTTTATAAAACTGATGGTTGGGTTCGGATGCGATACTATTCCAATTTTACCGTACAACCACAATACCCGAATTTGGGTAGGGGTTGACTAGAAGTTTATATATCTTAGTATGGGTTCCCTTGCGGAAGAGGTTTGAGATGAGGCTACCTCGTTATGATTGTCCACCTGTGCAGTTCCCAAGATGACAGATGGTCATGGTTGGGAGGCCAAACTCATAGGGGAGGTGCCTATACTAGGGTGTGTAATTGAAAGGTTAGGATTGATTATCCACATACTAAGTATGGTGATTCATGATTGTTCCTGACGGATGTATCAAATGCTGTGGTAAAAGTGCACCACCTCTGTAGAGTGTCAAACTATTCGAATAGCGCGTCTGCGGCTATGGACAGTTGGAGTGGCCAAACTGTTCCGTCGTCCGATGTTTTCAAAATGACTTGTGAAATGAACTATGACTTTGACCTGACCACAACAGGGTTGTGACATGAAAATTAAGTTCCCACTTAGGTGTTGTAGAACATTAAACTAGTTTTCTTTACTTCTAAACTCAGTTAGAGATAAACCTGGATTTTTTGCAAATAAACCTAAAGCTTAGGATTCCTACTCAAACTACTTACTTGTTAGTATTAGATTGCGAGTACTTAAAGTGTACTCATGGCTTTGTCCCTGGCTATTCCTATGGCCATAGGAGGACTATCAGGATGATGGATAGCAGGAAGTCTATGACAACTAGGATCATCTCCCATCGTCAGCATTGCCTGTGACCCTGAAGATGGAGCTTCGACCATGCTACCGTTATTATATTATTCCGCTACGTAATTGTATTAAAACTGGATCATGAGATCCTTTATTTGTAAGACATTTATTATGGTTTGTAATGGATGATGAACTATGGTACCAATCTGTTATGTCTCGCAAAAATGGTAATCCTGGGATTGCGATGTATGGCATAACAGGCATCTAGGATTAAAAATCCGGGTGTTGACACGTTACATGGTGGGATGGCCGGGGTGTCCAAGGCGACGATGCCAAAGCTCGGTGGATGAAGAGGCAAGAAGAGTCTGGGCTTCTGGTGGGCGGCAGAGGGAGTAGAGATGACCGGGAATATTGCATCGAAGAATCACGGTCTTGGTAAGAAGATCCTTCACGGAGAAACCAAAGGGTTCAAATTCAATGGATCAAAGGTTACCGATAGAGAACCGGCGAACAGAAATAAGATTTTTTATAATGTGTGGAACAACTAGAATATTACAAAGAGAGAGATTTTTAGAATTGAGGGTGAAGGTGTGGGAGCCGGTATGAGTGATAGTAAGAGAAGCACCATAGCCTACTATGATTTTATGTGCTGAAAAGCGAATGGAGGAGGAGAGAATACCATGATCGCATGTCATGTGAGACGAGGCGCCGGAGTCCATAACCCGCTCCTGGCCACCAAGGAGCCGCGTGTTCTGTAGAGCTGTAAGAAGAGCTGGGTCGATCTGTTGTTGCTGCTATGGCTGGTGAGTGATCATCATGTTGCTAGAGGGCTGCTGGTAGCCTGTGGCGGTGTAGGCCTGTTACGATGGAAGAGCTGGTCGAGGCCCCAAGACGCTGGGGGTCGGGGCGCGCCAACGGGGCTTCCACGAGGAGGGCATCGCAGGCTGCTGCTGGAGTTGGTGAGCGTGTGTCAGGAGTCCGGTCCAGGGATTGAACATCCACAGATTGTTGTTGTCGTGGCCGCGTCCGCGACCGCTGCCACGTCCACGTCGGCCTCCATTTTCACCTCCCCGGCCAGGGTTGTTGAAGAAGCCGGGATGGAAGGGCTGGGAGGGCGCGGATCAGGAGGACCGCCGCCATGGCCGACAGGAGGAGGAGCGCCCCCGGCGTGCGGTGTGTTGCCGCCGTTCGGAAGCACGATGTTGCCGCTGGCCCAGAGCACGGCAGATGCCGTGTGCTTGGCATGGTTATTATTTTGCGCCTCCTCGAGAACCAGGGCGGAGCGTGTCTGCAGGAACATGGGGAACGACACATGGTAAGGGAGGAAAGAGCGGAGGTGGTTGTATTGCTCATTAAGGCGGCGTAGAACCGTGAGGACGAGGGTGTCATCCGAGATCTTCTCACCAACATCACCGAGAGCATCGGCAATAGATTTTAGCTTGGCACAGTAGTCATGGACACTCATGTCGCCTTGTGGCGTGTTGTGGAATTCCGCGTCGAGGGCGAGGGCGCGGCTTTTCTTGTTGTCATGGAAGAGGTTTGCGATGGAGTCCCAGATCTGCCGCGCCGCCGAGCCAGGGGATATGACGGTGCCGAAGATCTCGGGCGAGATCGGGCCGTAGATCCAGGAGAGGACGGTGAATTCATCGCCAACCTAGTCAGAGGAGGGGGAGGTGTCTGAAGGAGTGGCCTCGGTGTTGCCGGTGACGTGGCTGGTAAGACCATAGCTGCGGTGACCCAGCATACCACTGCATGTGTAGTACACTATAGTCGTTGACATGACATCCACAGAACACCATTCCGTAAATATTACATCCCTTAGAGTGGTACAACAGAAACATTGCGGGTCCATATTACAAACATACACACGTTATTATTATTACAATACCAGAAGTTCAAGACTTCCAAAATGCTCAACATATAAACCAAAATATAAGTGTTTCAGCAGAAGTTTCAAATTTAAAACTTAAACTCCAAATTGAGCTCAGCAACTTATAGCTATATATTGTTCATGATGCTTGGCTCAAGTGGTTACTAGAACTATAGTAATTATTCGGACTCTTGGAACTCTCCTCCATAGACGATGTCGTAAACCTCCCCTTCTACAGCTCCATACAAGTTGGGCTCTTCATAGAAGACCTCCTCTTGATTCTCGGATGTGTACATTGTTGTACCTTCGGGATTCTCAGAGTCTCAAGGAAGGATTCAAAGGAAAGGATGAGTAACAACGTTACCCAACAAGTTCATTATATGCAAGGTAGGAAGTTTGATGCTCTATCTACCACCTCGGACTATCAGTCTTTGGCATTATGCAATTTTCGTAAATCTTTCTTCAAAGATTGTTTTTATTATAAAAATCTATGACCATCAGCCTTCACAGGTTGACCAGAGCTTTCATGGAGTTCCTTTCCAGCCGCGTTCGTAGCTCCTTCCCGGAACAGGGAGTAACAAGTTATAGTTCTTACACTCTGCAGAGGTGCGTTACTTTTCCCATGAGAGATCAACTCCTTGTTGCACAACCGGGTGTACTTTCCCGTCCACAATTCCATGATGTGGGGCCCAGTAGTTGGTCCAAGCCAATCACTTCCCTCTCCGCGACCTCATATGTCTACACGATCCTTTTGCTAGCTCACCTTCGTTAAGCCCCCTTTTTCGGGCAGGCTAAAACCCTGATGAGTTTTCGAAGACTCTATGACCTAGTGATGCCCGGATTAGTACCATTTACATGGACTATCTCCCTAAACACCATTCATAGATAATACAGACACCAAAAGTGTGGGGCATAAGGGTGCCCACCCATATGTTGGATCCACACAAGGAATCACAACGTCACGTTAAGGTCGTCTTGCCTCCATACAAGAGGAAAAGGATAAAACTGACTTCTCCGTCCCATTCCAAATCTCATGGTTAACGCGTAATATACGGCGCTAGAATCACCGATGTCATGGGTTATTAATTCCTAATTGTTCATTATTGGTGCAAGTAGAACTCTAAGTTCTATTGCTCCATCATATCATCACTTAGGATGATACCTAAGATTTAGTATCTTGAGAAAATAGTGTTTCTTTTTCTATAGTATAGATGATAACACACAATTTGCAAATACTTTGATAAAGACTCTTCAAAGGACATGAGCAAGTGATGATTGCCTTGTGATGGCAAGGTAGTGAAGTCTGATGGTTTCACTGGACCTTGAGCTTATATGTCTACAAAAACATCATTATTGCCCGGTAAGGACAATGTTTAAAGAAGCAAAATGATTATGCAAAGTAATGTAATGCATCATTTAACTTGATATGCATTCTCCCCATTATTAATAAAATTCCTTTTTAATAATAAAGGATTTATAAATATTAATTTTCAATATTTATAATAGAATATTGTATTCTTTTATTTTCTTTCCCTTCTATTTGACTTTTATTGATTTAATAATTCTTTTTAAGAATTATTACTTAAATATAAAAATTGTTATTAAATATTTTTTTAGTATTTTTTTCTAAAATACTATAATATTAATATATGATGAAAGTGATTTTTATTTATTTTTATCATCTTTCAATAATTTTGTAAAATTCCATGAGGAATATATAAATTACAAAATTCTTAATAAAATTTATATGTCTAAAATTTTATCTCATAATTTATTTATATAGTTTGGATTATTTTGAATATAAAAATATTTTATTTATAATTTTTGGACTTTTATTTTATTTTCTAGAATTTAATTAACTTTAAGGGCATTTTGGTCTTTTTCTATTTATTAAAAAGGGCCTTAAAGGTTTTTGGGCCATCTCTTATTCTTATTGGGCCCTTGTGGCCCATTAGGCATAGTCAGAACAGCCACCCCGAAGGGTTCTAGCCCAACTCAGTCCACTCACTCGTTGTCTCTCACCCTCGAGCTCACTCCTCTCCTCCTCCATCCCCGACCCCGTGGTCGGTGATGTCGCCGCCGACGATTCCCGCCGTCGTGGACCATTCTGGTCGCCGTCGTGGTGCGGGGTGAGGTTATCGACCATGCACGTCCATCTGGTCTAGTTCGATTTGATTCTGGGGTCCTACCCTGGTCAGGCTAGCCCCTTCCCGAACCCTAGGGTTTGGGGAAAGTGCTGCTGCCACCACCGCGGACTCTCCCTCGGTGAGGTGTGGTGCCCGTGTACTACTGTGGCCGCCGCTGTGGCTAGTGCAGGTTGCAGCGCCCTCTGGGGTGCTCCATGTGTCGCCGCGGCCCGTCGGCCATTCTGCTTCCTCTTCAACTCGTCAGCGAGGACCCTGGTGAGTTATATCTTCGTGGATCCTAGTTCATCTTCTCACCTTGGATTCCTTTGTGTGTATCTAGTGGCCAGTTATAGTTTGTGCTTGTATTGCTATTAGGGTTCATCTCTGGTACTTGTAAGATGCTCCTATGATCTGGTTGTGCTGTTTAATGGGGATTTGGGGTGCTCTACACCTCATTGTTAGTGACCACCACTATTTGATTGTGTGATGCTATTGTTGATGTGTGATTAAGGTTGGATGAAATGCTAGGTTTGCATATTATTGCCTCTGGCTGGTACTCTGGTGAATTGATGTGTTTATCTATTGTCAGCATCTTGATTCTGGCAATGATCTAGTTAGTGAGAATTTACTGACTTAGTTATTGTTGGCTTGCCAGATGATGCTTGTTCTGAATTTTATTCAGTAGAATCTAATGATTCTTTGATCATGAATAAATAATTAGGATATGATCCCTGTATCTAATTCCAGGGAGATGATTTGATAGATGATTTGTGAAGATTGGACTATTTGATTGTCTTTTTGATAAGGTCAGTGCTTATGAAACCTTCTTAAGATGGTACATAAGTAGATCTTGTTACTGATTAGGCTTAAAGTCATTTTTGGGACTTGATGGATATTGATAGATAAGTTCGAAAACTTATTATTTGACCTAGCCAATGATGCTGGTCTGAGGCTCTAGGAACTAAGCTTCTATGTTGCTATCCTTTTCCAAATTGGTTAAGATATCAACTACTTACTAGATCTTAGATCCTAGTTGGTTAATATTTTTTTTTTGTGGCTTATAAAATCTGAGGTGCTACAACCTTCTTGGAGATGTGCCTAGATTTTGTAAGAACAAATCATATAATATAGAGGTTGCCTTTCGTATCACCAATTCTGTGAGGCTGGTGTGAGAATTTGGTGTTTTGAAAAGAGTTTGATATTGATATTTATGTTTAAAACCTCTAGGATAGCTTCACCCCACTTGGGTGATTATTGAGAGGTTTCCTTATCATCTGCATATATACTTTGCTTGGATAAGATAAACAGATCGCATGGTTGTTTATGATGCTCACCACAAAAACTATGTTGGTGATGGCTTGATGTCCTGGTGGTGTTGCTGGTCTGATCCAGTCCTTCTCCCCTTGATGTTGTTCTTGTGTTCCCTTGATGCTTGTGCTTGGCCTTGAGGAACTCTGCTCCTCCTAGCTCCTGTGAGCTTAGCCTTGCTATTCACCTGATCCTTCCCCTCCTTATGTCACCATCAGTTGATATGTGGCTTGATCTGATGTGAGATGGTGTGGCTGGTTTATTTGTGTAAGATCCCTCCTTTATAAAGGAAAAGGATCCCTGTGATTGCAATGCTAGTCCCTGGATCATTGCTAGCATCCACAGTTTAAGATGAAGTACACAGAAACAAAGGGTCATTATTACAGTCATTCCAGAGACAAACATAGTCTTTACAACTCCAAGGCCACAAGCCTAGTACAAGAGTTTGAATAAGTAAATAAATAAAAGTCTTCATCTTCATGTGCCACAGGCAAACATGTTGAGTGTAGACTCATGACTCCTAATCCTCATCAGATTAACCTACAACATCACAAGTTACAACCACAGTGGGTCAATACATTGGAATAGTATTGGCAAGTGATACCTTAGTATAATTTAGGTGGACTAGATACTATATGCAATTTGGCTAAGTGTATCTTGGCTTGCTTTGCTCAAAATAGGTTTTGCCTAATAGTTGAAATCACTAAGTTTTTCTTTGTCAAAACTTTTCCCAAGGAACCACCAATAGACATTGACGTCCTTCACCCTTGTTCACCCACAAGTTTTTACTTAGAAATTGGGATGAGGAGATTCTTGATAGCTTCCATGTCTTGATGCTCAAGTTGTCCTTTTCCAGGGACATGGCTAAGTACTTAGATTCTTCCATCTGCAGAGGTTGTGCACTTTCCCCACCAGACTTGATTTTCACCAAGACAGGACCTTTCAGAAGCCTTCCCTTAGACCAAATGGACGCGCTCCGACCTATCAACCTATCATTCCCACTACCACCAACTGTCCAAATGGCTAAGTTCTAGCAACCTATGTGATCCAGGCAGAGCCCATATTGCCAAGTGGCTGCACTAGAAGCTTCTTAACACTTGGCCTCTAAAATCTCTTTGTTCTTGGGTGGCTTTCCACAAGTGAGATACACAAGGTAAAACATTGAAATGGGCCTTGTGTAACCACTCAACATATACCATTCCTTCCATTCCACCCAGGTGTTTCATTTACTTAGTTGTTTTATTAGGTAAAACACAAGTCCAAAGACTTAGAAATATTTTCATCATAACATGTATATTTCTCCAACCCTTGGTTGCTACTAGCTAGGCTAAGCATGGCATAGATAAGCATCTTAACTTAGAAATTTCTAGCAATTCTACAACTACTAGGATTTCCCAACATGGCATATAAGCTATAGCATGCAAGACTAGAAAAATATTTCTAATGCTTAGTAGAAATCATAGGGATAAAAAAATATCATGAAGTACCACTTGCCTTGGTAGTTTGGAGAGTAGCTACACTCCTCACAATCACAATCACTATTGGCACCAAAATCTACACAAAGAATCATAGCCACAAATCACATACAAAACATATACAAACAAAAATATATGAATGCATGCAACATGATATGTGATGATTTTTAAAACTCAACAAAGAAAGTGTACAGTACTGGTTCATAAACAAGTTAAAAACTTGCCAAACAACATTTATTTAAACCTTAAAACATTTTTCAAACAATTCATATACTCAAATTAGCCCTACACATGTTTCTGTAAATAAAACCATTTTAACAGAAGTAAAACATTAAACACATTGCATATTTAGAAAGGCTTATTCTCCTGATTCCAATAATATAAAATTTGTCAAATTCTAACATGGGAATCAAAAGTTATAGCTAAAACAAAATCAAACATCTAATAGATTCAAATCCTGTTTTTAAATCTAAACTGCTGCCACGCGTCTTATTCTGATTGGCCGGTACCGTTTCGCGTTGGATCACGCTTCTGAGCCGCTGGATCTAACTTAATCGCGCGGCTCAGATCCAATCTTACCGCTTTGCTCACGTTCTATCGTATCCGTAGGATCTAGATCTAACGGCGCTCATCACTTTGACCATCCAGTGGCGGCGACAGGCGGCGGCGCCTCTGTCAGAGATGCTACCGGCGTTCTAGGTCGCGCGGGAGAGGTGGAAGGGGCTTACCAGACTCGACGTGTGCTGCTGATGCTCAAGGTGGCGGTGGTTTGGCAAGGGGAACACGGAGATGGTCGCTGGAGCTCGTCGAAGTTGCGGGCGGCGTCAGTTGCTTGCTGTCGAAGACGTTGACGAGGCTCTGCGTCGACCTAACACAAGCCAGATGGTTTAGGAGATGCGCAAGGGCCTGGCGAAAGAAAGTACCAAAGGGGAGGCAAGGGAGGTCTCATTTTACCTGAATCGCACGTCGGAGTCGAGCGGCGGCTCAGGTGCTCGCGGTTGAGAACGAAGACGTCGCTCTAGGTCATGAGAAAGCAAACGGAGGGCATTAGCGAACGCACAAGGTCATGCTGGTCACAGTGGTTTGAACTAGAGGCGGTGATGCGTACTCACCGAGATTCGTCGCCGGAGTTGCTCTGTCTGCGGCGGCGCAAGGGCAATTGCGGGCAACCTGGGGGCGTAGAGTTGGCGCTAGGTGAGGGGAAATGGCCGCGGTGCAGAGGGGTTTATGTAGGCAGAAGGAGGGCGGCGAGTAAGCGCGGAATCAAGGGCAATTAAGCCCGCAGTGATCAAGGCGAAATGCTTGAGCGGCGTCGCGACATGGCGTGATTGACGGCAACGACGGCGTGGTCGCAGGGTCCACTTGTCGTGAATAAAACAGAGAGGAGGTGGGGTCTGGCGTCGATCACTCGGTGGGTTGTGCATGAGTGAGAAAGAGAGAGTGGGAACCCGGGTGGGCTTACTGGGCTGGATTCGTAGTTGGGCCAGATAGGTGGCGCTGGACTTTTTCTATTTCTTTTCTCCTTTTCTTTTTTTGTTTTGATTTTCTGAAATGATTTTCAAATCCAAATAAAATGAGTTTGAATTCAAATCTTCTCTAGGTTTTTATACTGCAAACCTTGCACTCAAATGAATGTCAAACACTACTGTTTATTCAAAACACTTTGATCAAATGAAAATAAAAATAAAACCAAGCCTTTATGTGATATATACAATAGGCATAATATTGGTTTTATTTACTTATTTTGTTTTGAAACTTTGTTCAAACTTTTGATGGTTCCTAAGTTTGAATTTCAAACTTTACTGAATCAAAACAAGTACCCTTCTCATTGGAAGATAGCACTAAGGCTAGAGCAACTTACATGAAATGATAAGCATAAATGCTTCTGTTTTGAAAAGATTTGTTTGAAATGAAACTTATATGATCATGGATACATGGATGATATGCATGAGTTTAAAACATGATTTTAGAGATGTTACAAATCTAACCCCCTTAAGGTGAATCTCGCCCTCGAGATTCGGATTGGCTAGCAAATAGGTGAGGGTGGTCTTTCCGAAGATCATCTTCTCTTTCCCATGTTGCTTCCTCTTCGGAGTGATGGTTCCACTTCACTTTGCAAAACTTGATAGTTTTAGTCCGTGTGACTCTTTCTGCAGTCTCAAGAATCTTGATAGGTTTCTCCTCATAAATGAGGTCACTCTCCAACTGAACCTCTTCCAAAGGTATAGTATCCTTCAAAGAAGTTTCTTCCATTTCTAGGTGACTTTTCTTAAGCTGACTCACATGAAATACATTATGGACAGCTGACAAAGATTCTGGCAATTCTATTTTATAAGCAACTTATCCTTTACGACTCAGAATCTTGAATGGTCCAACATATCTTGGGGCCAACTTCCCTTTGACTCCAAACCTCTTCACTCCACGAATTGGTTGAAGGGTTTCGCGGCATAGTAAATCAAAATTTTCTACGGATGCGAACAGAGGGAAGCCAAGATATAATCTAGGAGATGCAAACAGCGAGAGAGATTGGATTAGATCTTCATACCCTTGAAGATTCGCATAGCGGAACGTTCGTCGGAACGTGGGTGATGTAGTCGTACTCTCTTCTCCTCCTCGCGATCCGATCCGATCTAGCACCGCAAGTGGCGATGCCTCCGGGAGATGCACACGTGCAGCACCTCAACATCTCCTCCTTCCTTGGTCCAGCAAGTATGGTGGAGAGATGGATTGGATCTACAATGCGACGGCGCGGTGCAAGAGGTGGAGAGTTTCTGCAGCAGGGCTTCGCCTACACGCAGTCAGGAGGGAGAGAGAGAGGAGGGCAGCAGGGCGACTAGGCTTGAGGGGAAGGTGCGGGGGGTGGTGCGCCCCAGCCCTCTATATATAGAGGGGTGGGCGCCTACCCTAACCCCTCCCCCAAGCCCTAGGCCGGCGGCCAAAGGAGAGAGGAGTGGGGGCAAGGAAACCCCCCCCTTCTAGAAGGTCCAATTAGGGTTTATTCCTTGGTTGGCCGGCTGGGCCCTATGGGGCCTTGTGCCCCTGGCCCAATGCGGCCAGGGCACTCCCTCATAGACCCATGCCCCCTCCCGGAAGTTGGGGCCACGTTGGTCCCCTTCCGGAAGGTTCTAGAAGCTTCTGGTACAATACCGATTAACCCGGAACAATTTCGAACTCCAAAAACTGCACTGCCTTATATGAATCTTATTCTCCGGACCATTCCGGAACCTGTCGTGATATCCCGGATCCCATCCGAGACTCCGAACAAAAACTCATAAACCAATTATCCAATCTATCCTAGCGTCGAGACACCTTAAGTGTGTGACCCTTCGGGTTCGAGAATATGCAGACATGATCTTCTAGCAATAATCAACGGGTGCGAAACCCATATTGACTCCCACACATTCATCGATGATCATATCGGATGAACCATGATGCCAGGATTCAATCAATCCCATATATATATTCCCTTCGTCTCGCGATATTTTACTTGCCCGAGATTTGATCGTCGGTATCGTCATACCTAGTTCAATCTCGTCCACAGCAAGTACTTTACTCGTTCCGTAATCCGATATCACTTTGTGATTAACTCCTTAACCACATGCTTGCAAGCGGTGTTGATATCGATTACCGAGTGGGCCCGAAGTATATCTCTCCGACTTGGGAGGGACAAATCCGATCTCGATACATACAACCCAATAGGTACTTTCCGATCACCTGAGAGACACCTTTATGATCACCCTCTCATAGGATGACGTTTGATGACCTCAAAGCTTTCTTCCGATACTAGGGAGTTGTATTATCTCATGGTCTAAGGAATACAACATTTGACATAAGAAAAGCTTCGCAAAGATGAACATGATGACACGATCTAATTGCTTCGCTTAGTTTGGGTCTGTCCATCACATCATTCTCCCAATGATATGATCTCATTATTAATCGACAACTCATGTCCATGGTTAGGAAACCTTAACCATCATTAATCAATGAGCTAGTCCATAGAGGCGTACTAGGTACACGGTGTTGTTTACAAACCACACAAGTATTAAAGTTTCCGCTTAATACAATTCTAGCATGGAATATAAACATTATCATGAACAAGAATAATAATAATAACATCTTTATTATTGCCTCTAGGGCATAATTCCAACAGTCTCCCACTTGCACTAGAGTCAATAATCTAGTTTACATTTGGCAACAATCTCACACCCATGGCACTGAGGTGTTGATCATGTTTTACATGTGGAAGAGGTTTAGTCAGTGGATCTGCGACATTCAGATCCGTATGTACTTTGCTAATCTTCGATCTCCATCGCTATATAATCTCGGATTATATGAAACTTGCGGTTGATATGCTTGGTCTTTGGATGATATCTTGGTTCCTTAGCGAGTGCTATGGCGCCAGTGTTGTCACACAATATCTCCAGTGGGTCCAATGCACTTGGAACCACGACAAGCTCAGTGATGAAGTTCCTGATCCAAACTCCTTCACTTGACGCTTCTGCAGCATCCATGTATTCCGCTTCTACTGTAGATCCCGCCATCACGCTTTGCTTGCAGCTTCTCCAGCTCACAGCTCCTCCATTCAAAATATACCATTATCTGTGAGATTTAGAATCATCCTTGTCGATTGTCGAAACTAGCGTCGACGTAACCTTTTACGACGAGCTGTTCATCACCCCATAGACTAAGAACATTTCTTTAGTTCTATTTAGGTACTTTAGGATGTTCTTCACGGCTGTCGAGGTTCCACTCCTGGATCACTTTGATATCTGCTCGTCAAACTAAGAGCATTGGACACATCCGGTCTAGTACACAGCATGGCATACATGATAGAACCTATGGCCGAGGCATAAGGCACTTCGCTCATAGCTTCCCTATCATTTACCGTAGCTGGACACTGAGCCTTGCTCAATATCTTACCTGACAACATAGGCACTGAACCTTTATTTGCCTTATCCATTCTGAACCTTTTTAGAACTTTGTCTAGGTATGTACGCTGGCTTAAAGCTATCAGGCGTATTTGTCTATATCTATAGATTTTGATGCCCAATATATAAGAAGCTTCACCTAGGTCTTTCATGGAAAAACACTTGTTCAAATAACTCTTCACATCGTTAAGCATGTTAATGTCATTTCCAATAATCAATATGTCATCCACATATAGTACCAGAAATGTCACCGAGCTCCCACTCACTTTCTTGTAGATACAAGATTCGTAGCAATTTGGAACAAATCCAAAGCTCTTGATCACTTGATCAAAATGAAGGTTCCAACTCCGAGATGCTTGCTTCAGTCCATAAATGGAACGCTGAAGTTTGCATACTTTATTAGCATCCTTAGGATCGACAAAACCTTCAGGTTGCATCATATACAACTCTTCATCAATGTTGCCATTGAGGAACGCAGTCTTGACATCCATCTGCCATATTTCATAATCATGAAACGCAGCAATTGCTAATAAAATCCGAATGGACTTAAACATCGCTACGGGAGAGAAAGTCTCATCGTAGTCAACACCTTGAACTTGTCGAAAACCTTTCGCGACAAGACGTGCCTTATAGACGGTAACATTACCATCCGCGTCCGTTTTCTTCTTGAAGATCCATTTGCACTCAACGGCCTTTCGGTCGCTAGGAGGGTCCACCAAAGTCCATACTTGGTTTTCGCTCATGGATCCCAATTCGGATTTCATGGCTTCTAACCATTTCTCAGAGTCTGGGCTCATCATCGCTTCCTCATAGTTCGTAGGTTCACTGTCTTCTACCAACAAGACAGTCAAGACAGGGTTGCCGTACCACTCAGGAGGGGCACGCGACCTTGTCGACTTACGACGTTCAGTAGCAGCATCGTCTGAAGCTTCATGATCCTTGTCATTAGCTTCCTCTATCATTGGTGCAGGTGGCACTGGAACAATTTCAGGTGCTGCGCTACTCTCCAATTCAAGAGAAGGTTCAATAACCTCGTCTAGCTCTACTTTCCTCCCACTCACTTCTTTCGAGAGAAACTCCTTCTCAAGAAAGGAACCGTTCTTTGCGACAAACACTTTGCCTTCGGTTCTGTGATAGAAGGTATACCCAATAGTTTCCTTAGGGTATCCTATGAAGACGCATTTCTCCGCTTTGGGTTCGAGCTTGTCCGGCATCAACTTCTTGACGTAAGCTTCGCATCCCCAAACTTTAAGAAACGACAACTTAGGTTTAGCACCAAACCACAGTTCATACGGTGTCGTCTCAACGTATTTAGATGGTGCCCTATTTAAAGTGAATGCAGCGGTTTCTAATGCATAACCCCAAAATGATAACGGCAAATCAGTAAGAGACATCATTGATCAGACCATATCTAATAACATTTGATTCTGGCGTTCAGACACACCATTGCGCTGTGGTGTAACGGGTGGCGTAAGTTGCGAAACGATTTCGTTTGCTTTAAGATGCGTGAGAAAATCATAACTCAAATATTCACCTCCACGATCGGATCGCAGAAACTTAATCTTTCTGTTATGATGGTTCTCCACTTCATTCTGAAATTCCTTGAACTTTCCAAATGTGTCAGATTTATGTTTCATTAAATAGATATACCCATATCTACTTAAGTCATCGGTCAAAGTGAGAAAATGGCGATATCCACCGCGCGTCAAAACACTCATTGGTCCGCATACATCAGTATGTATGATTTCCAACAAGTCCGTTGCTCGCTCCATCATACTGGAGAACAGGGTTTTGATCATCTTGCCCATGAGGCATGGTTTGCATGTGTCAAATGATTCAAAATCAAGAGACTCCAAAAGTCCATCAGAATGGAGTTTCTTCATGCGTTTTACACCAATATGACCTAGACGATGATTACAAATAAGTAGTATTATCACTATCTACTTTGCATCTCTTAGCCTCAATGTTATGGATGTGTGTTTCATCCATTTCGAGATTTAAAAGAAATAAACCATTCACAATAGGTGCATGACCATAAAAGATGTTACTCATATAAATAGAACAACCATTATTCTCCGATTTAAATGAATAACCGTCTTGCAATAAACAAGATCCAGAAATAATGTTCATGCTCAACGCAGGCACATAATAACATTTATTGAGGTTTAAAACTAATCCCGAAGGTAAAACTAAGGAGAGCATGCCGACGGCCATCACATCAACTCTTGATCCGTTGCCAACGCGCATCATCACCTCATCCCTCACAAGCCGCCGTCTATTCCGTAGCTCCTGTTTCGAGTTATAAATATTAGCAACTGAACCAGTATCAAATACCCAGGCACTACAACGAGGGCTAGTAAGGAAAACATCAATAACATGTATATCAAATATACCTTTGATGGTGCCAGCCTTCTTGTCCGCTAAGTACTTGAGACGATTCGCTTCAATGACCCTTATCCTTGCAATAGAAGCACTCGATGTCGGCTTAGGACCGGACTGAAGCTTCTTCTCGGCAACAGCAACGCTTGCCGCCGCCTTTCTTGAAGGGCTTCTTTGCACCCTTACCTTTCTTGAAGGTGGGGGGCTTGTTGACCATCAACACATGATTATCCTTTTTGATGTCCACCTCCGCGGCCTTCAGCTTTGCGAAGAGCTCGGTGATCGTATCCGTGGAACCAATCTGATTGTGAGTCACTACAAACCTTTTGTAGCTAGGAGGGAGTGATTGCAGAACCCTGTCAATCTTGAGCTCCTCCGAATCTTGATCCAGTTGCTCAAGGCGTTGAGTGTAGCCCGACATCTTAATGGCGTGCTCACTAACGAAACTCCCTTCCTCCATCTTGCAGTTAAAGAACTTCTCAGAGATCTCATATCTCTCAGAACGGGCCTGAGTCTGAAACATGGTTTTCAGCTCCTCGAGAATATCAAAGGGCCCGGGATGGTCTTCAAAACGATTTTGAAGGTCCGATTCCATAGCAAACAACATGGTGCTCTTAATCACACCATAATCATCTTTGCGTGACTGATAGACAGCTTTCTCATCAGCTGGCGCAGTAGCAGCAGGGGCGTCATCTAACGCATTCTCAAGGACATAGTCCTTTTGACCGCCAGAGAGAATGATTCTCAGATTGCGGAACCAGTTGGTGAAGTTAGACCCATTGTTTTTAAGCTTTTCCTTCTCAGCAAAAACGTTGAATTTGAAGTTGGACTTAGCCATTTGATCTACAATATTTGCAAGTACAAATTAGACTATGTTCATGATAACTAGTTCAACTTTTAATCAAATTACTAGATGAACTCCCACTAAATTCAACATCCCTCAAGTTGTTTAGTGAACACGATCCAAATTCACCACACCTAATCCGATCTTCACGAGAAGAGATGTGGTTTCAATGGTGGACAACAAAGTGTCGATCATATCATTCATATGACTCATGCTTAACCTTTTGGTTCATGTGTTTCGAGGCCATGTCTGTACATGCTAGGCTCGTCAAGTTAGACCCAAGTATTTCCGCGTGTGCAAAACTGGCTTGCACCCGTTGTATGTGAACGTAGAGTCTATAGCACCCGATCATCACGTGATGCTTGGACACGAACTTCATAGCGGTGCATACATGCGAGAACACGTTTATCTTGATCTTTAAGTGAGGAATCATCTTATAATGCTACCGTCGTGATCTAAGCATAATAAGATACATAAAAGGATAAACATCACATGCATATAACTTTATGTGACATGGTATAGCCAATCTTCGCAATGATCTCCATCTTGTGCGTCTTAAGCATGATCTCCATCACTCCACCATGATTGCCTCCACGAATAGAAACTACAACTATTGCTAACTACTTAGCGATAAAGTGAAACTATTACATGGCGTATAAGAAGTTGACACACAGGTCATACACAATTATAAAGACAACCATATGGCTCCTTCCGGTTGTGTACTCATCGACATGCAAGTCGTGAAACATTACAAAACATGATCATCGCATACATTATACACATCACATCTTGGGCCATACCATATCACAAAAAACACTCCCTGCAAAAACAAGTTAGACGCCTCTACTTTGTTGTTGCATGTTTTACGTGGCTTATGGTAGTAGCATGCTAAGAACGATTCTTACCTACGGAAAGCCACAACGGTGATATTATGGTTGCCAAACTCCGGTGTAAATCCCATGACAACTATAGTGAGAGAAACTGGCATCCACTAGCCGCATGTGTGGAACAAGCCACACGTCAAGTGTGGAGCCGGTCTCGCGAACGACGTCGCGTAAGGTTGGCCTGGACCGCTTCAATCTCACTATCCTGCGTCATAAGAAGAACACAAACAAGAGGCTTGCAACAGAAAACATCAATGCCCACAACAACCATGTTGCGTTCTACTCGTGAAACACATCTACGCATAGATCTAGCTCTGATACCACTGAAGGGTTTCGCGGCATAGTAAATCAAAATTTTCTACGGATGCGAACAGAGGGAAGCTAGGAGATGCAAACAATGAGAGAGATTGGATTAGATCTTCATACCCTTGAAGATTCGCACAGCGGAACGTTCGTCGGAACGTGGGTGATGTAGTCGTACTCGCTTCTCCTCCTCGCGATCTGATCCGATCTAGCACCGAAAGTGGCGATGCCTCCGGGAGATGCACACGTGCAGCACCTCAACATCTCCTCCTTCCTTGGTCCAGCAAGTATGGTGGAGAGATGGATTGGATCTACAATGCGACGGTGCGGTGCAAGTGGTGGAGAGTTTCTGCAGCAGGGCTTCGCCTACACGCGGTCGGGAGGGAGAGAGAGAGGAGGGCAGCAGGGCGACTAGGCTTGAGGGGAAGGTGTGGGGGGTTGGTGCGCCCCAGCCCTCTATATATAGAGGGGTGGGCGCCTGCCCTAACCCCTCCCCCAAGCCCTAGGTCGGCGGCCAAAGGAGGGAGGAGTGGGGGCAAGGAAACCCCCCCCTTCTAGAAGGTCCAATTAGGGTTTATTCCTTGGTTGGCCGGCTGGGCCCTATGGGGCCTTGTGCCCCTGGCACAATGCGGCCAGGGCACTCCCTCATAGTCCCATGCCCCCTCCCGGAAGGTGGGGCCACGGTGGTCCCCTTCCAGAAGGTTCTAGAAGCTTCCGGTACAATACCGATTAACCCGGAACAATTCCGAACTCCAAAAACTGCATTGCCTTATATGAATCTTATTCTCCGGACCATTCCGGAACCTCTCGTGATATCCCGGATCCCATCCAAGACTCCGAACAAAAACTCATAAAACAATTATCCAATCTATCCTAGCGTCGAGACACGTTAAGTGTGTGACCCTTCGGGTTCGAGAATATGCAGACATGATCTTCTATCAATAATCAACAGCAGGGTCTGGAAACCCATATTGACTCCCACACATTCATCGATGATCATATCGGATGAACCACGGTGCCAGGATTCAATCAATCCCATATATATATATTCCCTTCGTCTCGCGATATTTTACTTGCCCGAGATTTGATCGTCGGTACCGTCATACCTAGTTCAATCTCGTTCACAGCAAGTACTTTACTCGTTCCGTAATCCGATATCACTTTGTGATTAACTCCTTAACCACATGCTTGCAAGTGGTGTTGATATCGATTACCGAGTGGGCCCGAAGTATATCTCTCCGACTTGGGAGGGACAAATCCCATCTCGATACATACAACCCAACAGGTACTTTCCGATCACCTGAGAGACACCTTTATGATCACCCTCTCATAGGATGACGTTTGATGACCTCAAAGCTTTCTTCCGATACCAGGGAGTTGTATTATCTCATGGTCTAAGGAATACAACATTTGACATAAGAAAAGCTTCGCAAAGATGAACACGATGACACGATCTAATTGCTTCGCTTAGTTTGGGTATGTCCATCACATCATTCTCCCAATGATATGATCTCATTATTAATCGACAACTCATGTCCATGGTTAGGAAACCTTAACCATCATTAATCAATGAGCTAGTCCATAGAGGCGTACTAGGGACACGGTCCTATTTACAAACCACACAAGTATTAAAGTTTCCGCTTAATACAATTCTAGCATGGAATATAAACATTATCATGAACAAGAATTATAATAATAACATCTTTATTATTGCCTCTAGGGCATAATTCCAACAGTGGTGACACTCTAAGATAAGCTCTATCACCAACTTCATAGGTGACTTCTCTACGCTTAGGATCTGCGTAGCTTTTCTGTCAGGACTGTGCTATCTTCAATCTATCCTTAACCAACTTGACCTTCTCTTCGGCTTCTTTGATAAGTTCTGGTCCGAACAAACTTCTTTCTCCCACACCATTCCATAACAATGGGGTAGTACACTTTCTCCCGTAGAGAAACTCAAATGGTGCCATCTCAATGCTGGCTTGATAGCTGTTGTTATAAGAAAATTCTGTGTAAGGCAGACTTTCATCTCAACTAGCTCCATAGTCTAGGGCACATGCCCTCAACATGTCTTCAAGAATCTGATTAGTCCTTTCTGTTTGTCCATCAGTTTGAGGATGAAAAGCAGTGCTGAATTCCAACCTCGTTCCCAATGACTCATGTAGCTGTCTCCAAAAATGGGAAGTGAATTGAGTTCCCCTATCAGACACAATACTTTTGGGTACTCCATGTAGACACACAATTCTACTCATATAGATCTTGGCCAACTTAGCACTTGTATAGGTTGTCTTCACGGGTATGAAATGAGCCACTTTAGTTAGGCGATCCACTACTACCCAAATAGAATCATATCCTGACCGGGTCCTTGGTAATCCGGTAATGAAATCCATACCAATCTTGTCCCACTTCCAATCAGGAATAGGTAGTGGTTGAAGCAAACCTTTGGTTTCGATGTTCGCTTTCACTCTACTACACACATCACATAAAGCAATATGCTCGGCGATGTCCTTCTTGAGATTATTCCACCAAAACCTTTCCTTCATGTCCATGTACATTTTGGTGTTACCCGGATGAATGGAATATGGTGAGTTGTGTGCTTCTTGCAAAATCAGTTTCCGAAGCTCCGGATCTTGTGGAACACAGATACGTTTCCCATGCCATAAAGTACCATGTTCGTCTTCTGGAATCCTTTGGCTTTTCCTTTGCCAATCTTTTCCTTAATTTCTTCAATTTCCTTATCGGTCTTCTGGGCTTCTTTGATCTTGTCCAACAAAGTGGGTTGAACATCCAAAGACATGAGATGTCCTTCAGGCACAATCTCCAATCTGAGATCTCTAAATTGGGCACACAAATCATCGGGAAATTCTCCCTTGGTAAGGCCATTCACAAAAACCTTACGGCTTAAAGCATCCGCTACCACATTTGCTTTACCGGGATGGTATTGCAAACTTAAGTCATAGTCCTTGATGAGTTCTATCCATCTTCTTTGTCTCATATTAATTTCCTTCTGGGTGAAGATATACTTCAAACTCTTGTGATCTGTGAACACTTCACAACGCTTTCCCAAAAGATAGTGTCTCCATGTTTTGAGTGCATGGACAACAGAGGCTAACTCCAAATCATGAGTAGGATAGTTCACTTCATGAGTTTTGAGTTTTCTCGAGGCATAGGCCACAACTTTTCCTTCTTGCATAAGTACTGCACCCAAACCATGATGAGATGCATCACAATATACTTGGAAACCTTTTTCCAAGTCTGGAAAACACAAGACTGGTGCTGTCACAAGTCTCTTCTTCAATTCCTGAAAGCTGAGTTCACAACCTTCAGACCAAGCAAATTTCTTGTCTTTCTTTAGCAATTATGTCATAGGCTTAGCTACCTTGGAGAAATTCTCAATGAACCTTCTGTAGTAACCTGCTAAGCCAAGGAAACTACGATCTTCTTTCACTGACTTGGGAGATTCCCATTCAGTTACAGCTGAAACTTTAGTAGGATCAACTGCTACACCATCTCCTGACACAACGTGTCCAAGAAATCCAACTTCATTTAGCCCGAATTCACACTTGCTGAATTTGGCATACAATTTATGCTCTCTAAGCTTCTCAAGTATCAATCGCAAATGTCCTTCATGTTCTTCTTTGCTCTTGGATTAGACTAAAATGTCATCGATGAAAACGACAACAAACTTATCAAGGAATTCCATGAACACCTTGTTCATCATATTCATAAAGTATGCTGGTGCATTGGTTAAACCAAATGGCATCACGGTATACTCATACAATCCATACCTTGTGGTGAAAGGTGTCTTAGGTATGTCTTGCTCTCTTATCTTGAGTTGGAAATATCCTGACCGGAGATCAATATTTGAGAACACACAAGCTCCTTCTAGATGATCAAACAAGTCATTGATTCTTGGCAAAGGGTATTTTTTCTTGATAGTCACCTCATTGAGTGAACGGTAATCTATACATAACCTTTGACTTCTATATTTATTCTCCACAAACAAAACCGGGGCTCCCCAAGAGGAAGAACTTGGTTGAATAAATCATTTCTGCAACTGTTCTCCAAGTTGTTTCTTGAGTTCTTTCAGTTCATCCACTGACATCTTGTACGGTCTCTTTGCTATTGGTCCAGATCCTGGTAGCAAATCAATAAGGAACTCCACATCTCTATCTGGTGGCATTCCCGGCAATTCTTCCGGAAACACATCCGGATATTCACTCACAATTAGCTGCTTGTCTATGTTAACCCTCTTAAGAGAATTTAGCTTACTCCTTTTGATTCAAAGTTAGACTTGAATTTAATCCTTTTCTTTCGGGGTTGTGAGTGCAACAGTACGATTAGCACAATCTAGTACTCCTTCATACTTAGCCATCCAATCCATTCCCAATATTACGTCCAGTCCTTGGGAATCTAGGATTATCGGACTCACTGGAAACTTATGCTTTCCAAACTCTATTACTAGATCCGGCATCCAAGACTTACTATCATATCTCCACCTGGAGAACTAACTTTTATTGGACACCCAATGTTTTCAGTTGGAAACCCATTTCTATCAACAAATGCTTTTGATATGAATGAATGCGATGCTCGAGATCAAAAGAACAAATGTTGGAATAGAATTGAGTGAACTTACCAAAGAATGATCAGGCTCCTCATAGATTTCCTCCACATTGATGTGGTTAACTTGCCCTTTCTGAAAAGGGTTGGGCTTGTTGGGTCCTTCAACTTTCTTTTCTGGGCATTCATTGGCATAATGCCCCATTTTCTTGCACTTGAAACACTCAACCTGACTAATATCCTTCTTGTGGTGGCTTCCTTCACTTCCACTACCACTGTGGTGGCTCTTATATCCACCCTTGTGGTTCTTGTACTTGTCATTGTCATGACTACGGTGATGCTTGTTGTCATGACGGTTGTGGTTGTGGTGTTTGTTGAATTTCCCATGCTTGTGGGATCCTGAGCTTCCACTATCATTGAAATGGGAACGTTTGTGAGACGATCCCAAGATGTGCTTGTCCGAGTGCTTTCTCTTCCTGCTCTCAACTTGCTTCATTTTGTTCTCCAAAATAGCAGCCTTAGCACAAAGAGACTGGTATGTGGGAACATATGCCACAGCCAACTGCAGGTTCAGTTCATCATTCAACCCTTCTAGGAACTTTTCTTTCCTCTTAGCATCAGTGTCAACTTCATCCGGTGCGTAACGCGCCAGATTGTTGAACTCCTCAATATATTCAGCCACGCTACGGTGGCACTGCTTCAGATTATGGAACTCTTTCTTTTTCAGACTCATCACTCCAGACGAGATATGAGCAGTACGAAAGCCATCCTCAAAGATAGCCCATGTCACCTTCTATGGGAGTGGTGATCTGGAAGTTATCCCACCAAGTGGCGGTTGGTCCTTCCAGCAAATGTGCTGCAAATATGACTTTTTCTGCATCAGTACAGCCCACAGTTACCAAGTCCTTGTTCACAGAGCGTAGCCAATCATTGGCCACCATGGTATCAGTTGTTCCTGAGAACTTTGCTGGCCTCAATCTCAAGAACCTGGTAAGCATGTCAAAACCCGGTGGGTTGCTGTTGTTATTGTTGTTGTTGTTGTTTTGGTTCTGGATGAACATCGTCATCATTTGCATCAGCTGAGTCTGAGCTATCATCATTTGCTGCATCTCAGGAGTGATGTTGTTGTTGGGGTTGGGATTGGCACGACGAGGAGGCATCTGTGGTTTGTTCAATAGATATAAGAATGAGATACCCATAGATGTTTCATGCACAATACATCCAATAAACAATCACAAAACATGCATCATAGCAATAATAGTTCAACAATAAAAATGACAAGTTCGCAAAGTAAACACACCAATAACAAGACATCCACATGTTGGATGGTCATTGTGACACAAATAAAGTATGATAAATAAATGATAAATGAGTAGTCAACTTTACTCCTCGGCATCAACCTCCTCCTCAACAAAGGTAAGACCTGCATTCTCCATTGCGGTCTTGTATTCCTTGACATTGGCGGTCAACGTCTCTATTTTGTCTTTGAGAGCCCTCTTTTGAGAACGAAGCCTCTCAATCACCGTCTGCTGATGCTCGAGCTCGAAGTCCTTGGCCTGCAGTTCTTCAGTCATGTCCCGAATACTCTTGTTCCTATCCTGGACTCGCTTCTCTTGACTCTTGAACTTTCTGTCCTGGCTCTCGAACTTTGCCTCCATCTCCTTGACTATCTCATCTTGCTCCGCGAAGAGCTTGTCCTTCTGGCTGCACAGAGTTCGTCATTGTTGAGCATGACGTTGGTCCTATCAGAGTCCACGTTCCTAATGAGAGCCTCTAAGTCCTGGAGGTATAGACGAATCGGCTCCGCTGTCTCCCTCGAAGTCGATGGCCTCTCCATCCTCATCACGTCTACCGAAGACATGGAAGTGAGTACCTCTAACCTGTCGAGAGTGTCTCCCTAGCAGACGTCCTATCAGATCCTGCATGACTATCTCAAGGCCTCTCTCCGTGTCATCGTGCATGATCTTGAAGATGATAGCCTCCGTGGTAGGCTCAGTCTGGCTTCCGGGCTGATTGACCTTGAAACCCCAAAGGTCTTTCCTCTCAAACTTGGTGAGGGGAAGCACCATGATGGTAGGAAGAGGGAGATTGAGCAAAGTAGTGAGCTCAACAATACGAGGACCAAAGCGAGTTCCCTGGTACTCCTCAACAGTGCTGATGGTAACATTAGGCATCTATTTATAAGATAGAAAAAGTTAGAACAACACAATTTAAGATAAAACACAAGGCAAAGCATCACATACATATCCTTGGAAATCAAAAACACACAAGTCATGGCATACATGGATCCATTACAACAACCAAGGTTCAACTTTTTTAAGCAACATTTGGAAAATAAGGTGATAAGTGGTGGTCCAACTAACGAAGTACGTTTACAATCCTATCTCACTGGATCTCTTGGCTAACATAATGTTTCTAGAAGCAATCAGTCTATCTTGCTCACATGACTCCATCACTAAGTCTATAATGTCTCCTCTTAGGGTTTGGTTGGTAGCCTCAAACTCTTGGGTATGTTTCTTCTCTTCCTTTAAGTCATTTTGGAGGTTGAGCATTCTACACTTGACTCTATCACCAAGTTCTTTGATGGTCCTCCAAGCTGCATCCCTTGTTGAATCAAAGAATGTAGTGTGCACCACTGAATTGGTGAACATGCAAAATCCTGATTCCTTGTGGTTGTCTTCCTTGTTTTTATACAAGTGAAGTTGCACCCACCAGTACTCAACTCCTTCATCCATCACAGGAAAACCTTTGTACACAGCTGCACCATGTATTTCCATTGCAACCATGAGGTCCTTGAGAGCCTTGGGGAATTCTGTCTCACACTCCAAAGTCATTGTCATGAGTGGTCCTTTCCTTACGGCCTCGTTGATGGAGTTCATCTACAAATAGAGATGAGAAAGAAGATTAGAAAAGTTTACGAGAAGAATAGACAAGTGTAGAAGTTGTTGAAAATTTTTCCTTAGTGGTTTCCAATCCTAGGGTCATAATCCTACAGGCAACACAGTCCTCTGATACCATCTGTAAGATCCCTCCTTTATAAAGGAAAAGGATCCCTGTGATTGCAATGCTAGTCCCTGGATCATTGCTAGCATCCACAGTTTAAGATGAAGTACACAGAAACAAAGGGTCATTATTACAGTCATTCCAGAGACAAACATAGTCTTTACAACTCCAAGGCCACAGGCCTAGTACAAGAGTTTGAATAAGTAAATAAATAAAAGTCTTCATCTTCATGTGCCACAGGCAAACATGTTGAGTGTAGACTCATGACTCCTAATCCTCATCGAGTAACTGCAACATCACAAGTTACAGCCACAGTGGGTCAATACATTGGAATAGTATTGGCAAGTGATACCTTAGTATAATTTAGGTGGACTAGATACTATATGCAATTTGGCTAAGTGTAGCTTGGCTTGCTTTGCTCAAAATAGGTTTTGCCTATTAGTTGAAATCACTAAGTTTTCTTTGTCAAAACTTTTCCCAAGGAACCACCAATAGACATTGAGGTCCTTCACCCTTGTTCACCCACAAGTTTTACTTAGAAATTGGGATGAGGAGATTCTTGATAGCTTCCATGTCTTGATGCTCAAGTTGTCCTTTTCCAGGGACATGGCTAAGTACTTAGATTCTTCCATCTGCAGAGGTTGTGCACTTTCCCCACAGACTTGATTTTCACCAAGACAAGACCTTTCGAAGCCTTCCCTTAGACCAAATGGGACGCTCCAACCTATCATTCCCTACCACCAACTGTCCAAATGGCTAAGTTCTAGCAACCTATGTGATCCAGGCAGAGCCCATATTGCCAAGTGGCTGCACTAGAAGCTTCTTAACACTTGGCCTCTAAAATCTCTTTGTTCCTGGGTGGCTTTCCACAAGTGAGATACACAAGGTAAACCATAGAAATGGTCCTTGTGTAACCACTCAACATAAACCATTCCTTCCATTCCACCCAGGTGTTTCATTTACTTAGTTGTTTTATTAGGTAAAACACAAGTCCAAAGACTTGGAAATATTTTCATCATAACATGTATATTTCACCAACCCTTGGTTGCTACTAGCTAGGCTAAGCATGGCATAGATAAGCATCTTAACTTAGAAATTTCTAGAAATTCTACAACTACTAGGAATTCCCAACATGGCATATAAGTTATAGCATGCAAGACTAGAAAAATATTTCTAATGCTTAGTAGAAAACATAGGGATAAAAAATATCATGAAGTACCACTTGCCTTGGTAGTTTGGAGAGTAGCTACACTCCTCACAATCACAATCACTATTGGCACCAAAATCTACAAAAAGAATCATAGCCACAAATCACATACAAAACATATACAAACAAAAATATATGAATGCATGCAACATGATATGTGATGATTTTTAAAACTCAACAAAGCAAGTGTACAGTACTGGTACATAAACAAGTTAAAAACTTGCCAAACAACATTTATTTAAACCTTAAAACATTTTTCAAACAATTCATATACTCAAATTAGCCCTACACATGTTTTTGTAAATAAAACCATTTTAACAGAAGCAAAACATTAAACACATTGCATATTTAGAAATGTCTTGTTCTCCTGATTCCAATGATATAAAATTTGTCAAATTCTAACGTGGGAATCAAAAGTTATAGCTAAAACAAAATCAAACATCTAATAGATTCAAATCCTGTTTTTAAATCTAAACTTGATTGGTCGGTACCGTTTCGCGTTGGATCACGCTTCTGAGCCACTGGATCTAACTTAATCGCGCGACTCAGATCCAATCTTACCGCTTCGCTCATGTTCTATCGTATCCGCGGGATCTAGATCTAACGGCGCTCAGCACTTTGACCATCCAGTGGCGGTGCTGGCGGCGGCGACAGGCGGCGACGCCTCTGTTAGAGATGCTACCGGCGTTCTAGGTCGCGCGGGAGAGGGGAAAGGGGCTTACCAGACTCGCTATGTGCTGCTGATGCTCAAGGTGGCGGTGGTTTGGCAAGGGGCGCACGGAGATGGTCGCTGGAGTTCGTCGAAGTTGCGGGCGGTGTCGGTTGCTTGCTGTCAAAGACGTTCCCGAGGCTCTGCGTCGACCTAACACAAGCCAGATGGTTTAGGAGATGCGCAAGGGCCTGGCGAACAAGAAAGTACCAAAGGGGAAGTAAGGGCGGTCTCATTTTACCTGAATCGCACGTCGGAGTCGAGCGGCGGCTCAGGTGCTCGCGGTTGAGAACGAAGACGTCGCTCTGGGTCATGAGAAAGCAAACGGAGGGCATTAGCTAACGCACAAGGTCATGCTGGTCACAGTGGTTTGAACTAGAGGCGGTGATGCAGACTCACCGAGATTCGTCGCCGGAGTTGCTCTGTCTGCGGCGGCGCAAGGGCAATTGCGGGCAACCTGGGGGCGTAGAGTTGGCGCTAGGTGAGGGGAAATGGCCGCGGTGCAAAGGGGTTTATGTAGGCAGAAGGAGGGCAGCGATTAAGCGCGGAATCAAGGGCAATTAAGCCCGCATGATCGCGAGTAACGGCGAGCGGCGCCGCGACAGCGTGATTGACGACGGCAACGACGTGGTCGCAGGTCCACTTGTCGTGAATAAAGCAGAGAGGAGGTGGGGTCTGGCGTCGATCCTCGATGGGTTTGTCTGCAGTGAGAAAGAGAGTGGGAACCGGGTGGGCTTCTTGGCTGGATTCGTAGTTGGGCCGGATAGGTGGCGGCCTTTTTCTATTTCTTTTCTCCTTTTCTTTTTTTGTTTTGATTTTCTGAAATGATTTTCAAATCCAAATAAAATGAGTTTGAATTCAAATCTTCTCTAGGTTTTTATACTACAAACCTTGCACTCAAATGAATGTCAAACACTACTGTTTATTCAAAACACTTTGATCAAATGAAAATAAAAATAAAACCAAGCCTTTATGTGATATATACAATAGGCATAATATTGGTTTTATTTACTTATTTTGTTTTGAAACTTTGTTCAAACTTTTGATGGTTCCTAAGTTTGAATTTCAAACTTTACTGAATCAAAACAAGTACCCTTCTCATTGGAAGATAGCACTAAGGCTAGAGCAACTTACATGAAATGATAAGCATAAATGCTTCTGTTTTGAAAAGATTTGTTTGAAATGAAACTTATATGATCATGGATGCATGGATGATATGCATGAGTTTAAAACATGATTTTAGAGATGTTACAAATCTAACCCCCTTAAGGTGAATCTCGCCCTCGAGATTCGGATTGGCTAGCAAATAGGTGAGGGTGGTCTTTCCGAAGATCATCTTCTCTTTCCCATGTTGCTTCCTCTTCGGAGTGATGGTTCCACTTCACTTTGCAAAACTTGATAGTTTTAGTCCGTGTGACTCTTTCTGCAGTCTCAAGAATCTTGATAGGTTTCTCCTCATAAATGAGGTCACTCTCCAACTGAACCTCTTCCAAAGGTATAGTATCCTTCAAAGAAGTTTCTTCCATTTCTAGGTGACTTTTCTTAAGCTGACTCACATGAAATACATTATGGACAGCTAACAAAGATTCTGGCAATTCTATTTTATAAGCAACTTATCCTTTACGACTCAGAATCTTGAATTGTCCAACATATCTTGGGGCCAACTTCCCTTTGACTCCAAACCTCTTCACTCCACGAATTGGTTGAAGGGTTTCGCGGCATAGTAAATCAAAATTTTCTACGGATGCGAACAGAGGGAAGCCAAGATATAATCTAGGAGATGCAAACAGCAAGAGAGATTGGATTAGATCTTCATACCCTTGAAGATTCGCAGTGAACGTTAAATCGGGCGTGGGTGATGTAGTCGTACTCTCTTCTCCTCCTCGCGATCCGATCCGATCTAGCACCGCAAGTGGCGATGCCTCCGGGAGATGCACACGTGCATCACCTCGACGTCTCCTCCTTCCTTGGTCCAGAAAGTATGGTGGAGAGATGGATTGGATCTACAATCCGACAAGCGGTGCAAGTGGTGGAGAGTTTCTGCAGCAGGGCTTCGCCTACACGCGGTCGGGAGGGAGAGAGAGAGGAGGGCAGCAGGGCGACTAGGCTTGAGGGGAAGGTGTGGGGGGTTGGTGCGCCCCAGCCCTCTATATATAGAGGGGTGGGCGCCTACCCTAACCCCTCCCCCAAGCCCTAGGTCGGCGGCCAAAGGAGGGAGGAGTGGGGGCAAGGAAACCCCCCCCTTCTAGAAGGTCCAATTAGGGTTTATTCCTTGGTTGGCCGGCTGGGCCCTATGGGGCCTTGTGCCCCTGGCCCAATGCGGCCAGGGCACTCCCTCATAGTCCCATGCCCCCTCCCGGAAGGTGGGTCCACGTTGGTCCCCTTCCAGAATGTTCTAGAAGCTTCCGGTACAATACCGATTAACCCGGAACAATTCCGAACTCCAAAAACTGCACTGCCTTATATGAATCTTATTCTCCGGACCATTCCGGAACCTCTCGTGATATCCCAGATCCCATCCGAGACTCCGAACAAAAACTCATAAAACAATTATCCAATCTATCCTAGCGTCGAGACACGTTAAGTGTGTGACCCTTCGGGTTCGAGAATATGCAGACATGATCTTCTATCAATAATCAACAGCAGGGTCTGGAAACCCATATTGACTCCCACACATTCATCGATGATCATATCGGATGAACCACGGTGCCAGGATTCAATCAATCCCATATATATATCCCCTTCGTCTCGCAATATTTTACTTGCCCGAGATTTGATCGTCGGTACCGTCATACCTAGTTCAATCTCGTTCACAGCAAGTACTTTACTCGTTCCGTAATCCGATATCACTTTGTGATTAACTCCTTAACCACATGCTTGCAAGTGGTGTTGATATCGATGCGAGTGGGCCCAAGTATATCTCTCTCCTACTTGGGAGGGACAAATCCCATCTCGATACATACAACCCAACAGGTACTTTCCGATCACCTGAGAGACACCTTTATGATCACCCTCTCATAGGATGACGTTTGATGACCTCAAAGCTTTCTTACGATACCAGGGAGTTGTATTATCTCATGGTCTAAGGAATACAACATTTGACATAAGAAAAGCTTCGCAAAGATGAACACGATGACACGATCTAATTGCTTCGCTTAGTTTGGGTCTGTCCATCACATCATTCTCCCAATGATATGATCTCATTATTAATAGACAACTCATGTCCATGGTTAGGAAACCTTAACCATCGTTAATCAATGAGCTAGTCCATAGAGGCGTACTAGGGACACGGTCCTATTTACAAACCACACAAGTATTAAAGTTTCCGCTTAATACAATTCTAGCATGGAATATAAACATTATCATGAACAAGAATTATAATAATAACATCTTTATTATTGCCTCTAGGGCATAATTCCAATAGTGGTGACACTCTAAGATAAGCTCTATCACCAACTTCATAGGTGACTTCTCTACGCTTAGGATCTGCGTAGCTTTTCTGTCAGGACTATGCTATCTTCAATCTATCCTTAACCAACTTGACCTTCTCTTCGGCTTCTTTGATAAGTTCTGGTCTGAACAAAATTCTTTCTCCCACACCATTCCATAACAATGGGGTAGTACACTTTCTCCCGTAGAGAAACTCAAATGGTGCCATCTCAATGCTGGCTTGATAGCTGTTGTTATAAGAAAATTCTGTGTAAGGCAGACTTTCATCCCAACTAGCTCCATAGTCTAGGGCACATGCCCTCAACATGTCTTCAAGAATCTGATTAGTCCTTTCTGTTTGTCCATCATTTTGAGGGTGAAAAGCAGTGCTGAATTCCAACCTCGTTCCCAATGACTCATGTAGCTGTCTCCAAAAATGGGAAGTGAATTGAGTTCCCCTATGAAACACAATACTTTTGGGTACTCCATGTAGACACACAATTCTACTCATATAGATCTTGGCCAACTTAGCACTTGTATAGGTTGTCTTCACGGGTATGAAATGAGCCACTTTAGTTAGGCGATCCACTACTACCCAAATAGAATCATATCCTGACCGGGTCCTTGGTAATCCGGTAATGAAATCCATACCAATCTTGTCCCACTTCCAATCAGGAATAGGTAGTGGTTGAAGCAAACCTGCTGGTTTCTGATGTTCCGCTTTCACTCTACTACACACATCACATAAAGCAATATGCTCGGCGATGTCCTTCTTGAGATTATTCCACCAAAACCTTTCCTTCATGTCCATGTACATTTTGGTGTTACCCGGATGAATGGAATATGGTGAGTTGTGTGCTTCTTGCAAAATCAGTTTCCGAAGCTCCGGATCTTGTGGAACACAGATACGTTTCCCATGCCATAAAGTACCATGTTCGTCTTCATGGAATCCTTTGGCTTTTCCTTTGCCAATCTTTTCCTTAATTTCTTCAATTTCCTTATCGGTCTTCTGGGCTTCTTTGATCTTGTCCAACAAAGTGGGTTGAACATCCAAAGACATGAGATGTCCTTCAGGCACAATCTCCAATCTGAGATCTCTAAATTGGGCACACAAATCATCGGGAAATTCTCCCTTGGTAAGGCCATTCACAAAAACCTTACGGCTTAAAGCATCCGCTACCACATTTGCTTTACCGGGATGGTATTGCAAACTTAAGTCATAGTCCTTGATGAGTTCTAGCCATCTTCTTTGTCTCATATTAATTTCCTTCTGGGTGAAGATATACTTCAAACTCTTGTGATATGTGAACACTTCACAACGCTTTCCCAAAAGATAGTGTCTCCATGTTTTGAGTGCATGGACAACAGAGGCTAACTCCAAATCATGAGTAGGATAGTTCACTTCATGAATTTTGAGTTGTCTCGAGGCATAGGCCACAACTTTTCCTTCTTGCATAAGTACTGCACCCAAACCATGATGAGATGCATCACAATATACTTGGAAACCTTTTTCCAAGTCTGAAAACACTAAAGGTCTTTGTCACAAGTCTCTTCTTCAATTCCTAAAAGCTGAGTTCACAACCTTCAGACCAAGCAAATTTCTTGTCTTTCTTTAGCAATTATGTCATAGGCTTAGCTACCTTGGAGAAATTCTCAATGAACCTTCTGTAGTAACCTGCTAAGCCAAGGAAACTACGAACTTATTTCACTGACTTGGGAGATTCCCATTCAGTTACAGCTGAAACTTTAGTAGGATCAACTGCTACACCATCTCCTGACACAACGTGTCCAAGAAATCCAACTTCATTTAGCCCGAATTCACACTTGCTGAATTTGGCATACAATTTATGCTCTCTAAGCTTCTCAAGTATCAATCGCAAATGTCCTTCATGTTCTTCTTTGCTCTTGGATTAGACTAAAATGTCATCGATGAAAACGACAACAAACTTATCAAGGAATTCCATGAACACCTTGTTCATCATATTCATAAAGTATGCTGGTGCATTGGTTAAACCAAATGGCATCACGGTATACTCATACAATCCATACCTTGTGGTGAAAGCTGTCTTAGGTATGTCTTGCTCTCTTATCTTGAGTTGGAAATATCCTGACCGGAGATCAATATTTGAGAACACACAAGCTCCTTCTAGATGATCAAACAAGTCATTGATTCTTGGCAAAGGGTATTTTTTCTTGATAGTCACCTCATTGAGTGAACGGTAATCTATGCATAACCTTTGACTTCTATCTTTCTTCTCCACAAACAAAACCGGGGCTCCCCAAGAGGAAGAACTTGGTTGAATAAATCCTTTCTGCAACTGTTCTCCAAGTTGTTTCTTGAGTTCTTTCAGTTCATCCACTGACATCTTGTACGGTCTCTTTGCTATTGGTCCAGATCCTGGTAGCAAATCAATAAGGAACTCCACATCTCTATCTGGTGGCATTCCAGGCAATTCTTCCGGAAACACATCCGGATATTCACTCACAATTGGCACACTGTCTATGTTAACCCTCTTAAGAGAATTTAGCTTACTCCCTTTTGATTCAAAGTTAGACTTGAATTTAATCCGTTTTCTTTCCGGGGTTGTGAGTGCAACAGTAAGATTAGCACAATCTAGTACTCCTTCATACTTAGCCATCCAATCCATTCCCAATATTACGTCCAGTCCTTGGGAATCTAGGATTATCAGACTCACTAGAAACTTATGCTTTCCAAACTCTATTACTAGATCCCGGCATCCAAGACTTACTATCATATCTCCACCTGGAGAACTAACTTTTATTGGACACCCAATGTTTTCAGTTGGAAACCCATTTCTATCAACAAATGCTTTTGATATGAATGAATGCGATGCTCCAGTATCAAAAAGAACAAATGTTGGAATAGAATTGAGTCTGAACTTACCAGCAACAGCATCAGGCTCCTCATAGATTTCCTCCACATTGATGTGGTTAACTTGCCCTTTCTGAAAAGGGTTGGGCTTGTTGGGTCCTTCAACTTTCTTTTTTGGGCATTCATTGGCATAATGCCCCATTTTATTGCACTTGAAACACTCAACCTGACTAATATCCTTCTTGACAGGCTGGCTTCCACTGCCACTTCCACTACCACTGTGGTGGCTCTTATATCCACCCTTGTGGTTCTTGTACTTGTCATTGTCATGACTACGGTGATGCTTGTTGTCATGACGGTTGTGGTTGTGGTGTTTGTTGAATTTCCCATGATTGTGGGATCCTGAGCTTCCACTATCATCGAAATGGGAACGTTTGTGAGACGATCCCAAGATGTGCTTGTCCGAGTGCTTTCTCTTCCTGCTCTCAACTTGCTTCATTTTGTTCTCCAAAATAGCAGCCTTATCACAAAGATACTGGTATGTGGGAACATATGCCACAGCCAACTGCAGGTTCAGTTCATCATTCAACCCTTCTAGGAACTTTTCTTTCCTCTTAGCATCAGTGTCAACTTCATCCGGTGCATAACGCGCCAGATTGTTGAACTCCTCAATATATTCAGCCACGCTACAGTGGTGCTGCTTCAGATTATGGAACTCTTTCTTTTTCAGACTCATCACTCCAGACGAGATATGAGCAGTACGAAAGCCATCCTCAAAGATATCCCATGTCACCTTCTATGGGAGTGGTGATCTGGAAGTTATCCCACCAAGTGGCGGTTGGTCCTTCCAGCAAATGTGCTGCAAATATGACTTTTACGCATCAAGATCATTACAGTTACCAAGTCCTTGTTCACAGAGCGTAGCCAATCATTGGCCACCATGGTATCAGTTGTTCCTGAGAACTTTGCTGGCCTCAATCTCAAGAACCTGGTAAGCATGTCAAAACCCGGTGGGTTGTTGTTTTTATTGTTGTTGTTGTTGTTGTTTTGGTTCTGGATGAACATCGTCATCATTTGCATCAGCTGAGTCTGAGCTATCATCATTTGCTGCATCTCAGGAGTGATGTTGTTGTTGTTGGGGTTGGGATTGGCACGACGAGGAGGCATCTGTGGTTTGTTCAATAGAGATAAGAATGAGATACCCATAGATGTTTCATGCACAATACATCACATAAACAATCACAAAACATGCATCATAGCAATAATAGTTCAACAATAAAAACGACAAGTTCACAAAGTAAACACACCAATAACAAGCCATCCACATGTTGGATGGTCATTGTGACACAAATAAAGTATGATAAATAAATGATAAATGAGTAGTCAACTTTACTCCTCGGCATCAACTTCCTCCTCAACAAAGGTAAGACCTGCATTCTCCATTGCGATCTTGTATTCCTTGACATTGGCGGTCAACGTCTCTATTTTGGCTTTGAGAGCCCTCTTTTGAGAACGAAGCCTCTCAATCACCGTCTGCTGATGCTCGAGCTCGAAGTCCTTGGCCTGCAATTCTTCAGTCATGTCCCGAATCCTCTTGTTCCTATCCTGGACTCGCTTCTCTTGACTCTTGAACTTTCTGTCCTGGCTCTCGAACTTTGCCTCCATCTCCTTGACTATCTCATCTTGCTCCGCGAAGAGCTTGTCCTTCTCGCTGACTGCACAAGTTCGTCATTGTTGAGCATGACGTTGGTCCTATCGAGTCCACGTTCTAATGAGAGCCTCTAAGTCACGGAGGTATAGGCGAATCGGCTCATTGTCTCCTCCCTCGAAGTCGATGGCCTCTCCATCCTCATCACGTCTACCGAAGACATGGAAGTGAGTAACTCTAAACTGTCGAGAGTGTCTCCCTAGCAGACGTCCTATCAGATCCTGCATGACTACCTCAAGGCCTCTCTCCTTGTCATCGTGCATGAGCTTGAAGATGATAGCCTCGTGGTAGGCTCGGTCGCTTCCGGGCTGATTGACCTTGAAACCCCAAAGGTCTTTCCTCTCAAACTTGGTGAGGGGAAGCACCATGATGGTAGGAAGAGGGAGATTGAGCAAAGTAGTGAGCTCAACAATACGAGGACCAAAGCGAGTTCCCTGGTACTCCTCAACAGTGATGATGGTAACATTAGGCATCTATTTATAAGATAGAAAAGTTATAACAACACAATTTAAGATAAAACACAAGGCAAAGCATCACATACATATCCTTGGAAATCAAAAACACACAAGTCATGGCATACATGGATCCATTATAACAACCAAGGTTCAACTTTTTTAAGCAACATTTGGAAAATAAGGTGATAAGTGGTGGTCCAACTAACGAAGTACGTTTACAATCCTATCTCACTGGATCTCTTGGCTAACATAATGTTTCTAGAAGCAATCAGTCTATCTTGCTCACATGACTCCATCACTAAGTCTATAATGTCTCCTCTTAGGGTTTGGTTGGTAGCCTCCAACTCTTGGGTATGTTTCTTCTCTTCCTTTAAGTCATTTTGGAGGTTGAGCATTCTACACTTGACTCTATCACCAAGTTCTTTGATGGTCCTTCAAGCTGCATCCCTTGTTGAATCAAAGAATGTAGTGTGCACCACTGAATTGGTGAACATGCAAAATCCTGATTCCTTGTGGTTGTCTTCCTTGTTTTTATACAAGTGAAGTTGCACCCACCAGTACTCAACTCCTTCATCCATCACAGGAAAACTTTGTACACAGCTGCACCATGTATTTCCATTGCAACCATGAGGTCCTTGAGAGCCTTGGGGAATTCTGTCTCACACTCCAAAGTCATTGTCATGAGTGGTCCTTTCCTTACGGCTTCGTTGATGGAGTTCATCTACAAATAGAGATGAGAAAGAAGATTAGAAAAGTTTACGAGAAGAATAGAAAAGTGTAGAAGTTGTTGAAAATTTTTCCTTAGTGTTTTCCAATCCTAGGTTCATAATCCTACAGGCAACACAGTGCTCTGATACCATCTGTAAGATCCCTCCTTTATAAAGGAAAAGGATCCATGTGATTGCAATGCTAGTCCCTGGATCATTGCTAGCATCCACAGTTTAAGATGAAGTACACAGAAACAAAGGGTCATTATTATAGTCATTCCAGAGACAAACATAGTCTTTACAACTCCAAGGCCACAGGCCTAGTACAAGAGTTTGAATAAGTAAATAAATAAAAGTCTTCATCTTCATGTGCCACAGGCAAACATGTTGAGTGTAGACTCATGACTCCTAATCCTCATCAGAGTAACCTGCAACATCACAAGTTACAGCCACAGTGGGTCAATACATTGGAATAGTATTGGCAAGTGATACCTTAGTATAATTTAGGTGGACTAGATACTATATGCAATTTGTCTAAGTGTAGCTTGGCTTGCTTTTCTCAAAATAGGTTTTGCCTATTAGTTGAAATCACTAAGTTTTTCTTTGTCAAAACTTTTCCCAAGGAACCACCAATAGACATTGAGGTCCTTCACCCTTGTTCACCCACAAGTTTTTACTTAGAAATTGGGATGAGGAGATTCTTGATAGCTTCCATTTCTTGATGCTCAAGTTGTCCTTTTCCAGGGACATGGCTAAGTACTTAGATTCTTCCATCTGCAGAGGTTGTGCACTTTCCCCACCAGACTTGATTTTCACCAAGACAAGACCTTTCAGAAGCCTTCCCTTAGACCAAATGGACGCGCTCCAACCTATCATTCCCACTACCACCAACTGTCCAAATGGCTAAGTTCTAGCAACCTATGTGATCCAGGCAGAGCCCATATTGCCAAGTGGCTGCACTAGAAGCTTCTTAACACTTGGCCTCTAAAATCTCTTTGTTCCTGGGTGGCTTTCCACAAGTGAGATACACAAGGTAAACCATAGAAATGGTCCTTGTGTAACCACTCAACATAAACCATTCCTTCCATTCCACCCAGGTGTTTCATTTACTTAGTTGTTTTATTAGGTAAAACACAAGTCCAAAGACTTGGAAATATTTTCATCATAACATGTATATTTCACCAACCCTTGGTTGCTACTAGCTAGGCTAAGCATGGCATAGATAAGCATCTTAACTTAGAAATTTCTAGAAATTCTACAACTACTAGGAATTCCCAACATGGCATATAAGTTATAGCATGCAAGACTAGAAAAATATTTCTAATGCTTAGTAGAAAACATAGGGATAAAAAATATCATGAAGTACCACTTGCCTTGGTAGTTTGGAGAGTAGCTACACTCCTCACAATCACAATCACTATTGGCACCAAAATCTACACAAAGAATCATAGCCATAAATCACATACAAAACATATACAAACAAAAATATATGAATGCATGCAACATGATATGTGATGATTTTTAAAACTCAACAAAGCAAGTGTACAGTACTGGTACATAAACAAGTTAAAAACTTGCCAAACAACATTTATTTAAACCTTAAAACATTTTTCAAACAATTCATATACTCAAATTAGCCCTACACATGTTTCTGTAAATAAAACCATTTTAACAGAAGCAAAACATTAAACACATTGCATATTTAGAAAGGTCTTGTTCTCCTGATTCCAATGATATAAAATTTGTCAAATTCTAACGTGGGAATCAAAAGTTATAGCTAAAACAAAATCAAATATCTAATAGATTCAAATCCTGTTTTTAAATCTAAACTTGATTGGCCGGTACCGTTTCACGTTGGATCACGCTTCTGAGCCACTGGATCTAACTTAATCGCGCGACTCAGATCCAATCTTACCGCTTCGCTCATGTTCTATCGTATCCGCGGGATCTAGATCTAACGGCGCTCAGCACTTTGACCATCCAGTGGCGGTCTTTGGCGGCGGCGGCAAAGCGGCCTCTTAGAGATGCTACCGGCGTTCTAGGTCGCGCGGGAGAGGGGAAAGGGGCTTACCAGACTCGCTATGTGCTGCTGATGCTCAAGGTGGCGGTGGTTTGGCAAGGGGCGCACGGAGATGGTCGCTGGAGTTCGTCGAAGTTGCGGGCGGTGTCGGTTGCTTGCTGTCAAAGACGTTCCCGAGGCTCTGCATCGACCTAACACAAGCCAGATGGTTTAGGAGATGCGCAAGGGCCTGGCGAACAAGACAGTACCAAAGGGGAGGCAAGGGGCGGTCTCATTTTACCTGAATCGCACGTCGGAGTCGAGCGGCAGCTCAGGTGATCGCGGTTGAGAACGAAGACGTCGCTCTGGGTCATGAGAAAGCAAACGGAGGGCATTAGCGAACGCGCAAGGTCATGCTAGTCACAGTGGTTTGAACTAGAGGCAGAGGGGCGGTATGTACTCACCGAGATTCGTCGCCAGAGTTGCTCTGTCTGCGGCGGCGCAAGGGCAATTGCGGGCAGCCTCGGGGCGTAGAGTTGGCGCTAGGTGAGGGGAAATGGCCGCGGTGCAGAGGGGTTTATGTAGGCAGAAGGAGGGCAGCGATTAAGCACGGAATCAAGGGCAATTAAGCCCGCAGTGACTGCGGCGAGTAACGGCGGAGCAAGCGTCGCGGCCGCACGTGATTGACGACGACGACGACGTGGTCGCAGGGTCCACTTGTCAGCGAATAAAAGAGAGAGGAGGTGGGGTCCTGGAGTCAGTCACTCAGTGGGTTTGTCTGCGAGTGGGAAAGAGAGAGTGGGAACCCGGGTGGGCTTACTGGGCTAGATTCGTAGTTGGGCCAGATAGGTGGCGCTGGCCTTTTTCTATTTCTTTTCTCCTTTTCTTTTTCTGAAATGATTTTCAAATCCAAAATCAAATGGGTTTGAATTCAAATCTTCTCTAGGTTTTTATACTGCAAACCTTGCACTCAAATGTATGTCAAACACTACTGTTTATTCAGAACACTTTGATCAAATGAAAATAAAAATAAAACCAAGCCTTTATGTGATATATACAATAGGCATAATATTGGTTTTATTTACTTATTTTGTTTTGAAACTTTGTTCAAACTTTTGATGGTGCCTAAGTTTTAATTTCAAACTTTACTGAATCAAAACAACTACTCTTCTCATTGGAAGATAGCACTAAGGCTAGAGCAACTTACATGAAATGATAAGCATAAATGCTTCTGTTTTCAAAATATTTGTTTGAAATGAAACTTATATGATCATGGATGCATGGATAATATGCATGAGTTTAAAACATGATTTTAGGTATGTTACAATTTGGCTCTGGCTAAGCTAGTTATTCTTGTGTGTGTGAGCAGTGAAGAGATGCACTAGTGCCTCTCCACGGCTTTGCTGAGCAGTTTTGTGTTGCTGGGCTGTTGCTAAGGTGCTGACAGCACACACCATGAACTTTGGTGTGTATCCTGCATGTGTGCTTGTTGTGCAACTTGTGGATATGCTCTGAATTTGAGAGTTACTGTTATCAGTTTACTTTTACCTGGCTGGTGAACCTTGCCCCTCCTTGCTGTTATTTGACTTATGGCTTAAAAATATGAAGGATACATTCTTTCATATTGGCGAAATTTGCCCCTTTTTATAAAATTACTCAATGATGAATCTTGATCAGTGCACTTCATTCACAAGTCTGAGAATAATTCCATTTTAACCTTAACCTCCTTATTTTTTATTTATGTTTGTTTTGCAGGTACCAGACTTGGGAATTCAAGATTTTAGTTTAGATTTATTTGTATAATAGTCATATGTAATCTTCTTTATTCATTTGTAATTTTAGTTCTATTCTTTTGTAATCTTTATCTTAGTATTATCTGATAAAGATTATACTATGATCAATAAAGAAACATTATTCTTTATTTATTTATTATTGTAATGATTGTGAATGGTTTCCATATGTTACATTTTTTTGTAACTTATTTATTTAATGAAAATATAAAATGGAGATTCTTAATTTTAATTACCTTCTTTATGTAAAATTTGAGTTATTATTGGTTAACTCTTAATTGAATCAAATATTCAAACATTATTCAAAATTCTTTTGAACTACAATTCAAACACTCAAGTTTCTAAATTCAAATTCCATTTCCCCAAAACACATAAATCCACAAAGATCATATCAAAGTCTATAACAATCATCCTTCAAGACTAAACCTATTCTCAAAGCATGAAAAAAAAACCTTGATCACTTTAGGTTTTTATTTGCCGAAAAATTTACCCACAATTTCACAAATGAATGCATGCAACATTCCAAATTACTAAATCTACCCTTCGTTAGTTCCTAAATGTTGGGATGTTACAGACTTCCCCCCTTAAGTTAAACTTCGTCCCGAAGTTTGTTAAGATGTACCTGAATAGTTCTGGATAGGCTTTTCTTAAATCCTCCTCTTTCTCCCAAGTAGCTTCCCTTTAAGGGTGATGTTCCCACTGTACTTTGCAGTACTTGATTGCTCTATTCCTCAACCCTTTCCAGTTTTCTTCCAAAACTTTACAGGGCTTTTCAATATAGGTCAAGTCTGCTTGTAGTTCGATCTCCTGGTGTGTGATTGCATCATCTAGAACTTTCAAACATTTACGAATTTGTGACACATGAAAAGCATTATGCACTTGAGCTAATCTTGATGGTAACTCTAAAGCATAAGCTATAGTTCTGTTCTGACTCAATATCTTGAATGGTCCGATGTATCTTGGACTCAATTTTCCTTTAACTCCAAACCTTTTCACCCCTTTCATTGGACTTACTTTCAAATATACCATATATCCCACTTCTGGATGCCATGATCTTCGACTTTGATCAGCATAACTTTTCTTCCTACTCTGGGATATTTTCAGTCTATCCCTGATCTTATCAATTATATCTTGTGTTTCCTTGATATAATCTGGCGCAAATTCTTTGCTGCTTCCAGGTTCATACCAACATATTGGTGATCTACACTTCCTTCCATACATAACTTGGTATGGAGTTACTTTTAGACTACTCTGATAGCTATTATTATAGGAAAATTCTGCCAATGGTAGATGATCTTCCCATGTACCTCCAAAATCTAGTGCACAAGATCTTAACATGGCTTCTAGTATTTAATTTGTTCTTTCAGTTTGACCTCCTGTTTCAGGATGATATGCTGTGCTAAAATCTAACTTTGAACCAAGCGCTTCATGCAATTGCTTCCAAAATGCTGAAGTAAACACTGATCCCCTATCAGTTATGATCATCTTGGGTACTCCATTCTTACTTACTATCTCCTTGACGTAGACTTCAACTAGCTTCTCGGCATTATCTTTCTGATTTACCAGAATAAAATGTGCACTCTTAGTGAGTCTGTCCACAATTATCCATATCATATACTTCCGTTTAGGTGTCATGGGCAATCCTGTGATGAAGTCCATACCTATTTCCTCCCACTTCCACTCAGGAATTTCCAAAGGTTGTAATGGCCCTGATGGACTTTGATGTTCAGCCTTCACCCTTTGTCAAGTATGGCATTCAGATACATATTTAGCAATATCCCTTTTCATGTTATTCCGCCAGAATAGTTCTTCCAAATCCATATACATCTTAGTACTTCCTGGATGTATAGAATATGGTGTTTCATGTGCTTCTCTAAGTATAACATTTTGAAACTCAGACACATCTGGAACACAAAGACGGTCTTGAAACCATAGGCACTCATATTCTCCAAGGCGAAAAACTGATTTTTGCCCTTGAGATATCCTCTAAATTTCCTCAGCAATAAAAGGATCTTCTGCTTGATGTCTAAAAATTTCTTTCTTAAGATCACTGTCCTACTCTACGACTACCTGCATAGTAGCTAATCCACCAAGAACCTCTGTTCTAATGAATTGAGGCTCTAATCTTTCCAAGTCCATTTGTAACTCTTTTGGTAGCTCCAGATTGCTAGGCTGAATATCTGCACTCCTTCTGCTTAAAGCATCAGCTACAACATTTGCTTTCCCTGGAGTATAGTTGATTATTAAATCATAATCCTTGATTAGTTCCAACCAACGCTCCTGTCTCATATTCAATTCCTTTTGAGTGAATAAATATTTGAGACTTTTATGGTCAGTGTATAACTCACATCTGGCTCCATATAGGAAGTGCCTCCATCCTTTTACGGCAAAAACTACTGTTGCTAACTCTAAATCATGAGTTGGATAGTTGACTTCATGTGGTTTTAGTTGTCTTGAACCATAAGCAATCACTTTCCGATCTTGCATTAATACACAACCCAAACCTTCTTTAGATGCATAACAGTATACTGTGAAGTCCTTCCCTGTTTCAGGAACTGCTAAGATTGGAGTTGTGGTTAACCTGGTCTTCAACTCTTGAAAACTTGCTTCGCACTTCTCATCCCAATTGAATGGTGTATTATTTCTTAGCAATTTGGTCATTGGTCCAGCTATTTTGGAGAAACCTTCAATGAATCTCCGATAATAACCAGCCATTCCTAAGAAACCTCGAATTTTCTTCACATTGGTTGGTGCAGTCCACTCTAGTACTGACTGAACTTTAGATGGATTTACATCAATTCCATCTTTACTGATCACATGACCGAGGAATTCTACCTCATCTAGCCAAAATTCACACTTACTAAACTTAGCATCAAGTTTGTGTTCCCTTAGAGTCTGCAATGCTATTCTCAAATGATCAACATGCTCTTCCTTTTCCTTGGAATATATCAGAATATCATCAATAAAGACTATGACGAACTTGTCCAAATATGGCATGAAGATCTTGTTCATCAGATTCATGAATATTGCAGGTGCATTGGTCAAACCAAATGGTACTACCAGATACTCATGGTGTCCATATCTTGAGACAAATGTTGTCTTTGGAACATCTTCTGGTTTGATTTTGATTTGATGGTATCTAGATCTTAGGTCGATCTTTGAGAATACTCCATCTCCATTCACTTGATCAAACAAATCTTGGATCCTTGGTAAAGGATACTTATTCTTGATAGTAATGTTGTTCAGATTTCTATAATCTCCACACATCCTTCTACCACCATCTCTCTTATCCACAAAGATTATTGGTGTTCCCCATGGAGATACACTTTCCTGAATAAATCCTTTTCGGGCTAACTCATCAATTTGCTCCTTGAGTTCTTTTAATTCTTTGGGTCCCATCTTATATGGTGCTTGAGCTATTGGTGTTGTACTAGGAATTAGGTCAATAGTGAACTCTATCTCCCGATTTGGTGGCATTCTCGGTAGCTCTGCTGGAAAAACGTCTTGAAACTCATTTACTATAGGAGTCTCTTCCAATTTGACCTCTTTCATCGAGTTCAACTGCAGATCCACCATGATATGACTGTGCTTATCTTCTTGGTAAACTATCCTTGCTCCACTTGGAGTTTTGATTGAGACAGTTTTCTCCTCAAAATTTATCTGAGATCCGTGTTCCATCATCCAATCCATTCCCAGCACTACTGCAATTCCCTTCAAAGGAATCACATAAAGGTCTGCGAAATACGAACAACCACAGGTCGAGATAACCTGATCTTTTTTGATGTGGCGTACAATCACATTTCCCCCTACCGTAACTACGGTCATAGGGCTTTCTAACGTTGCCCTTCTAATCCCGAAATTATCACAGAGTTCTTCAGAAATAAATGAAGTAGTTGCACCAGTATAAAATAGAAATTTGCCGGGATTGGTAAGGATATTGAGCATACCTATCACTACATGCTCTGAATTATCCACCTCCTCGAGGGTTGCACAGTTCAGTTTCCCGGTAGGTCGGTTCCTCTTGCCATTGTTGTTCTTGCCATTATTTCCTCCTTTATTGAGTTGCCCATTTCCTCCATTGGCTTGTCTTCCATCTCGAGTCGGCCAACCACCTTGTGGTTTACTTGGACAATTGGGCTTGATGTGACCTCTCTGACCACAAGCGTGACATACAATTACTGGTTTCGGGCAATCCCTACTAATATGCCCTGGGAGTTTGCAATTGTGACATATAATATTCTTTGCATTTGGATTTGCACTCCGATTGGGATTGTTGTTGTTATAGGGCCTATTCCTTGGTTTGAATTCCAGATTGGGCTTGGGCTTGCTTGCTTGTATCCTCTTGGTTTCCTTCTTAGCTCTCTTCCTTCTATCCTCTTGGACATTCTTGTAGTCATCTTCGAAGGTAATAGCTGCATCTAGCAACTGCTGATAAGTTCTCTTATTAGCCAACCTCAATTGCATCTTCACAAATGGATTTAATCCATGCAGGAAACGCTTCTTCCTCTTTTCCTCCGTGTTAACCTCTTCCTCAGCATAACGAGATAGTTGACTAAACTCCAGGATATACTTCATAACACTTTTATATCCATGTTGCAGCTCCTCAAATTCTCTCCACTTCAATTCCATAACACTCTCCAGAACATGATATTCACGGAATCTTTGTTTAAACTCTTCCCAGGTATACTCCCTTCCTGGTTGTTGCATGGCCAACTGATTTTCCCACCAAGATGTTGCAGGTCCTGTCAGAAGATGGGTTGCATACCTCAATTTCTCCTCATTGCAACCTACAGTCTTCAGCTTTCTTTCTGTATCTGCTAGCCAATCTTCTGCATCCATTGGTTCAGGAGCTGATGCAAAAGGTAATGGCCTTGCATTCTGAAAATCAGATAAACTCACTCCTCCACCTTCAGGTGCCCTCTGATTTACTCGTCCCAACAACACCTCCATGAACTTGTTCTAGGTCTCTTGCATCACTTGCATGCACTGCATAAAGTTCTGCTCCATTAACGGCCTCATTTGTGGTGGTGGTAATGCTCCCGGATTTTCTGCATCTGCATCGGCCTTCTCCTTGGCCTCTCGTTCCATCCGCTGCTGCTCAGTTTTGTTTTCTACACCCGTATCTATGACCCTTTAGTCCTGCAACATAAAGCGAATACTAATAATTACATCATGCACATGTGTTCTAAGCTCGACTTTACGCACAGAACCAGTCACACAATGAAGATCCAAAGAAAATCCAAATATGCATTTCACATTTTATACATAAAATCATAATAATACAAAGTCATTACAACATATACCATATAGGTATAATCACAAAACTATCTTATTCATTCTACTATCTTATTGCTTGGAGTATAATACACGGTACTTGATATCACTAACTATTTGCCTCCTTCTAGTAGTAACTATGCTCATCATACATGCCTGATGTCCAACGTGATGACGTGTTGTTCGTCGCACAGTTTGTGGAACAAATGGCCTTCCAGAAGGAACATACTCTGTATCTGAAGTGTCAGGACTTGAGTCATTACTCAACCTAAGCGCATTGACTCCCTCCAGCTTAGCTGAAAAGTCTTCAGAAACATATTCAACATTATCTCACACTTGCATCTCCTGAGCTTCATTCCTTGAGGTGTCAACATGATACGCAGATCCTGCTGCTTCCCAAGTGCTCCTTTGGGCAAGATGATTAAATACCGGATAATGTATATTCCCTGGGTTTTGAGAATATGTTGATGATTCAAACACTCTCTCCTCGGGATCTTCCTCTTCATCTTGATTATCTATTGTCATGGTATTTCTACTATTGTTACTAGGGTTAATCCTTGCACCCATCCAACTAGATTGTCCAACATTTCTATCAGAACCATCTGTGGACATATAGTGTTCATGAGATCCTTCATATGATCGCCTTCTCCAACCATCAGAATTCTCAATAGGAAGTTTCGAATCAGAACCATCCCCTCAGCCCTGTGGCACTGCATACCTCATATCCAAAGTACGATCGTGCATAGGTTCAGGTCTTGGTGAATAAGGATATGGTATAAAAGATTCAAGATCTATAGGTATATCCTTAAAGATAGGTGTTGCACTACTACTTGCTTCCTTCTCTAACTGGAATTTTAACTGCTTCCTCCTTTCTGGATCAGTTAGATCCTCTAACATGTCATTTTTATCTTCAACAATCACTTGATGTGTCTTATAAAAAGACGCAATGAGTGTTCGGTATCTATCCATAAACTTGGAAGCTAACTTAGTGTAACTACCTCGGTGAACTACGCTCCTAGATACAAGCCTGGATGAGTGATAGTGGTTGAAATAGTACGGTGGGGCCCCAAAAGCCACTCACTGGTAGTCCTTTCAGACGTCCCAACCACTACCCTCTCAACGGACTGTCAGGCGGGCGTGGTCGGCAGCGAAGGGATCAACTACGTACACAAGTGGGTATGTACGCAAGCCACCATACAAGAGTACATCAGAGCCACACCATCTAGAAAGAAAGGAAATATACCAACGCCATACGGCAAGATTCAAATGACCTGGATAAATCTATATTTTAGGATAACTCCTCATACAACACACATCGGTATCATGCGGGCGGCAAACAAGATCCGAGTACGGATAAGAAGCAAATCGGCATAAGATGCCGAGAAATAAGCACATCCCAACTACAGGTCTCATGGATCCCGTTCGGAATCTCTACACCGACGATCGTTGCCCACATCTTGACTTCTTCCACCCAAGATCCGTCTCCGAGAAGGTACCTGCTCATCTGAATCAAGAATTTATCGTGTGAGACCCTAAGGGTACTCGGCAAGTCTTAATGCCTCTAAAGGGACACAACCAGGGTGACGCAATTGCAGCGAAAGATAAACCCTAACAATTCTACAGATAAACGCTAACCATCCGCCTAACCAATGATAGACGGATGTCCGTGAATTTAAGAACAACAGTTATAATGGTAATCTCATCCGATCCATCCTCCTCCCTGCTTACCAACAAGGAAGCGGACGAACAACCCCCCATCCGTTGGCAATTTTATTAACCATTCCATGAGTATTGCACTATTTACTAGTCAAGTTACTTTAGTCAGATTAAAAGCGGTACTTTAGTTATGCTTGTCTATGATCAAGAAACTGTGCTCCAAGTCGTCCATATCCATGACACGGCTTTGAAAGTTTTACCGGCCGGGTGCACCAATAGCAACACACGCCGATCAGCCTCGGAAAAACCAAATCAAAACCAACGAGGCTTTCACGTGAACAATCACAAGATTCAGAAATATTTTAGGCCACCCTTAAGTAGATCCCATAGCGAAGCCGGTGACCGAGACGGGCTCAAGGTTATGGGGACGGTGTGAACGGGGAACCCGAAGTGTGGCTGGGCTTGTCGACACCGCGGAATCGGGCCATGATCCTAAGCAAAGGTGCTCCTCGCAATTTAAATACGTAAAGTAGCATGGCATAAGCAGGATAGTAAATAAAACCTCAAACTAGTTTGTGGCCCCAAGAAATAAGACGGAATCAAGCTCGGCCTGTGGGGTCCCATATACCTCCGGATGTGGATAGCGATAAATCAAGGAACAGAATCAAGTACTGGGTCTTACGGGACACAAGTGAGCGGGAAGAACCAAATAGCAGATGTTGCTCACGGTGCCACTTTCTTTAGTTATCCCAGAACTACTCGAGTTAAGTTGTTTAGGTACCTCGTTATCCATCGAGACACTCATACCCTACACATGTTGTTCTACGACTCGCATGGCTCAAACAACTCCTACAGTAGTGGCTCATGGGATGGAGGAAACAAGCTTGGTGGGGTTTAAAAGTAAAGGCTATGCATACTTGGGATTCAATTTAATGCAATCGCGACTCAATGATGCAAGAATAAGATAGAGGCAATAGGTACTGTATGTATGCAAGCATGTGGAAGTGCTTGCCTGTCAACTCAGTTGTAGCAAGGGACGGTCAGGTAGTGCTCCGGTTCTCTTGATACACACCTTTCGATGTCTATCCGAGAAAAACCAAACAAACAAGGCCAACATGAATATAGAGCACAAGCATTGGAATTAAATGCGTCAAGCAAACAATCATGCCATGATGAATGATGCACAAGTTGCATGGCAATAAGTAGCATGGCATGGGTGAGGTGAGGAGGACAAGAAAATAACATTTGAATTAAGTTTTAGTCACATTTTGTTGCCATCATAGTTGCTGTTCATTGTATTTTTATATGATGCATGCTGCAATTGAAGTCATGGATATCATAAACAGAAAGATCTCGTCGAGCTGATCATTTTAGACATATCATTTGCTTATTTTGGAATTATAAAACAAAAGTTATTAATTATTGACAATCCAGTGGCATTAGTTGTAATTTAATTAAACTAGGAATTTTAATTGTGCAAAAGACAAATTGGATGGTATATTTGAATTCCTCTCATTTTCCTGAATCAAAAACATATATAATTTGTCAAATTTGGAATTAGCATGTAAAAGTTATTACAAATCTGAATTAGATTTGAATTTGAATTAATTTAAACTAAGTTTGAATTTTTAAAACAGTTCTGAAACGTCTTCTACACAGCCTAAACTAGCCTGGCTCGCAGACAGGTGGGGCCAGGGGGTTCTCTGGCCCACACGCCAGTGTCTGGGAACATACCGGACCGCGGGTTGGATAACCAAAACCTGAGGACCCTTTTTACCAAAAACCAACAGACGACAATGGCGAAGGGATCGGGTTGGTGAACCAAAAGTCAGGGTCTTTTTGAAAAGAACACGTGGACGCGCTAGCGAACGAGGCGGCGACAGGTGGCTGCAAGGATGGACCGCGGGTTAAGCAACATTTTCCCTGGGAGCCTTTTTGCAAGATTTCCGTCATTGGCGGGTGGGTGGATCGCGCGTGAGGCGGGGAAAAACGGAAGGTTCTAACGCAAAACGGCCTTATTGTCGGACGGCAGCGGCGGCTGGCCTTCTTGGCGCGCTGGTGGACCTTTGGCCGTCGATGGCGCCTTGCCGCTTCCAAACCACACGGCTCCAAAAGCAACGTCGGCGATAGTGGGCCTACAACTTTGATACAGGATTCTAGCGCGAGGCGGCTTTGGCGCGTCTTGGCGAGCTCTGAATATGTCCAGATCTGCTGCTGCTGCCAGCCGCGCCAGCAACCATGCGCGTTCGGAGCGGCCTTGGCGAGGCTACTGGCGAGAGAGAGCTTGTCTAGGAGATGAGGGACTCACCAAGCCTCGGCAAGGCTGGCGAGGCGGGAGGTCCGGATCCGCCGGCGGGCTTGGGTCGAGAAGCGACAGATAACTCCGGGCACGGCGACGGCGTGGACGCTCCGGCGAGGCTACAGCGGGGTCCTCGTGTCCTGGGCGAAGCAGGGAAGGTTGACGCCGGTCCTGGTGCTGCTGGCGCGCCTCGGGGATCTACGGGGCGAAGAGGTGCTGGGGTGACGCCGATCTAGGGTTTAGGGGTACGTGGCAGACATGGCCGATCTGGGGGAAAGGGAAGGAGGAAGGGAGGAAGGGAGGTTCCTGGGGGTCTGAGAGAGGCAGGGGCGAGGCGGGGTGGATAAGCACGAGAGAGGGGATGGGTGGCGTGGGGGAGGTAGATGGCGGTGGTGGCCTCGATGCACCCTCTCTTCACGTGAGCCACGCCAGGCGGTGGGAGGGCTGGACCATGTGAGGTGAGGGAGGGACACGGCTGCAGTAGGCCAGGGGAGGTCGAGGACAGGGCGTGGCGAGAGGGAGAAGAGAAACAGGGGGGGGAGGGGCGGCTCGGGCTAGGCTAGGGTGAGGGGTGTGTACTTGATGGTGAGAGAGGTAGAGGGACATGGGGTATGGGGCCAACTAGAGATGGGAGAGAGGGTGGCGTGTTGGGGCAGGGTTTAGGTGTGATCAAAAGGAAAGGAAAGAGGAGGATTAGCTAGGTTTAGCTAGCTAGGAGGGAAGAGGGTAAGGGGTAGCTTTAGTGTTTGCTTTAGGGGGTTGATCATGGTAGGAAGCTAGAAGGGGAGGGGTAGAAAGGGGTTTTGCATTACTAGGTGGGGTTTTTGATTAGCTAGTATGGGGTTTGGGGGTGGTTTAGGGTTTAGGTGTAACAAGGTAGAGATTAGGGTTTTGGTTTAGAGAGGGTAAGGAAAAAGATGGTGGTACTAAACTTGGTTATGCAAGCTTCAACAAAGAACAAGCAAGCTCAAAGAAAGAGGAGGGTTTAAGGGTTGGTTTGGTGTTGAGCATGCCACATAAGCACATGTGTGTGCATGGGTCATGGGGTTGGGGAAAGCTAAAGGGGGAGATAGATAGATGATATGGTGAAGAACAACTACAAGCCAACAAGTTTAAACAAAGGAAGATGATCCACTAAAATGCAAGCAAAAACCCAAATACTGGAAAAAGGTGACACTTGCATGGCCCATGCAAAATAATTAATGCCCAATGGTTATATTGTGAAAACAACATTATTTCATGTGGATTTAATCCTTGCATTCCCAAAAAGTGGGCAAAGGCCAAGCAAAAGATGATGGGTGGATCCAACCAACAACATGAGCTAGAGATAATCAACAAAGCCAAGCTCAGATTAGTTGGGTGGTGGAATATAAAAGGTGGTGAAAGATAAGGTGGTGGAGTCAAAAAGAGAGATGCCCTCAACTCAACTTGGGCATATAACAATATATCAAGAGCCAAATACAATATCAAGAGGCAAAATACAATTAATCATGCACATGAGATAAGAACCAAACAAGAAAAGGTTTTATATGATGCTCAAATGCAAGGGGACATGATGACATGAGCATGATATGATGATGATGCAACAATTATATGTTGGAAGTGGCCCATTTTATTATTAAGACATGTAGCATTACAGGGGTTAGACAACTGGGATGCTACAACTCTCCCCCACTAAACAGGAATCTCGCCCCGAGATTCTAGGAAGAAGAAGATACAAAGAGAGAAGGATGGTTGACACGGAGTTCATCTTCACGCTCCCATGTGGCTTCATCAACAGAATGGTGTGACCACTGCACCTTGCAAAACTTGATGGACTTGTTGCGAGTCCTCCGTTCTGCGGTCTCAAGGATTTTGGTGGGGTGTTCTTGATAAGAGAGATCTTCTTGGAGGTCGATTAGCTCATGATCCACGGTCTTGCCGGGATCTTTGAAGCACTTCTTGAGCTGAGAGATGTGGAAAACATCATGGACTTTGAGTTTTTCCGGAAGCTCTAGTGCATAAGCAACCTCTCCTCTTCTACCACGTATCTTGAAAGGACCGATGTATCTAGGAGCCAACTTTCCTTTGATACCGAAGCGGTGTGTTCCTCTCATGGGAGTGACACGAAGGTAGACGAGATCACCAGGGGCATATACCATATCTGTGTGCTTCCTGTCATAGTTGCTCTTCTGACGACTCTGAGCAATCTTCAGGTTCTCCAGAATGATATGCACCTTCTCCTCTGCTTGGGTTACAATGTCAAGGCCAAACCAGATTCTTTCTCCTGCACCTGACCAACCAATGGGAGTTCTGCACTTGCGTCCATAGAGAGCCTCGAATGGTGCCATCTTCAGACTCTTCTGGAAGCTGTTGTTGTAGGAGAATTCAGCATATGGAAGGCATTCCTCCCACTTCATGCCAAACGAGATGACGCAAGCTCTAAGCATGTATTCGAGAATCTGATTGATTCTTTCCACTTGTCCTTGAGACTGAGGGTGGTAAGCAGTGCTGAAGTTCAACTTTGTTCCCAAAGCTTTTTGGAAACTCTCCCAGAACTTTGAGGTGAAGATGCTTCCACGGTCTGAACTGATTTCAAGTGGAACCCCATACAAAGAGGCAATCCTGTTGATATAGAGCTCAGCCAACTGAAGTCCAGAAATTGTTTCTTTGACTGGGAAGAAGTGTGCCACTTGAGAAAGCCTGTCGATAACAACAAAGATTGCATTGTTGCCCTTCTGCGACCTTGGAAAACCAGTGATGAAGTCCATCTCAACTTTCTCCCATTTCCATTCCGGAGGTTTCAATGGCTGTAGAAGACCCAATGGTTTCTGATGGACAGCCTTGACTCTGCGACAGACATCACATTCTGAGACATACTTGGCACAATACCTTTTCAACCCAGGCCACCAGTATTGTGTTTTCAAGTCCATGTACATCTTTGTCTTTGCCAGGATGGATAGAAAGAACCGACTCATGTGCCTCCTTGAGAACTTGGTCTCTCAGACCCGGGTAGTTTGGAACAAACATCCGGTGTTCAAAGAAGAGCGTGCCTTGATCATCAACATGGAAGGACTCATACTTCGGAAGGTCAAGCTTAGCGATGAGCTTTTTGGTGTGCGGATCACCAAGTCGAGAACGAATCTGTTCTTCCAAGAGGAGTAGCCGGAAGGTTCAGAGATGCCCTTGTTCCACAACTTCAAGGTTGAGTGCGGAATTCCTCGCACAAGAGAGGTGCGCTCTTCTACCATGAGGTTGTTGACATAAGCTTTACGACTAAGCGCATCTGCCATGACATTTGCTTTGCACAGAGTGTAGTTGATGGTCACATCAAGTCATTGATTGCTTCAATCCATCTCCTCTGCCGTAGGTTGAGATCCGTTGAGTGAAGATATACTTCAAACTCTTGTGGTCCGAGAAGATCTCTAGCGGTTACCAAGCAAGTAGTGCCTCCATAGCTTCAAGGCAAAGACAACTGCTGCTAGCTCGAGGTCATGTGTGGGATAGTTGATCTCATGCGTCTTCAACTGACGAGAAGCATAAGCAACCACCTGTCTCTCTTGCATAAGGACCGCACCCAATCCTTGCAAAGAGGCATCGCAGAAGATCTGGAAAGGCTTAGATGTATCTGGAGGAACCAAGACTGGTGTGGAAGTGAGCTTCTCCTTGAGTGTCTCAAAACTTTCTTGACAAGCAGGAGTCCACAGGTACTTCTTGCCTTTCTTGAGGAGGTCGGTAAGAGGCTTTGCTATCTTTGAGAAGTTCTGAACAAAACGACGGCAATAGCTAGCCAAGCCGAGAAAACTCCGCACTTCCTTGACATTCACAGGAGGAAGCCATTCAACTATTGTCTTCACGGTTTCCGGGTTGACTGCAATGCCCTTGGCAGAGATAACATGACCCAAGTATGTTACTTCAGGCAGCCAAAACTCACACTTAGAGAACTTTGCATACAAGCGGTTCTCACGAAGCTTGTTCAGGACACACCGCAGGTGCTCTTCATGCTCCTCCTTGGACTTGGAATAGACCAGAATGTCATCCAGATATACCACCACAAACTTGTCCAGGTACTCCATGAAAACGGAGTTCATCAGCCTCGAGAAGGTAGCAGGTGCGTTTGTGAGGCCGAAAGACATGACCGTATACTCATACAGGCCATAGCGGGTGGTGAAAGCTGTTTTGGGCACATCCTCTTTGCGAATTTTGATTTGGTGATAACCACTTCTCAAGTCCAGCTTAGAGAACACCACAGCTCCTGCCAGCTGATCAAATAGATCATTTATCCGAGGGAGAGGATATTTGTTCTTGATGGTTTTAGCATTTAGAGCCCGGTAGTCAACACATAGCCTATCGGTTCTATCACGCTTCTTCACTAAGATTGTTGGGCTACCCCAAGAAGAAGTGCTATGTTGAATGAAACCCAATTTCTCTTGTTCATCAAGTTGTCGTTTGAGTTCAGCCAACTCAGAAGGACCCATTTTATATGGCCTCTTGGAGATAGGAGTCGTTCCAGGTTCAAGCTCAATCACGAATTCAACCTCGCGATCAGGAGGCATACCTGGCAACTCTTCCGGAAAGACATCTGGAAACTCACGGACCACTAGTACCTTCTGAATAGCTTCCATAGCATCATTATTCAGAGCAGCCAAGGAATAGAGCTGGACAGCAGGAGTCATACTTGGAGAAAAGACTACATGGCCTTCAGGAATCTTCAGAGATCTTGGCGTTGAGATCAATCACATTGCATTTCTTTGTCAACCAATCCATGCCCAGGATGACATCAATGTAAGAGGTGCCCAGAACAATCAAAGAAGCCAAGAATGAAGAGCCACCAATCTCAACTTGATTGTCATGACTGATATACTCAGCCCTCAGGTTGGAACCAGGAGATAAGACCCTCAGCTTCTTAAGGAGAGGATCCAGATTTAACACGTTCTCATATGCAAACTTGTGTGACACAAATGAATGCGATGCACCAGAATCAAAGAGAACTCGTGCAGCAGAACCGAGTTAATCGAAAGCATACCCATGACAACTCCAGTGCGAGCTCGGCTTGAGGCGTTAGCGATTGGCACGCACAACCGCAGACCGGGCTTAGTGTTGATGTTGAGAGCCCGAGGCGGTGGTGCACGAACCGGAGAGCTTGTTGCAGATCTTGGCGGGGTTGAGGAGAGCTTTGTTCTTCATTGGGAAGTTCAATGGGATGTCCATGATCTCCACATGTGTAACAAGCACCGTGAGGACGTGGAGCGAGTAGCTGGGGACTCCGCCAGCGCTCCAGGTAAGGGTTGTTGTAGCCCACAGGGAGCGATGGTGAAGTTTGGTGGCCTTGACGTGAAACTCGCAGGTCTTGGAGCCGGAGCGACGGTGGGGTGTTAGGAACCCGCACACGCCCTTAGAAGGAGCTGCCATAACTGCAGAGCTTGATGCATCCCTGTTATGTTTCTTGGACTCCTCGAACATCCGCCTTGCCTCCTCTTGCGGTGATGTGTGTGCTGTAGTTCAGAAGGTTGCGGTCTTGCATGCGTGATTGCATACTTGATCGACGATTGAGCCCTTGCCAATCTTTTACGCTTTTCTTGTCATCGATACCTCATCACCACCATAGCGAGACAAGTTCATGAAGTTCCCGATGTAGGTGTTGACGTTATCATTTCCACTGCTTGAGTTGAGGAAAGCCTCCTTCATCCTTTCCATCACAATCTCTGAGAAACTGTTCTTTGAAAGCTGCCGTGAACCTCTCCCAAGTTGGTGGAACCCGGTGCCTTGCCTTCAAGTAGTTTTCCCACCATAGAGCTGCATCTCCCTTGAGAAGGTGGGTGGCACACTTGACCCACTCCTCTCGAACATCGGTCTCGAGCAACCTTGAGATCTCGCGCACCAATCATCCGCGTCAAGAGGTCGGTCGAAACATCAAAGCGGCGAGGGTTGAACTTGAGGAAGCTCTTGATGTCGCCACGCTTGGGAGGTGGAGGAAGTGGAGCGAACTCATTCCTTCCGACGCTCTCCTCAAGCCTTGGTTCTCTTGCATGGCCAAAGCATTAGCTATGCTTGACAATGTGAGCCGATTCGAGGAATGTCCTCTTCGATCCGCGTGGGGAGCCATCCTCATTGATATAAAACTCAAGTCGATACTATAATGGAAGATGATAATAATCCAAAATAGTACCAAGATGGAATTAACCAAGATTAAAGGATACAATTCTTGAGATGATATAAAAATATCAACAAAGTTCATAGCACCTCAAAGATATTAAGCATATCGCATTACATCGAAAAGGAGTGGTACACAAACATATCAAAGAAAAATTTTCCACAAATTTCGGCATTAAAATACCAATAGATGCGCAAAATTACTTAACGAATCAAGATTAGTGACTCTACCGATTCAATATACAAAAGCGAATGATACAAGTAGTGGTATGGTCGCGACTCCATCCCGCACTCAAATCATTACTCCGCACATGAACAAGTGGAACACATATCCTAACCCCTTCTTCTCACGACGAAACCTAAAGATTGGTAACTACGGAAACGAACACCCCAAACAAGATAGCGTCGGATACAAGAGGAAAATAGATTGCGTCGGTTTGCAAAAGCCTGTCGGTATGGAATGTACCAACAGTTGATAACAAAAGGCAGATAAGATAACAACTTGGATGCAACAGATAGACAAGGGATTACACACACACACAGATAAACTCACTCCTCCACCTTCAGGTGCCCTCTGATTTACTCGTCCCAACAACACCTCCATGAACTTGTTCTAGGTCTCTTGCATCACTTGCATGCACTGCATAAAGTTCTGCTCCATTAACGGCCTCATTTGTGGTGGTGGTAATGCTCCCGGATTTTCTGCATCTGCATCGGCCTTCTCCTTGGCCTCTCGTTCCATCCGCTGCTGCTCAGTTTTGTTTTCTACACCCGTATCTATGACCCTTTAGTCCTACAACATAAAGCGAATACTAATAATTACATCATGCACATGTGTTCTAAGCTCGACTTTACGCACAGAACCAGTCACACAATGAAGATCCAAAGAAAATCCAAATATGCATTTCACATTTTATACATAAAATCATAATAATACAAAGTCATTACAACATATACCATATAGGTATAATCACAAAACTATCTTATTCATTCTACTATCTTATTGCTTGGAGTATAATACACGGTACTTGATATCACTAACTATTTGCCTCCTTCTAGTAGTAACTATGCTCATCATACATGCCTGATGTCCAACGTGATGACGTGTTGTTCGTCGCACAGTTTGTGGAACAAATGGCCTTCCAGAAGGAACATACTGTATCTGAAGTGTCAGGACTTGAGTCATTACTCAACCTAAGCGCATTGACTCCCTCCACTTAGGAAAAGTCTTGAAACATATTCAACATTATCTCACACTTGCATCTCGAGCTTCATTCCTTGAGGTGTCAACATGATCGCAGATCCTGCTTCCCAAGTGCTCCTTTGGGCAAGATGATTAAATACCGGATAATGTATATTCCCTGGGTTTTGAGAATATGTTGATGATTCAAACACTCTCTCCTCGGGATCTTCCTCTTCATCTTGATTATCTATTGTCATGGTATTTCTACTATTGTTACTAGGGTTAATCCTTGCACCCATCCAACTAGATTGTCCAACATTTCTATCAGAACCATCTGTGGACATATAGTGTTCATGAGATCCTTCATATGATCGCCTTCTCCAACCATCAGAATTCTCAATAGGAAGTTTCGAATCAGAACCATCCCTCAAATTTCTGTGCATACCTCATATCCAAAGTACGATCGTGCATAGGTTCAGGTCTTGGTGAATAAGGATATGGTATAAAAGATTCAAGATCTATAGGTATATCCTTAAAGATAGGTGTTGCACTACTACTTGCTTCCTTCTCTAACTGGAATTTTAACTGCTTCCTCCTTTCTGGATCAGTTAGATCCTCTAACATGTCATTTTTATCTTCAACAATCACTTGATGTGTCTTATAAAAAGACGCAATGAGTGTTCGGTATCTATCCATAAACTTGGAAGCTAACTTAGTGTAACTACCTCGGTGAACTACGCCCTAGATACAAGCTGGATGAGTGATAGTGGTTGAAATAGTACGGTGGGGCCCCAAAGCCACTCATTGGTAGTCCTTTCAGACGTCCCAACCACTACCCTCTCAACGGGACTGTCAGACGGGCGTGAGTCGGCGAAGGGATCAACTACGACACAAGTGGGTATGTACGCAAGCCACCATACAAGAGTACATCGAGCCACACCATCTAGAAAGAAAGGAAATATACCAACGCCATACGGCAAGATTCAAATGACTGGATAAATCTATATTTTAGGATAACTCCTCATACAACACACATCGTAGTATCATGGGCGGCAAACAAGATCCGAGTACGGATAAGAAGCAAATCGGCATAAGATGCCGGAGAAATAAGCACATCCCAACTACAGGTCTCATGGATCCCGTTCCTAATCTCTACACCGAACGATCGTTGCCCACATCTTCGCTTCTTCCACCCAAAGATCCGTCCCCGAGAAGGTACCATTCATCGAATCAAGAATTTATCGTGTGAGACCCTAAGGGTACAAGAAGTCTTAATGCCTCTAAAGGGGACACAACTGGGTGACGCAATTGCAGCGAAGATAAACCCTATCAATTCTCAGATAACGCTAACCATCCGCCTAACCAATGATAGACGGATGTCCGTGAATTTAAGAACAACAGTTATAATGGTAATCTCATCCGATCCATCCTCCTCCTCGCTACCAACAAGGAAGCGGAAACAACCCCATCCGTTGGCAATTTTATTAACCATTCCATGAGTATTGCACTATTTACTAGTCAAGTTACTTTAGTCGATTAAAAGCGGTACTTTAGTTATGCTTGTCTATGATCAAGAAACCGTGTCCAAGTCGTCCATATCCGCGGACACGGCTTTGAGAAAGTTTTACCCGCCGGTGCACCAATAGCAACACACGCTCGATCAGCCTCGAAAACCAAATCAAAACCCAACGAGGCTTTCACGATCAACAATCACAAGATTCAGAAATATTTGGGGCCACCCTTAAGTAGATCTCATAAAATAGCCACCGACCAGCGGGCTCAAGGTTATGGGGACGGCCGTGAACGAGGAACCCGAAAGTGTGGTGGGCTTGTCGACACCGCTGAATCGGGCCATGATCCTAACGATGCAGGTGCTCCTCGCACAATTTAAATACAGTAGCATGGCATAATTTAAATACGTAAATAGCATGGCATAAGTACTAGTTAGTAAATAAAACCTCAAACTAGTTTGCCCCAAGAAATAAGACGGAATCAAGCTCCGGCGGGGGTCCCATATACCTCCGGATGTGGATAGCGCGATAAATCAAGGAACAGGAATCAAGTACTCGGGTCTTACGGGACACAAGTGAGCGGGAAGAACCAAATAGCAGATGTTGCTCACGGTGCCACTTTCTTTAGTTATCCCATAACTACTCAAAGTTAAGTTGTTTAGGTACCTCGTTATCCATCGACACTCACATACCCTACACATGTTGTTCTACGACTCGCATGGCTCAAACAACTCCTCTGAGTGGCTCATGGGATGGAGGAAACAAGCTTGGTGGGGTTTTAAAAGTAAAGGCTATGCATATTTGGGATTCAATTTAATGCAATCGACTCAATGATGCAAGAATAAGATAGAGGCAATAGGTACTGTATGTATGCAAGCATGTGGAAGTGCTTGCTCACAACTCGCTTGTAGCAAGGGACGGTCCGTAGTGCTCTGGTTCTCTTGATACACCGCTCAATGTCTATCCGAGAAAACCAAACAAACAAGGCCAACATGAATATAGAGCACAAGCATTGGAATTAAATGCGTAGCAAACAATCATGCCATGATGAATGATGCACAAGTTGCATGGCAATAAGTAGCATGGCATGGGTGAGGTGAGGAGGACAAGAAAATAACATTTGAATTAAGTTTTAGTCACATTTTGTTGCCATCATAGTTGCTGTTCATTGTATTTTTATATGATGCATGCTGCAATTGAAGTCATGGATATCATAAACAGAAAGGTCTCGTCGAGCTGATCATTTTAGACATATCATTTGCTTATTTTGGAATTATAAAACAAAAGTTATTAATTATTGACAATCCAGTGGCATTAGTTGTAATTTAATTAAACTAGGAATTTTAATTGTGCAAAAGTCAAATTGGATGGTATATTTGAATTCCTCTCATTTTCCTGAATCAAAAACATATATAATTTGTCAAATTTGGAATTAGCATGTAAAAGTTATTACAAATCTGAATTAGATTTGAATTTGAATTAATTTAAACTAAGTTTGAATTTTTAAAACAGTTCTGAAACGTCTTCTACACAGCCTAAACTAGCCTGGCTCGCATGTGGTGGGGCTGGGGTTCTCGCCCACACGTTGTCTGGGAACATACCGACCGCTGGTTGGATAACCAAAACCGAGGACCCTTTTACCAAAACCAACAGACGACAATGGGCAAGGGATCATGGGTTGGTGAACCAAAAGTCCGTGGGTCTTTTGAAAAGAACACGCGGACGCGCTAGCGAACGAGGCGGCGACAGGTGGCAGCAAGGATGGACCGCGGGTTAAGCAACATTTTCCCTGGGAGCCTTTTTGCAAGATTTCCACGTCATTTGGGGCGGGTGGATCATGGGCGTGAGGCGGAAAACGGAAGGTTCTAACGCCAACGCGGCATACGCCGGACGGCAGCGGCGCGGCGCGCTGCTGGCGGCTGCGCCTGGCCGGACCTTTGGCCGTCGATGGCGACGCCGCTGCTGCTCCAAACCACACGGCTCCAAAACGAAAAACGTCGACGATAGCTGGGCCTACAACTTTGATACAGGATGCTAGCGCGGAGGCGGCCTGTGGCGTGCGGGGCAGAGCTCTGAATATGTCCAGATCGTCTGCTGCTGCAGCTGCTGTTGCCAGCGCGCGACGCGCGGCGCGCGCGCAGGGCGTTCGACGGAGCGCGGCGAGGCTACGGCGCGCGAGAGGAGAGGGGAGCTTGTCTGGGGAGATGAGGGACTCACCAGCCTCGGGCCTTGGTGGCGGCGAGGCGGGAGGTCCGGATCCGCCGGCGGGCTTGGGTCGAGAAGCGACAGATAACTCCGGGCACGGCGACGGCGTGGACGCTCCGGCGAGGCTACAGCGGGGTCCTCGTGTCCTGGGCGAAGCAGGGAAGGTTGACGCCGGTCCTGGTGCTGCTGGCGCGCCTCGGGGATCTACGGGGCGAAGGGGTGCTGGGGTGACGCCGATCTAGGGTTTAGGGGTACGTGGCAGACATGGCCGATCTGGGGAAGGGGAAGGAGGAAGGGAGGTTCTGGGGTCCGAGAGAGGCAGGGCGGCGGGTGGATAAGCACGAGAGAGGGGACAGGAGGTGGCGTGGGGGAGGGGTAGATGGCCAGGGTGGCCTCGATGCACCCCTCCTCTTCACGTGAGCCACGCCAGGCAGGTGGGGAGGGCTGGACCAGGTGAGGCTGGGGAGGGACACGGGCTGCAGGTAGGCCAGGGGGAGTTCGAGGACAGGGCACGTGAGCGAGAGGGAGAAGAGAAACAGGGACAGGGAGGGGGCCGGCTCGGGCTAGGCTAGGGTGAGGGGGTGTGTACTTGATGGTGAGAGAGGGTAGAGGGACATGGGGGTATGGGGCCAACTAGAGATGGGAGAGAGGGTGGCGTGTTGGGGCAGGGTTTAGGTGTGATCAAAAAGGAAAGGAAAGAGGAGGATTAGCTAGGTTTAGCTAGCTAGGAGGGAAGAGGGTAAGGGGTAGCTTTAGTGTTTGCTTTAGGGGGTTGATCATGGTAGGAAGCTAGAAGGGGAGGGGTAGAAAGGGGTTTTGCATTACTAGGTGGGGTTTTTGATTAGCTAGTATGGGGTTTGGGGTGGTTTAGGGTTTAGGTGTAACTAGGTAGAGATTAGGGTTTTGGTTTAGAGGGTAAGGAAAAGATGGTGGTACTAAACTTGGTTATGCAAGCTTCAACAAAGAACAAGCAAGCTCAAAGAAAGAGGAGGGTTTAAGGGTTGGTTTGGTGTTGAGCATGCCACATAAGCACATGTGTGTGCATGGGTCATGGGGTTGGGGAAAGCTAAAGGGGGAGATAGATAGATGATATGGTGAAGAACAACTACAAGCCAACAAGTTTAAACAAAGGAAGATGATCCACTAAAATGCAAGCAAAAACCCAAATACTGGAAAAAGGTGACACTTGCATGGCCCATGCAAAATAATTAATGCCCAATGGTTATATTGTGAAAACAACATTATTTCATGTGGCTTTAATCCTTGCATTCCCAAAAAGTGGGCAAAGGCCAAGCAAAAGATGATGGGTGGATCCAACCAACAACATGAGCTAGAGATAATCAACAAAGCCAAGCTCAGATTAGTTGGGTGGTGGAATATAAAAGGTGGTGAAAGATAAGGTGGTGGAGTCAAAAAGAGAGATGCCCTCAACTCAACTTGGGCATATAACAATATATCAAGAGCCAAATACAATATCAAGAGGCAAAATACAATTAATCATGCACATGAGATAAGAACCAAACAAGAAAAGGTTTTATATGATGCTCAAATGCAAGGGGACATGATGACATGAGCATGATATGATGATGATGCAACAATTATATGTTGGAAGTGGCCCATTTTATTATTAAGACATGTAGCATTACAGGGGTTAGACAACTGGGATGCTACACTTAGGATGCTTCTGAAGCAAAGTAAGATGATCTGGTATAGGCTCCGAGTCTATAGAATCATGAAGTATCACCGAAAATGTGCTACCTTCTAACTCCTTGGCTTTATGCTCCCGGATATTAGCTATCGCCTCCACAACTGCAACATGATATGCTGCTAAATGACTCCTACCTTCACCTATATCGTGATATAATCCAAGCTCCTCTGGGAGTTGGATACTCACACGATACTTGGATAAAATCCAGCCATCAAGGTAAGTGATAGTGTTCACTAGAATTGTAGTTGGACAACTAAAGATCTTTAAAAGTTGACGAAGTTGGTCTGTGAATGATCCTTGATAATCATCAAGAGTCTCCTCTTTCCTTACCAAAGTCTGTTTTGGAAACTTTGGTGCCATATCTCTGTATATCCGAAAAATAGTTTTGATTTGTATCCAATAATATATTGCATCATAACAAATAATTATCGCACTAAAACATATAACGGATTATTCTCATTTGAATACCCATTATATTACTTTTAGAGAATTCTTTATTGTTGCTAAGCTTTCCTACAGGTAATACCATTTACTAGGTTTCCAACCTAAGGTCAAAGCAATTTGCTCTGATACCAACTGCGGTGACCCAGCATACCACTACATGTGTAGTACACTATAGTCGTTGACATGACATCCACAGAACACCGTTCCGTAAATATCACATCCCTCAGAGTGGTACAACAGAAACATTGCGGGTCCATATTACAAACATACACACGTTATTATTATTACAATACCGGAAGTTCAAGACCCAAAATGCTCAACGTACAAACCAAAATATAAGTGTTTCAGCGGAAGTTTCAAATTTAAAACTTAAACTCCAAATTGAGCTCAGCAACTTATTGCTATATATTGTTCATGATGCTCGGCTCAAGTGGTTACTAGAACCATAGTAATTATTCGGACTCCTGGAACTCTCCTCCATAGACGATGTCGTAATCCTCCCCTTCTACGGCTCCATACAAGTTGGGCTCTTCATGAAGACCTCCTCTTGATTCTCAGATGCGTACATTGGTGTACCTTCGGGATTCTCAGAGTCTAAGCAAGTATTGAAAGGAAAGGATGAGTAATAGTGTTACCCAACAAGTTCATTATATGCAAGGTAGGAATTTTGATGCTCTATCTACCACCTCGGACTATCAGTCCTTGGCATTATGCAATTTTCGTAAATCTTTCTTCAAAGATTGTTTTTATTATAAAAATCTATGACCATCAGCCTTCACAGGTTGACCAGAACTTTCATTGAGTTCCTTTCCAGTCGCGTTCGTAGCTCCTTCCCGGAACAGGGAGTAACAAGTTACAGTTCTTACACTCTACAGAGGTGCGTTATTTTCCCATGAGAGATTAACTCCTTCTTGCACAACCGGGCGTACTTTCCCGTCCACAATTCCATGATGTGGGGGCCAGTAGTTGGTCCAAGCCAATCACTGCCCTCTCCGCGCCCTCATATGTCTGCACGATCCTTCGGCTAGATCACCTTCGTTAAGCCCCCTTTCGGGAAGGCTAAAACCCTGATGAGTTTCCGAAGACTCTATGACCTAGTGATGCCCGGATTAGTACCATTTACATGGACTATCTCCCTAAACACCATTCATAGATAATCTAGACACCAAAAGTGTGGGGCGTAAGGGTGCCCACCCATATGTTGGATCTACACAAGGAATCACAACGTCACGTTAAGGTCGTCTTGCCTCCATACAAGAGGAAAAGGATACAGCTGACTTCTCCGTCCCATTCCAAATCTCATGGTTAACGTGTAATATACGACGCTAGAATCATTGATGTCATGGGTTATTAATTCCTAATTTTTCATTATTGGTGCAAGTAGAACTCTAAGTTCTATTGCTCCATCATATCATCACTTAGGATGATACCTAAGATTTAGTATCTTGAGAAAATAGTGTTTTCTTTTTCTATAGTATAGATGATAACACACAATTTGCAAATACTTTGATAAAGACTCTTCAAAGGACATGAGGAAGTGATGAAATTGCCTTGTGATGGCAAGGTAGTGAAGTCTGATGCTTGCACTGGACCTTGAGCTTCTATGTCTACAAAAACATCATTATTGCTCGGTAAGGACAATATTTAAAGAAGCAAACTGATTATGCAAAGTAATGTAATGCATCATTTAACTTGATATGCATTCTCCCCATTATTAATAAAATTCCTTTTTAATAATAAAGGATTTATAAATATTAATTTTTAATATTTATAATAGAATATTGTATTCTTTTATTTTATTTCCCTTTTATTTGACTTTTATTGATTTAATAATTCTTTTTAAGAATTATTACTTAAATATCAAAATTGTTATTAAATATTTGTTTAGTATTTTTCTAAAATACTATAATATTAATATATGATGAAAGTGATTTTTATTTATTTTTATCATTTTTCAATAATTTTGTAAAATTCCATAAGGAATATATAAATTACAAAATTCTTAATAAAATTTATATGTCTAAAATTTTATCTCTTAATTTATTTAGATAGTTTGGATTATTGTGAATCCAAAAATGTTTTATTTATAATTTATGGACTTTTATTTTATTTTCTAGAATTTAATTAAGTTTAAGGGAATTTTGGTCTTTTTCTATTTATTAAAACATGCCTTAAAGGTTTTTGGGCTGGCTTATTCTTATTGGGCCCTTGTGGCCCATTAGGCATAGTCAAAACAGCCACCCCGAAGGGTTCCGGCCCAACTCAGCCCACTCACTCGCTGTCTCTCACCCTCGACCTCACTCCTCTCCTCCTCCATCCCCCGAGGTTTGGTGATGTCGTCGACGATTCCGCCGTCGTGGACCGCTCGTCGCGCTGGTGCGGGTGAGGTTATCGACCACGCACGTCCATCTGATCTAGTTCGATTTGATTCTGGGGTCCTACCCTGGTCAGGCTAGCCCCTTCCCGAACCCTAGGGTTTGGGGAAAGTGCTGCAGCCACCGCCGCGGACTCTCCCTCGGTGAGGTGTGGTGCCCGTGTACTGTTGTGGCCGTCGCCGTGGCTGGTGCAGGTTGCAGCGCCCTCTGGGGTGCTCCCTCTACCGCCGCGGCCTGTCGTCCATTCTGCTTCCTCTTCAACTCGTCAGCGAGGACCCTGGTGAGTTATATTCGTGGATCCTAGTTCATATTCTCACCTTGGATTCCTTTGTGTGTATCTAGTGGCCAGTTATAGTTTGTGCTTGTATTGCTATTAGGGTTCAACTCTGGTACTTGTAAGATGCTCCTATGATCTGGTAATGTGTTGTTTAATGGGGATTTGGGGTGCTCTACACCTCATTGTTAGTGACCACCACTATTTGATTGTGTGATGGTATTGTTGATGTGTGATTAAGGTTGGATGAAATGCTAGGGTTGCATATTATTACCTCTGGATGGTACTCTGGTGAATTGATGTGTTTATCTATTGTCAGCATCTTGATGCTGGCAATGATCTAGTCAGTGAGAATTTACTGACTTAGTTATTGTTGGCTTGCCAGATGATGCTTGTTCTGAATTTTATTCAGTAGAATGTAATGATTCTTTGATCATGAATAAATAATTAGGATATGATCCTTGTATCTAATTCCAGGGAGATGATTTGATAGATGATTTATGAAGATTGGACTATTTAATTGTCTTTGTGATAAGGTCAGTGCTTATGAAACCTTCTTAAGATGGTACATAAGTAGATCTTGTTACTGACTAGGCTTAAAGTCATTTCTGGGACTTGATGGATATTGATAGATAAGTTGGAAAACTTATTATTTGACCTAGCCAATGATGCTGGTCCGAGGCTTTAGGAACTAAGCTTCTATGTTGCTGTCATTTTCCAAATTGGTTAAGACATCAACTGCTTACTAAATCTTAGATCCTAGTTGGTTAATATATATTGTTTTGTTTGTGGCTTATAAAATCTGAGGTGCTACAACCTTCTTGGAGATGTGCCTAGATTTTGTAAGAACAAATGATAGAATATAGAGGTTGCCTTTGGTATCACCAATTCTGTGAGGCTGGTCTGAGAATTTGGTGTTTTGAAAAGAGTTTGATCTTGATCTTTATGTTTAAAACCTCTAGGATAGCTTCACCCCACTTGGGTGATTATTGAGAGGTTGCCTTATGCATCCGCATATATACTTTGCTTGGATAAGATAAACAGATCACATGGTTGTTTATGATGCTCACCACAAAAACTATGTTGGTGATGGCTTGATGTGCTGGTGGTGTTGCTGGTTTGATCCAGTCCTTCTCCCCTTGATGTTGTTCTTCTGTTCCCTTGATGCTTGTGCTTGGCCTTGAGGAACTCTGCTCCTCCTAGCTCCTGTGAGCTTAGCCTTGCTATTCACCTGATCCTTCCCCTCCTTATGTCACCATCAGTTGATATGTGGCTTGATCTGATGTGAGATGGTGTGGTTGGTTTATTTGGCTCTGGCTAAGCTAGTTGTTCTTGTGTGTGTGAGCAGTGAAGAGATGCACTAGTGCCTCTCCACGGCAGGCCTTGAAGTTTTGTGTTCTTTGGTCATTGCTAAGGTCTTGACACACCATGCACTTTGGTGTGTGTCATGCCTGTGTACTTGTTGTGTAACTTGTGGATATGCTCTGAATTTGAGAGTTACTGTTATTAGTTTACTTTTACCTTGCTGGTGAAACTCCCCCCTTCTTGCTGTTATTTGACTTATGGATTAAAAGTATGAAGGATACATTCTTTCATATTGGTGAAATTTGCCCTTTTTTATAAAATTACTCAATGATGAATCTTGATCAGTGCACTTCATTGGCAAGTCTGAGAGTAATTCCATTTTAACCTTAACCTCTTTATTTTTTATTTATGTTTGTTTTGCAGGTACCAGACTTGGGAATTCAAGATTTTAGTTTAGATTTATTTGTAAAATAGTCATATGTAATCTTCTTTATTCATTTGTAATTTTAGTTCTATTTTTTTGTAATCTTTATCTTAGTATTATGTAATAAAGATTATACTATGATCAATAAAGAAACATTATTATTTATTTATTTATTTATTATTGTAATGATTGTGAATGGTTTCCATAAGTTACATTTTTTGTAACTTATTTATTTAATGAAAATATAAAATGGAGATTCTTAATTTTAATTACCTTCTTTATGTAAAATTTGAGTTATTATTGGTTAACTCTTAATTGAATCAAATATTCAAACATTATTCAAAATTCTTTTGAACTATAATTCAAACACTCAAGTTTCTAAATTTAAATTCCATTTCCCCAAAACACATAAATCCACAAAGATCATATCAAAGTCTATAACAATCATCCTTTAAGACTAAACCTATTCTCAAAGCATGAAAAAAACATTGATCACTTAAGGTTTTTATTTGCCAAAAAAATTACCCACATTTTTACAAATGAATGCATGCAACATTCCAAATTCCTAAATCTACCCTTCGTTACTTCCTAAAATGTTGGGATATTCCAATAGCGGCCTAGGGCGACGAGGAAGAGCTCGCACCACTTGATGTAGTTTGAGTCCTGCAGATCAAGGGTGATGGCGACGATGGTCTTGACGGAGGAGACGTAGGTGGAGGGGTTTTGGGGAGTAGGGTTGCTGTCGACGGCCTTGCCCATCTCGATGGCACGTCGGTCGAGATCTTCAGTGCGCGTCTGGAGGAGGGATTCGTGTTGCTTTAGCTCGGCTTCGAGCTTTTGGATCTCGTCGGGAGTCATCGCGACTGCGGGGTAGGGTGTAGGGTTTTGAAAATTCTAGGGTTTGGAGGGGGGTAGGATCAGCTGGTGCTCTGATACCATGAAAGCCAAATAGAACTTGAGGCTACATGATCAAAGTCACGGCCTCCCCCTCATATATTTATATGCCAAAGAGATACAAGTACAAGGCAAATACAATTCAAATACATGTACGTATCTAGCTAGGAGTCTTGGAGTCTACTCCAACTCTGTCTGTCTCCTTCTCTAACAGAGCGATCCTAGGCCGAAATTCGGACCAAGTTTAGGCCGAACGAAACTCGTTTTCGGCCTGAGAACGCCAAGTTTCCCACTCGTGTTCCCAGGCCGAGTTCCCATGTTCGGCTACATTCAGGGCGAAATTTGGGCGAATATAGATGGATTTCTAATTAGGGCTAGGACGCATATATTACATCGAAATTAAACTAGTAAAATATTAAATGCAAACTAGGAAAAGGCCGCAGCCGTGGCCGATGCCGGACGCCGCTTCTACATGTCGAGGTAGGGGTGGTTGCCGGCCTGGATGTGCTCCAGCACGGCGGCGAGCGTTCGCCCTGGAACGCTCCACCAGCGGCGGCGAAACGCCGCATTGTGACGCGTCGGCAGCGAGCCCGGCGATCCCTCGTGTTGGGAGAGCTCCTGTCGACGAAGAAATGCCCCTAGAAGACCAGGTTGCTAGGATCATCGGCGAGATCCGGGTCTTTCATAGCGGCGATAGTCGCCTGGACTCGCCGGCGATGTCCTCGTCGGTCGGCACCGGTGGAATAGGGATCCCGCCGGCGCTAAGATTCCAACCGACGGGGAGATGAAAGTCCGACGGCGCCGTATAGCTTGCGTTGTGGAGCAGCGGGGCTTCCCACGTCCGCATCTTGCGGCGGCCGTTCGCCGCCGCGATGTCGCCGGGAAATCTCTCGGCCATGGCTTTTTGGCGGAGTTGTGCCGAAGTTGGGAGCGGTGTGAGAGAGTGTGAAGGGATACAGCGAGATGTACGACTTTTATAGGCCGAGACCGGTGGCGAGGGCGGGAGGGGTATAGCTGCAAGGGCAGAAAAAGGGGAAACAACGGGAAGGATGGTGATGACTCGGCTTCTATCGGTGACAGGGCTGGTCCACTCGGGGACGCTTCATTCGGCATTTTCAAGGCGTTTCCAGGATCCTGGGAATGGCTTGTGAAGTTTGGACCAAAGTTGGCTCAAATCCAGACGAAAAGAGATTCCTGAAAACACGACTGGACCGAATTTTGGCGTCCGGACCTAATTTTTACCCTGGGTTCGGCGTTCTGAAAACATGATGCTCTAAGGGCGATAGCAATTGGATAATGCCATGGAGCAAGCTCGCAGGAGATATTCGTCATCCACGCAAGAAAATGGCTTCATCCCTGGAGTGTAGTGTTTGGGTTCATGGACTATTAGTTGGTGTTGTTTTCCTTTTTCTTAAGTAAATGATCCGATAGGTAAGCCGTCTTATTAAAAACCTTTCAGTCATTTTAGGTACTAGGAAAAGGGTGCGTCTAAAATTTGCTGTCCTCACACATAGAATTACATCATTTTACAATCACTTGTGATTAGATCCTGCACGCAGTTAGGAGCCCGGATAAGCCCGATTTACCTTGCTGTGCCAGCACGTGAGCCACGCCATTGCTAACTCGGTCTACTTTCCTAATGGCACTTTGTTATTTCCTGACCGGTGAAATTTGTCTGGGGTGTACGTTGGCTATTACTGGTGCAACAATGATTTGCAGTTTTTTTTTTCCGAAACGCATGCAAAAACTTTGTCTGATCCATTAATTAAGAAAAAAAAATATCTGGTTAATTAACAGGAAACAGGACTAAAACCGAAACAACAAAGCCACACCCACAAACGCCACATGGCCAAACCCACCGGAAACAAGAAACAACAGGTCCAAGCCCACACCCATCATCGACACATCAAGTAACACAAAAACACGCCAACCAACAAGCACAAACCGACGGCAACCCGCTCCGCCAAACTAGCTAGCTTGCAACCAAAGCCGAAGAGAAGTGGCCGCGGCTGCTATGGAGGGAGTAGACTCGGGACTGTGATGGCCAAAGCCAGCACTCCACAAGACCCGTGCAAATGCATCACCCGACATGACAATGACCAACACCAAAGATCACCGCATCGCCCACACGACCGAGCCAAACATCCTCAACGCAGACACACTCTCGAGGCCGCTGCCTCAACATCCGACCACTCAGCTACACCATGTGCAGTCCATCGACACCACCTTCCAAAGCCGCCGCCCCAACATACCACTGCTCACCCTCGACCTGCAACACTGCACGACTCAACTGCCCGCAGTCCAAGATGCACAAAGCACCCGCTCGAGGACCACGACCGTCGCGCCAACACATTTCGGAACGCCGTCCTGACATAAAACCAGACCACCCACACAGAGCGCGTCAACCGAGACGACAACTCTGCCGTCCTAGCAATACAAGATTAGCACTCAACCAATGTTGAGACGAAACAAAACCTCATCAAGCCGCCTCATGCATTGTTTCCCGAGATCACCATCTCGACGCACCAGAAACCACCCAGAGTCGTCGCTCTAACTTCCAACACCCACGATGATGACAAGAACCATGCAGGATGTCGCATGCTGACTCCCCAAGGTGACACCTCTAACAAGGAAGCAACATAACTGCCGCCGCCCGCCTCGGCAAACTCGGGGCTAAATATTTCTCCCAGAGAGCCAAATCTACCACAAGGTCGAACGGAGCTCCACGACAACGCCTTCAACAAGGTGAACGCCTACATTGTGGCGTTGTTGTCGGCACGTCAAAAGATCAGGGCTGGACATTCGTCCGGAGCTCGTACACACCCATGAGGAGGGAGAATCCGATCAAATACGAGCAAGAACCCTCACCATCATCGTCCGGAGCTCGTATACACCCTTGAGGAGGGGGCATCCTGTCAAATCCGAGCAAGAACCCTCACCATCATCGTCTGGAGCTCGTATACACCCATGATTTGTAATTTTATATTGTGTGTGTTACAGACTCCAATTTCTTCAATTAAAATGGGGGTCGTGTGGCATCTTTATTAAAAAAGGTGTCGGTCTTCCAGTTTATGATGATTTTTTTTAGGAAACAACATGTATCTACTATGAAGCTTTATTAATCAAATAATAGGTACATCGTCCAGTAGCAAACAAACTATAAAGTTCGGCGGTTCATCTATCCAAACACATGGTAGTGAAACCTTTCTCTCTTGATAAACAATCAGCCACAAAATTTGCTTCCTTTTAAAAAAAAAAACAAACTCGCAACAGGAGAATGTGGAGGCTTGTACATAAATATTATCAAACAAAGCTGTTGCTGCTGCTGTCAATGGAAAGTCATCCAAAAAATGTGTTTCAATCACGTGCAAACAACCAACCTCGTTATCCAGTACTAACTCTCTGGTAATAGCTTGAGCTTCCATAGTGTTTTTTTAATAGCTTAAGCTTCCATAGTGTTTTTTTAGGAACGCGCAGGAGATCCGCGGGCCTTTGTATTAAGCATGATAGAGATAGAACATTACATAATTTGGTCGGCAGGCACAAATCGCTTCATCGACGCACACTACCGCCTCCATCCAATAGAGGACGGGGGCCTACAAGCTACCACCTGCCTTAACCTATCTCTCGGTCGGGTCTACCTCGATAAGCCTTCCACTACTTTCATTCTAGCTAGATGCACTCCGCAACAGTATTGGTCGTGCGCTCCCTAGCATCAAACACCTTGGCATTGCGCTCAACCCAAATCGAGCGTAGGGTGAGCAGGATTTGGGCCACCAAGCCGGGAGCTGCGCCTCGGCTACCGGCAGCAGCCGTTGCCACCCCTCCTTTCGGAGGACCTGCAACCATATAGTGCGGGCAAACACACACCCGAGCAACAGGTGGTTGAGGGATTCTGCTTGCGCATTGCACAGTGGGCACACCCCATGATTAGCCAAACCTCGTCACTCAAGCCGATCGATAGTCCAGCACCGGTCCCAGATTGCGAACCATCCGAAGAGCTTGTATTTGGGAGGGGCAAACGACGCCCATACCTGCTTAGCTGCAGGCAAGGCAATGCGGCCCGCAAAGAGAGCACCATAGGTTGCCTTAGAGGAGAAGTATCCATCGGCCGAGAGCTTCCACCTAAAATTGTCGTCGACCCCTTCGCGCACATCTATGGAATAATTGACTGGATCATTGCCACCCCAACTCCTCCCGTGCGACCAGCCACATCAAAACTTGCATCCACATTTAGAATCACATAATTTTCCTTTGTCTTAGTCCAAGTACTCTTCTTCTTCAATGTTTTTTTTTCTCATCGCCTTATATTATCTCTACTATATAATTTGTGTACATGTGGTTTTCGTCAGGTTTTCGTCCGTCGGCCTGTTTTGCAAATAGCCCCTTAAGTTGTTTAAAATCAACCCGCGGTCCAGTTAAAATCGGCACTTTTGCACTTTAGTCATCGCGTCACTGTGAATACGAATTGAAAGCCTCGCTGCTGCCGGTCGAGACTGGAGCACCGCCGCCGATTTAGCCCAAGGTAGACCTTCAGGAACAGAGGGAGGTCGACTTCCGGGCGGCGCCGGAGCTTGCAGATGGAGGTGATGGAAGGCGGCGGCGCGCGACGAAGGAGGAGGGACTATGGCTCCCATTGCGGGAAGCTCGGGGACAAGGGATCCGACAGCGGCGCACACTCACAGGCGGCAACGAGCGGGGTTCATCGTCTGGAGTGAACGGGGAGCACACGAGGCAGGTGAACGCCGGCAGCGGATTCCTCTCTCTCCCATGGCTACTTCCTGATTTTTTCTCTCTTCAGATCGGGGCGGACACAGCCTTGGGAACAAGCCAGCCGGTAAGTAATAATAAACTGCTGGTCTGCATCGGCACGCCGGCCAAGAGGTTGGCACTGATTCATTTCCTAATGCTGAGTCGCTGAAATTCTTTCAGGATTAGCAGCGGATGTTCATTTCTCCGTCAATTTTCTCTTATCTGTATAGTAGAATATGGGGTGGGCAAGCCGCGAGAACATGAAGCTAGAATATTACTAGAATACTATGTTGAACGATGTCAACCAACAGGCTACACCACAGTTGGTAGTACTAGAATACTATGATTTTGTATGACTCAGATTTTGTGCTTCATTTTCTTTGTTGGTGGATACGAGATGTTAATTGTAAGCCTGAGTTTATTATTAAGGGTTAACTTTTCTTTTTAGAATTATAACTCACGGTATTAGCTGGAAGAAATAAATCGTAAGTTTACTGGTAATTTGAATAAAATTGACGAGAATTTTCTTTTAAGAGAAAAAATATAAAGTGGATTTGAAGAGAAATGTTGTAATCTTGAACAAAACATGTCCGATCACTCATCTCTCAAACCTTTCTCGAATCGTACATCAATCTGACAAAACTAAGAAATTCGAAAAATCTATCTTCCTTATTTCAATGATGTAGTTCTATAAATATGCAATTATTCATAAGTAGTTATCTTCGCAATGCAGATTTTATGTCTCATTGCAACAAAAACGACGCGCCCCACACACGTAAATTTCCCATTTCCCTCCGCACGATTCTAGAGGCACCTAGGCGAGTTGAGAGTCGCCTCGCGTCTTCGAGATCTCCTGTGTACCTGCTCTGGCGGCGGCGTCGATCGGGGTTGGGGAAGAGGAGATGCTCGTTGTGTAGAGAGTAGCAGTAGGGGTAGGGTTGTTGGCCTCGTGCATGTAGTTTGGAGCAGGGTTAAAGATCCATGTGACTGGATCTGGATCCATCTAGGGTTCATCCTCCTCGTCTTGTTATATTCTTGGGCCGGTCATGGTGGCGAGGGGAGATCTGAGATGACAGCGGCAGAGTGGACCAGCGTCTCCAATAATAAACAAGTCGCGCTTGTCCACTCCTTCTGGTGGTGTGGTGATGCTCTGCAGGGTGCTCCGTCCGGCCGTGGTGGCAAGGGGAGCGGATTTTGCAGGACACCATCAGTTCCTCCTCGAGGGTGGGAAGAGTCACTGCTGCTGATTTGAGTGAATCACAAGGCGACCGTCGTCGTCACCATGATCTGTGGCCGAAAGGGCCGCCCGTTTAGATGCGATGGAAGAATATCTTCAACCTCCAGAGTGGAGTGCCCCCCCTCCGTGGAACCTTGGGCCGGAGTTCACCGCCTTTTCCTTGCCAAGTGGTGCATCCCCGGTGGCATTTTCTATCTTAGATTTAGGGTCCTCCTTGCATGTGTACAGGACTGCAATGTAATTTTTCTTTCTGCTTCGTGTCCTGTTATAATTTCATGTACCCATCGAGATTAATGAATGGAAGCAATTTGGGCCCTTTGTGATCCCTAACCTATGCAAAAAAAGATTGTCTCATTGCAACGCATGAGCATGTATCCGTGTATAAAACATAGAATCTACATCCGTTGCAACGCACGGACATTCAACTAGTTTCCAGTAATAATACGAACTGACATAGTCGCAATTGGAGAGTGCGGGACTGGCTCCTCATGCACCATTTGTCTTCTAAAAAAAACTCTTTGACATCATCAGCATGTTGTTTCATCAAGAGTTCCTCCAAAACAATAGTACCCGTTCTATCCACTTGTGACGCCTCTTCAATGTTTGGTAAAAGACCCAATTTGCGGTTATCCAAGCATGTTTCAGCTAAACACAAGCCAAGCAAACCAGATCACTCTCGTTCAAAAAAAAAAAAGCAAACCAGATCACTCTGGTCTCCGATTTCAACGTTTCCCAGCCAACTTTCGGTTCCCGGTTTCACACATCGCGAGTGCCCCTTTCTCCCCCGCCACGACGCCGCGGGCGTGCACGATTTCCGCTCAGTGCCCGGCGCCACGTAGTGTTTAATTCCTACTAGTGGAGAGTGGAAACCAGCCTACTACTACCAAGAACGGCACCCCCGTGCCCGTCCCCACGACGACAGCTACGGCGTCGCGCCATAGCCACCGGGAAAAAGGTTGAAGGACTAATTATAGCGACAGACGCGGCTACCAACCGGTCGACACGACCACGCATCACTACAGTTCATCTGCCGCAAACCGTACACCGCCACGCTCAGCCTGCGCCGTCCGATGGTGGATCGACGGCCGGAGACCCCGTGCGCTGCCCGAACCTACCGGTCTCTGCACCACGCGACATTCCGTAGGCCAGCTCCAGCACTCCGGATCGTTTGATGACACGCCGCGGAGGGCCATATGTAGCACCGGCCGGGGTGCTCTGCACTTTGGACACTAGTGCTCGTCTCAGACTCGCAGTCTTCCTCTCCACCCTCTCTGCTCACCGCAGGCATTTGCAGCGACGAGGAAGATGACGACGACGGGGAGGCCCTTCAAGGTCCCTGAGATGGCGCTGCGGGTGTGCGTGATCCCCCTCGCCGTGGCGTCCCTCTGGCAGATGGCCACCAACAGGCAAGCCGATGACACCTACGGCGCGATCAGCTTCTCCAACCTCGCCGGCTTCAAGTGAGCATGCATAGCCTTGTTTCTGAATCCTACTCCTGTTAATTACGCGCAATTTTCTTGGTTAATTTGCTAAGAGCGTGTATAGTGGACTAACACCAGGATCAGTTATCGCCGATGGATTAGGTTGTTGAAGCTTGGATCGACTGCTTTTAATTTCCCATGATACAAAGAGTTACTATGCTACTCCACTGTGTACTGCAGTATAAACAGAGCAATTTTTTTTCTTCTCTCAGGTATTTGATTGTCATCAACGCCATTACTCCGTGGCCTCCATCTTGCTGTCATCCGTCAAGTCCCTCGCTCGCTACGACTGGCTGGTCTTCGTCCTGGACCAGGTCCGACCCATCCCATCGTCATCACGATCATCATCATCATCATCCTGTTTCTTCTTATCCCCTTTTGGCTAACGAAAGCTTGGCCTGTGTATGTACGCGTGTGCGCAGGCGGCCGCGTACCTGCTGCTGACGTCATGCTCGGCGGCGGCGGAGGTGGTGTACCTGGCGCGGGAGGGCGACCGGCAGGTGTCGTGGGGCGAGGTGTGCTCCTACTTCGGCCGCTTCTGCGGCAGGGCCACCGTGTCCGTGGCGCTGCAGGCCGCCGCGATGCTTTGCTTCGTCGCGCTATCCCTCGTCTCAGCGTTCAGGGTCTTCAGCAGGTTCGACGCCCCCGGTGCTGATGTCCATTGCTCGGCCTCCGAGGGCGGTAAGCAGGCGGAGGAGCAAGAAAAGTACTAGATGATGATCCATGAAGAACAACAGTCACTGATGTTTGGGCGAGCATTGGCGTTGCTTACCGATGGACATGTGTTCTCAGTTTATCCTTTTCTTTGCTGATGATTCAGGAGTGTGAAATAATTTACTGTAGAAAAATCGGTAGCGTGAGAGTCTGAAACCTCTGAAACGAACGAGACCGAAACCAGGAAGACGACCTCTGTTTCAGGGTCTCCCAGGTCATGTGGCAAGGTAACATGCATTGTCCAACTCTTGTGTACTGTACCATGTCATGACACCCCCATCAACAGTATAAGAAAACAGGAACTGTGCTTTCACGAGAACCACAGATGAGTAGCGTAGTGCAGCAACATCCTGACGGAATATGACCAGTCACAACACACAGCGGCAACTCACAGATTCGTCTCACATGATCGATCACTGGTGCACGAAAGCAAATTGAAATTCTCAACGACGTGTCGCCCACCCCGCGGGCGGCCCGGGAGCACCCAAACCCTCCTTCCCCGGCCTTACCCTGCCCTCCTCCCCGCCGCCGCCGCCGGCAAGCGCCGCCGGGCAAAGCCCGAACGGCGTCGGCGGCGGCGGGTGTCAACACTCGGATTTTTCAATCCTAGATGTCTGTTATGCCATACATCGCAATCCCAGGATTATCATTTTTGCGAGACATAACAGAATTGGATACCATAGTACTTCATCCATTACAACGATACATAAGTTCTTACACAAATAGGAATCTCATGATCCAGTCCTTAATACAACATCAAGCAGCGGAATACGTAATAATAACGGTAGCGTAGACGAGGCTCCATCTTCGGGGTCACAGGCAATGCTGACGATGGGAGATGATCCTAGTTGTCGTAACCTTCCTGGGGTCCATCCTCCAGGTACTCCTCTTCATAGTCTGGCCATGGGAATAGCCAGGGACAAAGCCATGAGTCTTTAAGTACTCGCAAACCTTCCTGGGTTTTTGGATAATAGGGCACTAGGCTCTAGGGTTGTTTTGCAAAAGCCAGATTTATAACTACTAAGTTCTAAAGCTGGTCACAAATTTTATAACTACTAAGTGGGATCTTGTAGTCCAGGTCACAACTCTGTTGTGGTCAAGTCAAAGTCTCAACTTATTTCACAAGTCATTTTGAAAAGGGTCTGACGGGAGAACAGTATGGCCACTCCAACTGTCCATAACCGCGGACGCGGCTATTCGAATAGTTTGTCACTCTGCAGAGATTGTACACTTTCACCACAACATTCGATACATCCGTCAGGAACAAATCCTGAATTCACCATACTCAGTATGCGGATAATCAATCCTAACCTTTCAATTCCACTCCCTAGTATAAGAACCTCTCCTGTGAGTTTGGCCTCCCAACCATGACCACTGTCATCTTGGGTACTGCACAGGTGGACAATCTTCACAAGGTAGCCTCAGCTCAGACCTTGGCCGTGAGGGAACAAATACTAAGGTATATAAGTTTCCAGTCAAGCCCTACCCAATATTCGGGTATTGTGGTTGTACGATAAAATTGGAATGGTATCGCATCCAGACAACCATCAGTTTTATAAAGGGCTAAGGCTCATGCCTCAACATTTTCATCACCAAAATCATCAAGTGTTTGGAAACACATGTCCAAAACATTTTAATAGAATGATCCATCATTCCAAGGTTTTCGTAACCATTTTTCCACCAAGTATTCCCATCTAAAGTTGATCAAGTTTTATGCTTAGCACCAGCATCTACAGGTGGGGTAGTACTAATAGGGGGTGGTAACTAGTGGAGTTTTAACTAGGTCCAACCTTATATCCTAGGCTGATATCAAGGTTTCTAGCTTAGGCCAAATTTTATGCTCTTTATGTAACCTTCAGCATAACTGTCTAGTATCTACCAAACTCTTAGGTAGCCTCCAAGTAAGCTTTGATAAAGAAATAAAGTAAGAAGCTTGCCATAAAACTAGGATTGGTTTAGCAAGTGGGTATGGTCACATACGCTTAAGGCATATAATAATCATATCACAAGCATAGGTTTGTGGCAACAATAGGGTATCTGGCAAGGGTTAGCTTGCACAATCACTAGTGGTACTAGGCTTGCAATCAATGTCAATATAAGCTTGCATAGGTATAGTATCCTGCAAGTGTTAGCTGGCATTGGTCAACTTGGTTAGTATAGCTTGCCTTGTGCAGAGCAGTGGTTGAAGTTTTCCTCGGCTTCCTCTTCGTAGTATCCTCATTCCTCCTCGTATCCTTGGTCGGTACTAGCGTCTATGAATAAATACGAGGTACACAATCACCAATCAATACTTAACTACTTGCAATCATCACACACAAGGGTCCAATAGATGATCTAGCATCATCTCTAACATTACAAGGTTAAGGATTGGCTGAAGTCTTTTTATTTTAGAAAAGTAATTTCTACTCATTGAAAAACTACTTAAGATTTAATATTCTCCAAACTAAACATGGGATCATGTTGACACATGTCATCACCACATATTGTAGTTCATGGGAATGTGATTTAAAGTGGTGTCACAATTTAATAAGGTTTTACCCTTTTATTTTAATTAATTAAAGTGGCTAGAAATGCTTATGAAGCATTCTTTTATTCCTTGAACATTATTTCTGCAAGTAACCTATATATATTTTTATATATTCTGAAAGGTATGGTTGAATGTGATTTTTGAGAGTTGGAATCAACTCAAAAGCTATTATGGTTTAAATTTGAAAAATGTTTGAATGTAGAAAAGCTTCTGCCTTGTTATTTTTGCTATGGGTGATCTACAGATCCAAATGACTTGAATCCAACGGGCTTGGATTAAGCATTCACAGACCTTCCCAACAAAATTGGTTTCATCTAATTTGGTGCACTAAATCGCTCTGGGTTGATTTTTGAAGTTGGGTACAGAAGTGTGTTTGAAATTAAAAAGAAAAGGTTTAATTTGAATTGCTGGGCTGCGCGGGAAATTCTAACGGGCCGGCCTGCTAAGCGCAGTGCTCCCGCGGGCTACTTAAGTGGGTGTCCCCACTCGTCAGTGACACGGGGCTAGGCGAAGCGGTATGGGGCAACATGGTTCGTTCGATCTTGTTCTAATCCAACGGCTGAGGGTCATAGTCGACGCGAGACAGCTCCGGCGAGAACGAAACCTAGCGCGACCAGTGAGGGTTGTTGGGGGCTCACCGGGGTACGGGCGAGGGTCGGCGAGGCGGGCGAACGACGAAGTCGACGACGGCGAACCTCCTGGTACCGGTGGCTTCTCCTGGGGCGGCTCCAATCGCTGGCTCCTTTCTTCTCCCAAGTGGCGTGCTCCGTGAAATTCCGGCGAGGTGGTGCTCGCCTTGCTCTGAGAATGGTGTGGCACGATCAGTGAGGAGAGGGGAGTGAGATGGTGTGAAGAAATCGTGCGGGGGTGGCCTCTATTTATAGTCGAGCGAGGGGACCGTCGGGGCACAAGGTGAGCTCATCGGAGGCGACGTTACAGGCAGCTAATGGCATGGGCAAGGGTAGGGGACGGTGCTGTGTCTCCTGGCGATGCTCAACGACATGGTTGCGAGGCATGGGGCGGTTTGGTCTGAAGGCAGGCGATGCTCGCGCGTAGGCGGGCGTTCTCGACGGCGGGCGGTGGCGTATGGCGCGGCGTTAAACGGGATGTCCGCGTCTCACAGGTCGGTGGTGATCGTGTGTGCGCGCGGTGAGGGCGGCGTGCGGTATGTGGGTGATGGTTGAGGGTGGCGCTCTGGCGCACGCTCGGCATGGTCTGGGCGTGTCTTGTGCGCGTGGTCCAGGGCTTGGCAACGCCATGCTGGGACAGTAGTGGAAGTGGACGATGGCTCTCCCGCATACGCGGTTAGGCTTGTTCGCTCCTAGCTTGCTGTCCACATTGGGGTGACATGGGGTTGCTCACGTTCACCATTAATGGCAATGGCAAGCTCAAGGGTGCTAGTGCTGGTCTAACCTTGCTAAATGATCTACTGGATTGTGTGAGAGCTAACTAGGGAACAAGTTAGGCTCAAAACACTGCACACTATAGTGTTTGTGGTTTTGTTTGATTTGTGTCTGCAACCTGTTTGATGAAATGGCCGCATGAAATCAAGTTTTTAATTTTGAAATGAGTTTTGGTGGGTTTGCTAGATTGGTTCTGGTGAGTCTGCAGATGCTTGGGTTTTGAAAATTGAGCTTGTTTGAGTGGGTTTTGAAAATTGAGCTTGTTTGAGTGGGTTTTGAAAAAGTGGGATCTTCCCATATGAAGAAGATTCAATTTTGAATTGCCATTTAAACTATGCATTTGAAAGTTTCTGGATGATCACAAAGTGGGCCTTGATACTTTGTTATGAGTACATTCAAGGGGTGCAAAGATCCAGAAAAGTTTCTGTTAGGTTTTGAAAGTTTGAGACAGCCAAAGTAGGCATGGGAGTTAAATTGGTCAAAATGACCATTCACTTAATATATTTGTTTTGATTTACTTGTCTTTAGGAAAAGTGTGGTGAATGTTTTAGATGATGTTCTTTTCACCTAAGAAACATTTTACAAGCAATGGATCACACAAACAAGGTGGTTTTAAAGAATTTCAAAATTCATGCATACACATATACAAGCATTCATGAATTGATTTAGAAAAGTTTTTGTTAACCCTAAACTTTAGGATTAGTGTTTTGTTGATCTAAGTTTGATATTTTTGGGATGTTACAAACCTTACCCCCTTAAACAAAATCTCGTCCCGAGATTTGAAAAAGGACGAAAAGATTACCTAGGATTTGAAGAGATCTGGAAACTCCGTCCTGATGTGATCTTCGCGTTCCCAGGTAGCTTCCTCTTCTGTGTGGTTGCTCCACTGAATCTTGAGAAACTTGATGCTTTGGGTTATGGTCGTTCGAAAGGCTTCTTCCAATATACGGATGGGTACTTCGGGATAGGTCAGGTCATCATTGATCTCTATGGTCCTATGATCGATATTCTTGAACACTTCGGTCTTCTCGGGGACTTCGAGACATCTGCGAAGTAAAGAGATATGGAACACATTATGCACCGCTGACATCTCGTCTGGTAGCTCGAGTTGATACGATACTTCTCCTCGACGGTTCAAAATTTTGAAAGGTCCGATATATCTGGGGGCTAACTTTCCTTTGAGTTGGAAACGTTGCATTCCCTTCAATGGCGACACCTTCAGATAAACAAAATCTCCAATGTTGAAGGCGAGGTCTCGACGTCTCTTGTCGGCGTAACTCTTTTGTCGGGATGGGGCTGTCTTGAGGTGCTCTCGAATCTTGTGAACCTTCTCTTCTGCTTCTCTTAGGATGTCGGGTCCGAAAATTTGACTCTCTCCTACTTCCGACCAGTTCAAAGTGGTGCGGCACTTCCTTCCGTACATGAATTCAAATGGGGCCATTTGCAAACTGGCTTGGTAACTATTGTTGTAGGAAAATTTTGCAAACGGCAGACAGTCTTCCCACTTGGATCCATATTCTAACACACATGCTCTAAGCATATCTTCGAGTATTTGGTTTACTCGCTCCGTTTGTCCATCAGTCTGAGGGTGGTACGCAGATCGAAATCTAGGCGGTTCCTAAACCTTCTGGACCTTCTTCCGTAATCTCGAGGTAAACCGAGTTCCTCGATCCGACACGATATTCTTGGGGACTCCGTGCAAACTAACGATCCTAGCAATGTACAACTCGCTAGCTTCAACTCGATAGGTAGTTTTAACGGGCAAGAAATGGGCGACTTTGGACAATCATCCACTATGACCCAAATAGAGTCATTTCCCTACTAGAAGTAGGTAGTCCGTTATAAAGTCCATTCCTCGTAATCCCATTTCCATTCGGAATTTGCAAAGGTTGCAACAATCCAAATGGTCTTTGATGTCCCGCCTTGACTCCGACATATATCACACTTGGCGATATAGTCCGATTTCTCTCTTCATCTTATGCCACCAAAATTGCTCTTTCAAATCTTGATACATCTTAGTTCCTCCGGATGGATAGAATAAAGAGTATCATGAGCCTCCTTCAAGATAACTTTTTAACTCGTAATTTCTTTGGTACACAAAGGCGTCCCTTGTACCACAAAACTCCTTCTTCGTCCTCGGTGAATCCGGGTACTTTGCCTGTACCGATACGACGTTTAATTCCGTCGATACTAGCATTTCCTTTCTGCGCCTCTTTAACCTGACTGATCAAAGTGGGATGAAGTTCTATGCTAGCCAAAAATCCTTCACTTACTAATTCTATTCGAAAATCTTCCATCTCTTTGTGCAAACTTGGTTGCTCCTTCAAAATCATGGAGTTCAAGCGGCACGGCAATCTGCTAAGGGCATCGGCTACTACGTTGGTTTTTTCAGGGTGATAGTGAATGTCCAGGTCGTAATCCTTGATTAGCTCAATCCATCTTCTCTGCCTCATATTCAGCTCCTTCTGAGTGAATATGTACTTTAGGCTCTTGTGATCCGAATAAATCTCACAACGGTTTCCCATAAGGTAATGTCTCCATGTCTTCAGGGCTAGAACTACGGCTGCGAGCTCGAGGTCATGGGTTGGATAATTTTGTTCATGTTGCTTCAATTGTCGCGATAGATAGGATATAACTTTGCCTTCTTGCATTAGCACACATCCGAGACCAATCTTGGATGCATCACAATACACATCGAAGGGCTTCATATCCCAAGATGATCAAGATTGGGGCGAAATCAATCTCCTTTTGAGTTCTTGAAAACTCGCTTCACACTTGTCTGTCCATTCAAACTTCTTGTCCTTCTTCAGCAATTGGGTCATGGGTCGGGCGATATTAGAGAATCCTTCTACGAATTTGCGGTAATATCCTGCCAATCCAAGAAAGGCACGAACTTGGGTTTGAGTGGTTGGGGCTTGCCAATCTTCTACATCTTTCAATTTAAGGTGGTCAACGGCAATTCCTCCTACCGATACAATGTGACCGAGAAATCCTACTTCGTAAACTGAATTCACACTTGCTAAATTTTGCATACGGTGATGCTCTCTAAGGGTTCCAAGAATGGTCCTTAGGGGTAGCTCAGATTCTTCTTCCGATTTGGAATAAATCAGAATGTCATCGATGAAAACAACGACAAACTTATCCAGGAAGTCCATAAAAATCTTATTCATGAGGTTCATGAAATAAGCGGGGCATTGGTTAATCCAAAAGACATGATCAGATACTCATACAATCCATATCCGTGGTAAAGGCGGTCTTTGGAATATCCTCGCATCGAATTTTGAGTTGATGATAGTCTTCTAAGATCAATCTTAGAAAACACAGGCACCGTCAACCGATCAAACAAATCCTCTATCTTGGGCAAGGGTACTTGTTCTTGATGGTGACATCATTCAACTTTCGATAATCCGTACACAAACGGTTACCTCCATCCTTCTTGTCCACAAACAAGACAGTGACCTCCATAGGGACGCACTTGGTTGAATCAATCCGATTTCTAACATGGAATCCAACCGATTCTTCGATTCTTCTAGTTCGACGGGTTCATACTATAGGTCTCGGGCTATAGGTCCTGCTCCGGGATTAGTTCGATGATAAACTCGATATCCCTATCCGGGGCATACCGGCAAAATATCCGGAAATACATCGGGTATTCATACTATCCGAACTTGGTCAATGGTAGGTTGGGCTAGACTCTTGTTACACTTGAATTGGCGAGGTAAGGTTTCAGATATATGCTCGATCGATACTTGACGGTACTAGTCATGGTAATGGCTTTCTTGGCACAATCAATCATTCCTTTATGTTTGGACATCCAATCCATTCCTAGTACTACTTCCAAACCTTTAGTTCCGAGTACTATTAGATTAGTATAAAATCTATGCCATGGATTCGATAGGGACGGCTCGCAAATTTGCCTAGCCTTGGTGGTCGATCCGGAATTTGTACAATCATCACATGCTTCAGATTTGTTGGTTGAATTTTACTAGTGCATGCAAATTCTTCGGTGACAAATGAATGCGATGCACCGAATCAAACAACACTCTTAAGTACTTCAATTAACGAAAACATACCCAACACGACGTCTGGCGCTTCTCGAGCTTCTTCAAGATGCATGAGAAAAAGGCGCCATTGCGGTTGAGTGAATTTCCGAGGCAAATCTTCTCCCGGTTGGACACGACGCTGCTTCGAATGGGACATTGGTATTAGGGGCTGTAGCGTTCTTCTTGTTGGGGCACTCGTTGGAATAGTGGCCTTTATTTCCACAGTCATAACAGGTCACTTGTGACTTGTCCTTGGCTGCGACAGGCACAACATTGCTTCCAGTCCTCGGGGCAGTATTGGGGTTGGCGGTAGCATGGTTGGTGTTGAACTTGGGTGGGGCACGAGTGAAATTGCTAGAATTGCCGGGGTTGTTGTGATTTCCTCTGGGTCTAGGTTTTCCACGGTTGGGATAGGTCGGATGGGTCATAGGGGGTCTGTTGGTTCTTGGGGCAAATCCTGGAGATGGGTTGGGGCGATACTTTGGGGTCTGATGGGTTCCTGGTTGATGCATCATGCGACGCTTGCGGTTATCATTGGCTTGGTTGATCTTTCCTTCCATCTGGATAGCGGAGTCGACAAGGGCTTAAATATCAGCAAAGGGAATATTGACTAACACTGTCTGCATCTCTTCATGCAGACCATTCAGGAATCTTTCTTTCTTCTTGGCTTCGGTGTCTATCTCATCCGGGGCATACCTAGCTAATGACAAAAATTTGTCACGGTATTCTACTACAGTCATCCTTCCTTGCTTCAATTCTCGGAACTCGTCTCTCATTCTCTTGATCAAACCTGGCGGCACATGGGTTCTGCTAAACTTGACCTTGAATTCCTCCCAGGTCATCATTTGGCCTCCGGTCATTGCACGAACACTGTTCCACCATGCCCTGGCATCTCCGGCTAGATAATGAGTGGCGAACAAGACTTTCTCGTTGGCTTCTACTCCGGCTACTTCCAAGTTATTCTCCATAGTTTGCAGCCAATCATCGGCGTCTAGGGGTTCTTCTGACTTGGTGAAAACGGGTGGGTTGGTATTCTGGAAATTCTTGAGCTTAGATCCGTGGTTGTCCTGATTTCCATGGCCTTGGTTGTTGTGGGCTAGCTCTGCATTGCAGAGTGGCTAGGTTGTCTTGACGTTCTGCTCTTTCAGCTTCGCGGTCAGAAGTCAACATTTGCAGGATCTGCAACATCGGGTCCGGGGCTGAACCACTTCCTCCACGTGGCATCTGAAGATTGATATAGATCGTGAGAAAAGAGGGAAATTTCTAAGGTTTTGGGTCTTTGAAAAGTTTTTAGAGTTTGACTCAAGTTTTCTAGCAACTTGCTTTTCATTCATTCACTCATAGCACGTACAACACACACCACAACAAAGTAAAAGCAGATGGTTTTAAGAACCATTCTGGAACTACGATCTGATGGGGACTACTACTCACTACGCTAGTGCTCGGTGCTACTACCGCTCGAGTCTGTGGCTTCATCATCTTCCGCATCATCGATGAAGGCGAAATCATCCTCATCTGTGAAGAAGTCCATGGCCTGATCCTCCAGAAAATCATCGTCATCGCTGAGGTAGGAGTAAGGGTCTCCACGAAGATCTTCTCCGGCATTCTCCCTTTCCTCTAACTGCATGTCTCTCTCATGGATGGTCTCTTCCAGAGATGAGATGCGATGGCGAAGACGGGCAATAATGCGCTCCTTCTTGTCGAGCTGACGGCGGCGAGACTCGCGATCCTTTGCTAGCATGGCGATGGTCTGATCCTTCGTCTTGATGATGGCAGACTGGTGGTTGCAATAGTCACGGCAGTTGTCCGGTTCCTGCTGACGATCATACATCATGAAGCTAAGGTGGTCCAATTGAGTCTTCAGCTCGGGGTGGTATGGGGCTTCCAGTGGTTGACCATTTGCATCACGTATTGGGCAAAACTCAAAAGTACCCTTGATCGATTGATGCTCATCCACCTGAGACGAAAGAGCTTCTGCATTGCTCGGCAAGTCCATCAAGCGCTTGTTTTCCTCAAGGTAAATCAATTCCCTCATGATGGGAGGTTCAATCTTTCCTCGGAGACTTGCAACAATTAGCCACTGCAGATCTTCTCCCCCTTGATCATTGAGCTGAGCTCCGAAGAACTCGGGATGCGGGTGCTCCAGAAGTTCCGAAAGCTGATCCAGATCCCTCTCAAAGATAAGGTCTCCTCCATTCCCGAGTTGGTTAAACTTGCTGTACTTCACGTCCATCTATAAAAATAGAGGATGAGTAGATTAGAAAAGTGATCACGTGTGTCAAAATTTTATATATTTTGCAAGACTTTTTGAGGAACATGGAGTTTATTAAAGAATTAAAGAGGTAAGAATGAGAATAAGTTTTCATAAATAGTTTTGTTCTTGAGTTTTGAAACTAAGTTTTTGGTTCAGCGTAAAATCTAACTAGGGTCTCCTATGGTCAGGATGGATCTGATACCAACTTGTCAACACCCGGATTTTTCAATCCTAGATGCATGTTATGCCATACATCGCAATCCCAGGATTACCATTTTTGCGAGACATAACAGAATTGGATACCATAGTACTTCATCCATTACAACGATACATAATTTCTTACACAAATAGGGATCTCATGATCCAGTCCTTAATACAACATCAAGCAGCGGAATACGTAATAATAACGGTAGCGTAGGCGAGGCTCCATCTTCGGGGTCACAGGCAATGCTGACGATGGGAAATGATCCTAGTTGTCGTAACCTTCCTGGGGTCCATCCTCCAGGTACTCCTCTTCATAGTCTGGCCATGGGAATAGCCAGGGACAAAGCCATGAGTACTCTTTAAGTACTCGCAAACTAATACTAACAAGTAAAAGGGGTTTTTGGATAATAGGGCACTAGGCTCTAGGGTTGTTTTGCAAAAGCCAGATTTATAACTACTAAGTTCTAAAGCTGGTCACAAATTTTAAAACTACTAAGTGGGATCTTGTAATCCAGGTCACAACTCTGTTGTGGTCAATTCAAAGTCTCAACTTATTTCACAAGTCATTTTGAAAAGGATCTGACGGGGGAACAGTATGGCCACTCCAACTGTCCATAACCGCGGACATGGCTATTCGAAAAGTTTGACACTCTGCAGAGATTGTAAACTTTCACCACAACATTCGATACATCCGTCAGGAACAAATCCTGAATTCACCATACTCAGTATGCGGATAATCTATCCTAACCTTTCAATTACACTCCCTAGTATAAGCACCTCTCCTGTGAGTTTGGCCTCCCAACCATGACCACTGTCATCTTGGGTACTGCACAGGTGGACAATCTTCACAAGGTAGCCTCAGCTCAGACCTTGGCCATGAGGGAACTAATACTAAGGTATATAAGTTTCCAGTCAAGCCCTACCCAATATTCGGGTATTGTGGTTGTATGATAAAATTGGAATGGTATCGCATCCAGACAACCATCAGTTTTATAAAGGGCTAAGGCTCATGCCTCAACATTTTCATCACCAAAATCATCAAGTGTTTGGAAACACATGTCCAAAACATTTCAATAGAATGATCCATCATTCCAAGGTTTTCGTAACCATTTTTCCACCAAGTATTCCCATCTAAAGTTGATCAAGTTTTATGCTTAGCACCAGCATCTACAGGTGGGGTAGTACTAATAGGGGGTGGTAACTAGTGGAGTTTCAACTAGGTCCAACCTTATATCCTAGGCTGATATCAAGGTTTCTAGCTTAGGCCAAATTTTATGCTCTTTATGCAACCTTCAGCATAACTGTCTAGTATCTACCAAACTCTTAGGTAGCCTCCAAGTAAGCTTTGATAAAGAAATAAAGTAAGAAGCTTGCCATAAAACTAGGATTGGTTTAGCAAGTGGGTATGGTCACATACGCTTAAGGCATATAATAATCATATCACAAGCATAGGTTTGTGGCAACAATAGGGTATCTGGCAAGGGTTAGCTTGCACAATCACTAGTGGTACTAGGCTTGCAATCAATGTCAATATAAGCTTGCATAGGTATAGTATCCTGCAAGTGTTAGCTGGCATTGGTCAACTTGGTTAGTATAGCTTGCCTTGTGCAGAGCAGTGGTTGAAGTTTTCCTCGGCTTCCTCTTCGTAGTATCCTCATTCCTCCTCATATCCTTGGTCGGTACTAGCGTCTATGAATAAATACGAGGTACACAATCACCAATCAATACTTAAAAACTTGCAATCATCACACACAAGGGTCCTATAGATGATCTAGCATCATCTCTAACATTACAAGGTTAAGGATTGGCTGAAGTCTTTTTATTTTAGAAAAGTAATTTCTACTCATTGAAAAACTACTTAAGATTTAATATTCTCCAAACTAAACATGGGATCATGTTGACACATGTCATCACCACATATTGTAGTCCATGGGAATGTGATTTAAAGTGGTTTCACAATTTAATAAGGTTTTACCCTTTTATTTTAATTAATTAAAGTGGCTAGAAATGCTTATGAAGCATTATTTTATTCCTTGAATATTATTTCTGCAAGTAACCTATATATATTTTTATATATTCTGAAAGGTATGGTTGAATGTGATTTTTGAGAGTTGGAATCAACTCAAAATATATTATGGTTTAAATTTGAAAAATGTTTGAATGCAGAAAAGCTTCTGCCTTGTTATTTTTGCTATGGGTGATCTACAGATCCAAATGACTTGAATCCAACGGGCTTGGATTAAGCATTCACAGACCTTCCCAACAAAATTGGTTTCATCTAATTTGGTGCACTAAATCGCTCTGGGTTGATTTTTGAAGTTGGGTACAGAAGTGTGTTTGAAATTAAAAAGAAAAGGTTTAATTTGAATTCTTTGGGCTGCGGGAAATTTAACGGCCGTCTGCTAAGTGCAGTTCTCCCGCGGGCTGCTTAAGTGGGTGTCCCCACTCGTCAGTGACACGGGGCTGGGCGAAGCGGTATGGGGCAACGTGGTTCGTTCGATCTTGTTCTAATCCAACGACTGAGGGTCATCGTCGACGCGAGACAGCTCCGGCGAGAACGAAACCTAGCGCGACCAGTGAGGGTTGCTGGGGCTCACCTGGTGCAGGCGAGGTCGGCGAGGCGGGCGAACGAGAAGTCGACGACGGCGAACCTCCGGTACTGTGGCTTCTCTGGGCGGCTCAATCTGGCTCCTTTCTTCTCCGGCAGGCGGGCTCCGGTGAAATTCGGCGAGGTGGTGATCGCCTTGCTCGAGAATGGTGTGGCACGATCGGTGAGAGAGGGAGTGAGATGGTGTGAAGAAATCGTGGGGTGGCCTCTATTTATAGTCGAGCGAGGGACCGTCGGGCAAGTGAGCTCATCGGAGGCGACGCGTTGTGCAGCTAATGGCATGGGCAAGGGTAGGGGCGGTCTTTGTGTCTCTGGCGATGCTCAACGACATGGTTGCGAGGCATGGGGCGGTGTGGTTTGGTCTGAACGGCGGTGCTCTCTGGCGGCAGGCGGCGTTTCGGCGGGCGGTGGTCGTATGGCGGGCGTTAAGCGGGATGTCTGGCGGTCTCTGGGTCGGTGGTGATCGTGTGCGGTGAGGGCGGCGATACGTGGGTGATGGTCGAGGGTGGCGCTGGCGCACGCCGGCATGGTCTGGCGTGTCTTGTGCGCGTGGTCGTGGCTTGGCAACGCCGCTACTGGGACATTCAGTGGCGGTGGACGGTGGGCTGCCTCCCAGACACGCTGGCTAGGCTTCCTGCTGCTCCTAGCTTGCTGTCCACATTGGGGTGACATGGGGTTGCTCGGCTGTTCACCATTAATGGCAATGGCAAGCTCACAGGGGTGCTAGTGCTGGTATAACCTTGCTAGATGATCTACTGGATTGTGTGAGAGCTAACTAGGGAACAAGTTAGGCTCAAAACACTGCACACTATAGTGTTTGTGGTTTTGTTTGATTTGTGTCTGCAACCTGTTTGATGAAATGGCCGCATGAAATCAAGTTTTGAATTTTAAAACGATTTTTGGTGGGTTTGCTAGATTGGTTCTGGTGAGTCTGCAGATGCTTGGGTTTTGAAAATTGAGCTTGTTTGAGTGGGTTTTGAAAAAGTGGGATCTTCCCATATGAAGAAGATTCAATTTTGAATTGCCATTTAAACTATGCATTTGAAAGTTTCTGGAAGATCATAAAGTGGGCCTTGATACTTTGTTATGAGTACATTCAAAGGGTGCAAAGATCCAGAAAAGTTTCTGTTAGGTTTTGAAAGTTTGAGACAGCCAAAATTGGCATGGAAGTTAAATTGGTCAAAATGACCATTCACTTAATATATTTGTTTTGATTTACTTGTCTTTAGGAAAAGTGTGGGGAATGTTTTAGATGATGTTCTTTTCACCTAAGAAACATTTTACAAGCAATGGATCACACAAACAAGGTGGTTTTAAAGAATTTTAAAATTCATGCATACACATATACAAGCATTCATGAATTGATTTAGAAAAGTTTTTGTTAACCCTAAACTTTAGGATTAGTGTTTTGTTGATCTAAGTTTGATATTTTTGGGATGTTACAGCGGGCCCTCCTTCCCCGTCCGCGAGGAGTTCTGAGCGGGGCAGCCTGCCTAGCGGTGGCGCTTGAGGGAAGCGCCTTGAAGAAGCGGCGGCGGTGGCTATCAAGCCTTGAACATCTTGAGTGGTGCTTCTTGGCAAGATGACGACGCGGAGGCGGGTTCTCCTCTTCCGCTGTCGAGGTTCGGCGTGGTGCAGGCGGGTGCAGCGGCGCCGCCGAGATCCACCCCGCCGCATCGAGCATCGACCCGAGGAGGACCGGATCGACTTCACGGCGTGCCGCAGCGCGCGAGGAAGTGGGTCGGTTGAGTCCGAGACGTGGAGCTCGTCGAGGACGCCAGCTGCGGCCGGATGGGCGGTGATGCTCGACGAGCTTGGCGGTGCGTCGGGGCGCAGATCTTCGACGAGACTGGCGCACATACATGCGGGTTGGATGGATGCGCGGGGCTGCATCGGTCAGGGCCCGATCTGGGCTTCGACGGGCCTGTGAACGGGTCATCGGGCCCTCAAAGCGAGCGGTTGGTGGCGGATCTGCTTGGGCTTGCAGCGATGCGCCATGCCGCGCATTCTGGGCGAGCCGAGCGTTGGTGGTTGCTACGAGGCTCGTGCTGTTTCTGCGCCTTCTTTGGGCCTATCTTGGACCGGAATGGCACTCCGGTAGCTTCGCGACTACGGTCGGTGCCGATGGCGGTGCCCTTCGAGCCGCTTTTCCTTCTTGAAGGCATCGAGGAGCTCCGCGTCGCGAGTTTCCTGTGATTTCCGGCGACTTAGCTCCTCCCGTGGTGGCGGCGACACCCTGTGTCGTTACCTTCTTGAAGGCGCCGCCTTTGGAGTCCTCGACACTTGGGTGTGGCAGGTGCGTGGCAGCTATGCGAGTTGGCCTTGTGGCCGAGGGTTGTGGATGCCGGGGTGGCGGCTCCGGACGGTGGACATGCGCCGAGGCGGCGGCCTCGGAAGGCCTTGCTGCGATGACTCCATGAGGTGTGGTTGTGGACTAGCAAGGCTTGGGCGACGTGATGGTGTTGCGAGCGCAACTGAGCTTGTTGGCCCGGTCGACGCTACCAAACGGTCGGGTTGACTGGCACGTTGGGGCGGCGGTCCCGGATCTTTTGGCATGGCGTTCGTGGTCTGCAGGTGGCCGTTGTGTACAACTTGGGCTGCAACTTGTCCACGCCGTGCGGCGCCGTGGCTCGCCTACGAGCGGGGGAAGCTGGAGCAGCGGCTCCGGATATGGATGTGTGTTTTTAGTGTGTCGGTAGTCTGATGTTGTGTGGGCGATGAGGCTCCGATGCTTGTGCGGTTTTTTGACCCGGTTTTCCTTATAAACAGGGTCTTTCTGTGTGGTTTTTAGGCCCGTTTTTTCTTATAAACTGGATCATCAGGTCGTCTTGACCTTCTCCTCTATCGCGATGAATATAACAGTTCTCCTGTTGTTATTTAAAAAATTCTCAACGACAAACCTGGCAACAAATCCGAGGTACACATCCTACAGCAAACAACTACAACACCCAGAAGCAACAGAACATGCAGGTCAGCCGGTTCATCACTCTGAACTGAACTGAACTCGATCCCCTGAACTTTCGTCCATCTACCTTACAAAGCTACTCAAACAAATACAGTAAATCGGCAGTGGGCGTGACGGATACGGTACGATCCGTCACCACTTGTAGCGGCGGTAGATGGCGGCGGCGTGTGCGTTCTTGTAGGCGCTGCATCCGACGAGGTAGAGGAAGACGAGGGAGACGGTGGCGACGACGAGGGCAATGTTGGCCTTGTGCCACTGCCTGCGCAGCGTCGCCAGGAGGCCCGCGCGGCACGACTCGCACTCGTAGCACAGCTGCGCCGGGTCATTGCTCCACAGCCCGCAGTCCGGGTCGGCGGCGGGCCGCGCCGGGTTCGTCCACACCGTCGGGCTCACGTACCCGAACCCGCACACCGACGCCGGCTTGCAGCACCCGGACTGCATCCGCACACCAAAAGAATTAGTACGAGAGCTTGGTCAGTTGTCAGAGATTCAGAGTCCACATTTCATCTTAGTTATGCTGAAATTTTACAGGGATTTTATTACTAGTCAACCTGCGACACTGCCTATGGCTTCGCTAAATAATACATGTTTTTAATCAATTTTAAAAATAATATATAAAATTCTAAATTTTGGATTCTAACACGTCCGCGGTACACGATACACCGGTAGGTACCACGGTGCACCGACAGGCACAAAATCACACACGGCGTAACAGCCATGCTAGAATCCAAAATTCTGAATTTTTTATATTATTTCTTAAATTTATTTAAAAAAGGTATTATTTAAAAAAAAGCTATGGTTTCGATCTGACATTTTCATTTTTATTACGGTATGCCGCATCAGGTTTGGAGTAATATATTCCTAGAGATGCATGAACGCCTGAGACCAAAGCTCCGGAATACGCGGCGATATACAGAGACAGACAAACTCTCTGCAGACGAGGACATCGAGATGCTGCGTGCGGCACTCCAGTTCCAGTGCAAGGACCGAGATCAGATAGTGTAATTATTAACACAAGACTCTAGAACAAATCACACGCTCCCACGCGCCGACCCATGCGACCCTTGTCTCCGCCACCGTCACTTCCATCTACCGACCCATGAGATAGTGTAATGATCTCACTAGGATTGCGACAAATCCCTGTGCTGAGCTAGATTTCTACGGAATGGTGCAAACAAACAAACAAATATAGCGTAAGCAACCAATTAATTGTCCAGTACTAGTTTGTACACTCGATTATATTCGCAGTCTAAATCAGTGTCAGATTTGTTCCAGAAAGAGCTTAATTACATGGACCTACGCACTGATTCCCCTCAAGACCATTTGGCATTTCTGCACCGGCAAAGCGAGATGGCCCACATTACAGTGACAGTGAACAATGGCCACAACGCAGCACTGCTTTTCTACGTGCCCTTTCAGAAAGTTGTCATTACAGATTCCCCTCCCTCGTCTAGTAGCATCTCCGGAGTCCAAGATAGCCGGATGCCGATGCCCCTAATAAATCTTGTTTCAGCTACAAGTGTCACTAGCACATACTGTACTACCAATGTGTGGTATCGCGAAACTTTCATTCAGAACAGTAGGACTGTAGGAATACTGTGAAGCATTTTTGTGGAATCCTATGTTCGAGGATGGTATATTTGGTAAATATATGGCCAAAAATATGTTAAATCTATACTGCCAAGCTAGAGGACTGAGATTAATGGCAAGCTGTTACTCCAATCTAGTATAGTGACTAGAAGGACCAAGATCAGTACATACCTGGAGCGGCGTGAGTCTGGACATGTAGAACTGATCGGCGGTGACGAAGCTGGCCTGGCGCGCGAGCTTCTTGCAGGTGTCGGAGACGGCGAGGCAGGACTTGATCCCCTCCCACCTTCCGGGGTCGTCGGAGACGTACCCGCGCAGCCACATGGAGAAGCCGTCGAGGCGGTACTCGTCGTAGGCGCGGCCCAGCACCGGGTACGCCCCGGAGCCGCGGGTGACGGCGAAGGCGAAGACAAGGAGCGCGATGAGGAGGACGATGAGCAGGCCCATGGCGAAGAGGTAGAAGGCCAGGAGGCGGCGGCGGTTCCAGTATGCGCCGACGAAGCCCGCGAGCGCCGCCAGGAGGATGAGCCCGCCCAGGATGGCCACGGGCCAGCGCGCCAGCCGCGCGCACTCCTCCCCCTGCGCCGACGCGAACCAGACCCCCGACGCGATGACGGGGACGGCGCAGATGAGCGCCAGCAGCGTCACGCACGCCGTGATGTTGTTGCTCACCGCCATGGCTCCTCCTGGCTCGAGCAGTCGAGCGGCGTCGGCGCTGCTCTGTCTGACCGTACTCTTGTGCTGCTGTGTGTGTGTTCTTTGGCGCGGCGCGGGGTGCGTGGCGTGGCGTGGCTACTGAGCGGCTTCCTTCGTGGGTGGGAAGAGAGTGGCTGATGGCATAAAAGGGCTTTGAGGCCTTGGGGGTAAAGGTGGCAGGGGTTTATTGGACTGACATGCGGGCCCGGTTAAAAGCGTGGCCCCCCTCTGGCCGCTGCCGACGTATCGAGCGGCCTGCCCTGTCAGCGTGTCGAGCATGTGTGTGCTAGACTGCGGGACTTGGATTGTTTGGACATGGCTGGTGTGCTTTCACATGCCACGTTGATCCACTAGCCATGAGAGAAAAATTTAAAAACCTGAGAAGAAAAAGAGATAGAGTGACTTGCAGAACCTGTAGTATGTAGTAAGTACAAGTATGGTGTGTGGTCTAGTATAATGACCGGAGGATGAATGACACCCTGATCGATCAAGACAGTGCACAAAGGCAAGAACCGGCGCGCTTTGGTTCTTTTCAACTGGCCGCACACTACACAGTGGCATGGGCCTGGACAAGGTCTTTACAGTTCGGATCGTGTATGTGTCCAAAATCGGACGGCTGATATCGGCATGTCACTGATTTTCCGGGGGATGCGACGATAGCTTCGTAGTAGTAGTACATGTTTATCGGCTGAAGAGCGAAAACGACACAAAGGTAGAACCGATACGATGGATGGATCTGCTGTGAACGTGCAAAATTTTCCTGGATTTCCTAGGCCGACGAGATTTCTCTAGAAGAACGCAACGTCAAGCAAATACATACTTGCTTGTAAATATAAGATATTTTAGGTTTATGAAGTAAATGTATCTGAACACCTTTTAGTATATAGATCAATTTGAACCTATGTACTAAAAGGTGTCTAGATACATTAACTTCATTAACTTAAAATATTTTATATTTTCAAACAGGAGAGTACATCCGTAAGAAAAAGCAATTATACATCATGCAAAATGCTTTACGATTGTGGAAATGATAAACCATTATTTTAGGATTTAGAATGTATCTTTTAAGCAATGATATATGGAGCACATGAAAAAAAATTATGAGATCTCGAGAGTATGGAACCTTCGATACTAAGAGAAGATTGCCCCCCCCCCCCCACCCACACACACACACTACACACACAAAAAAAATCTAGTACTAGAAGAGATTGAACCAAATAATTGATTTCATAAGCAAAAGAACCAAATAAGAGGGATGGGCCAAAATCAATACCAGCCCGCTTCACCATTCGTATCTTACTAGCTTTACCCTCTTCCTCCGACCCACTTCAGAGCATAGATTCTAGGATCCATTTGAGCATTGCGTGTATCATTTCTCAGAATACATGGCGTGTCAATGACAGTGGGGTCAATAGGACGATATCTGCTACAATGACAAGAACTGTGTTCCTACGATGGGACCTCTGGCCATCATGGTCTCCTCTTGATTTTAACCATGCTCGTGTTCCCCACTTCTTCTCCACCACCACCCCCACGGCCATGGTGTCTTTTGCGGTTGTGCACAATTTTTTTGGCTCGTGCTCGCTTGCACCTCTCGGTTATGGTGAGCCCCTCCCCCTCCCCTTCCTCCACCAGACACATCATATTTCAGCGCCATACTCTCGCCTCGTGTTTAGCCGTTGCCTACCTTCCACATCATGAGAATCAATTGTACATCCATTTTATGTGGATCGATGCAAAGTGTTCATGACTTAATAGGATTGATAGGATACCAATACCAACAAGTTGCAACTTCTTTTCCGAAAGATCATTCGAAAAGAACTCTAAGGTTAAGTGTGCTTGGCCTAGAGCAATTCTAGGATGGGCGACCGACCGGGAAGTGGGTACCGGGTGCGCATGAGTGAGGACAAAGTACGTAAAAAAGACTAGTATTGGTCTGTGGGGCCAGTCTAGATATTCTATTAAGCTACCAGGAGTGACACCCCCAGGCCCAGTGGACAGGGTGTTACACCATCCAACTGTACGTGTGGGAAGTTTAAGCAAGATAGGGTTTTCTGTAAGTGTTAACACGTGTGTGGGTGATACAAGGACCTGGATCCCCTTGGTGTAGATTGCACAATCGAGCAAGCTTATGAACTGTCTGAGTTGTTAACGAGTTTGTGTTTCCATGTTCTCTGAGTATTATATCTATATGGATGGTGCGGTTGGGTTCAAGGCCTGTAGTGATTTACTATTGTGAATGTGACTTAGTTTAACATTGTCAGTGTGGCTTGTGATCTCAGTGATGCAAACTGAATAGAATCCATTTTAAGATTCGAGACTTGAAATGTTTAAACCATAATGATGTAAGTTGAGAGTCCAGAAGTGTTCTCCGACAAACATTTTGGTTTCAATGTGCACACAATTGTTAGTTTTGTTCATAACACCTAGTTTGAAAGAGTTCGTCCTTTGGGATGCATGCTTGGTCCCATCTACCAATAGCATTTGAATAGGTATTTGATCATTTAGAGCACATAAAAACGTATGAGATCCCGATGATATTGAACCCTTTTGATATTAAGAGAAGATTGCCCCCCTCCCCCAATATAGGAGAAGATTGAACCAAATAAGAGATTTGAAAAACAAAACAACAAATAAGACGGATGTGCCAAAATCCAGCCTAACCCGCTTCATCATTTGTAGCTTACTAGTTTTACCCTCTACATAGCTCACTCAGACCCACTTCTAGAGCATAGATTCTCTAACATCCACCCCATCATTGCATGCAACATTTGTCATAATAAATGTTGTGTCAATGATAGTGGGATCAATAAGACAAGTTTTGTTCTCGTGGCGAGCATGGTGTTCCTTTGATGAGACCACTGACCCCATGGTGTGCTTTCCTCTTGATTTTACCCTTCTCGTGTTCCTCACCTTCTCCCCTGTCACTGTGCCCTCGTAGTGGCTACCATTGGGCACAATAACAATTGGCGTGTGCTCGTATGCACCTCTCAGTTCAACCGTCTTGAAGAATCGTGAAAGATCGGTCCACCCTAGAGGGTAGTCCCTACCAATAGATCTACATGGGTAAAGGACTTGTTGTGAAATGAATCAGCGACCTCTGAGTGACACTGCTGATATCAAAGAGGATCTACATGATTCGAGGAGTACGTGGAAACACTAAGCGTAATGCTTTGATACGATATCACGACCTTGATTGCTTTGCTGACCATGGAATATGGTTACAGAAAGGCATGACAATAGAATCAAATAAGCCCGACATAACAAGTTTGGTTATTTAACGGTTGCTCTCCTACTCATATATCAATAACAAGAACTGCTATCACTTATACACGTCTTCCACCTGGCACATTCACTATCACCATGAATTGATTATGTCTGAGCATAATCTCTCGACTGGAGGAAACTCCAAACAAAAACCTGACATTATTTTACTTTTATGCAATTTACTTTTTAGTTGTGCCTCGCCACTCTTTCAATACATTCAATACATATTCCAAACTCATCCTTGTCCACCTTGATACTGTAGTTAATTCATCCAAGACTACGTGACATCTTGGATGTGATAGAAATACCGTAGATAAACACTCAATGAGGCTCTTTACTGGGATTAATATAAAAAGTGGAAGAAATACTTCCACGAAAATATGCTCTAACGAACATGTGCTCTTGTAGCAATCACCGGCTTCAAAAGTATCCAGGAGTATAGAAGTAACGAGACCACAAAAACTAGTGGCATTCATCCAACTTACTGCATCATAGTGGCATAGTGATAATTTCCACAAGAACCGGGGAGAAAGTAGTAATAAACTGTTGGAGTTCGTAGCATGGAAAACAAAAAATCTACCGCATGAACACACACAAGCCAAGATATATCTACTAGATTATAGCAATGAGTCGATAGAGTACTCACCCTCAAAGATTCCAAAGCAGTTAATGAGAGCAGATTCTCGTGGGTGATGTAGTCGTTCACTTGCCGATCTCAAGATCGCATAGACGATCCTTCCGGCGCCGCGTTCCGGCAGCTCTCCCGCAGTCGGTCACACGTTAAGTACTCGATGAAGACCTTCCTCTCCCTTGTTCCAGCAGGCAGTGGAGGTTGTAGTTCTCTCCTCGCGAATCCGGCAGCACGACGGCGTGGTGTTGGAGTTTAGAGGGGAGATCTCGCAGGGCTTCGCCTTAAGACGGAGTGGGTAGGTGGAGTAAAGGGGTTTCTCGGTGATTAGGGTTTAGAGGCCAAGGGGAGGTGGTGGGTCCGGCAGCAGCTAGGGCGGCGGCGGTGCAAGGCGGCGGCACAAGGGCGGCGACGACGGCTAGGGGGCTAGGGTTTGTGGTGTAGGCTTGAGGGCATACCCCTCCCCTCTATTTATGAGAGGGAGGGGCAGCTAGGGGAGTGGAGGTCGAATCCTCCCCCAACTCCCTCCTCCTTGGCCGGTGGTGGAGGGATAGGAGGTTGTTTCCTCTCCTCCCTCCACCAGGAACCATTGTCCCGGTTTGACTATTCAAACTTGCCTTGTGACTTCCAATTTTGGAGTTTGATTTATTTCTATTAAACGCCCAGACAAGTGACCTAGGACATGATGAAATCATTCCAATTTGTCATGACACATTCATGTACCCTTCCCCTTCCGGATCGGTAAACCTTCTAGACCCTTCTAGATATTCTGGTAAAAACATCGAAACAATTCCCGAACTCCGGAATTTGACTTCCGTTATATGAATCTTATTCTCTGGACCATTCCGGATCTCCTCGTGATATCCTGGATCCCATCCGAGACTCCGAACAACATTATTTCTTCTTAGTCACATTCCATATTAATGTCTACGCACTTCTATTTTGTAGATAGTTGTTGGGACTACAAGTGTAGAGGTTTGTGTAACAACAGCAAGTTTCCCTTAAGTGGATTACCCAAGGTTTATCGAACTCGGGCAGGAAGTGGTCAAAGGTATCCCTCTCAAGCAACCCTGCAATTAAGATACAATAAGTCTCTTGTGTCCCCAACACACCCAATATAGGTGCACTAGTTCGGTGAAGAGATAGTGAAATACAAGTGGTAACGGTGCCAGAAAATAGCTTGGAGGTGAGGTAAAGACTAAAGGCAACAAGAAGGAAGCAAGCAAACATGCAACAGATCTAGATGCAAACGGTGTTTCAATGCTTAGAAACAAGGCCTAGGGATCATACTTTCACTAGTGAAGACTCTCTCATATAAATATCCTCTCTTCATGATACTACTCTTAACTACTATTCGGTTGGACACTCTAATCCATGGTAGGGCTATAACAGCACACCTCAAAGTCCGCCTTCCCCAATCTAGATAACCCCACACTGTCACCTTGAGCGCTATATGGTTCCAACAAAAACCACAATTTCATAGAGACATCTAACTCCAAATATAACTCATAACAAATATTCAATCTAACCAAAGTGCCACACACGATATGCCCGCTGTCACTTTCACACACGTGGGGAAAATCATAGATATATTAAAGCACAAAGAGTATTTATGTAGACTCAAGTCTAAATGCCACCATGGCATGCACGCTGTCACTTTCACACACATGGGGAGAGCAGAGATCTAATGAGGCACTTGAGTAGAAAGGTAGATCTACTTGATTACAAAGCTCATGACCACAACAAGATCATGCATAGAGAGAGAGAGAGATGAACACATAGCTACCGGTAGAGCCCTTAGCCTGGAGAGAGAACTACTCCCTCCTCATCATGGGAATCAGCAACGATGATGGAGATGGTGGTGGAGATCGATGGATATGGCTCCAGGGGCACTTCCCCGTCCCGGCAGGGTGCCGGAACAGAGACTTTCCGTCCCCCGAATCTCCCGTTCGGTGGCGGCAGCGCTATAGAGGTTTTCGTGGATTTCTTCTGGATGCCTTACGCTTTGTTTGGATGTTGGAAAATAAGCTTGGTGGGCTGAAGATTCCAAATCCAAGATGGAAAGGAAATGTCCTCTATTTCCAATTCTACCGTTTGGATGTGCAAGGAATTTTCTGTTGGAATCAAAGGATAGTACCCAATTCCAAATCATGTTTGGATGTACATAACATGGAATTGAATGTTTTTTTGAGATTTGACAATATAAACTTCCCTACACGTGTATGCACAATAGTATATTATATATTTGAGGTTTATATATTATTTTTCACACATGACAACATAAAAATATAATGAATAAAGTCATCACAATAACAAAATTGTAAATGAAGCATGACACAAAATAGTTATTAAGTACCAACGACAATCACAACACGGATAATAAATTTGTCTCTTACAAGTAGCAGAAGTAGATAGTTTATGTCTCTTACACATAATGCATCATAACAAGATCTTGATGGTTCACAAACAACAAAGTAGATAGTAACTAATAAGAACAAGCACTCATTGTAGCAACCATCAAGGCAAGGTAAGTAGATAGTTCTTCTTGAGCTTCTCAGGAAGTGACATGAATGCTTCATATAAGCGCTCATTGACAATCAACTTTTTATAAGCTGTTATCATATCAGATTCCTCCAAACCATCTACTTTCTCGAGCCCAGCAAGGATTTCAGCCGGAGGAGTCACCTTTGGCATAGGAAGTGGCTCGGTTGCTTTCATAGCATCATCGAAAGATGTACTCGTCTTTACTATCATGGACAAGATAGCATCTCCCGTCTGTTGCCTCTTCGTAGGCACCTCAGGAGATTCTTCAACAACCTGTGAGTCAAGTTCTTGAACACTCTCAGCTCCTGTCCTAGCACCTGCATCAGTCGCATGGTCTTTAGAATATATAGTGACTATGGACTCCCAATTCTTCACCACTTTGATCCTATAGCCACGTGCATCCTTGTTAGCCTACACAATGCACACAAATATTAGAGTTGATAATGAAGATGCAAAAGTAATAACAAAATAAAATTTAGTGTTAAGTACCTCCACATATCTATCCCACACTTCGTCACTTTCAACCATCACCATGTTCTTTTCCCAATCCCATCCAAAGCCACTTTGAGCAAGCATCCTTGTAATGATCTCATATTGCTTGTCAAATGTTTTAATTCTTCCAACAATGTTATCCTTCGTGATGTCAATGTTACATTTTTCCTTGACATGCTTAATACAAGCATGGTACACATGTGGCTTCCAACCATTTTGAGCATGGTCACCATTGTTGTGATGCTCAACAAGGACGGATAAAAATGCCGTGTCCATCTCACTAGACCATGTAAGATAACTCCTAGTAGTAATTTTCTTTGCTTTTGGTTCAGCCATGCTTCTATACAAATAAAAAAGAAATGGATATTGACAAATGTAAGAACAAAATAGCAAGCAAGGTAAAGCATATATATTAGTTTCCACAAGTTGCATGTACAAAATATCACACAAAAGGCCATCATCATGAAGCTAGCCCAAAAAAAGGCACCATTAGCTAGCTATATACTCCATAACTACTTATCTACTCAAACTCTAGTTCTCCTCGTGCCACTAGGTAATCAGCATACATCTCATCTGCAAATTGTTGCCTAAAATTAGACCATGCAGCAGTTTGTTGGACACTTCTAATTAAAGAAGCATTGTCTACAGGTTCAGGAACCATAGACTCTAGTTCGGTGTCGACTTCTTGCAGCAACAAATTATCCCTCACATGTTGCCTATCCCTTGCATAGTTGTGTAACACACAACATGCATTAATAAGCCGAATCTGCAAATGTTTAGTTCATAGTCAACATTTATTGTTTCATATTGATTATCTCAACCATATGGACATGTCGTACCTGTTCCTCTATGGGAAATAAAGAACATGAACGCAAGAAGGCCCATTTTTTCTTCAACAAACCAAAAGTTCTCTCCACAACATTTATAGCACGAGCATGGCGCAAATTATACAACTCCCTCTCATTTTGAGGTTTTTGTTGACTTGCAACCCACTCTTTCAAGTGGTATCTAGTGGATCTGAATGGAGATAGAAATCCAGGTCCATTGGTATAGCCAGCATCAACTAGGTAGTACTTTCCTATTGTCAAGTAAATAAGTTAGCTAGCAATTAAATATGAGAAATAAAAAGCCAAGAGAAAGAGTCATACCCTGTGGTACAACAAATGCATCTTGGCGATCGTTTCTCATAGCATCTTTTAGCACTCTAGAGTCCGATGCCGAGCATCTTTTAGCACTCTAAAAATTTCATATTCCAACCAACCACACCTAACATGTTAGTGGTGATATCTTGTTTTCGATTTCTATACCTCCCTTTATCAGCGGCTTTAACGAACACAGGAATATGACACCCATCTAGTGCTCCAAGTGCATTACCAAACCACTTCCATTTGTAATCATCGGGAGGGTTAGTAGAAGGATCGGGAAGCTTGATGAACTCCCCATGTAAAGATAGGATGGCTGATAACACAGTAGAGAGATGCCTACTTATAGTCTCTAAAGACCGTTGGTATGTGCCACCCAACATTCTCAATTTAATTCAATGTACAACAAATTGTAGGAACATAGCAACATTCTCTTCTACTGTCACATAGGTGCTATCTTTGAGACCACACTTCGCAGGCAACATAGCACAAAGATCATGAAAGTTCCTTTTAGTTAAGCGCAACTTATCATAGCAAGTTGTCTCGGAACCATCATATGTTTGTTTTAAGATGTACTTTCTATATGCAACCTTCTCCTCGTCATCATTGAAGCATCCTAGGTTTCTCGGTCCCCGCTGCGTACTAACATAAGCTAGAGCAAGACATGACATCTCAAAAAACTTCTTTGTCAATACTATCCTTTTTCTTTTTCTTCTTTTGTTCTCTTCGGTAATGTAAGCAACCAACTCTTGTTGGTACATGATTATTCTACAATGTAAACAATGTTTAAAATATAATTATGTAGAGAATAGGTATCAAACAATCATCCATATCTCATCTTATTAGAAGAACATGTCACAAATATGTTGCTAACACACATATGGTCATATCATAAATCGGTAAGAAACACAACAACCAATAGTACAGATCAAGAAGTTTATACCTTCAATTGGACTGAGGTGGTACTAATTCTTGTAGAAATCTACAGTTCACATATATAGAACAAATTAGGTGTTCATACAAAGAAAAAATTACAGCAAAAATCATTGGAGAAGAAGGAGAGGAAGGAAGGGAGAGGGAGGGCGCCACCTCCAGCAACCTACTACCATGGGAGAGGGAGGGTGCCACCTCCATCAACCTACTACCATGGGAGAGGGAGGGCGCCGCCTCCAGCAACCTCCCGCCGACGCCATGGCATGTCGCTGCCATGGGGTTAGGGTTTGGGGGAGGGGGCGCCCCCAGCTATTCCAAGCAGGGGAGGGAGAAAGGAAAGGGGAGGGGAAGGGGATGGGAGGGAGCTCACCAAGCGGGAGGTGGCGAGCGCAGGGGGTGTGGCGGCGCGAGACATAGAAACATGAGGGTCGCGCGGGGGGGGAGGGTGTCTTTCCACGCTGTTTCCGAGCGGGCCGGCTCGGAAAGTAGTACCAGTGGGCGGACGCACGCGGGGGGACTGCTTGGAATTGGTACCTCTTTCCATATTTTGATTTCCATGCCTTTCCAAACACCTGAATTAGCTCTACTAATTCCAGAATTCCAATTCCAAGCCTTTTTTCCAACATCCAAACACAGTCTTAGGGTTTTTGGGTCGGAGGCTTCTTATAGGCGCAGGAGTCAAGGTCGGTGGAGGGCCAGGGGGACCACACCCCCTATAGGAGCCTCCAGGGATTGCCCGTGCCTAGGGGTGCGGCCACACTGTGCCCCCCCTCTGGCTCTGCTTCGTGGTTCCGTGTTGCTCCGGGAAAAATAATGACTTTGGCTTTTGTCCCGTCCAATTCCGAGAATATTGATTTTCTGCCTTTCTGGAACCAAAAACAGAAGAAAATAGGCAACTGCCACTGTGGCATCTTGTTAATAGGTTAGTACCAGAAAATATATAAAAACACGTCAAAGTATAGACAAAGCAAAGCAAAGTAGATACAAAACAAGCGTGGAGCATCAAAAATTATAGATACGTTTCCGACGTATCGAACATCCCCAAGCTTAACTCCTGCTCGTCCTCGAGTAGGTAAGTGATAAAAAGAATAATTTTTTAGGTGACATGCACCATCAAAACCAAGATCAAACCATTTGCAAACATTGAAAGCTGGGATCAAAGAACTCTAAACATGTGCATGAAAGATGGAGTTCTAACAATAGGACATAGTAACTATGCATGCAACATGAAAGGCTACAAACAAAGGTCATGAATAACATGCATTGAGAAACGTTTGTTTGTTTCACATACAAAAAACATAGCATAGTGGCAATCAGCTTGTCCCTCATAGAGTAGCAATATAGATGCATAGGACACCTTCAAAGTTCACAAGGGTGACTAGAAACAAATAGCACAAGAACAAGTAATATCACAATATGCATCAATCAATAAGCTTTGGGACACTACACACATAATGATAACTATGCTCTCTTAATGGTGCCTAAAAGTAGAAGGTGGAGACTCAATAATGGTGGAAGAAAGGCCTTTTGTAAAGGAATCAGGGATTTCAAGTTTCAAAAAGAGCTTCCAAAAATTATGGTACTTGTTAGCTTTCAGCCCTCATTGCCCCTATCATAAGCATCATGAAGTGATTAAGGTTAAAGTGAACTAACTATGGAGTATATGCTTGACAAAGTATAAGTTGGCAATCTCAAGTCCCTTGAATACGAGGGCCACACCTCATGCTACTCAACTTCAGTCACCTGTAAGTTCTTGGCATTGTAAGTATTTGCATATCATAGAGAACCGCCAACAGGGTACCCCTTGCACATGGTACAGGAGCTATCCCATAACCAAAATGACAAGGCAAGCAGACAATGAGCATCTCAGCGATATTTTTATTTACTATATGCATAGCTTTTTATTGAGGATGCTTCGTAGATAACTCATTATGGTGATGCTTTAAGTTTCCACCATGATTAGGCATGGCTTAGGCTAGCGGCACAGGCGTTTCTCTAACACAGAATACAAACTACATGGACTTACAAGCTCCCTTTTTATTTCACACCGGTGAAATCCATAGACAAAATAGCATGATATCAAATGAGTACAAAGTACAAGTGCAATGTTAAAAACGTTCCTCATGACATCATGGTTCTGCTAATTCCAACGTATAAGTGCAAGCATATACAACATAGACGACACAATGGTTCAAGTTTATTAGGGGCAAAGAATGTAAAGTGTGCCATAATTTTGTGAGGGCTTTAATCACTAAGTTTTCACATAACAAAATAGTTTTTAATTGGAAGATAGATGAAAGAAAGAATATACTTGGAATGGTGTAACGCACTAGGCATAGGAGTTTATAGTGGACACTTTGGAATAACTTGGTTTCTTGGGAGTTGGAAGCATGAGTAGATCTTACTCATACAAGTGGAGGCTAGCAAAAGACTCGGAGCAACCATCTAAGAGAGCATAATGGCCATAATCATGCAGAGCAACAAAGCATTACTAATAAAAGCATAGAGTGGTACTACAAGCCAAGGAATAAATGATCATAGAGGCTATGGTGACTTTGTGAGAGTCATAACATGGTGTGAGCATGTGCCAAGTCAACCCAAACAAAGGAGAATACCACAATACTATGCTTTTGTATGCTAAAACAACGCATGAATCCTTCAAGGCACATTAAGCAACCCCAATTGTTTGGAACAAGATATGCTACAACAATAATAAATAAGCATAAGGTCAAAACAACACCTAGCATGTCATGCTAAAGTCTAAGTCATAGTCAATGCAAGCTCCCTTTTGTACCACTTAAGCATGAAGCTTTCTACTCTTTTCCAACACCAAACAACTTATTTGAAACAACTCACAAAGATAATAATCAATAAAGATCAGTGAGATTTTCTCACAAATCCACAAAGAAGAACTAAAAAGTTCTAAGCTGAAAACACAAGAAAACTAAGGTTGAACGCAGTGCTAGCAAAAGTGAACACTCACAAAACAATAAGAGTGAAAACTAGAGTGTTCTAGGCAATGGAAACAGAGTGTGTCTATCTCCAAAAGAAGTGTGCTGTGATCAACCAACTTTGTTCAAGCAAACTAAGAAAACGAAAACCAAAAACGAAAACTAAGACGTTCCAAGAACAACACAACAATGCATGAAACAATAAAAACGAAGTGTCTAAAAAGACCTGAGATTTTTATTGATGAAGAAGGGGATGTCTTGGGCATCCCCAAGCTTTGACGCTTGTACCTCTTGGATATTTCTTTGGGTGACACCGGGGTGGCATCCCCAAGCGTGAGCTTTTGTCCATTCTTCATCTCATTACATCATTCTCTCTCTACACCTGAAAATTTTCCTTCATACAAAACTTCACACAATCTTCATTAGCAACATTAGTGTATTCAAAAGATATTAGACCCTTAGGAAAAACTTTGGAACAGCAAAAAAATTCATTAAAAACACAAGATACTGTAGAAACTCCTTCAAAATGCTCAATTCCCCAAAAGAGAACTCAAAAATAAATCAATAAGAAGCAAATGCAAATAATGGCAGAAATATGTCAAAACAGACCAGCAGCTAGAAACCGATTTTTTTAAAGACCTTCTGTTGCTCAAATCAAAAAGTTTTGAACTAACAAAAGTTAGATAACGTACTGGAAGATTTATTCGTAAATTTTCAGCTCAATCCGAGTAACAGAGGCTCCTCACGAATTTTTATGGTGTAGGACAGAAATCTGTTTTGGGGCAGCAACTCCCCAAATCTTACTTCCCTCTCATTAGAGGTCATTCTTGGCACAAAAAGCAAACAAAAAGGATAAGGAGAGGTCATTACAGAAGTAATAACTGCCAAGACTCAAGAAAACTCTTGGGTTATCTCCCAACAAATACTTTTCTTTAACGCCTTTAAGTTAGGCTTGATAGTTTGAGAAGATGCTCACATAAGAAATATGAATTGAAGTCAAAGAGAGCATCAAGAAGCAAATTCAAAACACATTTAAGTCTAACCTACTTCCTGTGCATAGGAATCTTGTAAATAAACAAGTCATGAAATCACAAAGCAACAAGCATAGGAAAGCAAAACAAGTGCAACTTCAAGATTTTCAACATAAAGAGGGGAAACTTAATATTGTTGAGATGCATAAAACCATGTTTCCCTCTCTCGTAATAACTTTCAGTAGCAACATGAACAAAATTAACAATATAACTATCACATAAAACATTCTTATCATGAGCCACATGCATAAAATGATTATTACTCTCCACATAAGAATTGCAATTCTTATTAATTATAGTGGGAGCAAATTCAACAAAATAGCTATCTTCCCAAGTGTGTTCATTTGGAAACATAACATCATTTGAAGGAACATGGATAGCACTAATAGCACAACACTTATTAATATTATCATTTTCAGAATTGGTGCCAAAGAGATTTTCAATATCAAAAGTAGTGTGCTTTTCCCAATCATGATCACTAATATAGGTAACATGCATAGGAACATCATCTAGTTCAGACTCATCAGCAAAAACTATGATAAGAGCAATATGCTTAGGGGAAGATACCGTTTCCTCTCTCCTTCTACTCCTCTTCTTCTTCTTCTCCTCTTTAGGAGGGAGAGGCTTGAAAGGAAGATTCTCCACATACCCTGGTTTATTGTTAGAGACAATAGAAGAAACTTTGGAGGATTCCTCCTTTTCATTAATAAGAACAAAACTCATACCAGTCATGTCATATTTTGGTAAAATATCATATTTTATAAGATTTTATATGTAAGTATTCGCGTGGCAATTATCAACACAATAAATATGACACCCATGAAGGACGCAATTCATACCAAAAGCACTCATGTCTACCAAAGAAGTTTTTCTTTATAACTCTTCACACCCCAAAAACAAAGTAAGCTCGTCATGTTGATTATAAATTATCGCGTTATCACAATACAAGATTGCGGTAATCATTGGATTAGAAAGGTCATTAGTATGGCCTGAGCATTGAAAATTGAAATGACCCACTTCATAGCAGAGTTCACAAATAAAAGGATAGAGGGCACAATTTTTTTACCAAGATCATTTGGAGCCTTATACCATGTTCTGGTTTTTTCATTCCAGTGTGTGATACAATATTCTTCTTCTATTTGATTCTTCTCACAAGGTCTATGCATACCACAAAAATTAACATGCTTATAAGAAATAGTACTTTCATAAGTTTGAGCATGTTTATTGCAATCATTAATAACATTTTCATTTTCCATGCAAGTGTCGTTAAAAGGTTCATGATACATGTCCCACTTTTCTTTAGGAGCATTAATATGGGAAGCAAAGGCTCTATAATATTTAACAAGAATTTGAGGATCAATACCATATCTAGCACTAAGCTCTTGAAAATTAGCAGTTTCAGCGAAAGACTTAATGCAATCATACTCATAGTTTATACCTGGTTTTTTTACCTTTGTCATTATCCCAACCTTTGGTATTGCTTTGAATTGTTTCAAGAAGATCCCACTTAGCCTTGACCTCCTTACTTGTGAAGGATCCCTCTAAATAGGTATCCAGATAGTCCTTGTAATGTCCTGAAAGCCTTGCATAAAAATTATTGATAACAACATTACTAGGGAGCTCATGAATGGGAAATTTGAGCATTAGTGACTTCAATCTCCCCCAAGCTTGGGCAATACTTTCTTCCTCATGAGGATGAAAATTATGAATATAATTCCTATCTTTATGAATTTCATGAGGAGGATAAAATTTAGAATAAAAGAAAGATTCAAGTTCCTTCCACTCCAAATGATGAGGATGATCTAGTAGCTCATACCACTCCCTTTCTTTGTCCTTAAGTGAGAAAGGGAATAGCTTCCTCTTAACTTGGTCCATTGAAATACCTGCACACTTGAACAACTTGCATAATTCATGTATAAAGAGTAAATGATCACTAGGATGGACAGTTCCATCTCCAAAATAGCAGTTATTCATAACACATTCAACAATTTCAATAGGTACTTTAAAAGGGACACTTTCAGTATGTGGATTTAAAATATCACAAGTACCATTAGAATTACCACATATGGGAGATAAAGTTTCATCAGAGCAAATTTTCTTCCCTAAAGCTGGGAAACTAAAAAGATCTTTCTCATAAAAACTAGCTTCCCCAAGCTTAGACATTTCCATACCATTAGAAACAATGGTGTTCAAAAAATTCATACTAATAACATTGCTATTAGCATGCAAAGAAAGTTCCATAGGTTTTTTAATTTTATTTTCAAACCACTCAAATTCTAACTTAGGAAATATACTAAAAACTCCCTAATTTTGTTGTTGTTTTCCATTAAGCCTAACTAGTGAAAACAAGAAACAAAAAGACAAAACTGCAAAATCTAAAGGAAATAACTTTGAGCACTCACACTGGAGGATGTGAGTACCTTTTACCTTACCTCCCTGGCAACGGCGCCAGAAAAGAGCTTGATGTCTACGCACTTCTATTCTTGTAGATAGTTGTTGGGCCTCCAAGTGCAGAGGTTTGTAGAACAGCAGCAAGTTTCCCTTAAGTGGATTACCCAAGGTTTATCGAACTCAGGGAGGAAGTGGTCAAAGGTATCCCTCTCAAGCAACCCTACAATTAAGATACAAGAAGTCTCTTGTGTCCCCAACACACCCAATATAGGTTCACTAGTTCGACGAAGAGATAGTGAAATACAAGTGGTAACGGTGCCAGAAAATAGCTTGACGGTGAGGTAAAGACTAAAGGCAACAAGAAGGAAACAAGCAAACATGCAACAGATCTAGATGCAAACGGTGTTTCAATGCTTAGAAACAAGGACTAGGGATCATACTTTCACTAATGAACATTCTATCATATAAATATCCTCTCTTCATGATACTACTCTTAACTATTCTTTGGTTGGACACTCTAATCCATGGTAGGGCTATAACAACACACCTCAAAGTCCGCCTTCCCCAATCTAGATAACCCCACACTGTCACCTTGAGCGCTAGATGGTTCCAACAAACACCACAATTTCATAGATACATCCAACTCCAAATATAACTCATAACAAATATTCAATCTGGCCAAAGTGCCACACACGGTATGCCCGCTGTCACTTTCACACACGTGGGGAAAAGCATAGATTATTAAAGCACAAAGAGTATTTATGTAGACTCAAGCCTAAGTGCCACCATGGCGTGCACGCTGTCACTTTCACACACACATGGGGAGAGCAGAGATCTAATGAAGCACTTGAGTAGCAAGGTAGATCTACTTGATTACAAAGCTCATGACCACAACGAGATCATGCATAGAGAGAGAGAGAGAGAGAGAGAGAGAGAGAGAGAGAGAGAGAGAGATGAACACATAGCTACCGGTAGAGCCCTTAGCCTCGAGAGAGAACTACTCCCTCCTTATCATGGGAATCAACAACAGTGATGGAGATGGTGATGGAGATCGATGGAGATGGCTCCGGGGGCACTTAACCGTACCGGCAGGGTGCCGGAACAGAGACTTTCCGTCCGCCGAATCTCCCCTTCAGTGGCGGCGGAGCTACAAAGGTTTTCGTGGATTTCTTCTAGATGCCTTAGGGTTTTTTTGTCGAAGGCTTCTTATAGGCGTAGGAGTCAAGGTCGGTGGAGGGCCAGGGGGCCCACTCCTCCTGCAGGCGCCTCCAGGGCTTGCCCGCGCCTAGGGGGTGCGACCACCCTATGGCACCCCTCCGGCTCTACTTCGTGGTTCCGTGTTGATCCGGGAAAATAATGACTTTGGCTTTTGTCCCGTCCAATTCCGAGAATACTGATTTTCTGCCTTTCTGGAACCAAAACCAGAAGAAAACAGGCAACTGGCACAGTGGCATCTTGTTAATAGGTTAGTACCATAAAAGATATAAAAACACCTCAAAGTGTAGACAAAGCAAATCAAAGTAGATATAAAACAAGCATGGAGCATCAAAAATTATAGATACGTTTCCGACGTATCACATATCTACTAAATAACATCGAATCCTTAAGTGTGTCTCCCTACGGTTCGTGAATTATGCAGACATGACCGAGAATCTTCTCCGATCAATAACCAATAGAGGAATCTGGAAATCCATATGGCTCCCACATATTTCTACGATTACTTTGTGATTGAATGAACCATTTACATACGATACCAATTTCCCTTTGTCTCGCGATATTTTACTTATCCGACGTCTGATCGTTGGTATCTCTGCATACCTAGTTCAACCTCGTTACCGATAAGTACTCTTTACTCATTCTTGTGATATGTGATCCCTTGTGAGCCAGTCACATGCTTGCAAGATAATTGGATGACATTCCACCGAGAGGTGCCAGAGTATATCTATCCCTCATATGGATGGACAAATCCCACTCTTGATCCATGTGACTCAACACATACTTTCCAAACACTCAATGCTTCCTGACAGAGAGGACTTCGTTGGAAACCCCAAGAGCAAGGTGTGATGAGCACAACAGCAAGTCTTCCCTTAGCAGAGACCGAGGTTATCGAACAAGAAGGAGGAAGGAAACGTCACACAGGTGTTGCTAGAAATGCAGAGACCTGCACAACACAAACTCAAGACTTTGCCCCAACAAATCAGTGAGGTTATCAAGCTCACCGGTTTGCTGTAACAAAGGATTAAACGTATGGTGTGGAAGGTAATGGTTTGCAGCAAGTAAACAAGTAACAGTGGAAGATGTATCAATGGTAAAGATTGGACCGAGGTCCATAGTTCACCAGAGGTGCGCTCCTTAGATAAACACCATGGCATGAAGGGTAAACAAATTACAACAGGGCAATTGACAGGAACTGAGCAAGGCATAACAATGCACTTACTAGTCAGAAAGATCGTATGAGATTTGATTGGGCAATACAACAAGATACACAGACCGCCATCCAACTGCATCTATGACTAGAAGTCCACCTTCAGGTTATCATTCGAACCCCCTCCAGTATTAAGTTGCAAGCAACAGACAACTGCTTTAAGCAAAGTGTGTAAGGTAAACAGTCCACATGTTCCATGAACAAGAGACCGTTGTTTTCTCCCTAGTGGCAACAACACATCTACAACCGAAGAGATTTCTGGCACTTCCCTTGGAAACTAGAGGCAGAACCCACTATCAAGCATAAATAACCCCTCTTGGAGTCACTAGCAACTACTCGGCCAAGATAGTACTAACAACGGAGAGCATGCAAGATCACAAACAACACAGACATGATAAAATCATAAAGACAAAACCATTAATCAAACCAACATAATAATCTCAATGTCCATCGGATCCCCTGATGACCCACAAGTGTAGGGGATCGCAACAGTCTTCACGGGTAGTATTACCCAATTTATTGATTCGCCACAAGGGAGCCAAAGAATACTTGCAAGCCTTAACAACTGAGTTGTCAATTCAGCTGCACCTAGAAATAGTTCTTGCTCACAGAAGTTTATCAGTAGCAATAGTTTGGTACTAGCAACAGCAGTAGTAAAACAGTAGAAATAGTAACAGTAACGGTCATAGTGGGATTCGAGTGCGGTAGGCATAGGGATGGATGGACGGGCGTTGCATGGACAAGTCTAAACATGTAACTTCAAGATCCAGGGCATTGCAGATAAATAATAACAAGCATCCAAGTACTAAAAAATCCTAGGCATGTGCTCCAAATATAGTCATACATGCTCGCAATGAGAACTTGCACAACATCTTCTGTCCAGCCAGCCCGTGGCAGCGGGGCCTCTAGGGAACTACTGGAAATTAAGGTGATCCTTTTAATAGAGCACCAGAGAAAAGCATTAATACTCAGTGAACACATGTGATCCTCACACCATAGCCATCCCCTCCGGTTGTCCCAATTATTGTCACTTTGGGGACTTTGGATTCGGACAATGATATGTGTACACAACTTGCAGATAAGATCACAAACAATACTATCATAATGATTCAATAATAAGTTCAGATCTAAGATCATGGCACTCGGGCCCTAGTGACAAGCATTAAGCACAACAAGTTGCAACAAAGTCAAATAGCACTAATAGAGATACTAGGCACTATGCCCTAACAGATCTTATTCGATTACATGATAGAACTCATCCAATCCCTACCATCCCCAAGCCTACAGCGGGGGATTACTCACTCATGGATGAGGGAAACATCGATGGTTGATGGAGATGCGTTGGTGATGACGATGGCGATGATACTCTCCAAATTCCCCGTCTCGGCAGGGTGCCAAAACGGAGTTTCTGGATCTGAATCTTGGTTTCTAGTGGCGGCGGAGGAGCGGAACTCTTTCTGGAAAACTATCGAACTCCCCTCGGTTTTTAGGTCGAAAGGCAACTTATAGGCGTAGAGGGAGGCCGAGGGGGTGCCTGGGGTGGCTGCACCCCCAGGCGCGGCCAATGGTGAGCCCGCGCCTGGCAGGGGTGTGGGCCCCCCAGGCCCCTTCTCCATCTCGTCTTCTGGCTCCGTGGATCTTCTGGTGAAATATAATTTTTGGCATATTTTCTGGGATTTTTCCTGATAGTTTCTTTTCTACACAAAAACTAGACACCAAGGTAATTCTGCTGAAAACAGCGTCAGTCCGTTTTAGTTGTATCCAAATCGCACAAGTTTAGAGGAGAAACAATAGCAAAAGTGTTCGGGAAAGTAGATACGTTTTGGACGTATCATCCCCGCAAACACAACATGCATGATTACAAATAGATTAGATCTTGGTCATGAATGGAGCTCACAAGATCTATACATGAAAGCACAAAGGAGGAGATACAACCATCTATCTACTACATGGACCCATAGTCAAGGTGGAACTACTCACGCATCATACCGAAGAGAAGGCCTCTGGGATGATCTCCCCTCCGGCAGGGTGCCGGGAAGAACTTCAGATCCCCCCGATCTAGGGACGATGATGGCGGCGGCTACAGACGGTTTCGTGGATATTTGATCGGGTGCTTAGGGTTTCTGTATCGGGGGCTTCTTATAGGCAAAGGGGGAGGCCAAGGAGGTGGCCAGGGGGCCACACCCCTCCCAGGCACGGGCCCACCCCTGGTCGCGCCTAGGGGGGTTTGGCTGCCCTGGCACACCTCTCCGTCTCCCCTCTGGACTTCTTGTTCCCCACAGAAAGTTATTGACTTTGATGTTTGTCCCGTCCAATTCCGATAATATTTCCTTCCTAGATTTTATGGAACCAAAAACAATAGAAAATAGGCAACTAGCACTGTGGCAACTTGTTAATATGTTAGTACTAGAAAACATGTAAAAAGCACCTCAAAGTGTAGACAAGCAAAGCAAAGTATATACTAAATAAGCATGGAGCATAAAAAATTATAGATACATTTCTGACGTATCACTCAACGACACCTTTATGACCATCCAATTATGAAGTGGTGTTTGATGTCATCAAAGCATCCATCCGGTGAAGGTGATTAGCATGATCTCATGGTCGAAGGAATTAGGTTACTATGTATCTGAAAGCTTATAGGAAACAAACTATTGAAATGACTTGATCTTTATGCTATGCTTATCTATAGGAGTATGTCCATCACACCATTCTCCTAATGATATGATCTTGTTGTTAATAACATCTCAATGTTCATGATCAGGAAACCATGATCATCTATCAACCAACAAGCTAGTATTATAAAGAGGCTTTACTAGGGACTCTAACAAGTTTACAAAGAGCCACCTTTATTATAAAGAGCCACCTTTATTTTGGGCCAGGCCCATGCTATTTTCTTAGAAATTTTAATAGATAATTTTTAGAGTCCGTATTTGAGGGGAAAGGGCTTCTAGGGCTGGATTCGGCCACCATACCTATGGCTGGCCGAAACCCCACTTTTTCCTCCTTAAATACCCCCCATAGTCGTCACTTTAGACTCAAATTTTGTTTAGACTAAAAGTTAGCCATCATTGCAACTTTGCCAAATCGACTGTCAGCATCTCATCGAAAGAGAGGCCTCTTGTACCCCCCATACTCGTCAGAGAGGCCTCTTGTACTTCGCACCTATACAGGATCCCACCTTTTCAATAAAGCTTTCATCTATATCCGAAATATCTTCATTGCAATATTAGTTCTTACTTGTTCTTGATTTCAGGTAAGAATTAATACCCTCACTGGCCAGGCTAATCATGCTTCTAGAGGATCGGTAACATCCAGGAGATTGGTATAGTGATTGCATTGGAGCTCGTGCTCACACGGGTAGTCGGATCGTCAATCACGAACTCCACCCAAATCGACTGTCACCAACTCATCAAAATATCGGACACCTTTGCCCTATCAAGTGGTATCAGATTTCAGGTTGCTCGATGAGATTTACTATTTTCGTAGTTGTAGGGTTCGCAACATAGAAAACAAAAAATTCTACAATGGGAACAACTATGTACCAAAATCTATCTACTAGATACAAGCAACGAGCGGATATACATCCGTAGAGAACATACCCTTGAAGATCGACAAAGCTTAATGAGGTTGAACTCATGGTTAATGTAGACGATCCCTTGCCGATCTCAAGATCGAGAGGAAGTCCTAGCGCCGCAAATCAGCGGTGAATCCGTGCTCGCACACACGTCTGAGGCACCGAGCAACCTCTGCTTCCTCGCTCCAGCGATGCAGCGGAAGCCCAACTCTTTCTTGCCGAATAGCCACCGGAAACATGTATCTCGCTAGTACGAGACCATGGGGGATAAATACCAGAGGGGGAGAGAGATCCTTCACGAGGAGGTGTGAGTGAGAAGTGAGGAGGGGGTCTCCTTTTATAGGAGGACGGGGGGCACCCATGGGGTGGCCGCCGGACATGGGGGCTTCCCCCTCCCCTCCTTCATTCATGTGGGTGGAAGCTCCACTCACAAAATGCCCCTTCAATTTTCTCCACTCAAAAACCCACTCAAATTCCCATTAAATTTCCACCAAATTTAATGCAAACTCTCATTAAATAAAACTCCTTTTATTTATTCAGAATTTTCTCAATTACTTTAATGAAAAACATTCACATATAACCCCTTGCTAGTAATTCATTTCACATGCAGAAACACTTTCTGCAATTTCACCCAAAACCAGTTTCGGTATCTAGTGAAATAAATTCCTGCGCTTTCTTATTCTTTTCAGCATGAAACTATTTGCTCCAAATGGTGTTGGTGTCTCTTAAGTGTGTCACCCTACGGTTCGCGAATAATGCGGACATGATTGAGACTCCTCTCAGATCAATAATCAGAAGCGGGACCTGGAGATCCATACTGACTCCCACACATTCAACGATGACTTTCTTGTGATCGTGAGAACCTTTTACGCTAGTATCTTAATCCCTTTGTCTCGCGATATATTACATGTCCGAGATTCGATCATCGGTATCTCCATACCTAGTTTTATCTCGTTACTGACATGTACTCTTTTCTCGTTCCCATGATATAACATTCTAGTGATCAAATCACTTGCTTGTTGTAACACCCTCAGAATCGGCCCTATGCAAGTTTCAACGATTCCCGCAAAACCCGCATAGAAACGATTCGAAGGTGCCCACCAGGCACTTTCGTGCGGGTGGAAAACGAAGTAATAACATTACACAATAGTCCACGATGGAGCCCACAAAACAGATATATACAACAGCGACTCAAAGAGTCAAGAATACAGATATACAATACAAAGATCCAAATCACCTTGAAAATGATACAGCGTTAGACTACGGACAAGATGCAAATGGGGCTAAGAGCCCTGAAGAATAACCAATGGCGTCCATAACCCTGCCCAGGCCAAGCCTAAAGGGTAACCCTGCTAACAACGTCGATCTCAAACCTGCTTAAACAAAAGGGGTGCCGACAAAGGGCAAAGGAAAAAGAGAGAGCGGTCAGTACTGAGGCCAGTACACGGCAAGGCTAGAATTCGGCGGTCCTCGCCTACATAGGTATGGTGGACTGAAGCGGCAGCGCAGCATGCACTAAACAACCTATAGAGACTCGATATAGCGCCGGCTATCGAGAGGGATAAGAAAGACCTATTCGAACCAACCCGATACTACCACCAAACATACCCATCCGAATTTCCCCTCGATACCAAACGAGGAAGTCAACCGAGGAACTCACATTGGCCGCTTTATTCATTCGATTATCGTTGCAGCAATTACTAGTCGGTATAGATGGTCATCCCGATATAATAAGCGTGGGCAGTTTTAGTTAACCATTCCGTTGTAGTTGCAACACTTACTAGTCGACAATTAGCATGAGATATCCCAAACCCAAAGCTTGTTGGTACTTTTATTTAGCCATTCCGTTGCGGTGAAGCTGATTACTAGTCATATCGGATACAAGTCAAATTATAGCAAAACTTTAGTTATAGTTGTCTATGATCGAGACCGTGCTCCAAGTCGTCCATAACCGCGACACTTCTCGAAAAGATTTAACCTGAGGGTGCACCAAAGTTTCCACGCACCTACACCCTTGTTGTCGGATCGGTAGGTACAAGATCACAAAACATACACCCAACGGTATGTCGACGGGTTTCAACACGGCTTCCTGCACCCAAAGCAAGCACGGGAGGCCACCCCACTAAGCTACCCGCAACGAAGTCGGCCGGTCTCCGAGACGGACTCAGGGTTTGCGTCGGTAAACGTAAACCCGGCGAAAATGAGACTGGGCTTGTCGATACCGAAAACACTCGCTTCAAACAAGACAGTGCAGATTGCCGCAATTTAAATTAAGCAGTAAAGCATGGCATAAGTACAGAATAGTAATAAAGCCCCAAACTACTTGTGTCCCCTAGTACAGTACTTGGAATCAGGTACTAAATCGATGGGGGTGCCCATACACCCCACCTGTGGTTAGCGCGCTCGATCTCGGAACATGTGTCAAGAACTCGGGGTCCTACGGGACACAAGTGGACGGTTAACAACCAAATAACATCTATTGCCCACCGGTGCCTCTACATTTACCTACTTCAATTTTAGTTATTAAACAATAATTGAATTAAACGATAATTAAAGCCATGATCATCTCCAACCTTAAACATGCGGCAGAACTCCAACAACTGGGGTACCGGACGACACGCAACAGCACTTGAGCAAGCGACTACGACGCACAGGTCCAACTATCTACCAAACAACAGGTAATAGGATGTGTCCAAGGCAATATAAGGCTGCAAGGGATATCACGGGTACGAAAACTAGAGCAACGCAACACAGATAGCAAAAGATCAACAGGAGGAAATAAATACTATAAAAGTAAGATAGGTAGAAAGGGGAGAGGTGCTCGCCTGAAAACATTGTCGAAGGTTTATCCAAAAATCGGATCGACACTTGCATCATCTCAACGGCCTTATCCGCGAAGAAGAAAACACTAGAAGAAACACCGGATGCACTATTTAATACTATGACAGAAGATCGGGCATGATGCATGTATGATGAATGACATGGCAAAGCTGCGATGCAATTAGGCAATATTAAGCGGAACCGGGGTCCCGATAATTAATTACTAGATTCATGTTGTTTAGATACCCTGCAATTTAAATGTTGTCTTAACATGGCAAAAGATAGCACCGATTCGCTACACCAATTTAAGTGGAGTCCGGAATAAGACAAAGATATCCCGCATATAGACTCAATATTTAATTATGAGATGAATTGGCATAATGCCCCCAAACCCCAGACAAGTATGCATGCATGAACAATTTAATATGCATCAGCTGATAATGTCATATTATAAAATAATGGGGTCTCGGATAGGGAATCACATTAGGGTTTGGCGAACTTGGGCTCCGAGGGGTTCAGGGTTCGACAGGGGCTCAGGGTTCGACGGGATCGGCGAGGTTCATATACAAGAGGAGAACTTGGTTTCCAATGGTCGATCTTGCCGCTGACGACGAACTTGAGTGGATCGGGTACCGGGGGTCTTGGGATCCGTGGAGTAGATCTTGTCGCACGGTGTCCGCGAAGCAGTTCTTGTCGTTCTGTGCGAATCTTGTCGTCACGAAGATCTTATCGGGTCCTCGAATCAGATCGGTCTTGGCGTTCGGGATGAAGATCTTGGCGTTCCGCGGCGAAGTGCTTGTCGCACCGGGATAAAGACCTTGGGGTGCCATCTCGATCATCGGTCAACTCATTGGAAGTATAACTTGGCATCCGACTTCCGGGCATCGGCGCGGGAAGGCGGTCTTGTCGATGGCGACATGCTAAGAAGTAGAACCCGGGGGCGACACGGTCCTCTTTGTCCAACAACTCCAATTAGTATCACAGCAACAAGTTTTACACCAAAACTCACAAACACAAAACCGGGACAGAGAGGAGAGGCGGGGTCGCGGGATAGGGCGAGGCCGACGACGGCGGCAGGCGGCGTAGGGAAAACGAGGCGCGCAAGATGGCAGGGCTCGCGGAGTTCGTGGACTCGCGGGTGGCGAGGGCACGCGGAGGAGGAGGAGGCAGGGGCAGCCGGGCATCTCCGGAGACAGGAGGCCCGGAGAGAGGGCGCAGCGGCGGCGGGTGACGGCCGGGCGGGAGGGTGCCGAAGACCGCGATGGTCAGAGGTTCGCGTCTGCGGGATCGGAGGACGCGCACATCGCGCCACGACTTCGTGATGCGGCTCGCCACGTGGCTCAGGAAGGAGAGGAGCGGAGGCGAGGTCGGGAGGCAAGGCGTGGGGCCTGCTTGGGGAGGACCACCGGGCGGGCGGAGGGCCTGGCGCGGCCCTGCAGAGGAGGCAGGCAGCGATGTGGAGGCGAGGTGGCCGAGGAAGGACGGAGGCGGGTCCATGGCGCGCCGAGCTTTGGGAGTGGGGGACGGGCGAGCGGGGAGGAAGACGAGGAGGAGCAAGAGAGGAGGCGCGGGGCGCGTCGGTGGGGGAGCTGGCGGCGGGTGGATGAGCTCGGGCCTAGGAGGCGGAGGCCGGAGATCCCTGTAGGGGACGACGGCGGCACCGGGAGGTGGGGATCGAGGGATGCAGAGGAAACACGGGTGGAGGCGTGGTCGGGTACGGGAGCGGGGCGAGCGACGCGGGGCAAGGTGGGGCCACTAGGGAAACGAGAAGAGAGAGAGGGTTACGCTAGGAGCCTAGTACTCATCGTGACCGAGGTGGTGGCGGGGAGTGGGGAGTGGGGGTAGGATGAGGTGGCGGGCTGGGATAGGATAGGGGGAAGGGAGTGATGAGGTGGCGGCAGGCTATTGGGTGGGGTGAGGTGGAGGCAGAGTGGGTAGAATAGGACTGGGTAGTTTAGGATTAGATATTTTTGACTAGGGTTTTCTTTTATTTTAAAATAAATTTTGTAAATAGTTTTAGATGAATAAAAGATCCGGCTGGACCGACGGTTTGGTTTGAACAAAGGGGGAGGATATTAATATAGGAAACAAAGTAGGTCTTTTAGCAAAATAGTTTTAATCAATTAGATGCATGCTGATGTCATGATGATGCAATGCACAAAATCAACGCGATTTTCTAGTAGTGGTTTTGCGGGGCGCCACACTTGTAAGCTAATCAATGTGATATCACCGAGAGGGCGAGAGCATATCTATCCGTCATCGGGATGAAAAAATTCCACTCTCGATCCATGGGCCTCAACATAACACTTTAGTAGTACTGAACCCATCTTTATAATCACCCTGTTACGGTGTGACGTTTGATGTTATCAAGATACTCTTCCAGTGTTAGTGATTGACATGATCTCATGGTCTAAGGATTAGGATCACTTCGTATGATGTTATAGATATATAAACTCAATGACTTTGATCATAATGCTATACTTCAGATGAATGTTCATCACACCATTCCAATAATGTTGTGACCTCTTTATTAACAACATCCATTGTCCATGATCAGTAAACCTTGATCATCTTGTTAATCAACGAGCTAGTTTATGAGAGAGGCATAACTAGGAACTTTCTGTTTGTCTATTAAACACACATGTATTAACGTTTCTGTATTAATATAATTATAGCATGCAAAATAAACATCTATCATCTACTTGGAATATACATAATAACCACTTTATTATTGCCTCTCAGGGCATATTCCCTTTAGTCTCCCACTTGCACTAGAGACAATAATCTAGTTACATAGTGATAAATCTAACACCCATGGAGTTCTGGTGTTGATCATGTTTTGCTCTAGGGAGAGTTTTAGTCAACGGATCTGCTACATTGAGATCCGTGTGTACTTTACAAATCTTGATATCTCCATCCTTGACATGCTCGCAGATGGAGTGAAACCGGCGCTTAATATGCTTGGAATTCTTGTGAGACCTTGGTTCTTTGGCATTGGCTATGGCACCATTGTGGTCACAATAGATCACCATTGGGTCCAATGCACTCGCAACCACACCTAGTTCGGTTATGAACTCCTTCATCCAAACTGCTTCTCGAGCCGCTTCTGAAGCAGCAACATATTCGGCCTCCGTTGTTGATCCCGCCACTATGGGTTGTTTGGAACTCCTCCAACTAACCGCTCCACCATTCATGAGAAATACGTATCCGGATTGAGAATTAGAGTCATCCGGATTGGTGTCAAAGCTAGCATCGACATAACACTTAGAGATGAGCTCTTCTTCTCCTCCATACACAAGAAACATATCCTTAGTTCTTCGCAAGTACTTATGGATATTATTGACCGCTATCCTGTGTTTTGATCCTGGATCAAATTGGTACCTACTAGTCAAACTAATAGCATGTGCCACATCCAGTCTTGTACATATCATGGCATACATTATAGAGCCTATGGCTGAATCATAGGGGACTTTGTCCATTATCTCTCTTTCTTCCGCCGTAGCCGAACTTTGAGTCTTACTCAATGTCTTGCCTTGCAACATAGGTAAGAATCCCTTCTTACTTCCTTCCATTTTAAACTTCTTTCAAATCTTATCAAGGTATGTACTTTGAGATATCCCTATTAGGCTCCTAGATCTATCCCTATAGATCATTATGCCTAATATGTATGACGCTTTACCTAGGTCCTTCATTGAAAATTTGTTGTTTAGATAACTTTTAACACTGTATAAAAGATCTATATCATTTTCGATCAATAATATGTCATCCACATATAATATCAGAAATGCCACATTGCTCCCACTCACTTTCTTGTAAATACAAGCCTCTCCATAAGTTTGGACAAATCCAAACTCTTTGATCACCTCATCAAAGCAGAGATTCCAACTCCGGGATACTTGCTTCAGTCCATAGATGGATCGCTGAAGCTTGCATACCTTGTCAGCATCCTTAGGATCAACAAAACCCTTTGGTTGTATCATATACAAATCTTCTTCAATGTTGCCATTGAGGAACGCAGTTTTGACATCCATCTGCCATATCTCATAGTCCAAATATGTAGCAATTGCTAACATAATCCTAACTAACTTTAGCATCGCTACAAGAGAGAATGTCTCATCGTAGTCAACTCCTTGAATTTGTCGAAACCCCTTTGCGACAAGTCGAGCTATATAGACGGTTACATTACCATCATCAGCAATTTTCCTTTTGAAATCCATTTATTCTCCACGGCCTTTCGGTCGTGAGGTAAGTCCACCAAGGTCCAAACCTGGTTTTCGTACATGGATTCCATCTCGGATTTCATGGCTTCTCACTATTTGTTGGAATCCAGGCTCATCATCGCTTCTTCATACGTCGCAGGGTCATCAATTTCATCGACCATGAAATTCATTATAGGATTTCCGTATAGCTCGGGACCTGCACGCGTCCTGCTAGACCTACGAGGTTTGGTAGTATTCTCTTTCGGAGCTTCATGATCATTATCATTAGTTCCCTCTTCATTTGGTGAAGCCAACTCCGGAACGGTTTCCGGCGCTGCGCTACTCGCCATACTATGAAGAGAAGGTTCTACAACCTCTTTGAGTTCTACCTTCCGACTACTCACGCCTTTCGCGAGAAACTCTTTCTCTAGAAAGGATCCATTCTTGGCAACAGAAACCTTGCCCTCGGATCTGTGATAGAAGGGATACCCAATAGTTTCCTTAGGGTATCCTATGAAGACACATTTTCCGCTTTGGGTTCGAGTTTATCCGGTTAAAGTTTCTTCACATAAACATCGCATCCCCAAACTTTAAGAAATGACAGCTTAAGTTTGTTTCCAAACCACAATTCATACGGTGTCTTTTCAACGGATTTAGATGGTGCCCGATTTAAATTGAATGCAACAGTTTCTAGTGCATAACCCCAAAATGACAGTGGGAAGTCCGTTAGAGACATCATAGATCGAACCATATCTAATAAAGTATGATTATGACATTCTGATACACCATTTTGCTGTCGTGTTCCGGTAGGTGTGAGTTGTGAAACTATTCCACACTCTTTCATATGAGTGCTAAACTCGTAACTTAGATGCTCACCTCCACGGCTGGACCATAGAAATTTTATCTTTCTATTACGATGATTTTCCACTTCACTCTGAAACTCCTTGAATTTCTCAAAGGTTTCAGACTTGTGTTTCATCAAATAGATATAACCGTATCTACTCAAATCATCCATGGAAGTTACAAAATAACGATATCCACCTCGCGCCGACACACTCATTGGACTACAAACATCATAATGTATGATTTCCAATAAATTTGTCGCTCGTTCCAGTGAACCGGATGTAACATCCCAGCATGTAGGAACTAACGAAGGGTAGATTTAGGAATTTGGAATGTTGCATGCATTCATCTGTGAAAATGTGGGTAAATTTTTCGCCAAATAAAAACCTAAAGTGATCAATGTTTCTTTCATACTTTGAGAATAGGTTTAGTCTTAAAGGATGATTGCTATAAACTTTGATATGATCTTTGAGGAATTTTGGGTTTGAAAAGTAAATTTGAATTTTTAAACTTGAGTGTTTGAATGATAATTCAAATGAAATAGGAATAAGGTTTGAATCTTGATTTAATTAGGAGTTAATTATTTTGACTCAAACATTATCTAAAGAAAACAATTATGAATATGAAAACTTATTTCATATTATCAATATATAAACAAGTTACAAAAAATGTAACTTACTGAAATCATTTCCAAACTTCACAATTACAAAAGAATAAAGAATAAGAATATTTATTTATTGAAAATTATATAATCTTTATTACAGAAGAATAAAATGAAGATTACAAAATAATAAAAAGAAAATTACAAAAGAATAAGAAGATTACATTGAATTATTCAATAAAACTAAACCTAATCTAAAAATCTTCATCTTTATATATGTACCTGCAAGACAAACAGAAGCTAAATAGAAAAAGGAAAGTTAGAGTTAGTATTATTTTCTCTCAGACATGTTAGTGAAGTGCACTAGACAAATTCATCATTGAGAAATTTATAAAAAGGGGCAAGTTTCACCAATATGAAAGAATCTATCTTTCATAAATTTTAAGCCAAAGGGGTCAAATTGACAGCAAGGAGGGGCAAACTCACCAGCTAGGTAAAAGTAATCTGATCAAAGTAACTTCCAAGACCAAAGCATATCCACAAGTGCATAGCAAGAACACAGGCAGGACACACACCAACATGCATGTGGTGTGCTGTCATCCTCACATCACATCCCCAAACATACAAAATCACCAGCACGGCCGTGGAGAGGCACTAGTGCATCTCTCCACTGCTTGCACACAAGAACAACCAGCTTAGGAAGTAGCTTACCAAGCACAACAGCCAAACCAAACCACCAAAGATCAACCAAACATCACCAGGATGGTGACATAAGGAGGGGGAAGGATCAGGTGGACAACAAGGCCAAGTCCAGGAGCTAGGAGGAGCAGGCTAGCTCAAGGACAAATCCAGGAGCTAGGAGGAGCAGTCTTGCTGAAGGTCAAGCATAGAAGCACAACAAAACAAGATCATCATCACCACCTTACTCCACAAACATCAGATTCTGTGGTGAGTTTCATAAAACCTTCACATGATCTAATCATATCATCTAGAGAGAAGCATGTGTTGTTTTATAAAAGAAACCCTCAAAAAGCACCCAAGTGGGGTGAATCCATCATAGGTATTTTAAACTCTAAAAGCAAACAGCAAAGTGCAGGGATCCAGCCAGAGCTCAGAGCAACAATATTGCTCTGGTTGTCAAGCTATATATTACAATTCAAGAATAAATATAGCTATGATCTAATTTCTAGGCACATCCCTAAAGGAAGGGTAGCACCTTAGAAACAAATCTTTTGGATCCATAGAATGATCAAGCCTATTATCATTGTTCTCCAAGTTTTGATTCAAAAACAATAGCTGGTACCACTACCAGGACTATCCATATGAATCGACTAGATAAGGTGTGAATCCCTAAGCCTTAGACCAACATCATTGGTCTTAGGGATTTTAGACAAGAACATTTCCATATATCTTTCAAAGCCAAGTTTGTCTTAAGCTTAAACCAACCCAATCAATGGATTGGAATCAAACTTGTGTGCCATACCATGATGGTGTCACAAGAACAATTCTATATGAATCAGAATAGACATTTCATCATCATAAATTCAGACAATCAACTTACTAATCATTTTCCTATTAATACAAGAATCATAACTAGGATATTCCTATGTTAAACTTCATTGTTGATCTCAAACCACACACTAATTCACAAGCCAACAACACTAAGACAGTGATTTCATCACACCATAACCATGAGCATAAACCCAAAAATGACAGTGAAGGGTTATCAAGTCACTGACTTTATCAAGCATGGTTCCCAAGCAACTATACCATCTGAATCAGATGCAATCCAATCATAAAATCATGTAATAAGCCACCGGAAACATTATAGATCATATCAAGCAACAAGCCTCAGGCCAATAACCACTTAGCATGTTTACAAATCATCCAAACATGATCCAATTAATCCAGTATATGATCAACCACAGGATAAGAACCCTAAATGGATAAATCATCCTAATCAGAACCAGACAGTAACCAGAGAGGTCACTGCCAACATCCAGCATGGGATGAGCGAGCACAGAGAGCACAAGGGGAGAGGACAAGAACTCACCGAAGGTCCTCGCTGGAGACTAGAAGAGGAAGTAGAGGGGCCGACGTCCATGGAGGCATGGGGAGCACCCTAGAGGGGCGCTGCAACCCATACGGCGCCACGACGGCGACCAAGAACACACATAGAGGCGAAGAGCATCACCACGACGCGCGACGGCGGCAGCAGCACATGGATCCACGCCAACCCCCAAACCCTAGGGTTCGGGACGACAGCAATCCGTCGCAGGAGAGCCCTAGGCTCGAATCCAATTGGATAGACAGGATGGGCATTGTCGACAACCCCCTGTTGCACCACGACAACGACCAGAATGGCCCACGGTGACGGGAATCGCCGGCGGCGATCTCACCGACCAGGGGGTCGGGGTCAGAGAAGGAGAGGATGAGCTCGAGGGAGAGAGAGGCAGTGAGGAGTGGGCTGAGTTAGGCTAAACCCTTCGGGGTGATCATTTTTTGTCTATGACTAATGGGCCACTAGGGCCCAATAAGTTTAATCCAACCTAGAAATCCTTTCAGGCCTGTTTGAATAAAAAGAAAAATACCAAAATACCCATGGGCTCAATTAAATTCTAGAAAATAAAATAAAAGTCCAAAAATTTTAAATAAAATATTTTTGGATTCACAATAATCCACACTATCCAAATAAAGTAAGATATAAAATTTTAGACATTTAAATTTTTATAAGAATTTTGTAATTTATATATTCCTTATGGAATTATACAAAATTATTGAAAGATGATAAAAATAAATAAAAATCCCTTTATTATATATTAATATTGTAGTATTTTTGAAAAAATACTAAATCAATAGTTAATAACAATTTTTAATGTATAATTTATAATTCCTAAAAGAATTATTAAATCAATAAAAGCCAAATAAATGGGAAATAAAATAAAATAAAATAATTCAATATATGTTATAAATATTAAAAAGTAATATTTATAAATACTTTATTATTATTAAAAAGAACCTTATATAATAATAGAGTAAATGCATATCAAATTAAATAATGCATTACATTACTTGCATAATCATTTTGCTTCTTTATATATTGTCCTTACCGGGCAATAATGATATTTTTGTAGACATAGAAGCTCAAGGTCCATTGCAAGCATCACACTTCACTACCTTGCCATCACAAGGCAAGTTCATCACTTTCTCATGTCCTTTGAAGAGTCTTTATCAAAGTATTTACAAATTGTGTGTTATAATATATGCTATAAAAGAAAGAAAATATTATTTTCATAAATAAAGAAATCATAGATATCATTCTAAGTGATGATATAATGGAGCAATAGAACTTCGGGTTCTAGTTGCAAACAATGATGATCAAGTAGGGACTTAATAACCAATGGAGGTGTTGAAGGAGTGGATTACGAGATCCGCTACGGTGTCGATGATAACAAGTCCAACTAAGTATTCCTAGTTAGTAGTAACCAACGGAGCCGAGCAGCATGAACTCTATAGAATAAGCTACTGAGCTCAAATCCTAGTCGGAGTTGCTAATTTTAAATTCCGCTGAAACACTTCATATTTTGGTTTGTAAGTTGAATCTTTTGGAAGTCTCGAACTTCCGGTATTGTAATAATAATAAGGTGTGTATATTTGTAATATGGACCCGCAATGTTTCTGTTGTACCACTCTAAGAGATGTGATATTTACCGAACGGTGTTCTGTGGATGTCATGGCAACGACTATAGTATACTACACATGCAGTGGTATGGTGGTATCAGAGCAAATTGCTTTGACCTTAGGTTGGAAACCTAGTAAAGGGTATTACCTGTAGATAAGTTTAGTGTAACATCCCAGCATTAGAGCCTAGAAATAAGCTGAACCCAGATGTGTACATTGCATTCATGCATAGAAAATCCGAATAATTTTCGCGCTTTTAAACAAAACTTGTCAAAGTGATTGAATTTTCTCTTAGCTTGATGGAATTGAAGTAGATCATCAAGTTGACTGCGATAAGTTTCAATAAGACCTTTGTTAAAATCTCATTTTTTGGGTAAGAGAGATTTGATCTAAGGGTAGATCAAATGTACTATAAATTAAACCTTAATACAAGGTGAAATATATTTGATCATTAGGTGATCATATTATAGTATTTGTTATAATTACTCATAAGTACCAAGTTAAGGATATAACACAAATAATAAGAATGTAGCAACTATCTCCTAATCTCATCTGCATATACCATGAGTATCAAGGTGATACCTAACCCTACTTCTTATGGTCTAAGAAAGGAACTAAGCTTAGATAATTCACCATATATATTTAATTCCAATCAATAAGATAGTTGATGGAGCTAAATCCTTCCTTGATAGAAAAGGAGATTGTAAGGATGAAGTCTAGAGATAGCCTCTAGGAGTAGTCCTATTGGATCAAGTAGGTATAGATAATGAATTATATCTCTTAATCCAATAGAGCTAAACAGAAGATAATTTCAATACAACTACAAGGTTGTATTGATAATAGGCCTTGATTAGCCAACTGGAAACCTAAGCTATAATGATCAAAGGATTCTAATGATCATGTTTTTGTCACCAAGATGGAATATGTTTATACTCTGTATAAGAGACAATGGTGGATAAAACATAATAAAACCCTAGTCTAGATAATTATTCTAGATTATCTATGACAAGTCATACTAACATAATGTGGGGTTGGAGTATGGGATATTGGAGTTAGGTAGAGACAAGGCAGTATGATCAACATAATGCCATAGAGTTATAGAAGTAGTGTTATTCATCTTAAAATATAGTCAACCTTAGAGAAAGATCAGTGATGAAGTATTAAGGAAGATTGTGAGTGAGGTTGAAGGAACTACTAGTTGGATGGAAGTTTATCAATAGTAGAATGGTAAATACAACCAAGACAGAATATGAGAAAATTATGAAATATCCTTGTATCAAACTCATTGGATTCATCCATGAGTTTAGAAGAATGATATAGGAATAAGAAGATTTAAATGAGTAAAGCTCATCATGTTAATCATGATGATGAATAGGAAGAAGTATTATATCTAGGAAAGGAATTCCTTATTTAAAAATCCAGAATTATGACTTAGGGAAAATAGACATTATTAGTAACAACCAACTCTAAATCCCAGATTAATATAATATCCATCTCATACTATTGATCCATCATCTAATGGCCATATCACTTCATAGGAATATTTTCCTGTAGCAAATCCTATAAACATATTTTTACCAATTCCTTTCTATAATACATTCTAATTATAACTTTCTATTATAAAGGTAATGTTATCAAACATCACAAACAGAAGACAATATGCTTAGTTAATAATTCTTTACTCATATCCATAAAGGAATCTAAGTATATTAAAAACCCTAAACCCTAGGGTAAATATTCATAACTCAAAATCTTAAACTTCTTTGTTTATCACCATAGAATATATACATTGCCATTTTCCAAATTAATGGGAGTAGTAATAATTATATAAATGTCTTTCATATTTCATGCATCAAATAATGGTTTAGGATCATTACACATATAAAAGTTCTATTCAAAATATGAGCCAAACAAAATTAAGTTGATAAGAAAATAAGAATATATCATTCAAGAAATCCATAACTAAAGGAGGAAAAATAAAATAATAGGGAGAGATTTTACAACTATTAAAAAAGGGATTCATATATTAAGAAAATACAAGGAATATAATAAGATATATATAATAAAGAAATTCACAAATAATACTAACTATGTGTTTAGTGTTATTGAAATAGTCCAGCAAATAAATACTGCAAAGAAAAGTTCAAAATATATAAATCAAATTCAAATCTGAATAAGAAAACAGAAAATAGAAAAAGGATAAAACAAATTAAAAAAAACCAAACCTGGCCGCAACCCAACACCCTACACCCATCTAACGCCCTGTGCAGCCCACAACGGCCCAGTAACCAGCCCAGGTCCTTTTCCATCTATGACTGACAAGTGGGGTCAGGTGAGGACCACGGGTTGAGCTAAAGAAATCGTCAGGGGGTTATACGCAAAACGACCATCGTCGTCACCGTCACGCACACAGGCAGCTCGCTGGCGGAGCTCGCCGCCACCCGATGCCGTCATCGTCGTCGTTGCGCCAAGATCAACGCAGCCGCTGCCAGGAGAGGATAAGAAGGCCACCGCAACACCCCTGCTCATCCTCATCCACAATATCGCTTCCCCGAATCACTTCCTTTCTTCACCCGAAAACCTAGCTCGTTGGAGTTCATCGTCCCGGCCAACTCCGACCACCCCTTGCTTCATGGTAGCCACCATTCGACGCGCCGTCTTGTACTGAACCATCTAGGACCAAGCACGGAGGCCCTCTCCCCGGGAATCATGTGAAATCGAGCGTTCCCTTTCCTCGGCGGTCGTGGCCATTACCGTTGATTCGCCGTCATCACGCCTCCCCAAGCCTCCTCGGCCACTCTATCATCATCAGGGTGAGTTCCTGAACCCCTTGTAACATTCAATCGCCGGATCTCAATCTAAATTGACGTTTCACCATGTACCACCGTCGGAGCTCGTCGGAGTTGAAGCTTACGATGACCATTTTTGAGCGGCGCTGCCACTATTAGGTTCCGTAGGCCGCGCTGATTCAAACTAGATCCATCTCGTTTGCTAGGGCGCCGTGGATCGTCGCCGGTGACCACTCACCGACGGCGGCGGTGGTGGTGCTGACGTCATGCTCACCTCATGATCGAGCCACGTCAGTTCGTTTGACCAGTCTTTGCCTCGCGTGGTGGATGACATGGCTCAGGGCCCGCATGTCATCGACAGTGAGTAGAAGGGGGGTCAGTAGCAAAAGCATTTCTTTGACCTGGGAGCTGAGGTGGACAATGGCCCACTAGCCAGTGACTGGGGCTAGCTTTGGGTGCGATACAAAAAGTATTTTCTATTAAGAATTAAATAAAATGTTATAATCCAGTTAATATTATTCCAGAAATTTAATAATTGATTAAATCTTGTTTAATTAATAAATTTTGATTTATAATTCAGAAAATGTGTATAATATATGAAAATTTTCAGAAAAATAAAATATACAACTTAAAACTTTTACCAAATATTGTTATGATAACTATTTAAATAAATAGTATTTAGTAAAAGTTTTATAAGTAATAAAACTTTAATAATTCATATTCCTATAATAATAAATGTTTGTAATATAAGTAAAATACCAAAAATCTTAGAAAAATAAGAATTCCAATTTAAAACTGTAATCATATATTATTTTTTCACTTAATTAAATATTTATTATTTATTAAGCAATTATAAAGTAATAAGAATTATAAAAATCATATCTTATTATATATAAATCACAAAAATAAATGTGATATACCAAAAAGAACACAAAAATAATATCTACATGTTAAAAATCTAAATATTTTACTTTTGAATTAAATAAAAATTCAAATAATTTAACAACTCAAATTGAAACTTATTTAATTCATTAATAACTCACATAAGGATAAATAAAAGTTATTAATATTCCTAAAATGAGTAAATTAAGTTTAATAAATAGTATTGGCCTTAAATATTAATAAAATAAAGCTTAAATGATTTAAAACATTATGATTATCTTTTTATTAACTTATCATTAACCTTAAGTGAAGATTCCGACCCTTGTACTATCGGTTTTTTGGCGTGAGCTAGGGCTTGGATCGAAATTCTAGCTTCCTTTTTTCTTTAGTCAGAAAGAGTTCCCAGCTTATAGTCAAGTTCTAGTTTTCTTTTCTCATTAGGGAAGACGGGCTCGCAAGCCTAGCCTTATTTTTAGCGTTTATTCTAAAACGATTCCCATCTATAATAAAACCTTCAAGAATAACTTATGAATACACCAAACCTTTTCTATCTATATTAACTACCAAATTGCAAAAAATTACCACAACATTATATAAACCCATAAGTAGTTAAGTAATAGTATGTTTTAGAATATAAACTATACTCACTCATCTATAAAAGGTAAACGATACTACTCTATCATAGAATTAAGAAACCATTATTCCAAGTAAAAGAATAACCATTCTTAAGTAACCTAAAGAAAACATTTCAGATACACTAGATACAAATGTCATAAGTATTATACTCTCAAAATCATCTTTATTTGAAAGTTAACTTTAGTCTGCAGAATCTTAATACAACACTATAAGCATTACTATACGTTTTATAGTTAAATTTGGTCTGAAGTAGTTAAATTATAAAGCAACTCAAGCCAAACCATTTGATCAAAACAAATAACATCAACCACCACTAACTAACCATAAAAGTTTGTTTAGACTTTGGAAGAGAAACTTTTTCTTCGAAGGTTATCCTTTTTGCCACTTTAAATAAGAACTCTTGTATAAGTAATCCTAACTAGTATGTCATAAGTATGTATACTTTACTCCTACATATGTGTTGTCTACAACCACTCATAAACTCTAATAAAAGTACAACTATGAAACTTATCTAAATGGACCACACATTCCAAAGTAACCATTTCCGGAATGCAAACCCTAGGACAACGTTATTCCTGGGATTTGCGCTTAGAACGTGCATCCCATTGCTTATGCATAAAAGCATATTTCTTCTTTAAACATTAGTCCTTACCGGACCAATGATGCTGATTTCAGATTTTCGATCTTATACTGACTCGAAGACCGTGAGTGCATAATCTTGCAATCACAAAAGGCAAGTTCACACTTGCTCATGTCCTTTGTTTAATTTCTGTAAAGTATTTTACAAATCCAGTGTTGTCTTCACCTGCATTTGAAAAAGGTCAGAAAACACTATTTTCAATAATAATGAGCACTATTGATTACTGATCCAGGGTGATCAGTTAATCTATTAAGTCTGGCAGTTGGAATACCACTGTTCGGAACCATATCACCTAGGACTTAACAACCAATGTCGCCAGTGATTCTTGCGCCGTATATTACACATTGACCATGAGATTTGGAATGGGATGGATAAGTCAGCTGTATCTTCTTCCTCTCGCATGAAGCCGGATGTGCAGGTCGTGGCTGTTATCCTCGTTGCGTGCATATTAATTGGTAATTCATAGAGGATATGCAGCATATGGGTGGGAACCCTTATCGTCCCACGATAGTTCTGGCATCTAACGGTTTGTACAAACCATTGCTGTAATTCTTTATGTGGGCATGGTGTACACCAAGGAGGCATGCGAGGTCGCGAAGGGGGCAGTGATTGGCTTGGATCATCTTCTGGGCCCCACATCATGGAATTGTGGACGGGAATAAGCTGCCCGGTTGTGCAACAAAGAGTTGATCTCTCATGGGTAAAGTAACGCACCTCTGCAGAATGTAAGAACTGTAACTTGTTACTCCCTGTTCCGGGAAGGAGCTGTGAACACGGCGGTAAAGGAACCCCATGAACGTTCTGGTAAACCCGTGAAGGCTGACGGACATAGTTTTTCAGAATAAAAGCAACCTTTCAAGAAATGTTTATGAAAACTTGCATTGCCTACGACCTATGGTCTGTGGCTATAGATATAGTGCATCAAACACTCCTTTTCTAGTGAATTTGCTGAGTACGCTCGTACTCAAAGTATCTTCTTAACCCTTGCTAGATCCTGAAGCCTTAAAACGATGACTACATCAAGATATGCTCCGGGACATATTCAGACCAGCTAAAGCTCTTCAACGAAGTCAAGGAAGTCAACATCTATCTCAACTTAAGTGAAGACGAAAGTTATTGATCAGATAGGAATATTATCTCTAGCCAAAGAACCTATTTCTGTAGTGCGTTGCAATAGCAGCAATGCCAACCTCTTAATCTGAATATTAGACTTAGTAATCATTCTTGCGTTGTTTATCTTTGATTCTTCTCTATAAGAAGTTCTTTCTCTCTCTTTAACATAGAGTATTCTCTGGATCTTATGTAAAAGAGTGAGTTGTAACCTTTAAGCCATGTATTGGACCCGCTGTGTTTTTGTTGTGCCATTCTCAGGGATGTAATACTAGTGAACGGTGTTTCATTGGTGTTATGTCAATGACTATAGTATACTACATCATGCAGTGGTATGCTGGGTCATCGCATTTATCAACTATAAAGAATTATCTAAAAGTAATATAATGGGCATTCAAATGAGAATATTCCGTTATATATTTTAGTGCGATAATTCTTTGTTATGATGCAATATATTATTGGATACTAATCAAAATTATTTTTCTGATATACAGAGATATGGCACCAAAGTTTCCAAAACCAACTTTGGTAAGGAAAGAGGAGACTCTTGATGATTACCAAGGACCATTTACAGACCAACTTCGTCAACTTTTAAAGCTCTTTAGTTGTCCCACTAGAATTCCAGTGAACACTATCACTTACCTTGATGGCCGGATGTTATCCAAGTACTGTCTGAGTATCCAACTTCTAGAGAATCTTGGATTATATCATGATCTACCTATAGGAGAAGGTAGGATTCATTTAGCAGCATATCATGTTGCTGTTCTGGAGGAGATAGCTAATATCCGGGAGCAGAAAACCAAGGAGCTAGAAGGTAGAACATTCTCTGTGATAACTCATGATTCTATAGACTCGGAGCCTATACCGTATCATCTTACTTTGGTTAAGAAGCACCCTAAGTTAGCTTCCAAGTTTATGGATAGATACCCAACACTCGTTTGTCTTTTTATAAGACACATCAAGTGATTGTCGAAGACAAAAATGATATGTTAGAGGATCTAACTGATCTGGAAAGGAGAAAGCAGCTAGCATTCCAGTTAGAGAAGGAAGCAAGTAGCAGTGCAACACCTATCTTTAATGATATACCTATAGACCCTGAATCTTTTATACCATATCCTTATTCACCAAGACCTGAACCTATACATGATCCTACTATGGATATGAGGTATGCAGTATCACAGGGCTCAGAGGATGGTTCTGACTCAGAACTTCCTATTGAGAATTCGGATGATTGGAGGATGGGATCATATAATGGATCTCATGAACACCAGATGTCCACAGATGGTTCTGACAGTAATGTTGGACAATCTAGTTGGATGGGTGTAAGGATGAACCCTAATAACAGAAGTATAAATACCATGTCCATAGATAACCAGGATGATGAAGAAGAAGATTCTAAGGAGAGGGTGTTTGAATCATCAACATCTTCTCAAAACCCAGGGAATATACATTATCCAGTGTTTAACTATCTTGCCCAAGAGAGCACCTGGGAAGCAGCAGGATCTGCGTATCTTGTTGACAACTCAAGAAATGAAGCTCAGGGGATGCAGGCCAGAGATATTATTGAATATGTTTCTGAAGACTTTTCAGCTGAGCTGGAGGGAGTCAATGCGCTCAGGTTGAGTAATGACTCAAGTCCTGACACTTCAGATACAGAGTATATTCCTTCTGGAAGGCCATATGTTCCACAAACTGTGCGAAGAACAACACATCATCACGGTTGGACATCAGGCATGTATGATGAGCGTAGTTACTACTAGAAGGAGGCAATTAGTTAGTAGTATCAAGTACCGTGTATTGTACCCCAAGTAATAAGGTAGTTTTGTGATTATACCCATATGGTATATGTTGTAATGACTTTGTATCGTTATGATATTTTGTAAAATATGTGGAATGCATATTTGGATTTTCTTTGAATCTTCATTGTGTGACTAGTTCTGTGCGTAAAGTCGAGCTCAGAACACATGTCCATGATGTAATTATGAGTATTCGCTTTATGTTGCAGGACTAGAGGGTCATGGATACGGGTGTAGGAATAGAAACTGAGCAGCAGTGGATGGAGCGAGAGGCCAAGGAAAAGGCCGATGCAGATGCAGCAAACCAAGAAGCATTACCACCACCACCAATGAGGCCGTTAATGGAGTAGAACTTTATGCAATTCATGCAAATGATGCAAGAGACCCAGAACAAGTTTATGGAAGAGTTGCTGGGGTGAGCAAATCAGAGGGCACCTGAGGTGGAGGAGTGAGTCTATCTGATTTCTAGAATGCAAGACCGTTACCTTTTGCATCAGCTCCTGAACCAATGGATGCAAAAGACTAGCTAGCAGATACTGAAAGGAAGCTTAAGACTGTAGGTTGCAATGATGAGGAGAAATTGAGGTACGCAACTCATCTGCTGACTGGACCTGCAACATCATGGTGGGAAAATCAATTAGCGATGCAACAACCAGGAAGGGAGTTTACCTGGGAAGAGTTCAAGCAGAGATTCCGTGAATATCATGTTCCGAAAAGTGTTATGGAGTTGAAATAGAGAGAATTTTAGGAGCTTCAGCAAGGATATACTAGTGTCATGAAGTACATCCGGGAGTTTAGTCAACTGTCTCGCTATGCTAAGGAGGATGTCAACACTGAAGAGAAGCGGAAGAAGCATTTCCTGCGTGGATTAAATCCATTTGTGAGGATGCAGCTAAGGTTAGCCAATAAGCAAACTTATCAGTAGTTGTTGGATGCAGCCATTACTTTTGAAGATGACTACAAGAATGTCCAAGAGGATCGGAGGAAGAGAGCCAAGAAGGAAACCAAGAAGATTCAGGCAAGCAAACCTAAACCCAACCTAGAGTTCAAACCTCGGAATAGGAATTATGGAAGCAACAATAACAACAATAATGATAACAAGGGAAGTGGTGGAAATCAATCCAGTCAGAGAAGGAATGTTATTTGTAACAATTGTGGAATTCCAGGGCATTTCCAGAGGGAATGCAAAAAGCTTGTAGTGATCTGTTGCGGTTGTGGTCAGAAGGGGCATATCAAGCCAGATTGTCCGAGCAAACCACCAGGAGGTTGGCCTACCAAGGGAGGAGGACAAGCCAGTGGAGGAAATGTACAGCCCAATAAAGGAGGAAATAATGGCAAGACCAACAATGGCAAGAGGAACCGACCTACTAGAAAACTGAACTGTGCAACCCTCGAGGAGGTGGATAATTCGGAGCATGTAGTGATAAGTACGCTCAATACCCTTACCAATCCCGGCAAAGTTCTATTTGATACTGGTGCAACTACTTCATTCATTTCTGAAGAATTTTGTGATAAGTTCGGGATTAGAAGGGCAACGTTAGAAAGTCCTATGACCGTAGTTACGGCAGGAGGGAATGTGATTATACGCCACATAAAACAAGATCAGGTTATCTCAATCTGTGGTTGTACATATTTCGCATACCTTTATGTGATTCCTTTGAAGGGAATTGCAGTAGTGCTGGGAATGGATTGGATGATGGAACACGGAGCTCAGATAAATTGTGAGGAGAAAACTGTCTTAATCAAAACTCCAATTGGAGCAAGGATAGTTTACCAAGCAGATAAGCACAGTCATATCATGGTGGATCCGCAGTTGAACTCAATGAAAGAGGTCAAATTGGAAGAGATTCCTATATTAAATGAATTTCAAGATGTTTTTCCAGCAGAACTACCCGGAATGCCACCAGACCGGGAGATAGAGTTCACTATTGACCTAATTCCTGGCAAAACACCAATAGCTCAAGCACCATATAAGATGGGACCCAAAGAGTTGAAAGAACTCAAAGAGCAAATTGATGAGTTACCTAGAAAAGGATTTATTCAGGAAAGTGTATCCCCATGGGAACACCAGTAATCTTTGTGGATAAGAGAGATGGTGGAAGAATAATGTGTGGTGATTATAGAAACTTAAACAATGTTACTATCAAGAATAAGTATTCTTTACCAAGAATTCAAGATTTGTTTGATCAAGTGAAAGGAGCGGGAGTATTTTCAAAGATCGATTTAAGATCTGGATATCATCAAATAAAAATCAAACCGGAAGATGTTCCAAAAATAGCATTTGTCTCAAGATATGGACACCATGAGTATCTAGTAGTACCATTTGGTTTGACTAATGCATCGGCAATATTCATGAATCTGATGAACAAGATCTTCATGCCATATTTGGACAAGTTCGTCATAGTCCTTATTGATGATATTCTGATATACTCCAAGGATAAGGAGGAGCATGCTGATCATTTAAGGATAGCATTGCAGACTTTAAGATAACACAAGCTTTATGCTAAGTTCAGTAAGTGTGAATTTTGGCTTCATGAGGTAGAATTCCTCGGTCATGTGACCAGTACGGATGGAATTGCTGTGAATCCATCTAAAGTTCAGTCCGTACTAGAGTGGACTGCACCGACCAATGTGAAGCAAATTCGAGGTTTCTTAGGAATGAGAAATGTGAGGCAAGTTTTCAAGATTTGAATACTAGATTAACCACAACTCCAATCCTAGCGGTTCCTGAAACAGGGAAGGACTTCATCGTATACTGTGATGCGTCTAAAGAAGGTTTGGGTTGTGTATTAATGCAAGATCGGAAAGTGATTGCTTATGGTTCAAGACAACTGAAACCACATGAAGTCAACTATCCAACTCATGATTTAGAGTTAGCAGCAGTAGTTTTTGCGCTGAAAGGATGGAGGCATTTTCTTTATGGAGCCAGATGTGAGTTATACACTGACTGATAGGGCAAAGGTGTCTGATCTTTCGATGAGATGGTGATAATCGATTTGGTGGAGTTCGGGCTTGACGATCCGACTACACGTGCGAGCACGAGCACCAATGCTATCGCTAGGCCAATCTCCTGGAGGTTACCGATCCTGCGGGAACACGATCAGCCTGACCAGCGAGGGTATTAATTCCTACCTGAAATCGAGAACAAGTAAGAACTAATATTGTAATCAAGATATTGCGGATTAAGAGGAAAGCTTTATTGAAAAGGTGGGATCCTGTATAGGTGCGAAGTACAAGAGGCCTCTGCGACGCTCGAGCCTTGGCTAAGTTGCTATGATGTCTAACTTAATGTCTAAATAAAATCCGAGTCTATGGTGACGGCTATAGGGAGTATTTAAAGAGGAAAAGGTGGGGTTTCGGCCAGCCATGGAAGTGGTGGCCGAATCCAACCCTATAAGTCCTTTTCCTCTCAAACACGGACTCTAAAAAGTGGCTATTTAAAATCCTGCAAAAATTACATGGGCCTGGCCCAAAATAAAGGTGTCGCAGCACCATATTAAGCTATGGACGAATTTGTGAAGTATTAATCTTGAATATTTCGTCCAAGTATTCTTTCTTCATTATGGAGGCTTCAAAGTTCTGAAATCTTCATCCGTGGCCTTCTCTTGAAACATCACATGCTTGCTGCCATCTCCATGCATGGCCATGCTCCAATGCTTGTCCCTCTCATCCATGCTTGGTCCATCATTCCTAAGAGTAAGAAATACATCTGATTTAGGCATCATCATATTCTCATGTATGTGAGAAATAGTTTCAAGAAACGAAAGTACCTAATAGTTAAGTTGTTTGGCACGAGATCGAGTGATAGGTCCTTGTATGTGTGTAGCTGTAGGTACCACGGTTGTATTAATAGATGGGATGTCCACATCACTGACCATAAAAGTCTCAAATATTTCTTCACTCAAAAGGAATTGAATATGAGACAGAAGCGTTGGTTGGAACTAATCAAGGATTATGATTTAACCATCAACTACACCCCAGGGAAAGCAAATGTTGTAGCAAATGCTTTAAGCAGAAAGAGTGCTGATATTCAGCCTAGTAATCGGGAGTTACCAAAAGAGTTACAAATGGACTTGGAAAGATTAGAACTTCAATTTATTAAAACAGAGGTTCTTGGAGGATTAGCTACTCTGCAGGTAGTTGCAGAGCAGGATAGTGATCTTAAGCAAGAAATTTTTAGACATCAAGCAGAAGATCCTTTTATTGCTGAGGAAATTCGGAGGATATCTCAAGGGCAAAAATCAGTTTTTCGCCTTGGGTATTATGGGTCTTTATGGTTTCAAGACCGTCTATGTGTTCCAGATGTGACGGAGATTAGAGATGTCATACTCAGAGAAGCACATGATACTCCATATTCTATACATCCAGGGAGTACTAAGATGTATATGGATTTGAAAGAACTATTCTGGTGGAATAACATGAAGAGAGATATTGCTAAATATGTATCTTAATGCCATACTTGTCAAAGGGTGAAGGCTGAACATCAAAGTCCAGCAGGACCATTACAACCCTTGGAAATCCCTGAATGGAAGTGGGAGGAAATACGTATGGACTTCATCACAGGATTGCCCATGACACCAAAAAGGAAGGATATGATATGGGTAATTGTGGACAGACTCACTAAGAGTGCACATTTTATTCTGGTGAATCAAAAAGAGAATGCCGAGAAGTTAGTTGAAGTTTACGTCAAGGAGATAGTAAGTAAGCATGGAGTACCCAAGAAGATCGTAACTGATAGGGGATTAGTGTTTACTTCAGCATTTTGGAAACAATTGCATGAAGAACTTGGTTCAAAGTTAGATTTCAGCATAGCATATCATCCTGAGACATGAGGTCAAACTGAAAGAACAAATCAAATACTAGAAGACATGTTAAGGGCTTGTGCACTAGATTTTGGAGGAACATGGGAAGATCATCTACCATTGGCAGAATTTTCTTATAATAACAGCTATCAAAGTAGTCTGAAGGCAGCTCCATATCAGGTTCTGTATGGAAGGAAGTGTAGATCACCAATATGTTGGTATGAGCCTGGAAGTAGCAAAGAATTTGTGCCAGATTATTTCAAAGAAAGACAAGATATCATTGATAAGATCAGGGATAGACTGAAAATATCCCAAAGCGGGCAGAAAAGTTATGCGAATCAAAGTCGAAGATCATGGCATCCAGAAGTGGGAGATATGATCTATTTGAAAGTAAGTCCAATGAAAGGGGTGAAAAGGTTTGGAGTTAAAGGGAAATTGAGTCCAAGATACACCGGACCATTCAAGATACTGAGTCAAAACAGAACTATAGCTTATGCTTTATAGTTACCATCATGATTGGCTCAAGTGCATAATCTTTTCCATGTGTCACAACTTCATAAATGTTTGAAAGTTCCAGATGATGTAATCACACACCAAGAGATAGAACTACAAGCATACCTGACCTATATTGAAAAGCCTTGTAAGATTCTAGAAGAAAACTGGAAAAGATTAAGGAACAGAGCAATCAAATATTGCAAGGTGCATTAGAACACCACCACGAAAGGAAGCCACGTGGGAGAAAGAACGATTTAAGGAAAGCCTCGTAACTATTCAGTACATCTCCACAAACTTGAATGAAGTTTAATTTAAGAATGAATAACATCCCAGCATCTAGGAACTGGCGAATGGTAGATTTAGGAATATGTAATGTTGCATGCATTCATCTGTGAAAATGTGGGTAAAATTTTCGCCAAATAAAAACCTAAAGTGATCAATGTTTCTTTCATACTTTGAGATTAGGTTTAGTCTTAAAGGATGATTGTTATAAACTTTGATATGATCTTTGAGGAATTTTGGGTTTGAAAAGTAAATTTGAATTTTTAGACTTGAGTGTTTGAATTATAATTCAAATGAAATAGGAATAAGGTTTGAATCTTGATTTAATTAGGAGTTAATTATTTTGACTCAAACATTATCTAAAGAAAACAATTATGAATATGAAAACTTATTTCATATTATCAATATATAAACAAGTTACAAAAAATGTAACTTACTGAAATCATTTCCAAACTTCACAATTACAAAAGAATAAAGAATAAGAATATTTCTTTATTGAAAATTATATAATCTTTATTACAAAAGAATAAAATGAAGATTACAAAATAATAAAAAGAAAATTACAAAAGAATAAGAAGATTACATTGAATTATTCTATAAAACTAAACCTAATCTAAAATCTTCATCTTTATATATGTACCTGCATAACAAACAGAAGATAAATAGAAAAAGGAAAGTTAGAGTTAGTATTATTTTCTCTCAGACATGTCAGTGAAGTGCACTAGACAAATTCATCATTGAGAAATTTATAAAAAGGGGCAAGTTTCACCAATATGAAAGAATCTATCTTTCATAAATTTTAAGCCAAAGGGGTCAAATTGACAGCAGGGAGGGGCAAACTCACCAGCTAGGTAAAAATAATCTGATCAAAGTAACTTCCAAGACCAAAGCATATCCACAAGTGCATAGCAAGCACACAGGCAGGACACACACCAACATGCATGTGGTGTGCTGTCAGCCTCACAGCACATCCCCAAACTTACAAAATCACCAGCACGGCCGTGGAGAGGCGCTAGTGCATCTCTCCACTGCTTGCACACAAGAACAGCCAGCTTAGGCAGCAGCTTACCAAGCACAACAGCCAAACCAAACCATCAAAGATCAACCAAACATCACTAGGATGGTGACATAAGGAGGGGGAAGGATCAGGTGGACAGCAAGGCCAAGCCCAGGAGCTAGGAGGAGCAGGCTAGCTCAAGGACAAATCCAGGAGCTAGGAGGAGCAGTCTAGCTCAAGGTTAAGCACAGAAGCACAACAAAACAAGATCATCATCACCACCTTACTACACAAACATCAGATTCTGCGGTGAGTTTCATAAAACCTTCACATGATCTAATATTATCATCTAGAGAGAAGCATGTGTTGTTTTATAAAACAAACCCTCAGAAAGCACCCAAGTGGGGTGAATCCATCATAGGGATTTTAAACTCTAAAAGCAAACAGCAAAGTACAGGGATCCATCCAGAGCTCAGAGCAACATCATTGCTCTGGTTGTCAAGCTATATATTACAATTCAAGCATAAATATAGCTATGATCTAATTTCTAGGCACATCCCTAAAGGAAGGGTATCACCTTATAAACAAATCTTTTGGATCCATAGAATGATCAAGCATATTATCATTGTTCTCCAAGTTTTGATTCAAAAACAATAGCTGGTACCACTACCAAGACTATCCATATGAATCAACTAGATAAGGTATGAATCCCTAACCTCAGACCAACATCATTGGTCTTAGGGATTTCAGACAAGAACATTTCCATATATCTTTCAAAGCCAAGTTTGCCTTAAGCTTAAACCAACCCAATCAATGGATTAGAATAAAACTTGTGTGCCATACCATGATGGTGTCACAAGAACAATTCTATATGAATCATAATAGACATTTCATCATCATAAATTCAGACAATCAACTTACTAATCATTTTCCTATTAATACAGGAATCATAACTAGGATATTCCTATGTTAAACTTCACACTAATTCACAAGCCAACAACACTAAGACAGTGATTTCATCACACCATAACCATGAGCGTAAACCCAGAAATGACAGTGAAGGGTTATCAAGTCACTGACTTTATCAAGCATGGTTCCCAAGCAACTATACCATCTGAATCAGATGCAATCCAAGCATAAAATCATCTAATAAGCCACTAGAAACATTATAGATAATATCAAGCAACAAGACTCAGGCCAATAACCACTTAGCATGTTTACAAATCATCCAAACATGATCCAATTCATACAGTATATGATCAACCATAGGATAAGAACCCTAAATGGATAAATCATCCTAATCAGAACTAGACAGTAACTAGAGAAGTCACTGCCAACATCCAGCATGGGATGAGCGAGCACGTAGAGCACAAGGGGAGAGGAGAAGAACTCACCGAAGGTCCTCGCTGGAGACTAGAAGAGGAAGCAGAGGGGCCGACGTCCATGGCGGCACCGGGAGCACCCCAGAGGGGCGCTGCAATGCATACGACACCACAACGGTGACCAAGAACACACATAGAGGCAAAGAGCATCACCACGACGCGCGACGGCGGCGGCAGCACATGGATCCACGCCAACCCCCAAACCCTAGGGTTCGGGACGGCAACAATCCGTCGCAGGAGAGACCCAGGCTCGAATCCAATTGGATATACAGGACGGGCGTCGTCGACAACCCCCTGTTGCACCACGGTGGTGACCAGAACGGCCCACGGCGGTGGGAATCGCCGGCGGCGATCTCACCGACCACGGGGTCGGGGTCAGAGGAGGAGAGGAGGAGCTCGAGGGAGATAGAGGCAGTAAGGAGTGGGCTGAGTTGGGCCAAACCCTTCGGGGTGATCATTTTTTGTCTATGACTAATGGGCCACTAGGGCCCAATAAGTTTAAGCCAGCCCAGAAATCCTTTCAGGCATGTTTGAATAAAAAGAAAAAGACCAAAATACCACTGTACTTAATTAAATTCTAGAAAATAAAATAAAAGTCCAAAAATTATAAATAAAATATTTTTGGATTCACAATAATCCACACTATCCAAATAAAATAAGATATAAAATTTTAGACATTTAATTTTTATATGAATTTTGTAATTTATATATTTCTTATGGAATTTTACAAAATTATTGAAAGATGATAAAAATAAATAAAAATCACTTTCATTATATATTAATATTGTAGTATTTTTGAAAAATACTAAATAAATATTTAATAACAATTTTAATGTATAATTGATAATTCCTAAAAGAATTATTAAATCAATAAAAGCCAAATAAAAGGGAAATAAAATAAAATAAAATAATTCAATATATGTTATAAATATTAAAAAGTAATATTTATAAATGCTTTATTATTATTAAGAATAACCTTATATAATAATAGAGTAAATGCATTTCAAATTAAATAATGCATTACATTACTTGCATAATCATTTTGCTTCTTTATATATTGTCCTTACCAGGCAATAATGATATTTTTGTAGACATAGAAGCTCAAGGTCCAGTGCAAGCATCAGACTTCACTACCTTGCCACCACATGGCAAGTTCATCACTTGCTCATGTGCTTTGAAGAGACTTTATCAAAGTATTTACAAATTGTGTGTTATCATATATGCTGTAAAAGAAAGAAAATATTATTTTCACAAATAAAGAAATCATAGATATCATCCTAAGTGATGATATAATGGAGCAATAGAACTTAGGGTTCTAGTTGCAAACAATGATTATCAAGTAGGGACTTAATAACCCCTGACATCAGTGATTCTAGCGCCGTATATTACGCGTTAGCCATGAGATTTGGAATGGGACAGAGAAGTCAGTTGTATCTTCTTCCTCTCGCATGAAGCCGGATGTGTAGGTCGTGGCTGTTATCCTCATAGCGTGCATATTAATTGGTAATTCGTAGAGGAAATGTAGCATATGGGTGGGAACCCTCATCATCCCACGATAGTTCTGGCATCTAACGGTTTGTACAAACCATTGCTGTAATTCATTATGTGGGCATGGTGTACACCAAGGAGGCATGCGAGGTCGCGAAGGGGGCAGTGATTGGCTTGGACCAACTACTGGGCCCCACATCATGGAATTGTGGACGGGAAAATACGCCCGATTGTGCAAGAAGGAGTTGATCTCTCATGGGTAAAGTAACGCACCTCTATAGAGTGTAAGAACTGTAACTTGTTACTCCCTGTTCCGGGAAGGAGCTACGAACGCGGCAGGAAAGGAACTCCATGAAAGTTCTGGTCAACCTGTGAAGGCTGATTGTCATAGTTTTTTTCAGAATAAAATCAATCTTTGAAGAAAGATTTACAAAAAATTGCATAGTGCCAAGGATTTATAATCCGAGGTGGTAGTTAGAGCATCAAACTTCCCACCTTGCATATAATGAACTTGTTGGGTAACGCTGTTACTCATTCTTTCCTTTGATCCCTTGCTTAGACTCTGAGGATCCCGAAGACGTGCCAATGTAGGCAGCCGATTGCCAAGAAGATGTGTTCTACGAGGAACCTGATCTGTCCGGAGGTGTTGAAGGAGTGGATTACGAGATCCTCTACAGTGTCGATGATAACGAGTCCAACTAAGTATTCCTAGTTAGAAGTAACCAACAGAGCCGAGCAACATGAACTCTATAGAATAAGCTGCTGAGCTCAACTCCTAGTCGGAGTTGCTACTTTTAAATTCCGCTGAAACACTTTATATTTTGGTTTGTAAGTTGAATCTTTTGGAAGTCTCGAACTTCTGGTATTGTAATAATAATAAAGTGTGTATATTTGTAATATGGACCCACAATGTTTCTGTTGTACCACTCTAAGAGATGTGATATTTACAGAACGGTGTTCTGTGGATGTCATGTCAACGACTATAGTATACTACACATGCAGTGGTATGCTGGGTCACCGCAGCGGTAAACGGCGTTCTAGTCTTCTTGCCCATAAGGCATGGCTCACATGTATCAAATGATTCAAAATTAAGTGATTCCAAAAGTCCATCAGAATGGAGCTTCTTTATGTGTTTAACGCCAATATGACCTAGATGACAGTGCCACATATATGCGGATATATCATCATTAAGTTTAATACTTTTAGCATCAACATTATGAATATGTGTAACACTATTATCGAGATCCAGCAGAAATAAACCATTCATCATCGGTGCATGACCATAAAAGATTTCATTCATATAAATTTAACAATCATTGTTCTCATATTTAAATGAATAACCACTGCGCATCAAACATGATCCAGATACAATGTTCATGCTCAGTGCTGGCACCAGATAACATTTATTCAAGTTTATAACTAATCCTGATGGTAAGTGGAGAGGTAGCGTTCCGACGGCGATCACATCAACACTTGATCCATTGCTAACACGCATCTTGACCTCACCCCTTGCTAGCGGTCGCTTGTTCTGCAGCCCTTGATTCGAGTTACAAATATTAGCAACTGAACCGGTATAAAATACTCAGGTGCTACTGCGAGTACTAGTCAAGTACACATCAATAACATATATATCATATATACCTTTATTTGCCTTGCCGGCCTTCTTGTCTGCAAAATACTTGGGGCAGTTGCGCTTCCAGTGGCCAGTCCCCTTGCAATAATAGCACTCGGTATCAGACTTAGGGCCAACTCGGGGTTTCTTTTCAGGCACGGCAACCGACTTGCCGCCCTTCTTTCCCTTTTGTTTACTCTTCTTGTGTTTCTTGAAACCAGTGGTCTTATTGATCATCAACACTTGATGTTCCTTCTTGATCTCCACTTTTGCAGTTTTAAGCATTGACAGAAGCTCGGGGAGAGAATTCATCATGCCTTTCATATTATAGTTCATCATGAAGCTCTTATAGCTAGGTGGCAGATACTGGAGAACACGATGGATGCCTAAGTCAATGGGAATCATTATTCCCAAGGACACAAGCTTATCAGCGTAACCCGACATCTTGAGTACATGCTCACTTACGGAGTTGTTCTCTTCCATCATGTAGCTAAAGAACTTTTCTGAAGCATTGTAACTCTCTACAGCAGCATGAGTGTCGAAAATCATTTTCAAATCACCCATTGTATCAAAAGCATTGCCATTTTCAAAACTCTTTCAAAGTTCTGGCTCTAGCCCATATAATATGCCGCAATGAACTAAGTTTTGGTCCTCCTAATGAGTCTGAAAGACGTTCTTTTCCTTGTCAGGGGCATCATCAAGTGGTGAGGGGCCTAGCAGCGCTTCTAGAACATATTGCTTTTGTGCAGCAGTGAGGAGAATCCTCAAATTCATGGCCCAGTCAGTAAAGTTGCTACCGTTCGTTGCAAGTTTCTATTTCTCCATGAACACATTAAAATTAAAAGCGGGTGGTGCCATCTACAACAGAATTTGTAAAGTTTAGACTAAGTTTATGATAGATTGAGTTCAACTAATCCACATTATGAATGAACTCCCACTAAAAAACGACATCCCTCGTGCCTTTTTGGTGATTACATGAACCAAATCCACTACACCAAGTCCGATCATCACGTGAAAGAACATGTTGGACCCCCATGTGTGGTTTTGGTAATTAATGACAATCTTTATAGACTAATGTGTGTATTAAGTTATACTTGTTGGATTTGTCCATTGGCATCGCTTGGAGCATGTGTTGGCTTCAAGGTCGATGAAATGCAAAGAAGATATGTTGGGGAAGCTCAATATGCGAGGTCGATGATGAAGAATTAAGAAAGGCGTTCCATCTTGAGAAGGGCAAGATCATCTACATCGAGCTCAAGTGGAATGCTCAAGTCAAAGGTATTATCTTGATAGGTTTTCCCTTTTGCCGGTCTCTTGTTGTGTGTAGGAGACCGGGTTTAGGATAGATAACCGTACTATCAAGAGGGGCTCTCGTATGAGTAATTCGGTCACATCGTTCGGAGAGAGCTCAAACCTTTGCATACTTGCATCATCGTATTTGGTTTTTAGTTGGTCTTATCCATGTGAGGATATAGAGCTTGTGGTAATCTCCATTAAAGCTCTTCTTCATCAAAATCGGATCTTCCGTTCGTATCTTGTTGCGATTTTGATTTATGCGGTTTTTCGGTTTCTCACCAAGTGAGGTATCTCACATTATATTACTTGATACATTCTCACTTGGTGATAACAAATATTTCCGTTTAAAAGTTATGACCGTTTGAATATTTTCCGTTTTAATTGAAACAGTAAAAGAAAATTTGGGCCGAGCGGTACTACCGCAGCCCAGTACCGCTCGTGCCTGGCGCGCGCAGCCCACTTCAGTCTGGCCCGGTACCATTTTCCGGTCCTACCGGACCGGCCCGGTAGTACCGCCCGGGTGGGCCGGTACTACCGGCCGGCCCAGTTTATTTGCCCAGAAATTCCCAGCCCAGCTACTCGTGGCGCTGCTTCCATCGCCGCCAGATCCTTTTCGCATCTTTGTGGTCCCACCCACCGCCGCCCGCCGGTGGCTCGCTGCGCTCTACTCGTCGCGCTTTCCCGCATGCATCTTTGCCGCCGCTGCCCGCTGCTGCCGCCATTGCTTGCTGCTTGCAGCCGCCGCTCCTTCGATTTTGCCTCACGCTTGCCCAGCTGCTGCTCTTTTCTGCGCTAAGACGCTGCGTCGCGTCGTTAACTTTGCTGCTTGCCGCTTTGCTGCCGCGCCGCAGTCGGACCAGCTTCTGCTAGTGGTCCCACTCCCTTGCGTGTCTGGCCTGCCCAGATCTCGCTTGATTTTTTCTAGGCACATGCGGTAGTACCGGTTTTATCCGGTACTACCGGTCCAAACTGAAAAACGCCCCAACGGTCAGATTTTCTGGGGCCGCTATTTAAGCCCTTGCCCATTTTCAGTTTGAATAGCTCCTCTCTTATTTATTAGGCTAAGCTTTGTCCACACTTGCTCTAGATTTTGAATCTTGCCTAATCTCTTTCCCTCCGATGATTCTTGCCCATATTTGAGTGGAAGAGAGAGGAGATCTAGACCCACGTTTTGACCTAACTGATTCATCTCTTTATGAGTGCATCTTTGGGGATCTAGATTTTGGGGGATTGTGTGTCTCTCTTTGATTCCTCCTCTCTTGTTCCCCCAATAGCTTTAGTAGCTTTGTTGGAACTTGAGAGTGAGGGATTTGAGCATCTTTGTGGTGTTCTTGCCATTTGCATTTCGTGCATCGGTTTGAGTTCTCCTCGGAGGATTTGGTTTGAGTTGCTCATTGGAGCTTGTCCCTCTTGGGTTCTTGGAACCCTAGACGGTTTTGTGGCCTTGGTGGCATTGTGGCCTTGGTGGCATTGTTGAGGCCTTTTGTGGCGTTTGTTGGGAGCCTCCAATTAAGTTGTGGAGAAGTGCCCCAACCTTGTGAGAGGTTCCGGTTGCCACCGACAAGTGCACCGATAGTGGAAGCGTGGATCGATCCCGTTGGGGTGAGATTCATCGGAGAATAAGGGAGGCCTTTTGTGGCGTTGGTGGTTTGATACCACCCCCTCTCCAAACGAGACGTACTCCATGTTGGGAGGAACTCGGTAAAATATCGTTGTCCCCGTGTGCCTCGGTTATCTCTATACTCTAGCTCTTTACTTATGCACTTTACATTGTGCTAGCCTTCGTGCTTGAAGTAATATATATCTTGCTATCACTTTGTTGCTTGTATTGTTTAGCATAAGTTATTGGTGCACATAGGTGAACCGTAGTTGTTATAGGTTGTGCTTAACAAAGTAAACACTAGTTTTATTCCGCCTTTGTTGAGCCACTCTAGGAAAAGTTTTAATCGCCTATTCACCCCCCCCTCTAGGCGACATCCGTATCCTTTCATCACATGAGTCGGTGCAACTTCAAAGGCGAGCATCAAATGGGCATCATATCTTCCATATGACTCATGCTTAACCTTTCGGTCTGTGTTCCGAGGCCATGTCTGTACATGCAAGGCTCGCCAAGTAAGAACCTTAGTATTCGCGTGTGTAACAGTCTTACACCCGAAATATGATCGTGGATGCAAGAACACCCGATCATCACGTGATGTCGACGAATCATAATCGGTGCATACTTAAGGAAGGACACATTTTTATCTTGATATCTAAATGAGGGATCATCTTATTATGCTAATAAAACACCAAACAAGCAATATAAGATGCAACGAACATCACATGTTAATAAGTGGAATGATATGGTTCTTGCACTTGATCTCCATCATGTGCATCGTGGTATGATCCTCATCATACCTTTATGTGTAAGGAAAAGGTATATGGAACTTACACATTATGTGTGTTGTAAAAGTATCTACTTATACTTCTACTTACAACATTACCATATCATGACACTAGCCCAACAACAATCTAAACTAGACGCCTCTAATTTATCCATTGCAAGTTTTACATGGCTTAGGGCTTTCGAAGATAGAACCATTCTTACCTACGAACATGAACCACAACGAGGATAACCAAATTGTTGACAACTTGTTGTAAGTTAGATATTGATTATAGTAGGAGAGACAGGCACCCGCTAGCCACTTATGCAAAACTAGTTGCATATCAAGCGAAATAGGTCTCATGTGCGAGGACATGTAAAGTTTGTCCAGGCCGCTTCATCTCACTATGCATCCAATATCGAAAGTATAACTAAGAAGAAATAACATGATCATCATCTCCCACATACTCATATGTGTACTACCCGTGCAAAGCATCTACACATAGATCCGTGATACGGCTTTAGGGTTCGCAGCATAGAAAAAACAATCGTACGATGGGAACAACTATGTACCAAGATCTATCTACTATATACAAGCAATGGGAGGATATACATTTGTAGAGAACATACCCTTGAAGACCGACAAAGCTTAACAAGGTTGAACTCATGGTTGATGTAGACGATCTCTTGCCGATCTCAAGATCGAGAGGAAGTCCTAGCGCCGCAAATCAGTGGCGCATCCGTGCTCGCACACACGTCTAAGGCACCGAGCAACCTCCGCCTCCCCGCTCCAGCGATGCAGCGGAAGCACAACTCTTTCTTGTCGAATAGCCACCGGGAACATGTATCTTGCTAGTCCAAGACCATGGGGGATAAATACTAGAGGGAGAGATCCTTCACGAGGAGGTGTGAGTGAGAAGTGAGGAGGGGGATCCTTTTATAGGAGGAGGGGGAACCCAAGGGGGTGGCCGCCGGCCATGGGGGCTGCCCCCTCTCCTCCTTCATTCATGTGGGTGGAAGCTCCACTCACAAAATGCCCCTTCAATTTTCTCCACCCAAAAACCCACTCAAATTCCCATTAAATTTCCACCAAATTTAATGCAAACTCTCATTAAATAAAACTCCTTTTATTTATTCAGATTTTTGTCAATTACTTTAATTAAAAACATTCACATATAACCCCTTGCTAGTATTTCATTTCACATGCAGAAACACTTTCTGCAATTTCACCTGAAACCAGTTTCGGTATCTAGTGAAATAAATTCATGTGCTTTCTTATTCTTTTTAGCATGAAACTATTTGCTCCAAATGGTGTCGGTATCTCTTAAGTGTTTCACCCTATGGTTCGCGAATAATGCGGACATGATTGAGACTCCTCTCAGATCAATAATCAGAAGTGGGACCTAGAGATCCATACCGACTCCCACACATTCAACGATGACTTTCTTGTGATCGTGAGAACCTTTTACGCTAGTATCTTAATACCTTTATCTCGCGATATATTACATGTACAAGATTCGATCATTGGTATCTCCATACCTAGTTTGATATCGTTACTGACATGTACTCTTTTCTCGTTCCCGTGATATAACATTCTAGTGATCAAATCACTTGCTTGCAAAATAATCAATGTGATATCACCGAGAGGGCCCAGAGCATATCTATCCGTCATCGGGATGAACAAATTCCACTCTCGATCCATGGGCGTAAACATAACACTTTAGTAGTACTGAACCCATCTTTATAATCACCCTGTTACGATGTGACGTTTGATGTTATCAAGATATTCTTCCAGTGTTAGTGATTGACATGATCTCATGGTCTAAGGATTAGGATCATTTCGTATAATGTTATAGCAATATAAACTCAATGAATTTGATCGTAATGCTATACTTTGGATGAATGTTCATCACACCATTCCAATAATATTGTGACCTTGTTATTAACAACATCCAATGTCCATGATCACGAAACCTTGATCATCTTGTTAATCAACGAGCTAGTTTATGAGAGAGGCATAACTAGGAACTTTATGTTTGTTTATTAAACACACATGTATTAACGTTTCCGTATTAATACAATTATAGCATGCAAAATAAACATCTATCATATACTTGGAATATACATAATAACCACTTTATTATTGTCTCTCAGGGAATATTCCCTTCAATAGTTAGATTTGTTTTACCTATAACCCACAAAAAGCCAAAAACACTAGTAGATTTAGATCTATCCCATCACCAATCTCCTCCTTGTATTATCTTTTCAGTTTTTGCATCGTTGAATTTGTGTCTGCATCGTCGTGTCGAATTGCTGGTCTTAGTGTCTCGTCCTGTAGAGTTTCGAGTTCAGGTCACATTAGTCATCGCCGCCATGCTGGTAGATCTCTGCCATTTCCATACATCCACCCCCATATTCCGCCACCATATACCCATACCACCATAAACCCTGACTCCGTCACCACCTTCCTACCGCGACACGGATCCGATATGTTTTCCTGTAGTGGCACAAGTCCGAGTAGAGTTGTTGTTCCCTAGTTAATTTTTTACTTTCCTTCCTTTACGAGTCCGTGCAGTCCTCTAAGTTTGTATTGAGTTAAAGTCCGGTCGCAAGTTCAGAAGGAGAGCAAAAAAGTCTGGTAACGCCTCCGAAATTTTTTCTGGCTATACTAGTTTTCGACCTTAGGGAGCATTTTTCTCCATCGGCCGTTATAGCGATATTTTTTGGGCATATGCACGCTTTCCATAGCACGATTCACAAATTTCGACAAAACTTTTTGGGGCTATCGTGTTTTTAGACCCCGTAGATCAGTTTTAGACACTCGCCATCATAGTGATTTTTTATATCTCGGTTTCTTTTCAGGGAGCCATATCATCATACCATTTCTAGTTGTGTCGCGTCGTGACATCATTGGTGCTCTAGACTCGCGCCTCTAGTACGGTCTAGCCTAGGACCAGCACAGTACCGTCGTTGAGCACCCTTTCAACATTGCTGTGGCATCCCGCAAAACCACTTCTAGAAAATCGCGTTGAATTTGTGCATTGCATCGTCAACATCATGCATTGTTTGCCAAAAACTATGTTTGCAAAGCCCGTTTTGTTTTCTTAAACGCCCCATCTTTATTCAAACATCAAAACCGGGTCCCCGGAATATTTTGTTTTGGCCGCTATCGGTTTGCCAACGGCCCGTTTTAAACAAATAAAATTTATATTATTTTTAGTAGGGGCAGTCGAACGGGCCAACCCGACCCGAACGACCGCCCCAGATTTTTAAAACGGTCCACCCCAAACCAGCCTTGCTAAATCCTAGTCCCACCCAATCTATTCCTACCCACCAACGGCAGACCGCCACCTCACCCTCTCAACCAAACTATACCCACCTGCCACCTCACCTATCCAGCCCCATCTAAATCCTAAATCTACCCACTATCCTACCCACAACCCTGGCCACCTCACTCCCTCCAATAGTATCATGCCACATCACCCTCCCCTTCCCTTCTATCCAACCAGCTTTTGCCACATCACTCTCCCTCTCTTTTCTCTCTCCCTCTCTCACAGCTCACACCCCACCTGGGACCCACCCGTCGCTCTCACCAGGCCCACACTCACTCCCCCCAGCGCCCAACACACGCACGCACCCACGCCTGCCGCTGGGACCCCCGGCCCCACGCCCCCCTGTTCATCTTCTCCCGTGCGCCTCTCCCAACCGCCCAGCTCCGGCCCCCGCCTCGTGCCTCGCTCCCCCCAGGCCGCTCGCGCCCCTGCAACCTCCCTCCTCCGGCGACCGGCCGCCGCCGGCCTTCATGACGCCACACCGCCTCCCTCGGCCCCTCGCCCAGGCCGCCACCACCTCGAGCAGCCATGAGCCTCGCCCGCTAGCACCTCCGCGCCCGCCCGGCGTCCACCTCCGCCCGCCTCCAACCCGAACCCGCCGCCTCGCCTCTCCCGGCGCTCACCGCTCGCCCGCCGTCGTCCCGCTCGCCCCTGCCTCGTTCGCAGCCCGCCGCCAGTCGCGACCTCGCCAGGGCCCCACCCTCGCCGGACCTCCTCGCCTCTCCCAACCTCCGGCCATGGCGCCTCCGTCGCCGCGCGTCGACCTCCACCCCCGCACGCTGCTCCTCCCCGCGCTCAGTACCCCGCCGTCGCTCCTCCGCTGCGGCCGCGCAGCCGGAGCCGCCTCGCCTCCCCCGGCCTCCACCGGTCCGGCCGCGTCACGTCCTCCGCACCGAGCCAGTCCGCCGCCGGGGCGGCCAGCTGCGCCTCCGACCGCAGACCGCCGTCGCTGCTCCGCCCTTCGCGACCTCCTCGGCTCGCCGCTCATCGCCGGCCCGCGGCCACTGCTCCGTCGTCCTCGGCTCGCCGGTCCCGCCGAGCTTCGTCATCATCCCGGCCCAGCTGGCCCGCCTCCGTCGACCAGGCCCGACCAGCCGTGGCGTGCCCCTGAGCCCGCCGCCGGGTCCCCTGGCCCGGTTCTGCCGTCCGCCTATCGTCTCTGCAAGCCCGCAGGCCGAACCCGAAGGTCCCTACGTGAAACATCAAGTGCTCGCCGACACACGAACCGCGACCAGTTCTTCAACGGTACAAGATCTTTCACCGACCACGGTACCGGCCCAAAAACGACCACCGTGACACCAAGGTCGTCTACACCGCGACAAGACCCTCCCGCGAACGCCAAAACCCGAACCGAAAGAACGCCAAGATCGCCGCCTGTACCACAAGTACCGCACCCCGGACACCAAGTACTTCACCCCGAAGCCAAGACCGACTCGGTGGCGCGGGCCCGACAAGATCCTCGCGACAGTGAGACCGGCCCCGTGGAAACCGACAAGACCCCGGCGCGACAAGAACTCCGACAAGGACCATCCGATGCCAAGGTCTTCTTCCCGCACCGATCCTCAGATCGGCGGCGAAGCCGAGAACCCCGACCCGGACACACCAAGTTCTCCATCGAGGAAACCAAGGCCGTCGACGTGGAACCGTAGAACGCCGAGTGCTTCACCCGGACACCGAGAACTTCCCCCTGAAAGCCATGACCGTCGACGTGACCCCAAGTCCCGCACCCGGATGCGCCAAGACCTACCCCCGTTTACCGAGAACGTTCCCGCGAGACCGCTCAGTCGAACCCTGGACCCTGGACCCTGTCGAACCCCGGACCCCCAAGATCGTCGAGCCCCCTAATGTGTGAACCCCTTCCCGGAACCCTATTTTTTATAACATAACAACTGGTTGCATATTTAATTGTCATTCCCACATGCATAGCATTGGTTTGGGGGCCTAAGGCCGATTCACCTAATAATTAAATATGGGGCCCATATGCGGGCAAATCTAGTCTCATATCGGCCTCATTTAAACTTGTGTAGCGAACCGGTATCTTATCTTGCCTTGTTATAACAACATTTAATTTGCGGGGTAATTAAATAACTTGAACCATCTAATTAATGTCGGGACCCCGGTTCCGCCTAATCTGACCTAATTGCATCGCACCTTTGCCATGCCATACATCATACATGCATCATGCCGATCTTCTGCCGTCGTATTAAATATTGCATCCGGTGTTTCTTCTAGTATTTTGGTTCTTCGCGGATAAGGCCGTTGAGTTGATGTGAGCTTCGCCCCGATCTTCGGGAAACACCTTCGACAATGTTTTCAGGCGAGCATCTCCCCCGTTCTACCTATCTTACTTTTATAGTCTTTATTCCCTCCTGTTGATCTATTGCTATCTGTGTTGCGATGCTTTAGTTTCCGTACCTGTGATATCCCCTGCAGCCTTATATTGCCTTGGACACACCCTATTACCTGTTGTTTGGTAGATAGTTGGACTTGCGTGTCGTAGTTGCTTGCTCAAGTGTGGATGTGAGTCGTCATATGCCACAGTTGCTGATGTATTGCCGCATGTTGTTGTTGGAGATGATTCTAGTTACTTTTCGTCACTTTAATTTATGTTTAACAACTAAAATTGAATAAGCAGAGGCATCGGTGGGTGATAGATAATATTTGGTTTCCGAACGCCCACTTGTGTCCCGTAAGACCCCGAGTACTTGATACTTGTTCCTTGTTTTATCGCGCTATCCACATCCGGGAGGTATATGGGACCCCCCTGAGCCAGAGCTTGATTCATTCTTATTTCATGGGGCCACAAACTAGTTTGAGGTTTTATTTACGATCCTGTACTTATGCCATGTTTACCGCTTTATTTACGATTGTGCGAGGAGCACACTGCATTTAGGAAGGCGGAGTGATTACTGGCATCGACAAGCCCAGCCACACTTTCGGTTCCCACGCTTCATGACCATTGGCGCTAACCTTGAGGCCGTCTCGAGCTAGCTTACTGCTATGGTTCTACTCAAAGGGGTGGCCCCCTGAAATATTTCTGAATCCTGTGATTGTTCAGTCGTGAAAGCCTCGTTGGGTTTTTATTTGGTTTTTCCGAGGTTGATCGAGCGTGTGTTGCTATTGGTGCACCCCGGCCGGGTAAAACTTTCTGAAAGCCGTGTCCGCGGATATGGACGACTTGGAGCACAGTATCTCGATCATAGACAAGCATAACTAAAATTTACTGCTATTAATTTGACTTATAATGACTAGTAATCAGCTTCACTATAACGGAATGCCTAATTAATACTGCCCACCATTGCTTGTTTGGTTGTCGTTTGCGACAAATGTATCTGACTAGTAAGTATTGCAACTACAACGAAATGGCTGAATAAAAGTACCAACAACTGCTGGGATTTGGGTTATCTCATGCTATCTGTACCTGATTAGTAATTGTTGCGACTATCACGGAATGGTTAACTAAAAGTGCCCACTGTTTACTTTATCAGGACGGTTATCTATACCTGACTAGTAATTGCTGCAACGATAACCGAATAAGTAAAACTGCCAACTGTGTGAGTTCCTCGGTTGACTTCCTCGTTTGGTCTCGAGGGGGAAACACCAGGATGGGTTTGTTTGGTGTTAGCTTCAGGTTGGATCCGGTTAGGCCATTCTTATCCCTCTCTGATATCCGCCAGTTGTAACGAGTCTCTATAGGTTGTTTAGTGCATGTCACGCCGCCATCCACCATACCTATGTAGGCGAGGACCGCGAATTCTAGCCTCGCCGTGTCTTGGCCTCGATCGACGCTCCTTCTTTGTTTTCGCTTTGCCCTTTGTCGGCACCCCTTTGTTAAGGTGTTTTGAGATCGACGCCGTTAGCGTGGTTACCCTTCCGGCTTGGCTGGCAGGGTTATGGACGCCATTGGTTATTCTTCGTGGCTCTTAGCCCCATTTGTTTCTTGTCCGTAGTCGGACGCCTACCGCTTTCAAGGTGATTTGGATCTTGTACCGTATATCGTATTCTTGACTCTTTGAGTCGCCAATATATATATCTGCTCGGGTCCCATCGAGGACTGTTGTGTAATGTTATTACTTCGTTTTCCACCCGCACGAAAGTGCCTGGTGGGCACCTTTGAATCGTTTCTATGCGGGTTTGGCGGATTTTGCTCAAACTTGCATAGGTCCGATTCTGAGGGTGTTACAATTGCATTGTTGTTTTGATAATTTCTAACCCTCCTTGCTAAGCCTTCCCAGAGCTCCACAAATTTCTCCACGTGCGTTATCTCGACTCCTGGTAATCGCTTGGTGCAATTTTGGGAGACACTGATCTTTGCAGTTTGCACATCGTCTTCCTACAGTTTGGTAAGAACTTGTAAGAGCTTTATATATTGCTTAACGGATTATGCGTGTTGCCACCATATTTACATACTGTAGGCATATATACCTGTTCTTTTGAGGATTATCCATGGCAGATCAACCACTTGACCCCGCGAACATGAAGAACGAAGAGATGCATGCTCACTTCACCAAGCTTTCGGTAGGGCGTGCTCAAAATGTTGATTTAAGACTAGAGGAGTTTGACAACAAGCTCACCAACAACCTCGACAATATCGAAGGACTAGAGAAATCCTTCAATGACAAGCTGGACGCTCGGTTTCAAGAGGTCCTCGAAAGATTACTTGCACATGCACCAGTGCCGGCAAAACCTCGGCCTAGACCTGATAACGTGGGTCGTGCATGTCGCATTCCACTCATGGGTCATACTGCTGGATCGGCTGCTGCGGCACCTCAAGCCGCTACTACTACGGCTGATGCACCACAGGCTTCCAACGCGGCTGTTGCTACGATATTTGAGGAAGATGACAGGAACGCTTATGATTTTGACGATGATGATCTGTTAGAAAAGGAGGTTGAACAACCTCCACGCCCTGCTGGCCGACCCCGAAATTACCACCGCAACGCTCGACCACTGGTACATGATGATGATCATGTTGCAAAGCTTAAATTAAATATTCCACCTTTTGAGGGTAGATATAATCCTGATGCATATCTCACATGGGAATTGTAAGTAGATCAACGTTTTTCATGTTTAATATATCATGAGCATATGCGTGTTAGTTCCGCTACTTGCGAGTTTACTGATTTTTCTTCACTTTGGTGGTCTGAACATTGTGGCTTAAATCCTACTACTATGCATAATACTTGGAATGCTTTAAAAAATTATATGCATGTTCATTTTGTGCCTCCTACTTATCAACGTGATTTACTAAAGAAATTGAGATGTTTAGAACAAGGAAAAAATTCTGTAGAATTGCAAATAGGTATGGTTCAGTGTGGTATTTTTGAGAACTCTGAACAAATGCTTGTTGAAACTTCTATGCATGTTCGTTTCTTTGGTGGGTTAAATAAGGACATTCAAAATATATTAGACTATAAGGAATACAATTCCATCACTTGTTTGTTTCATCTTACTTGCAAATATGAACGTGAAGTGTAGGATTGCCAACCACCATGAAGGAAGACTAATAATTCTACAAGTCGCACATCCTCCTGGACGTCCCGACAATCAGTGCCTTCTTCTCGTGGTCCTCCACCAGCCTCTACCACATCCAAAGCCACCACTCCTACATCAAGGCCTCCTTCAGCTGCTCCTCCGTCGTCATCCAATAACCCTTCTCGTAGTGCTTCTTCTATGGATTTTACGGGAAGGATAAAGGATATACAATGTCACAAGTGCTCGGGATATGGTCATATTGAGCGAATGTGTACAATGCAGCGTGTTATGTTGGTACGTGAAGATGGTGAATATTGATTCAGCTAGTGACTTTGATGAAGACACTTTGGATCTTATTGTTGCACTAGATGGAGATAATTCTAATTCTGAAGAAGAAACGGAGGTCATGGGAGCTGAAACTGCTGATCAATACAAAAGTCTAGTTCCACAATATGTGTTGAGTGTGCAATTGAGCCAAGCTGAACATGATCAACGCCATAACTTTTTCAAACGAGAGGCGTTGTTAAAGAGAGAGCTATAAGGATCATTATTGATGGAGGGAGTTGCAATAAATTGGCTAGTGCTGATATGGTGGAGAAGCTTACTCTACCTACAAGACAACACACTCATTCATATTACATTCATTGGTTTGAGAGTTCTCGCAAGATCAAGGTAACAAGAACGGTACACGTGCATTTTACTATTGGTACATATTCCGATTTTGTTAATTGTGATGTTGTGCCCATGCAAGCTTGTTCTTTGTTACTTGGTAGACCTTAGCAATTTGATAGAGAATCTGTTCATAATGGTAAAACTAATCATTATTCTCTTATGCATAGTGGAAAGAAAACTGGTCTTAAACTATGACTCCAGAACAAATGTTAAAAGATAATCTTGCTCGAGCTAGTAGAGCTAAAACTGAAGAGAAAAACAAAAGTGAGAATTAGATAGTTGCTCCTGAATTTGTGCCACCTAAGACCACTAAATCTGATTCTAAACATGTTACTGAAATTCAATTGAAAATTCCATGTATGCTTGCAACTAAAATTGATATTGTTGAACTAAATGTGCACACTATTCCTTATTATGCAATTGTTTGCAAATAGGTTTTCTTTTCATTTGAGGATATGCCTCCCTCTTTGCCACCTACGGTTTCTAACCTTTTGCAGGAATATGCGGACGTTTTCCCACCTGAGATGCCACCAGGACTACCGCCTATTAGAGGAATTGGGCACCAAATTGGTCTAATTCCTGGTGCCACATTGCGCAATCGCACACCATATCGCCAAATCCGGAGGAGACGAAGGAGATACAACGCCAAATTCAGGAATTACTAGACAAGGATCATATTCATGAGTCTCTTAGCCCATGTGTTGTTCATATTATTTTGGTACCTAATAAAGATGGTTCGTCGCGCATGTCTACTGATTCTAGAGCTATCAATAACATTACTATTTGTTACAGTCATCCTATATGATGTTTAGATGACATGCTTGATGAATTGAGTGGTTCTACTATGTTTTCTAAGGTTGATTTGCATAGTGGCTACCACCAGATTCGTATGAAATTAGGGGATGAATGGAAAACAACATTTAAAAGTAAGTTCAGTTTATATGAGTGGTTATTAATGCCTTTTGGTTTAACTAATACGCCCAACACATTCATGAGATTAATGAATGAAGTTTTATGTGCTTTTATTGGACGTTTTGTGGTAGTCTACTTTAATGATATTCTGATTTATAGCAAATCGTTAGGGGATCATTTGGATCATTTTCGTGATGTTTTAAATGCTTTATGTGATGCAAGTTTATTTGGTAACCTTGAGAAGTGCACCTTTTGCATCGATCGAGTTGCGTTTCTTGGCTATGTTGTTACATCACAGGGTATTGAAGTGGATCCAGTCAAGATTGAAGCAATTGAGAATTGGCCGCAGCCCAAGACGGTCACACGAGTGAGGAGTTTTATTGGCCTCGCAGGTTTTTATAGGCGTTTTGTCAAAGATTTTGGATCAATTGCCATGCTGCTGAATGATCTTACAAAGAATGATGTGCCCTTTGTTTGGGGAGATGGACAACAACAAGCCTTCATGATATTGAAAGGTAAGTTAACACATGCTCCACTACTCCAACTTCCTGATTTTAATAAAACTTTTGATCTTGAATGTGATGCTAGTGGAATTGGTTTGGGAGGTACGTTATCGCAAGAGGGAAAACATGTTGCATATTTTAGTGAGAAATTGAGTGGGTCTTGTCTGAACTATTCTACTTATGATAAAGAATTATATGCGTTGGTTCGGACATTAAAAACTTGGCAACATTATCTATAGCCTAAAAATCTGTTATACATTCTGATCATGAATCTTTGAAGCATATTCTTAGTCAAGCTAAGCTGAATCGTCACCATGCGAATTGGGTTGAATTTATTGAGTATTTTTCTTATGTTATCAAACACAAAAAGGGTAAATATAATGTTATTGCTGATGCTTTGTAGCGCCGTTATACTTTGTTATCTCAACTTGACTTCAAAATATTTAGATTTGGAAACTATTAAGGAACAATATGTGCATGATGCTGAATTGAAAGACGTGTTGCAGAATTGTAGAGATGGTGGAACATGGAATAAATTCGTCTTCAAATGATGGATTTGTGTTCTGCACTAACAAACTATGCATCCCAGTTAGTTTTGTTCGTTTTTTGTTGTTACAGGAGGTGCATGGAGGAGGACTGATGGGTCACTCTAGTGTAAATAAGACGGAGGATGTTCTTGCTGCACACTTCTTTTGGCCACACATGCATCGATATGTGGAGAGATTCATGGCACGCTGCACTACTTGTCAAAAATCAAAGTCTTGCCTTAATCGACACGATTTATATATGACTCTTCCTGTTCCTAGTGTTCTTTGGGAGGATATTTCTAAGGACTTTGTTTTGGGGTTGCCTCATACACAGAAGGGGAGGGATATCATTTTCGTTGTTGTGGATCGGTTTTCTAAAATGGCACACTTTATTCCTTGTCACAAGACTGATGATGGTGCACATATTGGTAGTTTGTTCTTTCATGAAATTGTGTGTTTACATGGTGTGCCAAATACTATTGTTTCTGATCGTGATAATAAATTTCTTAGCCACGTTTAGAGATGTTTATGGGCTAAGTTGGGGACAAAATTGTTGTTTAGTACTACATGGCATTCCCAAACTGACGGACAAACTGAAGTAGTCAATAGAACTTTGTCTACTATGTTGTGGGCTATGTTAAAGAAAAATTTAAAATTGAGGGAAGAGTGTTTACCACATATTGAATTTTCTTATAATCGTTCGTTGCATTCTACCACAAAGATGTGCCCATTTGAGATTGTGTATGGTTTTGTTCCTCGTGCACCTATTGATTTATTGTTATTACCTTCTTCGGTGCAAAATAATTTGGATGTGACACAACATGCTGAAATGATATTAAAATTACATGACACTACTAAAGACAACATAGAACGCATGAATGATAAGTATAAACTTGCTTGGGATAGAGGGAGAAAGCATGTTATGTTTGATGTTGGTGATCTTGTTTGGTTACATTTGCGCAAAGATCGTTTTCCTGATTTGTGTAAGTCTAAGTTAATGCCACGTGTTGTGATACGTCCAAAACGTATCCACTTTCCCGAACAATTTTGCTATTGTTTCTCCTCTAACTTGTGTGATTTGGATACAACTAACACGGACTGACGTTGTTTTCAGCAGAATTGCTTTGATGTCTAGTTTTTATGCAGAAAATCAACTTTCAGGAAAAATCCCGGAAAATATCACAAAACTTCTATTTTACCAGAAGACTCACGGAGCTAGAAGATGAGACAGAGGAGGACCACGAGGGGGCCACACCCCCAGGATGCACGGGCCAGCCCAGGCCGCGCCTGGGGGAGGTGTGGCCACCTTGGGCACCCCCTCGGTATCCCTATTCTCCTACATAAAGCCTTCTGACCTAAAAATAGAGAGGGGTTCGACATTTTTTCAGATAGAGTTCCGCTACGCCGTCACCACCAGAAACCGTGATTCGGAACCAGAAACTCTGTTCTAGCACCTTGCCGGGACAGGGATTTGGAGGAGATCATCACCATCAACATCATTGACGCCTCTCCATCAACCATCCATGTTTCCCCTATCCATGAGTGAGTAATCCCTGTTGTAGGCTATGGGGATGGTAGGGATTGGATGAGATCTATCATGTAATCGAATAAGATTGTTAGGGCATGGTGCCTAGTATCTTTATTAGTGCTATTTGACATTAGGACTTGTTGTGCTTAAGGCTTGTCACTAGGGCCCGAGTGTCATGATCTTAGATCTGAACATGTTATTGAACCATGTTGATAGTATTTTTTGTGATATTATCTGCAAGTTGTTTACACATATTATTGTCCGGAACCAAAGGCCCCGGAGTGACAGAAATTGGGACAACCGGAGGGAATGGCTGTGATATGAGGATCACATGTGTGTCACGGAGTGTTAATGCTTTGATATGATACTCTATTAAAAGGAGTACCTTAATTTCCAATAGATTTCCTTGAGGCCCCGCTGCAACAGGCTGGCAGGACAAAAGATGGTGTGCAAGTTCTCATTGCGAGCACGTATGTGATATCCTGGCGCATGGCTCAATAGGATTGATAGAAAACCCATACCAACAAGTTGCAACTTCTTTTCCGAAAGCTCATTCGAAAAGAACTCTAAGGTTAAGCGTGCTTGGCCTAAAGCAATTCTAGGATGGCTGACCAACTGGGAAGTGGGTACCGGGTGCGCACGAGTGAGGACAAAGTGCGCAGAAAAGACTAGTGTTGGTTTGTGGGGTTAGTCTAGAGATCCTATTGAGCTGCCAGAAGTGGCAGCCGTCGGTCCAGAGTGACCGGGGGTGTTACAAGTGGTATCAGAGCCGACCCTCGCGGTTACAAGGGCATGTGCGGGTCAGTGGTGGACATGTGTAGCATGGCGCGTGTGCCCCGGAGTGGACACAGCATGGCAATGTGTCGGCACTGGACGCACAGACGTGTGTCAAGAGGGGACGTTCCTGGCTTGTGGTTGATCGACGAGGACGTCGATCTTCTAAGGGTGGGTGTATGTGATATCCTGGCGCATGGCTCAATAGGATTGATAGGAAACCCATACCAACAAGTTGTAACTTTTTTTCCGGAAGCTCATTCAAAAAGAACTCTAAGGTTAAGCATGCTTGGCCAAGAGCAGTTCTAGGATGGGAGACCGACCAGGAAGTGGGTACGGGGTGCGCACGAGTGAGGACAATGTGTGCAGAAAATACTAGTGTTGGTTTGTGGGGTTAGTCTAGAGATCCTATTGAGCTGCCAGAAGTGGCAGCCTTCGGTCTAGAGTGACCGAGGGTGTTACAACGTATGACTATATATGGAACACATGCCTATGATTGTTTAGTACTTGGATGCTTTATCTTATTTATCTGCAAATACCCTAGATCTTGATATTACATGAATAGTCTTGTCCATGCAACGCCCGTCCATCCATCCCTATGTCTACCACACTCATATCCTACTGTTTGATACTATTGTTACTACTGCCTTTGTTTTACTGTTGCTGTTACTTTTCTATTGCTACTGATAAACTACTGTGAGCAAGACTATTTCCAGGTGCAGCTTAATTGACAACTCAGTTGTTAAGGCTTATAAGTATTCTTTGGCTCCCCTTGTGCCGAATCAATAAATTGGGTTATACTACCCTCGAAGACTATTGTGATCCCCTATATTTTTGGGTCATCAAGACTATTTTCTGGCGTCATTACCAGGGAGCATAGCTTTATTTGTAAGTTCACTTGGATATATTATTGTTCGCTGCTCTCCTTTTCATCATGGGAAAGTCTCGTGATGGAAATTTTCCTATTTTACCATCCACTACAAGAAGAGGTATAGTCCTAAACACCTCTGCTGCTCTTGATTCACCATCTGTTATAAGTAAGCTTCTTACACCACCACATACACATGCTACACACATTGCTACTACTGCTGAATCTAAAATTGCTTCTGATGCTCATGATGTTACTTCTACTATGCTTGATGAGAGTGCTTCATTAGGTCCTTTCCTAGATGCTACTATTTCTAGAACTATATTGGGAAACACTGAAACTCCTAGTGAAGACACTATTACTCTTGTTAGCTCACCTGAGTCTAGAGAAAGCTATGATATTAACGATGGTTACATTAAAATGGCTGATGAATTTATTGAAGAATATCGGAACACACGTGGTGCTAGTGCTATTAGGAGTCTCCTTGAGAAACGTACTATTATACCTAAATTATCTCTTGATGCTAAGTTTGACACTTCTCCCATAGACATTAAAGATAAATATTACGATTTCTCTCTTGATTTATCATATATAAACATTGTTGAGAAATAACCTTTTTGTGGGACTGAGAATGAAAGGGCTATGGCACATATGACTGAGCTTTCTACTATGAGTGCCTTATTTTCTGATGATGTTAAGATGTTCACCTACGTTGTTGCTAAAATTTTCCCTTTTTCACTAAAAGGAGAAGCTAAAGCTTGGTTTAATAGTTTACCTCCTGGATCCATTGATAGCCCTGATTGCTTGATTTCTACTGTCTTTCAGAAATATTTCCCTCTAGTGCTAGACATGCTGTTTTGCAAAAAACTTTTTGATTTTAAACAGGGACAAGAGGAGAAATTGTCTGAGTCATGGACAAGGTTTTGTGCCTTGATTCATGCACATCCTGGATGTCCATTACCTAAAAATGAGCTTCTTGATATATATTATAATGGACTAACTGATGAATCTAGGACATACCTGGATAGTTTTTCTGATTGTGTTTTCAGGAAAATAACTCTTGTAGAAGTTGAAGAATTAATGGCTAACATAAGCAATAATTATGATGATTGGACTACAACTGAGCCAATTACACATGAGCCTACTACACCTGAACCAATTGTGACTCAACCAACTCCAACACCAACACCAAAGAAGAGGGGAGTGATTGAATTAAACGATGAAGTGATGAAAGAAGCTAAGAAATGTCTTAAGGAGAAGGGTATTAGATCTAAAGATGTGAAAAATCTACCTCCTATAGAAGAATTATGTAAGACAATCTCCCACTCATCCACTATTGAGGTACACTCTCTCCAACATTTTGATGAAGGTGATATTCCCTATGGTAAACCTCCTGATCAATGCTTAGAGGAACTTGATACTTTTATTGTTAAACAAGGTAATTTTAATAAACAAGTTCAAAATCATTTATTGGAAAACTCTAGAGCTATTAATGAGTTGAAAGATATTGTGGGAACAACTGCTAATGATATTAAAATGCTTGTTAAACACTTCCAAATGGTTCAAACCCAAATTGATCAACTTGCTAAAGTACAAAAAGATATGCTAGTTAATGCTTCTGGAGATAAACATGCTTATGAAATTAGAACTAGGAGTGGTGCTACCACTCAGGATCCCTTATATCCAGAGGGACATCCTAAAATAATTGAGCAGGATTATCAACAAGCTGAAAATAGAGGTACTTCTTCTAAGAGAAATAAAAAGAAACATTAAACAGTTGAGAAACCTTCTGAACCTTCTATAGATCCTAATAGTATATTTGTCTCTGATGCTGAAACTGAAAGTGGTAATGATAACAATGATGCTCCTGATAAGGAAGAAATTGAATAAGAACCTGAAAAGCACACTAAGAACACTAAGTACACAAAGGAAGATTTTATTGCAAATAAACAAGGTAGTCAAAGAGAACCTTGGGTGCAAAACCAATGTGCTTTACTAATAAGAAACACAAGTCAAAGGAAGAAGAACACTATAACAAGTTTTGTGAGTGGATGAAACCTTTATTCTTGCAAATTCCTTTGACTGACGCTATTAAGTTGCCTCCTTATTCAAAGTATATGAAGGATATTGTCTCTAATAAAATAAAGATTCCTAACGAGGAAATTCCTACTTTGCTTGTTAATTATTATTTCAATGGTAAGGTTCCAAAGAAACTTGATGATTCAGGTATTCCAACTATTCCTTGCTCTATTAAAAATAATTATGTTAGAACTGCTTTATGTGATTTGGGAGGTGGAGTTAGTGTTATGCCTTTTTCTCTCTACAAGAGACTTCAACTAGAGAAATTGATACCAACTGATATATATATTTACAAATGGCTGATAAGTCTACTACTATTCCTGTTGGTATATGTGAGGATGTTCCTGTTCAAGTGGCTCATAATTGCTTGGTTTTAACTGATTTTGTTGTGCTTGAGATGCCTGAAGATGATAATATGTCTATTATTCTTGGCAGACCCTTTCTTAATACTGCAGGTGCTGTCATCAATTGTAATCAAGGAGAAGTAACTTCTAATATCAATGACAAAGAGCATACTATCTATTTCCCAAAGAAGATTGATAAAAGTTATGGCTTAAATTCAATTGAAAATATTGAGAGCATCAAATTTGGAGAAATATATTGTCCCATCCCACAAGAAAATTTTGAAACTATTATGATTGGGACTATTGCTATCAAGTTTGAGGTAACATAATCATTTTGTGAAATGCAAAGTTCTGTTTCATATGAAATTGTTTTGGTAACAACACTTGATCAACCTTGTTAACAAAGGGATTTTAATGGACAAAACAATGCTTTCATAATGGTTATACCTGCTCACCTTTTTTTCTCCTTTCCAAGCTTTGCTCTTCGTCTTTTTCGTCTTATTTTTGCTAGTTGCTTGCTTTTTAGAGTGTAGAACTTCTGTAGTTTTGGTTTTGGTTTGCTTTTGTGTCTTTCAAAAATCTTTTTCTGCGACAAAATCAATTTTCATAACCTGAAAATTGGCCAAAAATAAAGTTTCCCAAAAAATTCCAGAAAATTCATATTAAATGTTTTCATGAAAAAAGGGGCAGAGGGGCACCTGGAGTGACCAGGGGGCCCAACCAGGCCTGCACACCCCCTGGTGGCGCGGCCAGCCCTAGAGCGCGCCTAGCCCAGGTGTGGTCCATCCCTGGCCCTCCACTTAGCCTCCTTCCAGCCACTTCTTTCTCTCTGCTGAAAAACACCGGAAAATTATCAAAGCTTGAGTTCTTGTTGTTCTTGCTCCCGAATTTAGATCTCCTTGCTCAACCCATCTTTGCTACTGATTTTTTGAGGGATTGCTCTTTGGTATGTGCCTCCTCCGCTTGTCCAATTAGAATTTTGATTGCTTGATTATATCTTGAGTATTTTGCTACTATAGGTGACAGGTTGTGTGAGCTTGCATGCTTGTTCTATGCTTAGAGATTTCATTTTCGTGCATGTTTAACCCTCTAGCAAGTTCCTATAGTAGTTCCCCTTCATTTATCAACATGGAAATCACTTGGTTTGATGTTTGTCTAAAAAATTCAGAAAAAGGGCCATGGACAACCGTAACTTTGGAGAAGTGTTTGAAAGTGATGCACCTAGGAGGACAAGGCCTTCGAGATCCGCCTTTCGAGCTAGGCCATCATACAACAAAGATCTTATTATGTCGCGCTTTGGTAATGAGGGAGATGAGGGGGATGTGCACCCTTCTACCTTCCCTTGTTTTACCTTTTTGCAAGCTGCGGGGATCCTCGATTATTTCCTAACTCTTGTTTAGAGGGTTGTTTTAACCAATTATATGCAGGATGAGAGTGAGCAATACGCTTTCCTAACCAAAACTTTTGTGGAGAATTTCACTTTTACTAACACACTTTTCAGGACAGATGTGTCATTCAAAATATATGATAGGCCTATCACTGTAAGACCCCACCTTTGTAAAGGTAAAGGTCCCTGTGATTGCAATGCTAGTCCCTGGATCAATTGCTAGCATCCACAGTTTAAGATGAAGTACACAGAAACAAAGGTCATTATTACATCATCATTCCAGAGATAACATAGTCTTTTACAACTCCATATCCATAGGCTAGTACAAGAGTTTAACTTTAACAATATAAATAAAAGTCTTCATCTTCATGTGCCACGGGCAAGCATGTTGACTGTAGACTCATAACCCTAATCCTCATCAGAGTAACCTGCAACATCACAAGTTACAGCCACAGTGGGTCAATACATTGGAATAGTATTGGCAAGTGATACCTTAGTAGAATAATAGTATCTAGATTCTACATGAATTTGGCTAAGTGTAGCTTAGGCTTGCTTTGCTCAAAATAGGTTTTACCTATCAGTTGAAAAGACTAAGGAACCACCAATAGACATTGGTGAACCTTCACCCTTGTTCAACCACAAGTTTTTAACTTAGAAATTGGGATGAGGAGATTATTGATAGCTTCCATGTCTTGATGCTCAAATTGTCCTTTTCCGGGGACACGGCTAAGTACTTAGTTTATTCCTTCTGCAGAGGTGGTGCACTTTCCCCACAAGACTTGATTTTCATCAAGACAGGACCTTTTAGAAGCCTTCCCTTAGACCAAAATAGACGCGCTCCAAACCTATCATCCCCTACCACCAACTGTCTATTTGGCTAAGTTATTGCAACCTATATGATCCAGGCAGAGCCCATAATGCCATGTGGCTGCACTAGAAGCTTCTTAACATATGGAATCTCAAATCCCTTTGTTCCTGGGTGGCATTCCACAAGTGAGATACACAGGGTAGACCATTGGAAAATGGGCCCTGGTAACCACTCAACCAAAATCCACCAAGCAATTACCATTCCACCTAGGTGTTTCATTCACTTAGTTGTTTTATTAAGAAAAAACATAAGTCAAAGACTTAGCAATATTTTTCCACAGCATGTATATATTCCACCCTTGGTTGCTACTAGCTAGGCTAAGCATGGCAATAGCAAGTATCTTAACTTAGATAAAATTCTAACAATTCTACAACTACTAGGATTTTCCAAGCATAGCATATAGATACTTAGCAAAAATTATCATGCAAGCCCTATACAAAATTTTTATAATGCATAGTTAAAATATTGGGACAAAAGTATGAAGCACCACTTGCCTTGGTAGTTGGGGGAGTAACAACAATCCTCACAGTCACAATCACCACTAGCACCAAAATCTACACATAAAATGATAGCACCAAATTCATATTTCATATAAACAAGCAAAAATATATGAATGCATGCAAATGCCATGTGATGATTTTTATAAACCAAACAAGACAAGTAAAACAGTACTGATCAATAAACTAAACAACTATACTCCAAATAAACTTAATTTGGCCTTTAAAACATTTTCCAAATAATTTTTATACACAAAATAGGACTACAAATTTTTCTGCCTAAAAATCCATTTTAACATAGGAAAAATACAAAACTAAGCCCATAGATGTGTAGGATTTCTTTTTGTGATTCCAATGGTATATTATTTGCATTTTTTGGATAAACATAACAAAAGTTATTGAATTTACAAATTTGAATATCTAATAGATGAAATTCCAGATTTTAAATCTAAATCTAGCCACGCGACGCTTCTTGATTGAACGGTACCGCTTCGTGCGGATCAGGCTCTCTGGATCGTCAGATTTAAAGTGCATCACACGGCTCATATGGATTCGTACCCCTTCACTTAAGTCATATATCATATGCGTTGGATCTAGATCTAACGGCCCAAATCGAACAGACCAAAAACGAGCGGCGCTGCGATGGTGGCTGGCGGCGGCGCGCTCGGGCAGTGATGCTTCCGGCGATACAGGAAGCGAGGAAGTTAGTGGAGTAGCTCACCGAGTTCGCGTGACGTCGCTGATGCTCGAGGTGGTCTTCGTTGGCGAAGGGGCACTCGAGGACGTCAGGGATTTATCGCCAGAGTTCGCGAAGGCGTCAGGTACGTGATGTCGTTGTCGGGGACGAGCTCCTGGGGTGCAAGTGATCAAGGCAATGCGTCATGAGGGTGCGCAAGTTCTCGAGGGTCGCAGGGGTACTCACCAGAACTCGAGGGGTGCTCGGGGTTGGCGTCAGTAGCTTGCCGGAGTTGGAGCAGGAGGCGGTGGCGTTCAGGCGATGACGTTGTCGACGATAAGGGGCACGCGCGGACGAGCTAGTGCTACTGGGAAGTGCGCAAGGCGAGGTGGAGTGTGATAATGTGGACCAGGAGCAGAGGGGTGGTCGGGGTTGGCCGGAATCGGCGTTGCAGCTCGTCGGAGCAGCGGGGTCGCGGCGAGGAATTCTCGCAGCTTGGGGGCGCTCAGGGCTTGGGGTTTGGGGGAAATGGAGAGTGGGCAGTGGGGGTTTAAATATCGAGGATGAGCAGGGCAATTACGCCGGAAATCAAGCGTAATCAATCGAATTGATTCGGGGAGGAAACGGCAGAGAGGCGTAGGTCCTCCGGCGCGAGATTGACGATGAGGTTGACGTGAAGTGGGTCCGGGGCATCAGCGAGTGGGTGTGCGCGGGTGGAGTGATAAACAGAGAGAGTGGGGAACCCCGGGTGGGCTGGCTAATGGGCTGGTTCTGCTGTTGGGCCTGATTGCTGGCGCTGGCCTTTTCTTTATTCCTTTCTCTTTTTCTTTTTCCAAATGATTTTCCAGGAATCCTTTTCAAATGATTTCAAATGAGTTTGAATTCAAACTCTTTCTGGGTTTTTGTAAAGTGAAACATGCACATATTTGTGTATAAAACATTGCTGTTCACTCAAAATTACATTGGACATTAGGTTTAAAAATAAAATCATGCCTTAATTAATTATTTGTAGTAGGCATAAGAATGGTTTTGAATTCATATTTTGTTTTGAAAACATTGACCAATCTTTGGAAATATCAATCAAACCTATGTTCAAACCTTTTCTGGTTAAAACAAGTATTCTTATGTTATAGAATGGAAATAAAGCCATTGTTTTTCCTACATAAAATAATAGACAACAATTTGCTTCTGTTTTTAAATCTTATTTGAAAATGATCCTAAATGTTTATGAATGCATGAATGATATGTGAACTTTATAAATCATGATTTTTGGGATGTTACAAATCTAACACCCTTAAGGTGAATCTCGCCCTCGAGATTCGGATTGGCTGGCAAATAGGTGAGGTTGGTCTTTCCAAAGACCATCTTCTCTTTCCCAGGTTGCTTCTTCTTCGGAATGATGGTTCCACTGAACTTTGCAGAATTTGATAGTCTTTGTCCGTGTAACTCTTTCTGTAGTCTCAAGAATCTTGATAGGTTTTTCTTCATAAGTGAGATCACTTTCCAATTGGACCTCTTCCAAAGGTATAGTATCCTTCAAAGAAGTCTCTTCCATCTCTGGATGGCATTTATTTAGCTGACTCACATGGAACACATTGTGAACAGCAGCCAATGATTCAGGAAATTCAATCTCATATGTCACTTCTCCTTTATGACTCAGAATCTTGAATGGTCGAACATATCTTGGGGCTAATTTTCCTTTGACTCCAAACCTCTTCACTCCACAAAGTGGTGATACTCTAAGATAAGCTCTATCACCCACCTCATAGGTGACTTCCCTACGCTTGGGATCTGCATAGCTATTTTGTCGGGACTGTGTTATCTTCAATCTATCCTTTACTAACTTGACTTTCTCTTCAGCTTCCTTGATTAGTTCTGGCCCGAACAAGTTTCTTTCTCCAACGCCATTCCATAACAATGGTGTAGTACACTTTCTCCCATAGAGAAATTTCAAACGGTGCCATCTCAATACTGGCTTGATAGCTGTTGTTGTAAGAGAATTCTGCGTAAGGCAGACTTTCATCCCAACTAGCTCCATAATCTAGGGCACATGCCCTCAACATATCCTCTAAAATCTGGTTGGTCCTTTTTGTCTGTCCATCAGTCTGGGGATGAAAATCAGTATTGAATTCCAATCTCATTCCCAATGACTCATGTAGTTGCCTCCAAAAATGTGAAGTGAATTGAGTTCCCCTATCAGACACAATACTCTTGGGTACTCCATGCAGACACACAATCCTATTCATATAGATCTTGGCTAACTTAGCACTTGTATAGGTTGTCTTCACGGGTATGAAATGAGCCACTTTAGTTCGGCGATCCACTACGACCCAAATAGAATCGTATCCCGATCTAGTCCTTGGCAGTCCAGTGATGAAATCCATGCCAATCTTGTCCCACTTCCAATCAGGAATAGGTAGTGGTTGTAACAATCCTGCTGGTTTCTGATGTTCCGCTTTCACTCTACTACATACATCACACAAAGCAATATGTTCGGCGATGTCCTTCTTGAGATTATTCCACCAAAATCTTTCCTTCACATCCATGTACATTTTGGTGTTACCCAGATGAATGGAATACGGGGAGTTGTGTGCTTCCTATAAAATTAGTTTCCGAAGCTCCAGATCTTGCAGAATGGAGATACGTTTTCCATACCATAAAGTACCATGTTCGTCTTCATGGAATCCTTTGGCTTTTCCCTTACCAATCTTTTCCTTAATCTCTTCAATTTCCTTCTCCGTCTTTTGGGATTCCTTGATTTTGTCCAACAAGGTGGGTTGAACATCCATTGACATGAGATGTCCCTCAGGCACTATCTCCAATCTGAGATCCTTGAATTGGGCACACAAATCATCTGGCAATTCTCCCTTAGTAAGGCCATTCACATAAACCTTACGGCTTAACGCATCAGCTACAACATTTGCTTTACCGGGGTGGTATTGTAGACTCAAGTCATAGTATTTGATGAGTTCCAACCATCTTCTTTGTCTCATGTTGATTTCTTTCTAGGTGAAGATATACTTCAAACTTTTGTGATCTGTGAACACTTCACATCATTTTACCAAAAGATAATGTCTCCATGTTTTGAGTGCATGGACAATAGAGGCTAACTCCAAATCATGAGTAGGATAATTCACTTCATGAGTTTTGAGTTGTCTCGAGGCATAAGCCACAACTTTCCCTCCTTGCATTAAAACTGCACCTAATCCTTGATGAGATGCATCACAATAAACTTGGAAATCCTTCTCCAAATCAGGCAGACATAAGACTGGTGCTGTCACTAGTCTCTTCTTCAACTCTTGGAAACTGAGTTCACATCCTTCAGTCCAATCAAATTTCTTATCTTTCTTTAGTAACTCCGTCATTGGCTTAGCTACTTTTGAGAAATTCTCAATGAACCTTCTATAGTATCCTGCCAAGCCAAGGAAACTACAAACTTCTTTCACTGACTTAGGAGATTTCCACTCAGTTACAGCTGACACTTTTGTGGGATCAACTGCTACACCATCTCCTGACACAATGTGTCCAAGAAATCCAACCTCATTCATCTAGAATTCACACTTTCTAAATTTGGCATACAGTTTATGCTCTCTAAGCTTCTCAAGTATCAAACGCAAATGTCCTTCATGCTCTTCATTGCTCTTGGAGTAGATCAAAATGTCATTGATGAAAACGACAACAAACTTGTCAAGAAACTCCATGAACACTTTGTTCATCATATTCATGAAGTAGGCTGGTGCATTGGTCAAACCAAATGGCATCACGGTGTACTCATACAATCCATACCTAGTGGTGAAAGCATTCTTAGGTATGTCTTGTTCCCTTATCTTTAGCTGAAAGTAGCCTGATCGGAGATCAATCTTTGAGAACACACGGGCTCCTTCTAGCTGATCAAACAAGTCATTGATTCTGGGCAAAGGATACTTGTTCTTGATAGTCACCTCATTGAGTGAACGATAATCTATTCATAACCTTTGACTTCTATCATTCTTTTCAACAAACAAGACTAGTGCTCCCCAAGATGAAGAACTTGGTTGAATAAATCCTTTCTGTAACTGCTCTCCAAGTTGTTTCTTGAGTTCTTTCAACTCATCAACTGACATCTTGTAAGGTCTCTTTGCTATTGGTCCAGATCCTGGCAGCAAGTCAATCAGAAACTCCACATCTCTATCTGGTGGCATTCCCGGCAATTCCTCCGGAAACACATCCGGATATTCCCTCACAATTAGCACACTGTCTACCCTTAAGAGAATTTAGCTTACTCCCTTTTGATTAAAAGTTAGACTTGAATCTAATCCTTTTATTATCCGGGGTTGTGAGTGTGACAGTACGGTTGGCACAATCTAGTACTCCCTCATACTTGGTCATCCAATCCATTCCCAAAATAATATCCAGTCCTTGGGAATCTAGGATTATCAGACTAACTGGAAACTTATGCTTTCCAAATTCTATCACTATATCACAACATCCAAGACTTACTATCATATCTCCACCGGGAGAACTTACTTTTATGGGACACCCAATATTTTCAGTTGGAAATCCATTTATATCAACAAATGCTCTTGATATGAATGAATGTGATTCACCAGTATCAAAAAGAACAAGTGCTGGAATAGAATTGAGTTTGAACTTACCAGCCACAACATCAGATTCCTCATATATCTCTTCCACATTGATGTGGTTCACTTGTCCCTTCTGGAAAGGGTTGGGCTTGGTGGTTCCTTCAACCTTCTTATCTGGGCACTCATTTGCATAGTGTCCCATCCTCTTACACTTGAAACACTCAACCTCACTGACATATCTCTTTGCAGGCTGACTCCCACTGCCATTTCCACCTCCACTGTGGTGGCTCTTGTGTCCACTCTTGTGGTTCTTGTACTTGTCATTATCATGAATGCAGTAATGCTTGTTGTCATGATGGCGGTTGTGGCCGTGGTGGTTATTGTACTTTTCATGTTTGTGGGATCCAAAACTCCCACTATCATCATGATGGGAACGCTTGTGGGACGATCCCGAGCTGTGCTTATCAAAGATGTGCTTCCTCTTCCTACTCTCAACCTGTTTCATCTTGTTTTCCAAGATGGTAGACTTGTCACAAAGTGATTGGTAGGTTGGGACATAGGCAACATACAACTGCAGATTTAGCTCATCATTCAGTCCTTCGAGGAATTTCTCCTTCCTCTTGGCATCAGTATCAACTTCATCCGGTGCATAACGCGTCAGATTGATGAATTCCTCAACATACTCAGCCACGCTGCGGTGACACTGTTTCAGGTTGTGGAACTCCTTCTTCTTCAAGTTCATCACTCCGGATGAGATGTGAGCTGTACGGAATCCATCCTCAAAGATATCCCAAGTCACATCCTCAATGGGAGTGGTGATCTGAAAATTGTCCCACCAGGTTGCTGTTGGCCCTTCCAGCAGATGTGCTGCAAACCTGACCTTCTCTTCATCGGTGCAGCCGACAGTCACTAAGTCCTTGTTTACTGAACGTAACAAGTCATGGGATACCATTGGATCAGTGGTTCTCGACAACTTTGCAGGCCTCAGTCTTAGAAATCTGGTGAGCATGTCAAATCCTGGCGGATTATTCTAGTTGTTGCTGTTGTCGTCGTCGTCGTCGTTGTTGTTGTTGTTATTGTTGTTGTTATTCTGATTCTGGTTCTGCATAAAAGTGGTCATCATCTGCATCAGCTGTTTCTGTGCTGTCATCAAATGTTGCATCTCGGGAGTGACATTGTTGTTGTTGTTTGGGTTGGGGTTGGCACGTCGAGGAGGCATCTGTGGTTTTCATAAGGATAAGAATGAGATACCCATAGATGCTTAACATGCACAATACATCACATAGACAATCACAATAACCAAGCATAAAAATAACATAGAGTTTTGAACGACATAAACAACAAGTTTTAGAAAAAGCAAACACACCATAGCAAGCCATCCACATGTTGGATGATCATTGCGACTCATTAATCAAAGTACGGTAGATGAAAGATAGACGAGTAGTCTACACTACTCCTCCGCATCAATCTCCACATCAACAAGGGTAAGACCTGCATTCTCCATAGTGGTCTTGTACTCATCAACACTAGTAGTCAAGGACTCAATCTTGGCCCTAAGAGCCCTCTTCTATGAGCGAAGCCTCTCGATCACTCCCTGTTAATGCTCAAGCTCAAATTCCTTGGCCTCAAGCTCTTATTTCATCTCCCGGATCTTCTTGTTCCTGTCTTGGACTCTTTTCTCTTGGCTCTTGAACTTCTTGTCCTGGCTTTCAAACTTGGCCTCCATTTCCTTGACTATCTCGTCTTGCTCCACGAAGAGCTTGTCCTTCTCTCTGAGCTGAACCTGGAGCTCGTCATTGCTAAGCATGACGTTGGTCCTATAAGTATCTAGGTGTCTAATAAGACCCTCTAGGTCCTGGAGGTATAGACGAATCGGCTCCATCGTTTCTCTAGCAGCATCCTCATACTCTATGGCCTCGCCCTCATCGTTGCGTCTCCCGAAGGGGTAAAAGTAAAGACCTCTAAGCTCGGTGGAGTGTCTCCCTACCAAGCGCCCAAGTAACTCCTGCATGACTACATCTAGGCATTTCTCTTGTCGTCATGCATCAGCTTGAAAGTGATGGTCTCTGTGGTTGGCTCTGTCTGGCGTCCCGGCTGGGTGACTCTGAAGCCCCATAGGTCCTTCCTCTCAAACTTGGTGAGTGGAAGTGTCATGATGCTAGGAAGTGGAAGGTTGAGCACACCAGTGAGCTCAATGAGACGAGTACCAAAACGAGTTCCCTTGAACTCCTCGGCCGTGTTGATAATAACATTAGGCACCTATTTTTATAAGATAGAGAAAAGTTAGAATCAACATCAATAGAAAAAAATCACAAGACAAAATATCACAAGCACATCTTTTTGCAACAAACACACAAGTCATGGCATACACAAATCCATTACAAACATCAAAGGTTCAACATAACTTAGACAAATTTTTGGAAGTAGAAACGATAAGTGTGGTGGTCCAACTAACGAATTACGTTACAACTCTCACTCACTAGACAAAATAGCTATCAGGGCATCCTTAGTAGCCATCTGTCTATCTTGTTCACAAGACTCCCATATTATATCTATGATGTCTCCCCTTAGTTTTTGGTTGGTAGTCTCCAATTATTGGGTATGCTTCTTTTCTTCTCTAAGGTCATTTTGGGTGTTGAGCATTCTGCACTTGAGTCTATCACCAAGCTCCTTGATAGCATTCCAAGATGCATTTCTTATAGAGTCAAAGAATGTTGTGTGCATTTCAGAGTTGGTGACCATGCAGAATCCTGACTCCTTGTGGTTGTCCTCCTTGTTTTTGTAGAAGTGAAGTTGCACCCACCAATACTCTTATCCTTCATCCATCACAGGGAATCCTTTGTACACAGCTACACCATGTATCCCCATGGTAACCATAAGGTTCTTGAGGGCCTTGAGAAAAGGGAATCCTTTGTACACAGCTGCACCATGTATCCCCATGGTAACCATAAGGTTCTTGAGGGCCTTGGGAAATTCAGTCTCACACTCCAAAGTCATGGTCATGAGTGGTACCTTCCTCACAGCTTCTTTGATGGAGTTCATCTACAAATAGAGATGAGAAAGAAGATCAGAAAAGTTTACGAGAAGAAAAAGACAAGTGTGGAAATTTTTCAAAGTGTTGAAATTTTTCCTTAGTGGTTTCCAATCCAATCCTAGGGTCATAATCCTACAGGCAACACAGTGCTCTGATACCATCTGTAAGATTCTAAAGGTAAAGGTCCCTGTGATTGCAATTCTAGTCCCTGGATCAATTGCTACCATCCACAGTTTAAGATGAAGTACACAGAAACAAAGGTCATTATTACATCGTCATTCCGGAGATAACATAGTCTTTTACAACTCCATAGCCATAGGCTAGTACAAGAGTTTAACTTAACAATATAAATAAAAGTCTTCATCTTCATGTGCCATAGGCAAGCATGTTGAGTGTAGACTCATAACCCTAATCCTCATCAGAGTAACCTGCAACATCACAAGTTACAGCCACAGTGGGTCAATACATTGGAATAGTATTGGCAAGTGATACCTTAGTAGAATAATAGTATCTAGCTTCTACATGAATTTGGCTAAGTGTAGCTTAGGCTTGCTTTGCTCAAAATAAGTTTTACCTATCAGTTGAAAATACTAAGTTCTTGTTTGGCAAAAACTCCCAAGGAACCACCAATAGATATTGGTGAACCTTCACCCTTATTCAACCACAAGTTTTTAACTTAGAAATTGGGATGAGGAGATTCTTGATAGCTTCCATGTCTTGATGCTCAAATTGTCCTTTTCCGGGGACACGGCTAAGTACTTAGTTTATTCCTTCTGCAGAGGTGGTGCACTTTCCCCACAAGACTTGATTTTCATCAAGACAGGACCTTTCAGAAGCCTTCCCTTAGACCAAAATGGACGCGCTCCAAACCTATCATCCCCTACCACCAACTGTCCATTTGGCTAAGTTATTGCAACCTATATGATCCAGGCAGAGCCCATAATGCCATGCGGCTGCACTAGAAGCTTCTTAACATATGGCATCTCAAATCCCTTTGTTCCTGGGTGGCATTCCACAAGTAGGATACACAGGGTAGACCATTGGAAAATGGGCCCTGGTAACCACTCAACCAAAATCCATCAAGCAATTACCATTCCACCCAGGTGTTTCATTCACATAGTTGTTTTATTAAGGAAAAACATAAGTCAAAGACTTAGCAATATTTTTCCATAGCATGTATATATTCCACCCTTGGTTGCTACTAGCTAGGCTAAGCATGGCAATAGAAAGTATCTTAACTTAGAGAAAATTCTAACAATTCTACAACTACTAGGATTTCCCAAGCATATCATATAGATACATAGCAAAAATTATCATGCAAGCCCTATACAAAATATTTATAATGCATAGTTAAAATATTGGGACAAAAGTATGAAGCACCACTTGCCTTGGTAGTTGGGGGAGTAACAACAATCCTCACAGTCACAATTACCACTAGCACCAAAATCTACACATAAAATGTTAGCACCAAATTCATATTTCATATAAACAAGCAAAAATATATGAATGCATGCAAATGCCATGTGATGATTTTTCTAAACCAAACAAGACAAGTAAAACAGTACTGATCAATAAACTAAACAACTATACTCCAAATAAACTTAATTTGGCCTTTAAAACATTTTCCAAATAATTTTTATACATAAAATAGGACTACAAATGTCTCTGCATAAAGCTCCATTTTAACAGAGGCAAAATACAAAACTAAGCCCATAGATGTGTAGGATTTCTTTTTGTGATTCCAATGGTATATTATTTGTATTTTTTGGATAAACAGAAGAAAATTTATTGAATTTACAAATTTGAATATCTAATAGATGAAATTCCAGATTTTAAATCTAAACCTAGCCACGCGGCGCTTCTTGATTGGACGGTACCGCTTCATGCGAATCACGCTCTCTGGATCGTCAGATTTAAAGTGCATCGCACGGCTCAGATGGATTCGTACCCCTTCACTTAAGTCATCTATCATATGCATTGGATCTAGATCTAACGGCCCAAACCGAACAGACCAAAAACGAGCGGCACTGCGACGGTGGCTGGCGGCGGCGCGCTCGGGCAGTGATGATTCCAGCAATACAGGAAGCGAGGAAGGTAGTGGAGCAGCTCACCGAGTTCGCATGATGTCGCTGATGCTCGAGGTGGTCTTCGTTGGCGAAGGGGCGCTCGAGGACGTCCGGGATTTATCGCCGGAGTTCGCGAAGGCGTCAGGTACGTGATGTCGTTGTCGGGGACGATCTCCTAGGGTGCAAGTGATCAAGGAAATGCGTCAGGAGGGTGCGCAAGTTCTCGAGGGTCGCAGGGGTACTCACCAGAACTCGAGGGGTGCTCGGGGTTGGCGTTAGTAGCTCGCCGGAGTTGGAGCAGGAGGTGGTGGCGTTCAGGCGATGACGTTGTCGACGATAGGAGGCACGCACGGACGAGCTAGTGCTACTGGGAGGTGCGCAAGGTGAGGTGGAGTGTGCCCGTGTGAACCTGGAGCAGATGGGTGGTCGGGGTTGGCCGGAATCGGCGCTGCAGCTCGTCGGAGCAGCGGGGTCGCGGCGAAGAATTCTCGCAGCCTGGGGGCGCTCAGGGCTTGGGGTTTGGGGGGAAATGGAGAGGGGGCGGTGGGGGTTTAAGTAGCGAGGATGAGCAGGGCAATTACGCTGGAAATCAAGCGTAATCAATCGAATTGATTCGGGGAGGAAACAACAGAGAGGCGTAGGTCCTCCGGCGCGAGATTGACAATGAGGTTGACGTGGCAGTGGGTCCGGGGCGTCAGCGAGTGGGTGTGTGCGGGTGGAGTGAGAAATAGAGAGAGAGGGGAACCCCGGGTGGGCTGGCTAATGGGCTGGTTCTCATTATCTGATTGTCACGCTGGCCTTTTCTTTATTCCTTTCTCTTTTTCTTTTTCCAAATGATTTTCCAGGAATCCTTTTCAAATGATTTCAAATGAGTTTGAATTCAAACTCTTTCTAGGTTTTTGTAAAGTGAAACATGCACATATTTGTGTATAAAACATTGGTGTTCACTCAAAATTACATTGGCCACTGGGTTTAAAAATAAAATCATGCCTTAATTAATTATTTGTAGTAGGCATAAGAATGGTTTTGAATTCATATTTTGTTTTGAAAACATTGACCAAGCTTTGGAAATATCAATCAAACCTATGTTCAAACCTTTTCTGGTTAAAACTAGTATTCTTATGTTATAGAGTGGAAATAAAGCCATTGTTTTTCCTACATAAAATAATAGACAACAATTTTCTTCTGTTTTGAAATCTTATTTGAAAATGATCCTAAATGTTTATGAATGCATGAATGATATGTGAACTTTATAAATCATGATTTTTGGGATGTTACAATCACCATTACATTGAAAAGATTTTGCAGCATTATAGGTATTGGCATGGCTGGAACGGTGAAGAAGATTCAAGGTCGACCCGTTGATTTGTTTGAGCTTTATCATGGGGTAACAAATGATGATGACCGCACAATCCAGCGCGGGAAGATGAGAAATATTCAACTCCCATCTCTCAGATATTTTGCTTATTATGTTGCCACTATCATTCTTGGTAGGGAGAACACTAGCAATATTTCCAACTATCATTTGGCGTTTCTCGCTACTGCACTTAACAATGAAACCAGATATAATCTTGGTTCTCTCATTTCTCGCCGCCTAGCTGCTAGAGGACCCATTTATGGGGGTATTATTGCTACACATGTAGTTGCTGCCTTGGACCTTTTTGTTGATCCAAATGATACAGTGGTAGCCCCACAGAGGCTTGATTTATCTGCCATAAAAGCACATCAATTTGTCACTGCTAGCTCTAGCATTTAGAGTTTAGTTTACAGGATGATGTTTACTGACGGGGACGAGAGAGAAATTTCCTTGCCACAATCTACTTTGTTCAGTAATTGTAGGGGGCCTTGGTCACGCTCCAAGGAGGATATGGACGATTAGCTCTGCGTGCTTGGTTTCCACGGGCAATACCGGGGGACGCCCCATATTATGACTACTCTTCACACTACACAGAGGCTTCCTCGAGCACGTACCAGGACGAAGTGGCCTCTTCGACGTATTATGGAGGCGCACCTTCTTGGCCAGGCTGGGATTGATCTCCACTTAGGCCAAAAGCGTAAGCTTGGGGGAGGTATACCGACACCACACTCATCTGCATATCATGCTATGTCGGTACTTTATATATCCATGTTTCGCTTTCTTTTTAGTTTTTGTTTCTACTTTCCAAAACACAAAAAGACCAAAAATATGTTTGTTGTTTCTCTTGGTTTGTTTATTTATTTTTTAGCTTTGGTTTACTTTAAGAAAATCCAAAAAGATTTTGCTTTGTTTGTTTTTGCTTTGAGTGCTTGCTTTAAAAAAAATCAAAAACCCAAAAATATTTCTTGTTCTTCTTTGATTTTGTTAAGTTCGTTGCAGTGTTCAGCGGTCCTCAGTGACTCCTTTGGAGTTTGGTTTCATGTTATTATTCAAGCCACACAAGTGAAAGGCAGTTATGATGATTGATGACAACTCGAGGTGTGGTAAGAGGTTGGTAATGAACTCTATTTGTCTCCATTTTTGTACATATAGTCATCATTGTGGGCCTGCTTAGTCTGTTCATGTAAGGTGTATGTATTTATTGGATGCTTAGTAGTTCTTGCTCTCTTATGATTAGCTCCAACTTGTTAATAGTTTGTAGCATCTCACATGAATGTTTGCTTGCATTGTACTATTCATAACTTGGTATGACATTGTTGTATCCTCCTCTAAATGCTTCATTTGAATCGACTTGGCACATGCTCACACATGCATATGACTGAACAAAGTCAGTTAAGCCTTGATGATTTATTTTGCCTCAGAGTTCTTGTATCACTTTTATGCCATAATTAATTCTATTTTATTATAAGCATGATTATGACAGTTATTGCTCTCTTGTTTGTCGCTCCCTTTCTATTGCTAGCCTTTACTTGCACTGAGTATGATCTCTACTCATGCTTTCAACTCCCCAAAACCAAAATTGTCAAAAAGTGTCCATCATACCTACCTATTAGCACCATTTTCTATTCTGTGCATATTCATTATGCCTCGTTTTCTTCCAAATAAAATGTTTTCTTGTTACGGGAAAGTTAGTTAGTAAAGCTCTTACGAACTTGATGGCACACTTTAATTTCTTGCACTTAATAATCCTGAACCATTGTGACTGTCCATGAAAGTTATATGCTTGCAAATTATAGGCTGGGAGTTAGCAGAACCGTGTTGTCACGGGGAACATTTTCAACACCTGTAAATATTATCCAGTTGATATCATGCTCTTTTATTTACGGATGTCGGCGGTGTGAAATAAAATGGGAGCTTATAAGTCCATGGAGTTATGTATATGTGTTAGACAAACGCCTGGGACGCTATCCTAATCCATGCCTAATCATGGTGAAAACTTGCAGCATAACCATAGTGAGCAATCTATGAAGCATCCTCAGAAAAAAAATATAGAGAAAAGAGAGAGAGAGAGAGAGAGAGAGAGAGAGAGAGAGAGAGAGAGAGAGAGAGAGAGAGAGATAGAGAGAGAGAGAATATAGGCACCATTCTATGGTAAATAAAGGATCGCTGAGATGCTCACTGTCTGTTGCCTTGTCATTTTGATATGGGATAGCTCCTGTATCATGAGGCAAGGGGTACCCGTTGGCGGTTCTCTAGGATACGCATGTATTTACAATGACAAGAACTTACCGGTAACTAATGTTGAGTAGCATGAGGAACGGCCCTCGTACGCAAGGGATATGAGATTTTCAGTTTATGGTCTGTCAAGCACATAACTCATATTGGACCTCACTTTAAACTTAACCACTTAAAAATGCCTATGATAGGGGCAATGAGAGCCCAAAGCTAATGAGTACCATCCTTTCAGCATCTGGAAGCCTTTCAAACTTTTTAAAACATTTTCACTTCTTTGTTGAGTCACCACTTATTCTATGAGCACCTTCTTGAGAGCATAGTTGTCATTCTTAGTGTAATGTGCTTGTCTCAAAACTTAGTTAATTATGACATAGCTTTGATGCTTGTATCTTTGATATCATTACTTCTAGTCTTCACTTGAACTTCAGAGGTGCCTTGGCATTTATGTTTTGCTCCACAATCAAAGGCAAGCGAGATACCACTTTATCATACCTTCTTATGAGCATTGCAATGTTGCTTATATTTATGTTTCATGCTACTTATTATTGTGTTGGAATCTCTTCATAGCTTGCAATGACTATTGAGTAGACTTAGTTGCATACTCTTTATTATGAATTGTCTAAGTACTGATCATGTGCTAAGAATATATACATCATATGAAGCAAATGTGTTCGTGAAAGTTTCTTTTATCGCACTCAGTTTTTAACTGAATTGCTTGAGGACAAGCAATAAGCTAAGCTTGGGGGAGTTGACACGTCCAAAATATATCCACTTTCCCGAACACTTTTGCTATTGTTTCTCCTCTAACTTGTGTGGTTTGGATACAACTAACACAGACTGGTGCTATTTTCAGCATAATTTCTTTACTTTCAGGAAAAATCCCGGAAAATATCGCAAAACTCCTATTTTACCAGAAGACTCACGGAGCCATAAGATGAGACGGAGGAGGGCCACGAGGGGACCACACCCCCTGGCCACGCGGGCCAGCCCAAGCCACGCCTGGAGGAGGTGTGGCCACCTCGGGCACCCCCTCAGTCTCCCTCTTCGCCTACATAAAGCCTTCTGACCTAAAAACATTGGGGGGTTCGACGTTTTTCTAGATAGAGTTCCGCCGCGCCTCCACCACCAGAAACCGTTATTCGGAACCAGAAACTCCGTTATGGCATGGACGGGGATTTGGAGGAGATTATCGCCATCATCATCACTGACGCCTCTCATTCAACCATCCATGTTCCCCCATCCATGAGTGAGTAATCCCCCGCTGTAGGCTATGGGGATGGTAGGGATTGGATGAGATCTATCATGTAATCGAATAAGATTGTTAGGGCATGGTGCCTAGTATCTTTATTAGTGCTATTTGACATTGTTGCAACTTTTTGTGCTTAATGCTTGTCACTAGGGCCCGAGTGTCATGATCTCAGATCTGAACATATTATTGAATCATGATGATAGTATTATTTGTGATCTTATCTACAAGCTGTTTACACATATTATTATCCAGAACCAAAGGACCCGAAGTGACAGAAATTGGGACAACCGGAGGGAATGGTTGTGATATGAGGAAACACATGTGTTCACGGAGTGTTAATGCTTTGCTCCGGTACTCTATTAAAATGAGTACCTTAATTGCCAGTAGATTCCCTTGAGGCCCCACTGCAATGGGCTGGAAGGACAAAAGTTGTCGAGCAAGTTCTCATTGCAAGCACGTATGACTATATATAGAACATATGTCTATGACTGTTTAGTACTTGGATGCTTTATATTATTTATCTGCAAATGCCCTAGATCTTGATATTACATGAATAGTCTCGTCCATGCAACGCCCGTCCATCCATCCCTATGCCTATCGCACTCATATTCTACTATTTGCTACTATTGTTACTAATGCCTTTGTTTTACTGCTGCTATTACTTTGCTATTACTACTACAAAACTGTTGCTACTGATAAACTACTGTGACTAAGACTATTTCCAGGTACAGCTGAATTGACAACTCAGTTGTTAAGGCTTATAAGTATTCTTTGGTTCCCCTTGTGTCGAATCAATAAATTGGGTTATAGTACCCTCAGATACTGTTGCGATCCCGTATACTTGTGGGTCATCACGTTTTTGGTCCTTTTAACATGTTAGAGAAATAAAATGATAATGCATATAAACTTGAGATACTTGTAGATTTTGGTACGGTTAGTCCTACCTTTAACATTGCAGATTTGAAGCCTTACTTTGGTGAGAAAGATGAGATTGCATCGAGGACGACTTCAATTCAAGAAGGGGAGCATGATAAGGACATCCCATCTATTGATACAACCAATGTACCTACAGCTACACAAATACAAGGACCTATCACTCGAGATCATACCAAGCAACTTAACTATCAGGTACTTTTGTTTCTTAGAACTATTCCTTGTATAGATAAGAATATGATGCTGCCTAAATCAGATATGTGTTACTCTTAGGAATGATGGACCTAGCATGGACGAGAGGGACAAGCATTGGAGCATGATCATGCATGGAGATGGCAGCAAGCATGTGAGGATTGAAGAGGACACCGTAAGTGGATATTTCAGAACTTTGAAGCCACCATAATAAAGATTGGAGGCTTGTACAAAATATTCAATACTAATACTTCATAGATTGTCCATAGTTTAATATGGTGATGCGTCACCTTTATTTTGGGTCAAGCCCATCTCATTTTTGCAGGAATTTTAATAGCTACTTTTTAGATTACGTATTTGAGGGCAAAAGGTCTTATACGGTTGGATTCAGCCACCATACCTATGGCTGGCTGAAACCCCATGTTTTCCTCCTTAAATACTCCCCATAGCCGTCACTTTAGACTCGGATTCTATTTAGACTAAAAGTTAGCCATCATTGCACCTTCGCCAAGGCTCGAGCGTCGGAGATGCCTCTTGTACTTCGCACCTATACAGGATCCCACATTTTCAATAAAGCTTTCATCTATACCCGCAATATAATGATTGCAATATTAATTATTACTTGTTATCGATTTTAGGTAGAAATTAAGACCCTCGCTGGTCAGGCTGATCGTGCTTCTACAGGATCGATAACCTCCAGGAGATTGGCCTAGCGATTGCATTGGTGCTCGTGCCCGCATGTGTAGTCGGAGCGTCAAGCCCGAACTCCACCCAAGTCGACTATCACCATCTCATCCAAAGATCGGACACCTTTTCCTATCAGGCTTTCACCCACTTTATAAATAAAGTCATCGTTGTCAAACGATACAAGATAGTGAGGTAGCCCTCTTACAAACAGGATCCCGGGATAACCTGACAACAGAAGCCACAACAAAAATTCCAAGAGGCAAAAAAACAACACTACTACAAGCCGAGCATTCACTATAGGATGTCTAAATACGACATGCCATGCTCCCGAACACTTGAGCTCCACAATAGCGCCCCCAGGAGGGTAACTACGCAAAGCATCGTCGCTGCCGAGTCCAAGGACTTGGGTATTCACCCGGAACCCTGGCACGGGAAATAGCACCTCAACGACGTCCTCAAGAGGAGAACGACACCCATGGGTGTTGCCATCATTAGTGTCAAAGTATGGAGCTTTCACTGGATTGATCGCACGTGACACAACGAGGACCGAGGGGCACACGCGAGCTGAGCAAACACCCGACTCCAGATCTGGGCACTACTACATGAGGTCGCACCCGAGCCACCCTACACTACAATCAATGTCGTCCACATGGACAAAGTATACAACCACCATAGCTGCCATGGTGCTTTCCAAATAGCCACTCATGTGACCCCCCTTCCGCGGCCCTAGCATCTGCGAGCTCGCGCGCGTGAAGACAACATCAGCCCATCGTGGGTCCAATGAGGAGGAGGGAGTAGGCATGGTTGAGATCAGAGGGCTACAACACCGCAGCCACTCAAAGGGGACCATCCTCCACCGCCATAGGAGGTCCTGACCGGACACGGCAGAAGTGGCACACTAGGCCCAGACAGGCCCGATCAGGCCCATATCAGGCCCATGAAGTCAGGCTACAACAAGCAAGAACCCATTGCCGCTACCCTCCTGCTCGAGCCGTGACCTCCACTGTCTCCAGGGAACGCCACCGTCATGCACTGCCTGACCCGCCCAGACCTCGAGCAGGAGCGAGAGGAATGCGAGGTGTTTTTCCTTGCCACGGTATAGTTAAGTTGAGTGGTCACAAATGTAAGGTAACAAGCGGAATTCACTCTTCACCTAATTATACAATCAGCCAAGGATCTACTCTGCGATAGCCAACTTCACATTTTTTTGCTTTTCTATTTCATTTTTTTAAAACCGTACTTGAAATTGTAAAACATATGCATAATATTTGTAATGGATAATAATGGTGTAGTGCAACAATATCCTGAGAGACAGAATTCGACTGGTCACAACTCACATAAACAACTCCGAAGCTAGATGAGATTGGTGTCACATGACCAGTAGTGCAGTTCTAGCATTAATCATGTCCCTTGTCACCTGATCATGAAATTACACAATGTAATTATCAGGCACAAACCGGGCCATAGTAAATCCGAAGTGCACCCACACAGCATCGCCAACAGTCCACGCGTCACTCAATACACAGGACATGCATGGTCACCCGGTTCATCCATCTGAAACCCCCTGAAGTTTTTTTGTCCACCAACCTTACCAAACTATACTGAAACAAACAGATTTACACGGCAAATTGGCAATGGCCACACGTTCTCGTGTCTCAGCACTTGCGGCGGCCCCAGCTGTCGTTCTTGTAGACCTTCCAACCGGCGATGAGGGCGAAGAAGAGCACGAGGGTGGCGATGAGGAGGGCGATGCTGGTCTTGTGCCACTGGGTACGCAGCGCGGCCAGGAGGCCCGCGCGGCACGACTCGCACTCGTAGCAGAGCTGCGCAGGGTCGTTGCTCCAGAGCCCGCAGTCCTGGACGGGGGCGCTCGTCGGGTTCGTCCACACCGTCGGGCCCACGTAGCCGAACCCGCACGCCGACGGCGGCTTGCAGCAGCCGGACTGCAGCACCAACATCCATCGATCCATCAAGCAACATCATATACAAAGGCAAGTTATTCGGTTGAAGAAATACTAGTACACATACCTGGAGCGGCGTGATGAGGTTGGAGCTGTAGAACTGGTCGGCGGTGACGAAGCTACCCTGGCGTGCGAGCTTCTTGCAGGTATCTGACTCAGCGAGGCAGGACATGATCCCCTCCCACCTTGCGGGGCTGTCGGAGACGTACCCGCGCAGCCACATGGAGAAGCCGTCGAGGCGGTACTCCTTGTAGGCGCGCCCCAGCACCGGGTAGGCCCCGGAGCCGCGGGTGACGGCGTAGCCTATGAGGAGAAACACGGTGAGGACGACGACGGCCCCGAGCATGCCGTAGAAGTATGCTTTTAGGAGGAAGCGGGCCAGCCCGTTGTCCCAGTAGGCGCCGATGAACCCCGCCAGCGCCACCATTAAGATGGACACCCCCAGGATGACCACGGGCCAGCGCTGCAGCCGCGCGCACTCCTCCCCCTCCGCCGACGCGAACCAGAGCCCCGACGCGATGACCAGGACCGCGCAGACCGTGGCCAGCGCCAGGCACGCCATGAACTTGTTGCTCTTGATCAACGCCATGGCTGTAGCAGCAGGGATCTAGCGATGCTGCGTTGCCTCGATCTGCTGCTCTCGCTCTCTTATACCGTGTGTTTCTTGGCGCGGCGCGGGGTGTCGATCTGTCTGCCTTCTTTCGTGGGTGGGGGATGGTCGATGACTTGACATAAAAGGACTTTGCTGTGTGACGCCCCACTTGCCAGTGCCGACGTATCGACAGCGCCTAGCCTCTATGTCAGCATGTTAAGAGCAAGACTAGCCGATCCCCTAAACCTTAGAGCATCTCCACTCGCACCCCCCAGCCGATCCGTAAACCTTAGAGCATCTCCACTCGCCACCCCCTCCCAATACAGGGTCCGGCGTTTGGCCTTATGGGGACGTCGACGCAGGTATCTCCTATCGGGGGTCATCGCCTTCCAGCTGTCGCCCCTAAACAGCCACCAAACCGCAATTGTAAATTCAAAGTTTTAAAAGGTTATTGAAAATTAAAACATAGTTTGTCGCCACCTGGCACTGCATAGATCAGACGATGCAATCGCCGCAAATCACCGGAATACAAGTCCGTCGGTGATCAAAATAAACATACGGGGAAAAACGAAAATCAAACAGGGAGGAGATCATCCTCCACGGTAGGAGGCACCTCTGGGGTCGCCGACGGCAGAACGATGCTGCTGGCCTGGGTGAGGATCGGGGTCGGGGTCGCAGACGCCGGTGTCGGGCTGCTGTTCTGGTTGGCGGTCGCTCAGTTCTTGGAGAGGATCAGGGCATGCTGATCAACACACCACACCTTCGTCTCGTCGTCCATGTCCTTCGTGTCGACCATCAAGATCGCCAAGTCCTCACTCCTCTTCTTTGCCACCATGTTGGCCTTGATGAGGTCGAGCTTGATGTCATGTCGCTCGATGATCGATGCCCACCTCGCCGCGGCGATCTCCTCCAACCTGGTGGCCTGCTCCGCCCTCATGGCGGCGTGCGTGGCGGCGTCGGCCATGCAAGCTAGGATGGACGAGTGTAGTTTCTCGATGGCCGGCATGGCCGGCGCCACGTCCCGCATGGCCTTCGCCTTCCTTTGGCCGATGGGTCAGCCCTCCGATGCCACTGATGGCGCCGCCCCTGGGTCGTACGTGCTGGACTTGGCCTTGGCGAGAGAGGTCCGTGTCTCCGTCCACTTGTCGCACCCCTCGATCCGAGCAAAGACGTGGATGAACTTGAACTCGTTGCCCTCGTTGTCCTCGCGGTAGGCGGAGATCATGGCGCACATCTACGAAAAACACAAGTCGGCCACACAAGTCTCAAATGGGCGAGAGCGGGCAGCGACGGGAGGTGTTACCTGATCGTCATTGTTGGTGCCGCTGACATGGACATGGTGCACCTCCTCCACGACGTCGTGCCACTTGTTGCAGGCGTGCTGGACCATGGACCAACGGAGATACATACCGGAGTCATTGCGGTCGTGGTGCAAGTCCTTGAAGTAGGGATCCAACAAGCGTCACTCATCGTATGTCGCCTTCACCCTCTTCCAATAGCAGTCCGCGTTCTGGTTGGTGCCGGTGAAGGGGTCTATGCTAACGATCTTCCAAGCCTCGGTGAGGCACTCATCCTCCCTCAAGCTCTACTTGGGACCGCGTTCGCCGCCTCATTTCTTCTTCTTCTCCCCCTCTGCTTCCATGGCCTTCTTCTTCCCTTTCAGGTCGATCGCGATGGCCGTGTTCGGGTGGCCGGACGACGACGCATTGGACGGAGACAGGGAGGATACAATACTCTGGCTCCCGAGGACAACGTTGTAGGCCGGTGCCGCCATCCCCACCATGGCGACCGCGCGCTACGCCGCAAGATCGGCCGCACGGGTCTACTCCGCCCGCGCCTCCGCTGCCCTGCGCAGCCTTGAGTTCTTCTCCCTCAGTCGGCGGCTGGAATTCTCCACTTGCCGGCGCTGGATGTCGAACGCCCACTCCGTGTTGGTCATCCCCTCCGGCCGCTGCTTTTAGGCCTTCCCTTTCTTAGCTGGCGCCAACGCTCGGGGAGCTTGGTACCTATTCAGCGGCATGGTGGTGGCGGCAGTGGCGCATGGAAGAGGAGAGGTGAGTAGGGGAAATGGCGGGAATGGGCGGTGACAGAGGGGAAATGGCGAGACTAGGCGACCTAGAGAGGAAAAGGGAGGGAAAAGGGAGCAAATTTTGGTTCCTGCCAACAAGGCTGGACCACCAACTTTTTCAAGTTGCGTCGGCGCCCCCGATCGACCCCTCTCGCTTTGGGTTCGGCCTGGGGGTGTCGGATGTTTGGTTGGGCCGCGCCGACGCCATTTCGGTTTTGGGGGGAGGGCTAGGCGGGTTTTCCCGTGTCGGCGCCCCCATTTCACCCTTAGGGGGCCTTTAGGGGGCGAGTGGAGATGCTCTTACCCTTCTATCAGGCCTCCTAAACTAGATGAGCAATTAAACGGTGGCCGACTATAGCCGATCCCCTATATTTAGATCCCTATTTTTTCTCAATTTTCAAACTACAACCACATAGCACTGAGATCATTGCACCACATATAAATAAAACTTTCAAATGGTTCAAATTTGAGCACTAGCAACTACTTACAAATTCATTACAAATAGGTCCAAATATTCACCAAATCGAATTAAAACAACTGTAATCCTCATCCAAATGAAACACGATGATCAAGTTTGATAAAAAAAGCACAAAATAGCAAATTCATATGTTGTGGGCATCACCACTTACCAAATGCCATCATCAAACACCTCCAATGCCACCACCTCCATTGTCTCCAATGCCACCATCTCCATTGCCACCGATGCCACCACCTCCATTGCCACCATTGGCAACATCACAAAGATCAAGACCAATGGATTGATCCATGATCTTATTGCGAGTGTACTCCCAAAAAGCTCTAGCCGTGGCATCCATAGACTCGGGGTTCATGAACATGATGTTGCACCTCGGCCTATTCTTCCTCTGCCTCCTCCTTTTCTTCCTCTTCCTCTTGTACCTCATCATAATCAACATCATAGTTGAGATCGTTGAGGCTCACCACATGGACAAGGTCCATTTGTGTCATGAACTCGGCCACACCCATTTCGGTTGCACTACATTGACCAACAAACATCAATTGTACCAAATTTGTGAGCACGAATTCGACAGAGACAAGTGTGCAACCAAAATTTTAATCTTTACCTCACTGTGACATTTTTTCGAGCACCTAGCGACTGGGGGCTTTAACACGCGCATGACGCCGTTGCGGGCTGCCGGACGGGGCGCTAGCACGGTAGCTGCTAGCTTGCAAGCTGCTGGACAAGCTTGAGGCATCGGCCTCTACCCCGCAACCTTCTTTTGCCGCTTCTTTGTTGTCTCCTTAGAGAGGGCATGCATGGTCGGCGTCTGCTTGCGCGCCCGCGGTCCACTCACCACCGGTGCTAGAGGAGGTCACCCCGCGGTCGCCATGCCCTTCGCGCTCTTCCCGACGGCCTTTCCCGCCGCCCCGGTGGCCCGAACCACGCCGGTGTTGCCTAGCCTCTTCCGCGGTAAAGGAGCCACGGCGTCGGTCGATTCTGATGGCGTAGAGCTGGCGAGAAACTCTGACAGGGATGCGGATGGGGCTCGCGGATCCATCCCGACCAGAATCAGGGCCGATGGTGGCGCCGAGGGTGAACACCGGCGAGATTGGGCAGGAAGGGTCGGCAGCTCGGCGGGAGAAAGTGGTCTTGAAATTTTTTCTCACCCGCCTCAGCGATGCCCAAATATGAGAGATCCGTGGCCGATTTTGGGGGCCGGACTCAAATTTGTATTCCTCTAACACCGATAGGGCTTCGTCTATAGATGGTTTAGAGGAGCAAACGGATTTTTTTCTCATCTAACCGTTTTTGGCTTTCGGCTAGAGTTGCTCTAAGTGTGTATGTGTGGCCCCACGATTGTTGGATATTCGTGCAGAGTCCACGAAGTCAACAACCGACATATATTTGCACTTAACCCCTCACCCCTCTCCCTCTAGGAAGTTGGAAACAATCTGAGCTCCCTCTGGCAGTAAAACCTTGTATGTTTCTTGACTGGATCTGTTGAAATTTGTATGTATTTTTGGTTATTTTTCTACTGTTAATTTGACTGTTTTTATATGAATCTAATAATTCTCATATATGAATCTTAATTCCCGCCTGGCAGTTTCAGTTCTCTAATAGTTCTCATGCGAATCTAGACTGAGATCTTCTCGTAAAATACTTTGCATGAATCTCCAACAAATCAATGGTGTAATAATGATGCAGCATACCGTGTGGTGTTCCATTTCCGATTGTTTGGAGGGTGTGGTATGGGCATGGCTACTTTGCTTTCGCATTCCACGTCGATCCACTAGCTAGCTACGAAAGGAAAAAAAGGAAGATAACATTTAAGCAATGCGTGAAAAAGAAAAGACCCAAAAGAGACTAGGAGTACCGGTAGTATATGTACCCAGTAGGCCGACAAGTATGGTCGTTGGCCTAGTATAATCACCGGATGAGGAATGACAGCGCGTTCAATCATATATAAGACGGTGCACAAGGTCAGCAACCGCGCGCGCTTTGCTTCTTCTCAACTAGCCGCGCACTACATAGTGGCACGGGCCTGGGCATGGTCTTTACAGAACACGTCCTGCATGTGCAATCGAACAGGTGAATAGGAATAGAGGATGGCCCTCTTTCATTTCGGAAATGCTGGGTATCCTAATTGCATGAGCTAGCAAGAGAGGATGGGTAGGTAGAGGGACTCGTACCCCATCTAGTGGAGGAGGGGTACGGTGTCTATCCTACGAAATGCATATGGTATAATATTTTCATGGAGCGTGACCTTGAGAAGGACCTAAATATGAAGCTTGTTCTATGCATGTTTGAATAACTTTATGGCCTAAAGATCAACTTTTATAAGAGTCAAATCTCTTGTTTCATGAAAGCAAAGGAGACGGATGATGTTGTGAACCTCGGTGTCTCCCTTTTATATGTTCTCGAAACAGGTTTTCGTCCAGCTATATTAACATAGCAACCACATGATACAAAGAGTTTAACCACGAACAAATGCTAGGACAGCAGCAAACACAAGCCTAAAAAAAGAAGAATCAAAGGAGACAGAGGCGGATCGATTAAACCAAGGAGACCCGCAACCACTGTGCCCACCGAAGATATTCCACCACGCTCCTAGCGTCGGATCGTCAAGTACCAAGCATCACCTTCAAGAAGGAAGCGACGACGCTGCTGCCTGGGCCAGCGGACTGGTCCTAGAGTTTCTCCCGGTACACAGAGGGAAGCGGATGCGGTAGCCACGACGCCCTCCAGGAAGGAATGGTGCCACCCGCAGGTGGCAACACGTCAGTGTCGAGCATGCTGACAAGGATTTCTCGTAAAAAAAACCTATCCACTGCCCTCGGACGATTCGTTGCTTAGGAGTCCCATGAGGTCAAAGCCTCAACCACCAAACTCGTCACCCTCCAGCATGCGCCCTACGGTCACGAAGACGCCATCGTCGTGTCACCAAAGCTAGAAACACGAGACCAGAAAAGAGTGAGAGGTCGCCTGAATCGGGGTCGGTAGTACCGTGGCCGCACGGGAGGGAACTTCCTCCACTGCCGAAGGCGGTAGTCGACCGGACGTGACAACAAGACAAACCAGTCCTAGTAGGGTCTGGCCAGGTCTAGAAGACCTGTAAATCCTCCATAGAGGCACACCAGTCCCCCATAAGGTCCGGTCGGGCCTAGCAGACCCATAAAGTCCGCTGCCACACTGCAAAAGGCGGCCGCCCACGCACCAACCCTAGCATCGAGCAACCATCAACACCACCGCCTGGAGAAGACACCGTCGCAGCCTAGGCAGCCCATTGTCGGCCCAGATAGGCCTAGGGCCCCAAATCTGGGGTGGCCAATTGGGCCTCGCATGGGCCCACGGATCTGGGAGCATTGGCCGCCACCCATCCAAGACCGGCGCCTCCCGGCGTTCATCGCACCGCCCCGCAAGCTCCCGACGCCAGCATGCTTGCTTCGCGGCCAGAGACGTGCCCAGTTGTTGTCCCGAGGAGCACCACCCGACGAGGGTTGTCCCGCGCGCGCCCACTAAGCGGGGGGGGGGAGGGGTTGAGGAAGAAGGTGCCGCCGTCGGCACCGCCTGAGTTGCATCTGGTGGCAATGCCAACGGCGGCAGAGGGAGAGGAAGGTGGGGGGAGGGAGGCGGCGGCGGGTGCGAGATCATGCTCGTCCGTGCGGGGGGCGAGACAAGAGCGGTTTTTTCTCCCTTTTAGATGTTTGAGAATTTCCATTCATTTTTGAAAACTTAGGAATAGAGAGTGGAAACCTATGGAAGACTGTTTTGAGAAAAAAAATGAATAGTTGGATTGGCAAATTACTTTTGTAGGAGGTTACCTCGTCCTTATTAATTCGGTCCTCACAAGTCTAACTATGTTTATGTTATCGTTTCTAGAGAGATACTCCCTCCAACCTATATTAGTTGACCTATATTCATTTAGATACGAATGTATCTAATCAAGTTTTAGTGCTAGATATATTTGTATCTAGACAAATTTGAATCAAATAATATGGGTCAGAGGAGGTACATAAAATAGATATTAGACTTTTTAGATCTCTATTTTTTTGGCAAAATGATGATCACATAAAGAAGTATAGACTTACTAAGTGAAACATCATCTATAGGCCTAAGGACCAGGTTGGGTTAGGAAAAATGGTTTTGAGAGCCGGTTTTGCCATTTTATAGCGTGCGGCAGGCAAGAGCAATTCCAAGCATCAAACAAAGATCAAACATAGCAAATAAAATAGACTAAAATTAAAATATATTACATAGAACATAATACGCTAAACGTAGTGCATGAACTAAAAGTAAACGATGCATAAAGTAAATCTAAAGTACACATCTTCCTCGTCCGAAGTAGTCTTGTCGATCAGCAAGAAGAGGTCGTCCCACCTTTCATCGTTCGAGCCAATGGTGCACGGACAGGCGAGTTGCACTTCGATGAACGCATTCCTCTCCCGCTCTGCCGCCCTCTCGGTCCTCCTCCACGCCCTCCTCTGCGCATAGAAGTCTACCTCACGTTGCACATCCTCTAGAAAGTTCACCTTCCATGCGTGTGCTCACTTTAATGCGTGCTAGAGTCGGCGCAAAAAATATGTCACACGCTATTTTTTCCCGCGAGCACTATTTTACCGCGTCTGCTGGAACACCGAGGGTTGTCTCCCGCACCCAAAAACGATAGTTTTTAGCGCGACCGCATTTTACCACACCTGTTGGAGATACTCTTAGAGAAGATTGACCCAAATTGTTTTAGGAGAAGATTTAAACATGTTGAAGACTTGAGAATGGCTTTCTTTGACACAAAGTTCGCTCCCCACTTTGGCGGGGGCTAGGAGTTCTAAACCAATGTGCCATTGAGAGAGCGCAATAGCTATGGCTTATAGCATCTCTAGCAGATACCGTAAAACTCAGTCCTTAAAATGTATTTAGGACACCATAAACCGATTTCAAGTGCGAAACTGGCATGGACAGACTAGAGACCGTAAAATGGATATGCATCATGTAGGCCCTACATGTACACACCTTTTTCCTTCCTCCCTCCCTCTTCCTCACGAGCGTTGACTGTACCTGCCGCTAGTCGCCACCTCCCATCGTGTCGCCTCCTCTGCTGCCCGTGCTCTCCCGCGCCTGCCAGGCCTGCTGTCCCACCCCTGCTCTGCGTGCTGCGCCGCCCGCCCTGCTCTGTGCTGCCCCTTTGCCTTCCTCCTATGCGCCCTCCCCTATCGTGCGCGTATAAGCCCCTGCCGCCCGCCCCTGCTTCGCGCTGCCCCTTTGTTCGCGTCGGACAACCACTTATTCCTAGGCCCTGCCTCCCTGCTCTACGACGACACACGTATCTCGCCAGGCAAGAGCCAAGGGAGGCGACGGAGACGAGCGGGTCCTCAGCCATGGGTAGTGATGGAGACGCATGCTCTAGCCCCGCTCTACACCGGGCCAAATTTTGGTCAGGATTTTGGCAAATTGGGGTGGATTCGTCGCACAGATATGGGAAGACACCGTTCCGAGTTGAAACTTTCTTGGTTGTTATAGGGACCCATAAAATCCGCTCACAAAATGTTAGATATGAGGGTGAAGACTATAAAATACAACCATGTATATCTATAGTTAAATTGTATAATTTTCAAGTATTTGATGAAATATCTCTCTGGCCTCACCACTAACGACTAATTATTGCATAGATGTGCAATTCTCATTCTTGATCTTTCTCCTTGCATAATTGGACGTTTTTATGATGGAATCTGGAGCAACTAATGGACAAATATGAGTTTCCAATAATTCCAAGTTAAAGGGGCCTCCGAGGAGGTGTTCAGAAGTTTTAGCGAGCACCGGTATGGGCAGGACCCACGCCAATTCAAATCCTACAACCTTCATGAAGGGAGCTACATAAGAATCAACCCGCAGCCGCCAGAAAAGAGGTCGTCATTCTGCGTAACACATCTGACGCCATTCGCATGTGAGAAAAGGAAATATCATCTTCATCACCATATCCACAACTTCTCTCTCCCTCCATTACCACTCAATATCCATAGCATTCTACTTGTAATCTTGATCTCATCACTATTGGTGGTATTGTAAGACTATTTGACATCAATCTCTTGAGAATTTTTAATACAATGTTTATGATTGTTGATCTAATCATGTGTGAGTAGTCCTCATGGGCTATGGGCTAGGGCATATCATTGCAGCGATTATGTGCAATCTCTATGTCATAGGATATTGTGTCATGATTTAAGATTAGATCTATCCTTTTGTATTCTTGTCTTTTGCCTCAATCCAAGGACTTGTCGAATGCCCAAGACCTCGAGGACCGATCAAGGTAGTAATGTGAGATGGATGGTGATCATCTTCTACGCGTGAAATTCAGTGATATCAAGGGGAGTACAGTAGTTGTTTGAGATCCATTTGGAAGTAACACCAACATCATTGATATTAATGCTTCGGTCTGTTTTATTTAATAATTGTTGCAACCCCGCCCGATAGTAGTGCAGTGGATGGAAAAAAGTCTATGGTAAGCGTTGCAGACAATTGCCATAGTAGTATAGATGTATCACCTGTAATCTTTATTGTTATATATCACAATACATTAACAAGATGATTAACTTTATCTTTATCCTAACATATGTGCGCAACTACTGGTGAAACCTTAGCAATGGCATATCTTCATCTATTGATACAAAAACCACAAAAGTTAAACGTGTTTGGTCCGATAAGCAAAAATACTACGAGTTTCCAAGATCTTGTTCATAGTAATCTTACACCAAGTGATAGCTTCCTAAGGATTCGATAAACCTAGGTCTACTAGGGAAAAATAAGCTATACTACAATCCGTAATCCGGATCAAAGGTATCATGGTGGCTAGGGGTTGTATTACTGTGCCCCTTAATGTTTTAACGATTTTGACTGTTTTACGAGATCTGATAAAGATGATATTTTTGTGCAAAACCGCAAAATAGCGGTTATTTTACAGTTTTGCATGTTTTTACGAGATCTACTAGAGGTGCTCTTAGGAGAGTGGAGCTAAAGAAACCCTACATCGATTAGTGAACCATTCAGTTATGAACGAACGCTCATGCATGTAGTCTTGGAGACGACCACATCTTTAATTCTTAGGGATGACCACTATGTGCTCTCCTTGGGGGTAGATGGCACGATGGCTCTTGGTTTTGAGATCACTTTCCAGACCTGGCATGAAGGTATGGAATAAATCCCTAGAGGGGTGAATGGCCGAGAATTAATGTCAAGGACAATAGATAGGCGCAAACCTCGAAAGGCCTGGTGTTTCAGGAGTTCCTTAGCCTCTGGGACATATTCAGGATCTCACAAAGACACGAGGATACCTTCAGGTCAATCTAGTAAGGAGATTGTGCCTATTTGCGGGGTTGTCATATGTGTCATTTTTTGTTGCAAACACGGTTAATCCCACAAGGGATTTCATTTGGAGGTCCATGGCACCAATGAGTTATATGTTCTTTGTATGGCTCGAGGGTAGGAATAGGTGTTAGACTACATACAGATTTGTGAGGCATGGACTGCCGCATCCAGCGCAATGTATTTTATGTGATCAAGAACATGAGATTCAGAGCACATACTCCTTAGTTGTGTGGTGGTTATAGAGGTTTCCATGTCTTGCTTCAGGATTTTGACTTGCTGGACTAGATGCCATAGCAGGATGAGGTGCTCCAGACTTGTTGGGAGGCATGAATTATGCAGATGATAATAGGCGAGACATTCGAACTCTAATCATCCTTGTCTAATGGTGCATCTGGAAGGACAATAATGATGTAGTGTTTAGTTGCACATCGGCCTCTGTGTCAACTATCTTCGGTAGGTTCAAGGCTAAGATAGTGCATTGGTGGAGATAAAGGCTTCTTCGAGGGGAGATGATTATCCCGTTGAGGTAGAATATAAAAGAGTAGTTTATTTTGTATCAACATAAAATGAAAGGTAGTCAAGCTCGTTGCCAATGGTAGTTTGCATTTCTTCAGTTTACGAGTCTGTAGCACAACAGCATTTTTTCAGAACATGTTTGTGCCTGTTACCTTGTGTCTTACTTTACATAAACTGAACCTGACACATTGTTTACATGGAGGTGCGCCTAGTTTTAGACCGAGTCATGATCTCGATCGTAGGATGGTGCGATGCAAGTAGATCATGGCGTAGGATTCAGTCAGAGTTTGTTGAGATTTCCTTCTGTTGAATAAAAGGAAAAACAAAAAGGAAGCAAGTGTTGCTCGTCGCAAAAACTCTGTCCCCTGCTCTCTCTGTTCGTGTGTTCCTACAGGGCAAAGTTCTGAGCAACTCCCAGAAAATCCACCATAATCGCGTGTTCGAGATTAATATTTGTCATTTGGTATCAGAGCCACTGGTTCTTGGAGGCGATCGTGGTGGCGGTGTTGGATGGAGGCGTATTGGCAGTGGTGACTGAAGATGGGCGACACAACTATGTGAAACGGCAGGAGCCGGAGCGACACGTACACGATGCCGGACAGGAGGATCAACACCGATCTTGCCTCGGCCAGCGGTGGCGTCGTTTGTCAAGCTTCATGCACTAGCCAACGCAACCAAAAGTCCGAACTGATGGAAAGGGCTAGTGCAATCTACTTATACACTTCAACACCCCCTCTCACGTGTGACGGAGAGAAGTCAGCACGTGCAACCGGAAGAGAGCGACGACGCGCGAAACTCACTTATGACTCAAGAGGCCTATACGTGGACACAGAGGGGTCAATATCAATTTTAGGATAAATAGCGAAAGCCAGGACTCAAACTCGAGACCTTAGGCTCTGATACCATGTCAAGCTTCATGCACTAGCCAACGCAACCAAAAGACCGAACTGATGGAAAGGGCTAGTGCAATCTACTTATACACTTCAACAGTGCAGCATTCACTGTCAAGATGAGAAGGCATCCTAGTCCATTACCCGTAGCTCACCGACAAAAACTACGGCCTATGGGCTGTAAAGATGATTATCATCCGATGCTGGAGTGCGGTCGAGGGAAAGGGTGACTACGACCCAGCGAAGGACGAGGAAGCATTCGCAGCCTTGTCTCAGTCAATTCCGGACTCCATGGTGATGGCGCTCGCGGAATATGAGACCGTGGCGGAGGCATGGGAAGCGATCCAACCCATGTGCGTTGGTGAGGATCATGTGAAGAAGGCCCGCATCAAGCAATTCAAGAGACAGCTGGATCGGTTGGAGATGGATGATGGCGAGTCCATCACCGCCTTCTCCCAGAAACAGACCACGCTTGTCGCTGAAATCCTCTTGCTCGGAGAAAATATCTCTCACGAGGAAGTCATTGATCGCTTGAGAGCATAGTTGTCATTCTTGTGTTTGTTCCAAAACTTGGTTAATTATGTCATGACTTTGATGCTTGTATCTCTGATATCTTAACCTCTAGTCTTTATGTGAACTTCAGAGGTGCCTTGGCATTTATGTTGTGCTCTTCAAACAAAGGCAAGCGAGATACCACTCTATCATACCTTATTATGAGCATTGTAATGTTGCTTACACTACTAGGAAAACGCCTGTTCGTGGCGCACCTGTAAACAGCATCTGTGGCGCACTAGGGGTGCGCCACGGGCCTCGCGCTACGGCTATCTCCTAGCCGTGGCGCATCGCCTTTGCGCCACGCTATATCGAGATAGGCGGGGTGCGCCACGGTAGGTGCAGGTGCGCCATGATGTGTTTTTCAAAAAACAAAAAAATGCAAAAAACACCCTCGTTTTGAATTGCAAAAGCAGTCGGGTCCGTGCATCGCCGCCGCAGTCGTGTCACCTCGCCGGAGCATGGTCGTGGCAGGGAGGTGCGGGAGGGGTCGTGGTCGCTCTAGTCCTCGCCGGCGTCGAGGTGGTAGGAAGGGTGTGGTTGGAGAAAGGAAGGTAGGAAGAGAGGGAGGAAGGAAGAGATGGAGGAAGAGAGGGAGGAAGGAAGAGATGGAGGAAGAGAGGGAGGAAGGAAGAGATGGAGGAAGAGAGGGAGGAAGGGAGGTCGGACGCCGCCGTCACTTCAAGGAGAGGAGGAGGTCGCCGTTGCGCCGTCGCCGCGCCACCGTCACTGCAAGGAGAGGAGGAGGCCGTCGTCGTGCCATCACTGCAAGGAGATGAGAAGGGGAAGGAGGAGAACGAAGAATGAGAAGGAGAAGGAAGAAGGAGAAGGGAGAAGGAAGAAGGAGAAGGGAAAGGAAAAGGAAGAGGGAAAAGGGGGAAGGGAAAGGTAGGTGGGCGGCGTGAGGATTCGAAATTTTAATCCCGCCCAAGCTTATCCGTGGCGCACTACCAGGTGCGCCACGGGTAGGGGTACAGGGTACGCCACAGATGTGTTTTTCAAAAAACAAAAAAAATGCAAAAAACACCCTCGTTTTGAATTGGAAAAGCAATCGGGTCCGTGCATCGCCGCCGCAGTCGTGTCACCTCGCCGGAGCATGGCCATGGCAGGGAGGTGCGGGAGGGGTCGTGGCCGCTCTAGTCCTCGCCGGCGTCAAGGTGGTAGAAAGGGTGTGGTTGGAGAAAGGAAGGTAGGAAGAGAGGGAGGAAGGAAGAGATGGAGGAATAGAGGGAGGAAGAGAGGGAGGAAGGAAGAGATGGAGGAAGAGAGGGAGGAAGGAAGAGATGGAGGAAGAGAGGGAGGAAGGAAGGTCGGACGCCGCTGTCACTGCAAGGAGAGGAGGAGGCCGCCGTTGCGCTGCCGCCGCGCCACCGTCACTGCAAGGAGAGGAGGAGGCCGTCGTCGCGCCGTCACTGCAAGGAGATGAGAAGGGGAAGGAGGAGAAGGAAGAAGGAAGAAGGAGAAGGAGAAGGAAGAAGGAGAAGGGAAAGGAAAAGGAAGAGGGAAAAGGGGGAGGGAAAGGTAGGTGGGCGGGGTGAGGATTCGAAATTTGAATCCCGCCCAAGCTTATCCGTGGCGCACTAGGTGGTGGTGCGCTACGGGTAAGTCGCCCTCTATTTTTTTCTGCAGGAAAAAACGGTATTTTGACCGTAACTTTTTACTCTTTTCGAATTTTGAAAATCTAAAAAATCGCTAGACGACCAAAGGTGGTTGCGAGAAGATGCGAAATCTCGTTCTCGTCATTTTGGTATATTATACGATTTTTTCGATATCGTATGCAAAAGTTACGGCCTTTTTACCGTGGCATGACTTTTTTTGCAAATAAAGTCGAAACTCATGTTTGTTAATTTTACTATAAGCTATACCACATTACCTACCTAAATATGAAAGGATTTAATTTTTTTGAAGTGTTTATCATTTTCTTTTATTTTTTGCAAAGCCTAAAAAGGCGATCCACGGGGGGTGTGTGTGGAGTTGGTGCAAGATAGTTAGGCGTAGGGCACTAGGGCAAGGTTCCCTACTACTAAGTTTATACATCCATGGCGCACATGTCATAGTGCGCCACAGAACTTGCCACAACCGTAGCGCACCTACCCCATGTGCGCTACGGGTACGTGGCATGCGGCTGGCAGGCCCCTGTCCCATACATATCTGTCGCGCACATACCCTATATACGCCACGGTTGTTCTAGTTACTAGTAGGGCACTACCCACAGGTGAGCCACGCCTATTTTACCCGTCGGGCACTTCAACCATGTGAGCCACGGATGTGCGGATTACCTATAGCCCTTTTCCTAGTAGTGTTATGTTTATGTTTCATGCTACTTATTATTATTGAGTTGTCTTATCTTCATAGCTTGCAATGACTATTGAGTAGACTTAGTTGCATACTCCTTATTATGAATTGTCTAAGAATCTACTCCTGTGCTGAGATTATTTACATCATATGAAGCAAAGTGTTCGTGAAAGTTCTTTTATCGCACTCAGTTTTCAACTGAATTGCTTGAGGACAAGCAATAAGCTAAGCTTGGAGGAGTTGATACGTCCAAAACGTATCTACTTTCTCAAACACTTTGCTATTGTTTCTCCTCTAAACTTGTGTGATTTGGATACAACTAACATGGACTGACGATGTTTTCAGCAGAATTACCTCGGTGTCTTGTTTTTGTGCAGAAAATGAACTATCAGGAAAAATCCCGAAAAATATACCAAAAATTATATTTCACCAGAAGATCCACGGAGACAGAAGAAGAGACGGAGAGGATGCCTGGGGATCCCACACCCACCCCAGGCGCGGGCCCACCACTGGCCGTGCCTAGAGGGGGTGCAGCCACCCCAGGCACCCCCTCGGCCTCCCTCTGCGCCTATAAGTTGCCTTTCGACCTAAAAACCGAGGGGGGTTCGATAGTTTTCCAGAAATAGTTCCGCTCCGCCGCCGCCACTAGAAACCAAGATTCAGATCCAGAAACTCTATTCTAGCACCCTGCCGGGACGGGGAATTTGGAGAGGATCATCGCCATCGTCATCACCAACGCATCTCCATCAACCACCGATGTTTTCCTCATCCATGAGTGAGTAATCCCACGCTGTAGGCTTGGGGATGGTAGGTATTGGATGAGTTCTATCATGTAATCGAATAAGATCTGTTAGGGCATAGTGCCTAGTATCTCTATTAGTGCTATTTGACTTTGTTGCAACTTGTTGTGCTTAATGCTTGTCACTAGGGCCCGAGTGCCATGATCTCAGATCTGAACTTATTATTGAATCATTATGATAGTATTGTTTGTGATCTTATCTGCAAGTTGTGTACACGGACATTGTCCGGATCCAAAGGCCCCAAAGTGACAATAATTGGGACAACCGGAGGGGATGGCTGTGGTGTGAGGATCACATGTGTTCACGGAGTGTTAATGCTTTGCTCCGGTGCTCTATTAAAAGGAGTCTCTTAATTGTCAGTAGTTCCCTAGAGGCCCCGCTGCCACGGGCTCACTGGACAGAAGATGTTGTGCAAGTTCTTATTGCGAGCACGTATGACTATATTTGGAGCACATGCCTAGGATTGTTTAGTACTTCGATGCTTGTTATTATTTATCTGTAATGCCCTAGGTCTTGAAGTTACATGTTTATACTCGTCCATGCAATGCCCGTCCATCCATCCCTATGCCTACCGCACTCGAATCCTACGGTTACCGTTACTGTTACTATTGCTCATGTTTCACTGTTGATGTTGCTTTGCTCTTGCTACTGATAAACTTCTGTGAGCAAGAACTGTTTACATGTGCAGCTGAACTGACAACTCAGTTGTTAAGGCTTGCAAGTATTCTTTGGCTCCCCTTGTGTCGAATCAATAAATTAGGTAATACTACCCGTGAAGACTGTTGCGATCCCCTATACTTGTGGGTCATCAAGACTATTTTCTGGCGCCGTTGCCGGGGAGCATAGCTTTATTTGTAAGTTCACTTGGATCTATTTTTGTTCACTGCTAATCCTTTCATCATGGGGAAGACTCGTGGTGGAAAGTTCCCTATTTTACCATCCACTACAACAAGAGGTACAGTCATAAACAACTCTCATAGATATTAAAGAGTTATGATATTAATGATGGTTATACCTGTTAGCTCACCTAAGGCTAGTGAGAGGAAAACGTCCAAACTAGCGCAGCACGTGCGCGCGACGCTGAAAATTGGCCAATACGTTGAGGAAACACCCACCGAACGCCAAAACGTGGAAACCGGGCAAAAACGCCCGACTCCACGGAAAACGTACAAACTAGCGCAGCACGTGCGCGCGACGCTGAAAACTGGCCAATACGTTGAAAAAACACCCACCGAACGCCAAAACGTGGAAACCGGGCAAAAACGCCCGACTCCACGGAAAACGTGCAAACTAGCGAAGCACGTGCACGCGACGCTGAAAACTGGCCAATACGTTGAACAAACATGGCCAATACGCCAAAACATGGAAACCGGGCAAAAACGCCCGACTCCACGGACATTGAGTTCACTAATGATTTTGTTGAAGAGTGCCAAAACACACATGGTACTAGTGCTATTAAGAGTCTCCTTGCTAGACGTACTATTATGCCTAAGTTGTCCTCTGATCCTAAGTTTGTCACTTCTCCCATAGATATTAAAGATGAAGATTATGATTTCTCTCTTGATTTATCTTATTTAGATATTGTTGAGAAAGAAACTTTTTGTGGGACTGAAAATGAGAGTGATGTGGCTCATATGAATGAGCTTTCTACTATGAGTGCTTTATTCTCTGATGATTTTAAGATGCGCAAGTACTTTGTTGCTAAGATCTTCCCCTTTTCACTAAAAGGAGAAGCTAGGGCTTGGTTTAATAGATTACCTCCCGGTTCCATTGATAGCCCTGATTGCTTGATTGCTTCTTTCTTCTAGAAATATTTTCCTCCCAGTGCTAGACATGCTTCTTTGCAGAGACCTTTTGATTTTAAATAGGGAGAAGAAGAGAAATTGCCTGAGTCATGGACAAGGTTCTGTGCCTTGATTCATGCACATCCTGGATGTCCATTGCCTAAGAATGAGCTTCTTGATATTTATTATAATGGACTAACTGATGATTCTAGGACCTACCTAGATAGCTTTGTTGATTGTGTTTTCAGGAAAAGGACTCCTACAGATGCTGAAGAATTAATGACCAAGATAAGCAAGAATTATGATGATTGGACTTCAACTGAGATGAATACACCTGAGCCTATTACTCCTGAACCAGTTGTTCCTGAACCAGTTCCAACACCAACAACAGAGAAGAGGGGAGTTATTGCATTAAATGATGAAGTGATGAAGGAAGCTAAGAAGTGTCTAAAGGAGAAAGATGTTAGAGCTGAATATGTGAAGAATCTACCTCCTATAGAATAATTATGCAAGCCAATTCCCCACTCATCTACTATTGAGGTACACTCTCTCCAACACTTTGATGAAGGTGATATTCCTTATGGTAAGCCTCTTGATCAATGTTTAGAGGAACTTGACACTTTTATTGTTAAACAAGGGTATTTTAATAAACAAGTTTAGAATCATTTATTGGAAAACTCTAGAGCTATCCATGAGTTGAAAGATATTGTGGAAAGAACTTCTAATGATATTAAAATGCTTTGTAAACACTTTAAAATGGTTCAAATTCAACTTGATCAACTTGCTAAGGTACAAAAGGATATGCTAGTTAATGCTTCAGGAGATAAACATGCTTATGGAATTAGAACTAGGAGTGGTATAGCTACTCAAGATCCTTTATATCCTGAAGGACACCCTAAAAGAATTGAGCAGGATTCTCAACAAGGTGAAGATAGTGGTAGTCCTCGTAAGAGAAAGAAAAGGAAACATAAGATAGTTTAGGAACCACTTGAACCTGCTGTAGATCCTACTAGTATATCTGTCTCTGATGCTAAAACTGAGAGTAGTAGTGATAAAAATGAGTCTCCTGAGAAGGAGGAAGGTGAGGAAGAACCTTAGAAGCACACTAAGAACACTAGGTACACAAAGGAAGATTTTATTGCTAATAAACATGGTAAAGAGAGAGAACCTTGGGTGCAGAAACCTATGCCTTTTCCAGGTAAGAAACACAAGTCAAAGGAGGAGGAACACTACAATAAGTTTTGTGAGTGGATGAAACCTTTATTCTTGCAAATTCCTTTGACTGATGCTATTAAGTTGCCTCCTTATTCAAAGTATATGAAGGATAATGTCTCTAATAAAAGGAAGATTCCTAATGAGGAGATTTCTACTTTGCTTGCTAATTACTCCTTCAATGGTAAGGTTTCAAAGAAACTTGGTGATCCAGGTATACCAACTATTCCTTGCTCCATTAAGAATAATTATGTTAGAACTGCTTTATGTGATTTGGGAGCTGGAGTTAGTGGTATGCCTTTTTCTCTCTACAAGAGACTCCAGCTAGAAAAGTTGATACCAACTGATATTTCTTTTGCAAATGGCTGATAAGTCAACTAATATTCCTGTTGGTATGTGTGAGGATGTTCCTGTTCAAGTTGCTCATAATTGCATGGTCTTAACTGATTTTGTTGTGCTTGAAATGCCTGAAGATGATAATATGTCTATTATTCTTGGGAGACCTTTTCTTAATACTACAGGTGCTGTTATAAATTGCAATCAAGGAAAAGTAACATTCAATATTAATGACAAAGAGCACAATGTCTATTTCCCCAAGAAGGTTGTTAAGAGCTATTGCCTGAATTCCATTGAAAATATTAAAGGCATTAAGGTTGGAGAAATATATTGTCCCATTCCACAAGAAAATTTTGAAACTATTATGATTCGAACCATTGCTATAAAGTATGAGGTAACATAATCACCTTGTGGAATGCAAAGTTTTGTTTCATATAAGATTGTTTTGGTAACAAGACTTGATCAACCTTGTTAACAAAAGGATTTTTATGAACAAAATAATGTTTCCACTGTGGTTATTCTTGCTTTCTTTTTTCCTTTCTCCTTCCTAGTCTTTGCTTTAGCTTTAGTTTTGCTAGTTGTTTGCTTGTCTGAGTTTCTTAGAGCTCCTGTAGTTTGGCTTTTGGTTTGCTTTTGCTTCTTCTAAAAAACTGTTTTTGCGAGAAAATAAATTTTCATACCCTGAAAATTGGCCAAAAATAAAGTTTCTCGAAAAATCCCGGAAAATTCAAAATAAATTTTTCCTCGAAAAAAGGGGCAGAGTGGCACCTGAGGTGACCCAGGGGGGCACCCCAGGCCACCACACCCCTGGTAGGAGTGGCCTACCAGGTGGTGGCGCTTGGGGGGTCTGGCCCACCTGGGCCCCTCCAGGCTACCTCCTCAAAGCCACGTTCTTTATCTCTCCCAAAAAACACCAGAAAACTTGCTCAAGCTCGAGTTCTTGCTATTCTTGCTCGCGATTTTCGATCTCCTTGTTCAGCCCATCTCAAGTGCTGATTTTTGGAGGGATTGCTCCTTGGTATGTGCCTCCTCCACTTGTCCAATTAGATTTGTGATTGGTAGATCGTATCTTGAATATTTTGCTGCTATAGGTGACAGGTTGTTTGAGCTTGCATGCTTGTTCTTTGCTTAGAAACTTCATTTTGATGCATGTGTAGTCCTCTAGCAAGTTCCTATAGTAGTTGCTCATCATTTATCAACTTAGAAATCAATTAGTTTGATGGTTGTTTAAAATTTCAGAATAGGGAAGTCATGGACCACCACACCTTTGGTGACATATTTGAGAGTGATGCACCTAGAAGGGCAAGGCTTCCAAGGTCATCTACCAGTACTATACCCTCATACAATGAGGATCTCATCACTCCGTGATTTGGTGACGAGGGAGATGAAGGGGATGCGCACCCCTCCACCTTTCATTGCCAAACTTTATTTCAAGTTGTTGGGATTCTTAATGATTTTATGACTTTGGTGCAGAGGGTTGGACTAACAAGTTACATGCAGGATGAGAGTGCACAATATGCTTTGCTTACTAAAACATTTGTGGAGAGTTTCTCCTTTACTAATAGTATGTTCAAGCTTTCTGTGTCTTTCAAAATTTATGGCAGGGATCATTCTATGACATTGAAGAAATTTTGCAAGGCCCTGGGACTTGGTACAACTGGGTCATCAAAGAAGATTCAAGCTCTACCCGCTGATTTGTTAGAGCTTTATCGAGGAATAACCAATGATGATGACCGTAGAGCTCAGCGAGGGAAGATAAAGAACATTCAACTTCCAGCCATCAGATATTTTTCCTACTATCTTGCCAGCAGTATTCTTGGTAGGTAGAACACTAGTAATATTTCCAACTATCAATTGGCCTTCTTAGCTGATGTGCTCAACAATGAGGACAAGTATAATCTTGGTTCTCTCATTGCTCGTCGTCTAGCTGCTAAGGGACCCATTTATGGGGGAATTATGTGGCATCCCGCAAAACCACTACTAGAAAATCGCGTTGAATTTGTGCATTGCATCGTCATCATCATATGTTGTTTGTCAAAAACTAATTTCGAAAACCTATTTTGTTTTCCAAACGCCCCATCTTTAATCAAATATTAAACCCCGGGGCTCCGGAGTATTTTGTTTTGTTGCTATCGGTTTGCAAAAGTTTTGTTTGAAATAAATAAAATTATTTATTATTTTAGCGGGGGCAGTCGAACGGGCCGTTCCGACCCGAACGACCACCCCCAGGTTTTACAAACGGTCCACCAGACATTCCTAAAGCTACCCACTATCCTACCCACACCCCCTGGCCACCTCACTCCCCCCAATCAGAACATGCCACCTCACTCTCACCCTCCCCCCTAACCAATCTAAAACTGCCACATCACCCAACCCCCCTCTCTCCCTTCCCTCTCTCTCCCTCTCAAACTCACAACCCACGCACGCACTAGCACACACACCAAACACAGCACACACACGCACGCGCCCCCCAACCCTCTCTCCGTCCCTGTCCCACTCAACCCGGACCCACCACTGGGCCACCGCCCTCTCACCAACCCCGCCCCACCCCAACCACCCCACGCTACGACCCTGTTCTTCTTCCTCCTCTCCTCCGCTTGCCCACCGACCAGGCTCCTCCTTTTCCCCAGCCGCCCCACCTACCGCCTCCAGCGCCAGTTCGCAGAGCCATTGCCGCCACCACCACCGCCCATGACGCGCCCACCCTCCCTTCTCCGGGAGCTCGCTGCCTCCACCGACCACAGCACTGCCCTCCACACGGGCCCCGCTGGCCCACCGCCCCCGCACCAAGGCCAGTCCCCAACCTCGCCGGAGCGCCACCCTGCTGCCAGCCGCCAGCCCCGCCTCCCAGCCCACGCCTGCCACCGCCACGCCAATCGCCTCCCACCCTCGGCCAGCCACGCCTCTACACCGCCACCGGACCTCTGCCCGCTGCGCGCCTCCTCGAACCAAGTCGACGCGAGCTCCCGCCGCCGGAGTTCCCCTCGCCTCAAGGCCGCCTGCAAGGGTCCTCAACGCCCTCGCCTCCTCCACCTCGCCGTCCTGCCTCCCGTTGTTGGCCGCCTTGGCCCCCTCCATCGAGTTCTCGCGCCGCGTGCCCGCCCTTTGCCTCAGACCGCCCGGCGTCGGGCTCTCCTCCGCGTCCCAAGTGCCGCAGCGAGCCCCACCGCCTCAGGCTCTGTTCCTCTGAAGCCGTGTTCGTGCGCTACCCTGTAGGGATCCTCTCTCTGTTTATGTAGTGATGTTTGGCTATTGATGTGTATTGGAGATAATACATATGGATAACAGTGGCGATCTAGTTGGTGCGGTATCGCCGTCCCCAGTTTTTGCAAGATCTTCCTCTCCGAACCCGGTGACGCTAAACGAACCCTCGCCAAGGCCTCCGGCGCTGGAAAACCGAACCCCTCGGCACGACATGACCCGACGACCCCGGGTGCAACTAGACCTTCTTCCCAGATGCGACGTTGAGAACCCGAACGCCAAGATCGCCGACGCGAACACGCCAAGCTCGTCTTCCCGGACACCGTGCGACAAGATCGTCTCTCGGACACCAAGTATTTCACCCCGGACATCGAGACCCTGAACGACAAGTACTCCTTCCCGGACGCCAAGTTCGCCGAGAACCCGGATAAGCCAAGTCCTTCTTCGCGGAACGCCAAGATCTACTCTGCTCCGAGAACGATCCCGGAGTCCGAACCCCGTCCCGTCGAACCCTGGACCCCGAGACCGACCCCGAACCCCGGAACACCAAGATCGTCGAGAACCCTAATGTGTGAACCCTTTCCTCGAACCCTATTTCATAATATAATACAATTGTTGCACATCAATCATTCATCTCGCATGCATATCATGTGGTTTGGGGGCCTTATGCCGATTCACCTAATAATTAAATATGGGGCCCATATGCGGGCAAATCTAGCCTTATATTGGCCTCATATAAAATTGGTGTAGCGAACCTGGTACTATCTTCTGCCATGTTATGACAACATTTAAACTTGCGGGGGTTTTAAATAACTTGAACAATATAATCAATTGTCGGGACCCCGGTTCCGCTTAATATTGACCTAATTGCATCGCACCTTGCCATGCCATGCATCATGCATGCATCATGCCGATCTTCTGCCGTTGTATTAAATATTGCACCCGGTGTTTATTCTAGTGTTTTGCTTCTTCGCGGATAAGGCCGTTGAGTTGATGTGAGCTTCGCCCCGATCTTTGGTTGAACCTTCGGCAATGTTTTCAGGCGAGCATCTCCCTCTTTCTACCTATCTTACTTTTATAGTATTTACTCCCCTCCTGTTGATCTATTGCTATCTGTGTTGCGATGCTCTAGTTTCCGTGCCCGAATATCCCGTGCAGCCCTATATTGCCTTGGACACACCCTATTACCTGTTGTTTGGTAGATAGTTGGACTTGCGCGTCGTAGTTTCTTGCTCAAGTGCTGATGTGTGTCGTCATATGCCACAGTTGCTAATGTATTGCCGCATGATGATGTTGGAGATGATTCTAGTTTTACTTATCGTCACTTTAATTTCTGTTTAATAACTAAAATTGAAATAAGCAGAGGCATCGGTGGGTGATAGATAATATTTGGTTTCCGAACGCCCACTTGTGTCCCGTAAGACCCCGAGTACTTGATACCTGTTCCTTGATTTATCGCGCTATCCACATCCGGGAGGTATATGGGACCCCCCTGAGCCAGAGCTTGATTCATTCTATTTCTTGGGGCCACAAACTAGTTTGAGGTGTTTTTACTATCCTGTACTTATGCCATGCTACTTTCTGTATTTAAATTGTGCGAGGAGCACCGCATCGCTTAGGTAAGCGGAATGTTTTCGTATCGACAGCCCCGATTGGGGATCTCGCCGTTCTGACCATTGACAAACCTTGAGTCCGTCTTGGAGCTTGCTTATCTGCTATGGTGTACTCCAAGGTGGCCCCTGAAATATTTCTCAATCCTGTGATTGTTCACCGTGAAAGCCTCGTTGGTTTTGATTTGGTTTTTCCGAGGTTGATCGAGCGTGTGTTGCTATTGGTGCACCCGGCCGGGTAAAACTTTCAAAGCCGTGTCCATGGATATGGACGACTTGGAGCATGATCTCGATCATAGACAAGCATAACTAAAGTTTATTGCTATAAATTTGACTTTATAATGACTAGTAATCAGCTTCACTATAATGGAATGGCTAATTAATACGCCCACAATTGCTTGTTTGAGTTGTCATTTGCGACCATTGTACCGACTAGTAAGTATTGCAACTACAACGGAATGGCTGAATAAAAGTATCAACAACCTGGGTTTAAGGGATATCTCATGCTATCTCAGATGGTTAGTAATTGTTGCAACTATAATGAATGGTTAACTAAAGTGCCCATCGCTTACTTTATCGTGACGATTATCTAAACCCCGACTAGTAAAGTGCCGCAACTATAATCGAATAAGTAAAACGCCAACCGTGTGAGTTCCTCGGTCGACTTCCTCGCTTGGTCTCGAGGGAAACACCAGATGGGTTTGTTTGGTGATAGCTTCAGATGGATCCGTTAGGTCATTCTTATCCTCTCTAATATCCGCCATTGTATCGAGTCTCTATAGGTTGTTTAGTGCATGTCGCCGCCGCTTCACCACCATACCTATGTAGGCGAGGACCGCGAATTCTAGCCTCGCTGTCATCGCCTCAAGATCTTGACGCCTCTTTTTCCTTTGCCCTTTGTCGGCACCCCTTTGTTAAGGTGTTTTGAGATCGACGCTAGCGTGGTTACCCTTCCGGCTTGGCCTGGGCAGGGTTATGGACGCCATTGGTTATTCTTCAGGGCTCTTAGCCCCATTTGCATCTTGTCCGTAGCTGGACGCTCTATCGTTTTCAAGGTGATTTGGTTCTTGTATATTCTATCTGTATTCTTGACTCTTGAGTCGCTGTTATATATATCTGTTCTGTGGGTCCCATCGAGGACTGTTGTGTAATGTTATTACTTCGTTTTCCACCCGCACGAAAGTGCCTGGTGGGCACCTTTGAATCGTTTCTATGCGGGTTTGGCGAATTTTGCTCGAACTTGCATAGGTCCGATTCTGAGGGTGTTACAAATTATTGCTACCCGTGTTTCTGCTGCCTTGAACATTGCTGTTGATCCACATGATACAATTTTGGCTCCTCAGAGGCTTGATCTTGCTGCCATGAAGGCGCACCACTTTGTCACCACTAGCCCAACTCTTGAGAATTTGGTTTATAGAATGTTGTTTACTGACGGGGAAGAGAGAGAGATCCCTCTACCCCAAACCACTTTGTTCAGTATTTCTCAGGGACCTTGGTCACGCTCAAAGGCGGAGATGGACGATAACCTACGTTCTCTTAACTTCCATGGGCACTATCAGGAGGAAGCACAATCATACGATCCCACTGCGTATTACACATGGGAGACCTCAAGCTCATACCAGGACGAGGGAGCTTCCTCAACATACTACGGAGGTGCATCTACTTGGGCACCATGGGATTGAGCCCCACTTATTCCAAAATCCTAAGCTTGGGGGGAGGTATACCAACGTCACACTCATCTATATATCATGTTCGGTCGGTTCTTTGTATATCCATTGTTTTCGCTTTCTTTTTGGTTTTTGTTGCTTCTTTCTAAAATACCAAAAATATTTTCGTTGTTTCTCTTGGTTTGTTTCTTTGCTTTGGTTTGCCTTAAAAGAAAAATCCAAAAAGATTTTGCTTTGTTTGGTTTGCTTTGTTTTTGTTTGATTTTTCTTTGTTTCTAAAAATCGAAAACACCAAAAATATTTGTTGTTCTTCTTTGGTTTTGTGAGTTCTTTGCAGGGTTCAGTCGTCCTCAGTGGATTTTGGTTCCATGTTAATTATTCAAGTCACACAAGTGAAGGTCAATAATGAAGATTAATACAACTTGAGGTGTGATAAGAGGCTGGTAACAAACTCTATTTGTTTCATTCTTGTACATATACTCTGCATTGTGAGCATGCTTAGCCTATTTGTGAAAGGTGTATGTCATTATGGATGCTTAGTAGTTCTTTCTTGTGTTTGATTAGCTCCAGCTTGCTAATAGTTTGTAGCATGTCATATGAATGTTTGCTTGCATTGTTTTATTCATACTTTGGTATGATACTGTGGTATCCTCCTCTGACTGTTCATGTGAATCGACTTGGCACATTCTCACGCATGCATATGACTAATCAATAGTCAGTAAGCCTCGATGATTTATTTTGCCTCAGAGTTCTTGTATCACTTTCATGCCATAGTTAGTCATGTTTTGTTGCAAGCATGATTATGACAGCTATTGCTCTCTCGTTTGTCGCTCCCTCTCTATTGCTAGCCTTCACTTGCACTGAGTATGTGCTCTACCTGTGCTTCCAACACCCCAAAACCAATATTGCCAGTTGTCCACCATACCTACCTATTAGCATCATTTGCTATTTCAGCATATATTCCATATGCCGTGTTTTCTTCCAAAATAAAATGTTTGTCTGTTTTGAGAAAGTTATTTAGTAAAGCTCTCACGAACTTGAAGGCACACTTTATTCCTTGCACTTAATAATCCTGAACCATTGTGACTAGTACATGAAAGCTATATGCTTGCTAATTATATACTGGGAGTCAGAAGAACCGTGCTGTCACGAGGAACGCTTTCAACACTTTTTGGATATCTCATCCAGTTGATTCCTTGCTATTTTGTTTACGGATGTCGACGATGTGAAATAAAAGGGGAGGTTGTGAGTTCATGTAGTTTATACATTGTGTTAGAGAAACACCTGGGCCGCTAGCCTAAGCCATGCTTAATCATGGTGGAAACTTGCAGCATCACCATAATGAGCATGTATGAAGCGTCCTCAATAAAAAGCTATGCATATGGTAAATAAAAAGATTGCTGAGATGCTCCTGCTTGCCTTGTCATTTTGGTTATGGGAAAGCTCATGTACCATGTGCAAGGGGTACCCCGTTGGCGATTCTCGATGAGATGCATGTATTTACAATGACAAGAACTTTCAGGTGACCAAAGTTGAGTAGCCTGCGGAGCGACCCTCGTACTCAAGGGACTTGGGATTTCCAGTCTATGGTCTGTCAAGCATATGATTCAGAGTGGACCTCACTTTCACCTTAACCACATGAAGATGCCTATGATAGGGGCAATGAGAGCTCAAAGCTAATGAGTACCTTCCTTTCAGCATCGGGAAGCCTTTCAAACCTTCACAAAACCGTTTTCACAACCTTGTTGAGTCACCACTTATTTTATGAGCACCTTCTTGAGAGCATAGTTGTCATTCTTGTGTTTGTTCCAAAACTTGGTTAATTATGTCATGACTTTGATGCTTGTATCTCTGATATCTTTATCTCTAGAATTCATGTGAACTTCAGAGGTGCCTTGGCATTTATATTGTGCTCTTCAAACAAAGGCAAGCGAGATACCACTCTATCATACCTTATTATGAGCATTGCAATGTTGCTTATTTTATGTTTCATGCTAATTATTATTATTGAGTTGGTTTCTATTCATAGCTTGCAATGACTATTGAGTAGACTTAGCTGCATACTCCTTATTATGAATTGTTTAATTATCTACTCCTGTGCTGAGATTATTTACACCATATGAAGCAAAGTGTTCGTGAAAGTTCTTTTATCGCACTTAGTTTTCAACTGAATTCCTTGAGGACAAGCAATAAGCTAAGCTTGGGGGAGTTGATACGTTCAAAACGTATCTACTTTATCGAACACTTTGCTATTGTTTCTCCTCTAAACTTGTGTGATTTGGATACAACTAACACAGACTGACGTTGTTTTTAGCAGAATTACCTTGGTGTCTTGTTTTTGTGCAGAAAATGAACTATCAGGAAAAATCCCAAAAAATATGCCAAAAATTATATTTCACCAGAAGATCCTTGGATCCAGAAGACGAGACATAAAGGAGGCATAGGGGGCCCACACCCATCCCAGGCACAGGCCCACCACTAGCTGCGCCTGAAGGGGGTGCAGCCACCCTAGGCACCCCCCCTCGGCCTCCCTCTGCGCCTATAAGTTGCCTTTAGACCTAAAAACCAAGGGGTGTTCGATAGATTTCCAGAAAGAGCTCTGCTCCGCCGCCACCAGAAACCAAGATTCGGATCTAGAAACTTTGTTCTGGCACCCTACCAGGACAGGGAATTTGGAGAGGATCATCGCCATCGTCATCACCAGCACATCTCCATCAACCACCGATGTTTTCCACATCCATGAGTGAGTAATCCCCCGCTGTAGTCTTGGGGATAGTAGGGATTTGGATGAGTTCTATCATGTAATTGAATAAGATCTGTTAGGGCATAGTGCCTAGTATCTCTATTAGTGCTATTTGACTTTGTTGCAACTTGTTGTGCTTAATGCTTGTCACTAGGCCCGAGTGTTATGATCTCAGATCTAAACTTATTATTGAATCATTATGATAGTATTTTTTGTGATCTTATCTGCAAGTTGTGTACATATATCATTGTCCGGATCCAAAGGCCCCAAAGTGACAATAATTGGGACAACCGGAGGGGATGGTTGTGGTGTAAGGATCACATGTGTTCACGGAGTGTTAATGCTTTGCTCCGGTTCTCTATTAAACGGAGAACCTTAATTGCCAGTAGTTCCCTAGAGGCCCCGCTGCCACGGGCTCGCTGGACAGAAGATGTTGTGAAAGTTCTCATTGCGAGCACGTATGACTATATTTGGAGCACATGTCTAGGATTGTTTAGTACTTGGATGCTTGTTATTATTTATCTGTAATTCCCTAGGTCTTGAAGTTACATGTTTAGACTCGTCCATGCAACACCTGTCCATCCATCCCTATGCCTACCACACTCGAATCCTACTGTTACTGTTACTATTGCTCATGTTTAACTGTTAATGTTGCTTTGTTGTTGCTAGTGATAAACTTCTATGAGCAAGAACTATTTCTAGGTGCAACTGAACTGACAACTCAGTTGTTAAGGCTTGCAAATATTCTTTAGCTCCCCTTGTGTCGAATCAATAAATTGGGTAATACTACCCGCGAATACTATTGCGATCCCCTATACCTGTGGGTCATCATTGGCGCATGCAAAAGAAACCTTCTGGCTGTGGCATATGAGGTACGACCATGTGAACTTCAGATCACTATGATCGTTAGTAGCTGAAAGTATGGTGAAGGGAATGCCACTGCTGAAACAAGTTGATCAAGTTTGTGATGGGTGCATGTTGGCAAAGCAGCGCCGCATGCCATTACCAGTTGAGTCAACATTCTGAGCTACACAACATCTCTAGTTGGTTCACAGTGACATCTGTGGTCCCATCGCTCTCGAGACACCAGGAGGGAAGAGGTATTTCCTCTTGGTTGTGGATGATTTTTCATGTTTCATATGGGTAGCACTTCTCACAACAAAGGATGAAGCACTGACAACTGTGTAGAAAATTCAAAAATTGACAGAAACTGAGAGAGATCTCAAGGTGAAGGCGATCAAGACTGATCGTGGTGGTGAGTTTACTTCAACAGATTTTGCTAGTTACTATGATGAGCACGGTATCAGACGTTACCTGACTGATCCATACACACCACAGAAAATGGTGTAGTAGAGAGGAGGAATCAAACTGTTGTGGGAATGTCTAGAAGCTTGTTGAAGAGCATGGGTGTGCCTGCAAGATTTTGGGGAGAAGCAGTAATCACAACAGTGTACCTGCTAAACCGATCACCGACGAAGAGTGTGAAGGGCAAGACACCCTATGAGGCATGGCACGAGAGGAAGCCATCAGTCCATCATTTGCACACTTTCAGATGTGTTGCACATGTTAAAAAGGTGGGACCTGGCCTGACAAAGATCTCAGATCGAAGCACCCAGATGATGTTCATAGACTATGATCAAGGCTCTAAAGCCTACCGTATGTTCGATCAAGAGAATAAGAAGCTCGTGGTAACACAAGACGTAGTGTTCGAGGAGGACAGAAGCTAGGAGTGGCAGTTGAACCCAGATACGTCCAATTTGCATCACCATTCTGTATCATAATTTGCCTCTATTCATTGATATATATCTTATTATGAGGTGTTACTTATGTCTTTTCCTCTGTTTTTGCATGTTGGATGATTCCTGGAGGATGGACTGCTGGAGTCAGGTTTCTGATGGAAAAAGAGGTGTTATAATGCAATTTCGCGAAGATCAGAAAAATACCAGAACCATTGGTATCTATTGTAGTTGATGCTTGTGAGTGGAACCATTGTATTATTGTTTATGTACAGATTGTTATCCATCCCGCTGTAACAATTGTGTTAGATCTTGCATTAGTTCTTAGGGGAAACTTTCCCGGTGTTGATTACTATTGTAGTTGATGCTTGTGAGTGGAACCATTGGATTATTGTTTATGTACAGATTGTTATCCACCACCATATCATCTTTGAAAGGGCGTGTATGCCCCCATGTGTGGTTTTGGTAATTAATGACAATCTCTATGGACTAATATGTAAATTGAGTTTCACTTGTAGGATTGTCCATTGGCATCGCTTGGGCCATGTGTTGGTCTCAAGGTTGAAATTTGAAGAAATGTCCAAGGGCTTTGTGCCCATTGGAATCATGAAGAAAGAAGGAGCTTGAAGGTTGATCATGACAAGTGCAGAGATTTGCATCAAGATGGATCAACCTCAAGAAGGGATGAAGAAGGGTAAGCTCAAGATGCGCCATCTCTAGAAGATCTCATGCTTGAAGCTTGCCATCCTCATGATCATGGGGTGATGAAGACTAGTTCAAATAAGAGGTTTCCCCATGGAGTATGGGGGAGCAATTTGCAAGTCTTCATCAAGCAAGAGAGAGCAAGAGAAAACAATAAAGATGTTCCCACTGTATAAGAACAAGACGGTCTACATCAAGTTCAAGTGGGATGCTCAAGGCAAAGGTATGTTCTTGATAGGGCTTCTCTTTTGCCGGTCTCGTGTTGTTAGTTGGGAGACCGGGTTTAGGATAGATAGCCGTACTATCAAGAGGGGCTCTCAAGCGGGTGTCTCGTTTACATCGTTTCGAGAGAGCTCAAACATTTTCATTCATAGAATCATATTTCTTGGTTGTTATTTGGTTCTTGCCCATGAGAGGATCTAGAGCTTGTGGTCATCATCATAACAAGCTCTAGTTCATCATCTAAGGATTTCTCTTGCATATCTTATTGCGGTTTTTGATCTTGTGAGTTTTCTGGCTCCACACCTTGTTGGATTCTATTTGTCGTTATCTTTCCAACAAAATTGGTTTCATCCCGTTTGGAGTTCGGATGCAAAAGTTATTGCATTTCTAGTTTTCTAGTTTCTGGAATTTCCCTAACCGGAAGTTACGGCTTGCCATCGGAAGTTCCGCTAGGGCATTTTTGCCGCCGAAAGTTCTGGTGGAAGTTCCGGGTCTTCTTCCGCTCACGCTTAGTAACCTTCTATTTTGGATGTGCTATTTGACGGAACTTCAGTCGGAATTTCCACCAGAAGTTCCGCTCCCACCGGAAGTTCCTGCCAGGGACCGGAAGTTCCGCTCAGGCCGAAAGTTCTGGTTGAATTTCCGGCTCTTGTTCCTCTCACGTTCAGTAACCTTCTGTTTTCGTTGTGTCTACTTGACGGAACTTCTGTCGGAACTTCCACCGGAAGTTTCGCTCCCACTGGAAGTTCCAGTGAACCGGCGGAAGTTCCGACCAGGACTCGTTTTTTCAGTTTCTCGCTCCGCAGTTTTTGACCGTTAGCTGTGTGCCACCGGAACTTCCGGCCTCCCACCGGAAGTTCCGTCCAGGAGTCGCGGATGCCCATAACGGGTAGATCTGGGAGCCCTTTAAAAGGGGCTCCTCTTCCCCTTCGTGGGCAACAGCTCTTTTCTTGGTTCTTGGCTTTCTCTCTCTCCTCCATTGTTGACCTTGAAGAAGCTTTCCCTCTCCCCTTTCCCTTCCTATGATTCTTGCATCTTTTTGAGGGATTTGAGAGAGGAGATCTAGATCTACAATCCCCCCAAGATAAATCCCTTCTTTGTGAATGAGTCATTGGGATCTAGATCTTGGAGAGTTTTGTGTTCTCCTCTTGTGTTCTTCCTCCCTTATTCCCCCAATAGCTTTTGTAGCTTTGTTGGAATTTGGGAGTGAAGGACTTGCCCTTGCATTTGTTGCATAGGTTTGAGTTCTCCTCGGAGATTCGGCGAGTACAAGCTTGAGGACTTGTTACTCTTGGGTTCCTTGGAACCCTAGACGGTTGTGTGGTTGGATTGTTGACCTTTTGTGGTCTTGTTGACCTTTTGTGGTCTTGTAGCCTTTTGTGGCGTTGTTGGCCTTTTGTGGCATTGTTGGCCTTTTGTGGCATTGTAGACTTTTGTGGCTTTGTTGTTGGGAGCCTCCAATTGAGTTGTGGAGTTAGCCCCAATCTTGTACGGGTTCGGTGACCGCCCTCAAGCGCCCCTTAGTGGAGCAAGTGCCCGCCTTTTGTGGTGCGCACTTGGGAGAATAGGGTGAGCCTTTTGTGGCGTCGGTGAGTTGCGTGCTTCCGCATCCGGGGTGAGGCCTTGGGTGGCGTTGGGTGAGCATCGAGCCACCACACCTTGAGGTGAGCCATTTGTGGTGTTCGGAGAGCATTGCGCCATCGCACCTCTCCAACGGAGACGTATCTTCTTTGGAAGTGAACTTCGGGAAACAAATCTTCGTCTCCACGTCCATCGGTTATATCTCAACCGAGCCCTTTACTTATGCACTTTACATTGTGGTAGCCATCATGCTTGAAGTATTTATATCTTGCTATCACCTTGTTTCTTGTATTTCTTAGCATAGGTTGTTGGTGCACTTAGGTGATCTTAGTGGCTAGGTTTTATGCTCAATAAATTAAACGTAGTTTTATTCCGCATTTACTTGAGCCTAAACCGTAATATTTTTAAAACGCCTATTCACCCCCCCTCTAGGCGACTTCCTTTGGTCTTTCAATCTCTGATCTTGATTCATATGATGTCTCGTGAGTAGTTCGTTTAGTTCTTGAGGACATGGGAGAAGTCATGTTGTTAGTAGTGGTTTGTGTTGAGCTATTATTCAATGGTTCAGTATTTAAGTTGTGGTCCTATTCTTCTAGTGGTGTCATGTGAACATCGACTACATGATACTTCACCATTTATGGGCCTAGGGGAATGCATTGTGTATTTGGCTACTAATTGTGGGGTTGCCGGAGTGACAGAAACCTGAACCCACATTAAGTGAGCGTAGGATCTCAGAGTTTAAGGTGTGGTTAGGTTTATATCATAATTGCTTTCCTGTAGTTGTGGATGCTTGCAGGGGGTTTAATCACAAGTATGTATTAGTCCAAGTAAGGTCGGTACATTAGCACAAGTTCACCCACACAACACTTACAACACCAATGAAGAGTACTTAGCTATTTGAAGCGAAAGCACTTGATAGAATTCCCATGTGTCCTCGAGAACGTTTGGTACTTATAAGTATTTCCACCGGCTTGTCCTTTGCTAAGAAAGGATTGGGCCAATTGCTGCAGTTGTTCGTTGTCTTTATTATTTGCACTTTGTTTTGTTGCTTTATCAGAAAACCCCTAAAAATACGTTTGCTATGTATTTACTGAGATTTCCTGCTCCATACCACTAGTCAACACCTTTTGCTCCTCGTTGGGATCGACACTCCTATTTATCGAAAGTAATACGATACACCCCCTATACTTGTGAGTCATCAAACCCCTCCGCATAAGAAAACTCTGAAACTGTCTTTACTGTTCACTATCCGACAACAGACAGGGGCTCTGCTGTGGCAGAGAATTCCCCTGTTTTGGTTGCCACAGCAGAAAATTGGCCGATTTTTGCTGCCGCAGCAGGAGCACCTCAGCAAACCGTCAAAACCCGCCATGCTGGAAATGGAGTGGTAATCCCATATGACTCGCCGCCTCCATCTGTAGCCTTTGCAAATGAAATGACGCCGACCTCTGATGCGCCTAGTGATGTAGGTGCGCTTCATCGGGAATCCCCAAGAGCAAGGTGTGATGAAGCACAGCAGCAAGTATTCCCTCAGTAAGAAACCGAGGTTATCGAACCAGTAGGAGGAAGGAAACGTCACACAAGTGTTGCAAGCAACGTGGAAACCTACACAACACAAACTCAAGACTTTTCCCCAACAAACAGTGAGGTTGTCAATCTCACCGGTTGTTGTAACAAAGGATTAACTATATGGTGTGGAAGGTGATGAATGGTTTGCAACAAGTAAACAAGTAACAGTGGAAGATGTATAAATGGTAAAGATTGGACCGGGGTCCATAGTTCACTAGAGGCGCTCTCCTTATATAAACAACATGGCATAAAGGATAAACAAATTACAGCAGGGCAATTCACAGGAACTGAGCAAGGCATAACAATGCAATACTAGACAAAAAGATCCTATGAGATTTGATTGGGCAATACAACAAGATACATAGACCGCCATCCACTGCATCTATGACTAGAAGTCCACCTTCAGGTTATCATCCGAACCCCCTCCAGTATTAAGTTGCAAGCAACAGACAACTACTTTAAGAAAAGTGTGTAAGGTAAACAATCCACTTGTTCCATGAACAAGAGACCGTTGTTTTCTCCCTAGTGGCAACATCACATCTACAACCGAAGAGATTTCTGTCACTTCCCTTGGAAACTAGAGGCATGAACCCACTATCGAGCATAAATACCCCCTCTTGGAGTCACTAGGAACTACTTGGCCTAGATAGCTACTAACAACGGAGAGCATGCAAGATCACAAACAACACAGACATGATAGTATCAAATAGACAAAACCATTAATCAATCTAACATAGTAATCTCAATATCCATCGGATCCCCGCAAACACAACACGCATGATTACAAATATATTAGATCTTGATCATGAACGGAGCTCACAAGATCTATACATGGAAGCACAAGGAGGAGATACAACCATCTAGCTACTACATGGACCCGTAGTCCAAGGTGGAACTACTCACGCTTCATACCAAAGAAGAAGGCCTCCGGGATGATCTCCCCTCCGGCAGGGTGCCGGGAAGAACTTCAGATCCCTCTGATCTAGGGACGATGGTGGCGGCGGCTACAAAAGGTTTCGTGGAGTTTTTGATCGGGTGCCAAGGGTTTCTGCATCGGGGGCTTCTTATAGGCGAAGAAGCGAGGCAGGGGGGCGCCAGGGGGGGCACTATTGGAGATATGCCCTAGAGGCAATAATAAATATAGTTATTATTATATCTTTGTGTTTATGATAAATGTTTACATTCATGATAGAATAGTATTAACAAGGAAACATTAATACTTGTGTGATTTGTAAACTTAATTTGAAGTCCCTAGTATAGCCTCTATACTTCACTAGCTTGTTGGTTGATTAATGATTGTGGTTTCCCTATCATGAACATTGAGATGTTATCAACAACAAGATCATATCGTTAGGAGAATGATATGGTGGACATACTCCTATAGATAAGCATAGCATAAAGATCAAGTCATTTCTATAGTTCAATTGCTATATGCTTTCTGATACATAGTAACCTAATTCCTTCAACCATGAGATCATGCATATCACCTTTACCGGATGGATGCTTTGATGACATCAAACACCACACCGTAACTGGGTGGCTATAAAGGTGGCATTGAGTGTTCGGAAAGTATTGGTTGAAACACATGGATCAAGAGTGGATTTGTCCATCCATATGATGATAGATATACTCTGGGCCCTCTCGGTGGAATGTCATCCAATTAGCTTGCAAGCATGTGACTGGGTCACAAGGGATCACATATCACGGGAACGAGAAAAGAGTACTTATCGGTAACGAGGTTGAACTAGGTATGCAGAGATACCGACGATCATAACCTCGGATAAGTAAACTATCGTGAGACAAAGGGAAATTGGTATCGTATGTAAGTGGTTCATTCGATCGCAAAGTAATCGTAGAAATATGTGGGAGCCATATGAATTTCCAGATTCCTCTATTGGTTATTGTTCGGAGAAGTGTCTCGATCATGTCCGCATAATTCACGAACCGTAGATTCGACGTTGTTTTGAGTAGTTATGGTATTATGAGAAAGAGACCGAATGTTGTTCGGAGTCTCGGATGGGATCCGGGATATCACGAGGTGATCCGGAATGGTCCGGAGAATAAGATTCATATAAGGAAAGTCCCATTTCGGAGTTCGGGAATGATTCCGGTGTTTTCATCGGGAATGTTCTAGAAGGTTCCGGATTGTCCCAAGACTCCAAGGAAGGGTACATGAATGTGTCATTGAATTATTGGATCATGTACTAAGTTTTCTTGCTGTTCCAAAACTTGAAAGTCAAACTGCCAGTTTGAAAGTCAAACGGCTAAAACAGGAAACTGCGGAAAACAGGAAACTGTGGGAAACAGAAACTCGGGAAACAAGCAAGAGGAGGTTGAAACCAACTTGGAGGAGGAGTCCCTCCTCCAAGCCGGGCTAGCCTAGGCCGAGTTGGGGAGGGACTCCTCCTCCTCAAGCGCCAGCCCTCCACCTATAAAAGGAGGGCAGGGCCTCCTCCTAGACACACAAGTTCCTATCCTCTAATCTCCGGTTTAGAGCCGCTTTTGGTTTAGAGCTTCTAATTGCTTTAGCCTGCGGTTTAGAGCCTTCTAATTGGTGTGTCTAATCTCTAGACCACTAATAGCCCTCTCTCATACTCCACCATACCGCCTCGGCTTAAGGCGAAGCCTGCAGATCTCCCTCTACTCCTGTACCACGCCAGTTGTCAGGAATCGCGAGGAGAGTGCTACAACCTCCGCTGCCTCTGGAACAAGGAGAGGAAGGTCTCCCGAAAATCGAACGTGTGACCGATCATGGAAGCGCTTTTAACGCAGGAAGGATCGCTACACGATCTTGAGATCGGAAAGAGTACGACTACATCACCCACGAGAATCCGCCTCGTTAAACACTTTGGAATCTTTGAGGGTAAGTTATTCCATCGACTCGTTGCTACAATCTAGTAGATAGATCTTGGCTTGTTTGTTTGTATGCGATAGAAAATTTTGTTTTCCATGCTACGAACCCCTTCAAAGGTATCGAGCCGTGTCTATATGTAGATCATTGACGAGTAGAACACAATGGTCATTGTGGGCGTTGATGTTTTATTGTCGATTGCTTTTGTGTACTTTGCATCTTGCGGTATGTTGGGATGAAGCGGCCGGCTAACCTTACATGACATCGCTCATGAGACTTGCTCCACGCTAACATGCAACTTGTATTGCATAAGTGGCTTTATGGTGCTGTTTCTCCTAGCATAGTTAAGATCCAATTTACAACGGGTGATCAACAATGCTAGTATCAATGTTGTGGTTCTTGTTCGTAAGTTAGAACGACACTTATTGAAAGCCCCAAACCACGTAAAATATGCAAAGAAAGTAGAGGCGTAACTTTGTTTTGCGGTGTGCGATGATGTGATATGGCCATGATTGTGATTATATTTGATGTATGCAATGTTCCTTATTGTAAGTTGGCAACGCGTGAGCCATATGGTTGTCTTTAATTTATGTTAAGACCCGCGTGTCTATTCAAAGTAGTTGTAATAGTTGGAGCCGGTGGACGACAACCATGGTGAAGCGTCATTGACCTTGATGCAATGCCGGTGATGATGGAGATCATGTTCGTGCTTGAAGATGGAGATCGGAATCACAAAGAAGAAAGGCCATATCATATAACATATTATGAATTGCATGTGATGTTAATCCTTTATGCATCTTGTATTGCTTAGTAGACGACGGTAGCATTATAAGATGATCCCTCATGCACATGAATTTCAAATCATAAAGTGTTCACCCTTAGTTAGCACCGCTAAAGCTTGTTGTTTCGAAGCACCACGTGATGATCGGGTGTGTTAGATTCTGCAAGTGTATACAACGTGAGCAAGCCAGATTTGCTCATGCAGAAACTAAGGTTTGATCTTAACGAGCCTAGCATGTACAGACATGGTATCGGAACACGGATCACCGAAAGGTAAAGCATGAATCATATAGTAGATATGATGAACATGACGATTGTTCGCCATTGAAACTATATCAACTCTCGTGATGATCGGTGTTGATGTAGTGAATTTGGTTCGTGTGATCACTAAAACAATGTGAGGGATGTTGTTTTGAGTGGGAGTTCACCTAGTTTAATTTCATTAATTAATTTGAACTCAATTTGTCATAAACTTAGTCTAAACTATTGCAAATATGTTGTAGATCAATGGCAGCCCCTACCATCAATTTTAATGCTCCTAGAGAAAGAAAAGTTGAAAAACAATGGAAGCAACTTCGGATTGGTTCCGCAATTTGAGGATTGTCCTCACAGCGGTAATTTGACCTATGTGCTGGATGCACCATTGTGACCCACTGCACCGATGCTTCCGATGAAGTAAAGAATGTTTACCTCGCCTAAGAATCAAGACTCCATAGTTCAGTGCTATCTTGTATGGTTTAGAATCGAGCTTCGAAAAGGTTTGAAGAGTCGCACCCATATGATATTGTCGAGGATCTCAAATTGATTTTTGAGACTCATGCGGCAATTGAAAGCTATGAGGCTTCCGAAAAGTTCTTTAACCGCAAGATGGAAGAGGGCAGCCCAAGGAGCATGTGCTTAAGATGTCTAGGCACGCAAACAAACTTCAAAGCTTGGGTATAGTGATTCCTAATGCTTTGGGGATTTACCGCGTCCTCTAGTCACTGCCACCAAGTTACAGGAACTTTGTGATGAACTACAACATGCATAACATGAACAAAGAGTTGCGTAACTGTTTGCTATGTTAAAGTCTGCAAGTGGAGATCAAGAAAGAGCACCAAGTGTTGATGGTCAATAAGACCACCAAACTCAAGAAAGGCAAGTCTAAGCAAAGGGACACTTCAAGAAGGGTGGTAAGAAAGTTACCACGCCGAAGAAGACCAAGGCTGGACCCAAGCTCAAACCGAGTGCTTTTACCGCAAGGGAGAAGGTCATCGAAGCGGAATTGCCCAAAGTACTTGGCGGATCTCAAGAACGGCAACATCAAGAAGAAAGGTATATCCGATATACATGTTATTGATGTGTATCTCACTAGTACCGTAGTAGTGCTCGGTATTGATAATCTTGGTTGCTCATATTTGTAACTCAAACAGTCCGCAGAATAAACGGATGCTAGCGAAGAACGAGGTGACGATGCGCGTGGGAAACGGATCAAAGGTTGATGTGATCGCGGTCGGCACGCTACCCCTTCATCTACCATCGGGATTAGTTTTACACTTAAATAATTGTTATTTAGTGCCTGTGTTGAGCATGAACATTATATCGGGATCTTGTTTATTGCGAGACGGTTACTTGTTTAAATCAGAGAATAATGGTTGTTCGATTTATATGAGTAATATGTTTTATGCACATGCACCTTTGATAGATGGTCTATTCTTATTGAATCTCGATAGTGGAAATACACATATCAACAACATTGAGGCTAAACGTTTGAAATCAAGCGATAATTCGACCTATATGTGGCATCGCTGCCTTGGTCACATTGGAGTGAAGCGTATGAAGAAACTCCATTCCGATGGACTTCTTGAATCACTTGATTTTGAATCACTTGAAAGATGCGAAGCATGTCTGATGGGAAAAATGACTAAGACTCCATTTTCTGTTATGATGGAGCGAGCTACGGACTTATTGGAAATCATACATACCGATGTGTGTGGTCCAATGAGTGTAGCATCGCGCGGTGGTTATCGTTATGTTCTTACCTTCACGGATGACTTGAGTAGATATGGGTATATCTATTTCATGAAACATAAGTCCGAAACTTTCGAGAAGTTTAAGGAGTTTCAAAGTGAGGTAGAGAATCAACGTAACAAGAAGATTAAATTTCTGCGTTCTGATCGTGGAGGTGAATATCTAAGTTACGAGTTTGGCGAGCATTTGAAGAAATGCGGAATACTTTCACAGTTGACACCGCCGAGAACACCACAGCGTAATGGTGTGTCCGGACGTCGTAATCGAACTCTTTTAGATATGGTTCGTTCTATGATGTCACTTACAGATTTACCGCTATCATTTTGGGGTTATGCATTAGAAACAGTCGCATTCACTTTAAATAGGGCACCGTCTAAATCCGTTGAAACGACACCGTATGAATTATGGTTTGGGAAGAAACCTAAATTGTCGTTCCTTAAAGTTTGGGGATGCGGTATGTAAAGAAGTTACAAAGTGACAAGCTTGAACCCAAAGCGGAAAAATGCGTCTTCATAGGATACCCAAGGAAACTATTGGGTATACCTTCTATCATAGATCCAAGGCAAAATCTTCGTTGTTAAGAATGGATCCTTTCTAGAGAAGGAATTTCTCTCGAAAGAAGTGACCGGAAGGAAAGTAGAACTCGACAAGGTTGTCGAACCTTCTCTCGAATTGCAGTAGCGCAGACCGAAGAAGTTCCCGTGGTGCCTGCACCAATTAGAGAGGAAGCTAATGATGATGATCATGAAACTTCAGTTGAAGTTGCTACTCTGAGCCTCGGAGGTCAACGAGAACTCGTACCACCTGCATTGGTATGATCCCGTTATGAGTGTCATGTTGGTGGACAACACCGATGACCCCGAGACATATGAGGAAGCGATGATGAGCCCAGATTCCAATAAATGGCAAGAAGCCATGAAATCCGAGATTGGATCCATGTACGAAAGCCAAGTATGGACTTTGGTGGACTTACCGGATGGCCGGAAGGCTGTCGAGAACAAATGGATTTTCAAGAAGAAAACAGATGCTGATGGTAATGTTACTGTCTATAAAGCTCGACTTGTCGCAAAAGGGTTTCGACAAATTCAAGGAGTTGACTACGATGAGACTTTCTCACAGGTAGCGGTTAAAGTCTATGAGGATTATGTTAGCAATCACGATATTATGATTATGAGATATGGCGATGGATGTCAAAACAGATTCATCAATGTAGATATTGATGAAGAGTTGTATATGATGCAACCCAAAGGTTTTGTCGATCCTAAAGATGCTAACAAGGTATGCAAACTTCAACGGTCCATCTATGGATTGAAGCAAGCATCCCGAAGTTGGAATCAACGTTTTGATAAGGTGATCAAAAGTTTTGGTTTTATACAAACTTATGGAGAAGCTTGTATTTACAAGAAAGTGAGTGGGAGCTCTGTAGCATTCTTAATACTGTATGTGGATGACATATTGTTGATTGGGAATGATGTAGACCTTCTTAATAGTGTCAAGGAATATTTGAATAATAGTTTTTCAATGAAGGATCTTGGCGAAGCAGCTTACATATTAGGCATAAAGATTTATAGAGATAGATCTAAATGCCAAATATCATTGTCACAGAATACATATTTGGACAAAGTTCTAAAGAGGTTTGGAATGGAAGAAAGCAAGAAAGGGTTCTTGCCCATGTTGCCCAATACGACCTTGAGTAAAACTCAAAGTCCGACATCGGCATAAGATAGAGAAAGGATGAGTAAGACTCCCTATGCCTCAGCCATAGGATCTCTAATGTATGCCATGCTATGTACTAGACCCGACATTGCATATGCTGTTAGTTTAACTAGCAGATATCAAAGTGATCCAGGAGTGGATCATTGGACAATGATCAAAACATCCTTAAGTACTTGAGAAGAACTAAGGATATGGTTCTTTCTTATGGAGGTGATGAACAGCTCGTTGTTAATGGTTACACCGATGCTAGTTGGAACACCGATCCGATGATTCTAAATCACAACTGGATACGTATTTATTTTGAATGGTGCAGAAGCTTAGTGGAGGAGTGCAAAGCAAAGCGTTGTGGCGAGATCTTCAACCGAATCGAATACATGGTCGCTTTGAGGCTTCAAGAAGCAATATGGATGAAAGACTTCATTACAGAGCTGGGTGTGGTTCCTAGTGCGCTGGAACCAATGTCTATCTATTGTGATAACATGGGCGCCATAGCCAATGCGCAAGAACCAAGGTCACACAAGAAGCTGAAGCATATCAAGCTGCGTTTTCACGCTATTCGAGAACATATCCAGGATGGGGATATAAAGATTTGCAAAGTACACACAGATCTGAATGTGGCGGATCCGTTGACTAAACCTCTCCCGAGGGCAAAACATGACCAACACCAAACTGCCATGGGTGTTCGGTATATTACCATGTAATCTAGATTAGATGACTCTAGTGCAAGTGGGAGACTGTTGGAGATATGCCCTAGAGGCAATAATAAATATAGTTATTATTATATCTTTGTGTTTATGATAAATGTTTACATTCATGCTAGAATAGTATTAACAAGGAAACATTAATACTTGTGTGATTTGTAAACTTAATTTGAAGTCCCTAGTATAGCCTCTATACTTCACTAGCTTGTTGGTTGATTAATGATTGTGGTTTCTATCATGAACATTGAGATGTTATCAACAACAAGATCATATCGTTGGGAGAATGAGATGGTTGACATACTCCTATAGATAAGCATAGCATAAAGATCAAGTCATTTCTATAGTTCAATTGCTATATGCTTTCTGATACATAGTAACCTAATTCCTTCGGCCATGAGATCATGCATATCACCTTTACGGATGGATGCTTTGATGACATCAAACACCACACCGTGAATCGGGTGGCTATAAAGGTGGCATTGAGTGTTCGGAAAGTATTGGTTGAAACACATGGATCAAGAGTGGATTTGTCCATCCATATGACGGATAGATATACTCTGGGCCCTCTCGTGGAATGTCATCCAATTAGCTTGCAAGCATGTGACTGGGTCACAAGGGATCACATATCACGGAACGAGAAAGAGTACTTATCGAACGAGGTTGAACTAGGTATGCAGAGATACCGACGATCATAACCTCGGATAAGTAAACTATCGTGAGACAAAGGGAAATTGGTATCGTATGTAAGTGGTTCATTCGATCGCAAAGTAATCGAGAAATATGTGGAGCCATATGAATTTCCAGATTCCTCTATTGGTTATTGTCGAGAAGTGTCTCGATCATGTCCGCATAATTCACGAACCGTAGGGAGACACACTTAAGGATTCGACGTTGTTTTGAGTAGTTATGGTATTATGAGAAAGAGACCGAATGTTGTTCGAGTCTCGGATGGGATCCGGATATTACGAGGTGATCCGGAATGGTCCGAGAATAAGATTCATATAAGGAAAGTCCCGCTTCGGAGTTCGGGAATGATTCCGTGTTTTCATCGGAATGTTCTAGAAGGTTCCGGATTGTCCCAAGACTCCGGGGAGGGTACATGAATGTGTCATTGAATGATTGCATCATGTACTAGGTGTTCTGCTGTTCCAAAACTTGAAAGTCAAACCGCCAGTTTGAAAGTCAAACGCTAAAACAGAAACTGTGGAAAACAGAAACTGTGGGAAACAGAAACTGTGGGAAACAAGCAAGAGGAGGTTGAAACCAACTTGGAGGAGTCCTCTCCTCCAAGCCGGGCGCCAGCCTAGGCCGAGTTGGGGAGGGACTCCTCCCTTCCTCGGGCGCCAGCCCTCCACCTATAAAAGGAGGCGGGGCCTCCTCCTAGACACACAAGTTCCTATCCTCTAATCTCCTGTTTAGAGCCGTTTTGGTTTAGAGCTTCTAATTGCTTTAGCCTGCGGTTTAGAGCTTTCTAATTGGTGTGTCTAATCTCTAGACCACTAATAGCCCTCTCTCATACTCCACCATTCTCGCTCCGGCTTAAGGCGAAGCCTCATGATCTCCCTCTACTCCCGTACCACGCCAGGCTGCCGGAATCGCGAGGAGAGTGCTACAACCTCCGCTCACTGGAACAAGGGAGAGGAAGGTCTTCGAGTACCGAACGCGGTGACCGATCATGAAGCGCTGCCGAACGCAGCCGGAAGGATCGTCTACACGATCTTGAGATCGGAAAGAGTACGACTACATCACCCACGAGAATCCGCTCTCGTTAAACACTTTGGAATCTTCGAGGGTAAGTTATTCCATCGACTCGTTGCTACAATCTAGTAGATAGATCTTGGCTTGTTTGTTTGTATGCGATAGAAATTTTTTGTTTTCCATGCTACGAACCCCTTCAGCCACACCCTTCCCAGGTGATACGCCCAATTTTCATCACCATTATATATCTTAATTTACCTCTATTCATTGATATTTGTCTTATTATGAGGTATTACTTATGACTTTTCATCTTTTTATGCATGTTGGATGATTCCTGGAGGATGGATCACGAGTCCGGATTCGATGGAAAGACAAAGCTTTGCAATTTCGCGAAGATCAGAAAAATACCAGAAAATATGGAAACATATTATTTTACCAGAAGACGAAGGAAGCCAGAAGGAGGAGTGAAGGGGGGCCTCAGGGGGCCCACACCCCCCTAGGCACGGGCCCACCTGACCCCGCGCCTAGGGTGGGTTTGGCCCACCTGCTCGGCCTCCGAATCCGCCCCTTCGCCTATATCTTCCCTACGGAACCCTAACACCAGGGGAGCGACCACAGATAGATTTCCGCCGCCTCTCGGGGGCGGAAAACACCGAGAGAGAAAGATCTCTCCGGTAGACAGATTTCTGACAGGGGAATTCCTTCCCAGAGAGGGGAGGCCGTCGCCATCAACACCGTCATCTAGCTAGGCTTCATTGGGATCATCATCATCATCCACACCATCATATCCACCAGCACCATCATAACCACTCCGTCCTGCTGTAACAATTGTGTTGGATATTGCTTAGTTCATTAGGGGAAACTTTCCCGGTGTTAATTACTATTGTAGTTGATGCTTGTCAGTGGAACCATTGGATTATTGTTTATGTTTAGATTGTTATCCATTATCATATCATCTTTGACCTTGATCCATATGATGTCTTGTGAGTAGTTCGTTTAGTTCTTCAGGACATGGGAGAAGTCATGTTGTTAGTAGTGAATCTGTGATGAGTTATTATTCAATGGTTTAGTATTTAAGTTGTGGTGCTATTCTTCTAGTGGTGTCATGTGAACATCGACTACATGATACTTCACCATTTATGGGCCTAGGGGAATGCATTGTGTATTTGTCTACTAATTGTGGGGTTGCCGGAGTGACAGAAACCTGAACCCCCCGTTAGGACACCTTTGCACAAGGGAGTGTAGGATCTCAGAGTTTAAGGTTGTGGTTAGATTTATATCTTAATTACTTTCTTGTAGTTATGGATGTTTGCTGGGGGTTTAATCACAAGTATGTATTAGTCCTAGGAAGGGAAGTATGTTAGCACAGGTTCACCCACACAACACTTACAAACACCAAAGAAGAGTACTCGGCTATTTAAAGCGAAAGCACTTGACAGAATTCCCATGTGTACTCGACAACGTTTGGTCCTTATAAGTATTTCCATCGGCTTTTCCTTTGCTAAGAAAGGATTGGGCCACTTGATACTTTTGTTCGTTACTTATATTACTTGCTCTTTGTTTTGTTGCCTTGTCAGAAAACCACTAAAAATCTGTTTGCTAAGTATTCACAGGGATTTTCTGCTCCATACCACTGTTTATCACCTTCTGCTCCCCGTTGGGATAGACACTCCTATTTATCGAAAGTACTATAATACACCCCCCTATACTTGTGGGTCATCAAGACTATTTTCTGGTGCCGTTGCCTGGGATTGAAGCGCTATTGAAGAGTGGAACTGGTAAGGGAAACTTTCACTGTGAGTATTGCTTTTGTTACTGGTTGTTACTTTGTTTCCAATATGAATAACCCACTTGGTTTTCTGTTTGAGAAAACTACTACCACTTCTATGGTAGTAGATGAACCACCACCTGTTGAGATCGATCCTTTTAAGATACCTACAAGTATTGTTAATCGTGTTATGGATAATTACTATTTTGGGGATGGAACTATTCATCCCGGTGATCACTTGCTTTATATCCATGAATTATGCGGGTTGTTTAAGTGTGCAGGTATCACAACTGAATAGGTGAAGAAGAAGTTACTCTCCATATCCTTGAAAGGGAGAGCTGAGGCATGGTATAAGCTGCTGAAGAATGGACAATCCATGGAATGGGAGGAGATGGCATCTCTCTTTTACTCTAAATTTTATCCTCCCAGTGAAATCTATAAGGATAGAAGTCTTATATATAACTTTTGGCCTCTTGATGGAGAGAGTACAGCCCAAGCTTGGGGGAGATTGAAGCTACTAATGCTTAAATGTCCTATTCATGAACTCCCTAACAATATTATTCTTAATAACTTTTATGCTAGGCTTTCTCTTCCTGATAAAGATTTACTAGATGCTTCTTGTGCTGGATCATTCATAAGTATGAAGGAAGAATCTAAATGGGATCTCTTAGACCATATTCAAGATAACACTAAGGTTTGGGAGAATTACCGTATTGTAAGATTAAAATCCTGTTGATTTTCTAGTACTTGGTAAAGAAACTAGTAAAACCTATCCTATCATATTTGGTAAACCCTTCCTTAATACTTGTGGAGCCATCATAGATTGTAGGAAGGAAAAAGTTTTGACTAAGTTTGCTGGAGAATCTTATGAGTTTAATTTTTCCAAATTTGCCAAAACCCCTTATGAAAATGAATTGCCGGATGAGGATTTTGAGGTTGAACAATTGTCTGCTATTTCTCTTGCTCCTAACACTGCTTTGTAGTAGTTCATGGAAGATCATGAAACTGATGCCTTTATGAAGCAAAGAGATGAGATTGATGAGGTTTTCCTTCGTCAGCCTGAGTTACTTAAGCATAATTTACCTGTGGAAGATTTGGGTACCACACTACCACCCAAAGGGGATCCTGTTTTCGAATTAAAACCTTTACCTGATGATCTTAAATATGTTTATCTTGATGATAAGAAGATATATCCTATTATTAGTTCTAAACTTTCAGCAAAGGAAGAAGAAAGGCTATTGGGGGTATTGAAGAAGCACCGAGGAGCTATGGGTTATACTCTTGATGATTTAAAAGGAATTTCTCCCACTATATGTCAGCATGCTATTAATATTGAGCCTGATGCAAAACCAGTTGTTGAGCACCAGCGTCGTCTGAATCCTAAAATGAAGTAAGTTGTAATAAATGAGGTATTAAAACTCCTTGATGGTGGTATTATTTATCCTATTGCTGATAGTCAATGGGTTAGCCCTGTTCATTGTGTTCCCAGGAAAGGAGGAATTAATGTTGTGCCTAATGAGGATAATGAGCTTATACCCCAGAGAGTAGTGGTTGGGTATAGAATGTGCATTGATTTTAGAAAGATTAATAAAGTTACTAAGAGATATCTTTGTCCTTTGCCCTTTATTGATCAAATGCTTGAGAGGCTGTCCAAAAAGACTCACTTTTGCTTTCTTGATGGTTATTCTGGGTTTTCTCAAATCGCTGTGAAAGCACAGGACCAGGAGAAAACCACTTTCACTTGTCCTTATGGTACTTATGCTTACAGGCGTATGCCTTTTGGTTTATGTAATGCTCCTGCTACTTTTCAGAGATGTATGTCTGCTATCTTTCATGGTTTTTGTAAAGAAATTGTGGAGGTTTTCATGGACAATTTTTCCATCTATGGAACTTCTTTTCATAACTGTTTGCACAACCTTGATAAAGTTTTGCAGAGATGTGAAGAAACCAACCTTGTTCTTAACTGGGAGAAATGTAATTTCATGGTCAATGAAGGAATTGTTCTTGGACATAAGATCTCTGAAAGAGGCAGTGAAGTTGACAGAGCCAAAGTTGAAGCAATTGAGAAGATGACTTGTCCTAGGGATATCAAAGGTATTCGTAGTATCCTTGGTCATGCTGGTTTCTATAGGAGATTTATTAAAGATTTCTCCAAAATTTGTAAGGAAGATTTTGAAACTTTGAAGAAAGCTTTAACAACTGCTCCTATAGTCCAACCACCTGATTGGAGTTTACCTTTTGAAATCATGTGTGATGCTAGTGACTTTGCTGTGGGTGTTGTCCTTGGACAACGTGTTGACAAGAAGCTGAATGTTATTCATTATGCTAGTAAGACTCTATATGCTTCTCAAAAGAATCATGCTACTACTGAAAAGAGTTCTTAGCTGTAATATTTGCTTGTGATAAGTTTAGACCTTATATTGTTGATCCTAAGGTTACTATTCATACTGACCATGCATCTATTAAGTACCTTATGACAAAGAAGGACGCTAAGCCTAGGCTTATAAGGTGGGTGTTGCTTTTGCAAGAGTTTGATCTGCATATTGTGGATAGGAAAGGTGTTGATAATCCTGTTGCTAATAATTTATCTCGTTTGGAAAACATTTATTTTGACCCTTTGCTTGTTAATCATAATTTTCCAAATGAGAAGTTAGCTGCAATAAGGGTAAGTCCACATGAGAATCCTTGGTATGCTTATTATGCTAACTTTATTGTTTCCAAGTATTTTCCTCCAACCTTTACAGCCCAACAAAGAAGGAAATTCTTCTATGATCTAAGGCATTACTTTTGGGATGACCCACACCTATATAAGGAAGGAGTAGATGGCATTATGAGAAGATGTGTTCCAGAATTTGAACAACAAGAGATATTGAGAAAATGTCATGGCAGTGCTTATGGAGGACATCATGTTGGGGTTAGGACTGCATAGAAGGTTTTACAATCTGGATTTTATTGGCCTACTCTTTTTAAAGATGCAAGGAAGTTTATCTTATCCTGTGATGAATGCCAATGAGTAGGTAACATCTCTAGACGTAATGAAATGCCTATGAATTATTCTCTTGTTATTGAAACTTTTGATTGTTGGGGATTTGACTTTATGGGGCATTTTCCTCCTTCAAAAGGGTATACTCATATTCTTGTTGTTGTTGACTATGTTACAAAGTGGGTAGAAGCCATACCTACGAGCAGTGCTGATGGTAAGACCTTTTTGAAAATGCTCAAAGATGTCATTTTTCCTAGGTTCGGTGTACCTAGATATCTCATGACTGATGGAGGCTCCCATTTTATTCATGGGGGTTTTAGAAAAACTCTCGCTAAGTATGATGTAAAACATAGAATAGCTTCAGCTTATCACCCCCAAACTAGTGGGCAAGTAGAACTTTCCAATAGGGAAATTAAATCTATATTGCAGAAGACTGTCAATAGGTCTAGAAAAAATTGGGCTAAAAAGTTGAATGACGCTTTGTGGGCTTATATAACTGCTTATAAAAATCCTATGGGTATGTATCCTTACAAAATGGTCCATGGGAAAGCTTGTCACTTGCCTTTAGAATTAGAACACAAAGCTTATTGGGCAGTGAAAGAGTTGAATAGAGATTTTAGACTTGCTGGTGAGAAGAGACTGCTCGATTTAAGTAATCTAGATGAGTGGAGAGGGAAAGCTTACGAAAATGCTAGGCTCTTTAAGGAAAAAGTAAAAAAGTTGGCATGATAGGAGAATTATCAAAAGGGAGTTCCATGTTGGTGAGAAAGTGTTTTTGTATAGGTCTCGTCTCAGATTTTTTGCAGGGAAACTACTCTCCAAATGGGAAGGACCTTTTGTTATCAAGGAAGTGTACCGTTCAGGAGCCATCAAAATCTCTTCTCTGAAAGATGACACAACACAGGTGGTTAATGGTCAAAGACTAAAACATTATATTTCTGGAGATTCTTACAATGAAGAAGTGGATGTCATTCAAATGGTGACTCCAGAAGAATTTATCAAGAACCAAACACCAGAAACTACAGAGTTCGTCTTTGAATAGGTAAAAGTGGTGAAAACAGAAGGTTCGTGAAACTCCAAGCTTTTTATATTTTTGATGTTTTTAATACACAAGGGAAGTTACGGGACGAAACTGAGGAGGAAACGGATCCCGGGGTGGACAAACCCACCCCAGGCACGGGCCCAGCCTGGCCACGCCTGGAGGGGGTTTGACTCCCCCGAACTCCATCTCCGCTTCGTTTCCATGTCAGAACCTTCCTTATGCATTGAAACTTTGTAATATATAAACCCCCGGATCCCCCAAGGTTCGTGCATCGTGTTCTCGTTGTGTTTTCATTTCGATCTGTCTCTGTCAGGAAATCTTCTCAAGTTTAGAGCAAAACTCGGAGCTAATCTGTACTCTTACTTTTGAGTTCGAGGAACTAAGGAAGTTGATTGAGGAGATTATCAAGAGAACGCCACCACCACCAAGGGAGTAAATCGTCATCAAGTTTGGCATCCCTTTGGCTTGTTCCAATCTTGGGGGACTGCCGCGGTATCACCACCATTATCTTTCATATTTTACCTTTTTAGTGGATTCACATCTATGGTAGAGAGGTTATCTTATAGTTTGGTTTGCATGTGAAAGTATCTCTCCTTTAGTTGATTATCTATGTATCCCTTGGTGTGAGTGCCTTTATTGGAATATTAATGAGAAGTCTCATCTTTTACTTTTTGCACTTCTTATTTTTGTTTCCAATCTCTATTATATAATGGATCTTGTTGTTCAGTATTGGCACCACTTTGGGATCATCAAGTGGATTTAAATTGATTTTGGAAAACCGAGTTCTGGTCAGTGACATTAGTTTGAAAGAAAAGAAAGAAAGAAAGCAAAGGCTCACAGGTATTTGGTATCATTTGTTTTATTTCTTGTTGGATCATAATCTTACTATTCTTTATTTAAGATTCTTTTGTGTCTTCAAGGAAGATTGCATGTTTGGCTTTTTTACTTATATGTTTGCTTGCTTCTTTCAACTCTTGCTTGCTACCCATCCTTGCTAGCCAAAAACCTGTTTTGAGAAGGCGTACTTCTCATGTTTCCAAAATCCTTTAAACTCAAAACTTTTGCCACTTGTGTCCACCATATCTACCTAATAGCTATTGCTATTCCTAGCAAATTCTCAAGCTTCATCTACCTTTCGAATTAAAAAGTATCTTGTTATGTGAAAACTAGTTAGTAAAGCTCTCACGAACTTGATGGCACACTTTATTTACTTGCCCCTAATAAAGTTGAACCATTGTGGACATCGAAGTTGTATATGCTTGCATCTATATGTTGGGATTAGCAGAACCGTGTTGTCACGGAGAACGTTTTCAACATTGCACTTATACCTTGTCGTACATAGTTGATATCATGCTCTTTTGTCTATGGATGTCAACAGTGTGAAATAAAGAGGGGACTTGTAAGTCCATGGAGTTTGTATTCTGTGTTAGAGAAACGCCTGGGCCGCTAGCCTAAGCCATGCTTAATCATGGTGGAAACTTGCAACATCACCATAGTGAGTCATCTATGAAGCATCCTCAATAAAAAGCTATACACATAGTAAATAAAAAGATTGTTGAGATGCTCATTGTCTGCTTGCCTTGTCATTTTGGTTATGGTAAAGCTCTTGTACCATGTGAAAGGGGTACCCCGTTGGCGGTTCTCAATGATATGCAAATACTTACAATGACAAGAACTTACCTGGACCCAAATTTCAGTATGCATGAGAAGTGGCCCTCATATTCAAGGGACATGAGATTGCCAACTTATATTTCGTCAAGCATATACTCCATCTTTGTTCACTTTAACCTTAATCATCTCAAGATGCTTATGATAGGGGAAATGAGGGATCAAAGCTAGTAAGTACCATAATATTTTGGAAGCTCTTTATGACTTGTAATCCCTGCTACCCTCTAAGAAGGGACCTTTCTCCCAGTCACCAGTTGGGTCAGTAAACCTACTTCCTATCTATCTCCAGCAAGCTTTTGAGTTGTTGTGTTTCAAGCATTCATATGGTGATTTATTCAATCATGTTCTTATCTTCCTTGTTTGCATAAAACTCTTATCTATTGAGTATTACTTTGAAAGCCTTCACTTGTGAAAAACCTTTTTGAGCAAAGGGTGCTCCTGTTTTGAAACTTCTACAAAAAGCTTTTGTGATACTGTTTGTTAGGTGTTCTCTAACCAAGAACAAGTTTTCCAATTCCAATTATGATTTATCTTTATGCATCTCTATTTGTGACTGCTATACTTGGTTGCAAGCTAAGTTATATAATGGTGAGTTTCTTTCTTCTATGAGTTGTGCAATGGTAAGTGTGATGCTTCTTGTTCGTATTCTTTTATCGACACTTCACTCCATAAACCTCTGGACATGTTTACTGAGCTCAGCATTTGCTTGGGGACAAGCGAAGTCTAAGCTTGGGGGAGTTGATATGCCCAATTTGCATCACCATTCTATATCATAATTTACCTCTATTCATTGATATTTGTCTTATTATGAGATATTACTTATGGATTTTCATCTGTTTATGCATGTTGGATGATTCCTGGAGGATGGACCACCGGAGTCTGGACTCTGATGGAAAAGACGGCGTTTCGGTGCAATTTCGCGAAGATCAGAAAAATACCAGAAAAATATGGAAATATATTATTTTACCAGAAGACGAAGGAAGCCAGAAGGAGGAGCGAAGGGGGGCCTCAGGGGGCCCACACCCCTAGGCGTGGGCCCACCTGACCCCGCGCCTAGGGTGGGTTTGGCCCACCTGCTCGGCCTCCGACTCCGCCCCTTCGCCTATATCTTCCCTATGGAACCCTAACACCAGGGGAGCGACCACAGATAGATTTCTGCCGCATCTCGGGGGCGGAAAACACCGAGAGAGAAAGATCTCTCTGGAAGACAGATTTCTGCCGGGGGAATTCCTTCCTGGAGAGGGGAGACCGTTGCCATCAACACAGTCATCAATCTAGGCTTCATCGGGATCATCATCATCATCCACACCATCATCTCCACCAGCACCATCATCACCACTCTGTCCCGCTGTAACAATTGTGTTGGATATTGCTTAGTTCATTAGGGGAAACTTTCCCGGTGTTAATTACTATTGTAGTTGATGCTTGTGAGTGGAACCATTGGATTATTTTTTATGTTTAGATTGTTATCCATTATCATATCATCTTTGATATTGATCCATATGATGTCTTGTGAGTAGTTCGTTTTGTTCTTGAGGACATGGGAGAAGTCATGTTGTTAGTAGTGAATCTATGATGAGTTATTATTAAATGGTTTAGCATTTAAGTTGTGGTGCTATTCTTCTAGTGGTGTCATGGGAATGTCGACTACATGATACTTCATCATTTATGGACCTAGGGGAATGCATTGTGTATTTGGCTACTAATTGTGGGGTTGCCAGAGTGATAGAAACCTAAACCCCCATTAGGACACATTTGCACAAGGGGGTGTAGGATCTCAAAGTTTAAGGTTGTGGTTAGATTTATATCTTAATTACTTTCCTATAGTTACAGATGTTTGCTGGGGGTTTAATCACAAGTATGTATTAGTCCTAGGAAGGGCAGTATGTTAGCACAGGTTCACCCACACAACACTTACAAATACCAAAGAAGAGTACTCGGCTATTTAAAGCGAAAGCACTTGACAGAATTCTCATGTGTCCTCGACAACGTTTGGTCCTTATAAGTATTTCCACCAGCTTGTCCTTTGCTAAGAAAGGATTGGGCCACTTTCTCTGTTTGTTTGTTACTTCTATTACTTGCTCTTTGTTTTGTTGCCTTGTCAGAAAACCACTAAAAATCTGTTTGCTAAGTATTTACAGGGATTTCCTGCTCCATACCACTGTTCATCACCTTCTGCTCCTCGTTGGGATCGACACTCCTATTTATCGGAAGTACTATGATACACCCCCTAAACTTGTGGGTCATAACCAGGCGCGGGACAGCCCTAGCCGCGCCTAGGGGGGTCTGGCCGCCCTATGGCGCCCCTCCGTCTCATCTTCTGGCTTCGTGTCGCCCATGGTAAAATATTGACTTTGGATTTTGTCCCGTCCAATTCCGAGAATATTGATTTTTTGCCTTTCTGGAACCAAAAACAGAAGAAAACATGCAACTGGCACTATGACAACTTGTTAATAGGTTATATCCAGAAAATATATAAAAACACCTCAAAGTATAGACAAAGCAAAGCAAAGTAGATACTAAACATGCATGGAACATCAAAAATTATAGATATATTTCCGACGTATCAACCTCCTCACACACCCAGAGCTCGCCATGGTCATAACCATCAGAGGGACCTCAAGGCAAGCACTTGTTAGAAGAGGTGTACAAGGAAACAAAGAAGGTGGATGATATCTATTCAGGTCTATGTTTCTTCGTGATGGACGAACCAAGCACATTCGCTGAAGCAGAGAAGGAAGCTAGCTAGCAGTGTGCGATGAAAGAGGAGCTAGATTCCATCGTGAGCAACAACACTTGGGAGATTGTGTAACTCCCGAGAGGAAAGAAAGAGATTGGACTGAAATGGGTCTACAAATTGGAGAAGGATTCAAAAGGATATGTTGTTAAACATAAGGCCAGACTAGTGTAGAAGGGATATGTGCAAAGGTAGGGCATAGACTTCGATGAAGTATTTTCCCCTGTAGCTCGGATCGAGACAGTGCGTCTTCTGATTGCGTTGGCAGCACAGATGGGATGGAAAATTCACCACATGGACGTAAATTCGGCTTTTCTAAACGGAGATTTGGAGGAGGAAGTGTATATGTCACAGCCACCTAGGTTTGTTGTAAAGGGAGAGGAACACAAGGTCTTGAAATTGCACAAGTCCCTTTACGGTTTGTGCCAAGCTCCTTGGGCGTGGAATGCTAAGTTGGACATTACACTCCAAGAGTTCGGTTTTCAGAAGTGTCAAACTGAACATGCAGTGTACAAGAGGGAAAAAGGGAAACCAAACCTGATTGTAGGTGTTTATGTTGATGATCTCATCATGACAGGTGGAAGTGAGACAGAGATTAAAGCATTCAAAGCACAGATGAAAGAAAAATTTAGTATGAGTGATCTCGGTTTTTTGAGTTATTACCTTGGTATTGAAGTAAAGCAGTGCTCTGAAGGTATAACTCTCTGTCAAGAAGCATACACTCGGAGAATTCTTAAGAAATGTGGAATGGGTAGCTGCAACCCTAGCCATGTTCTTATGGAGCAGTGACTGAGACTGGGTAAAGTAAGTAAAGCTCCACCTATTGATTCAACCCTGTACTGTAGCATTGTTGGAAGCCTGCGATGTCTCGTCCACACCAGGCCCGATATTTGTTATGAAGTGGGATTGGTTAGTAGGTTTATGGAAACACCAACGAATGAACATATGGCTGCAGTGAAACAAATTCTTAGATATGTGCGAGGCACACTGAATCATGGATGTGTCTACAAGAGAGGAAAGGCTACATTGCAGCTGATCGGCTACAGTGATAGTGATCATGCTGGTGATGTGAATAACAGGAAAAGCACCACCGGAGTTCTGTTCTATCTGGGATCGAGCCCAATTAGCTGGAATTCTTAGAAGAAAAAAGTGGTTGCCCTTTCTTCGTGTGAAGCTAAATATATTGCAGTTGCCTCAGCAGCCTGGCAAGGGATCTGGCTGGCAAGATTGCTCACAGATCTAGTGGGATCAGAACCCTAGAAGATAGTGCTTCGAGTCGATAACCAGTCAGCCATTGCACTGAGTAAGAATCCAGTTTTCCATGACATAAGTAAACATATTGATGTGCATTATCATTTCGTACGAGAAAGTGTGGAGACTAGGAAAATCGACATCGAGCATGTTAGCACTGAGAATCAGTTGGCTGATATCCTGACTAAGGCGTTGGGGAGAGTGAAATTTCAGGAGACGAGGCAACTGATTGGAGTCAAGGCGATGTCATGACAAGCTTGAGGGAGAGAAATAAAGGTAGTCAAGCTCGTCGCCAATGGTAGTTTGTATTTCTTCAGTTTACGAGTCTGTAGCACGACAACATTTTTGTAGAACATGTTTGTGCCTGTTATCTTATGTCTTACTTTACATAAACTGAACCTGACACGTACTTTATTTACTGGAGGTGCGTCTAATTTTAGACCGAGTCATGATCTCGATCGTGGGATGGCACGATGCAAGTAGATCATGGCGTAGGATTCGGTCAGAGTTTGTTGAGATTTCCTTCTGTTGAATAAAATGAAAAACAATAAGGACGCAAGTGTTACGCGTCGCAAAAACTCCGCAAAAAAGAGTGCATTCTTATTGCAAAATTGTGTGTGATGTATGTCTAGAACATTGGGCTAGTAGGAGGGAATAAAAGTTGATCTTCTCTCTTTTAGAAAAAGGCACATCGAACGTCTATATTAGTGGAGGACCGTATGATTGCATGTGGAGGGGTACTTTTGTTTATGGAGAACCAAAACCTGCTAAGCGTCATCATATGTGGTCCTTGTTGTATGATCTAAATCCAAGATCCTTAGAACCTTGGCTGATGTTCGGCGACTTCAACGAGGCTATATGACAGGAAGAATATTTCTCTAGGAGCAAGAGATCGGAGAGGCTCGTGGCTAACTTCCGTGACGCATTATCACATTGTGACCTCCATGACATTGGTTTTGCAGGTGTTCCGTGGACGTTTGACAATAAGCAAAAAGGGGAGAGGAACGTGAGGGTGAGACTGGACAGAGCGGTGGCGTCCAGCTTGGTCAACAAGGTTCACAGATTTTCGGCTGAGGCATCTTACGTTGTCGTGGTCGGACCACTGTCCGCTGCTGCTGGAAGCCGAACAAGTTACTAGTTGCCGGGCTGAGAGACCGGTCAAGCGCTACGAGGTGGCATGGGAGAGGGAACCGAGTCTAGCTGCCGCAGTTGAGGAGGCATGGTCCAGGCGTGTACCATGCAACGATCTTGGTGATCTTAATGTGTCACTAAGGGAGGTTATGACAAAGTTTTATGGATGGAAAAAGCAGCATTTCAAGTCAGTTCCTAAAGAACTTGATCGGTTGAGACATTTGATTGAAGAGCTCCAAGATAAAAGTGACACAACTAGCACCGAAGAGAAACAAAGGTTAATGCGTAAGATGGATGAAATGCTTTATCAAGAGGAGATCCAATGGATGCAGCGGTCTCGTATTTCGTGGTTGAGAGAGGGGGACTGAAACACTAATTTTTCCATCGTAAGGCCTCTTGGTGACACAAGAAGAACAGGGTGTGAAGATTGAAGAGGGGGATGGCACCTGGACGTCGGACTCCAGCGAGATGGAGAACATGGCAAAAGAATTTTTCCAAGGCCTCTATACTAGAGAGGAGAGCACGGATCCTAGTGTTGTGCTTGATCAGATGGAGGAGTGTGTGGATCAGAATATCAACGACAAACTGTGTGCCCCTTTTACCGAAAAATAAATAAGTGATGCTCTTTTTCAGATTGGTCCGCTAAAGGCGCCTGGACCCGATGGTTTCCCAACAAGGTTCATCCAACGCAACTGGGACATCATGCGCCATGATGTAGTGGCTGCTGTGCTGCGGTTTTTTGAGGAGGGTGGTATGCCTGATGAGGTGAATGACATAGCGATAGTTCTGATTCCGAAGAAAAATGACCCTGAAGCACTAAAAGACTTCAGGCCAATCAGTTTATGAAATGTTATATACAAGGTGGTCTCAAAGTGCCCGGTGAATCGGCTGAGACCGTTTCTCCAGGATATTATTTCTCCTACTCAGAGCGCTTTCATTCCGGAAAGACTAATTACGGACAATGCGCTGGTGGCTTTCGAGTGCATTCATGCAATTCAGACTGGCTCAACAGCGAGATCCAAGTACTGTGCGTACAACTGGATATGGCCAAGGCTTATGACCAGATGGATTGAAGGTTTTTGAAGGGAGTTCTTGCAAAATTGGGCTTTCATAGGCAATGGGTTCGGTGGGTTATGGCTTATGTCACCACCGTCCGCTACTCTATTCGCTTCAATGGTCATCTACTAGACTCCTTCACTCCTTCACGCAGGCTACGCCAAGGTGATCCCCTATCGCCATACTTATTTCTGTTTGTTGCTGACGGTTTATCGTGTTTGATAAAAAAGAAAATAGAAGCAGGACATCTGCGGGAATTACAAATTTCTAGAAGAGCCCCGGGCATCTCCCACCTTTTATTTGCAGATGATTGCTTGATGTTTTTTGAAGGATCGGTCGGAAAAAAAAACTGTTGTGAAAAGCTTACTAAATGACTATGAAAAAGGTACAGGCCAACAAGTAAGCCTTGGGAAGTGTTCCATTATGTATGGGAAGAGTTGTCCATCAGAGGTGCAAACCGGGATAAAGGATATTCTACAGTATGAAACTTCTTGTTTTGAGGAAAACTATTTAGGCCTTCCACTCCTAAAGGTTGCATGAGTAGTGGTAAATTCAAGCCAACTAAAGAAAGGTTCAGGAAAAGGGCGACAAACTGGTCTGAAAAGTACATGTCATCGGCGGCAAAAGAAACCCTTATCAAAGCTGTTTTGCAATCTCTTCCTACTTACGCCATGGGCGTGTTCAAATTTCCAGCTGGACTACTAGAAGAGCTAACAAAGATTGTTTGAGATTTTTGGTGGAGAGATGAACAGAATAGGAGGCACATGCACTGGATGGCTTGGGACCGGCTGGCCAGACCGAAAAAACAGGAAGGTGTCGGGTTTCGGGACCTTAAGATTTTTAACCAGGCCTTGCTAGCTAGACAAGCATGGCACCTTATTCAGTTCCCAGATAGTCTATGTGCTCGGTTATTGAAAGCGAGATATACCCTTCAGCTAACCTATTGGACACGGCTTTCATTCAAAACGCCTCAGCAACGTGGCAAGGCATTGTTTATGGGTTGTAGCTACTTAAAAAAGAGTCATATGGAGGATTGGGTCAGGAACGAGTGTTCGTATATTCCGCGACAACTGGCTGTCTCGGGGGGATGCTCCAAAGGCCTTGGCCTGGAGAGCTAACTCAAGACGGCGGTGGGTATCAGAACTGATTGATCCTACTACACGGACCTGGAATGCCCAGATGGTCAGGGAGCTTTGTGTGCTAACGGATGTCAGTACAATCCTTAGCATCAAGTTACCATCAAGACAGACGGGGGACTTTGTAGCTTGGCTACCAGAAAAAGATGGTGTGTTTACTGTAAGATCTGCTTATCGACTGGGGGTCCATCCGGCCTTATCGGCGATGAGCCCTGGGCAGTCGAGTACGACACCAGATGGAGAACGGAAAATCTAGGACTTGGTATGGAAAGCGGAGGTTCCGCCAAAGCTACGTATTTTTGCCTGGAGAGTGGCGTCTAATACCCTTGCTGTTCGTGAAGCACTATATCGTTGTATTGAAGCTGCAGATCTTGTATGTACCATTTGTGGCAACGGCATTGAGGACTCCCATCATGCGCTCGTTACATGTACCCTTGCTCGAGCTCTCCGGGACGACATGAGAAATCATTGATCTCTGCCTTGAGAGCGGGCCTTTTAATATTTTTAAAGAGAGTGGGTGTTTAGGATTCTTGATCAAACAACCCAAAGGATAGAGAAAAAGTTATTTTCCTACTTTGAAGAGTGTGGCACCATAGGAACAACGTGGTGCATGGGATGTCAAAGTTTTGGTTACTGCATTGATTCCTTACCTTCGGAATTACTGCGACTAGCACAATGCCCGTGCATTGCTACGGGCCAAAGTATTATGTTTGCGAAAGATGACAAAAATATCATTTGGTTTAAATGTATCATGTAAAAAATTAATGTTTGTATGATGCAAAATTCAGATACATGTAAATTTAGCTAAACATATAATTGTACCATGTAAGATATATATAATTTTTCTGAATACATGTGACACTAACAAACACGTACGATATCAATAATCTAAAGTTGGATATTGCTTCCATATATCAACAAACTGAAATTAAGTAGAGGAATTATCAACACAGAAATAACAAACAGTGAACCATGGAAACAAAATTGCTTTAACAATTGCACACACCACAATATTCTTTCGTTTCTTTTATCTACATCACATACAATGCAAGAAACATAAAATTTTAGCATGATTTAGGTGCATGATGTTTCACAAGGACCTCTCCACCATGTCCTAATAAGATATCCTAATACTCTAGTGTTATTTACATTGCTAATGTAAGAATAAGAATGTACTGGTTCACTGAAATTACTAAATAACTACTCACTTGACGGACACCCGTTGCGACTTGTTGTAGATCTATAGCACCATGGACTTGCTGCTGAGCTATGCAATAACCTTGAGTTAAGAAGCCATGGAGAGAGATTTGGACAGCAACACGATTGGGAGGTCGCAAACTCTTGAGATGTTCAACTCCCGCAGGTAGAGCAGCTAACTCCCTCTGAATTTGACAACAAAACAGCGAGGTTACATTCTCTCCCGGGGAAGAGCAGCTAACTCACACTAAGTTTTTTACTTGACATACCCTGTATATGTTTAGTAACACTCCACGATTGGCCATGATCTTGCCAAGCTATCTTCCCGTCCTCATTGTTAGCCACTTCTGCCATGCTGAACTTGCAAAGCAATCTTCCTATCATAAGGTGTCTTGACTGCCGTGTAGTTTATTGTTCAAGCAGTGTCTCATACTCTTTTTCGTCAGTGATGAATCTGTATAGTTAAGCAGCTCAATCCAAGTTTGACCAATAGAAAAATAATAATGGAAGAATACAAATAATCACAATTGTATTTTTGACGTTAGACATTGAAGTTTCTACTACAATAGGTGGTTAGTTGTTGCACGTAAAAACCAAAATGATCCTTATTAAGTGTCATGTTCTCAAGTCTCGGCTAACATATGCAACGATTTTCACAATTGAACCACCCGTTTCTTTCCTCAATTCTTTGCATGCAGCTATACTCTTGTCTCTTCTCCTTCATCAATCTAACCTTGTGGAAAAACAATCCACATCACAAAATTTAATTTATGTACATCCGAAAACCAGACTGATACACTAATTTGTAATCGACAATCAACCATGCCTTGACACAATTACCAATTATGAACTCATACAGTGAAGCAAACCATCATATTAGCATCATTTTGTAGAACACTGAACTTATTCCGATCAGTTACAGAATACCTTCCCTCACATGACCTTGCTAATATTTAGTTACAGCTAACAAACACCACCAACCATGAATCCTGCACTAAAATTAACCTACCAAATAGAACATTAAACGATAAATTAGTGAACTAAAATTGAGCTACCAAATAGAACATTCAGCCTTAAAAAGCAGAGAACATAATCATGGAAAAACATAGGAGAGAAGTTGGCCATATTTAAACGGTGCCTAAACAGGGAATACTCGGCTCTATGTAACCTTAATCGAATCCAAAATGAGCTCACAACAGGAACAACAACACACGGACATACCACTACAGGTTACAGCTCGTCAAGGCATTTTAGCGAGCACTTCACAGTCGACAGAAACAACAGTTAAGGAGGAATTTCAGAGCGGGCGGAACTAGGCCAGGCGCGCGTTCGAGCATACTTCGACACAGGGAAGACCACGCCAGCGAGCACGGGAGACAAATCAGCAGCAGACATGGTATGATCCCCCATCTCGAGTGGAGGTGCTGGTGCTGCGGCGCGCTCGACCATCTTACTCACACACCTCCCTCCCGTCCTCCCGCCTTCTCCCTGCTTGTAGCTGCCTCCGGTGACCCTCTTCCCCCACCGACAGCCTATGGGGCCGCCGCCTCGAATCGTCGGCTCCCATGAACATACCGCGCGCATGGAATTTGGGGGGTGGAGCTGTGGATCCAGATAACAGGGGCGCCATCGTTCCAACATGAGACAGGTGGAGGGAGGGTTGTGGACAGAAGATCACGAGGTAATCGAGGGGAAGGAGCCGCCTCTCAAATCACCGGCTTATTTTCCACGGATGATGACCGAGGATTCTGGGGAGAGGAGGGGTCTCCAGGGGCGGCGCCCTGGGGGTGAGTTGCGGCAAGAAGGGGAACAGGCCATGGCGGAGGAAGCTTGAGGCCGTGCGCTCGACCGTCCTCCAGTGGTGGGAGCTGGAGACCACAAGCTCCCAGGCGGCACCTCCTTCGCGTGGTGCGGTTTGCGGGAAGGTAGCACGACGCGAGACGCGGAGAAAAGCGTACTCGGGTGGACGGAAACTTATTAAGACCAACCTACCTCAAGGAAAATTAGTAAATACTAGCATAATACCCGTGCGTTGCTACGGGTTATTTTAAAAAATATGTTAGGCCAACCATATAAAACTTTATCATTGCAAACTATTTTTTTCTTGATGGGACAAATATACGGTGTTGAAGACAAACAAATTCATCTCCTTCGTCGACCCCATACCCTCATCGTTTCTCTAGATGGCTCTGTCCTTGGTGATGCTTGCGACTGGTGTGCTCTTGGGACTCTCGAAAAGGGAGCGGGCTCAAGTTAATATGGCTCTGTGCTTTGCGACGCTTTCTCTAGATGTATTTTTTTAATGTGGTCACGTACACAATTGTTCGGGATGTAATTGAGTCATAATTGTTTTTGTTCTCTCTTTGCGTTTTCGAGATACAATGCCTGTTTGTACATTACATTTCTAGAGAACTATTACTTCCGTCCTAGAATAGATGTCTTAGATTTTTTTAATTTTAGATGAATCTATATACTAATTAGTGTATATATTCATTTAAATTTTGATAAATGTAAGACATCTATTTTAAGACGGAGGGAGTATATATTTCTACCTATACATCCTTTCTTAGTTTTTTTTGACATATCAACAGTTTTTTAGGTGAGTATTCCTATGTAGACCCAACACATATTTTTGCCAGCTCATTCGTCATGTTGGTTCCACATGGCCGGTAAAAGTTGTGGGCCGTATTACTTTTGCTATCCTAGCCAGCTGAAATAAATAAGCCGAGTCCAGGGACGCAGGGCCCTGTCATGGAGCACCGCATCGAGCAGGGGAAAGGAAATTCCCAAATTGCATCATCTCTTGGTGAATCGCTGGCCGGAATCCTCTGCCTCTGACGCCAAGGTTAGTGGACATTTGAGATCTATAAGAATAGCCAACCTCTCTTCATCCCCATTGCTGCAAACCCAGCCCCTCCACCAACGTCCTTATCAGCAAGTACAACAGTCAACATTGGTATTCGTCTCCATATTTCTTTCTAAAAGAAAGGAACTTGCATAATATATAGTTTTGGTAATATAACCAAATAGATATAAGACTGACATGAAAACAAAATACAAATATTGATCAAAACAGTTAGAATCATCCTGCATATCCATATCATCTAACAATCTTTTTTTTACCAGATATCATCTCTGTAAAATATAACAAAATACAACGTGTCCTAAACTCTGAAGAATTGCTAATTTTTTTTTTGGCCAACACCATGATAAAAAGATTGCTGAATGTGAATACTAACCTTCGGTGGTGGCCTGCCTTTGCTGTCTCCATGGCTATTGCTGAGTTCTCCATGTCTGCTTAGCCCGCGCTTTAGCCACCAAGAACCTGACAACCATCAAGAGCAAGCACATACTGCAATTAGTTTTCAGTTCTCCGTAGCTAGCTGAACTGCTAAAGAGAAGGAGAAATTCATCTATCACAGATGTTGGCCTGCTGCTTTTTGTACACGACGGCGGCGAGCCCCAACACCTACGTGAGGACGTGCCCGCCACCAGGCTCGCCTTCTTCCCGCAGTTTATCATGTCCACCACCTGCTGCGCTGGTCCTCCACGCCGGTCGCGAAGGACGCGTCCTCTCTGTCTCCGGTTGGGACCCGCTGTAAAAAAGAACTGGAATTGGGGTGATAGCCAGAGATGACAGGGGACGGGTGCTTAATACAGAGTGGAAGTTTATTCCTTCATGTGCAAGTACGGAAAAGGCTGAAGTGCTGGCATGTTTAGAGGGATTCAACACCCTAATTGAGAAGTTCTCGGGGAGAGGAACGGTTGAGACTGGTTGTCTGCGTGTTGTTCAAGCTATCAATGACACAAAAAGAGATCGATCTGATTGCTGGAGCTTGTATCTTCGGGCGCAGGAAACCGTTAGGGTTTATGATGAGATCACGGTAGTAAAAGTTGGTCGTTTAGGCAATGCTGCTGCACATGCACTAGCTCAGTTAGGTAAGGCTGTAATGCAGCGCCGTCTTGCGTGGCAAAGATCGTTGCAAACAATGTAAACAATCTTTCAAAAGCAGCAAGTTTTAGACATACTATTTTCCTTACCAGGTACCTAAGGGGACTAAAAAAGAACATTGGGCTAGCCTCTCGGTTCCTCTCGGTTCTATGGAGATGATATGCCTTGCAGTGGGGTATTCTAGGAAAAAGATAGAACCAAATAGATTTTATTTATTTGAGAAAAATTTAAAGCAAATTAAATAATCCAAAATAAAAGAATCTAATAAGAGAGATCGACCAAAATCAAGACAATATAGTCAACTTCATCATTTTTGCCTACCTTTCTAGCTTACCTTTCTCATAGCCTAAATAGCCCACTTTGCTTCCAAAAAAAGTATCCCACTTTGACCCATAGATAGAGCTGAGTTATTCACCGTCCCATTGAGAAAATACATTTGTCTTTTTAACGCAACTAGTTGAATGTCCGTGCGTTGCAACGGATATATAAATGAATCAATCAATGTCTTATTTCATGAATCTATTTTCCTTTTCACCTAATGATTTTTTCACGACACGCATACACCACAAACACTGCAAGAAGAAAATTTGTCGCGTTCCTCCTCTGCATTGCTTTGTTGAACATAACATCCAAAAATATATACATAGACATGATTTATGATTCAAAATCTTCTATTTAAGAGTCTAAATAAAGTCATGTGATACATTCTATTCCATTTAATTAATGTATTCTTTCTTCACCCTCTTCCTTCTTCTATTCTTCCTCCTACTCACAATCTCTCGCTCTCTCACACACTTTCTCTCTCTCCTCTCACCCTCCCTATCCTGCCCTCTCTCTTCATTTCTTTATCACGTGGCGTCAACCCCCATAGTGCCATCGTGCCACAATATTGTATCCATCCTTGTCAGGGTGCTCATCGCCTACTCCCAAACCTGAGGAAAGATGTATCCAAGTAACCGGATAAATCATGCATTTTACTATTATCAAGGCACGACTCTTATAATCCGAGTCTCACATAAGTTAAATTGTGCATGCTTTACAAAAGACCATAATATGTAATATTTTATAGTGAATATGAGGCATATACAAAATTTTGAATACGAATACATGCGAGAATTGTGCAAGAGTGAAACTGAAAGTGGACATATTAAATGCTTATGAAACTCCTAGTAGCCTAGGATTGTGTCAACTTAACATATTTATGTGGATCAATATTATTGATATGATTTATTATCACATTTGTGTGGGATGATCACACCAATGAAATTGTCCATTTGAGTACTGGAAGGTTTAGATTATAGATATAATCAACCAACCCATAAAGTGTTGCAAAAATCTAGCTGCAGATGAACAGCCCTTCCCGGTCAGTGTATATTTTGTAAAATAGATTATAGAAGGCTCGTCCCCTAAATTACTATGATTTGGTAGCTATTATAAAGATGAACCGATGTAGCATCGACGAATTTCACAAGACGTGCCATGAGAACAGTGTAGTGAACTAAAATATTTTATTTTAGGGGTATACCTAAATTGTTATAAAAGACCATTGGAATATTAGCTTACAACATCAAGCTAAAATTTTGTGAGAACATCAAGCTCAAAATTTAGGAAAATACTTAGTGTGGCGCCCCGCAAAAACCACTACTAGAAAATCGCGTTGATTTTGTGCATTGCATCATCATGACATCATCATACATCTATCTGTCTAAAACTATTTTGCTAAAAGCCCTATTTCGTTTTCCATATTAATTCCTCCCTATTACTTTAAATCAAAACACCGGTGCTTCCGGATATCTCAGTTTTTCTAAAAGCAATTTATAAAAGGCTTTTAAAATAAATTAGAAAACCCTAGCCTAAAATATCTAGTCCTAATCCTACCTAAAACCTTTTATACCAAATAACCTACCCAGTCCTATTCTACCCCAGCCCTCCACCTCACCTGCACCAATCGGTGCACGCCACCTCACCCTCTCCACATCACCCTGCCAACCCCAGCCCGCCACCTCAGCCGGCCGCCCCTCCCCCTGGCCAGCCTGGCCACTTCCACCCCGCCAGCCTCTCTCCTGCCCCTCTCCCTGTGCAAACGGTCCCACCTGGCCCCGCCACACCCCACCTGCCAGACTCCCACTCCTGAACCCGGCCCCACCTGCCTCTCTCCCTGGCCCGACCCACACCCTCCACTCTGGCCCACCTCTGGCCCTACCACCCGTCGCCTGTCCCCCTACCCTCTCTCTCTTCTCCCCCGCTCGACCCCCACCTATCGCCTCCTCCTGGCTCGGCGCCTCCTTCCGCCAGCTCCTCCCGTGGAGCCCGCTTCCCAGAGCCGCCCGCCCTTCTCTCCGCCTCCCGAGCAGCCCGACCACCCCCGCATCTCCTCCTCCCGTTGCTCTTCTTCTGCTCTCTACCGCCGCCGGACCCTACCGCCCGACCTCCTCGTCGCCCGCGCCTCGGCCGCTGTCGCCCACGCCGCCTTCCTCCTCCTTCGCCTCTCCCGGCCGGCACCGCCCCTGTCCGCCGCCGTTCTCGGCTCCCCACCCACCACCGCATCGACCTCCTTCTCCCAGAGCCGCGCTGGTCGCCTTCCCCGTGTTGCCCGTGCGCCCTGCCGACCATGTCCCCGCCGCCGCGCACCCTCTCCCTCCCCGTTCAAGCCACCGCGTCCCCGGGTACCGTCCCGCCGCCAAGGTTCTCTTCGCTGTCTCAAGACAATGCCGTCTGCGTCAAGCCGCCATCGTCGCCAATCCTCCGGCCGCAACCGCCATCGTCGCGGCGTCGGCCTCGCTCTCTGGCCAGCGCTGCCGGCCCTCATCCTTGTGGCCACCGTTGCGACTCCTCTGTTTGAGCCGCGTTGACGGATTCTCTTCGGACCAGGTCCCCTGACTCATGATGCGAAGATAGGGAGTGGTGATACTGTCTGTGGTTTGGTGGTGTTTAGAAGACGGTGATACTCCGAAGTCGATTCGAAGAGCCATGATTTGCTACACGAGTTCAAGATATCCGGAGCACGAACCCTCAGAACGCCAAGTCCTCCTACCCGAGTCAGACGAACCCCGGTGCCCATCTGAGTCCGACATCGACCACCCCGACACCGAGGACGCCTACACGGAATGGCAAGATCGCCACACGGACGAGAATCCCAAGACCCTGAGACCCCGAACCGAAGACCGATCCGAAGCGCCAAGGCCTTCGACAGGGAATCGACAAGATCATCGCGGAACTCCAAGGTCTACTTCGTAGGTTGCCGAACGCCAAGGTCGTCGACACGGAACGCCAAGTACTTCACCCCGAAGGCCATGTCCGACCCGACCCGCGGACCCGACAACAAGAACGACATCGACTAGGGCGGATCCGATGTGCCCCCGACGCCAACCAAGTCCTTCCTCCCGGATGCGACAAGACCTACTCCGTTATCCGAGAATGTTTCTGCCGAGACCGATTCCGTCGAACCCTGAACCCTGAGTCCGACCCTGACCCCCCCCCCCCCGGAACCAAGATCGCCGAACCCTAATGTGTGAACCTTTTCCCGAGCCCCTATTTTTATAAATGCTTTATATAAAACTTGTTGCATTAATTGTTCATCTCGCATGCATACCGTGTGGGTTGGGGGCACTATGCCAATTCACCTTATAATTAATTATGGAGTCTATATGCGGGATATCTTTGTCTTATTCCGGACTCCATTTAAATTTGTGCATCGAACCGGTACTATATTTTGCCATGTTAAGACAACATTTAAATTGCGGGGTACCTAAATAACTTGAACCGTTTAATTAATTGTCGGGACCCCGGTTCCGCTTAATATTGCCTAATTGCATCGCATGCTTGCCATGTCATACATCATACATGCATCATGCCCGATCTTCTGCCGTAGTATTAAATAGTGCATCCGGTGTTTCTTCTAGTGTTTTGCTTCTTCGCGGATAAGGCCGTTGAGTTGATACGAGTGTCGATCCGATCTTCGGATGAACCTTCGACAATGTTTTTCAGGCGAGCATCTCCCCCTTTCTACCTATCTTACTTTTATAGTATTTATTCCCTCCTGTTGATCTATTGCTATCTGTGTTGCGTTGCTCTAGTTTTCGTACCCGTGATATCCCTTGCAGCCTTATATTGCCTTGGACACATCCTATTACCTGTTGTTTGGTAGATAGTTGGACCTGCGCGTCGTAGTCGCTTGCTCAAGTGTTGTTGCGTGTCGTCAAGTACCACAGTTGTTGGAGTATTGCCGTATGTTTAAGGTTGGAGATGATCATGGCTTTAATTATCGTTGACTTTAATTATTGTTTAATAACTAAAATTGAAGTAGGTAAATGCAGAGGCACCGGTGGGTGATAGATAATATTTGGTTTCCGACCACTTTGGTGTCCCGTGGGACCCGAGTTCTTGACACTGTCGAGATCGAGCGCTAACCACATGTGGGATGTATGGGCACCCCATCGATTTAGTACCGATTTCAAAGTCTTGTCTGGGGCCACAAGTAGTTTGGGGCTTTATTACTATTCTGTACTTATGCCATGCTTATCGCTTTATTTACGATTGCGAGGAGCACCTATCTGTTAGGATCGTGACCCGTTTTACCAGACGACAAGCCCGAGAGTTTCGGGTTCCCGTTCTGTACGGCTCCACAAACCCCGAGTCCGTCTCGGAGACCGGCCGACTTGCTATGGGTAGACTTAGTGGGGTGGCCCCCCGTGCTTGCTTTGGGTCTGGGAAACGTCATGACTTAGGCCCCGCCGACATACCGATGGGTGTATGTTAATTGATCTGGCAAAAAGGGTCGAAGTGCGTGTGGAAACTTTGGTGCACCCCTGCAGGGTTAAATCTTTTCGAGATGCCGTGTCCGCGGTTATGGACGACTTGGAGCACATGTCTCGATCATAGACAACTATAACTAAAGTTTACTGCTATAATTTGACTTATATCCGATATGACTAGTAATCAGCTTCACCACAACGGAATGGCTAAATAAAAGTACCAACAACTGCTGGGTTTGGGGATATCTCATGCTAATTGTATCTGACTAGTAAGTGTTGCAACTACAACGGAATGGGTGTTGCAACTACAACGGAATGGTTAACTAAAAGTGCCCACTGCTTATTACATCAGGATGACCATCTATACCTGACTAGTAATTACTGCAACGATAACTGAATAAATAAAACTGCCAACTGTGTGAGTTCCTCGGTTGACTTCCTCGTTTGGTCTCGAGGGGGAAATACCAGGATGGGTATGTTTGGTGGTAGTATCAGGTTGGATTCGGATAGGTCTTTCTTATCCCTCTCTGGTAGCCGACAGTTATATCGAGTCTCTATAGGTTGATTAGTGCATGCTTGCCGCCGCTTCCACCATACCTATGTAGGCGAGGACCGCGAATTCTAGCCTCGCCGCATCTTGCCTCGATCGACCGCTCTCTCTCTTTTTCCTTTGCCCTTTGTCGGCACCCCTTTGTTTAAGCAGGTTTTGAGATCGACGTCGTTAGCAGGGTTACCCTTCCGGCTTGGCCTGGGCAGGGTTATGGACGCCATTGGTTATTCTTCAGGGCTCTTAGCTCAATTTGCATCTTGTTCGTAGTCGGACGCTCCATCGTTTTCAAGGTGATTTGGATCTTTGTACCGTATATCTGTATTCTTGACTCATGGAGTCGTGTTGTATATATATATCTGTTCTGTGGGTCCCATCGAGGACTGTTGTGTAATGTTATTACTTCGTTTTCCACCCGCACGAAAGTGCCTGGTGGGCACCTTTGAATCGTTTCTATGCGGGTTTGGCGGGTTTCGTTAAGACTTGCATAGGGCCGATTCTGAGGGTGTTACAGAGTGGTATCAGAGCTCAGCACTTGCGATACCCCACAAGTCCAGCCTGTAGGATAACCTAGCTAACGGCCGAAGTAGAGTGTCAAAACTATTTTGCAAAATCGGTTGGATAGTTCTGATTAGGTCTGATTTTACTCCTTACCCCTCTGCTGCTCTCCTCTCACCTCTGCGTGTTTTGAATCCGCACTCTTCTTCCTCTCCGAGTCCAGGATTTCTCGTGGTTGGGTTCCATCGTACCTTCAGGGTTTTCGCTCCCTCTTTGGTAACGGTTTTGCTACATCTGGTATTCATGCTATCCGAGGAATCCTTCGTCTGGTGGACTTCTCTTTGTTCCTTCTTGTGCCTTCCGGTGTTTTCCGACGCGACGACATCCTCTACGCCAGATCCGATGCAGAGTCTGCATCACTCCTTTGTTTCTGAACCTCGATTGTCGAGATCTTCAGTCTGATTCCGAGAATGGTTGCACGCTTTTCTACTGATTGTGCAGAGTAATAGTTTGGGTGCGTGATGGATTGGCCCCCATGCCGACTACTCACTCTATTCGCTTGTGCACATTGAATTGGATGAGAATGCATCGGTTCTCCCTTGCTATCAGAGTTAGAGGTGGCTTTATTTGTTGATACCTCTACCTTCGACCTTTTGTTCCCGGAGTGTTCTCTCGACGATCACGGACAACGACCTCTTGTTAGTGGTGTCGCGAAGACCTACACGAAGCGAGAAGATGCAGATCACCGACCTTCTTTCCGGTACCATGAGGCGGATCTCGAGGGCGAGATCCATTGTTAGTGGTGTCGAATTGTGGCGCCCCGCAAAAACCACTACTAGAAAATCGCGTTGATTTTGTGCATTGCATCATCATGACATCATCATACATCTATCTGTCTAAAACTATTTTGCTAAAAGCCCTATTTCGTTTTCCATATTAATTCCTCCCTATTACTTTAAATCAAAACACCGGTGCTTCCGGATATCTCAGTTTTTCTAAAAGCAATTTATAAAAGGCTTTTAAAATAAATTAGAAAACCCTAGCCTAAAATATCTAGTCATAATCCTACCTAAAACCTTTTATACCAAATAACCTACCCATTCTATTCTACCCTCAGCCTCCACTCACCTGCACCAATCGGTGCACGCCACCTCACCCTCTCCACATCACCCTGCCAACCCGCCACCTCACCGCCGCCCTGGCCAGCTGGCCACTTCCACCCGCCACCTCTCCCGCCTCTCCTGCAAACGGTCCCACCTGGCTGCCCCCGCCACCCCACCGCCAGACTCCCCTCGAACCGGCCCTACCACCTGCCTCTCTCCCTGGCCCGACCCACACCCTCCACTCTGGCCCCACGCTTGGCCTGGGCAGGGTTATGGACGCCATTGGTTATTCTTCAGGGCTCTTAGCTCAATTTGCATCTTGTCCGTAGTCGGACGCTCCATCGTTTTCAAGGTGATTTGGATCTTTGTACCGTATATCTGTATTCTTGACTCATGGAGTCGTGTTGTATATATATATCTGTTCTGTGGGTCCCATCGAAGACTGTTGTGTAATGTTATTACTTCGTTTTCCACCCGCACGAAAGTGCCTGGTGGGCACCTTTGAATCGTTTCTATGCGGGTTTGACGGGTTTCGCTAAGACTTGCATAGGGCCGATTCTGAGGGTGTTGCACTTAGAAACTACAACCAACCACTATTTTAATTCTGCTGAAGTAAATCATACATAAAATTTCTCTGATATATTCTATTCTGAAAGCATGCTTTCGTATTTCGTCCTAACTATAGTCTATAGTATTTCTTCACACTTCTTGGAGGTTGTTAGTGTCTTCTAACTTGTGTATGTCTTGGAGATGGTGGCACACTCTTGGCGGCATGGACTCAGTATGATAACAATGTGCATGCATGTCTCGATTAATTAATGAAAAATTAATAATTTATATAGGTAATAAATTTCATGTGATGTGAACATTATATTTTATTTCTGTTTCCTATCTGCGCTATCTATTTTTAATTTCTATACTACGCTATTTCTACAACAATAAAAGATCTTAGTCATGCATGAGTTAATAGTAATATTACTTCAAGATGGCACACATGATTCACGATAAAAAATTGTGGGACAGAAACATGTGAGATGTGACATATTAATTAGTATTTCATCCCACAAAAAACATAATCAGGTAAGGGTATGAAAAATGTATGATGTGTACAATTATAAATACTTATAACAGTACAATAGTAAAAACCCAATCTGCAGTAAGCTAATATTTCATTGCCTAGATGTGGCTGTGAAAGACAATTCAATCTTTACCAGACGAGGCATAAAAATTTTAGCTGAAAATGCATGAACACGGAACCATTGCAGCCCTTGTTGAACCATCGTATATATTTTTCTATAGTTCTTCAAATATAGAAAAATGCTGAACAAAAATTTCAGACATTACAAACCTTAAATGTAATAGTCAGACAGACACATAAAATCACCAATACCAATTTCAAGGCCTAAATCTTAAGCGTTGGTGCTAACATGTCAGGTGAGTCCCTATCTCAGAACAAATAGCCTTGAAAAATAAGGCAAAGAAAAATTGAAGATTAGAAACGTAGCCGACAACATGTACCAACAGATAAAACGTGAGAACATGGTGAATGCAACTGTCGTGTTTCTCTTCCCTGCCTCGACGCGGTCCTTGCACAGCACATGTTGCGTGCCTGTGAGGACCTTGTCGTCCCTCGCGATCACCACCATCGGGAGGCCATCAATAGATCATTCCTTGTGCTTCCCGCCGTCCCTTGTCGGGATGTTCATGTTTCGCTGTGGTGAGCTACCCGAAGCCTCGAACAGCATGTCATCACCATCTCCACTGTCGAAGAAGTACCTCTCGAAGGCGGGAAGATGTTGTTGTCAGCGATGTCCTCGATCATGAGGTTGCCTAGCTGGCTGTTTGCAGCAAGGACCACCTCCTACTCGAGCCTCCGCACCGCGCTGTCCTCGTCGTCCTCCTTCCTATTTCCGCGACATGAATCGGTGGCCTGCCTTTTCTCCTCCGTGTTGCATTGCAAGGAGGATATTAGATGAGTGATAGAAAAATCTTAGAATAGATAGAGATACCAGGAGAGAGCACAAGAAGTTTGATCCTTTGTGGCAGTGGACAACACTATGACGCAGAACCGCTGCCGCCAAGGGGTAGCATCAGAGGGATTTACTGGGGAGGCGTGTAGGCGTGGAAGATTTTTAGGCTGGAAGGGACGTCGAGTGGATCTACCGACTTGCGCTAATCCCTGTTCATGTATATAAAAGATTGGTTCAGGATGGACGGGGCTTGCCTGCGCCCATTGGTGCGTCTCGGCCAGGTGGAATACATCAAGCGACTCTGACTTTTTTTTTACCCCACGACAGCTATATTTCCTGCAAAAAATAGGAAATACGGATCCTAATACGAGTCCCTGCCGTACCCACCTACCCGCGCCAAGTCGTTGAACTGCTGGAGTCACCGAAGACGGAGGACCTGATGACCCAGTTCCATTGCACACACAACTACCACCGCAGGTGCAAACTGTGTTCCTGTCCGACGGCGGCAGGAGGAACGGCGCCGTGGCCACGGGCAGCGACTTCATGCCTTCGTCGGCCAAGTAGTGTTGCCGACTTGCGTTGGGGAGCATATGTTCTCTACTTTCCATCCCCATAGCCAATGTGGTATTTCTGATCAAATTACACGAACAAGTAACAAGCAGCAGCTACAGTAAATTGACTTTGGACTTTGGAACCATACAACATCTGAGAAACACCAATTAAAAAATCGAACCTTCATATGAATTAGTGAAGAAAATCAAAGCAAGAGCAATTTAGGTGCTCTGGATGGCATTGCGGAAGTCGCCAGCCACCATCATCAAAAAGTCATTCCTAGCTGGAGAGGCGCACGTCCATGGCCGCGGCCATCTGGCGACTAGCGGCCTTCTTAGCCCTTGGAGAGGACTGCCTCGTTGCCCACGACGGCGCGGCCGCATCATTACATTCACTTGGGAGGACTACGTCGTTGCTCTAGAGATCGCGCCGCCGTCACCACCAGATAAACCGCCGCCATCACCATCAGATAAACTCTTACCGAGGATTACGGCGAGACATGTACTCCGATCGTATTTGCTTCAAGTGGGTTCATTGGTGGAACCGTTCGATGCCAAAGAACCGCACGTGCGCACTTTATCTGTTCAGGCTTTGTTCTTTTTTTTCTGTTTGTTCATCCATGGAATATTGTTAGAGAGAATCGAGCAACAATTGTTTATCTTCTCCGATTTTCATGTAAAGATCGTTCGGATAACAGAGGATAAGACAGCGAGGATGGCAGTTTCCTAGTAATTATGTCGAAGTGTGACAACGTGTGACACCACCTCTTTGCTTCTAATATAAATATTTGTTTTTTTTAACACAATTGCAAAAATTCCCCTTCGTTGCTTTCTTCGCACCGCCGCCAGTCTGTATCTCGTCGGGTCTGTCCAACGAAACGAACGAACCGAGCCGGTCGAACGAGACGCACCAAGGCCAACGCTCCTCTGACGCATCTAACTCGGCCCAAAAGGCCAAGTAGCCAGTCCACCTCTTCCGTTCCCTTCTCTTCCAAAAAAAAAAACGTCCTGGAACAGAGGAAATGACCAGTGACCACCGACGATCTGCTGCAAAAATCAAGGTAGGGGGCCGCCCTACCTCGCCCTACCGGGTCCTCCGCCCGCCGGCGAGCATGGCGTTTTCCCTGCGGGGCCACGGGACCTTGCGGCCCGCTCTCCTCGTCCTCCTCACGATTCTACCCCTGCTCGTGCTCCTCAACTTCTCCGCCGCCGCGCCCCCGGCGGTGGCGTCTCCGGCCGCCGTGCACAACAACAACTGGGCCGTGCTCGTATGCACCTCCCGTTTCTGGTGAGCCCTCCCCCTATCACGTCAGCGCCATACCCTCACACATCGCCGCTCGATGCTGCCTACTTGCCGCATCGTTAGAATCAGACGTGCATCCATTTGCTGTGGATCAATGCAACTGTTCGCTGTGCCAAATGTAGCAGCAGGAGGTTTGAGAAAGCTAGAATTTTCTTTTAACTGCTGGCTTATGTGCGCGGTTGATTCAAGGATCTGGATCCAGTTTGCGTAGATTGTAGCAGCTTGTCTGTGCATCTCTGTTTGCTAAGTAACATAACAATGATGTCGGCATATGGGGCTGTTTAATTTTTCTCACTGGTTCGGTTGCATAATTGTAGTGCTTTACTTTTGTGACTGCGACGGACGTAGTTTAATATCGTCGGTGTGGCTTGTGATCTCATGGTTGCAGATTGATTAGAATCCATTCTAAGATTGAGAACTTATTAAAATGCGTAAACCATAATGATGTAAGTTCAGCGAGTACAAGTTTTCTCCGGCAAACGTTTTGGCATGACTGTGTGCACATTTGTTATGTTCTGTTAATAACACCTAGTTTGAAAGAGTTTGCCCTTTGAGCTGCATGCTTGGTTCCGTAAACCAATATCATTTGAATAGGTGGCTGATGCTTTTATGTTATCTGCTAGATGGTTGGTTCTACTAGTTATCCCTGTTGTCACTTAATTCTGACCTATTATTGCAATGTTATGCAGGTTTAATTATCGACATATGGCCAACACTCTGTCTTTGTACAGGTAGTATGCTAACTTATATATTTTTTCTCAAGTGCAATTTTAAACATATGTCTGGTGTAAAGGCTGTTCCTTATTAGCAAATGCACCATTTTTCTTCAGGACTGTTAAGAGATTAGGTATACCTGATGAGCGGATAATACTTATGTTGGCGGATGATATGGCTTGTAATCCTAGGAACAATTATCCTGCACAAGTGTTCAACAATGAAAACCACCAGCTTAATCTATACGGTGACAATGTTGAGGTGAATCTCTCTACTCTGAAAACATTGCTTCTGAATCATAGAATCACAGTTTGATAACCTCTTGATTTTGCAATATTTCCCCAAGCTCATCATGTTCTACATACTACTAGTGTATATACACGTGCAATGCATGTCTTAAGATTATAGACAGTTTTGACATAAGGAATATAAGTCGCCGACTGTGCCGAACCAAGGCAAATGAACATTGCAGATTGATAAACGTAAGGGAAATCCAATTTATTTGTGGAGAAAATTAGAATTATAGTAAAGAAAGATAAGCTTAGCCATGTGAAAAGAAATGTATCCGATGGAACCCACACTTGATTAATTGTTAAACTACTTTTACTTGATCCCTTACACTTGCAAACTTGTTGCAGCTCAAAAGGTACGTGGTTGTCCTGTTTATTTTCTAGGAACAAAGACTGATTGTTCCAGAACATGGTGGAGGCAGCTGAAGTTACTATTCACTGCAAATCCCTCAACTCCGAGCCGTTAGATGTATGAGACCAGCGGTTAGGATTGATGTTGGGAGTTGGATTCAAAATTGGTACACTATAGGGTATAGAAATGATACCAAGGAGGCACCAAACTACTAAATAGTTAATGTAACTGGAGCAAGGCCTAAATTTTTATTTTCGCAATTGACAATATTGTGAAAATGCCTCCTAAATTGGTCAAATTTGCGAAGCAAGGGCTACTTAATGCACTCCACAGTGTACACAGTACACTATGGTCGGTTAGGTTATTTACAAATGTGACAGCTGGCAATTCTTCAGTATGTCCAATCATAATGTACATCAATGATATGCAACTTGATATTTATGTAAAAAGGTAATATCTGATCATGGTACACTGATGCTGCATTTTTTTTCTAATTACAGGTTGATTACCGGGGTTACGAGGTTACAGTTGAAAACTTTTTGAGGGTTCTGACTGGAAGACATGAGAGCTCTGTGCCAAGATCAAAGCGTCTTTTAAGTGATGAAGGAAGCCATATTCTCTTGTACATGACTGGACATGGTGGGGATGAATTTTTGAAGTTCCAAGATAATGAAGAACTTCAAAGCCATGATCTAGCAGATGCAGTAAAGCAAATGAAGGAGAAGCATAGGTTGAATTGCTTAATCATCAAAATTTGGATAACTTGCACCTGTTCATTTCAGGGTTCATTTATTCTGATCTTCACGTTGGCCTTATTTCAGATTTAAAGAGTTATTGATCATGGTAGACACCTGCCAAGCTGCTACTCTATTTTCACAGGTTTGTTTCAGCTTTCCAAAATTTGTTCTCCATATCATTGTATACACTTATGCAATATCAGTTGTACCTGCACATTACTTTTTATTGCTAATAACTGTTTGTCAGATAAGAGTGGCTAATGCTGCACACAACTTTTGTGCTTAATTGTTAGATAAACACTTACTGTGTTTTTCCTGATTTTACCAATAATTCACATGATTATAGAATCAGACAAGGATCTGCTCTGCTATGGCGTGAACTTCACCTTTTTTGGCTGTTCTATTTCATTCTATTTCTGAAAACTGTACTTGAAGCTGTACCTGATATATTTAATATCTGCAGCTTCAATCACCTGGTGTTTTGGCGATTGGTAGCAGCAAGAAGGGGGAAAACTCTTACTCTCACCATCTCGACTCGGATGTGAGAACACGCCCTATATTCACATTTGTTTCAGATAGTTTTTTCAGACTTATTAAGTTCTTATGCCTTATTTCTTGTCATGAACCTCAGTCAATCTTACACATTTCTTGTGGCAGATTGGTGTTTCTGTTGTGGATAGGTTTACCTTCCATACACTTGCCTTCTTTGAGAAGCTGAACATGTATAGCAATGCCTCATTGAACAGGTAAGTTATATATTATGCATATCGGATGAAAGTTACCAATTATATACATGCCAAGTTGATGGTCTTACTGTGGTATGCAGTTACTGAAAATTTTATTCACCTAAAAGTTGTTTTGTTTGGTGTTGAACTTTGTTTTATGCTAGTTGATGATCAAACATGATGGGCTATTACTCTGAAATATTTTCTTCTGTATTTATATTAAGATATAGTTGATGTTCTTGTTCATTTGTCATTTCCATGTAATATGATGTGAAAAGAAGTTCTGCATCATTTTGAGTTCTTTCTCTATCAGCATGCTTTCTTCCAATTTTTATAAATTATTGAAATGTATGGCTTGCAACTGGCAGGCTTTTATCAGATATCAGTCAACTTTAAATTCATTGGACTGTTTTCATGATCACTTAAAAAGTAAGAGTCAGCTGTCTCTTACATTTTAAACTACATACAATACTATATTCAATCTTATTTCTCTAAAACAATGTAGCTGGGGTGGCTCTCTGGAGTAACATTCAATGTTTAACTTATATTTTTAGAATGATATTTTGTTTTGTAACCTTGTTTTTTCATGTTCCAGTCTTTTCAACTCATATGATCCTTCCATGCTACTGTCTACTGCATATTATCGAATGGATCTTTACGAGCGTGCCTTAAACGAGGTAATTACAAGACAAGGTCTATTTCCACCCTGCTCTGCTGTTCACGACTAACCCTTTTTTTATTCATTCTATTCTGTTTTATCAGGTCCCTGTGACGAATTTCTTTGGATCAGTCATGAAGACTATCCACACTGATTCAGCTTATACAGGCTTCTTAGCTGCAAGTGAGGCAGAAACCCCCATGTCTATGAGAAATAATATACTTGATGGTGTCATCTTACAGAATGAGGCTAGCACAAGAAGATCAAACATAGAAAAGATGAAAGTGAGTTTGAGTAAGTTGTTTGTGGTTTTTTTATTTGAGAACTAATACTTTGCAAATTGCAACATTCAGGAGGCACAGTTGAGGTCCCATGGATGGACAGAGGTCCTTCTAGAAGGAAAAAATTCTGACACCATTGTGATGTATGGTCTGGGAACCATGGGCATGCTGTTGGCAATTTCAACCTGGTTATCAATGTAGGCACTCTGAAGTGTGCTGTTAAAAAATTGCCATCTTGCAGAAAAACTAGAATCATACTAACCCCTGCAGAATTGGACCAAAAAGGAAGAAAAACAAGAAATGAGATATTTGGAGGTCAACAATTTGTATTTCTGTTTTACTTCATCAGTACCCAATCAATGTGGAACATATTGCTGTATGTAGTTCCCTACGGTACATTCTACTTTTCTTAGGAATTGATACAGGATAATTTTTATCCATTCATCGCCTATGCACTTCATTGCTTCTTATAATGACTATTCCTTGATGTGTACTCGTATGATGTAAAAGGACTTAAAACCAAATGTATAATGACTTTAGTGGGCATACTGTAGAGAAATTACTGTCCTTCGTGAATGTTTGGCAGACTTAACTCTTATTAGGGTAAGAATAATTTTTGCCATTTGTCCTGTCAAAGTTTCCATATGTATGTTACATTTTGTTGATCATGTAAATGCTAGGACTATGTATTTCTTGTTTTGAATGCGTATGACATGCCGATTATTATAGCTTATGGCTTTATGATTATTGTGCTGTAAAAGTCTATATCTGACGGAGAATAGTGGTTATAGATTCATTCTAAACCACTAAACCATATGGGGATGGCGAAGTTTCCTCTCATAAAAAATCTTAGTACTTCTTCTCAGCAAGCTGAGATGATAGTGTTGGTGTCTGTATCCTCTGCATGAGTGGGATCAAGAGTAGGGGAAAGGCTCTTAAATATCACTGAAGGTTCCCGCCTCTATATTGAGCTCTTCCAAGAAGAAAATGCACATGGGTAACCAATGAAAAAAAAAGTTTGCATGCATGTAGTTCTGTCATCAAACTTGTTTGTCATTCCTGTGCATTGATTATTATTGACCCTGTTCTGGCCCTGGCCTCTGGTCCTATTATCTGTTGTAACAAAGTTAGGATGGCCTTCCATTGTGGCAGCAGCCGAAGTGTCCATCTCAGACATCAATGTTGCCATGCCTATTCTGGAGTTTCATGCACCTGCAATTGTATGCAGCAATGGAAACAAAATAAAGAGCTCTGATGGCACTTACCAGATCTGTTATGCATGATCTATTCTGGACTCTTGGAGTGACCTGGGTTCAGGACAGCTCCGGTACTTATTGTACAATGATGACACAGAGGGTGGTTTAGAGTAGTTTTGAATGCAATATTTTCTGTAAATCAGAGATCAGATCAATGGGGTGCAAGTTATTACTGTGGTTGTTATGATGCAAAAGCAGAGTAAAAGTGTGTTTGCTGTCAACTGTTCCCCATTAAGCTATGGACCCAGAGATCTACACTTCACCTCAGCCAGCAAATGTCTGGATGTCAGTTTGTGAGATATCTTCCTTGTTGGATGCCCATAGATAGATTAGTTACCTATATATACAAGGCGAACCGATTAGCCAGCCATTAGCGAGACAAATCAGCTCTGGTTACTGTAGATTTCATATTTTGTCCAGCCAGCTGTCCACGCGTACCCCCTTTTCGCACAGTACGTGCAAGCGTTGGTACCGCAGATCCGTGTGACCCATTCTTTTTTTCCTTTTTTTTTCGCGTGATAAATTCCATTGGACCGGCTTCTTGCCGGTTTGTAGCCATTAGCGAGACAAATCAGCCTCTGTTTTCCCGGCGCCTTCCGGTTTGTAGCTCGATTCCTTCTTTTGCGTCTCGATGGTTGCCGGTTTTCCACGACCGAACAATCGACAGACTGTAGTCTTTACGTCAAGTTATCCCTTCTGAAATATTTAGCGGTATATGACCGATGATCTGACCCTACAGATTGCAGTCTTTGGGTGACAGACGCCAAATTATCCCTTCTGAAATATTAGCGGTATATGGCCGATGATCTGACTCTACATATTGCTGTATTTGGGTGACAGACGCCAAATTATCCCTTTTGAATATTTATTTGGCCAGTTGCTGCAAGAAATTTCTATTATGTTTGGAAGAAATCGTTAGTCATTGACATCTTATTCCATTCGTGGTTGAAGATTACTTGGTAATAGGCTAATCTTAGAAGCGATGCAGTATGATAAAGATACTCTAAAAAAATTATCTTCTTCTCTCCATCCAAAATTTCGAAGAGCAACTTGCTGTCTATGATCAAATCATGTCAGCAGTATACAATTTATTGTAATCATTTATATTTTGCATCAGTATTTGGAGGATGAAAAACATGTCTCCTATACGTGGAATCAGACAGATTATTTTTTACAAAATTGGATTGTTTGATGCTTGAAAACAAAAAAAAATTAATTCTCTAATACGTAATAATGTAGGACTATTTAGCAGACCCTATTGTTGGTTCTTTTTTTTATTGGAAAAGATTTAGAAGTTAAAGTACATATTTTTGTATGTGTAGCATTGACTGTCAGTGCATTATCGTCGTTAGGTTGGTCAAACTTTCAGTATCCAATAGTCACGTTTTTCAAGCAAACTGGCATTTTTATCATGTGTCCTTATTATGTGCTCATATGAACTTCGTGTTCTTTTCTTTTATCTCTGCCATCGAAATGGTTCGTTTATTACATTTCTTTAATAAAAATTAGAATGATTATGTCGTGCATTCTTCTTGCCTTGATCAAGTAGCACGATAGTCGTTTGTGGAACTAAACTTGGTTCCTTACTTCCTGTGCCTTTCTGTTTAGTGGATTAACCACAAATTTCTGCTTTGCTTCATATGTTTCAAATGCGGGAATTAAGAGAATTTTCCATCCATATCATTAATTCTAGGATTTCTTCACACTTGCGGATTGTGATGCCTTCAGTTTAGAAACATATATTTCAGTACCAACCTTGATCCATTTTCTGTTAAGTGCTGCCATCGACTACTCAAACAGGAAGTACCAAATATATTCTCTCTTTTTTCATGGTCAAAGACTCAAAGGAGGTTCCGTAATTGCCTATTGAATTAGCTATGCAAGAGGTAATTGGTTTAATCCCGTTGGTTGTGTCAAGATAACTGGTAGAAGATTAAGGTATGGAAGAAGACTCTTGAATTTTGGGGATACCATAGGTGAGGGATCTGTTCGAACAGCAGAGAAAACTGTAGCATGCATAAGTTACTATGAACTGCATTTATCCACAAGATTGTAGGACATTCAGAAGGAGCAAGTGAGAGTAAACTTAATATAGTTCTGTAGATTCTTGGATAATACTGAAATGGGTATTTTTCATGTTCATTCCAGCTAGAACGAGCTAGAACATGACTGGTGTACTTTTTAAAACTCTGTTGCAAATCTCATGTTCATTTTTTGGTTACTCATTACTATTTTCTTTGCACTGTTTCTGATTTTCCTGTCGTTTTTTTTGTTCATGTTAGGATTCCACCTTCGAGTCAATTGGCTTATGGCTGTTGGGTGTTCTTCTGGAGTTCCGATCTTCGGCATGGCACCTCCCCTTCTTTAACACGTGGTGATTCACCAGGTGAATGTACGGTCAGTCTGCTCCTGCTGCCGCTGATCAGAGCTCCGCCCACTGCTCAAATTGCTCTGTTGCTAAATCACCACGCTCTGTTTTTCCCTATCCTGAGTAACCCGTCAATCCTAAAAAATAACTAACCTGAACTCCACCCTGGCCGTAGGTAAATAGAGATCCTAATAGTAATGTTCTCCTGTACAATTTACTGAATGCGGACGTTTGATTACTGTTTGTTGCCCAACACTTTCCTTTGCTTTATTTGTAAAACCTGATTATCCTCTTAGTCTTTTACTCTCTGCAACAATAGTTGCAGCTAATTCATCTTAGTGATTTCTTTATCTGCAAGAATCTTCCAAAAGTCCTCACTCTGGCTGAAGAAACTGAACAACTGAGTTATATTTTCGTAGCCATGACATGATGTAAGTGTCCTTTTACTAATGGTGGAATTATTTTTTTATCATACTTTCCTAGCTTGCATTCACCAAGTGAATCTTTCCATGTTCAAGACTTTACCTAAGTATAAGGCATACATATTAGATTTTCTCCGAAAACTTGTCACTTGAATAAATTAGAAATCACTATAGCAATACGCTGAATTCAATTTCTTTTTTCTTGCAGCAACCCACTGAATTTCATCCACATCGAAGTCAACTAGTATGAATTCAATTTCTTCCAATCCATATTAGTTGACTCAAATTTGTTTATATACAGATGTTTCTAGCACTAAATCTTGACTAGATATATTCATATATAGATAAATCTAAGTCAACTAGTATGAAAGTATAAGAAAGAAGAGCTGAGAGACAAAAGGAAGCACTCTAATGAATGAATCTTTATCTAGTAGATCAAAACAAAATGTACAGAGACAAGGAGAAATCAATACAGTACGAAAGAATCATGCCACTACTAATTCAACGTGCATTCCTTGGGGAACTCCTTCCCCTTGAACTGATTGGTATCATTACAATAATCGTAGATCATGTGCTTGTCGCGTGCGTCCCGCAGGGCCGCGGCGTCCATGCCCTGGTCGAACCATGTCGACTCCGGCGGCTCGTCGCCGCACCAGGCTACGCCGGGCGACGGCCTGCACCAGGACACGCGGAGGTTGCGGTAGTTGGCATAGAAAGGCGCCGCCGACCAGTCTGTCTTGACGCGGCCGCCCTGCGTCGCCCAGTCGTCGGCGTTCCACAGGCTCCCTTGCAGCCTCATCTTCTGCCACGTCGGGAACGGCACCCCGTCCTTCTTCTTGTTCTTGAATTCCCGGATCGGCACGCCGTCCACCAGGATCCTGATCTCACAGGGATTTGATATTTGAGTCGTGTTCATGCAATAATACTTATTATAGGAATAATAATGCGGGTGTGTGATCGATGTGATGGGGGATGAATTTGCTTGCTTACGTGATGCGCTTGGGGTTCCAGTCGATGGAGTATGTGTGGAAGTCGGCGGCGGGGTCGAACCAGAGGCGGAACTGTTGCACCCGGTGGCCGACGCCGTTGACGAAGATGTTGGTGTGCATCGTGTAGGGCTCTCCCGTGACGTTGCCGAGGAACTCCAGGTCCACCTCGTCATGGTACTCCCAGGGCGCATCCTCAGGCATCAGCTGCACGCATCAATTCACACATAAATTCACCAAATCACTCAAGGCCAACGCGCATGGAATCCAAGTGTGGTTCTTACGTAGAGCGTGGTGACCGTGCCGGCGGAGTTGTTGGGGACAAGCATGAGGTCGACGTCGAAGCGGGCGTAGAGGTATGCTTCCTTTGTGCGGAAAGCCGAGCCGTGGGACTTGTCGAGACACAGCGCCAGGGTCTGGTTGTCGTCGGGGGCATCCGTGTAGAAGAAGCTGTGGTCCTTGCCCCACACCACCTCGATATCATCGTACAGGGATGCCATGGCCATCTCATCCATGCCTACCAGCAGCAGGAGGGATAGCAACGGCACCCAATGATGCCAACAAGAAGATGGAAACGACGCCATGGCTAATTGACTCGATCTGCAAACAACAAGAGAACGATCTAAATACGTGTAGCTTTGTTTTCTTCTTCTTCTTCTTCTTGATGATTCCATACGATCGGGATTGGGATTTATAAAGGGCATGCAGATGTTGAACTGTAGCTAGCGGGGATAGATTGAAGGAACAATGCCATGTTCTTTCGAATGTTTCAGCCAGGGACATGGCATGTTAGGATCCATATGAAATGTTAGGCTGGCCAAGGTATAAATTCGCTACCTCTTCTCGCTTAATTAATTGGTCCTAATTATTGGATAAACACGGTCTCATGCATGCAAGGGGGCTTAATTATCTCCGAAGTCTCCCCTCCCCGCTGATCTTGCTACCTGCAAGCATACGACCCCGCTAAATAATTAGCTTCCATGCTCGTACCACTTCTTGTCAAGGAAATACTCCCTCCGTCCTAAAATAGATGTCTTAAGTTTATCAAAATTTAGATGAATCTAGACACCAAACTTAGATGAATCTAGACACTATTATTTAGTGTCTAGATTTATCTAAATTTTGACAAACTTAAGACATCTATTCTTGTACGAAGGGAGTAGAAGCGTATGTCCATGTTCCCTAAAAAAAAGTCGTACGTCTCTGTGGGCATTCGTTAAGATGCACATGTGTTTAAGCTATACCGCGTGCCAGCCTGCCAGGTATAGTTTATTTTATTTCCGTAAGGTAAGCTCGGCTTGTTCTAGCTTATTAAGAACATGTTTAGTAGCCCGCACAGAGGCTAGACAGACTACTCCGCGCGTTCCTGTGGAACTTATTAACATTTGTTATTATATTCCGCGTATAACTCATTCTAAAATAATTATCCAATTAACTATATGAATAATTTAGAGCTAATTACATCTTTGGTATCACAACTTGTCATATACGAGCAAATAATTCCCACAACTTGCAAATAGAGAATCCGCGATACTACACAACTTGTATTGGGAGAGCAAAATGGTCCAAAGTCGATCAGATGCTGACACGTGGCACTGTAGATTGTGCAAAATGACCTCTATATATTTCTTGTTTAGCATATGAAAACTCTACAAGGCCTTGGTTGCGGCCCCAGTGTCAGTGGTGGAATAAATAATTAAAATTATATGCGCAGGTGGAATTCAAGCTCAAAACGTTTCGCTGCTTCCAACAGGCCAGAGGCGATACAACATAGAACATTTTATGATTTATATTAGAACGTAATAGAATTATTCTTATTAGTCGTCTGCGGCAGCCCTGCACATTCGGCTCTGGTAGTGGCCATGTCAACGACAACGCCGAGTCTGAACGCTACACATGCGGACGTGTAGGGCTGCAGCAGACGATAAATAAGAATAATTGCATTACGTCCTACATTAAACCATAAAATATTCGGTGCTATATTGGCTATCGCACAGCTTAACTTTTGAGTTCGAAATCCAACGTCGCGTGTAATTTTAATTATTTATTCCAGTATAGTGTGTCGCACAATCAAGATCCTGTAAAAGTTTACATATGACAAACAAAAATATATAGGGATTATTTTGGACAAATTACAATGCCACGTGTCAGCACCTGATCGACTTTGAACCTATTTGCTCTCTCAATACAAGTTGTAGGACCACGGTTTTCCCATTTGCAAGTTGTGGGACTAATTTGCACCTAATTGACAAGTTGTGGTACGACATGTGTTATTAGCTCAATAATTTATAAGTATGATAGAGAAACAAATTTGAGAAGGTGTGGAGAAAACATATGCATGTGGATTTCTGCATGTATAAAATGTTGAAACAAATACTACATGAATGTAATGGGTAGAACCTAGGTACTTATGAAATTCTACATGCCACCTAGAAATTGAAGTTGGCACTCATATGTAGAAGAAGAAAGTACAGAAGAGGCATATAAGTGTAAATCCAAACGAACCTCACACACTTCCAGTTGTGGGGTCTTTACATGAGTGCCCAGCTCTGTGGGTTGTCTCACTTTCTTTGACATGGCGGTTTGGCTCCCATGTCTAGATACACATATTATGAAAATTGTATTTTATATGAATTTTAAAATGTTAAAGATTTTCAAAAAAAAATCTGGGTGTGCATACGAACATGCTATGTACTCACACGAAGTTTTGTAGTGAGGAGACATTTTTTGAGGTTTTTACAAAAAAGGCAAAAATATATCTTGTGAAAAACTAGTTTGCAACTCCAAAAATTGTCTTTTTTACACAATCCACATAAAATATCTTTTTCCGTGACACTTGGTGTATGAACATAGAATGTCAACATATACATTCGGATATTTATTTTTTGAAATTTTTAACATTTTAAAAAATGTCTGTTTGGCGGTGGGTGCATCTACATTTACGAGCCAAAGTGGATTTCCGCACTTTCTTGGTATTTTAATTAAATTATTTCACCATGCACAGACACAAAAACAAATGAATAGACACAATTAAAACCATATGAATCCAAAGAGAATATTCAACTAGGGGACCGAAATCCAATCTTCTTGTTTTTCAGTAATTGTGGTTAATCGTGTCTTCCTTTTAGCTCAGTTCTTGTACTGGTTAAACAGCTGCCAGGTGTCACAGGGAGATGATGAATAAGGGTGAAGGGCAACCAAAATGACAAAATTAGGAATTTTTGCATAGAAAGCAGCAGGTGGACTACATAAGTATGGATCTGTGGCATTTTTCTGGATTCAGACAACGACTTGCTGGCTGTACGACAAGTATAAAATGCTGGGGCAGTTTCATATGGAAGAAGCCTAATTTTTTTCTAATGTTAGCAGGAGAACTGCTAAATTCATTGATTAGATAGAAGACGAGCTGCTTGGTTTATGTGGAGGAAACCAGGCGAAAACCCTAAACAACGGCAAGCCACACACCTAGAACACCAAACACATACAAGATGCTGAACATGAGCATTTGGCCAACCTCAGCGACTCTAGAAAGAAACGACAAGCCAAGAAGAGAACACTTGTCTCTCTAAACCCGTGAGCAAAGATCAAAGGGCTCATATGACGCTCCTAGTATGTGGAGGGGGCTCCGGCTGCTGTCGCCACATCAACCTCATGGGCCACTGGTCCCTCTAATTGGATCCAACTCTAAAACAATGCCCTCAACAGGGAACACGACGCAAAGTGGCGCCACCATCGTCTCATCCATAGACCGGATGTGGGGTTTCCCCCGGAGCATGTCGGGATAGGCAAGTGAGAGCTACTAAGTTGATTCCTTCAACAGGGGGTCGACACCCATAGGTGCCGCCATCGACCGCTCCGACTGTCCGGAGCACGACTTTCGTTGATAGCCTCACCTACACCAACCCAACTAGGAGTCAATCAGCCGCCATGTGTGGATCCACACCATCCCGCTGCACCTGCCCTCCCGTCCGACCACCTCTCCACGGTCCTCCTCCCTGCGCTGGAAGTAGCAGCTGCTCGTACATGACCCCACCGGCGCTGCCCAGCTAGGCGCGCTACCCCGCTCGCAGCGTATTTTCTCTTCTCCGCAGGTGGCAGGAGGATGCAACACCTCTCCCGGTGCCATTCATCTCACGCTTCTGCGGGCCTGAGAAAGCAAGATGCGTGCAACGGCTGCTGTCCTCCGGACCGAGATCAGCCCGAAACAAGCCCCTACCGCCGCAACGTGGGCATGCCAATGCACCGACGCCGAGACAACCTCCAACACCTCCAAACCTCCACCATCCAACTCCCGCAACCTTCGAGACCTAGCAGCACACCACAGAAGCATGAGTTGCACACTAAGAGGTCGGATAGTGCGCACCACGGTCGTGGTCCTCGCGGGCCCAGATCAGGCCCGTACTGCCTTCGCCTCCAAGCTAGGTCACCGCCGTCGCCAGCTTCGGCCATCCAGTGCGGCCACCCGCCGCCAAGCAAACCCGAAACACGCCAGAGAGTGGACCCATAGGACCGCACGCCCGCCGCCGCTGCTGCCTCCCGAACGGCCCCGCCTGCATGACACCGCCGCTCTAGCACCTTGTGGCATCCCGCAAAAACCACTACTAGAAAATCGCGTTGTTTTTGTGCATTGCATCATCATGACCGCATGCTCATGTCATCATGCCACATTGCATTTGAGCATCGTCATCATCTTGCATTTGCTTGCATAAAACTATTTCGGAAAAACCTAATTTTTGTTTTCTAAACGCCCCGTCTTTGTTCAAACACAAAACCCGGGTCTCCGGATTATTTTGTTTTGTCTGCCAACGATTTGCAAAAAGCCCCGTTTGGAATAAATAAATTGTTTATATTATTTTTAGGGGCAGCCGTACCGGGCCGATCCGACCCAGTCGGCCACCCCCAGTACAAAAACCCAGCCTGCCTAATTCCTAATCCTACCCAATCCTATTCTACCCGCTCTGCCTCCACCTCACCCCACCCAATAGTCTGCCGCCACCTCACCACTCTCTTACCCCCTATCCTATCCTATGCCGCCACCTCACCAACCCCCATCCCCACCTCTGTCCACCCCCACTCCCTCTCTCACCACCCCGACCACACCCACACACACCGCACCCACCCCTCTCTCTCTCCCCCTGGCGCGTCCCACACACCCAACCACTCCCCAGCCCCACCCTCAGGCCCCACATCCCAACTCCCCGCATCGAGCCCACCCCGACCCGATCCCCGCTCTCGCTCTCCCCCGTGTCCCCGTCTTCCTCTGCCGACGGCTCCTCCTTTCCCCAACCACCACCGCTGCCACGAGCCCCTCTTCCTCCGACCTCCTCGCCAGCGCCGCCACCACCACTCCGCCTCGCCCTCGTTGGCCGCCGCTCGGGGCTCCTCCTCCGTCGAACTCCCTCCGCCGCCGTCGCCTGCAGAGCTCCGCCCCACCCCTCCTTCCTCGCTCGCCCCGACCCGGCCTCCGTATCACCGTCCGCCCTCGTTCGCAGCTCCTCCTCCAACCGCCGCCAGTGGGCCTCCTCCTGTGTCGCTGGCCTCTCGCCTCCCCGCCAGGCCGCGTCCTGACGCCATGGTCGTGCCCTCTTCCAACCTCCGCCCCGTCTGCCGCCAAGAACCCTCCTCTCACCCTCGCCACCAACCGAGCCTCGTCTCAGCCGCTTCGGCCTTCTCTCCTGCCGTCTGCCGCGTCCTCCCGGCCTCGCCTGCGCCTCATGAGCCGCTCCGTGCACGGCCACCCGTCAACCTCGCCGGCTCGAAGCCACCATCGATCCCCTCCACTCCGTCGTCCCTAAGCCAAGATCTCCCCGACCATTGTGTTCGCCGCCATTGTCCACCGTCTGGTCGAGTTTCTCTCGCTCGCTGCTATGACCTGCAGCATGGACATCCTTGGCACCTGTTTCCTCCGTGCGTGGCCTCTGGAGAATACATGAACGCCGATGGAGTACTGCTGATTAAGGAGTAGTATGTGAAGGGGTGTTGCTGATGTTTCAGTATAGCCAGTACGAGGATTCGATGTTCGAGAAAACACGGCGCCGGGCCCGAAAACCGACCTCGACACGCCAAGTTCGCCGAGACCCCGTACCCGAGGGCCTTCGACGCGGAACCCCAAGATCTTCTCCTGGAGCGACGAGGTCTTCTTCACGGAACGCCAAGACTAGCTACCGCAGATCACGGACCCAGAGAATCCCCAGACGACGAGCTCTTCTACCTGAACCCGAAGACCGCAGATGCGACAAGTACTCCTTCCCGGACGCCGAGCTCGCCGAGAACCCGGATGCTGAGGTCACCGACACAGAACAACAAGATCTACTTCGCGGGCACCGTGCGACAAGATCTACTCCACGGATCCGAAGACCCCCGGTACCCGATCTACTCAAGTTCGTCGTCAGTGGGAATATCGACCGTTGGAAACCAAGCTCTTCATATTGTGTCCGACCTTCGAAGACCGGTCCCCTCGATCCCTGTTGAACCCTGAGACCGAACCCCGGAACCCTCCGGAACCCCCAAGATCTGCCGAACCCTAATATGTGATTCCCTTCCCGAGTCCTATTTTATAAAATGTAATATATACATGTTGCATATTTAATTGCCATGCATGCATACTTGTTTGTGGTTTGGGGGCAATATGCCGATTCACCATATAATTAAATATGGGGCCATATGCGGGCGATTCTAGTCGTATATTGGTCCCATTTAAATTTGTGTAGTGAACCGGTGCTATCTTTTGTCTGGATAATGCAATATTTAAATTGCGGGGTAGCTAAACAACATGAACCATCTAATTAATTGTCGGGACCCCGGTTCCACTTAATATTGCCCAATTGCATCGCAACTTTGCCATGTCATACATCATACATGCATCATGCCCGATCTTCTGCCGTAGTATTAAATAGTGCATCCGGTGATTCTTCTAGTGTTTTGCTTCTTCGCGGATTGGGCCGTTGAGTTGATGCGAGTGTCGACCCGATCTTCGGTTGAACCTTCAACAATGTTTTCAGGCGAGCATCTCCCCCTTTCTACCTATCTTACTTTTATAGTATTTATTCCCTCCTGTTGATCTATTGCTATCTGTGTTGCGATGCTCTAGTTTTCGTACCCGTGATATCCCTTGCAGCCTTATATTGCCTTGGACACATCCTATTACCTGTTGATTGGTAGATAGTTGGACTTGCGTGTCGTAGTCGCTTGCTCAAGTGCTGTTGCGTGTCGTCAAGTACCACAGTTGTTGGAGTATTGCCGTATGTTTAAGGTTGGAGTTGATCATGGCTTTAATTATCGTTTAATTCAATTACTGTTTAATAACTAAAATTGAAGGAGGTAAATGCAGAGGCACCGGTGGGTGATAGATAATATTTGGTTTCCGACCGCTCACTGGTGTCCCGTAGGACGCCGAGTTCTTGACACCTGTTCCGAGATCGAGCGCGCTAACCACATGTGGGATGTATGGGCACCCCATCGATTTAATACCTGATTTCAAAGTACTGTACTGGGGGCCACAATTAGTTTGGGGCTTTATTACTATTCTGTACTTATGCCATGCTTTACTGCTTTATTTACGACTGTGCGAGGAGCACTGTCTTGTTAGGATCGTGACGTTTTGTGTCGACAAGCCCGAGAGTTTCGGGTTCCCAGTCGTTTACAGACGGCTCCACAAACCCTGAGTCCGTCTCGGAGCCCGGCCGACTTCGTTGCGGGTAGACTTAGTGGGGTGGCCCCCCCGTGCTTGCTTTGGGTCTGGGAAACGTCATGACTTAGGCCCCGCCGACATACCGATGGGTGTATGTTAATTGATCTGGCAAAAAGGGTCGAAGTGCGTGTGGATACTTTGGTGCACCCCTGCAGGGTTAAATCTTTTCGAGAAGCCGTGTCCGCGGTTATGGACGACTTGGAGCATAGGTCTCGATCATAGACAACTATAACTAAAGTTTATTGTTATAATTTGACTTGTATCCGATATGACTAGTAATCAGCTTCACTGCAACGGAATGGCTAAATAAAAGTATCAACAACTGCTGGGTTTTGGGATATCTCATGCTAATCGTATATTTGACTAGTAAGTGTTGCAACTACAACGGAATGGTTAACTAAAACTGCCCACTGCTTATTATATCAGGATGACTATCTATACCTGACTAGTAATTGCTGCAACGATAACTGAATAACTAAAGCGCCAATGTGAGTTCCTCGGTTGACTTCCTCGTTTGGTCTCGAGGGGAAATACCAGATGGGTATGTTTGGTGGTAGTATCGTTGGTTCTGAATAGGTCTTTCTTACCCTCTCGATAGCCGCTAGTTGTATCGAGTCTCTATAGGGTGTTTAGTGCATCTTGTCTGCCGCTCGATCCACCATACCTATGTAGGCGAGGACCGCCAATTCTAGTCTCGCGTGTCTTGGCCTCGATCTTGACCGCTCTCTTTTTTTCCTTTGCCCTTTGTCAGCACCCCTTTTGTTTAAGCAGGTTTGAGATCGACGTCGTTAGCAGGGTTACCCTTCCGGATTGGCCTGGGCAGGGTTATGGACGCCATTGGTTATTCTTCAGGGCTCTTAGCCCCATTTGCATCTTGTCCGTAGCTGGACGCTCTATCGTTTCAAGGTGATTTGGATCTTTGTTCTGTATATCTGTATTCTTGACTCTCGGAGTCGTGTTGTATATATATCTGTTCTGTGGGGCCATCGAGGACTGTTGTGTAATGTTATTACTTCGTTTTCCACCCGCACGCAAGTGCCTGGTGGGCACCTTTGAATCGTTTCTATGCGGGTTTGGCGGGAAGCGCTGAAACTTGCATAGGGCCGATTCTGAGGGTGTTACACACCTCATCCCCGCCAACCTGCATGCCGCGGCCCGCCTGCAGACAGCGCCACCTCGCCACGCGCAAGCCTCCGAGCAGCCACCTCTCCGCGCGCAGAGGGGCGTCAGGGCCTGCTGTTCCTCACCCTCTGCCTCCAAGCTAGGTCCCCAGGCCGCGCGGAGCACCGCTGTTGCCAGCTCCGGCCATCCAGTGCCTCCACCTCGCCCTCCTCCGCGTCGCTCGCCACCGAGCAAACCCAGAACGGCCCCAGAGAGTGGACCTGCAGGGCTGCACGCCTGCCGCCGCCGCTGCCTCCTGAACGGCCCCGCCCGCAGGACACTATCGTTCCAGCACCTCATCCCCGCCAACCTACCGCCTGCCTATAGACAGCCTCCGAGCAGCCACCTCTCCGCGCGCAGAGGGGCGTCGGGGCTTGCTCTTCCTCGCCCTTCGCCTTCAGCGGCCAGGGGGCGGATCTGGGGGGCCTTTTTGGGTTAGGGTTGGGGGCCTCCGGAGACGCTCTCCCGAGAGCGACCTGGGAGGGAGAGAAGCTGGGATCCAATTCTCCTAAGAAGCCTAACTTTGAAGTGTTTGCATTGGGGCAGTACACACTGGACCTTGTCTGTGACTGTAGAATTAGATAATGCAATGCTTAATTGAATAACAAAGGGGTACGGGGTTTATATAGTACAAGGAGTCGGTCGGTTGGTTCCCTAATTGGGTCACATGAAATATTGTCTAACATCCCCCCGCAGTCTCAACGGTGGGTTCAACAACATTGAGACTGGATCGAATATCAGTAAATGGTGTAGTAGCAAGCCCGTTGGTGAAGATGTCAGCAAATTGCGCTGTTATAGGAACATGAAGAACTCTTACTTGGCCCAAAGCAACCTTTTACCGAACGAAATGGATGTCAATCTCTATGTGCTTGGTACGACGATGCTGCACTGGATTGCCTGACATATAGACTGCAGAAATATTATCGCAATAAACCACTGTTGCATGATGAAGCTCCTCAAGTAATTGGCGTAACCAGACTGTTTCAGCAACTGCATGAGCAACAACCCGATACTCTGCCTCAGCAGACGAGCGTGAGACCGTAAGCCGGCGTTTGGAAGACCAAGAAATAAGATTGTTACCAAGGTAAACACAGTATCCTGAAGTGGATCGACGAGTGTCTGGACAACCAGCCCAGTCGGAATCCGAATATGCTGTCAATGATGCAGGTGATGATGAATTAATGTGAAGACTGTGATCGATGGTTCCTTTGACATAACGAAGAATACGTTTGACATGATTATAGTGTGGAACACGAGGATCATGCATGAAAAGACAGGCCTGTTGCACAACATAGGATAATTCAGGACGGGTGAGAGTGAGATATTGAAGAGCGCCGGTGAGACTACGATAAAGAGTGGGATCAGAAAATTTGTCACCATCAGACGAGAGTTTAGAGGTGGTATCTACAGGAGTGCGAGAAGGTTGACAATCTAACATGCCGGCCTTATTAAGAAGATCAACGGAATACTGACACTGGGATAGAAAGAGAGACCGTTATGATCATGTGTGACAACAATGCCTAGAAAATGATGTAGAGGGCCAAGATCAGTCATAGAGAATTCTTGTTGTAGAAGAGAGATGACATGGTGAAGAAAATCGGAAGAGGAAGCGGTGAGAACAATATCATCTACATAGAGGAGGATATAGGCTACTTGATTGTTAGATTGATAAACGAAGAGAGAGTAATCAGAACAAGATGGGGAAAAACCTACTGTTGGGATGAAGGTGGAGAAACACTGAAACCAAGCACGGGGAGCTTGTTTGATCCCATAGAGAGATTTTTGGAGAAGACAAACATGATTGGGAAAGTTGGAGTCTTCAAATCCTAAAGGTTGTTGAGAATAAACAGTTTTAGTGAGGGAGCCGTGTAGAAAGGCATTTTTAACATCTAGTTGGTGAATTGGCCATTGGGAAGAGACGACAATTCTAAGGATAGTGCGGATAGTGATGGATTTAACTACAGGAGAGAAAGTTTCATCATAGTCTATACTGTGTTGTTGAGAGAAACCACGACAGACCCAACGAGCTTTATACCGAGAGAGACTGCCATCAGATTGGATTTTTTGTCGGAAGACCCATTTACCAGAGACGACGTTAGCATTGGGAGGCCGGGGAACTAGCTGCCATGTGTGGTTGTCGAGAAGGGCATGATACTCATCACGCATGGCAGCGGCCCGGTTAGGATCTAGGAGGGCAGATTTGTAAGATTTAGGGAGAGGAGATAGAGTAGTGGTGACATGCAAGTTTAGCTTTGTGATAGGTAAACGAAAGCCCGATTTGGCGTGAGTGCGCATAGGATGGTTATTACTTGGTGCATGAACAGAGACGGAATGAGATGGTGGAGTGATCGTGGATGGTGAGGGTGAAGCGTCCGGCATAGCGGAGGAGGCGGACGCGGGTGTGTGTTGCCGTGAGTCTGCCACGACATAGGATGGAGGTGAGTGGGCTGCCGCGGCAGAGGAGGGCGTGACCACGGCAGGGGAAGGGGGTTCTGCCGCGGCAGAAAAAATAGGGTGTTGCGTGTAACACCCTCAGAATCGACCCTATGCAAGTTTTAGCGAAAACCCGCCAAACCCGCATAGAAACGATTCAAAGGTGCCCACCAGGCACTTTCGTGCGGGTGGAAAACGAAGTAATAACATTACACAACAGTCCTCGATGGGACCCACAGAGCAGATATATACAATGACTCAAAGAGTCAAGAATACGGATATCGATACAAAGATCCAAATCACCAGAACGATACGTCGTCCGACTACGGACAAGATGCAAATGGGGCTAAGAGCCCGAAGAATAACCAATGGCGTCCATAACCTGCCTGTGCCAAGCGGAAGGGTAACCGCTAACGACGTCGTTCTCAAACCTGCTTAAACAAAAGGGTGCCGACAAAGGGCAAAGGAAAAGAGGAGCGTCGATCGAGGCCAAGACACGGCGAGACTAGAATTGCGGTCCTCGCCTACATAGGTATGGTGGATCGAGCGGCGCAAGATGCACTAAACAACCTATAGAGACTCGATACAACTGGCGGCTATCAGAGAGGGGTGAGAAGGACCTAATCGGAACCAACCTGATACTACCATCAAACAAACCCATCCTGGCGTTTCCCCCTCGAGACCAAACGAGGAAGTCAGCCGAGGAACTCACACAGTTGGCAGTTTTACTTATTCAGTTATAGTTGCGGCACTTTACTAGTCAGGTTTAGATAATCATCCTGATAAAGTAAGCAGCGGGCACTTTTAGTTAACCATTCCGTTATAGTTGCGGCACTTACTAGTCAGATATAAAGAGCATGAGATAACCCGAAACCCAGCAGTTGTTGGTACTTTTATTTAGCCATTCCGTTGTAGTTGCAATACTTACTAGTCAGGTACAATGGTCGCAAGCGACACTCCAAACGAGCAATTGTGGGCAGTATTATTTAGCCATTCCATTATAGTGAAGCTGATTACTAGTCATTATAAAGTCAAATTTATAGCAATAAACTTTAGTTATGCTTGTCTATGGTCGAGATACTGTGCTCCAAGTCGTCCATAACCGCGGACACGGCTTCGAAAGTTTTACCCCGGGTGCACCAATAGCAACACACGCTCGATCAACCTCGGAAAAACCAAATCAAAACCCAACGAGGCCTTCACGACAAAGCAATCACAGGATTCAGAAATATTTCAGGGGGGCACCCCTTGGAGTACACCCGCAACGAAGTAAGCAAGCTCCGAGACGGACTCAAGGTTTGGGTATACGGTCAGGAACGATCGGGAACCCAAACGGGCTTGTCGACACCATGGAATCGTGTCCCGATCCTAAACAGACAAAGCTATCTGACGCACAATTTAAATAAAGCAGTAGCATGGCATAAGTACAGGAGAGTAAATAAAACCTCAAACTAGTTTGTGGCCCCAAGAAATAAGACTGAATCAAGCTCTGGCTCAGGGGGGTCCCATATACCTCCCGGATGTGGATAGCGCGATAAATCAAGGAACAGGTATCAAGTACTCGGGGTCCTACGGGACACAAGTGGGCGTTCGGAAACCAAATATTATCTATCACCCACCGATGCCTCTGCTTACTTCAATTTTAGTTGTTAAACAGGAATTAAAGTGAACGATAAGTAAAACTAGGATCATCTCCAACATCAACATGCGGCAAGGCTCCAACAACTGTGGCATTTGACGACACGCAACAGCACTTGAGCAAGCGACTATGACGCGCAGGTCCAACTATCTACCAAACAACAGGTAATAGGGTGTGTCCAAGGCAATATAGGGCTGCACGGTATCTCACAGGCACGGAAACTAAAGCATCGCAACACGGATAGCAATAGATCAACAGGAGGGAATAAATACTACAAAAGTAAGATAGGTAGAAAGGGGGAGATGCTCGCCTGAAAACATTGTCGAAGATTCAACCGAAGATCGGGGCGAAGCTCACATCAACTCAACGGCCTTATCCGCGAAGAAGCAAAACACTAGAAGAAACACCGGATGCAATATTTAATACAACGGCAGAAGATCGGCATGAGGCATGTATGATGAATGACATGGCAAAGATGCAATGCAATTAGGCAATATTAAGCGAAACCGGGGTCCCGACAATTAATTAGATGGTTCAAGTTGTTTATCTACCCCGCCAAGTAAATGTTGTTTTGGCATGGCAAAAGATAGCACCGGTTCGCTACACAAATTTAAATGAGGCCAATATAAGGCTAGATTTGCCCGCATATGGGCCCCATATTTAATTATTAGGTGATTCGGCATAAGGCCCCCAAACCACATGATTATGCATGCGAGATGGCAATTAAATATGCAACAACTCATATAGTTGACCATTTATAAAAATAGGGTTCTCGGAAAAGGGGTTCACACATTAGGGTTCTCGGCGATCTTGGGGTTCCGGGGTTCGGGGTCGGTCTCAGGGTTCGACGGGGATCAGATCTCGGGGTTCAGGGTTCGACGAACTTGACGGGATCGTTCTCGTATGTCGGGGGTAGGTCTTGGCGCCTCCGTGGTCTTCGGGTCATGTTGTCGGTCTTGGCGCATGCAGATCTTGTCGGGTTCCACGGGGTCGGTCTTGCCGTTGCGAGGGTCTTGTCGGGTCCGCGCCATCGAGGCGGTCTTGGTATCCGGGAGGGAGAACTTGGCGCTCCGCGGCGAAGATCATGTCGTCCGTGTAGAAGACCTTGGGGTGATCCTCGTACCACACCGGAGAATACAAACTGCAGCGAAACATCATCGGAGACACATACAACATAATTGGCTGCATCGCATCAAGGTGAACTAGCACACATGCAGACAAGAGGGTGCTTGCCAGCAGAAACATGTCACGCTTCATGGCGGCGGAAGCGGCATTTACGGAGACCTGAGGCGACGATGTGGTGGACGAGGCTGGGTGGCTCGGCTCAAGGGCGCGCATGGCGGAGCTCGGGGAAGGGGCCGAAGCTAGGCGCTGCTCGGTCCTGCAGGGCATGAGGCGAAAAACAGGTGGAGACGGACGAGGCCGACGCGGACGCCCCGGTCGAGGAGGCGCTTGGGCGGCGAGGCGCTGCGACGACGTGGACGAGGGTGGCCTGCGCGGGCTCGAGGCGGCCGGCAGCGCTGGCGTCCGCGCGGAGGCGCGGAGGGAGGCGAGGAGGAGCCTGACGGGCGAGCGCGAGGGAGCTCGGGATGGCGGCAAGACGCCGCTGGCGAGGGCTGGCCGCAAAGCGGACCGGCGCGGGCGGAGGCGCACGGGCGAGGCGGCGCGGCGGCAATGGCAGCCTTGAGCGAGCGCGGCGAGAGCTGGCGACGGCCGCAGGCGCGGGGAGGAGGAGCTTGAGGCGGGACGAAGCAGGCAGGCAAGGGCGGGCGCGGGAGAGAGGGAGGAGAGAGCGCCGGGAAGGCGAAAGGCGGGGTTTGGCGACGCCGGCGGCGCAGACGAGGCGAGGAGGCGCCATGGAAAGGGCGCGAGAGGCGGCGCAGGGGCGGATGGAGGAGGCACAAGGGGAGAAGGAGAAGGGGAGGAGCGTCAAGGGGCTGCTCGGGAAGGGTCGCTGCCTGGGAGGGAGCGAGAGAGGGGTCAAGGGCCTGGGGGTTGGTCGCGGAGGGAGCGGCGGCTGGGCATGCAGGAAGAAGAACAGGGGAGGAGGAGGGAGGTGGGGCGCGCCAGGTGGGGCCGGGGGTGCGGGGGCGTGGGACCCAGGGTGACAGCGGGTGTGGGGGAAGGGTGTGTGCGTGTTGCTGCGTGAGTGTGCTGGGGCCGGTTGGTGGGGGTGGTGAGAGAGGGAGAGAGAGAATTGCTGATGTGGCAGCACGGGATTGGGTGGGGGAGAGAGGAGAGGTGAGGTGGCGAGAGCTGATTGGCCCGAGTGATGTGGCTGGGGGTGTGTGGGTAGGTTTTCAGATAGCTTTAGGATTTGTCTGGTGGACCGTTCTGAAAAATGGGGTGGTCGTTCGGGTCGGATCGGCCCGTTCGACTGCCCCCTACTAAAAATAACTTAAACTTTTTATTTGATTTAAACGGGCCGTGTGCAAACCGATAGCGGCCAAAATAATTAATCCGGAGAACCGGGCTTTGCATTTGAATTAAGATGGGGCGTTTGGAAAACAAAACAGGATTTTCTGCAAATAGTTTTATACAAGCAAATGCAAGATGATGACGATGCTCAAATGCAACGTGGCATGATGACATGAGCATGCGGTCACGATGATGCAATGCACAAAAACAGCGCGATTTTCTAGTAGTGGTTTTGCGGGATGCCACATTGCGCTACCGTGGCAGGGGTTGGTGTGGCCACGACAAGAGAAGGGGGCACTGCCGCGGCAGAGAAAGATGGGGAATTGGCTGCCGCGGCAGCGTGATCAGGAGGTGCGGCGGCAGTGGCTTGTTGTGCAGCGATTTGTTGGTAAAGAGGCAGTGTGGTGGTCGGAGAGGATGATTTGGGTGCGGATGGAAGTGTGGCATCATTGATTGAACGAGTGGAGTACGGAAAAACATTTTCATCAAAGGTGACGTGGCGAGAAATATACACATGACCAGAAACAAGATCAAAACACCTATAACCTTTATGTTCATCGGAGTATCCTAAGAATACACATGGGATAGATCTTGGATATATTTTGTTAACTAAAGTAGCATACACATTGGGAAAGCAAAGATAGCCAAAAACACAGAGTTCGGAGTAATTAGGATTAGAAACAAAAAGAGAGAAAAAGGGTGTTGTTTTAGGATTGACACTAGAGGGGAGAATGTTCAGAAGATAGGTGGATGTGCGTAGGGCTTCGGCCCAAAAGGTAGATGACATGGATGCTTGGATAAGTAGTTTGCGAATAATATCATTGATTGTGCGAAGGGAGCGTTCAGCCTTGCCATTTTGTGGGGATGTGTAGGGGCATGAAAAACGGAGAAGGATGCCATGTTGTAGGAAAAAGGTTCTATTGGCATTATTGTTGAATTCTTTTCCATTATCACACTGTATAAATCAGATGGGAAGAAAAAAGTGAGTTGCAACATAGCGTTGAAAATTGAGAAAAATTATGGGCACATCAAATTTGTTTCTTGGTGGAAAAGTCCATATGAAGTGTGTGAAATCATCTAATATGACAAGATAATATTTAAAACCAGAGATACTTAAGGTGGGAGATGTCCACAAATCATAATGTAGAATCTCAAAAGGAAAACTACTGGAGGAACTTGAGGAGCTAAAGGGTAACCTAACATGTTTTCCCTGTTGGCATGACTCACACATCGATGGATTATGAGAATCCTACATGGGATCGAAAAACCACTAAGAAAAGATGACATTGTGGCACTATTTGGATGACCTAAACGCTGATGCCAAAGATCCACCGTGGCGAGCATGGATGAAGGAGGTGGAGCAGGTGCGCCATGAATGGAGTAGAGGTCACCGGAGCTATTGAAGCGTGCGATCTCCGCCTTGGTGAGGGAATCCTTCACAGACAAGCCAAAAGGGTCAAATTCAATGGAGACAAGATTATCAGTGGTGAGGCGACGAACGGAAATTAGATTTTTGATAAGGGCTGGTACAACTAAGACATCACGTAGGAGTAGTGTTTGGTGGTGGATGGGAGTTGTGTAAGACCAACTCATGAAATAGGGGAGGAGGAACCATCACCAAGGATAATTGAGGAAAAATAAGATGGAGTGCATTGTGACTACATACTATTGGATGAGGACATATGACTAGATGCACCAGAATCAAAGATCCAAGCAGTACCTATATTACCTTGTGCAGCAAAGTTATTCATGGCCTGGATGAACACAGCTTGATCCCAGCTCGGAGCGTTGGCGAGGGGCGGTGTTGTCGGTGGTGCAGGTGCTGGCGCAGGTGGTGTTGCCGCATACATGGGGTACTGCATCGGCTGGTGGTAGGCCCCTAGATCAACATGATAGAGTGGCGTCGGCGTCGATGCTCCATACTGGATCGGCGGAGAAGCAGCATATGGGCAGAGCTTGGAGCGGCGTAGTAGACCTGAGCCGGTGGACGGACTCCAAGGAGGCCAGGGTTGCCGGTGTGAGGCCGCATGCCCAGTTGCCAAGCGCCAGAGTAGGCAGGTGGCGCGCCTGCGGAAGAGGGTGCTGCCCAGGGCATTGAACAAGACTGGACGAGACCCGTCCACGGATCATGAGGGGGGCGCCATGCTACGGATGCTGGTGTCGATGTCGAGGCGCCAGGCGGAGGAGCTGGTGGAGGTGCGGCAGGCCGATGTGGTGGACCAGGCCGAGACGGGAAGTACATGGGGTTCTTCCCATGATAGTTAGGGCTCGGGCGCCATCCATGGGGTGGTGGTGCAGCTGATGGAGGAGGGGCGACCGTTGGGGCAGGGGCCGGTTGGCGTGGTACCGCAACGAAGACCTGGGGACGCGCCTGCTTGTTGGCTTGGGCATGATCGGCCCACTGCATGATAGAGCGCACCTCGGCAAAAGTAGGTCGAGGACGCATCATGGGGATGAACGATGCCTGCTTCTCGAAATTTTCAGCAAGACCGGCGAGGAGAGTGTTGATGAGATGGCGATTGTCGATGGGATCACCAAGCTCCCGCAGTTCGTCGGCGATGGCCTTGAGACGCTAGCAGTAGACGTTGACGGAGGAGTCGCCTTGGACCATGTTTTGAAACTAGGTATGGAGAGTGGTGAGACAAGCGTCAACGTTGTCCTGGAACAGTTGCCGAAGCGCGGCCTAGAGATTGGCAGCGGTGGTGGCCTCGCGGTAGACAAGATTGAAAATTTCTGTAGAGACCCGCGTGTAGATCCATTGTATGATTGCGAGATCATCTTTCACCCATTGAGAATCATCAGGGCGAGGAATTGCAAGCATGGCGATGTGGGAACGTAGATCGCAACGACCTAGATGAATATCAAAGAGGTGACACCAATGATAATAGTTGTGGGCAGCAAGATCTAAAACAATGGGAATAACATTGGACACATCGGAGATTGTATCTGTGATAGAGATCGAAGGGGCTGTTGATCTAGGGTTTTGGTAGGTGGATAATTGGGTGGAGGAGGAAGGGGTTTTGCTGGCGGCGTGGGCAGCCAAGCGAACACCGGCGGCCTTGGCCTCGAAGTAGCCAGGAGGAGGCGGCGGCGGCGGGGTGGGTGGAGGACCCATGACCTAGGAACGGAACTAGTCTGATACCATAGATAATGCAATTCTTAATTGAATAACAAAGGGGTACAGGGTTTATATAGTACAAGGAGGAGTCGGTCGGTTGATGCCCTAATTGGGTCACATGCAATATTGTCTAACAGTGACCAACGTTCACCAACTTTCTATTATGTCAACTGTGAACCATATCCCGAGCGTTTTGATGAATAGGTTGGTGTACACATGACTCTCTTACGGCACGTACAATGCTAGAGAAAGCGGGTCTTCTCTTAGCCCTCCACGTAATCTAGAGATGGTAGTAAAAATAAGTTATACAATGGGTCATCTCTTATTGTCATCTCTAAGAATTAATGTGAATTAAATAATTATAGTAAGAAATTGTGTTGATAAGAGAAGACATGAGGTACAATGGAGAAAAATAGTCTTCTCTTATTTTTAAGGGATCATCCCTTAGCTAAGGGAAGACAACCTTCTCTTTCTTTATTCTCTCTCCTCCAACCAAGCAAAAATCCGACGTGACAACTGTAAGGAAAGGCTGACATCACCGCATTGTACATGCCCTTATCCTGGTCTCTGGGTGTTGGATGCTGGAAATGCCAAGAATCGGTTGCCCACATTTACTATTTCTGTTTCTGCCGGTGAGGTAAGCGGTTGCCTCTATTGAAAAAAATATAAGAGGTTGCTTTATCAAAGTTGTGGGTTCCTTGAACCTACATACACTAGTGGAAACGAGGCCTTTGGTTGAGCCTGGAAATGGGCTTTAACATCGGTTCTTCTACGAACCGGTGTTAAAGGGGGTGCACGTACTAGCGTGGCCCGTGCAGCAAAAAGGATCCCCCTTTAACACCGGTTTGTTCCACGAACCGGTGTTAAAGGCCCTGCACCAGTGGCCCACGCAGCCCCCCCTTTAACACCGGTTCATGGCTTAAACCGGTGTTAAAGGGGAGGGGGCTATATAACACATCACAACCCACACCCCTCTCTTCCATTTTTTCACTCTCTCATTTTGGAGCCTAGCAAGAGGGTGAGAGGTGTGCTAGTTTGTGTTTTTTTCCTATACACAAGAGGTGTTCGGTGAAATGCCCGAGAGCTCAAAATAAGTTTTCTCATTGCTCTTTCCTTATCGGTCGAGGTCGGCAACTATCCTTTCATGTGTCATTGATGTACTATATATAAATGGTCATCTCCCTATTAATTTTTGATATATACTCTATATTAATGCAGATGAACCGGCAATGGATGTACGGTGACCGACGCACTTCCGAGTACATTACGGGCCTCCAAAATTTCATCGTTGTGGCTAATGCAAACCATGGTCACAATGGTTTTATGTGTTGTCCGTGTGTTCACTGTCAGAACAAGAAAAACTACTCAAATACCAGAACCATTCACGCCCACCTACTTCGATCCGGTTTCATGCCCATCTATAATTGTTGGACCAAGCACGGAGAAAAAGGGGTTGTGATGGAAGACAACAAAGAAGAAGAGGATGATGACAACTATCATAATATGTATCCTGAATATGATGATACTACAACGGGGGTAGATAATGAAGATCAAGAGGCGGCAGATGGGCCCGCTGATGACGATCTTGGTCAGGCCATTACTGATGCAAAGGAAGAATGTGAAACTGAAAAGGAGAAGGAGAAGCTGGAGCAGATGTTAAAGGATCACAAAACATTGATGTACCCAACTTGCGAAGATGGCCACAAAAAGCGAGGTACCACACTGGATTTGCTGCAATGGAAGGCAGAGAACGGTGTGACTGACAACGCATTTTCAAAGTTGTTGATAAAAATGAAGAATCTTCTTCCAAGAAATAATGAGTTTCCCGATAGTACATACCAAGCAAAAAAGGTTGTCTGCCCTCTAGGATTAGACGTGCAGAAGATACATGCCTGCATTAATGACTGCATCCTCTACCGCGGTGAGAAGTACGAGAATTTGGATGCATGCCCAGTATGCACTGCACTGCGGTATAAGATTAGACGAGACGATCCTGGCGATGTTGAGGGCGTGGCCCCTAGGAAGAAGGTTCCTGCCAAGGTTATGTGGTATGCTCCTATAATACCACGGTTAAAACGTCTCTTCAGAAATAAAGAGCATGCCAAGTTGTTGCGATGGCACATGGAATACCGTAAGAAAGACGCGATGTTGAGACACCCCGCTGATGGGTCACAGTGGAAAAAAGTCGAGCGAGAGTACCCGGACTTCGCACGTGACGCAAAGAACTTAAGGTTTGGTCTAAGTACAGATGGCATGAATCCTTTTGGTGAGCAGAGCTGCAGTCACAACACTTGGCCTGTGACTCTATGTATCTATAACCTTCCTCCTTGGTTGTGCATGAAGAGGAAGTTCATTATGATGCCAGTGCTCATTCAAGGCCCGAGGCAACCCGGCAATGACATTGATGTGTTCCTAAGGCCATTAGTTGAAGAACTTTTACAGCTGTGGGCCAAACCAGGTGCACGTATGTGGGATGAGCACAAAGGGGAGCCATTTGACCTACGAGCGTTGCTTTTCGTAACCATCAATGATTGGCCTGCTCTTAGTAACATTTCAGGGAAGACAAACAAGGGATACAATGCATGCACACACTGTTTAGATGAGACTGAAAGTGTATATTTGGAGAAATGTAAGAAGGTTGTGTACCTAGGGTATCGTCGATTTCTTCCAAACCTGCATCCAGTAAGAAATAAAGGCAAGCATTTCAAACATCTGGCAGAACCCCGGAGGAAGCCTGTCCTCCGTACCGGTGAGGAGGTATTTGGTATGGTCAAGGACCTAGAAGTAATCTTTGGAAAATGTCCTGACAGTCTATCTGTTCCGAATGACGATGCTGGACACGCGCCCATGTGGAAGAAGCAATCTATATTTTGGGACCTACCCTATTGGAAAGTCTTGGAGGTCCGCTCTTCAATCGACGTGATGCACGTGACGAAGAATGTTTGCGTGAACCTGCTAGGCTTCCTAGGAGTGTATGGGAAGACAAAAGATACACCGGAAGCACGGCAGGACCAGCAACGTATGAAAGACCCTGAAGAGCCTATGCATCCTGAGAACGAGAAGGATAAACGATGCCACTTAACTCCTGCCAGCTATGCTCTTACCAAAGCAGAGAAGGAAATCTTTTTTGAATGTCTGAGCAGTATCAAGGCCCCGTCTGGCTTCTCGTCGAATATAAAGGGAATAATAAATATGGCAGAGAAAAAATTCCAAAACCTGAAGTCTCATGACGGCCACGTGATTATGACACAATTGCTTCTGATTGCATTGAGGGGGCTTCTACCTAAAAATGTTCGAGTACCCATTGTGAATCTATGTGCATTCCTCAATGCAATATCTCAGAAGATAACCGATCCAGAAAGCCTAACAGGGTTACAGACAGATGTGGCCCAATGTCTTGTCAGCTTTGAGTTGGTGTTCCCACCATCCTTCTTCAATATTATGACGCATCTCCTGGTTCACCTAGTAGAAGAGATTACCATTCTCAGTCCTGTATTTATACACAATGTGTTCCCATTTGAGAGGTACATGGGAGTCTTAAAGAAATATGTTCATAACCGTGCTAGGCCAGAAGGAAGCATCTCCAAGGTCTATGTAACAGAGGAGGTCATTGAGTTCTGTGTTGATTTTATTCCTGACCTTAAGGCGATTGGTGTTCCAGAATCACGACATGAGGGGAGACTATGTGGAAAAGGCACCCTAGGATGTAAAGCAATCATATGTAGGGACGGGCATTCTCTCAATCAAGCACACTACACGATTTTACAAAGATCTATCTTGGTTGCCCCGCATATCAATTAACACAAGAATTTAATATGCCTCAAATACCCGGGGCAATTTGATGAATGGATTATAAGTGAACACATGGCGAGTTTTGGCGGCTGGCTGCAAAGACTTCTCACGAATAACACCACTGTTGGGGATCAGCTGTACTTGTTGGCCAGGACACCATCTTCGACTGTATGTACTTTCCAAGGGTACGAGATAAATGGGAATACATTTTACACGATAGGCCAAGATAAAAAGAGCACCAACCAAAACAGTGGTGTCCGCTTCGATGCAGCAGAAGACAATGGGCAAAAGACCACATATTATGGGTTCATAGAGGAGATATGGGAACTTGACTATGGACCTAATTTTAAGGTCCCCTTGTTTCGATGCTAATGGGTCAAGCTAACAAGAGGAGAGGTTGAGGTAGACAACAAGTACGGAATGACAACAGTGGATCTCAACAATCTTATGAAGGTAGACAAGAACTTAGACGAACCATTCGTCTTAGCCAATGATGTGTCTCAGGTTTTCTATGTGAAGGACATGTCTACCAAACCGAAAAAAAATAAAAAATAAGCAAACAGATACATCACACGATGGGCCAAAGTGTCACATAGTTCTTTCAGGGAAAAGAAACATCGTGGGAGTGGAGGACAAGACAGACATGTCAGAAGATTATAATAAGTTTGATGAAATTCTGCCCTTCAGAGTGAAGACTTACCCAACCATCCTGTTAAACGGTGCTGATACTCCATGGTTACGGCCGACGCGATCATAAGATTGACTATATGTATTAATTGAGCCATTTTTGGCACACATATGTATCTCAACATGGAAATCAATGTCATATTTCTTCTATTAACAGTATATGTATTAAATGAGCCATTTTTCTTCCCGCCAGTTCTTCCCGCCAGTTCTTTCCTCCAGCCATTTCTCACTATATATATGTTGGGTTGGCCTCCATTGTCATTGCACATCTCTGGACTCATATCTGCAACCTCATCACTCTTTCCCATGGCTTCCACCGTAGCACTAACCCCCAGGGAGGCGGAGGCGCTTTGCGCCTCGAAATACCCTCCCGCTGGCTCTGTGTCCCGCTCATTTGCCTTGCGCCGAGGCGTGCAGTTCCTCCTGTCTGAAGGGAATATGCCCGAGAGGCAATAATAAAGTGGATATTATCATATTCCTTGTTTATGATAAATGTTTATTTTGCATGCTATAATTGTATTAATACGGAAACGTTAATACATGTGTGTTTAATAAACAAAAAGGAAGTTCCTAGTTATGTCTCTCTTATAAACTAGCTCGTTGATTAACAAGATGATCAAAGTTTCCTGATCATGGACAATGGATGTTGTTAATAACGAGGTCACAATCTTAGTGTAATGATATGATGAACATTCATCCGAAGTATAGCATTACGATCAAAGTCATTGAGTTTATATTGCTATAACAACTTACGAAGTGATCCTAATCCTTAGACCATGAGATCATGTCAATCACTAACACCGGAAGAGTTTCTCGATGACATCAAACGTCACACCGTAACTGGGTGATTATAAAGATGGCTTCAGAACTACTAAAGTGTTATATTGAGACCCATGGATCAAGAGTGGAATTTGTTCATCCCGATGACGGTTAGATATACTCTGGGCCCTCTCGGTGATATCACATTGGTTAGCTTGCAAGCAAGTGATTTGATCACTAGAATGTTATATCACGGGAACAAGAAAAGAGTGCATGTCGGTAACGAGATCAAAATAGGTACGGAGATACCGATGATCGAATCTCGGACATGTAATATATCGTGAAACAAAGGGATTAAGATACTAGCGTAAAAGGTTCACACGATCACAGAAGTCATCGTTGAATGTGTGGGAGTCAGTATGGATCTCCAGGTCTAGCTACTGATTATTGATCGGAGAAGGGTCTCGATCATGTCCGCATTATTCGTGAACCGTAGGGTGACACACTTAAGGGATACCGACACCATTCGGAGCAAATGATATGCCAGAAAAAGAAAAGGGAAGCGCAAGAATTTATTTCACTAGACACCGGAACTGTTTCAGTTGAAATTGCTGAAACTGGTTCTGCATGTGAAATAGAAATGTTGTAAGGGGTTTTATGTGAATGTTTGTTAATTAAAGTAATTAACAAAATTCTGAATAAATAAATAAAAGAGTTTTATTTAAATGAGAGCTTGCATTAAATTTGGTGGAAATTTAATGCATGTGAGTGGATTTTTTGAGTGGAGGCTTTTTAATGTGAGTGGAGGCTTTTCATTTTGAGTGGGAGATCCACCCACATGAACGTGGAAGAGGTGGGGGCAGCCCCCATGGCTGGGCACCATGCCCCTTGGGTGCCCCCTCTCCCCTATAAAAGGCCCCCTCTCCTCCTCTCAAAGCACACCTCCTCGCGAAGGATCTCTCTTCCCCCTTTAGAATTTCCCCATGGTCTCGGATCAGCGAGATACATGTTCCCGGTGGCTTTTTCTGGAAGGATTTGTTGCTTCCGCTGCTTCGCTGGAGCGAGGGCACGGAGGTTGTCGGGGTACCCGTACGTGTGTGCGATCATGGATGCACCACTTCTTTGAGGTGCTGGACTTGATCGTGCTAGACCGGCTGGACCAGACGGACTTCATCACGATCTTGAGATCGGCAAGCGTTCTTCTACATCATCCACGAGTACAACATCATTAACGCTATTCGGTATTCGAGGGTATGTATTCTATGGATGTATATCCACCCATTGCTTGTATCTAGTAGATAGATCTTGGTACATAGATGTTCCCATCGTAGGAAATTTTTTGTTTTCTATGCTGCGAACCCTACAAAGGGTATCGTAGTCGGATCTATGCGTAGATACTTTGCACGGGTAGTACACATATGAGTATGTGGGCGATGATGATCATTTTATTGCTTCTTAGTTGTACTTTGGATATTGGTGGCATAGTGGGATAAAGCGGCCCGGACAAACTTTACATGTCCTCGCACATGAGACCTGTTCCACGCTTGACATGCAACTAGTTTGCATAAGTGGCTAGCGGGTGTCTGTCTCTCCTACTATAGTAAATATCTAATTTGCAACGAGTTGTCAACAATTTGGTTATCCTCGTTGTGGTTCATGTTCGTAGGTAAGAATGGTTCTATCTTCGAAAGCCCTAAGCCACGTAAAACTTGCAATGGATAAATTAGAGGCGTCTAGTTTAGATTGTTGCTGGGCTAATGTTATGATATGGTGATGTTGTAAGTAGAAGTATGAGATGATACTCTTACAACACACATAGCGTGTAAGTTCCATGGACCTTGGCCTTACACATAAAGATATGATAGAGATCATACCACGGTGCACATGATAGAGATCATATGCGGGAACCATATCATTTCACTAATAAACATGTGATGTTTGATTTCATCTTATATTGCTATTTTAGCGTTTTATTAGCATAATAAGATGATCCCTCATTTAGATATCAAGATAAGAATGTGTTCTTCCTTAAGTATGCACCGACAATGTTTCGTCGCTTCAAGACATCACGTGATGATCGGGTGTACTTGAATCCACGAGCATATCTCGGTGTAAGATGCTTACACACGCGAATACTAAGGTTCTTACTTGGCCACCTAGCATGTACGTACATGGCCTCGGAACACGGACCGAAAGGTTAAGCATGAGTCATATGTTTTGATATGATGACCATATGGATGCTCGCCTTTGAAGCTATACCGACTCACGTGATGATCGGACTTGGTGTAGTGGATTTGGTTCATGTAATCACCAGAAAGACACGAGGGATGTCGTTTTTGAGTGGGAGTTCATTTCTAATTTGGATTAGTAGAACTTAATTTATCATAAATTAAATCAAAGTGAATTTGCATAATTTGTTGTAGTCATTGGCATTCGTTCACCACCTTATGCATAGTTGTAATTGAGATAATAGAACTATAGAATTCTGGATATATACTTACTTAACGGTATCGTATTGTGTTGAGTGTCAATCTAAAGTTTAAAGTCCTATTGCAAACTTTCAGCAAAATTCTATTTACTTTGTGAAATTTAATAATTGGTATTAAATCGAGAGTAACAATTCCAGTGTTAGTATCTTAAGTATCATGTTTGCCTCCATGATTCTTGATTGTTTTAATATCAAGTTTATCTAGGAGCTGAAAGAATTGTTTGAAAACCATGTGTGGAAGATATAACGATATCTGAAACAATGTTTTGGTTGCAATATGATAGAGTATAATATATGTTCTCATATTGGATGAGAATTTACGAAGGTTGGATATGCTAGACATCCTAATCATCCAAAAGGGTTTTGGAAAGTAATGTTATACTCAAGATTCGCCTTTATAAGCTATAGTATCTTGATCATGAAAGTCGTCATGATAAGGGTGAATAGAAGATGTATGTAAAGTGTTTACTACACTAAAAGATTACTAAAGAATGGATTTTGAAAGAATACCGATCATTTGATGATGGTGATCTACTTCAAAGTGCAAGTCCAAAGGTATTATTATTTTAATATACATGCTTTGGACTATGTGTCATGTGTATGGCACCACTTTTGATGTTGATAAATTCTTTTAAAAAGGAAAAGGAAATGCTGAAAGAGAATCTATAAAATATATTTGGCAGAAAAGAAAAGATTGGAAATATCCAATTTAGGTATAAGGATGATATACATGTTATGGTTGTATTCTTTGCTTGATAAACAATGTGGTTCTTGGGTATTGGATACCGAATTGGTTGGTATGAAATTTCATACGGAACAACGCAATTCATGAACCACAATGGCCTAAGTAACTAGCAAGAGAATATGTGATGATGTTCATCGAAAACAAACAAACCGTTGTTTGTATTTCTCGTTGACATCAAAGCTTGACTTCAAGATTTGTTTTAATAATTGTTATTTAAATAAGGTATTATGAGAACAAAGGTTGTTCAAATAATTACCACATTCCATATTAGATGGATGATTTACAAATCTATTTGGAGAGATCACATCCATAAAACCTAATGCTAAAATGTCGCAAGACAAATGATTGAAAGATCACTTACGAAGTGACATCACCGTTTAAATTATATTGGAAAGAAAACATGAAGAATCTCCATATTCATGGATTTTTGGAGTCTTTGATTTGATCAAGTGACGCTTGTGAGACTTTCCTCGGGATAATTAAAAACTTCGTTCAAAGGCCAAAGAAGAACGATCGACTAAAATATTGGAATTTATACATATCGATGTATGTAGTCCATTATGTGTAGTCGTAAGCGATGAGTTTCAACTTCATATGCTTTCTCCAGAAATTTGAGTGAATGTTCACTTAATGAGAATGAAGTATGAAATATTTGAAAATGTTTCAAAGACTTTCAAGATGAAGTGGAAAATCATTTTAACAAGAAAATAAATAGTTTATGATTTTATCATAAGGGATTTATTTGAGTTACAAGTGTAACAAGAAAATAAATGAATTATGATTTTATCATAAAGGGATTTATTTGAGTTGCAAGTTTAGCAAAACACCTAGATTTACATCTCCCGAAACACCATAGGAGTATGGAGTGTTTGAGATTTGTAATGAAACCTTGTTTGACATGGTTGGATCAAAGGTGTTATTTATAAAACTGCCATTATGTTTTAAAAGATTAAAGCTTTAGAGACTACCGCTTTTACACTGAAAAGAGCTCCATCTTGATCCGTTGAAATGACACCATGGGAGTTATGGTTTGGGGTAAAACCCAAGTTGTCATTTCTTAAATTTTGGTATGCTAAACATAATTAAGATGTTTACAACCGAAGTAGGATGAGCATGTCTTTGTAGGTTATTTCGAATAACAATTGGTTATTCCTCCATAACATCAAGGACAAAAGGGTTTATCGCTTGAAACGTGAAGTTTCTCGAAGAAGGAATTTTTCATAAAAGTTAAGTGTGAGGACAATAGAACTTTGATAAGGTTAACGAACCTTAGCTATATGTGATGAGTTGCGCAGCGCCGGAAATCGTTCTGAAGGCTGCCATAATGCTCATAGCTTATGTGCCTCAAAGGTTGTGGTCACGGAGATCTAAGTTCCTATTGAACCAAGTAGGTCGGTTAAACAATCAAATGCTAAGATTTGAGAGTAAATCATTATTGTTTGACAATGATGAACCGAATACATACAAAGAATCAATGATGGGCCCTGAATCCATCAAATGGCATGAAGCCATAAAATCCGTGATAAGTCCATACACGATAAATCAAGTTTTGAACTTGGAAGACCCTCCGGAAAGGTGTAAAAACCTATCGGTCGTATTTGGATCTATAAAGAAACAGACATGGATGTTTCACATCTATGAAATAGTCGACATGTCATAAATTATTTTATGACAATGTTCAAGGAGTTGACTATGGCAAGATTTGATCTTTCATAGCGATATTTAGTCTGGACGGATTAAAGTAGCAACCACTACATATAATTTGGTATATGGTAGATGAATAAACAAAACAAAATTCTTCTAATAGAATGGTTACCTAGGACATGTACATGACACAGTCCAAAGGGTTTTGTTAATTCAAAGGATGCTAAAAAGGGCATGCAAACTTCAATGGTTGAAGTAAGCATCGCGGAGTTGGAGTCTTCACCATGATGAAAAGGAGTTTTCATCAGGAGACGATGAAGATGCTTGCATTTGCAAGAAATTAAGTGGGAGCGCTGAGACATATTTCTAATCCATTATGTGGAGGATATCTTGTTGATTAGAACTGATGTAATTTTTATTGACAAAGGTTAAGAATTTCATTTCGATGAAATACTTAGGCAAAACCCGAATATTTAGCATGAATGTCTATAGTGGATAGACTGTGACGCTAATATGGTTGTGCCAAACGTACATATATGAGATATTGAAGGAGTTCAATATAGAAACGACAAGAAATGGTTCTTGTCGCATGGAAAGGAATTGAATCAAGATTCAAGTGTATCGACACTTGATAAGTTTAACAAGATTCCGGTACTTTGACACTTGATGAGTGAAATCACGAGAATGTTTTGATCAATCATACCATGATATGTACACATCCAGATATGTCCTATGCTCTAAGTGTTATGAGCATATACCAGAATGAATCATAAAATGATCATTGGACGATAGTGAGGATATTCTTATGATCTTTTGGAAGAACTAAGAATATATTTGTGTAGAGGTGACAAACAATTACAAATAGTTCATTGTAAAGCGTTACATTGATACTAGTTTTGTCCCAAGATACAAACTAAGTTTATCTCAATTTAAACTATGAGTGGCACAATGAAATGAAAGGAGTTTTCATGATGGATTTGGATGTACTCCAAAGTTAAGACATTGTGACGAATACTACAACAAAAGGCTAAGTATATGACTGCTATAGTAGCAGCAAAGGAGGGAATTTGTGTCAAGTAGTTTGTTATCGAACTAAGGTGTGGTTCACAACGGGATAACACTAAAGATATATTGTGTGACAATAGTATCGACGTATTTTAACCCCAAGGAACTAAATGTACCAAAAGACCAAATTTATACAATGCCATCTCATTGGAGAATGAGTGATGCGTGGAGACGCAAAGACATGCAAATACACACGGACCTGAAAGTGTCAGATCTGTAGATTATGTTAACCACTTGCAATTGCGTATATGGAACACCAGAAAGCCATAGGTGTTCAATACGCAAAGTTTTCAAACTAGATTATTGTCTCTAGTGCAAATGGGATACTGAAGGGAATATGCCCGAGAGGCAATAATAAAGTGGTTATTATCGTATTCCTTGTTTATGATAAATATTTATTTTGCATGCTATAATTATATTAATACGGAAACGTTAATACATGTGTGTTTAATAAACAAAAAGGAAGTTCCTAGTTATGCCTCTCTTATAAACTAGCTCGTTGATTAACAAGATGATCAATGTTTCCTGATCATGGACATTGGATGTTGTTAATAACGAGGTCACCACATTAGTGTAATGATGTGATGAACATTCATCCGAAGTATAGCATTACGATCAAAGTCATTGAGTTTATATTGCTATAACAACTTATGAAGTGATCCTAATCCTTAGACCATGAGATCATGTCAATCACTAACACCAGAAGAGTTTCTCGATGACATCAAACGTCATACCGTAACTGGGTGATTATAAAGATGGCTTCAGAACTACTAAAGTGTTATGTTGAGACCCATGGATCAAGAGTGGAATTTTTTCATCCCGATGACGGATAGATATACTCTGGGCCCTCTCGGTGATATCACATTGGTTAGCTTGCAAGCAAGTGATTTGATCACTAGAATGTTATATCACTGGAACGAGAAAAGAGTGCATGTCGGTAACGAGATCAAACTAGGTATGGAGATACCTATGATCGAATCTCGGACATGTAATATATCGTGAAACAAAGGGATTAAGATACTAGCGTAAAAGGTTCACACGATCACAGAAGTCATCGTTGAATGTGTGGGAGTCAATATGGATCTCCAGGTCCTGCTACTGATTATTGATCGGAGAAGGGTCTCGATCATGTCCGCATTATTCATGAACCATAGGGTGACACACTTAAGGGATACCGACACCATTCGGAGCAAATGATATGCCATAAAAGGAAAAGGAAAGCGTAGGAATTTATTTCACTAGACACCGGAACTGTTTCGGTCGAAATTGCTGAAACTGGTTCTGCATGTGAAATAGAAATGTTGTAAGGGGTTTTATGTGAATGTTTGTTAATTAAAGTAATTAACAAAATTCTGAATAAATAAATAAAAGAGTTTTATTTAAATGAGAGCTTGCATTAAATTTGGTGGAAATTTAATGCATGTGAGTGGATTTTTTGAGTGGAGGCTTTTTAATGTGAGTGGAGGCTTTTCATTTTGAGTGGGAGCTCCACCCACATGAATGTGGAAGAGGTGGGGGCAGCCGGCATGGCCGGGCGCCATGCCCCTTGGGTGCCCCCCTCACCCCTATAAAAGGCCCCCCTCTCCTCCTCTCAAAGCACACCTCCTCGCGAAGGATCTCTCTCCCCCCTTTAGAATTTCCCCATGGTCTCGGATCAGCGAGATACATGTTCCCGGTGGCTTTTTCTGGAAGGATTTGTTGCTTCATTGCACCGGAGCGAGGGCGCGGAGGTTGTCGGGGTACCCGTACGTGTGTGCAATCACGGATGCACCACTGCTTTAAGGTGCTGGACTTGATCGTGCTGGACCGGCTGGACCAGATGGACTTCATCACGATCTTGAGATCGGCAAGCATTTGTCTACATCATCCACGATTACAACCTCGTTAACGCTATTCGGTCTTCGAGGGTATGTATTCTATGGATGTATATCCACCCGTTGCTTGTATCTAGTAGATAGATCTTGGTACATAGATGTTCCCATCATAGGAAAATTTTTGTTTTCTATGCTGCGAACCCTACACTGTCCCTCTAGGTTTGGCGCGTCGGATGGCCATCATGAACCACTACTACTTCGAGCTCATGCCGGAGCAGCGGAGGAATCCCAGATGTCATCCCGACTATTTCCCTACTTGGGAAGCCTTCTTCGGGGATCGGCGTGAGAGGGAGCTCGCCAGACACGAGGAGGACAGCCCACCTCCTCCGAACTTCAACGAGGCCGGCCGTCGACTGTGGTGGCGCGGTCGGACTCTCCAGAGCGTCATGGACTACGACACTGCCGCCGACTCTAACCCCCGTCTGCGCTACCCTCAAGTCCAACCCACGCGTACTCAGCCTTCAAGGTTCAATTACGGGGACCCCGACGACGACAGCAATGACGGAGGTGGCGAGTACGGTGACTACAGTGGCGAGTATTACAGGTGTAGGCAGGATCATGACTAAATCACTCCAACATTCCAAAACAAGTTCGACCGATTGTGACTTAATCTGGCCATGTATGTTTATTTTCAGTTCTTTTATGTATCTTAATTTTCAGTCGTGCTTTATGTAACTTACTGTTAGTTGCATTATGTACTTTAATTCCAGTTCTATCAAAATAAAAATATCAAACTTGGTATGGCAAACAATGTTGCAAGAGGAAGTTTTCCTTTTTGTCGCACCAAAAAGGCATTTTCCATTTTCCGAGCATAAAAAACGGACGGTTTTGTGAAGCAACCACCAAATGGCTAATTCAAAAAACTAAAACCACATTTTACAAAAATACTAGACCACCTTATATGGACAATGTACCAACAGGGGATCTGAAACCTTTCCGTCCACCTCTGGTGAAAAAGACAAATTCCTGCCGAATTGGCAGGAAGTGGGTCAGATATGAACTACATGTACATGATACGGTAAAAATCATTTTTAGGTTCACAATATGCTATTTTATCAAAATCCAATGCAAGTTTAGCGAGGCTTGGCCCCAAGCTAAGAATCTTCATGCCCGTTGTTCGACAAAGTTTGACGATAGTTTAAAACGGGGATAAAAAATTAAAAAATGATCGAAACAATGCGAAACCTTCGCGTGGTGTTATATTATCTGACATAGTTAGAAGGAAAAATATCAAACTTTATATATTGATTATGTCTCAAAAAAACCTTCACAAAATGACCTATCTCATTCGAGGCTTCTTGGCCTTCGGGTCAAATGACCAATGTTATGGCTAGAATCAAGGCATAGTTTGTGATAATGTGGTCATATTGTGCATACATGTGCATCATGGCATGGCAAACAATGTTGCAAGAGGAAGTTTTCCTTTTTTTCGCACCAAAAAGGCATTTCCATTTTCCGAGAATAAAAACGAACGGTTTTGTGAAGCAATCACCAAATGGCTAATTCAAAAAACTAGCACCACATTTTACAAAAATACTAGACCACCTTATATGGAAAATGTACCAAGAGGGGGATCCGAAACCTTTCCGTCCACCTCTGGTGAAAAAGACAAATTCTTGCCGAATCGGTAGGAAGTGGGTCAGATATGAACTACATGTACATGATACGATGCTCATGATTTTTTACAAAAATCATTTTTAGCTTCACAATATGCTATTTTATCAAAAATCCAATGCAAGTTTAGCAAGGCTTGGCCCCGAGCTAATAATATTCATGCCCGTTGTTCGACAAAGTTTAACGATAGTTTAAAACGGGGATAAAAAATTAAAAAACGATCGAAACAATGCGAAACCTTCACGTGGTGTTATATTATGTGACATAGTTAGAAGGAAAAATATCAAACTTGGTATATTGATTATGTTTCAAAAAAACCTTCACAAAATGACCTATCTCATTCGAGGTTTCTTGGCTTTCGGGTCAAATGACCAATGTTATGGCTAGAATCAAGGCATAGTTTGTGATAATGTGGCTATATTGTGCATACATGTGCATCATGGCATGGCAAACAATGTTGCAAGAGGAAGTTTTCCTTTTTGTCGCACCAAAAAGGCATTTTCCATTTTCCGAGCATAAAAAACGGACGGTTTTGTGAAGCAACCACCAAATGGATAATTCAAAAAACTACCACCACATTTTACAAAAATACTAGACCACCTTATATGGACAATGTACCAACAGGGGGATCTGAAACCTTTTCGTCCACCTCTGGTGAAAAAGACAAATTCCTGCCGAATTGACAGGAAGTGGGTCAGATAGGAACTACAGGTACATGATACGATGCTCATGATTTTTTACAAAAATCATTTTTAGGTTCACAATATGCTATTTTATCAAAAATCTAATGCAAGTTTAGCGAGATTTTGTCAGATTCCAAAGTATACAAAAGATGCGGCATTTAAATATCCAAACAATTCAAAACTGTTAATACAAAATAAAATATGATTTGCTCTGATAAAATAGGGTTAGATTCCTTTTTAGATGCTTAATATTTCTTATGTTCAAAGTTTTAGGGTTTGACTATTTTATTTTTGTTTTAATTGAATAATCAAAATTTATATGTAAGTGTTTTAATCATTTTGAAACTTTTCATTTACAATAACTATAAAATGTTTTTATTTGACTAGATAGATCTTATTTTTCTGAAAATTATTATATATTTTTCATATTTTTCTGAGTTGAAATGAAAAAGATATGAATTTTCTAAATTCTATCCTATTTTATGAATTAAAAAGCCCCCAACGCTTTAATGTACGAAATAAATGTCCCCACTTTAACACCGGTTCCAGCCAGGAACCGGTGTTAAAGGGGGGCATTTATTTCGTTTCGCGCGCGCACACCCCCCCTTTAACACTCGTTCGTGGCTGGAACCGGTGTTAAAGGGTGGGTGCGGGCGTGAAACGAATCCCCCCCTTTAACACCGGTTCCATCCACGAACCAATGTTAAAGGGGAGGGTTATCACGCGCGCGCGCCTTCCTCTTCCTCCCTTCCCCCAGCCAGATCGATCGAACAGGAAGAGGAAGCAGAGGAGCTCGCCGTCGCCGTCCACGCCTATCGCCGTTGCCGCCCTGCTGTCCGCCGCCGCATCCGCCATCGCCTTCCACGCCTGTCCACACCGCTGGGCCGTCACATCCGCCGCCGCTCATCGACGCCACCGCCTTAGTCGCCGCCGCTTGCTGCTGCACCGTGCCGCCCCGCACCTGCTTCGCCGCCCGCGCCTCACCAGCCCACTGCACCGGGCGCCACACTGGCCGTGGCCGCCCAGAGGTGAGCTGCATGCGGCCCGCCTCTTTTTTTAGGTTAGTTAGAGTTAATTAGTTAGTATTTTATAAGTGTAGTTTAGTGTATTATTAGTAGTTAGTGTTAGTATTAGTTTAGGGTTATTAGTTTAGGGTTATTTAGTTTAGGGTTATTTATTTAGTTTAGGGTTATTAGTTTAGGGTTATTTAGTTTAGGGTTATTAGTTTAGGGTTATTTATTTAGTTTAGGGTTATTTATTTAGTGTAGTTTAGTGTATTTAGTTTAGGGTTATTTAGTGTATTTTAGTGTTAGTATTAGTTAAGGATCGTCACCTCGCTGCTCTGCAAGCGCCGCCGCTGGCCGTCGTCATTAACGTCGCTCTGGTGACCCCTAGGTAGTGGCGCCGCCCGTTTTAGGTAGGCCGCATCACGCTGAGACGAACCCGCTACCTCGCGCGCCCTAGGTCGCTCTCCAGCGCCGCCAGGCGCCGCCGTCTGGAGCATCCTCCGGTGAGCCCGCGTGGCGTCTGTGTGGCTGTGACATGGCCACGGTCCCACACGTCAGCCACTGTGGCTAGCCCCTATAACTTCAATAACTAATTATTTATAAGTCAGAAAAATACAAATAATATATCAAAATGTTCAGAAAAATGAGAACTATCTATTTAAGCTATAATCATTCATTGTTAATCAACTTACATGACAAGTTTAATTAGAAGAACATAATGAAACCCTCTCATATGCATCCGGGATTTCTCTGAATTAGAGTTTGGACCCCTCAGAACTCGTTTAAAATGATCAAGCATCCTTAAGGTTTTAATTTCATTTGTGTATTTATTTGTGTATTTTGTATGAATAATATGTATATTTGTGTATGAATCCAAGTCCACTTGAATGTTTACTCTCTTACTCTAGATAATATTATTGTTTTAGAAACTATGGATCCCCTCAGTAGAAACCTTGAAGAGGAAGAAATAATGGAGAACATCATCCACGAGGACACCTCACAATATCTGAACTTGGAGGTACATGATGACAACTCAAGTAGTCATGGAGAAGATGACGACTCCGGTGAACACACTTTAGTGATTACAAAGTCCGTCGAGGTATATGCATGGATTAAGCCTCTGCTGACTTGCACCGATTTATTTGTATATATGTACATGTATTAATTAACGCTTCTTTCTTCTTTTAGCTCTCTGGATCGACCAGCCAGCAACAATCTTCTTCTACGAAAAAGAGCAAGCGAGGCACGAGCCATCGGTTGAAAGATCGTGCAAAGTTCACGATCGAAGCAGTCCGTGTTGATGGCAGGCCGATGGAGCCCAAGAAGGCCGCAGACAAATTTGTACGTCAGGATGGAGTTCTTGTTAGGGACCAAATCCCAATCATAATTGAAAATTGGAATAATCCAAAGAAGGGCGACGGTACCTTTGTCGATGAAAGATCCAAAGAAACGCTTTGGAATTCCATGTTGGTAAATTTCACCCTTCCGCCAGAGGAGTATGAAAACAAACCGGTTATAAAGGAAAAGGTCAAAGAGTGGACTCTAAAGAAGATGGCTGACGCTTTTCGCAACTGGAAGACAAAATTGAACAAATTTGTCAAAGCTCGCGAGACTCCATATTTCGAAGACGCATATTATGCGAAGGTAAGACCTCACTATCCCGAATTTGTGGCATACAAGGAAGGTTCTATAGCTACAAAGAGGTCAGAAACCAATACGCTAAATGTCCAGAAGAAGGAATATCACCAGAGGACGGGGTCAGGTGGCTACATATCTCAGAGGCCTAAGTGGGAGGAAGCTGAGAAGGCCCTGCGTGATAGAGGGATCACACCCCAGACACATGGGTGGGACCTACGTGCAAAGACTTGGTTCTACGGAATAGGGGCAAGGTTGGACCCAGAAACGAGATTGTGTATCTTCCCAACCCTCCTTGCCAAACCCATCAATGAACTCATCATGTCATACGAGGAAACAGCCGCCAGGACCTTCCATCCCGACAGAGAGAATGACCAGCTCACACGCGCCATCGGTAAAAAAGAACACCCTGGACATGCACGAGGCACAGGGGGTATGACGTGGAAGGATGAGTTTGCCGAGTGGGGCGACTCTTACAGATGGCGCGGCAGAAAATAAAAAGAGCGTACAGAGCGGATGACACAGATAGAACATGCACTTGTGGCGCTGCAGGCGCAAGTGAATGCACAAAAGAGCCAGCAAGCTACCGGCCCATCTCAGCGGCACGAAGAGCTCAGACAGTAGTTTCAGCGCCCGGACTACACGGAAAAGCAGTGGCTTCCACGGAGAACGTGCCCACGCTTGAAATGGCGGGTCCTCGATACCCGTGGATGAGATCACGAGAGCCGAACACGTTGAGCTGCATGTGAGATTAATGGGCTTATCCATTAAGGTGGTCCGGCTATGCCTTACCTCCTGTAGCTGGTGGAACTTACCACCGCCGACCGATTCCAGATGGTTATGATATTGTCGGGTGGATGAGGTTGTGAAGTAATATGAGGAAGCACAACTTGACCATGCTACGGTGAAGGGAAACTCAACTCAAATTTGCAGTGAAAACAACCATTCTTTGGAAGAAGGAACACATCGTGCTTCCAAATTGAGGCCATGCACCCCCGCCATCTCCGCTGTGTCGTGAGCCGCCTCGGCCGTCTCAAGCAAGAATCGAATCCTCTGTCTCCTCCGGCTTCAGCCATCTCTCAAGGGCAGCCATCTCGTAGCGCCAGCCATCTCCTACGCTTCAGCCATCTCTGGTGCGCCAGCCATCTCCTGCGCGTCAGCCATATCCTCAGCGTAAGAGGAAGAGCACTGCCACGAAGAGCATCACTAGCACTGCCACGAAGAAATCGGCAGGAAACCATACGCCAAAGAGTTCAAGAAACTACGTCATGCAACCTTCCGCCAAGCCATTGCCGGTTTTACCGTGGAATTGCAGCGACGAGAAGACCAATAGGATCTCGGAAGAAGAGGTCAAGAAATTCTTTGCACCTAGACGGGCCGATCCAAAGGAGAAAATAGATCCGGCGGTGGTGGAGAAGTTTTACAATAATCTTTTGAAACCTGAAACCCCACTTGTGCCAGACTACGAGCTCCAGATTTTGAAGGGGGATGCAAGGCGGAGGGAGACTGAAAGTATCAGTCGTGCGGCACCCCAGAAAACAGTTCCCATGCTCGGAGAGCAGGAAAAGTGAAAGGATAGAGATGTCGCCTAGAGGGGGGGGGTGAATAGGCAATTTCAAAACTGTTATGGTTTTGGCTTGATAGAATGCAGAATTAAACTAACGTTTATTTTACAAGCACAAAACCTAAATACACTAGGCTCAACTAAGTGCACCAACAACAAATTAAGCTAAGCAAGATAGCACAAGATAAATATACCACAAGTGATAAGCAAGATATAAGTACTTCAAGCTCGATAGCTATCACAAGGAAAGTAAGCTCGGATATAGAGATAACCGAGGCACGTGGAGACGAAGATGTATTCCCGTGTTCACCACCTTTGGGAAGGGGGCTACGTCACGTTGGAGAGGTGTGAGGTTCCACGAAGGATTCCTCACGCGCCACAAAGGCTCACCTTCTTCTCCGAGTCTATCCCACGAAGGAATAAGCCCTTTCCTTATGGCTAGCTTTTCCTCCACTCCGGAGATGGCAAGCTCCACAACCACTTCACAAGCTCCACGAAGGAGAATCCCGGGTCTCTTCACAATCTTCCACTAAGATAACTCCGTGGCACCAACCGCCAAGCCAACTAGGAGGTCACCCTCCAAGAGTAACAAGATCACGGTCTCTCACTCGAACAAATCGTAATGGAGAGCTCAACACTTATGCAAGAATGCAAAGCAAGAACACCAAGGGTGCTCAAATCCTTCACTCTCAAATCCCACCAAAGCAACAAGTGCTAGGGAGGAATTAGAGAGGAAGAACAATGGTGGAAGTCAACCAATGACTCCAAGATCTAGATCCAATGGGTTCCCCTCACTTAGAGGAGGAATTGGTTGGTGGAGATTGTAGATCTAGATCTCCTCTTCTAAAGCCCTCAAAAATATGCAAGAATCATAGGAGGGAAGGGGGAGGAAGCAAGCTCAAGAGGTTCAACAATGGAGGTCAATTTTGTGGTCAAGAACACTCTAAAACGTTGGGAGAAGAACCCCCTTTTATATTGGAAAGCAAATATGGCCGTTGGGAGAAAACTGTGCGAATCCGGTTGAAAGTTCGGTTGGACTGCTCGAACGGATGGTTCGGTTCCTGGACCGGAAAACCGGATCTCAACCAGGATAAGGGTCAGTACACAGTCTCGGATAGACTCGGTATAGAAAAACCGAAAATCCCAGTTGAATCTCGGTTGAAACCCGGTTGAATCTCGGTTTTCCGGTGCTGGCACCGGACCACCCGGTCTGGGAGCCAGTTGAACCGGATCCACAACCGGGATGAAACTGACTTCACGGAAAACGCAATAACTTTTGCATCCGGACTCCGATTTCGATGATCTTGGGCTTGTTTTGACGAGTACAACAAGCTATAAAAGATTGTACAGAGAAACATCATATCACAACAAAGGAGGATAGAACCAAATGAAGAAAGGTAAGAAGCCTCCCTAAATAAGAACCGATAAAACCTCCAAAGTCGAAAACGCCATAGAAGATGCATACAAATTCCGTTTTCGATGAACTTGGGCTTGTTGAAGAGCTAGCAACAAGCTCAAGAACCTCACATGGAGAAACACCAAGAAGAAACAAAATAGGAAGATGCAAAGTATGCAAACGATTGAGATCCCTATGACGATGTGATCAAGTTACACAACCGAGAGCCCCTCTTGGTAGTGCGGCTATCTATCCTATAAACCGGTCTCCCAACAACCACCTTGAGACCGGTAAAAGGAAAACCTAGCAAGGCCATACCTTTGCCTTACGCATACCGCTTGATCTTGATGACAACGCTTCAAGCTCCACCCAAGTCGGAATGCAACACTTGATCATTTTTATAGCTTCATTAATACATGTCTTCACATGTCCATTATCACCAATATGGATGGCAAGCTTCAAGCAAATGATCTTCTCGAGATGCTTATCTTGAACTTGCCCTTCTCAACCTTGATGACGATCACCACTTGATGTCATCCTCTCATGGGCTATATAATATCATACCACAAGACCATGTGGTACATTCTTTATGCTTCATGTGTTGACCAACTTGAAATCACTCTTCACTCTTTGTATTGGTCAACCAAGTATCTTTCGTGCTCCATCTTAATATCTTGAGGTACATAAGGAACTCTTCATTTGATTACATGCTCTAAATCATAGTCAACCATAGCTCAACTAATGAGGTTATCATGACACCAACTTAGAGACATATCTTGAATTCTTCTATTGAGATCACACTCTCAAGATCTTGATCATATCATATTCTTCTCTTCAACTCGATGATTTTGATGCCAATACTCAAGGTATATCTTTATCTTCATGGCATCCATACTTGAATCTAACACATGTACTACACGCATGACCTATGGAATATACCTTCATATAAAACTCAGTGAAAACATTAGTCCATAGGTATTGTCATTAATCACCAAAACCACACATAGGGGAAATTACCCTTTCAATCTCCCCCATTTTGGTAATTGACGACAATCACAACAAGAGGGTTTATATAATGAATATTAGAAACAAGTACGCAACTTATCCAAGAATAAGTTGTATACAAGAGGTTGTATTTTATATGGTTAAGTAACACAAAGATACTATCCCATATCAAAACCGATTCTACTCACATAAACTACAACTAATGCAGGGGATGTGAGTAGAACCAACATATATAGAGCAAACTCCCCCACAATATATGCACGTGTGATGATCTTGAATTTCATTGCATACATTGTTAAGCATAGCCTTTGGGAGAGTTTCCACCATATATACAACCATGCAAAACATAATAGAGATGAGATGCATGAAAGGCAAACACTTAAGAACAAACCAATCTTAAGTAGAAAACCATTTCCCTTAAAACCCTCTAAACTTCTCCCCCATTGACAACAAGTGCTAAAATGGATAACAAGGTTAGAAGGACAATATAGTATGAGTTCCTACACAAGGTGTGCATTACTCGTAATATGAGTGAAATCACATGCACATAACCAATGATGAACACTTGGAGGAAATCAAACTATATTGAGGATCAAGGATTGCTAAAAGGATAACAAGGTGAAGGAACTTCAACGGATGAAGCAAGCAATCAAAAGATCCAAATAATCAAATGGACAAATAGTGCTCTAAGTGAAATAAGGAAGCTCCCCAAGGTTCGTGCATAAATTAGCTGTTTCATTTGAATACAATATGCACAAACATGGAATCCTCACTCCCTCTATATTATTTAGAACACAACCAAGATACAGGGATTAGATATAAACCAATACACTTGTCAAGACAATCTTAAGTCCAAGAGAAACCAAATATGAGATATGAGTGCATGAAGATGAAATAAAAGTAAACCAAGCACTCATAAATCAAGACCATACCAAAACCATTAAAAATCAAGAGGATAAGAGTGATGGTCGGAAAAGAGCGAGCATATCAAGGGGAGAGAATAATACTCTTGTGTATATAAGTTTCTAAGGGGAAAACATGAGAATAATCCACAAAGAAACATCCACACATAAGAGGTTAATAAAAAGAATACATGTTATCCAAGCAGAAGTCATGAGATATACCATAAAGTATACTTTTCTTAAGTGCATATATAGCCCATGGCTCTATTTTATCTTATGGTATATCAATGAACTTCACCAAAGAATAAACAAAAAATCTCAAAACCATCACAACTAACGCTAAGGGAATTAATGCTAGTTGGGATACTTTGAGAAATGCAACAAGTATCAAAAGGAATGATTCAATGCAATTTCAACAATATTGCACATGAGAGTACCTTCAGGTGTTGATATGCAACAAATTGCTAGAAGGCATATTTGGAATTGGTGAATCATGAACATGATTTTATATACTCCCCATTATATGCATCATCTCAAATTACTCACATAAGCAATAAGGATACATAAGTCTTTCAAAGATAATTGCAAGAATCGAACATTTACAACCAAATAAATTCATGCCAAGATGCAACCTACAAGAGATTGGATGGAAGAATAGTATGCATGAATAAGATACTTGTTACCAAGATAGCAATGGTATGATGTAGTAGATAAGAATTTTTAGATCATCCTATCTTGGCTCCAATTATCATGTGGTGACAACTTTCTTTATAGACGAGACAAGCATCCATTGCATCTTAAATGTACCTAAAACAACATTCAAGTACATCTTGGTCCCCAAACTTATTGGGTCCAAAGTGGTTAGAATAACCACAACACATAGGATACACTCCATAAAAATATGTGCATATTTAGATATGAAATTTGAATTTCATGCACATCTTAGCCGTTTAAGGATTTGATGGAGTATACCCTATATATTGGATCAAAGAAAGCAAATCATGACATAAGATATACATTTATTAAACATGCATGCGCGAGAATTTCATGATCCAACGAAGATATACTTTGGAAAAATCACCAAAAATATTCAAGAAGGCATACAAGGTGTGACAAAACACATTTGTTGTCCAAACTATATCAAAGAATCAAATCAACACAAGATTTGTTCAACAAAGTTCAACAAATGAACCGAGCAAAAACTATTAAGCATGAAAGATGAACTAAAAACACAAATGCTCAAAGATTTATCTCATTCAAGAAAATAAAATAGAGAATAAAGAATGAGATAGAAAACTCCCAAAAGAGCAAGGTTTCAACAAATAAACCAAACCCTTAACACTTTTCACAATGGCACAAGGTTCCGAGAAGAAAAGGTTTGTCTTCCACTAAAACACATTTTATAATAATCAAAAACATCATCAGAGATATGTTCAAAAGCCAAGGAAGACAATGGGATCCACACAATTTTTTTTGGAAAGAAAGTAAGGCAATAAGAGGTTAACTCCAAAGTGAAGATGATCCACAAATGCTACCACACACAAGTATATCAATTGTCGAAGACAATGAGTGTATTGGAATAGATTTTCGGTGGTATATTGCACGGATATTAAAGATAAATCTTCACAATAAAAAGCATAGGATATAAATAAAAAGATTAAGCACTATGCAAAGATAGAGATTCTTGATAGCTTCAACTAGTCACACAATCATGCAAAACAATGATTAGAATAACTTGAAGCAAATGGTATCCCAAATAAGATACAGAGATATGTATTTGAGAAAGACTGCACCAAGAATTTCTTACTCAAACAAAGACCGAAAAGACGAGCAATAAAAGCTTCTAACAAAAATAGGACCATGTTTGAGCCAACATTCCACCTACAAACAAGATAGTCAACTATATCGACCCTAAGTGGCACTACCTCATATGTTCACATTTCCTAGGATTGTGATATGCAAAAGAAGCATATCACTCCCCCATAATGTGATATTCATTTTTTAATAAGAGGCAAAACAACCTCAACTAGAGATAATTAATGGACATTTAGAATTTGAATTCCTCATGAGTATGATACACCACATAGTGACTAGATAATCTTGTAATATCAATACTAAGTGGTAGTACTCATGTACACATATTTTAAGGTTTGAGATATGCGCGAGGCATGTCACTCCCCCAAAATGGTATGTTCCATTAACCACTATAAAAGAGCGAAATAAGATATCATCAAGATGCATTAGAGGCTCAAAATAAAACACACGAGTAAATGATGTGCCAAACACCTAAACATACTTGAATACACAAAATAATCAAGCATGAGGCACACCAAATACAAACACATACTTGGTACAAAACCAAAATATGTAAAGGGGCAAGTAACTTACAATATAAATTAGTTAAGTACAAGTTACCGCGAAGAGGCACATTGGATATAAGATAGGGAAATGATAATCCTTATAACTTGGCTTGATCAAATATAATATATGAAGATCCCTTAATTCTTCAAGAGTTAGCCAAGTCTCCAATGCCCTCCATAAACACCTATTGATCAAGTTTGAGCTAGTTGGTTCCTAACCAAGTTGGGTCCTAAGAGGTTAGTCACAATAGGCTTGGCAACCCAAATGGTTCTTTTCTTGACACCACTTTGAGTTACAACAAACTTGGCAAACACATTGCCATCCTTATCCTTCCTAAGAGAATAATCATCATCAACAATGATAGGGTTAGATAAGGTACCGTTTGAACATGAAGAGGCAAAGTGACCCTTCACACGACATATGTAGCAACAAGTGCTCCCCTTTCTCTTCTTCATTGGTTTCTTGTCTTGGGGGGCATTATCTTGATTTTTCTTCGGAAGTGGCCTAACTTCAACTGGGGCTTGAACATGAACTTGTGGCCGCTTCCCTTGTTGCTTCTCACTCAAGTGCTTTTTCTTCAATGGACAAGATCTTACATGATGTCCTTCAACCTTGCACTTGAAGCAAATAATCTTGGCCGAATTCTTGACTTGGCTTTGGCCCTTCTTATTGTTTGTATTGGACTTGTTCTTGTTACTGGAGTTGAATCCAAGTCCACTTTTATCATTTGGGGAGTTTTGCACACTCAAGATATTATCGAGTGTGGATTTCCCTTCATGACTCTTTTCCAAGTCATTCCTTAAGGAAGTGGCTTGGGCCTTGAGCTCTTTTATTTCCTCTATATGGTTAGTAGAAATACAAGTGCTAGAGGAAGTCAAAGCTTCATTGTTAGAGAAACAAGGCAAAGCAATTAATCCAACACAAGGTTTATCAATAGTATGGCTAGATGGATTACTAGGACTAGCACATGGCAAAATAGCATTTTGAGTAGAAGTTGTGCTAATGTCAGTAATACTTGCCTCACAAGCTAACTTTAGCCCATCATGGGAGATTACAAGATCATTATGAGAGCCCGAGAGCTTTTCATGACTTTCTTCCAATTTCCTATACTTGCTAGTTAGCAACTCAAGTTGATCCCTTAGCTCAACATTCTCCTTTAGGGTAGATGCTTCACAAGAAGTAGAGTTAGTAGCACAAGCATCATTAATGGAATTTTCCTTTTCAAGCTCATAAGATTCAATTTTTTGTGTGAGGAGACAATTAGTGTGCTTCTCCTCGACAAGCTCTTGCTTAAGGAGATTGAATCTCTGACTCACATCATCAAGTTGGAAATCCAACTCCTCTATGGTTCCCGTTTGTTTAGTTATGGTTTCCATAACGTGTTTGAGACAAGTAACGGCCTTATTATTACCACGAAGAGAGGTACACAAAAAGGTCAACTCAAGCAAGAGAGCACTAGTATCCTCATCAATGTCATCATCACTATCATCATTATCATTGCTATTATCTTTACAAGATATATTGGGATCCAAAATAGGAGTTACCTTTGATCCTCTTGCCATAAGGCACATGTGAACACGGGAGGATGAAGATGAGGATATTCTTGAATCTTCATTCATGATCATGTCTTGCTCCATAGAATGTTTTATTTCCTCTACATTGTTAGATAAACAACTAGTGGAAATAGAAGCATTTTGTTCATGGGAACAAGGCAAAACAAGCATATCATCTACACTAGTACTCAAATAATTTCTAGATGATATACAAGGACTAGCAACACAAGGGGATATAGCATCATTGTTGCAAGAAGTGCTTAAGTCCAAGCTCACTACACCATTATCATTTATAGAACAAGAATCATTGGTGCAAAGAGAAACACCACCATCATCACATATGATTTTTCCACTCACCGTGACATTACCTTGTGACTTGTCACATGTAAGTGAAGTGGGAAGAACTGAAATCTCATCGCGGCCGGAGGTGGAAGCAACTTGGAGCTCTTCATGATGTGAGGGAGAAGAGAGCTCCTTGGAGATACCACCGACCCTTTGAGAAATGGACCCACCAAATATTTCTTTAAGCTTGGTCCACATCTCATGAGACGACTTGCGCTTTACAATCATCAAGAACAAATTAACTGTGGGGCTCAAAGAGAAAATAAGCTCATTAGATACTTGAGCTTCGAGATGTAGATTTTTCTCATCCTCTAGAGATAGATTTTTAGGATCCATCGGAGGAGAAAAACCTACATCTAGAAATTGCTCAATATTTGGACACAAGGTCCGAATATTACAAAGCAAGCAATTTCTCCACAAAGCATAATTTGTGCCATCAAAGATAATTGTGTCATTGTGCACTATACTACTGGCCGACATCTTTACACTCTAGGCAGTGAAGCCTAAACAAGGAGAGACCTTGATCTGATACCAATTGAAAGGATAGAGATGTCGCCTAGAGGGGGGGTGAATAGGCAATTTCTAAACTGTTACGGTTTTGGCTTGATAGAATGCGGAATTAAACTAACGTTTATTTTACAAGCACAAAACCTAAATACACTAGGCTCAACTAAGTGCACCAACAACAAATTAAGCTAAGCAAGATAGCACAAGATAAATATACCACAAGTGATAAGCAAGATATAAGTACTTCAAGCTCGATAGCTATCACAAGGAAAGTAAGCTCGGATATAGAGATAACCGAGGCACGTGGAGACGAAGATGTATTCTCGTGTTCACCACCTTTGGGAAGGGGGCTACGTCACGTCGGAGAGGTGTGAGGTTCCACGAAGGATTCCTCACGCGCCACAAAGTCTCACCTTCTTATCCGAGTCTATCCCACGAAGGAATAGGCCCTTTCCTTATGGCTAACTTTTCCTCCACTTCGGAGATGGCAAGCTCCACAACCACTTCATAGGCTCCACGAAGGAGAATCCTGGGTCTCTTCACAATCTTCCACAAAGAGAACACCGCGGAACTAACCGCCAAGCCAACTAGGAGGTCACCCTCCAAGAGTAACAAGCTCACGGTGTCTCACTCGAACAAATCGTAATGGAGAGCTCAACACTTATGCAAGAATGCAAAGCAAGACCACCAAGGGTGCTCAAATCCTACACTCTCAAATCCCACCAAAGCAACAAGTGCTAGGGAGGAATTAGAGAGGAAGAACAATGGTGGAAGTCAACCAATGACTCCAAGATCTAGATCCAATGGGTTCCCCTCACTTAGAGGAGGAATTGGTTGGTGGAGATTGTAGATCTAGATCTCCTCTTCTAAAGCCCTCAAAAATATGCAAGAATCATAGGAGGAAGGGGAGGAAGCAAGCTCAAGAGGTTCAACAATGGAGGTCAATTTTGGTCAAGAACACTCTAAAATGTTGGGAGAAGAACCCTTTTATAGTGGAAAGCAAATATGGCCGTTGGGAGAAAAGCTGCGCGAATCCGATTGAAAGTTCGGTTGGACTGCCCGAACCGGATGGTTCGTTCTGACCGGAAAACCGGATCTCAACCGGGATAAGGGTCAGTACACAGTCTCGGATAGACTCGATATAGAAAAACCGAAAATCCCGGTTGAATCTCGGTTGAAACCCGGTTGAATCTCAGTTTTCCGGTGCTGGCACCGGACCACCCGGTCTGGGAGCCGGTTGAACCGGATCCACAACCGGGATGAAACTGACTTCACGGAAAATGCAATAACTTTTGCATCCGGACTCCGATTTCGATGATCTTGGGCTTGTTTTGACGAGGACAACAAGATCTAAAAGATTGTACAGACAAACAACATATCCCAACAAAGGAGGATAGAACAAAATGAAGAAAGGTAAGAAGCCTCCCTAAATAAGAACCGATAAAACCTCCAAAGTCAAAAACGCCATAGAAGATGCATACAAATTCCGTTTTCGATGAACTTTGGCTTGTTGAAGAGCTAGCAACAAGCTCAAGAACCTCACATGGAGAAACACCAAGAAGCAACAAAATAGGAAGATGCAAAGTATGCAAACGATTGAGATCCCTATGACGATGTGATCAAGTTACACAACCGAGAGCCCCTCTTGATAGTGCGGCTATCTATCCTATAAACCGGTCTCCCAACAACCACCTTGAGACCGGTAAAAGGAAAACCTAGCAAGGCCATACCTTTGCCTTACGCATACCGCTTGATCTTGATGACAACGCTTCAAGCTCCACCCAAGTCGGAATGCAACACTTGATCATTGTTGCTTCGTGAAGACTCCTAATTTGCTCCCCCATACACCAATATGGGATAGCTTCATTAATACATGTCTTCACATGTCCATTATCACCAATATGGATGGCAAGCTTCAAGCAAATGATCTTCTCGAGATGCTTATCTTGAACTTGCCCTTCTCAACCTTGATGACGATCACCACTTGATGTCATCCTCTCATGGGCTATATAATATCATACCACAAGACCATGTGGTACATTCTTTATGCTTCATGTGTTGACCAACTTGAAATCACTCTTCACTCTTTGTATTGGTCAACCAAGTATCTTCTCGTGCTCCATCTTAATATCTTGAGGTACATAAGGAACTCTTCATTTGATTACATGCTCTAAATCTTAGTCAACCATAGCTCAACTAATGAGGTTATCATGACACCAACTTAGAGACATATCTTGAATTCTTCTATTGAGATCACACTCTCAAGATCTTGATCATATCATATTCTTCTCTTCAACTCGATGATTTTGATGCCAATACTCAAGGTATATCTTTATCTTCATTGCATCCATACTTGAATCCAACACATGGACTACACGCATGACCTATGGAATATACCTTCATATAAAACTCAGTGAAAACATTAGTCCATAGGTATTGTCATTAATCACCAAAACCACACATAGGGGCAATTACCCTTTCAAAAAGCAATCATGCGCCCCGCTCCAAGTGTTCGACACACGAAACGCTCCTCCTGTAAATGATTACGAGGCAGGGCTACAAAGAAAGGCCAATGAGATGGGGATGACTTACATTGCATACTTGAACATCATGGGAGACAACTTTCCCAAAGACGATGTCAACCCCATACAACCATGGAAGTATGGGAAGAATCTCGTCAAGAAAGAGGAGCTCAAGAATCTACCAACAAAGATGCGAAGATTGCACAAGTGGTACCTTGATTTCTGCAAGACGAGAAAGGAAGAATGGATCACGGCGCATATAAGAGATCAGATTTTCTTGTGAGGAGACGACGAGATCGACTTCAACATTCAAGACTTGAATTTTCTATTCAATCAGAAGGAACTCGACAAAGCTGCCATCAGCCTTTATTGTGTGTAAGTACTATTTCTGTAATTTCTATCTCATCTCATTCAATTCATTAATTGCATGTATATATATATATATGCTCACCATATATGTATATACTATTATGCAGGAAAAAGGTTATGGAATGCATGAAAGGAGGCCCTTTTGACATTGGGTTCGTTGACCCAAATAGAGTTCATGAAGAAGTGGTAAGACACAAACCCGGGCAAACCGAAGATTTCTTGCTAAGGTCTTTACTAAGACAACAAACCAAAAGGGAAATACTATTGTCTTACAACTTCTCGAGAGTACTGTTACCCTCTCTTGTACACATACTGTTTCGGCTTACTCGATGTTAAGTGTAACTGATGATGAGTTATGCGTGCGTAGGTTCCACTTTATTCTGCTAGTCATTTAACCTGACTCAGGAAAAGTCCTTGTCATGGACTCGTTACGAAAAGAAAAAGAGCTATGGGCAGACTTTAGAGAGATGCTCCAGAGGTAATTTCAATCATATTATCGCACTAGATCGGCAAATTTCATGACAACAAGTAATTAATTACTCATTTATCCATTTTCTTTGCCGGACATGGTTTGGAAAAGGTTCACGGGCAGGGCCATGGGTGAATGGTCAGAAGAACTAAAAATTGTAGACCAAAATGTAAGTAATACTAGCTAGCTAGGTCTGCATATCTCTTTGATTCTGCTTCCAATTTTATTATATCATGCTTTATTGATTATTATTTTGATTGAACTCTCTATTCTTGTAAAGTGCGCGCATCAGGGACCCGGCAATAACTTATGTGGATACTATGTTTGCGAGTTCATTCGCAACACGATATGTGCGACGGGCCAAGCCGCACTAGAATAACTTAGAGTAAGTAAACAAAGTACACAACGTTATTTTATTACCATCAATTGTGTTGAGTTTTATTCTTATATATATAATGACCCCATTCTTCATATATATTTAGATCGAACGGATGCGGGACCAACTCCTACCATTTGACCGCGTACGAGCCATTCAAGAGGAATTGGCGGGGTTCATACTTGATGAGGTCATCACGCCTGGCGAAGAACTCTTTAGATATCCAAAAAAATGAACGTTGTATATATGCTTGAACGTGTTTGTCTTGTACTTGATGCTTCAAACGTTTACGGAGAATACGAAACAATGACGATGTTTGTGTATAATAATAGTTACTTAATTATTCATGTACTCGTATGTACCGACGACGATGTATGTGTATATACCGCTCCCGATCGATTCCCCCCTCCTCCCTCCCCGCCAACAGTAAATACGCCTGAACGGGCGGCGAGAACTCTGCCATGCGCAGATTTAGGCCGTTCTGCGCCGAAGATTTATCTTTTTTCCTGCCGCGGCACATAACCTTTAACATCGGTTCGTGTTACAAACCGGTGTTAAAAGGGGGGATGGGGTGAGCGCTACGGCAGCCCCACGTGCGTCACCTCAAAGGGGGCTCTAACACCGAACCGGTGTTAAAGGGGGCTCTAACACCGAACCCTCAACAGCGGTTAAACCGCTGTTAGAGGGTGTTCTGAACCGGTGTTAGAGGTAGTGTTCTGTACTAGTGGTAGCCTTGAAATGCAGAATGATTTCTTGGCAACAAGAGTTTCCTAAAGTGAAGAACAATAAGTCAGCGAGGATTGAAGGTTGGAACTTGGAATGGATATAGCGTTAGGCAAGTTTTTTTTTTTTAGAGCAACCAGCAGGAGCTCTGCCTTTTCTATTAGAAGAAGAGAATTGGACGGTTTGGAAGGGAAACCGTCCAAAACCCGGTACAGACGTATATACACACGGGTCTGGTCAAAAGGGGAACCAGACCAAAAAAATACCCCAAGCGGCACAGTTTTTAAGGAAAAACTGGCAGAAAACCTCGAGGCCACACTACCTAGCACACAACTAGGTCTGGAGCACTGCCAAACGAGCTCTGCGTTAGGCAAGTTGCTTGTAAGAAAATACGGTTGCACGAGATGGTTTGCCTTATCCAGAGCCATCAGCCTGAATTTTTTTTCCGCAGCCGGTATAATTCGTGCAATCCTTGCATATTGTCACCAGTCCGTCCAACTAAAAGTTTCACTAGCCCCATAACGAATAGGCTCACTTTATCTCTCAATTGCCTATCCTGTGCTCCAGAAGGTCCTCCGGTTCCTTGGCTGCACCTTAAAATGCATTTAGTTGTCTAAATTGAGACTCGGGCTCTTTTTGGATATTTTTTTTGAAACGAGAGCAAAAGCTTTGTCGTTTTTCATTAGTTAAGCAAGGAGAGTACAAAGCAAATAAAAGTTTATAAGTATAAAAGGTGACTACTCTCGCGAGCATCAAATTACTCAAAGTATGAGAGACATGCATGGTAGTAGTGTTGAATTTTGTTGCCGGAGGACCAAGTAGAGCTAAATGTACTGATAACTGAAGGTGGCTTAATAGAGCCTGAAGTTAGGCAAAAAAGGGCATGTGAGAGAGGCCTAGCTAGGACAGAGTTATATGCAGTCTTGCAGCATGCTTTTGGTACTAGCTGAAACCTACACACTAACATGGCACTATTATTTCAGACTTGATCTCGCTGCTGCCTGATTGTTTAGTGGGTAAAAGCGATGGGGTGGCCTTGCACTTGCACTTTGAATCTGTGCATACTGTGTTGGATTTGGGCTTCTCTGCAATCCAAAGTTGATTATTATTAGAGGGTTTTGGTTGGTTTAACGCGCAGACCAGGTCCAAGATTCATCATAGCTTTGTTGGGTTGTGACTTGAGCATGCACATCCGAGGAGCACCAAATACCCATATTTTAGGCAGTATCCATTTTATTCTATAGTTCCTACGCATCATGTAGTGCTCCATATTGCTCTAGCTAGTGCAAAGGCCAAAAAGGGTACCCCAGAGACTTTAACAGAAACAAGGATATGGATCTGATAGAACACTATATATATTAAGTAAAGATCATGGCTTGCTGGTCAGCAAAGATATCTACTGTCTGCTGGTCTCAATGAATGGTTAAATGGGACGTGTCCTGGGTTTGGTATAGTGCTTTTGTTAGGTGCGTGGGCTTTCCTGCTGCACTGTTATCAATGGCACCACACAATTAGCAGTCTAGAAAAGGGGTGTTCACGAGGTGAGGTTAGCAGAGAACAAATGACAATTTCAGAGGTGACCTGAGATACTCAAATGTTACCTGTTTCTATGTACTAGATCAGTGCAACACAGACATATGGCCTTTTCTTACTATGTTAGTTGAAGTGTATCTGAAGTGTGGAAATTGTGTGTGTGGGTGTGTATTCATCAGTGCATGTATTTTTGTGTATCTTTCTGTCGAAGGAAGCATTATTGTGAACTGTGATGACATATAGAAGAGGAAACGTTTCGATTTGTTTGGGATCGGCGTCGCTTTCGGTTGCTTTTGTAGATGAGAATAATGCTTTGTAAGTGCCAGAGTTGGAAAAGGTCAGAATTCCTTTTTTGTGCAGTTACCCTACAAAATAGCTTCGACATGAACGGGTCGTCATAGTTGACCTTAATTTCTTGAAACGTTTTTTATATTGTTGTGAATTACTTCCAGAAGGAAGAAGTACCCCTTCGACCATCCGTAGAGTAGAAGGCGCAGCAAGCAAGTATGACACGGGGCAAGTAAGCGGATACAGACACCTTCATCACGCATCATCAGATCCCTGCTGGCTGCGCTGGCTCTTTGTCCGCCTGCTACACACGATACAGAACAAACTGCACATGCAGGAGAGAGCACCAGAATGATACGGTAGGCTACTGGGGGAGAATGCGATGTGTCAGATCACAGATCTCTTCGATCCATATCTAGGCTTTGTTCCCTTGTTCCTGATGATGGAATATATGCCAAAGTTCAGATTGATCTTTTGTTTTCGTGGATGTCCCTCTCCCGTCATCTAGCATGATCTCATCTACTCACCTTTGCTTCTTTAGGACGTACTGCTCAATGATGGCGAGGATAGCCATGCCAGGCAGAGATGACATGTGGAGTAGTATACCACTCATGTCATGTTGTATAACCGAACTAGCTAGCTAAAGGACTTGAGAAGCAGGTTAAGGCCCTGTTTGTTTGGTCCGTAGCTTTTGAAAATCAGCCGTGGAAAATCAGATGTAGAAAATCAGCTGTTGGAATCAGAGATTTGGTGTTTGGTAAGAATACTTTCGATGGCTGCCGTGGCTGGTTTGGAAACTGAAATGTCTGAAATGACCCTGAGTACAAAGATGTTATAAGTGTCATTTTGAAATGATAACGAAAGGTTATCGCGACAATTAAATTCTAAAGCTTGTCTATAAACTATGATTCAAGTCAAATTAGCTAATTCCAACCTTTTTTTAGCATAACTAACATGCTTATGAGCTAAATAACTTCAATTAACCTTTCTTTTTTGCTAAATTACTTGTTTCTTTCAAGGCAAACAGTAGTAATCATCTTTTTACTGAAATAATTTTGGGGTATTTGGTCTCCACACAGCAGCAGCTCATACACGGATCTGCTCATGGCGAACTTGGTGACGAGCATAGATGGAGGCGCCTGGTACGACAAGGAAGGATATACACGCTGCCCCTCTCGATCTAGGATGGTGAGAGTCGGCGAGGATGGCTGGAGTTGGGCTTGTCGGAGGCAGGGACGAGCTCCCGCGGCCGGGAATGGAGAGAGAGGGAGGAAATCAAGCGGCAGGGTAGGGAGGCGACAGAACGGCGGCGGGGTAGGGAGGCGGCAAAACGGCGACATGGTAGGAAGGCGGCAGAACGGCGGCGGGGTAGGGAGGCGGAGGAAAACCCTAATCGGGGCTAGTCCATGGCGACGGGAGGACAGGGGTGACAGGAGGACAGGAGGGGATTCGACTCTGCCTGGGGGTTGGACGCGGTGGCACTTGGTTGTAATTTCGGCAAACGGGATAGGGCAGTCGAGTCAAAGGGTATTGCAGAATCGCGGGAAGCTGCTCTCGCCCAGATTCTAGAATGCAAAGCGGGAGGAAAAGCGCTAACAAACAGAGCCTAAGTCGTGCATGACTTCGATCAATAGCATGTCATGCCTTGGTCATGCACTCATGCAAGATGGTCTGGGAGAAGAAAAACCTTGCGCCCCCCCTCCTCTAGAGGCAACGGGACGCCGCCACCCATCTCCCTCACCTCGGTCTCCCTCCTCTTCCTTCCTACATCGCCGGTGCCGGGGGACTGCTCTTGCTTGTGCACTTGTAGGCGGAGGCGGGGCTCTCTTCCTTCCGGCAACGGTGCTCCCAGGGCAGCAGCGGCTCGGCGCTGGCCGGTGGTGGCAGCATGACGCTCGGGTTGCAGCGGGGCTGCTCTGGCTGCGCCCCTCGGCCTAGATTTGGGCCCCATTTGGATTGGGAGGACATGGTTGTCCTACACGCGGCGCGTTCTGTAGATGGTGGTGGTGTAGCTCGTGCAGGGAAGCAACAGCGGCGGACGACCTGTTGCAGCACGAGCTTTACGGGCCCAATCTGGGCCTGCTCGGCACTCTTGGGATTGGTGTGTCTTCGTGTGGTGGTGGTGGGGGGAGGGGGGTTACGGGCCTGCTAGGCCCGGCCAGACCTAACTGGGACTGGTGTACACTGCGGCCACGGCCGGTCTACTATCGCCTTCAGCGGTAAAGGCATTCCCTTCTCGCGGCTCAGCCGGTCTACTACCGCTTTAGCGGTAAAGGCATTTCCTTCTTGCGGATTGGCCGGTCTACCACCGCCTTCAGCGGTAAAGGCATTCCCTCCCAGCGGCATCGGTATTGTTTTCCCCAATTCAAGCTACTCCTCGCCATCGTCTTGCACACCTCGTGATGTGGATCAACTTCGCTTAGTCAATCCTCTCTATCCCGATTATGTTTCCTTTTTCTTTTCTTTTTAGTGTTCTTTCGCTATGTTATTTTTTTGTGGTATCCGTGGTTGCTACATTAAGATAGCAGGACGATAGAAGGTTTTAAGAAGGACATTGTCTGCCCTGGAACCGGAAGATATAATATACTTCCTCCCTCCAGATTAATTGGCCCCGTGGTGTCACATGGTGAGATAAAGTTTTTCAAGAGACCAGAGGTGATTGGAAGTCTGAGAAAGGACTAGTTAGAAAAAATAATTCCCAGGAGCATGGACAGACAAGGTGATTACGAATGGTCTGAATGGAATTTAGTGAAAGCTTGTTTTTCAATACACCCTCCTAAAAACATGCCTTACACCTAGTTATATATATAAAGTAATAACCATCTAGAGTATAAATAAGTACCGCCTAGGCGTCAAAAAAGGAAATCCGTTGGGGTCACAGTACATCATTCCCAATGACATACGATGAAAAAAGAAAAAAAAAAAGGAGAAGCTGGAAGGGCGCCCCCCCTACGAAGCCGCGGGCGCACTGGCAGGCGCCTCGAAGCGCTGTGTCGGTGCTCTGAAGCCTACAGGATGCCATCCACGCGCTCCCGGTCCTGCTGCTTAGATAAAGGGTATCACTGCTGAAGGTGACCAAGCAAAGAAAACACAGAGTCGGATGCACAGCGAGGAAAGATCTGCTCTATCACTATCTTATTCCTAATCTTCCATAATGTCCATGTAATGGCCGCAAACACCAACCAGAAGAGGTGGATCCCTCTAGCAGTACGATTCGCCTCTATTTCTATAAACTCGCCGAGGTCTTGGGCCTGCCAAGTAGGCCCCAGAGCTTCTCGGATAAAGTTCCAGAGTAACTGAGCGGCAGGACATGTAAACATAATGTGGGTGCACGTCTCCGGCGTCCCACATAACGGACACATCCCATTGCTAGGACCATTGCGGACCTCTACCCCCGAAGGAAGGGGATCCCGCAGCAGCTACCATATGAAGATACACACGCTCAAGGGTAGTGGAGACTTCCAAAGGTGCATCGTCCAAGCTAACTCTGGGCCCTTATAAGCCAAAATACCTGAGAAGGCTCTCGAGGGAGACTGGCTCCAAGTTGCCTGATCCCTCGCCTCTAAGAGGGATAAGGGTAAAGAGCCCCGCAGCCTCAAGAAGTCAGCCGCCTCAACATCATTAAAGGTCCTCCGAAACGGGATGTTCCATTGGCCTTCATGAGCTGCCTCAGCAACCAACATCATGGGAGCTGCGCAGATGGCAAACAATGCGGGAAATTCCTGATAGAGGGATACCCCCTGTAACCAGGGATCCAGCCAAAATAGGACTTCCCGACCATTTCCCACCACGAAGAGAGAGCCTTGGCGGATGAAGTGCTTAATGTCTTGGAGGGCCCGCCAAAACTGGGACCCCTCCCGGCGTTCACACGCCATCAGGGGGTGGCAGGTACTTTGCCTTAATGAGTTGGATCCAAAGGCCACCATCATATTGGAGAATCCGCCAACCCACTTCAGTAATAAGGCCACGTTGAAGTGGCGAGAGTCAATGACCCCTAAACCTCCAAGGATTTTGGGGATACAGATATCCGCCCACTTCACCATATGGTACTTCTGGTGCCCATCTATGGCAACCCAAAAGAACCTAGACAGCTCTTTCGCTGCATGGGTTCCCTCAGGGATAAAGTAAAGGCCCATCCGATACATGGTGAGGCTGGACATGCAGGAGTTAATCATAATAGTCTTGCTTCCCTTGTACGTTAGGCACGCATGACATGGTTCGGCTTTAGACCGAACCTTTGTGACCATGGGGGCAAGATCTCTGATTAGTACCTGAGAGTTGCGCATGGGCATGCCCAAGTAGGTAATGGGGAAGTCCGCCAGCCGGTAGTTCAAGCGGTCGGTGATACGCTGCCTCTCCTCCTCGGGGAAGCCATGGATCATAACCTCGCTCTTGTCGAAGTTGATCTTGAGGCCTGGCAAGGATTCAAAGCATAGAAGCAGCAACTTGAGGTTAATGATGTCAAGCTCCAACCCCTGCATCATTATCATAGTATCATCGGCATACTAGAGGTGGGTGATTCCACCTTCGGGGATTAGATGCCCTACCACACCCGAGATGTGGCCAGCGATCTTGGCTTTGTCCAAGATCTCTGCCAGGACATCCACCGTGGCAGTGGCGGGTCGAGAATTCCACCAAACCCAGGGCCAAGATCTTATTATATATTAAAATTATGCTAAATCCTAGAGAAATTAGTGCATTTCTACTAATATATAGCTGAATTTTTTTGTACATCCTGGGCCATGGACAGGGTTGCTCGGGGTGTAGATCCATCCCTGCACCACGGAGTTGAAGATAAGGGGCGAGATCGGACCCCCTTGTCTAACTCCGTAGGAGGGTCGAAAATATGGACCCACTTCCCCATTGTCGTTGATCGTTGTGCTACCACTCATGACAAATTGCATAATCCAAGAGATCACCCTATCATCAAGCCCTTGACGTTCAAGGACTTGTCTAAGGAACGCCCAATCCAATTTATCATAAGCCTTTCGAAAGTCTAGCTTGAGGAACATCCCTTTATGATGGCGTACCTTCACCTCATGAATGATTTCATGCAGCGCAAGTATACCATCATGAATCAGGAGGGCCTTTAGGAAGGAAAAGTGAAGCGGGTGGGTCAGGCGTTCCATGACAGGAGCAAGACGAATGGCGTAGACCTGCGAAAATCCACTGAATGACGTTGATCATCGTGATTGGTCGAAATTGGCGGATATCCGTGGCCCCCACTACCTTGGGGATCAGGTTAATCACGCCAAAGTTCAGCCTCGACATGACAAGAGTCCCAGTGTAGAACTCCTGAAACATCTGTGTAATCACTGGGCACATCTGGTCAAAGAAGGTCTAGAAGAACACCACGGGAGCCATATTGCATCTGCGCACCCTTGTAATCACCGGTTCCGCCGTAATCAAGAGCAGACAAGCAGGAGTAGGGTTTTCCCTCCGGGGGCCTGAACCTGGGTAAACCTCGTGTCCCCGTGTTGCTTGTTTGCTAACCGTTCCACGATCTCCAGCATCCCCATCTTCTCCAAAACCCAAGTCCATAACAATGGGCATTGACGAGTCGAAACCTCGTCAATTGGCGCCGTCTGTGGGAACTGGGGCGCTGATTGTGCGATCGTAACGGTCCCAACCCGAACGATCTACAACTCTACGGCGATGAAGAGTCACCTCCTCTTCGGCGCTTTCGACTTCACCGCCCACTCACCGGCCACCATGAAGGACTTCGAGCCCGTAGGCGACGGACTCGAGATCCTGTTTGGGAGCTTCTGCTTCCAGGTGGGGCAAACTGGCACCCTCCGGCTCCCTGAGCGGGTGCCCCTACCATCAATCAGGCCCGCTTTGTGGGCCCCACACCCTGTGCTACGCACAACATCATCAACAGATGAGTCCTACGACAGCAGCAGCTGCAACTCCGATCTGTGCGATCCGCCATCGGATGAAGGGACCTACGGTTCCGGATCTGAAAGCTGCGGCAGCAGCGGACCAATCTACGAGCGCTACAAATGCGCCATAGTCATCCAGGGCGACGTGGAGCAGCAAACACCCAACCCTCCGCCCAACCCGACACCTAACCCGCCAGATCGAAACGGCGGGAACAGAAGAAGCCAGCCCCCCCACCCGAAGGGGACAACAACGGCCATGTCATCCGCCTTATCAAAGAAGGATGGGCCCAGGCACGCGCCGCCGTGGCGGGCAGCATAGTCCTGCCTGCAGACTCCTCATGGGATCTGCTGATGGCCTACCATCTGCTCTTGATCAAGGAGCACAAGAAGCAGGTCAAGATGCAAGAGGTTCTCGACAAACGCAAGCAAGCAGCCTCGGAGTCCAGCGCGCGACAAGCTGTGCTCTCCGCCATGGGCATCGGCTCCAGCTCGAACGGCAACCACGGCAACAAGCACCGCTCCCGAACGGAGAACATGGACCCCAAGGAGCGCCGTGAGGTGGCCCGAACCCTCAACGCATCCTTCATGGAGATGGATGCCGACAGCAACATCATCCCGAAGACACCGCAAGCTGCGATCATAGCAGCCACTGCGTACCTCGCGGCCCACCCACCTCCGGAGGGGGACCCTAAGAGAGCCATGCACAAGTCCGCACTCACCGGACTCGGACTCGTCGGAGCTGCGCTCCATCAAGAAACTCCTACGGAGCCGAAAAACAAAGCTACGGTCAGGTTCAACCGCAGCCCCACTCCTTCATCTGAAGAAGAGGACCATGACCTTCCTCAAAGGCACAAGAGCTCGCGTCATCGCAGCCGCGATTACGGCCTTGACGCGCTAACACAGCGCCAAAATAGACAAAGCACGAGCCAGCGCATGCTCGTCTCGAATCCGAGATGGACGAAGGAGAACTGCGGGCGGTGCTTCAGCAGATCTATCCGACGGACACGGATGCCGCGAAATTTCAAGCTTCCTTCGGATACTCCGAAGTTCGACGGCACACAAGACCCAAAGGCATGGCTCAGCGACCACCTGTCATCCGTCAAATTTCACGGCGGAAACAAGGAAACCGCCATGCAATGCCTTCAGCTGCAGCTGACAGGTGCAGCTCGGATCTGGATTAGCAGCCTATCCTCAGGATCCATCCGAAGCTGGGAGGAGCTGGCTTGCAGTTTCATCCGTAACTTCAAAGGCACCAGTAAGAGGCCCGCCTCGATCGAGGAGTTGCGAGCCTGCACTCAACGAATGGGCGAATCCATTCGCTCATACATCCTACGCTGGTCCAACACCAAGAACTCCGCAGCGCACATCTCTGAGGAGAGGGCCATCGACGCCTTCAAGGACGGCGTCAAGCGCCAGGACTTCAAGGAGGAACTTGGGCGCGTCAAGCCCAAGACACTCGACCACCTCATGGACATCGCCAACAGGTGGGCTGACGGCGAAGATTCCGTCCACCGGGCGCACTCGGAGGAAGAGGACGACTACGGCCAACGACGAGAGCGCCGTAGCAAGAGAAGATCGCACGTCTATGACGATCGCGATGGACCCGGCATGGTCGCGGCCGGCTACGCCGATCGACGCCAACCGCAACAGCGGAGGATACCGCGGAGGAAAATTCCGCGATGGAGGATGCCCAGCACAGTCGTGGCAGCGCCGCGATCGCGATAACGGACCCTCAGCATACGAAAAACTTTCGGGTCCATGCACCATCCACTTCTACATCGACAAGCAGGATGGCAAGAAGAAGGCAAGCCACATGCTCAAGGACTGCCGCGAGTTTCAGAAGCTCAGCGAAAGCATGGTCCAGATGAGGCAACAAGCTCCACTTCCTAGATTCGGGAACGCACCCGCACCAGGTGAGATAGCGCATGGAGCTCCTCCACCGCCACCTGTAGGAGGCCCGAACCAACCAGTTGCACCAGCACAGAACAACGCTGGAAACGGGTACCCCCCACCGAAAGGAGCACTGATGATCCAGAAGGGGCGCCCCACGAATAGGGTGCAGAAGAAAATCACCCGTCAGATCAACCTGGCCGTGACAACTCCACCCGCCATCCCTGAGTACCTCAGCGGATCGGAGTCCTACATCACGTTTAGTCGTTCGGATCATCCTTGCCAGATCCCTCACCCAGGTCATGCTGCCCTGGTGCTGGAGGCGCAGATCGGAGGTTTTGAGATGAGCCGCGTCTTCATGGACGGCGGCAGCAGCATCAACCTAATGTTCGCAAGCACTCTAGCAGCGATGCGGATCCCGCAGTGCAGCCTGGAATAGTCAGACACAACGTTCCATGGCATCGTCCCAGGAAAGGGCATATTCCCCCTGGGCAAAATATGGCTCGACGTCATCTTCGGCAAACCGGACAACTTCCGACTCGAGCGGCTCGAATTCGAAGTGGTGGACTGGCCATCACAATACCACGCCATCCTCGGGCGTGTAGCATTCGCAAGGTTCTTGGCTGTCCCACATTACGCATACCTGCTACTCAAGATGCCAGGACCAAGGGGCGTCATCACAGTCCACAGGAGCTTCACCCGATCGGACCAATGCGACAGGGACTTCAACAGAATCTCCCAGTCATTCGGCATGCAGGATGAGCTCGTAAAGCTCCGTGAGGTGACGGACAATGCCCCCCCTCCCAGTTGCACGACAAAACGCACCTGACATGTATTTCGACTCCACAGTCAACACAAAGAGGGTGTAGGTCCATCCGACGGATGCCCCCAAGACGGCGCTGATCGCCAATGACCTCAGCCCCGCATAGGAAAGCGCGCTTGTCGAATTCCTCCGTGAGCGCTGGGAAATCTTCGCCTGGTGTCCTGCGGACATGCCAGGAGTTCCCAGGGAATTCGCCGAGCACGCACTCAACGTCTTTCCAGACACAAAGCCCGTCAAGCAGTCCATCCGGAGACTGTCCGAGCCACGGGCCGAAGCCATCGGGATGGAAATAAATATGCTACTCGCTGCAGACTTCATCAGGGAGACCAAAGAAAGCGAGTGGCTCGCAAATACAGTGATGGTTCCCAAGAAGGACACGGATATCCTGCGGATGTGCATGGACTTCACGTCGCTGAACAAGCACTGCCCAAAGGAGCACTGGCCTCTTCCTCGGATCGACCAGATCATCGATTCGACTGCAGATGCGAGAAACTCTCCTTCCTCGACGCCTACTCAGGCTACAACCAGATTCGACTCAAGGTCGAAGATCAAGAGAAAACGGCGTTTATCACACCGTTCGGAGTATTCTGCTACAACACAATGCCCTTCGGGCTAAAGAACGCAGGTGCCACGTACCAACGATGCATGTAGGCATGCCTGAAGGACCAGATCGGTCGCAACGTCCAAGTCTATGTCGACGACATAGTCATCAAAACAAGGGAGGCGAGAACGCTCATCGACAATCTCCGCGAGACGTTCGATAACCTCGACCGCTACAGGATAAAGCTCAATCCCGAAAAGTGCGCCTTCGGCGTCCCGTTGGGTCAGCTGCTCGGCTACTTCATCTCCCAGCGAGGGATCGAGGCGAACCCGAAGAAAATCAAAGGCATCATGACCATGTAGAAGCCGAAGAATCTCAAGGGCGTCTAGCAGCTCGCGGGACGAATAGCAGCATTGAGCAGATTCATCAGCCGCATGGGCGAAAAAGCCCTGCCATTCTACCAGCTGCTACGCAAGGCAGATAAATTTGAGTGGACGCCAGAATCGGACGACGCATTCGAAGATCTAAAGCGACTGCTCTCCACCTCGCCCGTTTTGGTCACGCCAAAGGAGCGCGAGCCCTTACTGCTGTACATAGCAACCACACACCAGGTAGTCAGCATCGTGCTAGTGGTCGAGCGACCCGAAGAAGGCAAGACCCATGGGGTCCAACGCCCAATTTACTACCTCAGCGAGGTACTGACGCCAACAAAACAGAGGTACCCTCACTACCAAAAACTCGCCTACGGCGTGTTCATGACGGCTCGTCGGTTGAGTCATTACTTCCAGGAGCACCAGGTGATGGTCGTCAATGAGGCACCCCTAAACAGCATCCTGAATAACCCAGAGGCCAAAGGATGCGTGGCCCTATGGGGCATCGAGATGTCACCCCTAGACATCATCTACGAGAAGCGACTCGCAATCAAGTCTCAAGTCCTCCCGGACTTCCTTGTACACTGGATGGAGCTGCAACTGCCAGACACCCCAGACATGTCGCAGTCATGGACGATGCACTTCGATGGCTCCAAGCGTGAAGCTAGAGCAGGAGCCGGATGTAGGGTTCGCAGCATAGAAAACAAAAATTTTCCTACGATGGGAACAACTATGTACCAAGATCTATCTACTAGATACAAACAACGGGCGGATGTATATCCGTAGAGAACATACCCTTGAAGACCGACAAAGCTTAACGAGTCCAAACTCGTGGTTGATGTAGACGATCTCTTGCCGATCTCAAGATCGAGAGGAAGTCCTAGCACCGCAAAGCAAGAGCCAGCATCCGTGCTTGCACACACGTTCGAGGCACCGAGCAACCTCCGCCTCCTCGCTCCAGCGATGCAGCGGAAGCACAACTCTTTCTTGCCGAATAGCCACCGGGAACATGTATCTCGCTAGTCCGAGACCATGGGGAATAAATTCTAGAGGGGGAGAGAGATCCTTCACGAGGAGGTGTAGTGTGAGAGGAGGAGAGGGGGCCTTTATAGGGAGAGGGCCACCCAAGGGGCATGGCGCCCAGCCATGGGGCTGCCCCACCTCTTCCACATTCATGTGGGTGGAGCTCCCACTCAAAATGAAAAGCCTCCACTCCCATTAAAAAGCCTCCACTCAAAAAACCACTCACATGCATTAAATTTCCACCAAATTTAATGCAAGCTCTCATTTAAATAAAACTCTTTTATTTATTTATTCAGAATTTTGTTAATTACTTTAATTAACAAACATTCACATAAAACCCCTTGCTAGAATTCTATTTCACATGCAGAACCAGTTTCAGCAATTTCAACCGAAACAGTTTCGGTGTCTAGTGAAATAAATTCCTGCGCTTTCCTTTTCTTTTCGGCATGAAACTTTTGCTCCAATTGGATGTCGGTGTCTCTTAAGTGTGTCACCCTACGGTTCGCGAATAATGTGGACATGATCGAGACCCCTCTCGGATCAATAATCAGAAGCGGGATCTGGAGACCCATACTGACTCCCACACATTCAACGATGACTTTCTTGTGATCGTCGGAACCTTTTACGCTAGTATCTTAATCCTTTTGTTTCGTGATATATTACATGTCCGAGATTCGATCATCGGTATCTCCATACCTAGTTTGATCTCGTTACTGACATGCACTCTTTTCTCGTTCCCGTGATATAACATTCTAGTGATCAAATCACTTGCTTGCAAGCTAATCAATGTGATATCACCGAGAGGGCCCAGAGCATATCTATCCGTCATCGGGATGAACAAATTCCACTCTCGATCCATGGGCCTCAACATAACACTTTAGTAGTTCTGAATCCATCTTTATAATCACCCTATTACGGTGTGACGTTTGATGTTATCAAGAAACTCTTCCGGTGTTAGTGATTGACATGATCTCATGGTCTAAGGATTAGGATCACTTCGTAAGTTGTTATAGCAATATAAACTCAATGACTTTGATCGTAATGCTATACTTTAGATGAATGTTCATCACACCATTACACTAATGTTGTGACCCCGTTATTAACAACATCCAATGTCCATGATCAGGAAACCTTGATCATCTTGTTAATCAACGAGCTAGTTTATAAGAGAGGCATAACTAGGAACTTTCTTTTGTTTATTAAACACACATGTATTAACGTTTCCGTATTAATACAATTAAAGCATGTAAAATAAACATTTATCATAAATAAGGAATACGATAATAACCACTTTATTATTGCCTCTCGGCATATTCCTTCATCTCCCACTTGCACTAGAGACAATAATCTAGTTTGAGAACTTTGTGTATTGAACACCTATGGCTTTCGGTGTTCCATATACACAATTGCAAGTGGTTAACATAATCTACGGGCGCTTGTGTCCGTGTGTATTTGCATGTCTTTGCGTCTCCACGCATCACTCATTCTCCAATGAGATGGCATTGTATAAATTTGGTCTTTTGGTGAGACCTTTAGTTCCTTGGGGTTAAAACACATCGATACTATTGTCATACAATATATCTTTAGTGTTAGCCCGTTATAACCACACCTTAGTTTGATAACAAACTACTTGACACAAATTCCTCCTTTGTCGCTACTATATAGCGCATATACTTAGCCTTTTGTTGTAGTATCCGTCACAATGTCTTAACTTTGGAACTCTTCCAAATCCATCATGGAATCTCCTTTCCATTACATTGTGCCACCCATAGTTTAAATTGAGATAAACTTAATTTGTATTTTGTGACAAAACTAGTATCAATGTAACGCTTTACAATGAACTATTTGTAATTGTTTGTCACCTCTACACAAATATATTCTTAGTTCTTCCAAAAGATCATAAGAATATCCTCACTATCGTCCAATGATCATTTTATGATTCATTCTGGTATATGCTCATAACACTTAGAGCATAGGACATATCTGGATGTGTACATATCATGGTATGATTTATCAAAACATTCTCGTGATTGCACTCATCAAGTGTCAAAGCACTTGAATCTTGTTTCACTTATCAAGTGTCGATACACTTGAATCTTGATTCAATTCCTTTCCATGCAACAAGAACTGTTTCTTGTCGTTTCTATATTGAAACCCTTCAATATCTCATATATGTACGTTTGGCATAAACATATTAGCGTTCTGATCATCCACTATAGACATTCATGCTAAATATTCGGGTTTTGCCTAAGTCTTTCATCGAAATGAAATTCTTAACCTTTGTCAATAAAAGATACATCATTTATAATAAACAAGATGTCCTTCACATAATGTATTAGAAATATGTCTCAGCGCTCCCACTTAATTTCTTGCAAATGCAAGCATCTTCATCGTCTCCAGATGAAAAACTCATTTTTCATCATGGTGAAGATTCCAACTCCGCGATGCTTACTTCAACCATTGAAGTTTGCATGCCCTTTTAGCATCCTTTGAATTTAACAAAACCCTTTGGACCGTGTCATGTACACGTCCTAGGTAACCATTCTATTAGAAGAACTTTGTTTTGTTTATTCATCTAGCATATACCAAATTATATGTAGTGGTTGCTACTTTAATCCGTTCAGACTAAATATCGCTATGAAAGATCAAATCTTGTCATAGTCAATTATTTGAACATTGTCATAAAATACTTTACGACATGTCGAATATTTCATAGATGTGAGACATCCATGTCTGTTTCTTTATAGATCCAAATACGACCGATAGGTTTTTACACCTTTCCGGAGGGTCTTCCAAGTTCAAAACTTGATTTCTCGTGTATGGAACTATCACGGATTTTATGGCTTCAAGCCATTTGACGGAGCCAGGGCCCATCATCGCTTCTTTGTATGTATTCGGTTCATCATTGTCAAACAATAATGATTTACTCTCAAATCTTAGCATTTGATTGTTTAACCGACCTTCTTGGTTCAATAGGAACTTTAGACCTCCGTGACCACAACCTTTGAGGCACATAAGCTATGAGCATTATGGCAGCCTCGAGCGATTTCGGTCTTTGCGACTCAAAGACATTTAGCTAAGGTTCGTTAACCTTATCAAAGTTCTATTGTCCTCCCACTTAACTTTTATGAAAAATTCCTTCTTCAAGAAACTTCACATTTCAAGCGACAAACCCTTTTGTCCTCGGTGTTAGGAGGAATAACCAATTGTTATTCAAAATAACCTACAAAGACATGCTCATCCGACTTTGGTTGTAAACATCTTACTTATGTTTAGCATACCAAAATTTAAGAAAGGACAACTTGGGTTTTACCCCAAACCATAACTCATATGGTGTCATTTCAACGGATCAAGATGGAGCTCTTTTCAAAGTAAAAGCGGTAGTCTCTAAAGCTTTAATCTTTTAAAACATAATGGCAGTTTTATAAATAACACATTTGATCCAACCATGTCAAACAAGGTTTCATTACAAATCTCAAACACTCCATACTCCTATGGTGTTTTGGGAGATGTAAATCTAGGTGTTTTGCTAAACTTGCACCTCAACTAAATCCTTTATGATAAAATCATAATTCATTTATTTTCTTGTTACACTTGTAACTCAAATAAATCCCTTTATGATCAAATCATAATTCATTTATTTTTCTTGTTACAATGATTTTCCACTTCATCTTGAAAGTCTTTGAAAACGTTTTTCAAATATTTCATACTTCTTTCTCATTAAGTGAACATTCACTCAAAATTCGGAGAAAGCATATGAAGTTGAAACCCATCGCCATTTACTACACATAATGGACTACATACATCGATATGTATAAATTCCAATAATTTAGTCGTTCGTTCTTCTTTGGCCTTTGAACGAAGTTTTAATTATCACGTGGAAAGTCTCACAAGCTTCACTTGATAAAATCAAAGACTCCAAAAATCCATGAATATGGAGATTCTTCATGTTTTCTTTCCAATATAATTTAAACAGCGATGTCACTTCATAAGTTATCTTTCAATCATTTGTCTTGCAACATTTTAGCATTAGGTTTTATGGATGTGATTTATTCAACTAGATTTGTAAATCTTCCATCTTATATGGAATACGGTAATTATTTGAACAACCTTTGTTCTTATAATACCTGATTCAAATAACAATTATTAAAACAAATCTTGAAGTCAAGCTTTGATGTCAACGAGAAATACAAACAACGGTTTGTTTGTTTTCAATGAACATCATCACATATTCTCTTGCTAGTTACTTAGGCCATTGTGGTTCATGAATTGCGTCATTCCGTATGAAATTTCATACCAACCAATTCGGTATCCAATACCCAAGAACCACATTGTTTAACAAGCAAAGAATACAACCATAACATGTATATCATCCATATACCTAAATTGGATATTTCCAATCTTTTCTTTTCTGCCAAATATATTTTATAGATTCTCTTTCAGCATTTCCTTTTCCTTTTAAAAGAATTTATCAACATCAAAAGTGGCGCCATATACATGACACATAGTCCAAAGCGTGTATATTCAAATAATAATACCTTTGGACTTGCACTTTGAAGTAGATCACCATCATCAAAATGATCGGTATTCTTTCAAAATCCATTCTTTAGTAATCTTTTAGTGTAGTAAACATTTTACATACATATTCTATTCACCCTTATCATGACGACTTTCATGATCAAGCTACTGTAGCTTATAAAGGCGAATCATGAGTATAACATTACTTTCCAAAATCCTTTTGGATGATTAGGATGTCTAGCATCTCCAACCTTCGCAAATTCTCATCCAATATGAGAACATATATTATACTCTATCATATTGCAACAAACATTGTTTCAGATATCGTTATATCTCGCACACATGATGGTTTTACAAACAATTCTTTGCTCCTAGATAAACTTGATATTAAAACAATCAAGAATCGTGGAGGCAAACATGATACTTAAGATACTAACACTGGAATTGTTACTCTCGATTTAATACCAATTATTAAATTTCACGGAGTAAATAGAGTTTGCTAAAAGTTTGCAATAGGACTTTAAACTTTGATTGACACTCAACACAATACGATACCAGTTCGTAAAGTATATATCCAGAATTTTATAGTTCTATTATCTCAATTACAACTATGCATAAGGTGGTGAACGAATGCCAATGACTACAACAAATTATGCAAATTCACTTTGATTTAATTTATGATAAATTGAGTTCTACTAATCCAAATTAGAAATGAACTCCCACTCAAAAATGACATCCCTCGTGCCTTTTTGGTGATTACATGAACCAAATCCACTACACCAAGTCCGATCATCACGTGAGTCGGCGTAGCTTCAAAGGCGAGCATCCATATGGTCATCATATCAAAACATATGACTCATGCTTAACCTTTAGGTCCGTGTTCCGAGGCCATGTCTGTACATGCTAGGCTCGCCAAGTAAGAACCTTAGTATTCACGTGTGTAACTGTCTTACACCCGAAATATGGTCGTGGATCCAAAAACACCCGATCATCACGTGATGTCTTGGAGCGACGAGAACATAATCGGTGCATACTAAAGGAAGAACACATTCTTATCTTGATATTTAAATGAGGGATCATCTTATTATGCTAATAAAACGCCAAACAAGCAATATAAGATGCTATCAAACATCACATGTTTATTAGTGGAATGATATGGTTCCGCATATGATCTCTATCATGTGCACCGTGGTATGATCACTATCATACCTATATGTGTAAGTCCAAGGTCTATGGAGATTACGTTATGTGTGCTGTAAGAGTATCATCTCATACTTCTACTTACAACATCACCATATCATAACACTAGCCAGGAACAATCTAAACTAGGCGCCTCTAATTTATCCATTGCAAGTTTTACGTGGCTTAGGGATTTCGAAGATAGAACCGTTCTTACCTACAAACATGAACCACAACGAGGATAACCAAATTGTTGACAACTCGTTGCAAATTAGATATTGACTATAGTAGGAGACACACCCGCTAGCCACTTATGCAAAACTAGTTGCATGTCAAGCGTGGACAGGTCTCATGCGAGGACATGTAAAGTTTGTCCGCCGCTTCATCCCACTATGCCACCAATATCCAAAGTACAACTAAGAAGCAATAAAATGATCATCGCCCACATACTCATATGTGTACTACCCCGTGCAAAGCATCTACGCATAGATCCGCTCGATACCCCGTAGGGTTCGCAGCATAGAAAACAAAAATTTTCCTACGATGGGAACAACTATGTACCAAGATCTATCTACTAGATACAAACAACGGGCGGATGTATATCCGTAGAGAACATACCCTTGAAGACCGACAAAGCTTAACGAGTCTAAACTCGTGGTTGATGTAGACGATCTCTTGCCGATCTCAAGATCGAGAGGAAGTCCTAGCGCCGCAAAACAGCAGCGCATCCGTGCTTGCACGCACGTTCGAGGCACCGAGCAACCTCCGCCTCCTCGCTCCAGCGATGCAGCGGAAGCACAACTCTTTCTTGCCGAATAGCCACCGGGAACATGTATCTCGCTAGTCCGAGACCATGGGGAATAAATTCTAGAGGGGGAGAGAGATCCTTCACGAGGAGGTGTAGTGTGAGAGGAGGAGAGGGGGCTTTTATAGGGGAGAGGGGGCACCAAGGGCATGGCGCCCAGCCATGGGGCTGCCCCACCTCTTCCACATTCATGTGGGTGGAGCTCCACTCAAAATGAAAAGCCTCCACTCCCATTAAAAAGCCTCCACTCAAAAAACACTCACATGCATTAAATTTCCACCAAATTTAATGCAAGCTCTCATTAAATAAAACTCTTTTATTTATTTATTCAGAATTTTGTTAATTACTTTAATTAACAAACATTCATAAAACCCTTGCTAGAATTCTATTTCACATGCGTAACCAGTTTGCCAATTTCAACAAAACAGTTTGGTGTCTAGTGAAATAAATTCCTGCTTTCCTTTTCTTTTCGGCATGAAACTTTTGCTCCAATTGGATGTCGGTGTCTCTTAAGTGTGTCACCCTACGGTTCGCGAATAATGTGGACATGATCGAGACCCTCTCGAATCAATAATCGAAGCGGGATCCGAGACCCATACCGACTCCCACACATTCAACGATGACTTTCTTGTGATCGTTTAACCTTTTACGCTAGTATCTTAATCCTTTTGTTTCGATATATTACATGTCCGAGATTCGATCATCGGTATCTCCATACCTAGTTTGATCTCTAATCGACATGCACTCTTTTCTCGTTCCCGTGATATAACATTCTAGTGATCAAATCACTTGCTTGCAAGCTAATCAATGTGATATCACCGAGAGGGACCCGAGCATATCTATCCGTCATCGGGATGAACAAATTCCACTCTCGATCCATGGGCCTCAACATAACACTTTAGTAGTTCTGAACCCATCTTTATAATCACCCTGTTACGGTGTGACGTTTGATGTTATCAAGAAACTCTTCCGGTGTTAGTGATTGACATGATCTCATGGTCTAAGGATTAGGATCACTTCGTAAGTTGTTATAGCAATATAAACTCAATGACTTTGATCGTAATGCTATACTTCGGATGAATGTTCATCACACCATTACACTAATGTTGTGACCCCGTTATTAACAACATCCAATGTCCATGATCAGGAAACCTTGATCATCTTGTTAATCAACGAGCTAGTTTATAAGAGAGGCATAACTAGGAACTTTCTTTTGTTTATTAAACACACATGTATTAACGTTTCCGTATTAATACAATTAAAGCATGTAAAATAAACATTTATCATAAATAAGGAATACGATAATAACCACTTTATTATTGCCTCTCGGGCATATTCCCTTCACCGGAGTCATACTGACCTCCCCGCAGGGAGACAAGATGAAGTACGTCCTTCGGATGAAATTCCTAGCTTCTAACAACAAGGCCGAATACGAAGCCCTCATCCACGGCATGAGGATGGCGAATATCTGCGGCGCAACACGCCTGGTCATCTACGATGACTCCAACCTCGTCGTCTAGCAGACGATGAACGAGTGCAACACACACGACGAAAACATGATCGCGTACCGCGCACTCTACAACGCACTCGAAGGAGAATTCGACGGCTGCGAGCTTCGGCACGTTGGAAGAGAAAGCAACGAGGAGGCCGACAGACTCGCCAACATCGGCTCCACCTGCGCAAAGGTGCCACCAGGTGTGTTCCTCCAACAGATCTGCGTGCCATCCATCAAGCGAAAATTCCCCAAGGGATCATCCGAAGAAGCAGAACACTCGGGGGCTACGCTACCCGAAGGTCATGAAGGACCCGAGAAACTGGACATAGAGGTCGCTATGGTCAACCTGATGCAGGTCATGGCAGTCGAAGAAACCTGGACGTGACCGTACCTCCAGTTTTTAATAGACGGAGAACTACCTGAAAGCCCGACGGATGCCCGACGCATATCTCGCCGGTCAAAAGCTTTTACCATCATTAATGGCGAGCTGTACAAGCGCAGCATTACGGGTGTACTACAAAGGTGCGTCACCATCAGTGACGGGAAAACCATCCTCCAAGACATCCACGAGGGCATCTGCGGCCATCACGCAGGCAGCCGCTCCCTTGTCGCCAAAGCTCTACGAGCTGGATTCTACTGGCCAACGGCCATGAGCGACGCAAAGGACATCGTTCGAAGATGCAAGGGGTGCCAAAGGTTCGCCGACAAACCACGCGCACTCGGGTCAGAGCTCAGGCCCATACCTATAGCCTGGCCCTTCGCTCAATGGGGCCTCGAAAGGAGGGCACGTCTACCTCCTGGTCGAAGTCGACAAATTCACCAAGTGGATCGAGGCCATGTCGGTCACTAACCAAAAGGGCAAGACTGTCGTCAAGTTCTTTGAATCCATTGTCTACAGGTTCGGCGTACCGCATAGCATCATCACCGACGATGGATCGAACTTCATCTCCAAAGAATTCCAAGACTTCTGCGAAGGCCTCGGAATCAACATCACATACGCCTCGGTGGCACACCCGCAAACGAACGGGCAGGTGGAAAAGGCCAACGGCCTAATCGGCGCTGGCATCAAGAAGCGCCTCATGAGCCCACTCGAGCGAAAAGCTGGAGCCTGGACGAAAGAGCTACCATCCGTCCTATGGAGCTTGCGTACCACGCCAAACAGCTCCAGAGGCTACACGCCATTCTTCATGGTGCACGGAGCCGAAGTCGTGCTACCAGCCGAAGTACGCCACCAGGCCCCCCGGGTCGTCGCTTACAGCGAAGCCGAATCCACGGCTGCACTCGAAGACGCCGTCAACACACTCGACGAGGCACGAGACATAGCAGCAGCTCGATCAGCGGTGTACCAGCAGAGTCTCCGCAACTACCACAGCCGACGGCTGCGTCCAAGGTCTTTCGTCGAAGGAGACCTCGTCTTGCGACTCAAGCAAGAGCGACCGAAGAAATTCGAGTCACCATGTGAAGGACCCTACATCTTCACCGAAGTCATCCCAGGTGGCGCCTATCGCCTCAAGCACGTGGAGTCTGGAGTCGCATACTCCAACCCATGGAACGTTGCACAGCTGCGACGATTCTACCCCTAGCTACCTACCCCTTTACTTTCAATAAGGCTTTTCAGCCAAGGCTGCTCAGCCGAACAATGTACTTACTCCATTACGATATAAATAAAGCTAAGTGTCTCGCCCCAAAATTTCGTTTCGCTATTCGCACCTTTACTTCATGCTACAAACGCACTCGGGGGCTCCCCCATCTCACGATTTCATCGACTGAGGATAACACGTGTACACCTGAGTAGCTGACCACGTCAGGCTAACAAAAATGACACGTACGCAAACAAAGCACTGCGTGCTCAAACAACAACCAAATCTTTATAACAAAGGGCACAAGATGCCCAGTCAAAAATATACAAATTTTACATCTATCTCTTTTACAGGTACTACCTATTCTGAAGAAAAACCTGAGCACGCTGCTCAAATAGATCTACGATCTCTTCGGCATACTGCCTCACAGCCGCGTAATGCAGACGCATATCCCACACACCACCATCTAGTCGAGGGGGTGGCCCAGCCGCTACAACAGACAGATCTACATCAGGACTGTGCAGCCTAACAAGGGACATCGCAGCCTTCACCCCTGCGATGAGCTGCTGCCTCACCAATTCCTGGACACGATTCACGTTCCGAAACCTCGACAGAAGACCAGACAGGGTTGTTGGTGCAGCATCCAGTGGAAACATCACATGCAGCACCGACGCGAGTGAAGTCTGCACTTGACGAAGCACCCGTGATACTTGGTGAACGCGATCCTGCACCGTTGCCAGAACCATGGCACGGTCACGATCCATCTAGAAGAACCCGCCGGCTTCCATGTCCTGTTGAGTCAAGCAATTGACCCGAACAGTAACACGCTCCTTCTCCTCCCTTGGAGCAAGGTTAGCACCTGCGATACTCGCACCAAAGTAAGATGCAAGGCCAGCAGGCGCATCCGAAGAAATGAGCAGCAGCTCGAAAAAAAACTTACATTGAAGCTACTCAGATAGTCGAAGCAATTCCGCCATCAAGTACTCCTCTCTGGCCGTACTGCGATCCTCCTTGGACTTCCAAACGTCGGCATGGCCACGCACCCCAAGCAACTCCTTCTCGAGACTACGAACATGGTCTCGAAGAAAAGCAAGCTATGATGAATCATCCAAGGAGGGCCGTAGCCGCGCGGCAGGCGAGGTGTCAACGGGATCAGCACCCGAAGGACCCGAGATCAGCAGAAAGGCAAAGACATGAACACTCAGACGAAGAAGCACGCAACTCAACAAATTCATTAAGTGCATCAAAAGCCACTACGTGGCACAAGGATTTGTTCATCAACATAATTACAACAAAAGAGACTACAACTATCCTACAGCTACATCGCCTAAGATGCGGCACCCTGATTAGCCTCGGAGCCGGATTGCCTCGCGTTGGCTTCCCCCTGCTGCCGTAGCGCGTACTCGGCCAGCAGATCAATCAGCTTTGGCCCATATCGCTTACAGCGAGCAGAATAGGTATCGAAGGCTACCTAGGATCCATCCGCTGTTGTTGGCATCCGAGAGGTGATCTGGGGAAGATCCAGCTCCGCTCCAGCCGCCAAAGCCATTGCCAGCCCGACGGATGCGCCGATGCCCTTCTGCTTGCGCTTGTATGCCGCAGGTGCTTCGGCTGATAATGCCTCCGCCAGAGCGTCAACATCATCAAGGGCCGCGTCCTTGGGGACAATCTCCTTGTAGAAGCGTCCAAGGACCTCCTTGGCCTTGGCGAGCGAGTTGACGACGGTTCTGCAACGATCTTCGACCGCTGTAGTAGCATCATCCAGAGCACTCCCGTGCTCCAGAGCACCACGGTCAAACTCGATGCCCACGGCATCTGAGACAATAAAGAGAAGAAATGAGAGAAAGCACCACAGAAGAAAGACAAGAAAACCAAAAAAGACGCAAGTGAAGATACTCACCCGAAACAGCTTTGGCAGCCGCCATGAGCTTGCCAGCCACCTCCCTTTCATGTGCAGTCGTAGCAGTGGCAAGCTTCTCCTCGCGGTCCGTGGCCTCCCGCTGAAGGCGCTCCTTAGCCTCGGCCGCAGTGGCCAGCTCCAGCTCGAGGCGCTCTTTCACACCAATGGCGACCTCGGCCTTCTTCTCCGCTTGACCAAGGCTCTTTTTGAGAGCATCAATCTCGCGAAGGGAGGTGTTGTGCACCTCTGCATTCAAATAATACAAGCATCAGATAACAGGACAAGAATACAAGAAAAAGCAAAAATCAAGTCATAAAAGTACCTCGAAGCTGTTTGAGGCTGGCCTCCAGCACCAGGTGCTCCTGCACCAGTCGTTTGGCATCCTGCACAAAAAGCTGCAGGAAGAAGACCTACTAGTCAGGAAAAGGACTCGGGGGCTACGCCCAACAGAAAAGAACAGAAGCAAAATACACACACGAAAACGCTCGGGGGCTCCCCCCGAGACTCGAAGGAAGAACAAAACAAGAAAACTCTTTTAGAGATGCTCGGGGGCTCCCCCCGTGGTAGGAGACAGAACTACTTACATGATCCGATGGCGACTCCGAAGGCCCGCTCACAGCCTTCTGAGGCGCAACCACCTGAATCTCCTGCGGAGAAGGGCCCCGCGCAGCGCCTTCCGAGGTAGCCACCGTCTGAGAAGGAGGAGACGCAACTTTCGACTCCCCCATCATCTCCCGAGCACCATCGCTGGAGGAGTCGTTGGAAGAGTTCCTGCACAAGGAAAAATTAGCACAAGTACAAAGTAAACAGTAAAGAAAACGCAGTGCAGAAGCAACATACGAGTCAAGCTCGCTCGGGTTGAAGACAGGAGGGGTCCTTCGGACTCTCTTCTCCTCTTTCTTCTCTTCCTTCTTCTCTTCCTTCTTTTCTTCCTTCTTCCGCTTCGCTGGCGGGTACGGCGCTACAGCCCGCACGGGAAGAGCATGAATAGGAGAGGAAGAGCATCCATGCCCATCACTGTGATGCTCAAGACACAGAGGGTTCCTAGGAGTCGGAGGGGTCTAGGCATCCGAAGACTCCCTGGAGCTCCGTGAACGTTTGCGAGTGTGGTCCTGGCTCGACTCATTGGCCTGTTCAACCGGAGACCTCGCCGACGGCAGCTCGGACATGGAATCCACCACATCATTATCTGGAGCATCCGGAAACACTTCGGGTAATGGAGGCGACATGCCCGACACTTCGAAGATCTGCACAAGAGAAGAAAATTTGTTAGCAAACAAATGCAAGTACAATGCAGTCGAAAATAGCGCTACGTGCATGTATCTACACCTGTGGAACAGCAAGCGCAGAAGAAAACAGAGGAGTCAGCGACTTCCCCGGGATATCCTCTCCAGCCTTGAACTTCAGCAGTGAACGAAGGGCCCTGTCGAGATCTCCCTAGGAGAATTTCTCAGCCGAAACCCTCGTTGGATCGCGGCGGCCAGCATAAAGCAACATCGGGTGCACCCTAGCCTGGAGTGGCTGCACCCGACGCTCAAGAAATGTGCAGATAATATCCACACCGTTCACTTCCTTCTCCGGAATCAACTGGAGATCCTCCACTCGACGATAGAGAGCCTCTATCTCCGTTACCTCGCCATCCAAGATCTGGTTTTTCTAGGACCTCTTCGGCTCGATTATTTGGGAGGGGTCGAAAGTTGCAAGACCAAAATGCTGCCCAGCCACTGTGGAGTCGCGAATATAAAACCATCGCCTCCGCCAGTACTGGACAGATTCGGACATGGAAAAAGAAAAAAAAGATTGGCTTTGAGGGAGATGATGAAACACCCAATGGGATAAACACCATCCGAACTAGATTGCCTCTTCACGGAATAGAGTTTCCGGAAGAGGCCAAAGTGTGGCTCGATTCCGAGCCAGCACTCGCAGAAAGTGATGAAACAAGCAATCTGAAGAAGAGAATTGGGGGAAAGATGGTGCAATTGGATACCGTAAACAAAAAGCAGTCCACGAAGGAAGTCATGGACTGGGAAGGAAAATCCGCGAATAACGAAGGCAAGGAACATAACCCGATACCCAGCGGGGGGACGGGGGATTACCTCATTGCCTGGGAGTTTGACGGCCTCCCTATCCTGTGGGATCAGGCCCCGCTCGCGCAGCTTGCGGAGATCACTCTCTCGCGTCTTCGATCGCCGCCAGCCACCGTCGGTGACACGGGTAGCGGCGGCACTCTTCTTCCCTCCAGCAGCGCTGGTACCAACCGCAGATGAAGATTTCTTCGACTTCCCCATCGCGGTACAGAGGCGCCGGCGGCGAGAGCGAAGGATGGAAGAAGGAAATGTGAAAGGATATCCCAGCGTGCAGCAAGAACTATCCGAGAACAAGGAAGCAGTGAAAACGAGAATAGCTGCGGTGAAAACAAACTAAAAGTTCCCCCAATGATTATAAAGACGAAGACGATGCACGACAACCGTCCATCGAGAAGACCTAACGCCAACGGCAGGATCTGGCCATACATGTGTCAGCATCGCAATGAACTGACGCCAACACGCCGTCCACTACGCATGGAAATCAAGGTGACGCCGTAATTATCTCCACGCCGCGCGTGACCGGTCAATTCAAGGTCAGAAAGTTGGACCCACGTTCTTTCAGTTAAGTCATCTCAGGCGCAGCAGACACTTGAGGCCATCAATCGTCAGCACTAACGTCAACAAAAGCTACACTAGCACCAGCTACAATTTCTTCGGCTTCAAAGTTAAGAGTACTCACTCGAATCTACGATTCGACTAATTACTCGGAGGCTAATCCTATCAGGAGCGCTGGCCACGCACCCGAAATATGAACAACATGTTTCAGCATTGAACTATTTCTTCGAGTCCTACGTCGAGTCTACGACTCCACTACGAACTCGGGGGATACTCCCATAGGGAGGATGGATTTAAGCATCCGAAAAAAAATTGTGTCCTACGGACCTGATACTGAATAACGGCTGAATTAAAGTCTCCACTCGAACACTCGGGGGCTACTCCCATAGGGAGCACTGGTCGCGCACCCTATGAATTCTTCGACTGCGATCCTTCGGATCAGCATGCCAAACTTTTTCGGCAACTCTGCCCCAACTAAACGCTAAGTGAGCAACATTCTCCTTGGCCACCCGAAACACCTCCGCGGTGATCAACATTCGGATGCTGTGTCTACGACACAAAGATAAGACCTACAGATATCATATGATGGCCTGGCAACGCACACGACTGCGCTCTGCTAGTAAAAATCCGTGCCAACATGCGTGATGAAAAATCCCGACGGACGCGTTGGGTACATCAATTAAATTCACTGGAATTCCACTCCTGTAAGTCCTCCGTGGCCTGAGTCAAATTACGCCAGCATATGTTCCAGGTTCGAGTTGAGGGACTCGAGCCTAAAGAAGATCGTGTTGTTTCGTCCTAAGACAGTTAACTGGTCCTGATCCGTCGGGTGAGTCAGGCATACACATCAACAATACCTACACATGAACTATTGAAATACATAGTCGCACCCGAAGGATTGAAGAGTCCTCAGCCGAATCTATGATTCGACTGATCACTCGGGGGCTACTGACATGGTTATACCCCGCGGGTACATGATCTCAGCATACCTGGTCCAGCCCAAGGAAGGCCCACGGCAAATATACGCCGGCCCATGAAGACTTTCGGGTGGCCAAGGCCCATGACGCCTTCAGATCCTTGGAGAGCAAGACTAGAGTAGATAGAAAATTCAAAGGGGTAAAACCCTAGAACCTGTAATCGACTAGGTCTATGCCTGGGAGCTGCCTAAGTCTATATAAAGGCCAGGAGGGCACGACCAAGATCTCTCTCTCATACTTCCGCATACACACCTCCACGCTAGATTGCATCTGCGCACCCCTGTAATCACCGGTTCCGCCGTAATCAAGAGCGGACAAGCAGGAGTAGGGTTTTCCCTCCGGGGGCCTGAACCTGGGTAAACCTCATGTCCCCGTGTTGCTTGTTTTCTAACCGTTCCGCGATCTCCAGCATCCCCATGTTCTCCAAAACCCAAGTCCATAAAAATGGGCATTGACGAGTCGAAACCTCGTCACATCCAGCCCCGGCTCCAAGTTGGTCTTCATCGCTTTGATTGCCTCAGCAACCTTGGTATGGAGAAAATGGGCTGTCAGCTCCAGGTTCTCCTTCGCAGTCACCCTGGCATTCTCAGGACAGAAGTCCAAACACAACGCCAACCCTGACCTCGGGAACACCGAGAGAGGCGGTCCCGGTAGAACACATATATATGGGATGAGATCTCTTTCTGGTCTTCCAGCAGAGAGTCCGCATCCTAGAGGCACGGGATCGAGCACTTCATATGCCTGCCATTTTCAATGGCATGGAAGTAGGTCGTGTTTGATTCCCCCTGGACGGTCCAGTTCTGACGACTCCGCTATCGCCAGAATGCCTCCTATCCCTTACAGATTTCCATAATGGAAGTCTCAAGGGAGTACCTATGGGACCAGGCATCAGCCAAGAGCCCCAGCAGGTCCGTCTCCTGGTCTAGGGCCTGTATTTCCTGCAGGATGGTGTCCTTCTGCCTCTAATCGTAGCACCAAGGTTCGCCCCAAGCCCCGCATAAGTTGCCATCACATCAGGGCACAATGGTGCCAGACATCGACAGAACAATAAGTGCGGGGGGTGCGGGGGAGGGGATGAGACCGCGGCCTCCGTCCATCTAGCCCGAACCACCTCCACGCCCCCCGCTGGTTAAGCCAGAAGTTCTCTAAGTGAAAGCGATTCAGTCTAGGAGGAGACCCTCCACCCGAAGACAGGAGAAGGTGAGTATGGTCAAAGCCGACCCCGGTGACCACGCAGAGTGACCACAGGAGGAAGGCCACCTCCCATTCCACTGAGACGAAGACCCGGTTGAGGACGCTGCGAATCGGGTCCATCTTGTTGTTGGTCCATGTATATCTAGCTCTGACTCTAGTAATCTCTCTAAGGGTGAGATCAGCGATGCAGTTGTTGAACATGCGAATCCTATGGAGGTCCATGTTTTCCGAGCTCTTGTCCTCGGTGGAGCGAATGAGATTGAAGTCCTCTGCCACGATGACCAGGGTCTCCGTACGCTCCACCTTATCCTTGAGCTCAAGCAAAAACTTCTGGGACCTCCTATGGTCTCCGGGGCCATAAACAATAATCACCTCCCACTTGAGGTGTGATCTTTTATGGGTGAGCGCCATGCTCATAAAGAATTCTCTATGGTCCGTATCCTCGACCTCGAAGGTGTCCTCCTTGGCGCCAAGGAGAATGCCCCTCGAGTGGCCATGAGCCAAAAGCCAGGTTCAAGCAAACTTGTGCCGAGACAGGGCCTCCAGCTCGACTAACGAGAAATCATGATAAATCGTCTCCTAAAACCCATAATTTCTTGATCTGACGGCGTCTACCGTCCTGGCCAACCCTCCCGGATGTTCCAAATAAAGGACTAGATAGCTTTCTCAATACACCAAGTAATACAGTACAATTTTATTTTTGACAGTAGCAGACGAGCACAGTATACTAAAGCTGGGACGAACATCGAGATGGATACAAAGCTAGTGGACATGTGGTGGCGTGTCACGCGTGCAAGTAATCCCGTGAGTGTTTGTTGCACCAGCTAACTGCCGTGGGCATGGTACCATGCATCACGGCCGTGTCCCTTGAGATCGAATTTAACGTCGTGCCGACTGCAGAGTAAAGCTTGGCCGACCCGTGAACACCGGAAGATAGTTGCCGAGCCGCCTTTCCAGAGATCATACTAGCTTCCAGTTTTTGCCCTTCCGTGCGGTCATACAAGTCATCCTGTGACGAATATTCCGACGATCTGAGGCGCTGGTAGTGAGTAGTAGTGACAGTGTCGAGTCGTGTGTGGTTTGGTCCGGGGTATGAGGAGCATACTTATATTGGCCACATCCACACTGATCGCATGCATGATCACTATAACCAATGGGCTCTGCCGCATTTGATTAGCAGGAGGGACACGGCCATGGGACTACGGGAGAACAGCGGTCTTTGTCTTGGCGCAGCGCGGCCAGTTTACAAGACATCAAAACGAGAATAGAGCGTCCCGTCGACTTCTTCTTCCGCACCTCCGGCCAAGAACATAGACGTCGCCGCTAAGCTGTCAAGTGGGATCCCATCAAAAACTTGATACCCGGAGCCAATATTCGGGTTGTAGGGAGAAAATCGTATTTTGATATCACAATTGAGTTTAGATTTTCAAGACTACCGCTCCTCGGATCTTTTACAAAAAAAAAACCTGCTACTTCACATTTGATTCTCACATGAAGAAGCGATACAAAAACGACCCTCGCGCGCGACTCGGGGGAGCCCTGCACCCGCTGCCGGCGGTTTACCACCCCACCCTCTCCCCACCTCCGTTGTTGCCGCTGGCGTTTCTACGGTGGCGGCGGCCCCCGCTGCCAGTGGCTGGGTGGGGGGAGCCCGTGGTGGACGCGAGCCTGCAGGGGCCTCCGGCCTTCTCCTCTGGCGCGTGCGGCGGTTTGGCTTTGTGGTGGTGCCACGGGCCGAGAGGTAGGGAGATGGCCGACGTGCTCTGCGTCGGGTGTGGAGGTGCCGGCCTTCAGCGGGGTCGGCGTTGCTGATGGCTGTGGTGGCGGCCAAGGCTAGATCTAGCCCAGATGGGCTTCAAGGGCTGGTGGTGCTACAGCTTCTCGGCAGCAGCTGCTGGCTATGGAAGCCGGGGAGGCGGCCCCGGAACGTGTCGGCTCTTCTCCGGCCTTGTGCTGCTGATCCATGGCTGCGTGGGCAGCAGGGACGACGACCCTGGGGATGCGGTGGTGGGTGGTTTTGGTCGGTGGCCTGGGCTTGCCTCGACGCAGTGGTGGCGTGGAGGATGGCGAGACTAGGGTGTCTCGGCGCGGTGGTCTCGTGGAGGCGGCGCCCGGCTCCGTCGGTGTCTTGGCGGCTATGGTGGGTTGGTGGTGGCGGCGGATGGTGACTGCGAAGTGGACGCCGGGGCGGCAGCCCCGGGGCGGTGGTCGTGGCAGGGGGCACCGTGGGAGGCGGTACCCGGGTGGGTTCCCTGTAGCATGTGGTGGCGGCGGCGGTGTGTGGCAATGCGGCACGGCTTCCTCGGCTTGGTGGATCGGCTTGTTCAGCTTCGGGTATGGTGTTCTTCGTGCGAAATCACTGCATCTACCTAGGTTGATGCCGGCGATGTCGGCGTCTGCGGACGTCGTTCCCCTCGTTGGAGGCATCGTTGAGGAGCTCCTTCATCTCCCTCGTCATTTCGGGTCACAGACTCTTTGGGTGAAAACCTGTGCTCTGGTTTCTGTCAGAGTGGGCATCGGCGGCGCTACCGTCGTTTTCCCTCTTGGGGGCGATATCTTTGGAGGTTTGGTGCTCCGCCAGGCGTTTTGAGCTTGTGCTGTCCGGTTGCTGCATCGTCGGCTAGGAGTGTGTGCGGTCTCGGGACCGGTGTGGTTGCCTTCGCGGCGGAGTTGTTGCCGCTGTGCGGATGCTGGTGCTCCAGACCTAGTCAAGCTAGGCCGCGTGGTTTTTGCCGGTTTTTTCCTATAAATTGTGCCGTTTGGGTTTTTTGGTTCGGTTCCCCTTTTAATCGGACCAGTATGTTTATATTTCTGTATGGTATTTTTGCTGGTTTCTCTTTCAAATCGATTAATTCTCTTCTTCTAATAGAATAGGTAGTGCTCATGCCGGTTGCTCTAGAAAAAATTCTCACATGAAGCTCTAAAAGGCCAGCTTAGCATACGTTTAACGTTGTTTCTGACAATACGTTTCCACAATAATTGATGATGTGACGTGGGGGTGATGGTTCCCGGATACAACCATTTGGGACCGTTAACAATAGTCGTGGGCCTACCTATATAGTCGTTGACCGTTGTCTTAGTGTGTCGTCGTCTCCTTGCTGCCACGATATTCCCCGCTTCTCCCGGTGCTTCATCACGGTGGTCGTGCATCCGCTGTTGTCACCATACCTAGCTGGAATGACGACTCGAGCTCAAGCCCGTCATTTCTAGGGGCAAGTTCCCTAATTTCTAGGGTTAGGGTTTGTTCCGATTTGAGAATTTTCAATCTAGTCTCGAAATTAGTCGATTAATTTATAATTTTTGCAATTTGTGTTTGACTATGACATTGCTAACATGGGCTATGCTTCAGAACCTGTTACGACCCCATATTTCGTGGGATAGCGGTGGGGTGTCCGGAGGTGTGTCGAGTCCACAAGATGGAGCCACTGAAGTGTGTGGACTTTGAAGGGACGAACACGTGCCATAGTTTTAGCTATGTCGAGTGTAGAATGTGAGCTTTATTTGTGTTTTATCACTTATTAAGCAGTGTGCTATGGGCTAATTAGATGATACATTGTCGTGTCCAAGATTTTGACACCGGGATGAGAGATCGCAGTTTAATTTGGCCAGTACGTCGAGCTCGATCAGCGGAGAACTCGCAATCACATGAAGATACAGGTTTTTTAGCCGGGTTCGGGCAGCAATGTGCGAAACCATACGTCCTACAATGATAATCTTTCTGGTGGAGGATGAACTGGGTATACAAAGTGTTCGCTGGGAAGAATTCACTAGTGAATTCCTAGCTCAACTTTTTTCTCCCTTGACGGGCCGAGCCTCCTTTTATATTTTCAAGGGGACACCACAAGGGCCGGTCACCATGCGACAAAGTGCCATATATATGGTTACAACATAGCAGAGTGCTTCTGCTGCTAGACACGTGGTCTATCGTGTCTTACTACACAGTGGTATGCTGGGATCTATCCTGTAACAACCCTAGTTTTATTAAATAGTAATTAGGAATTGATTGTGCATTCATGAGCATCGTTTCACTAAAATGCATGCAAGAAAATAATCACAAAACCCTACCCTAATCTTCCTCTTCCTCTCAAATACCTTCAAATGGTTTTAAATATTTTGCAAAACCCCATTATATTTGGAGCCCCAAATGGTTATAAAGGGACCATGCAATATTTTGAAATGTTTATAAAAGTTTTATATTTTGAAACTACTCAAAACAGTTTACAAATGAAAATACAAAAGATTAAAGGCAAAACAGAAATTACAAACAGAAAAAGAAAAGCATTTCCAAAGAAAAAAACAGAGCCAGAAACCCTAACAGGCCGTAGCCCAGCAAGCCCATCTCTCTCCTCTCCCTTCCTGCCGCTCGCGTGCGCAGCTCTGCAGCCTAGTGCAGCCCACGCGCAGCCCATCCCCGGCCCAGTACCGGTTCGTCTCTCACCCTGTCGTCTTCCTCCCGGCGCCAAGCTCCTCTATGTCGCTGGCGTCACCGTCGATCTTCCCCGCCGCGATTCCCGCCACCGCCGATCTCCAGCGGATGGATAAGAAGCACCACGACCCTCCCTCTCGTCCTCATCCACTTTCGCTCTCTCTCCCGACCCCTCTAATCTCTTTCCCGCCAGGCAACCGAACCCTAGCCGTCGTCCGCTGCATAGCCCCGCCATCCCAGGCCTCCCTGGTCCCCGTTGAGCTCGCAGGGAGCTCCGCTGTGCCGTACTCTCCCTCTCCACTGAAGCTCGTTTGCTGGGATGCCTTGTACTGGAGGAATCGAGTCGTTCTCTCTCGCCTCCGACGCGCTCTGTCATAGACATTGTCGTTGTCCAAGACCTTCCCCAGCCTCGTCGTCACCTCCGTTGGAATCACAGTGAGCCTGTGGACCCTTCCCCTTCCTCTCTCTCATGCTCTGTAGTGCGCTGCCATCGTAGCTCTCCGTGCGCCGCCGCTGGCCTTCGTCGTACGAGCCACTCCGGCGACCAATAGTTGGCGGCACCGCCACCAATAGGCTCCCCTCGTTACTCTGAGTCGATCCATCGCAATCGCTCTTCCTCGCGAGCCTCCTATCGCCTTCCCCGTCGTCGATCTGAGAGCAGCCGCCGGCGTGACATTGTGCTAACGTCACCGTGACGTCAGCAGGCGCGGTCAGCCCGGTCAAACCCAGCCTGGGTCCCACCCTGTCCACGTGGAGGATAAGTTGGCCTAGGGCCCATCTGTCTGTCTCTGCGGCTAGCTGTTGCCGCGGTGTAAAAAGAATTTCCCATTTTGTTATAATTCCAGAAATTGTTTAAATCTTGTAAATTCAATAACTAATTATTTATAAGTCAGAAAAATGTGTATAATATATCAAAATGTTCAGAAAAATGAGAACTATCTGTTTAAGTTATAATCATGCATTGTTAATCAACTTTCATGACAAGTTTAATTAGAATAACATGAACCCTCTCATATGAATCCGGGGTTTATCCGAATTAGGGTTTTGACCCCTCGGACCCCGATTAAAATGACCAAGCATGTTTAGGGTTTCAATTTCAATAACTTTTAACTTGTAATATCATCATCCTTGATTGAGCATTGCATCGATGCCATGTGATGATTGTTTCCCTTTCTTTCCGGTGTTTGGTTCTTCTTCGGTAGAATACGATATCGGAATCGATATCGAGTCCAAGACTGAGGATCAAGGTTAACACCATCAAAGGTCACCAATGAACAATGCCAACAAGATGAACCCTGGAGAGCTATATCCTTGTGGTTGTCAAACAAGTCAAGCTGATGAATCCGAAGATCTATATTGGGTATCAACAGGCAAAGGAAAGAGAAGCCCCACACATGATATAATCCTATGATTTCAAAGTATTTAAATTCTTGCCATGCGCATATGATTCTAAAGTATTTTATCAATAGATAGAGTAATACTATATGATGCATGTTTCCTTTGAACCTATAATCCCTGATCCACTGCTCCTAGCATAACTAGGGTTTGGCTTTGTGAGCGCTGCTAGAGATAATTTATTTGTTGTGCTTAGCCATGCTTAGTTGTTCTGTTGATTCACTTGGTTGATGGATCCGAGCTTCGAATGAACCTAGTTGGACAGGAGAACGAGATATGACAGGTGATGTGAGGTAAACATGCTAAGGCTTGTATGGGAGGCCACGAGGGTTGTGGTTTTTGCAGTCCCATACTTGCCACCCTTAGGACCTTGGGTTCTTGCCTCTTGAACCAAGATGAGCATACAACCACACGGGGCTTAGGAAACCCCTTGACCCCAACTTGCCTAGTCTGATCCATGAGTCCGTAGTTTGAAGATTTATTCGGCACCCGCATGGAAAAAGGTTTTGGAAAATGGTGCAAGCATATAGGGCGTGGTCGGGTGAAGGATGCTCGGCATTGAATTGGATCCCGGTACACAGAGTCGAGGACCTCCTGGGAGTATGGCCAACTACCGCAGCCGGGAGCGCTTCTGGTGACTCATGGATTAGGAAAAAGTAAGGGAAAGGTTTCGGTCGACCACCCTCTATCAGCACACCAAGGAAGTGTGTCAAGTGACGCTAAGAGTCGGTCGGCGCATTTGGGTAAAGTTGTACACCCCTGCAGGATATTAATCTTTTGGAAAAGCCGTGTCCACGGTTATGGACGACTTGGGAATGGACGTGGGATCATAGAGAAGAATGACCTAATCGTAAAACTTGGCAAACTAATGTGTGCTTATGGATGCTTCCTCTTGGGTACGAGGGGGTGATCCTACATGAGGTCCGATGATGGTTACTTGGTGGATATCAAGAAGATGATCAATACTTTGGAGATGTCGCTCTCTTATCCCTTTTAAAACACTCTGATTAGACGAGCTTCTTTTCCCTCCTGTTTTATAAACAAAGATGGCTTTATGCAAAAAAAACTCCACCAGCCATAAGTCTTGCGGAGTACACCCTGTACTCACCCTTGCTTTGTTGATACTTTTGTAGAAGAGTAAGTGTTACCATAGAAGATGAGTTTGGTACGGCATCAACATCGACGAGTAGCTTGGGGTTCCCGGTCGGCAGCCTGGAATCTATGGAATGGGACATCATCATTATGCTTCAGGCCTCTTAGGCCATTTGTTAAGTTTGCTATACTTAATAGCCTAATTTGCCTTCCGTTCTTTGATGTTTGTGGTCATTGACCTCTGCTTGTAATATTTTGGTTCTTCGCTCAGTTATGAGATTGCTGTAATAATTTTTGTGTCGTAGGGTCACTGATGTGTTACCGATTCTTCACTAGATATTCTCGAGCTCAAGGTTAAGCTTATTTCAGACAAAGGTCTGGGATTTGTTTAGCCCTGGTCCCGGGGGTGTCACAGATCTGTCCCATCAGTATGTCTCTATTCATAGGTTGCTTGCCGAGTAGTAATGTTTCCCGAGGAGGGCGTCCCCAGACACCCGAGAAGGATCTCGGTTGATGTAACACCCTCAGAATCGACCCTATGCAAGTTTTAGCGAAACCCGCCAAACCCGCATAGAAACGATTCAAAGGTGCCCACCAGGCACTTTCGTGCGGGTGGAAAACGAAGTAATAACATTACACAACAGTCCTCGATGGGACCCACAGAACAGATATATATACAACACGACTCCATGAGTCAAGAATACAGATATACGGTACAAAGATCCAAATCACCTTGAGAAGATGGAGCGTCCGACTACGGACAAGATGCAAATGGGGCTAAGAGCCCTGAAGAATAACCAATGGCGTCCATAACCCTGCCCAGGCCAAGCCGGAAGGGTAACCCTACTAACGACGTCGATCTCAAAACCTGCTTAAACAAAAGGGGTGCCGACAAGGGCAAAGGAAAAAGATAGAGCGGTCGATCGAGGCCGACACGGCGAGGCTAGAATTGGCGGTCCTCGCCTACATAGGTATGGTGGACTGGCGGCGACGATGCACTAAACAACCTATAGAGACTCGATATAACCGCTACCTATCGAGAGAGGATAAGAAAGACCTATTCGGAACCAACCTGATGCTACCATCAGACAAACCCATCCTGGGGTTTCCCCCTCGAGACCAAACGAGGAAGTCAACCAAGGAACTCACACAGTTGGCAGTTTTATTTATTTAGTTATCGTTGCAGCAGTTACTAGTCAGGTATAGATAGTCATCCTGATATAATAAAACAGTGGGCACTTTTAGCTAACCAGTCCGTTGTTGTTGCAACACTTACTAGTCAGATACAATTAGCATGAGATATCCCCAAAACCCAGCAGTTGTTGGTACTTTTATTTAGCCATTCCGTTGCAGTGAAGCTGATTACTAGTCATAGCGGTTACAAGTCAAATTATAACAGTAAACTTTAGTTATAGTTGTCTATGATCAAGCACGGTGCTCCAAGTCGTCCATAACCGCGGACACGGCTTCTCGAAAAGATTTAACCCTGCAGGGGTGCACCAAAGTATCCACACGCACTTCGACCCTTTTTGCCAGATCAATTAACATACACCCATCGGTATGTCGGCGGGGCCTAAGTCATGACGTTTCCCAGACCCAAAGCAAGCACGGGGGGCCACCCCACTAAGTCTACCCGCAACGAAGTCGGCCGGTCTCCGAGACGGACTCAGGGTTTGCGCCAGTGGCTGTAAACGACGGGGAACCCAAAACTGGGCTTGTCGATACCGCGAAAACACTCCGCTTTCCTAAACAGTACAGGTGCTATCCATCGCACAATTTAAATAAAGCAGTAAATCATGGCATAAGTACAGGATAGTAATAAATCCCCAAACTACTTGTGGCCCCCAGTACAGTACTTTGAAATCAGGTACTAAATCGAAGGGGTGCCCATACATCCCACATGTGGTTAGCGCGCTCGATCTCGGAACAGGTGTCAAGAACTCGGGGTCCTACGGGACACCAGTGAGCGGTCGGAAACCAAATATTATCTATCACCCACCGGTGCCTCTGCATTTACCTACTTCAATTTTAGTTATTAAACAATAATTGAATTAAACGATAATTAAAGCCATGATCATCTCCAACATTTAACATACGGCAATACTCCAACAACTGTGGTACTCGACGACACGCAACAGCACTCGAGCAGGCGACTACGACGCGCAAGTCCAACTATCTACCAAACAACAGGTAATAGGATGTGTCCAAGGCAATATAAGGCTGCAAGGGATATCACGGGTACGAAAACTAGAGCATCGCAACACAGATAGCAATAGATCAACAGGAGGGAATAAATACTATAAAAGTAAGATAGGTAGAAAGGGGGAGATGCTCGCCTGAAAACATTGTCGAAGGTACAACCGAAGATCGGGTCGACACTCGCATCAACTCAACGGCCTTATCCGCGAAGAACCAAAACACTAGAAGAAACACCGGATGCACTATTTAATACTACGGCAAAAGATCGGGCATGATGCATGTATGATGCATGGCATGGCAAGGTGCGATGCAATTAGGCAATATTAAGCGGAACCGGGGGTCCCGGCAATTAATTGATTGGTTCATGTTGTTTAGATACCCCGCAATTTATATGTTGTCTTAACAAGGCAAAAGATAGCACCGGTTCGCTACACAAATTTAAATAAGGCCAATATAAGACTAGATTTGCCCGCATATGGGCCCCATATTTAATTATGAGGTGAATCGGCATAATGCCCCCAAACCACATGACAATATGTATGCAAGCATGGAAATTTAATTATGCAACAATTAATATAGATGGCATTTATAAAAATAGGGGCTCGGAAAAGGTTCACACATTAGGGTTCGGCGATCTTGGTTCCGGGGGGTTTGGGGTCGGGTCTCAGGGTTCAGGGTTCGACGGGATCGGGCTTCGAAGGTCGGATACAAGGTGAAGAGCTTGGCGTTCCGGGAAGAAGGACTTGGTGTGGCGTCGGGGGCGCATCGGACTCGCCCTGGTCGGTGTCGATCTTGTCGGGCCCGCGTATCAGGTCGGTCTTGGCGTCCGGGGTTTCGGCATCTTCGGATACCGGGTCGAAGAGCTTGGGGTTCCATGAGGTAGGCCTTGATGTTCCGGCTTTGGTGTCCATGAAGGAGATCTCGAGGTATCACGGTTCCGTTGTCGACGGCGAACTTGAATTAGGCATCGACCTTCTGCGGATCTTCGGGTTCTCGTCTCGGTCGGTCTCGGTCTCTCGAAGGACTTCGGCAGGTGGCAGCAAATGAAAAACGATGCCGACAGGAAACCACAGGAGCATGGTGTAGCAGGTGGGCACGATCGATGCCGACGGGGATACGCACACGGGCCAAAGGCGGCTCGCGCAGACAGGCAGCGGTCGATGGAGAGGGTTCTCGGGGGTGCATGCGCTTGTGCTGCGGCGGACGCGAGGTCACCGGATCGCTGGGTGGTGCGAACGGGCACCGGGTGAGCGCGGTTTCGACCGGCAGAATAACGGCAAAGACCCAAGGCGGAAGGCATGTTGGAGGCAGAGAGCTTTGTAGCAGAGCTTGGAGGCGGGGGAAGGGGACGAGGGTGATGGCGGCCGGGGCGACATGCGGCGGAGGAGGAGGACGGCCGGAGAGGGGGCCGCGGGCCGCGGCCGGAGTGAGGCGGGCGCTGCGTGCGACGGCGGACGGGAGGCCGGCGGAGGCGGACGGAGGTGAGGGCGAGGAGATGCCAAGGAAGAGGTGAGGCCGGCGAGCGCTGGAGGAGGGCGGGAGGCGCGGCCGGTGGTCGCTGGCGAGGGGGGGGCGGTGCTCCCACGCATGGTGGAGGCGGCGCAGACGAGGCCGTGGCCGAGCGGCGGAGGCGCACTCGCGGGGACGGCGAGCCGGAGGGGGTGGCGGTCGGATGCGCGATGAGGCAGAGGGGGGAGCGGCGGCGGTTTCTGGGGAGAGAGAGAGGAAGGGGAGGGCGGAGGCGGAGGCGGTGAGCGCTGAGGCCGGCGGCGAGGAGGGCCAGAGGAGGGAGAAGGAGGTGGGGCGAGCGCGGTAGGTGAGAGGGAGGCGCTCGGGATGGTAACGAAGGAAGGGAGCAGGGTGGGACCCGCGAGGCAGGGAGAGAAGGGGGTGGGGATGGATGGCAGGTGTGGGTCGTGGGTGGTGGGGCCAGAGGGGAGCGGGGCCCGCGGCCGGGTGAGAGAGGGAGAGGTGGGTGCGGTGTGTGTGGGTGTGGCAGGGGTGAGTGGGGAGTGGGGGTGAGAGAGGAGGTGGCCAGGTGGCGGGCTGGGATTGGATGGGGGGAAAGGGGGAGATGAGGTGGCGACATGTGATTGGAGGGGGTGAGGTGGCTGGAAGGGTGGGTAGACTAGGACTAGGTAGGAAAAGGGTTTAGGTGGACCGATTTGAACTGGGGGTGGCCGACTGGGTCGGATCGGCCCGGTTTGGCTGCCCCCTAAAAATAATAAACATTTTATTTATTTAAAACGGGACTTTTGAAAACCGGGGTATACAAAACGAAATAAACCGGAGACCCAGGTTTGAGTTGAATTAAAGACGGGGTATTTAGAAAACAAAAATAGGTTTTTCCGAAAATAGTTTTATGCGAACAAATGCAAGATGATGACGATGCTCAAATGCAATGTGGCATGATGACATGAGCATGCGTTCATGATGATGCAATGCACGAAAACAACGCGATTTTCTAATAGTGGTTTTTGCGGGATGCCATAGTTGAGAATGTCCCTGTGGTCCTTTTCTTTAGAGTCACGGTCCACCTGTTGGATCCGGGGTGTCCGTGGTTCCACGGAGATGACATACATGGGTTATCTATATATAAATTCAAACTAGGTGTTGTTAGATGAATGCAACTAGGTGTTCCTATACATGCAGATAAATACATGTAGGTCAATGCAAGAAGGTGTTCTTATACTGACATATAAGTGCATTACTTGTTTGTTTTTATTTTGACTGTGTATTACTTGTTATTATAATGCAGACAAATGCAATAGATGCGATTTTCTTCTTTATTATGCCAAAAGGGGTCCTGAAAATATGTGATTTCTTTCGGGCTCGCATGCTTTGAAGAAACAAATATGGATAAATATCATCTAGTTAAGCGGTCAGATGTTTTCCAACAAAGAGGTCAAGGAGGCTTTGGGGTGACAAATTTGCATCTCAAGAATGTTAAACTTTTGTGTAAATGTGTTTGGAATTTGGAGGTGGAGAATTAAATGGACTTTGGCAACCGCCGACAAGAACAAATGACCTGAAAAGGGTATTTTTTGCTCAATGCAAACCAAGCCCTGCCCATTCTCACTTATGGTTTGGACTAGTTGCTATCAAATATATCTTTTGTACTAGTTGTTAAGTGTCCTTGGCGATGTTGGGTGGGTGGGAGGGGGAGACAGTTGGATTGGGAACAGCCCCTCTGTCAAAGTTTTCGGCATGCATGTAATATATGATCTAGTCATAATGTTAAAGTTAACACTATTTTACTAGGGACTTTGATTTCCTGAAATTTAGAAGGTTTCTTAGGGAAGAAACCAAAGATATGGGTTGAAAATGTTAGATGTTTGTATCCTAGTACAACTACTTGATGAACCAAATAGAGTTACTTGACTTTTAACTAAATGTGGGTGTTTTTAGTCAAATTTCGATATACCTTTTCTTGGTAGCTATAAAAATGCAGATTTTCCTTATAGACTCATATGGATCCTCAAGCTACATTTGAAGATCAAAGGACGTGCTCGTCCTCTTCCCTAAGATGGTGATGTACCACCTCCTCGGTGGCCGGCTCTCTCTGCACCGCCCGTGGCCCACACGATGGCCACCATAGAAGCTCCGGGTCAATGGTGGGACCCGGATTCCTCACCAACTTGCATGCTCTGGATGAAGGTAGCACCTCCAAGTGCCAGCCCAGCGGATCCCAGTCCCGGACATTACTCATCCCTATGAGAACGAAAACGAATTCCTATGAGATCAAATTCCTATATAAGAACAAATTCCTATTTTTGCTCATTACCCCATATAATTGGTAAAATAGTCTCGCCAAAGCCGAAAGGAGAGAAATACTTTCCTATATGGCAACATTAAAACACAAGAAAAGGAGCCAAGGTCTCGACAACAACAACTCCTTTCGGACCACCAAACCTTCAGCTGTTCACATGAAGGTTTAGTGGCTCGAGAGGAGTGGTTTCCGACCCTGATCTCATTTCCTTGTGTTTATCTACGGCCATGCTATACTTTGGGGCTACATAGTTTATCATTTCATTGTATCTCCAAAGGTGAAAAGAAAGAAACCATTCCATGATTCATATAACAATGTCGCTCATGCTATACGAATAGTGAAGTAATATCTTTCCTTTCGACTTTTGGGCTACAATGAGATATTTGAAACTACATAGTTCACCATTTCATTTGATTCACGCTATCTAATATCTTCGTATGACCAAAGATGAAAGCATAGAAATACTTCCACGATTCATATAGCATGGGCATGATATGTCAGTGGTAAGCCAAAGAAAGGATTCGGTCTCCACGACAACAACTCATTTTGAGTTTGGTGTGTCGAAAGGAGTCATTGTTGTGGACCTAGAATCCTTTTCTTGACTTACCACTGGACATATCATGTCTATGCTATATGAATCTAGAAAATATTTGTCATTTTCGACTTTGGGGCTACGATATGAGATATTTGAACTAAATGAAACAAAACAGTCATCCGGCTAAACCATGACCCTATAATGAGATAGTTGAACTATGTAGGACCGACTGAACTCAAAGCAGTGCGAACTATATAGTACCAATTAACAATTGCAGAAAACAAACCTAGAAGCCTTGTTCCCTGCACTTGTACCCATCAGCCACGGCACCGTCGGCCATGTCTTTAGATATGGCGCTCGCGTCTGCGTCCATGGCCTCCCCTACAAGTTTTTTAGCGAGAACAATGGTCCAAATTACAAGTTTTTTAATATTATCAATGGTTATGTACAAATGGTACAATGGTTTGAAAGAAAAAGGAGCAGAATCTTAAGTTTGATTAGGCATTTCCTTGAATTGAGAGACACGTTGGTGTCTATCTCTATGATCAACCAAGGCTAGATATTCAAGGTTTTAGAAGTTCAAGGTTTTTGTAGCTACTTTCCAAAAACTAACGTTGAGTAAAACTAAATAGTCAGTCAGTCCAAGAAGCTCAAACAACTTTGCATACAACTTCTGTAGCAAGGAAATCAATGCTTTATGATATGACATGAAGGTTAATTGTTACTAGCAGATACCATCAGTTGACAAAACCACCGAATGACCAAAGCCACTAGCAAGTAGCAACCATGTGAATGAAACATTGTAGAAAAACTTTCTGACATTTCACTAGATAAAATGAGAAATAAAGACTTAAATAATAGCTTGAATGGTGAGAGCCTAAATTAATATAAAAAAATCAAGTGGATCACCATATATGTCCTACAAACCCTAAGAAAATAATCGTGCATAGAGTTTAGATTCCACGGACGAGGGAGGGGGCACTGGATCCATTAGTGAGATTCAAAAGGACACCATAGTCTGCCTCCCCAACACAAAGCCTACAGATCGAGCGAGTTCCGGTCGCTGAAGACGGGGAAAACGGTGTGGGGACGAGGATGGTGTACCTGCATATGGGGGAGGTGGTCATCAACGAGGTGGCGGCATGGTGCTCTTTCTGCAAGACGGGTGCAGGACTGGCTGTCTCCTCCCTCCTAGGTCGCGGGATGGCGACGATGACGATGAGGGGGGCACGAGACGGCCGACAATGGCGTGGGGGGCACAAGACGGCCGGCGATGACGAGGGGGATGCGATGCGGGTCTCGCCAGAGAGCTGGCGAGATAGAATAGGGGATTTTTGATTGGTTCGTCGCGATGGGCTAGTTGAGACAGGTTGGACCCGCGGCCTGCTTACCCCTGGCGCCTGCGGACTACATTCGTCGGGGATAACCCTTTTTTGGCCCGGGTGGCCCATCCACCGCACCATATCCCCGGCGACCAGGACCCTATTCGCCAGTGGTAAAGACCGACCCATCAGGGGGCACGTAGACCACCACAGCTTATGCGTGCGTGAGTCATGTTTGCCGGTGGTATATGGGCTAGCCCCGGTGAACCTAGTATACATTTCCGGCGGTAACGCGAGAAAGACCTGGAAGGCCTTACCGCTGGTGACCTCGGGCCCACTTCGCCGGCGGTAAGGAATCCGTCTATAAGGTTTTCTCTACTAGTGTACCCTGTTCAATAAGTGGAACACATTATCCATCCGCTCTTCGGTTCGAAAGTAAGGGTAGGAGAAGGGACCCTAGTGCAATTCCCCTACCCCACGAGGAATCCTCTCTCTCTACCTCCCCGAGATAAATATGTTTATCAATTGAGAAATATATTTATCCCGATAAGGGGGAAGGGATTCAAGCAATCCCCCCAAAAGAACCATATTTTGCAAACAACATAGAGGAAGAATGAAAGGAAAATCCTGTCAAGGCCATCATATTTGTTTTGGTAGATATGCTCTTCAAGCACTTGAACCTGCTTGGATCATAGCGAGATAGATAGAAGCAGGACGAAGAGTAATAACACGATATGCATGACGTGATGGAAAAATATGGGTACGTGGAATCCATGTGAGAAAGAGGATAGCCACGTAGATTGTGTTTGATAGGTCAGGTGAACTTAGATATTCCCTCTTGAACCCAGCTGAGAGGCCCTTGTTGTTTGGTATGTCAGTCGGGCATCTCAGCTATGCCCACCTCGTCCTAAAAAGGGCTCTTAGCCGAGCTGAGGAGAGAATCTCAAATCGAGCTTCACAACTCGCCCGACCCTAGTCGATCCCGCAAAACACTATAGCCCACTCGGCCGCCCCCAAACCCCCACCCCCACTCTTTCTCTCCCTGATTTTCCCCTGATTCCTCCCCTATGCGCCCAACCACTATCCGCCCAAACACGCCCTCCTCATCTCCCGACCGCCGACCGCCCTCTTCGTCTCCCGTTAATGCCCCATGGCCAGCTACCACCCACGAGGAGCTCAACAACTTCCTCCCACATCGGACCTCCTCCCGCGCCGACCCTCCTCCTACACTTGACATCTCCTACCGCCGAGGATCTCAACAACCATCGCCGGTGCCGGACTATACCGCCCACGAAGAGCTCAACAACCACTGCCGGCACAGCACGGCCTGCCACCCCTACAAGGAAGCTCAAGTCATGTTGTGGTGGAGATGAGGGACCGATTGCTTTGTTGTTGTTTTGTTTAGGGTTTTTTGTGTAAGAATTGGACCACTATGCTATTTCTTAGCTTTTGGGTCAATTTCAATCCATACGGGCTACCAAACAAAGTACTAGTCTAGCTTCTCTCAACGCACATGACCTAACAAACACACCACCAAATTTGAGGCCAACTTGCCTGAGATCAGATATCTAAGTGGAAGAATGACTTCAAAGCATTGGCGTATGCAGGGGACGGGCCGTGGCCCACCCAGATTTTTGGAGAAAACAAATTTGATCCGTAATTTTCCTGGACTGAAGCGAGCGAGCAAAACTGAGAAACTTGAGCGACAGGATCACCGGAAGGCGACTCAGTCAGCTATTCCGTCTCCTGACTCCTGGACTGAGGTGAGCGAGCAGGGAAGGTCGGAAGGAGGAGTCTGGAGACCAAGCTCCGGCAGGCAGCAGCGTCCCGCGTCCGCAAAGTCCCCTGGCTAGCCCTCGCCAGCATCGCCCCTCGGCATCTCGCCCCCTGACCGGCCGCCTCTGCCTCAACTTGCCGTCTCTCCCCCTCCTCGACTCGCGCCTCCAGCCGCCACTGTTGCTGCCTTTCGCCCCTCCGTCCGCCTCCCGGTTGATCTGGGCCGCTGCTGCCCGGCTGATTTCGGTAGTTGGCCACTTCCCTATTACTAATGGGTCCCAATCTGGTAGCTGAAGGGCGCTAAACCTATCATATCTCCTACTGCAAACTTCAATTACATGCCACTGGTTCAACAACGTCCACTACAACCACCTTATCGAGGTCCGCTAGTTGGAGGGGTCGGAGGGATGATGCCATTTCAGCATGTGGCTGGAGGGCCGCTGCCGAAAAATTAGTTTGTGGTTGGAGTGGGTGCGTCCGCTTCACAGGAAGTTCCCAAGAGGAAGAAGAAGAAGAAGAAGCAGGCGCAGGTGCAAGATCAGCAAGATTAGGGGATGGTTCCTTCTCAGGTCCGGGCAGGTGCACAGTTCTTGCAGCAGCCGTCGGTGCAGTATGCTCAACCATAGATGCAGGCTCAAGGGGCTTTTGGTGCGCCTTTTTCGGCTCAGGGTCAGCAGTTGCAATACCAGTATGAGGTGCAGGGTCCGCAGTTACATGTTCAGGGTTCTCCGACGCCTTTTGCCACTACACCTTAGCCACTGGTTGTCGCGCCGCAGGTTTTGTCTGCTGCTGGGGGTAATAAGAATAGCAAGTTTGTTCGCTGCTGGAAGTGTGCGGTCAATACACATGCGACTAAGGATTGTAAGGCAATTCATTACTGTTATATCTGTGATATCTCTGCCCACCCTACCTTGCGTTGTCTTGTGCTGAAGCAGCCACGCCTCACTCCTTATATGGATGGTATCGGAGGAGAGCACACCCTATTTACTCATATCCCATATGTGGTGGCTCGTGATCACTTGTCGCACAGTCAGACTCCGATAGCTCTGGTGCGAGTTTCGGGACAGACTGTATCTGCGGATGTCATCCAACGACAGATTGCTAGGAGGTGTCCGGTGCAGGTTCAGTGGAAGTGGGAGGCATTGCCATATGGTGAATATGCTTTCTTAATGAGCTTCCCGTATTTTGAGGACTTGGACAGGGTTGATGGGATCCATATGCCAGTTCCGCTTTGTACCTCCCAGCTTACTCTTTCTGTTTATAGGACAGAGGAAGTTGACGAGGTTTGATCTCATCAATGCCCATTGTTATGGACTTGGGTTTTGGAGAAGATGGGGATGCTAGAGATCGTGGAACGGTTAGCAAACAAGCAACACGGGGACACAAGGTTTACCCAGGTTCAGGCCCCCGGAGGGAAAACCCTAATCCTGCTTATGCTTCTTGATTACGGAACCGAAGGTTCTGAGGGTCTTGAGATGCAATCTGGCGTGGAGGTGTGTATGCGAAGGTATGAGGAGAAGATCTAGGTCGTGCCCTCCTAGCCTTTATATAGACTCAGGAAGGTCCCGGGCATAGACCTAGTCGGTTAGAGGTTCTAGGGTTTTACCCCTTTGAATTTCCTATCTACTCTAGTCTTGCTCTCCAAGGATCCAAGAGCGTCATGGGCCTTGGCCACCCGAAAATCTTCATGGGCCGGCGTATAGTTGCCGTGGGCCTTCCTTGGGATGGACCAGGTATGCTGAGATCATGTACCCGTGGGGTATAACCATGTCAGTAGCCCCCGAGTGTTCAGTCGAATCGTAGATTCGGCTGAGGACTCTGCAATCTTTCAATAGTTCATGTGTAGGGATTGTTGATGCGTGTGCCTGAATCACCCGACGGATCAGGGTCAGTTAACTGTCTTAGGACGAAACAACACGATCTTCTTCAGGTTCAAATCCCTCAATTCGAACCTAGAACATATGCTGGCGTAATTCGACTCAGGCCGCGGAGGACTTACAGGAGTGGAATTCCAGTGAATTTAACTGATGTACCCAACGTGTCCGTCGGGATTTTTCATCGCACCTGTTAGCACGGGTTTTTACTAGCAGAGCGCAGTCGTGTACGTTGTCAGGCCATCAGATGGTATCTGTAGTTATTATCTTTGTGTCGCAGACACAACATCCGAATGTTTATCACCGCGGAGGTGTTTCGGGTGGCCAAGGAGGATGTTTCTCACTTAGCGTTTAATTGGGGCAGAGTTGCCGAAAAGTTTTGCATGTTGATCCGAAGGATCGCAGTCGAAGAATTCATAGGGTGTGCAATCAGCGCTCCCTATGGGAGTAGCCCCCGAGTGTTTGTTCGAGTCGTAGACTCGAGCTGAGACTTTTATTCAGCCGTTGTTCCGCTTCAGGTCCGTAGGACATAAAAAATTTCGGATGATTAAATCCGTCCTCCCTATGGGAGTAGCCCCTGAGTCCATAGTGGAGTCGTAGACTCGACGAGGGACTCGAAGTAACAGTTCGCTTCTATTCATCTTTCGGGTGCGCGGCCAGTGCTCCTGATAGGGGTAGCCCCCGAGTAATTGGTCGAATCATAGATTCGAGTGAGTACTCTTAGCTTTGAAGCCGAAGAAATTGTAGCTGTTGCTAGTGTAGCTTTTGATGACGTCAGTGCTGACGATCGATGACCTCAAGCGTCTGCTGCGCCAGAGATGACTTGACTGGTCAAACATGGGTCCCACTGTCTGACCTTGAATTGACCGGTCATGCGCGGCGTGGAGATAATTACGGCGTCGCCTCGATTTCCGCGCGTAATGGACGTCGTGTTAGCGACGGTTCGTTGTGATGCTGACACGTGTATGGCCAAATCCTGCCGTTGGCGTTAGGTCTTCTTGATGGACGGTTGTCGTGCATCGTCTTCGTCTTTATAATCATTGGGGAAAACTTCAGTTTGTTTTCACCGCATCGATTCTTGCTTTCACTGCTTCCTTGTGTTCTGAGAGCTCTTGCTGCGCGCTGGAATATTCCTTCACATTTCCTTCTTCCATCCGCACTCTACGCCGCATACCGTGATGGGAAGCCAAGAATTAACGTCTGCCGTTGGCACCAGCGCCGCCGGAGGGAAGAAAAGTGTCGCCGCTACCCGTGTCACCAACGGTGGCTGGCGGCGATCGGAGACGCGGGAGAGTGATCTCCGCAGGCTTCGCGAGCGGGGCCTGATCCCGCAGGATAGGGAGGCCGTTAAACTCCCAAGCAATGAGGTAATCCCCCGTCCCCCCATTGGGTATCGGGTTATGTTCCTTGCCTTTGTCTTGCACGGATTTTCCTTCCCAGTCCACGACTTCCTTCGTGGACTACTTTTTCTATACGGTGTCCAATTGCACCATCTTTCCCCCAATTCTCTTCTTCACATTGCTTGTTTTATCACTTTCTGCGAGTGCTGGCTCGGTATTGAGCCGCACTTTGGCCTCTTCCGGAAACTTTATTCCGTGAAGAGGCAATCTGGTTCGGATGGTGTTTATCCCATTGGGGGTTGCATCATCTCCCTCAGGCCCAATCTGCTTTTCTTTTCTTTTTCCATGTTCGAATCATCCGATCTTGGCGGGCGATGGTTTTATATCCGCGACTCCGTAGTACATGGGCAAGATTTGGTCTTGTTCCTTCGACCCCTCCCAGGAGATTGAGCCGAAAAGGTCTTGGAAAAACAAGATCTTGGATGGCGAGGTGGCGGAGATAGAGGCTCTATATCGTCGGGTGGAGGATCTCCAGTTGATTCCGGAGAAGGAAGTGAACAGTGTGGATATCATCCGCACCTTTCTCGAGCGTCGGGTGCAGCCACTCCAGGATAGGGTGCACCCGATGTTCCTTTATGCTGGCCGGCATGATCCGACGAGGGTTTCGGCTGAGAAAATCTCCCAGGGAGATCTTGACAGGGCCCTTCGCTTACTGCTGAAGTTCAAGGCCGGAGAGGATATCCCGGGGAAGTCGCTGACTCCTCCGTTTTCTTCTTCGCTTCCTGTTCCACAGGTGTATATCCGTGCGCGTAGCGCTATTTTCCGACTGCATTGTTTTGTGCTTGTTTGCTAACAAATTGTTCTTCTGCTGTGCAGAGCTTCAAAGTGCCGGGTATGTCTCCTCCATTGCCAGAAGTATATCCGGATGCTCCGGATAATGATTTGGTGGATTCCATGTCCGAACTGCCATCGACGCGATCTCCGGCTGAAGATGGAAACGAGTCGAGCGATGACCACACTCGCAAACGATCGCGGAGCTCCAGCGAGTCTTCGGATGCTTCGACTCCTCCGACTCCTAGGAATCCTCTGTGTCTTGAGCGCCATAGTGATGGGCATGGAGGCTCTTCCTCCCCTATTCCTGCTCCTCCTGTGCGGGCTGTAGCGCCGCACCCTCCAGCGAAGCGGAAGAAGGAAGAAAAGAAGGAAGAGAAGAAGGAAGAGAAGAAAGAGGAGAAGAGGGTCCGAAGGACCCCTCCTGTCTTCAACCTTAGCGAGCTTGACTCGTAAGTTTCTTCTGTACTTCGCTTTATTTTCTTTTTACTTTGTTCTTGTACTAATTTTATTCGTGTGCAGGCACTCTTCCAACGACTACTCTAGCGACGGTGCTCGGGAGATGATGGGGGAGTCGAAAGTCGCGTCTCCTCCTCCTCGGACGGTGGCAACTTCTGAGGGTGCTGCTCCGAACCCTCCTCCGCCGGAGGTGCTGGTGGTTGCGCCTCAGAATTTCGCCAGCGGACCTTCGACATCGCCATTGGATCATGTAAGTCTCCTGCCACGGGGGGAACCCCTTCGCGTTTGTAAAAGATTTTTCTTGTTTTGTTCTTCGAGTCTCTGGGGGAGCCCCCGAGCATTTTCGTGTGCGTCTTTTGCTTCTGTTCTTTTTCTGTTGGGCGTAGCCCCCGAGTCCTTTTTCTGACTAGGAGGTTTTCTTCCTGCAGCCTTTTGTACAGTATGCCAAGCGACTGGTGCAGGAGCACCTGGTGCTGGAGGCTAGCCTCAAACAGCTTCAAGGTATTGTTATGCCTTTGATATTTTCTTCTTCGTGTATTCTTGTCTTGTTATCTGACACCTGTATTCTTGTCCCTTCGTGAGATCGATGCTCTCAAAAAGAGCCTTGGTCAAGCGGAGAAGAAGGCCGAGGTCGCCCTTGGTGCGAAGGAGCGCCTCGAGGTGGAGCTGGCTACTGCGGCCGAGGCTAAGGAGCGCCTACAGCAGGAGGCCACGGACCGCGAGGAGCAGCTTTCCACTGTTGCGGCTGCGCGTGAAAGAGAGGTGGCGGGCAAGCTCATGGCTGCTGCCAAGGCTGTTTCGGGTGAGTATCTTCTTTTGCCCCTTTTGTTTTTCTTGTATTTTTCCTGGGTGCTCTCTTCATTCATTTTCTGTATTGTCTCATATGCCGCAGGCATCGAGTTTGACCGCAGTGCTCTGGAGCACGGGAGTGCTCTAGATGATGCTACTGCAGCGGTCGAGGATCGCTGCAGCACCGTCGTCAGCTCACTTGCCAAGGCCAAGGAGGTCCTTGGCCGCTTCTACAAGGAGCTTGTCCCCAAGGGCGCGGCCCTCGATGATGTTGACGCCTTGGCGGAGGCATTGTCGGCTACCGCAGCAGCATAAGCGCAAAGGGCATCGGCGTGTCCGTCGGGCTGGCGATGGCCTTGGTGGCTGGAGCGGAGCTGGACCTTCCCCAGATCACCTCCCGGATGCCGACGACCGTGGATGGGTCCGAGGTAGCCTTCGCTATCTATTCTGCTCGCTGTTGGAGATATGCCCAAGAGGCAATAATAAAGTGGTTATTATCATATCTTCACACTTATGATAAATGTTTACATACCATGCTATAATTGTATTAACCGGAAACATTAATACTTGTGTGATTTGTAAACTAAAATAAGATTCCCTAGTAAAGCCTCTTGTTAAACTAGCTTGTTGGTTAATATATGATCATGGTTTCCTGATCATGAACATAGAGATGTTATTAACAACAGGATCATATCATTAGGAGAATGATGTGATGGACATACTCCTATAGATAAGCATAGCATAAAGATCAAGTCATTTCAATAGTTCAATTGCTATATGCTTTCTGATACATAGTAACCTAATTCCTTCGACCATGAGATCATGCATATCACCTTTACCGGATGGATGCTTTGATGTCCTCAAACACCACACCGTAACTGGGTGGCTATAAAGGTGGCATTGAGTGTTCGGAAAGTATTGGTTGAAACACATGGATCAAGAGTGGGATTTGTCCATCCATATGACGGATAGATATACTCTGGGCCCTCTCTGTGAAATGTCATCCAATTAGCTTGCAAGCATGTGACTGGCTCACAAGGTATCACATATCACGGAACGAGAAAAGAGTACTTATCGGTGAGGTTGAACTAGGTATGCGAGATACCGACGATCATAACCTCGGATAAGTAAACTATCGTGAGACAAAGGGAAATTGGTATCGTATGTAAGTGGTTCATTCGATCGCAAAGAAATCGTAGAAATATGTGGGAGCCATATGAATTTCCGATTCCTCTATTGGTTATTGTTAGAAGTGTCTCGATCATGTCGCATAATTCACGAACCGTAGGGAGACACACTTAAGGATTCGACGTTGTTTTGAGTAGTTATGGTATTATGAGAAAGATACCGAATGTTGTTCGGAGTCTCGGATGGGATCCGGGATATCACGAGGTGATCCGGAATGGTCCGAAGAATAAGATTCATATAAGGAAAGTCCGTTTGAGTTCGGGAATGATTAGTGTTTTCATCGGGAATGTTCTAGAAGGTTCGGATTGTCCGGCACTCCGGGGAAGGGTACATGAATGTGTCATTGAATGATTGCATCATGTACTAAGTGTTCTTGCTGTTCCAAAATGAGAAGTCAAACTGCCAGTTTGAAAGTCAAGCAGCTAAAAGCGAGCTGTGGAAAGCAGAAGCGTGGGAAGCAGAAACCTGTGAAACAAGCAAGAGGAGGTTGAAACCAACTTGGAGGAGGAGTCCTCTCCTCTCAAGCGGCCCACCTAGGCCGAGTTGGGGAGGACTCCTCCCTCCCTGGCCTTGCCCCTCCACCTATAAAAAGGAGGCGGGGCCTCCTCTAGACACACAAGTTCCTATCCTCTAATCTCCGGTTTAGAGCCGTTTTGGTTTAGAGCTTCTAATTGCTTTAGCCAGCGGTTTAGAGCCTTCTAATTGGTGTGTCTAATCCTAGACCACTAATAGCTCTCTCATACTCCACCATACTCGCTCCGGCTTAAGGAAGCCTGCGGGATCTCCCTCTACTTAGGTACCACGTTGTCTTGCGGAATCACGAGGAGAGTGCTACAACCTCCCATTTTCTTTGGAACAAGGGAGAGGAAGGTCTTCGTCGAGCGAGCGTGTGACCGACTGCGAGCTGCGGAGCAGCGCGGAAGGATCGTCTCTGCGATCTTGAGATCGGAAAAATACGACTACATCACCCACGAGAATCTGCTCGTTAACGCTTTGGAATCTTCGAGGGTAAGTTATTCCATCGACTCGTTGCTACAATCTAGTAGATAGATCTTGGCTTGTTTGTTTGTATGCGATAGAAAATTTTTGTTTTCCATGCTACGAACCCCTCAAGGGTATCGAGCCGTGTCTATATGTAGATCTGTTGCAGAGTAGAACACAATGGTCATTGTGGGCGTTGATGCTTTTATTTTCGATTGCTTCTTGTGTACTCTGCATCTTGCGGTATGTTGGGATGAAGCGGCCGGGCTAACCTTACATGACATCGTTCATGAGACTTGCTCCACTTGACATGCAACTTGTATTGCATAAGTGGCTTTCTTGGTGCTGTTTCTCCTAGCATAGTTAAGATTCAATTTACAGGGTGATTGACAATACTAGTATCAATGTTGTGGTTCTTGTTCGTAAGTTAGAGCGACACTTATTGAAAGCCCCAAACCACGTAAAACATGCAAAGAAAATTAGAGGCATCTAACTTTGTTTTGCGGGGTGTCTTGTGATGTGATATGGCCATGATTGTGATTATATATGATGTATGCAATGTTCCTTATTGTAAGTTGGCAACGGCGAAATATATGGTTGTCTTTAAATTCTGTTAAGACCACGTGTCTATTCAAAGTAGTTGTAATAGTTAAAGCGGTGGGCGACAACCATGGAGAAGCATCATTGACCTTGATGCAATGTCGGTGATGATGGAGATCATGTTCGTGCTAGAAGATGGAGATCGGAAGCACAAAGAAGAAAGGCCATATCATATCACATATTATGAATTGCATGTGATGTTAATCCTTTATGCATCTTGTATTGCTTAGTAGACGGTAGCATTATAAGATGATCCCTCATGCACATGAATTTCAAGTCATAAAGTGTTCACCCTTAGTTAGCACCGTTGCTAAAGCTTGTTGTTTCAAGCACCGTGATGATCGGGTGTGTTAGATTCTACAAGTGTATACAACGTGAGCAAGCTAGATTTTCTCATGCGAAACTAAGGTTTGATCTTGACGAGCCTAGCATGTACGGACATGGCCTCGGGAACACGGATTACGAAAGGTAGAGCATGAGTCATATAGTAGATATGATGAACATGTTGATTGTTCGCCATTGAAGCTATATCAACTCTCGTGATGATCGGTTTTGATGTGGTGGATTTGGTTCGTGTGATCACTAAAACAATGTGAGGGATGTTGTTTTGAGTGGGAGTTCACCTAGATTAATTTAATTATTAATTAGAACTCAATTTATCATAAACTAAATCAAAGTGAATTTGCATAGTTGTTATAGTCATTGGCATCCGTTTACCACCTTGCGCTTAGTTATAATTGAGATGATAGAACTATAGAATTCTGGTTAGTTACTTCTGAACTGGTATCATATTGTTTTGAAGTGTTAATCTAAAGTTTAAAAGTCCTATTGCAAACTTTCAAGAAGTTCAGTTACTCCATGAAGTTTAATAATTAGTATTAAATCAAGAGTAAAAATTCCAAGTGTTAGTATATAAGTATCATGTTTGTCTCCATGATTCTTGATATTCAAAGGATTCTCTTAATATCAAGGTTATCTAGGATCTGAAAGAGTTGTTTCAGAAACCATGATGTGTGGAAGATATTGTGATATCTAAAACGAAGTATTGGTTACAACATGATAGAGTATAATATGGCAAAAGTCATGTTCTCATATTTGATGAGAATTTGCAAAAGGTTGGAGACACTAGTTGTCCTAATCCTCCAAAAGGTTTTGGAGAGCAACATTATACTTGCGATTCACCGTTACAAGCTAAAAGTAGCTTGATCATGGATAAATCCATGATGAGGGTGAATATTTGATGTAGGTAAGATCTTTACTACACCAAGAGATTACTAAAGAAAGGAATTTGAAAGAACACCAAACATTTGATGATAGGTGATCTACTTCAAAGTGCAAGTTCAAAGACATTGGTATTTAATTATACATGCTTTGGATTATGTGTCATATGTATGACTCCACTATTGATGTTGATAGATTCTTTCAAACAGAAAAGGAAATACAGAAAGAGAATCTTATAAATATATGGCAGAAAAGAAAAGACTAGAATTGTTCAGCTTAAGTATATAGATGATATACATTTTATGGCTATATTCTTTGCTTATTAAACAATGTGGTTCTCAAGTATTTGATACTGAATTTGTTGGTGTGAATCGTCATACGAAACAACACAATTCATGAACTACAATGGCCTAAGTAACTAGCAAAAGAATATGTGATGATGTTCATCGAGAACAAATAAAGGGTTATTGTGTTGCTCGTTAAACATCAAAGCTTGCCTTCAAGATTTGTTTTATTAGGTATTATGAGAACAAAAGGGTTGTTCAAATAAATTGCCGTAACCCATAAAAGATGGATGATTCACAAATCTCGTTGGAAAAATCACATCCATAAAACTAGTGCTAAAAATGTCGAAAGACAAATTGATTAAAAGATCGCTTAGGAAGTGACATCACCGTTTAAATTATATTGGAAAGAAAACATGAAGAAACTCCATATGGATGGAATTTTGGAGTCTATTTGATTTTGATCAAATGACGCTTGTGAAACTTTCCTAGAGATAATTAAAACTTCGTTCATAGGCCAAAAGGGAACGAATGACTAGCTTATTGGAACTTGTACATATTGTTGTACGAAATCCATTATGTGTAGTCAAGAGCGGTGGATTCAACTTCATATGCCTTCTCCGAAAATTTGAGTGAATATATGAATATTTACTTAATAAGGATGAAGTGTGAAATATTTGAAAAAATTCAAAGACTTTCGAGATGAAGTGCAAAATCATTGTAACAAGAATATAAATAGTTTATGATAAGATCATAAAGGAAGATATTTGAGTTAAAAGTTTAGCATAAATACCTAAGATTTCAGGAATCGTTCCGTGGATTTGCATTTTCCCGAAACACCATAAGAGTATGGAGCGTTCGAGATATGTAATTAAACCTTGTTTGACATGGTAAGATCGAAGGTGTAATTCATAAAACTGCCATTGTATTTTAAAGATTAAAAGCTTTAGAGATTACCGTTTTTCCACTGAAAAGAGCTTCATCATAATCCGTTGAAATGACACCATATAAAGTTATGGTTTGGGATAAAACCCAAGTTGTCCTTTCTCAAACATTGGTATGCTATGCATAAGAAAGATGTTTGCAACCAAAGTAGGATGAACCTGTCTTTGTATGTTATTTCGAATAACTGTTAAGTAATCCTCCATAACATCGGAAACAAAAGTGTTTGTCACTTAAAACGTCAAGTTTCTTTGAGAAGGAATTTTTCGTGAAAAGTTAAGTGGGAGGACAATAGAACTTTGATAAGGTTAAAAGAACCTTAGCTGTATGTGCAGAGTTGCAGTCTTGAAAAGTGTTAGGAGGCATCAACAAAGCTCATGGCTCACGTACCTCAAAGGTTGTGGTCACAGAGATCCAAGTTCCTATTGAAACAAGTAGGTCGGATGAACAATCAAATACCAAGATTTGAGGGTTGAATCATTATTTGAGAATAATGAACCGACTACATGCAAATAAGCGATGATGGGCCCTGACTCCGTCAAATGGCTTGAAGCCATAAAATCCGTGATAGTTCCATACACGAGAAATCAAGTTTTGAACTTGAAGGACCCTCGAGAAAGGTGTAAGACCTTACAGTTGTGTTTGGATCTATAAATAAATAGACATGGATGTTGCACATCTATGAAATAGTCGACATGTTGGGAAAGAGTTCACAACAATGTTAAAAGGTTGACTATGACAATATCTGATCTTTCATAGTGATATTTAGTCTAGACGGATTAATATAGCAACCACGACATATAATTTTGTTATGTGTTGGATAAACAAAACAAGTTCTTCTAATAGAAGGGTTACCTAGGACGTGTGCATGACACGGTGCTAAGGGTTTTGTTAATTCAAAGGATGCTAAATGCATATGCAAACTTGAATGGTTGAAGTGAGTGTTGCGGAGTTGGAATCTTCACTGTGATGAAACTTTTAAAGGAGTTTAAAAGTTCATTAGAGACGATGAAGATGCTTGCATTTGCAAGAAATTAAGTGGGAGCGCTAAGACATGTTTCTAATACATTATGTGGAAGACATATTGTTGATTGGAAATAATGTATCTTTTATTAACACATATTAAGAATTTCATCCCGATGAAAGACTTAGGCAAAACCCAAATATTTGGCATCAATAGATGCTAATATGGTTGTGCCATAAGTACATAGACGAGATATTGAATGAGTTCAATATAGAAACTACAAGAAAGGTTCTTGTCACACAGAAAGTATTGAATGAGTTCAATATTGATGATATATTCAAGTGCATTGACATTTGGTAAGTGAAACAAAGATTCAAGTATAGATTAATACTTGATGTATGAAATCACAAAGAGTGTTTATATCAATCATACTATGATATGTACAAATCCAGATATGTCCTATGCTCTAAATGTTGTGAGTATATACCAGAATGATTCGTAAGATGATCATTGGACAATAGTAAGGATATTCTTATGATCTTTTGGAAGAACTAAGAGTATATTATTTGTAGAAGTGACAAATAGATGGTTAGTTCATTGTAAAAGTACTACATTGATACTAGTTTTGTCACAAAGTGCAAATTAAGTTTATCTCAATCTAAACTAAGGGTGGCACAATATAATGGAAAGAGAGTTCCATAATGGATTTGGATGAGTTCCAAAGTTAAGACATTGTGACAGATACTACAACAAAAGGCTAAGTATATGACTGCTATTATAGACACAAAGAGCATTTGTGTCAAGTAGTTTGTTATCAAACTAGGTGTAGTTCAGAGGATAATACTATGAAGATATATTGTGCGACAATATTATCAACATGTTTTAACCCCAAAGAACTAAAGGTCACACCGAAGACCAAATTTATACAAAGCCATCTCATTAGAGAATGAGTGATGCGTAGAGGCAAAGACATGCAATTACACACGGACACGGAAGTGTCGATCCGGAGATGAGTTGACCACTAGCAATAGTGTACATACAACACCGTAAAGCCATAGGTGTTGAATACACAAAGGTTTGAAACTAGATTATTGACTCTAGTGCAAGTGGGAGACTGTTGGAGATATGCCCAAGAGGCAATAATATAGTGGTTATTATCATATCTTCACACTTATGATAAATGTTTACATACCATGCTATAATTGTATTAGGAAACATTAATACTTGTGTGATTTGTAAACTAAAATAAGAGTCCCTAGTAAAGCCTCTTGTTAAACTAGCTTGTTGGTTAATATATGATCATGGTTTCCTGATCATGAACATAGAGATGTTATTAACAACAGGATCATATCATTAGGAGAATGATGTGATGGACATACTCCTATAGATAAGCATAGCATAAAGATCAAGTCATTTCAATAGTTCAATTGCTATATGCTTTCTGATACATAGTAACCTAATTCCTTCGACCATGAGATCATGCATATCACCTTTACCGGATGGATGCTTTGATGTCATCAAACACCACACCATAACTGGGTGGCTATAAAGGTGGCATTGAGTGTTCGGAAAGTATTGGTTGAAACACATGGATCAAGAGTGGGATTTGTCCATCCATATGACGGATAGATATACTCTGGGCCCTCTTGGTGAAATGTCATACAATTAGCTTGCAAGCATGTGACTGGCTCACAAGGGATCACATATCATGGGAACGAGAAAAGAGTACTTATCGGTAATGAGGTTGAACTAGGTATGCAGAGATACCGACGATCATAACCTCGGATAAGTAAACTATCGTGAGACAAAGGGAAATTGGTATCGTATGTAAGTGGTTCATTCGATCGCAAAGAAATGATAGAAATATGTGGGAGCCATATGAATTTCCAGATTCCTCTATTGGTTATTGTTCGGAGAAGTGTCTCGATCATGTCCGCATAATTCACGAACCGTAGGGAGACACACTTAAGGATTCGACATTGTTTTGAGTAGTTATGGTATTATGAGAAAGAGACCGAATGTTGTTTGGAGTCTCGGATGGGATCCGGGATATCACGAGGTGATCCGGCATGGTCCGAAGAATATGATTCATATAAGGAAAGTCCCGTTTCGGAGTTCGGGAATGATTCCGGTATTTTCATCGGGAATGCTCTAGAAGGTTCCGGATTGTCCGGCACTCCGGGGGGGAAGGGTACATGAATGTGTCATTGAATGATTGCATCATGTACTAAGTGTTCTTTCTATTCCAAAACTGAAAAGTCAAACTGCCAGTTTGAAAGTCAAACGGCTAAAACAGGAAACTGTGGGAAACAGGAAACTGTGGGAAACAAGCAAGAGGAGGTTGAAACCAACTTGGAGGAGGAGTCCCTCTCCTCTCCAAGCCGGCGGCCCACCTAGGCCGAGTTGGGGAGGGACTCCCCTCCCTCCCCTGGCGCGCCAGCCCCTCCACCTATAAAAGGAGGGGCAGGGCCTCCTCCTCTAGACACACAAGTTCCTATCCTCTAATCTCCGGTTTAGAGTCGTTTTGGTTTAGAGCTCCTAATTGCTTTAGCCAGCGGTTTAGAGCCTTCTAATTGGTGTGTCTAATCCCTAGACCACTAATAGCTCTCTGTTATACTCCACCATACTCGCTCCGGCTTAAGGCGGCCTCGGGATCTCCCTCTACTTAGGTACCACGCGTTGTTGCGGAATCACGAGAGTGCTACAACCTCCGCCTGCTTTGGAACAAGGAGAGGAAGGTCTTCGTCAATCGAACGTGTGACCGATTGCGGAAGCGCTGCTTGGAGCATAGCCGGAAGGATCGTCTACGCGATCTTGAGATCGGAAAGAGTACGACTACATCACCCACGAGAATCTGCTCTCGTTAACCGCTTTGGAATCTTTGAGGGTAAGTTATTCCATCGACTCGTTGCTACAATCTAGTAGATAGATCTTGGCTTGTTTGTTTGTATGCGATAGAAAATTTTTGTTTTCCATGCTACGAACCCCTACAAAGCGGTTGCAAGCGATATGGGCCCAAGCTGATTGATCTGCTGGCCGAGTACGCGCTACGGCAGCAGGGGGAAGCCAAAGCGAGGAAATCCGGCTCCAAGGCGACTCAGGGCGCCGCGTCTTAGGCGTTGTAGCTGTAGGATGGTTTGTAATTTTCTTTTGCTGTAATTATGTTGAGGAGACAAAATCCCTATGCCACGTAGTGGCATTTATCCACTTAATGAATTTTGCTGAGTTGTGTTCTTCGCTGTCTGAGTGTTTATGTCCTTTTCTTTTCTACTGCTCTAGGTTCCTTCGGGTGCTGATCCCGTTGACACTCCGCCTGCGGCACGGTTGCGGCCGTCTTTGGATGAATATTCACAACTTGCTTTTCTTCGAGACCATGTTCGTAGTCTTGAGAAGGAGTTGCTTGGGGTGCGTGGTCACGCCGATGTTTGGAAGTCCAAGGCAGATCGCGGTGCAGCCAGAGAGGAGTACTTGATGGTGGAATTGCTTCAACTGTCTGAGCAACTTCAGTGTAAGTTTTTTCGAGCTGCTGCTTATTTCTTCGGATGCGTATGTTGGCCTGGCATCTTACTTTTGTGCGAGTATCGCAGGTGCTAACCTTGCTCCAAGAGAGGAGAAGGAGCGCATTGCTGTTCGGGTCAATTGTTTGACTCAGCAGGATATGGAAAATGGCGGGTTCTTCTGGATGGATCGCGACCGTCGTGGCTCACAGCAGCAGTGCGGATCGCGTTCACCAAGTATCGCGGGTGCTTCGCCAAGTGCAGACTTCGCTCTCGTCGGTTCTACACGTGATGTTTCCCCTGGATGTTGTGCCAACAACCCTGTCCGGTCTTCTGACTAGATTTCGGAGCGTGACCCGTGTCCAAGAATTGGTGAGGCAGCAGCTCGTCGCAGGGGTGAAGGTTGCGTTGTCCCTTGTTAGGCTGCATCGTCCTGATGTAGATCTGTCTGTTGTAGCAGCTGGGCCACCTCTTCGGCCGGATGGTGGCGAGTTGGATATGTGTCCGCATTATGCGGCTATAAGGCAGTATGCCGAGCAGGTCGTAGATTTGTTTGAGCAGCGTGCTCAAGTTATTCTCCAGAATAGGTAGTACCTGTAAAAGAGATAGATGTAAAATTTGTATATTTTGACTGGGCGTGTTGTGCCCTTTGTTATAAAGGTTTGTTTGTTGTTTGAGCACGCAGTGCTTTGTTTGAGTATGTGTCCTTTTCCTTTGCCTGACGTTGTCAGCTACTCAGGTGTACACGGGTGATCCTCGGTCGATGAAATCGTGAGGTGGGGGAGCCCCCGAGTGCGTTTGTAGCATAAAGTAAAGTTACAAATAGCGAACGAAATTTTGGGGCAAGACACTTAGCTTTATTTATATCGTAATGGAGGAAGTACATTGTTCAGCTGAAAAGCCTTATTGAAAGTAAAGGGGTAGGTAGCTAGGGGTAGAATCGTCGCAAGCGTGCGATGTTCCACGGGTTGGAGTATGCGACTCCAGACTCCACGTGTTTGAGGCGATAGGCGCCACCTGGGATAACTTCGGTGATGATGTAGGGCCCTTCCCATGGTGACTCGAATTTCTTCGGTCGCTCTTGCTTGAGTCACAAGACGAGGTCTCCTTCGACGAAGGACCTTGTACGCAGCCGGCGGCTATGGTAGTTGCGGAGACTCTGCTGGTACACCTCGATCATTTCTTTCGTCTCTTGCCTCGTCGAGTGTGTCGGCGTCTTGAGTGCAGTGGATTCGCTTGTAAGCGACGACCCGGGGGGCCTGGTGGCGTACTTCGGCTGGTAGTACGGCTTTGGCTCCATGCATCATGAAGAACGGTGTGTAGCCGGTGGAGCTGTTTGGCGTGGTACGCAAACTCCATAGGACGGATGGCAGCTCCTTCGTCCAGGCTCCGGCCTTTCGTTTGAGTGGGCTCATGAGGCGCTTCTTGATGCCAGCGCCGATTAGGCCGTTGGCCTTTTTGACCTGCCCATTCGTTTGTGGGTGAGCCACTGAGGCGTATGTGATGTTGATCCCGAGGCCTTCGCAGAAGTCTTGGAATTCTTTGGAGATGAAGTTCGATCCATTGTTGGTAATGATGTTGTGCGGTACGCCGAACCTGTAGACAATGGATTCGAAGAACTTGACGGTGCTCTTGCCCTTTTGGTTGGTAACCGGCATGGCTTCGACCCACTTGGTGAATTTATTGACTGCGACCAGGAGGTAAACATGCCCTCCTTCGAGGATTTTGGCAGTTTGCCGATCATGTCGAGGCCCCATTGAGCAAAGGGCCAGGCTAGAGGTATGGGTCTGAGCTCTGACCCGGGTGCGTGCGGTTTGTCGGCGAACCTTTGGCACCCGTTGCATCTTCGGACAATGTCTTTTACGCGCTCATGGCGTTGGCGAGAGAATCCAGCTCGTAGAGCCTTGGCGACAAGGAGCGGTCACTGCGTGATGGCCGCAGATGCCCTCGTGGATGTCTTGGAGGATGGCTTTCCGTCACCGATGGTGACGCACTTTGTAGTAATACACCGTGTCTGCGACTTGCCATTGATGATGGTGAAGGCTTTTGACCGACAAGATATGCGTCGGGCATCCGTCGGGCTGTCTGGCAGTTCTCCGTTTATCAAGAACTGGAGGTATGGTCGCGTCCAAGTTTCTTCGAGTGCCATGACCTGCATCAGGTTGACCATAGCGACCTCTGTGTCCAGTTTCTCGGGTCCTTCGTGTCCTTCGGGAAGCGTAGCCCCCGAGTGTACTGCTTCTTTGGGTGATCCCTTGGGGAATTTCCGCTTGATGGATGGCACGCAGATCTATTCGAGGAACACACCCGGTGGAACTTTTGCGCAGGTGTAGCCGATGTTGGCGAGTCTGTCGGCTTCCTCGTTGCTTTATCTTCCAACGTGCTGAAGCTCGCAGCCGTCGAATTCTCCTTCGAGTGCGTTGTAGAGTGCGCGGTATGCGATCATGTTTTCGACGTGTGCGTCGCTCATCGTTCATCAATGTTGGACGAGGTTGGAGTCACCGTAGATGACCGGTAGCGGTGCACCGAGATCTTTGCCATCCTCATGCCGTGGATGAGGGCTTCGGCCTCATTGTTGGAAGCTCGAATTTCATCCGGAGGGCGTACTTCATCCGTCGCCTGCCTGGAGGTCAGTATGACCCCGGCTCCTGCTCCAGCTTCACGCTTGGAGCTGTCGAAGTGCATCATCCATGACTGCGACATGTCTGGGGTATCTGGCAGCTGCAGCTCCATCCAATGTACAAGGAAGTCCGGGAGGACTTGAGATTTGATTGCGAGTCGCTTGTCGTAGACGATGTCCAGGGGTGATAGCTCGATGCCCCACAGGGCCACGCGTCCTGTGGCCTCTGGGTTATTCAAGATGTTGTTCAGGGGTGCCTCATTGACGACCATCACCTGGTGCTCCTAGAAGTACTGGCTCAGCCGTCGAGCCGTCATGAACACGTCGTAGGCGAGTTTCTGGTAGTGAGGGTACCTCTGCTTTGTTGGCGTCAGTACCTCGCTGAGTTAGTAGATTGGGCGTTGGACCCCGTGGGTCTTGCCTTCTTCGGGTCGTTCAACCACTAGCACGGTGCTGACCACCTGGTGTGTGGCGGCTATGTACAGCAGCAGAGGCTCGCGCTCCTTTGGCGTGACCAGGACGGGCGAGGTGGAGAGTAGCCGTTTGAGGCTTTCGAACGCATCGCCGGCTTCGGGCGTCCACTCGAATTTATATGCCTTGCGTAGTAGCTGGTAGAATGGCAGGGCCTTCTCGCCCATGCGGATGATGAATATGCTCAACGCCGCTATTTGTCATGCGAGCTGCTGCACACCCTTGAGGTTTTTTGGCTTCTTCATCTCCATGATGGCCCTAATTTTCTTTGGTTTCGCCTCGATCCCTCACTGAGAGATGAAGTACCCAAGCAGCTGACCCGATGGGACGCCGAAGGCGCACTTTTCGGGGTTGAGCTTGATCCTGTAGTGATCGAGGTTGTCGAACGTCTCGCGGAGATCGTCGATGAGTGTTCTTGCCTTCCTGGTTTTGATGACTATGTCGTCGACATAGACTTGAACGTTGCGACCGATCTGGTCCTTGAGGCATGCCTACATGCATCGCTGGTATGTGGCACCTGCGTTCTTTAGCCCAAAGGGCATTGTGTTCTAGCAGAACACTCCGAATGATGTGATAAACGCCGTTTTCTCTTGATCTTCGACCTTGAGTCGAATCTGGTTGTAGCCTGAGTAGGCATCAAGGAAGGAGAGTTTCTCACATCCTGCGGTCGAATCGATGATCTGGTCGATCCGAGGAAGAAGGAAGTGGTCCTTTGGGCAGTGCTTGTTCAGCGACGTGAAGTCTACGCAAATCCGTAGGATATCCGTGTCCTTCTTGGGGAACATCACTGTATTTGCGAGCCACTCGCTTTCTTTGATCTCCCTGATGAAGTCTGCGGCAAGTAACCTGTTTATTTCCTTCCCGATGGCTTCGGCCCGTGGCTCGGACAGTCTCCGGATGGACTTCTTGACGGGCTTGGTGTATGGAAAGACGTTGAGTGCGTGCTCGGCGAATTCCCTGGGAAATCCTGGCATGTCCGCAGGACACCAGGCGAAGATTTCCCAGTGCTCATGGAGGAATTCGACGAGCGCGCTTTCCTATGCGGGGCTGAGGTCGTTGGCGATCAGCGCCTTCTTGGAGACATCTATCGGATGGACCTGCACCTTCTTTGTGTTGACGTTGGAGTCGAAGGACATGTCAGGTGCGTTTTGTCGTGCGACTGGGGGTGCCCCATTGTCTGTCACCTCGCGGAGCCTTACGAGTTCCTCCTGCATGCCGAATGATTGGGAGATTCTGTTGAAATCCCTGTCACATTGGTCTGATCGGGTGAAGCTCCCATGGATTGTGATGACGCCCTTCGGCCCTGGCATCTTGAGTAGCAGGTATGCATAGTGTGGGACATCCAAGAACCTTGCGAATGCTATACGCCCAAGGATGGCGTGGTACTGTGATGGCTAATCCACCACTTTGAATTCGAGCCGTTCCAGTCGGAAATTGTCCGGCTTGCCGAAGATGACGTCGAGCCATATTTTGCCCAGGGGGAATATTCCCTTTCCTGGGACAATGCCTTGGAACGTTGTATCTGACTGTTCCAGGATGCACTGCGGGATCCGCATTGCTGCCAGAGTACTTGCGAACATTAGATTGATGCCGGTGCCGCCGTCCATGAAGACGCGACTCATCTCGAAACCTCCGATCTGCGCCTCCAAAGATCGTGGCATGACCGGGCGAGGATCCGCAAGGTGATCCGAACGACTAAATGTGATGCAGGACTCCGATCCGCTGAGGTACTCAGGGATGGCGGGTGGAGTTGCCACGGCCAGGTTGATCTGTTGGGTGATTTTCTTCTGCACCCTATTCGTGGGCGCCCTTCGGATCATCGATTGCTCCTTCGGCGGGGATACCAGTTCAGCTGTTGTTGCGATCGTTGGTTCGGGCCTCCTGGTGGCGGTGGAGGAGCTCCATGCGCTATCTCACCTGGCGCGGTGCGTTCGAATCCAGAAGTGGAGCTTGCCTCATTTGGACCATGCTTTCCGAGTTTCGAACTCGCGGCAGTCCTTGAGCATGTGGCTTGCCTTCTTTTTGCCATCCTGCTTGTCGATGTAGAAGTGGATGGTGCATGGACCCGAAAGTTTTTCGTATGCTGAGGGTCCGTTATCGCGGTCGCGGTGCTGCCACGACTTTGCTGGGCGTCCTCCGTCGCGGAATTTTCCTCCGCGGTATCCTCCACCGTTGCGGTTGGCATCGTTGCAGCGATCGGCGTAGCCGGCCGCGACCATGTCGGGTCCATCGCGATCGTCGTAGACGCGCGATCTTCTCTTGCTATGGCGCTCTCGTCGTCAACCGTAGTCGTCCTCTTCTTCCAATTGTGCTCGGTGAATGGAATATTCGCCGTCAGCCCACCTGTTGGCGATGTCCACGAGGTGGTCGAGTGTTTTGGGCTTGACGCGCCCGAGTTCCTCCTTGAAGTCTTGGCGCTTGACGCCATCCCTGAAGGCGTCGATGGCCCTCTCTTCGGAGATGTGCGCTGCGGATTTCTTTGTGTTGGACCAGCGTAGTATGTACGAGCGAATGGATTCGCCCGTTCGTTGAGTGCAGGCTCGCAACTCTTCGATTGAGGCGGGCCTCTTGCTGGTGCCCTTGAAGTTTCGGATGAAGCAGTAAGCTAGCTCATCCCAACTTCGGATGGACCCTGAAGATAGGCTTGAGCCGATCCGCCGCTCATCCGCACCGCAGCTGAAGGCATTGCATGGCAGTTTCCTTGTTTCCACCGTGCAATTTGACGGACGATAGGTGGTCGTTGAGCCATGCCTTTGGGTCTTGTGTGCCGTCAAACTTCGGAGTATCCGAAGGAAGCTTGAAATTGCGCGGCATCTTTGTTCGCCGAACAGATCTGCTGAAGCATCGGGCTCCGCAGAGTTCTCCTTCGTCTTCGTCCATCTCGGATTCAGACGAGCATGCGCGCTTGGATCGCGCTTTGTCGATTTTGCGCTGTGTGAGCGCGTCTCTGGCATCGTAGTCGCGGTTGCGGTGGCGCGGACTCTTCTTACTTCGAGGAAGGTCATGTTCCTCTTCTTCGGATGAAGGGGTGGGGCTGCGGTCGAACCTGACCGGAGCTTTCTTCTTCAGCTCCGTGGGAGCTTCCTGGTGGAGCGCAACTCTGACGAGTCCGAGTCCGGTAAGTGCGGACTTGTGCATGGCCCTCTTCGGGTCCCCCTTTGGAGGTGGGTGGGCTACGAGGTACGCAGTGGCTGCCATGATCGCAGCCTGCGGTGTTTTCGGGATGACGTTGCCGTCGGCGTCCATCTCCATGAAGGATGTGTGCAGGGTCCAGGTCACCTCACGGCGCTCCTTGGGATCCATGTTCTCCATCCGAGAGCGGTGCTTGTTGCCTCGGTTACCGTTCGAGCTGGAGCCGATGCCCATGGCGGAGAGCGCGGCTCGTCGCGCTAGACTCGAGGTCGCTTGCGCTTGTCAAGCACCTCCCGCATCTTGACCTGCTTCTTGTGCTCCTCGATCGAGCAGGTGGTAGGCCATCAATGATCCCGGAGGAGTCTCGGCAGGACTATGTTGCTCGCCACGGCGTTGCTACTGGCCCATCCTTCTTTGCTAAGGCGGATGACATGGCCGTTGTTTTCCCCTTCGGGTGGGGGACTGGCTTCTTCTATTCCCGCCATTTCGATCTGGCGGGTTAGGTGTCGGGTTGGGCGGCGGGTTGGGTGTTTGCTGATCCCCGTCAGCCTGTATGACTACGGCGCATTGGTAGCACTCGTAGATTGGTCCGCTGCTACCGTAGCTTTCAGATCCGGAACCGTAGGTCCCTTCATCCGATGGCGGATCGCATGATCGGAGTTGCAATTTCTGTCAGAGGAATCATCTGTTGATGATGTTGTGCGTAACGGGTGGGGGTCCATGAAGCGGGCCTGATTGATGGTAGGGCACCCGCGGGAGGCGGAGGGTGCCGCTTTCACTTGGAAGCGAAGCTCCCAACAGGATTTTGAGTCTGCCGCCACGGGCTCAAGTCCTTCATGGTGGCCGTGAGTGGGCGGTGAAGCGCCGAAGAGGAGGTGACTCTCCGTCGCCGCAAAGTTGTAGATCGATCGGGTTGGGACCGTCACGATCGCACAATCAGCGTCCCCGTTTCCCACAGACGGCGCCAATTGACGAGGTTTGATCTCATCAATGCCCATTGTTATGGAGTTGGGTTTTGGAGAAGATGGGGATGCTGGAGATCGTGGAACGGTTAGCAAAAAAGCAACACGGGGACACAAGGTTTACCCAAGTTTAGGCCCTCGGAGGGAAAACCCTACTCTTGCTTGTCTGCTCTTGATTACGGCGGAACCGAAGGTTAGAGGGGTGCGCAGATGCAATCTGGCGTGGAGGTGTGTATGCGAAGGTATGAGGAGAAGATCTAGGTCGTGCCCTCCTAGCCTTTATATAGACCCAGGAAGGTCCTGGGCATAGACCTAGTCGGTTACAGGTTCTAGGGTTTACCCCCTTTGAATTTCCTATCTACTCTAGTCTTGCTCTCCAAGGATCCAAGAGCGTCATGGGCCTTGGCCACCCGAAAATCTTCATGGGCCGGCGTATAGTTGTCGTGGGCCTTCCTTGGGCTGGACCAGGTATGCTGAGATCATGTACCCGTGGGGTATAACCATGTCAGAAGTGCCACATAAGTTTGAGATGCAACAGGTTTGGTTACATGTTGAAGGGGTTCCTCATATTTTTGCGCTCTTTCTTGGAACTGTGGGCTGTTGGAGGTCTTATGGGGAACACTCTAGATGTGGATCTATTCAGCCTGCGGAAGCGGGGGTAGTTCGTATTCTTGTGTAAATGTTTGATACTAAGGTCTTTCTGAAGATGCATGATTCTTTGGGTCACTATATTTTGTCTGAAGTCGTGGTCAAGCATAAGGTCTATGAGTTCCATTTCTGGTTAGAGCCTGAGGGCTATATTCCGGAACCAGAGTTTGTTCCTTACTTGTGGAGGAAAAGGGGTGATGACACGGATGATTATGCCAATGAGAAGCCTATGGAGGATGCTATGGATATTTCTGATACATCTACTGCCACTCAGGTGGCGGGTTCTGGTTCTTCCTCGGCCGCGTCTATGCAGGATACCTCGGTGCCTTCATCTTCTAGTCAGGGGTGCAGAGGGTGTTTATTGTCACTCTTTTTAATGCTAATCCATCTACTCCTCGGGGATGAGAACTTCTGGCTGCACTACCTGTGGGTTCCCCCTTCGTGGAAGGGGTTCTTCTTCAGCGACTCGTGTTTCTCCAGCTCAGTTACAAGAGGCTCTTCACTCTGCTTCTGAGGCTGTTCAGTGGGCTCACTCAGCTTCGCCGGCGAGGTCTAGGATGCATGTTATGGGTAGATCCATTCATGTTGTTTGTTCTCGACTGGTACTTGAGGAGGTCGTTCCTTTGGGCTGCTCGCGGAAGCTGACCCAGGAGGGGTCGGCTGACCGCGTCGTTCGAGATCGGGTCGAGGTCGATGGTCTTGTGGTGCTGACCCAGGAGGGGTTGGCCGACCGCGACGATGTGGATGACCGCATGGCTCTGGTCAGGGAGGACCTGGAGCTGCATCAAGACGGGTGGCCTCCCTTAGAGGGCCATGAGACCTCGTTGGACGACGGGTGTGGCCGGACCCAGGAGGGGTCAGGGTTGCCCTGTCTCCAATGTGGGCTTCTTCTCCTGGTGTTGCTACACCAGTTGTTGCGCTGGGGAGTGGTACTCCCTTCAGGCGGAGCTCGTGCCACAGAGTCGATGCCTCTGGGGCGTCGGCTACTGATGATGATTTCGTGGTTAAGGCCATGCGTCGTAAGGCTGAGAAGAACTTAGAATCGCGCGGTATAATGAGTTCTTCGAAATCATTTTTGTCTTATTCTACTCCTGTTATTTCTTCTAAACTAGCCAATGTCGTCATTAGTTTGGGTAGTTTTGTACAGGATATTCTTTTTAATTCTAATGTTTAGCGACACATGGAGTTTGACCGTCTAACGGTTACTCCTAAGGTCACTATTGTTCCTGATGCTTCACTAACCAGGGAGGAGGAGTTGCATGCCACAGTAGATGGTCAACTCCTTTCTCACTTAGTTGGTGAAGTGTCAGAGGTGGACTTTCATGAGATTGGGCTTGCCTCTACTTCTGGTTGAAAATCAAAGAGCCAGAGGTCACGCAAGCGATCCCGTGTATCAAAATCTCCTATAGTTTCTTAATGAATGGAATGTTTTCAAATAGCAGAGGTCTTCGGTACTTGGCTAAATATTTATTCTTTGCTAATTGTGTGAGAAACCATAAGTTGGATTTTCTGGGTATTTCTGAGACTAGTAGACGATATTTTTCACAAGCCCTACTCAATCGCCTTTCTGGTGGAGTGGACTTTACGTGGATATCATGTACGCCGCGTGGTCGATCTGGGGGGATCCTATTAGGTGTTCGATATCAGACTATGGAAGTTTTAGCTACTTCGGTGGGAGATTTTTTTTATAAAACTCCATATCTGTAACAAGGCTGAAAATTTCACATGGTCTTTAGTCGTCGTTTATGGGGCCGCCCAGGATGTTTATAAAGCTAACTTTTTACACGAGCTAGTGAATCTGTCAAAGGACAATCCATATCCTATACTTATAGGAGGGGATTTTAATTTGCTTAGATTCCCTCATGAGAAAAGTCAGGGCCGGTTCGATAAACATTGGCTTTTTTGTTCAATGCTGATATAGATAGTCTGGACTTAAGAGAGGTTACAATGTTAGGAAGACAATTTACCTAGGCTAATAGTCTTTTGGAGCCAACATACGAAAAACTAGATAGAGTGCTTATGGATACCAACTGGAAACATAAGTTTCCTATGGTAACTGTTCATGCTCTAGAGCGTATTGAGGTTTTGTCGGATCATGCTTCTTTACTTTTATTTTTTGGATCACCACCACGAAAGTCTATGAATGAATTTAAATTTGAACTCGGATGGATAATCCGTGATGGTTTTTATGATATGGTTAAGGCTATTTGGGATAAACTGGTTGGTGGCCAAACGCATATCCTACGATGGAATAACAAAATGCGTGCTTTACGCAAGTTCCTTTGTGGCTGGGCCAGTTACACAGCTAGGATCCTAAAAAACGAAAAATACGACTAACATCTATAATAGATGACTTAGAGGCTTCCGCGGATGTTAGGCCGTTAACTGCACAAAAAATTGAGCTTAAAAGACAATCGAATGTAGAGAAAGCCTGACTTCTACGCGAAGAGGAACTCAAATGGTATCAACGCTCTAAAGCAAAATTCATCCTGGAAGGAGATGTGAATACAAGGTACTTCCATGCTGTCGCCAATGGAAAGCATAAGAAGAAACTTATTTACTCTCTGATCCAGGAAGAAGGTATGATTGAGGGACAGGAGAAAGTCGTATATTACAGCTTATTATAAATCCTTGTTTGTGGCTCCAACGGAAAATTCATTCTATCCGGATGAGTCCCAAATGGCCGATATCCCCCAGGTTTCTGCTGAAGAAAACAGTTTTCTAACTGTCTCATATACCGAGGAAGAGGTTAATAAAGCTGTTTTTCAAATGGAACATAACAAAGCGTCAGGGTCTGATGGTTTCCCAGCGGAATTTTACCAAAATTTCTGGGACATTATCAACGAGGACCTGATGAATTTGTTTGGGTTTTTATAAGTCGGCCAGTTGGATCTCTTTAAACTAAACTTTGGTAATATAATTCTAGTGTCTAAGGTTAACAATACAGAACGTATACAATAGTATCGTCCAATCTGCTTGCTTAATATTAGCTTTAAGATTTTTACTAAAGTTGCAACGATTAGACTAAACTCAATTGCTGACCATGTTGTTAGCCCATCTCAAACTGCTTTCATGCAAGGAAGAAATATCATAGATGGTGTCGTAATACTGCATGAAACAATCCATGAATGGTGTACTATTCAAGATTGACTTTGATAAGGCATACGACAAAGTTAATTGGTCTTTCCTCCAGCAAACACTCCGCATGAAAGGTTTTTCTGCGGAGTGGCGTGCTCTCATTCAGTCGTTTGTGTCTTGGGGTAGTTGTAACTACCTCGGTGAATTACGCTCCTAGATACAAGCCTGGATGAGCGGTAGTGGTTGAAATAGTACGGTGGGGCCCCAAAAGCCACTCACGGGTAGACCTTTCGGCCGTCCCAACCACTACCATCTCAACGGGACCTGTACGGGCGGCGTAATCGGCAGGCGAAGGGATCAAATACATACACAAATGAGTATGTATGCAAGCCACCATACAAGAGTACATCAGAGCCATACCATCTAGAAAGAAATAAAATATACCAACGCCATACGGCAAGATTCAAATGACCTAGATAGATCTAATATTTTAGGATACTTCCTCATACAACACACATCAGAGTATCATGCGGAAGCGGCAAACAAGTCCGAGTACGGATAAGAAGCAAATCGTCATAAGATGCCATAGAAATAAGCACATCCCAACCACAGATCTCACGGATCCCCGTTCCCGGAATCTCTACACCAAACGATCGTTGCCCACATCATCGGCTTCTTCCACCCAGTATCCGTCCTGTGAGGGCACCTGTTCATCTGAACCAATAATTTATCGTGTGAGACCCTAAGGGTACTCAGCAAGTCTTAATGCCTCTAAAGGGGACACAACCTGGGGTGACACAATTGCAGCGAAAGATAAACCCTAGCAGTTCTACAGATAAACGCTAACCATCCGCCTAACCAATGATAGACGGATGTTCGTGAATTTAAAACAGCAGTTATAATAGTAATTCATCAGATCCATCCTCCTCCCTGCTTACCAACAAGGAAGCGGACGAACAACCCCCCATCCGTTGGCAATTTTATTAATCATTCCATGAGTGTTGCACTATTTACTAGTCAAATTACTTAGTCAGATTAAAGCGGTACTTTAGTTATGCTTGTCTATGATCGAGAAACTGTGCTCCAAGTCGTCCATATCCGCGGACACGGCTTTCAGAAAGTTTTACCCGGCCGGGGTGCACCAATAGCAACACACGCTCGATCAACCTCGGAAAAACCAAATCAAAACCCAACGAGGCTTTCACGACTGAACAATCACAGGATTCAGAAATATTTCAGGGGGCCACCCCTTGGAGTCTACCCGCAACGAAGTAAGCAAGCTCCGAGACGGACTCAAGGTTTGGGTGGACGGCGGTAAACGACTGGGAACCCGAAAGTGTGGCTGGGCTTGTCGATACCGCGTAAACGTGTCCCGATCCTAAACAGTACAGTGTGCTCCTCGCACAATTGTAAATACATAAGTAGCATGGCATAAGTACAGGATAGTAAAGAAAACCTCAAACTAGTTTGTGGCCCCAAGAAATAAGACGGAATCAAGCTCTGGCTCAGGGGGGTCCCATATACCTCCCGGATGTGGATAGCGCGATAAATCAAGGAACAGGAATCAAGTACTCGGGGTCTTACGGGACACAAGTGAGCAGGAAAAACCAAATAGCAGATGTTGCTCATGGGATGGATGAACAAGCTTGGTGGGGTTTAAAAGTAAAGGCTATGCATACTTGGGATTCAATTTAATGCAATCGCGACTCAATGATGCAAGAATAAGATAGAGGCAATAGGTACTGTATGTATGCAAGCATGTGGAAGTGCTTGCCTGGCAACTCAGTTGAAGCGAGGGACGGATCTGGGTAGTGCTCCTGGTTTTCTTGATATAACCCCTGCTCAGTGTCTATCCGAGAAAAACCAAACAAACAAGGCCAACATGAATATCGAGCACAAGCATATGAATAAGATGCGTCAAGCAAACAATCATGCCATGATGAATGATGCACAATTTACATGGCAATAAGGTAGCATGGCATGGTGAGGTGTGGGAGACAAGTAATAACATTTTAATGGGGTTTAGGATCACATTTTGTTGTCATAACAATTGCTGTTTACTATATATTGACATGATGCATGCTGCAATTGAAGTCATGGATAGCATAAACAGAAGGGTCTCGTCGAGCTGATCTTTTTAGACATATCATTTGTTCAATTTGGAATTATAAATCAAAAGTTATTAATTTTAAATTCTAGTGGCATTTGTGGTAATTTAAGTCAACTTGGAATTTTAAAAGTCCAAAAGGTAAATTGAATGGCATATTTGAAATCCTTGCATTTTTCTGGTTCAGAAACATATAACACATGTATTATTTGAGTTTGTTTTCCAAAAGTTATGTTAAAACTGAAAATGAATTTGAATTTAAATAATTGAATTTAGTTTTTGAATTTAAACAGACAACTAGCCAACTTTGCACCCAGGCGCAGCTAGCCCCAGACGCTAACAGGGGGACCGGCGTTTACTCGGACCCACATGCCAGTGGTTGGGAGGAAAGTGGACTGCGGGTTAAATAAACTAAACCAGAGGATTCTTTTTATAAAACGCACCCTGAGACTGACGGTGGGGCTCCGGGGACCGCGGGTTGACAAAAAGGTTTTGGGGGGGGGTTTGTGCAAAACGGACCTCGCATGCTTTTTCTTCCACCGATCAACAGAAGGCAGGCTGACGGACGCTTCGCGATGCAAGCAGGGGGTTCAACGCGACCGGCTCGCAGAGGGCTCGAGCCACCGCGTAGGCTTGGGGTAGTTGACGGTGAGGTGAGCGTGCTAGATAGGGTTAGGCGGCGCGCAGCGGCAGACGCGAACTCCGCGCGGAGGCTGCTCGACGTAGGACCGCCAAGGCCTGTAACGACCGAGAACGAGAGGATGTCTGGAGGCGGTGTGCTCACCGCGAGTGTGTTGGTCAAGACGGGCGGACGCAGACGATCGCCGCTGCTCGCTGGACGGAGGCGCTAGGGTTTCTTCGGCTCGCTGGTTCTGGCGTTCTTGGGCTCCTCCTCCTCGCTGGGCACGGGCGACGCGGACGATCTCCAGGTCTTCCTCGACACCCGCAGCACCACGCCCGCCTCCTGGATCGATGACGACGAACGGAACCTGACGGTGGCCGGCGCTCAGAGGTAGACGGTGGCGAGGTGAGGGAAGAGGGGAGGCGAGGCCTCTGGGATGGATCTGGGGGGCAGGGTAGGTTGAGAGAGGGGTAGATAAGGCCAGAGGGGGGAAGGGGGTGTCGTGGTTGTCGTGTGGGGGAGATGGCGATAAGGATGGCCTCGGCCACCTTTTCTCCACCTTCTCACGTGCTCGGTACGGCCAGGCAGGGCAGGGTGGCTTCCAGGTGGGACCAGGGGCGAGACCAAAGAGGCAGGGCAGGCTCGGTGTGGGGTTTCCAGGCAGAGAGATAAGAGGGGAGGGAGGAGCTCGAGTTGGGGGTGGTGGTAGCCTCGGCTAGGGTTGGAGCTAGGGTAGTAAGAAGAGGGGGTATGGCTCGGGTGGGGTTTGTCTTAGATGGGGTATCTAGGTGGTATGGTGGGGCCAGCTGGCTGATAGAAAAAGGGGCCGAGAGAGGGGTAGGTTTTAGGGTTTAGATTAGAGCTAGGATTAGAGGGGATGGTAGATTAGATGAGATGGAGGGTAGGTTTTAGGGTTGTTGGAGAGAGGGGGAAAGTTAGATGCTAGGGTTTTAGCTAGGGGATTCGGTTTGGAAAAAGGTGGGGTTAAGGAGAGAGGGGTGGATTAGGGTTTTTGTTTGGACTAGGAGTAGCTTAGGTTTTATCTAGGGTGGTTTTGGGGCATGGGAGGGAGAGAGGGAGCTAGGGTAGAGGATAGATAGAAGGGGGGAAGCAAGCTAGGGATTGAAGCATGTATGTTCCAAACATGGCCAAGCAAGAACAAAAGAAGAGAGGTAGGGAGAGGGATGGGGTTTAGGCTTATGCTCACACATGATCACATGTGTGTGCATGGAGCAAGGGGATAGAGGTTTTAGCTAGAGGGGAAAAAGAGAGATAGAAGATATGGTGAAGAAACTACAAGCCAAAACAAGATTTAAACAAAGGAGAGATGATCCATGCAAGCAAAGCCAAAATCATTCCAAAGATCAAGAAAAAGGTGGCACTTGCATGGCCCATGCAAACAATAACTGCCGTGTAGTTATATTGTGAAAACAACATTAATTCATGTGGCATTATTCCTTGCATTCCCAAAAGGTGGGCAAAGGCCAAGCAAAAGATTATGGGTGGAATCCAACCCACCAACATGAGCTAGAGGCAACTCAAATAAAATACCAAGCTCATATTAATTGGATGGTGGAATTATAAGGTGGTGAGAAAAAGGTGGTGGAGTCAATAAGAGATATGCCCCCAAATCAACTTGGGCATTTAGCAATATATCAAGAACCAAATACAATATCAAGAGGCAACTACAATTAATAATGCACATGAGATAAGAACCAACAAGAAGGGGTTTTATATGATGTTCAAAAGCAAGGTGACATGACGACATGAGCATGATATGCTGATGATGCAACAATTATATGTTGGAAGTGGCCCTTTTTATTACTAGAACAAGTAGCATTACAGGTGTTAGACAACTGGGATGCTACAACTCTTCCCCACTAAACAGGAATCTCGCCCCGAGATTCTAGGAAGAAGAAGAAGACACAAAGAGAGAAGGATGGTTGGCACGGAGTTCATCTTCACGCTCCCATGTGGCTTCATCAACAGAATGGTGTGACCACTGCACCTTGCAGAACTTGATGGACTTGTTGCGAGTCCTCCGTTCTGCGGTCTCGAGGATTTTGGTGGGGTGTTCTTAATAAGACAAGTCTTCTTGGAGATCGATTAGCTCATGATCTACGGTCCTGCCGGGATCTTTGAAGCACTTCTTGAGCTGAGAGATGTGGAAAACATCATGGACTTTGAGTTTTTCAGGTAGCTCAAGTGCATAAGCAACTTCTCCTCTTCTACCACGAATCTTGAAAGGACCGATGTATCTAGGATCCAACTTTCCTTTGATACCGAAGCGGTGTGTACCTCTCATGGGAGTGACACGAAGGTACACGAGATCACCAGGGGCATACACCATATCCGTGTGTTTCCTGTCATAGTTGCTCTTCTGACGACTTTGAGCAATCTTCAGGTTCTCCAGAATGATATGCACCTTCTCCTCTGCCTGAGTTACAATGTCAGGGCCAAACCAGATTCTTTCTCCTGCACCTGACCAACCAATCGGAGTTCTGCACTTGCGACCATAGAGAGCCTCAAATGGTGCCATCTTCAGACTCTTCTGGAAGCTGTTGTTGTAGGAGAATTCAGCATATGGAAGGCATTCCTCCCACTTTATGCCAAAAGAGATGACGCAAGCCCGAAGCATATCCTCCAGAATCTGATTGATTCTCTCCACTTGTCCTTGCGACTGAGGGTGGTAAGCAGTGCTGAAGTTCAACTTTGTCCCCAAAGCTTTTTGGAAACTCTCCCAGAACTTTGAGGTGAAGATGCTCCCACGGTCGGAACTGATTTCAAGTGGAACCCCATACAGAGAGACAATTCTGTTGATATAGAGCTCAGCCAACTGAATTCCAGAAATTGTTTCTTTGACTGGGAAGAAATGAGCCACTTTAGAAAGCACATCGATGACAACAAAAATTGCATTGTTGCCCTTCTGCGACCTTGGAAAGCCGGTGATGAAGTCCATCTCTACTTTCTCCCATTTCCATTCGGAGGTTTCAATGGCTGTAGAAGACCAAATGGTTTCGATGGACAACCTTCACTCTGGCAGACATCACATTCGAGACATACTTGGCACAATACCGTTTCAACCCAGGCCACCAGTATTGTGTTTTCAAGTCCATGTACATCTTTGTGCTGCCAGGATGGATAGAAAGAACCGAATCATGCGCCTCCTTGAGAACTTGGTCTCTCAGACCCGGGTAGTTTGGAACAAACATCCGGTGTTCAAAGAAGAGCGTGCCTTGATCATCAACGTGGAAGGACTCATACTTCGGAAGGTCAAGCTTAGAGATGAGCTTTTTGGTGTGGGGATCACCAAGCTGACGAGAGCGAATCTGTTCTTCCAAGAGAGGAGTAGCCAGAAGGTTCAGGAGGTGCTCTTGTTCCACTATTTCCAGGTTGAGCTGACGGAATTCCTCGCACAAGAGAGGCTGTTGCTCTTCCACCATGAGGTTGTTGACATAAGCTTTACGGCTAAGTGCATCTCCCATGACATTTGCTTTGCCCGGGGTGTAGTTGATGGTCACATCAAAGTCATTGATTGATTCAATCCATCTCCTTTGCCGAAGGTTGAGATCAGGCTGTGTGAAGATATACTTCAAACTCTTGTGGTCAGAGAAGATCTCACAACGGTTGCCAAGCAAGTAGTGCCTCCATAGCTTCAAAGCAAAGACAACTGCTGCTAGCTCGAGGTCATGTGTGGGATAGTTGATCTCATGCGTCTTCAACTGACGAGAGGCATAAGAAACCACCTGTTTCTCTTGCATAAGGACCGCACCCAATCCTTGCAAGGAGGCGTCGCAGAATATCTGGAAAGGCTTAGATGTATCCGGAGGAACCAAGACTGGCGTGGAAGTGAGCTTCTCTTTGAGTGTATCAAAACTTTCTTGACACGAAGGAGTCCACAGGTATTTCTTGCCTTTCTTGAGGAGATCGGTAAGAGGCTTCGCTATCTTTGAGAAGTTCTGAACAAAGCGACGGCAATAGCTAGTCAACCCAAGAAAACTCCGCACTTCCTTGACATTAGCAGGAGGAAGCCATTCAACAATTGTCTTCACGGTTTCCGGGTTGACTGCAATTCCCTTGGCAGAGATAACATGACCAAGATAGGTTACTTCAGGCAGCCAAAACTCACACTTTGAGAACTTTGCATACAAGCGGTTCTCACGAAGCTTGTTTAGGACACACCGCAGGTGTTCTTCATGCTCCTCCTTAGACTTGGAATAGACCAGAATGTCATCCAGATATACCACGACAAACTTATCAAGGTACTCCATGAAAACGGAGTTCATCAGCCTCGAGAAGGTAGCAGGTGCGTTGGTGAGACCGAAAGACATGACCGTGTACTCATACAGGCCATAGCGGGTGGTGAAAGCTGTTTTGGGCACATCTTCTTTGCGAATCTTGATTTGGTGATAACCACTTCTCAAGTCCAGCTTAGAGAACACCACAGCTCTGCCGGTGATCAAAAAAGATCATTTATCCGTGGAGAGGATATTTGTTCTTGATGGTTTTAGCATTGAGCCGTAATCAACACATAGCCTATCGGTTACACGCTTCTTCACAAAGATTGTTGGGCTACCCCAAGAAGAAGTGCTGTGTTGAATGAAACCCAACTTCTCTTGTTCATCAAGTTGTCGTTTGAGTTCAGCCAACTCAGAAGGACCCATTTTATATGGCCGCTTGGAGATAGGAGCCGTTCCAGGTTCAAGCTCAATCACGAATTCAACCTCGCGATCCGGAGGCATACCCGGCAACTCTTCAGGAAAGACATCTGGGAACTCACAGACCACTGGTACACTCTGAATAGCTTCCATAGCATCATTATTCAGAGCTGCCAAGGAGAAGAGCTGGACAGCAGGAGTCAGACTTGGAGAAAAGACTATATGGCCTTCAGGAATCTTCAGAGACACTGAGCGTTCAGCACAATCAATCACAGCTGCATTTGCTGTCAACCAATCCATGCCCAAGATGACATCAATGTCGGAACTACCCAGAACAATTAAAGAAGCCAAGAATGAAGAGCCACCAATCTCCACTTGATTTCCATGACTGATATGCTCAGCCCTCATGTTTGAACCAGGTGATTGTACCACCAACCGCTTAGAGAGAGGAACCATGACTAACTCATTCTCATCTGCAAACTTGTGCGACACAAAAGAATGCGATGCACCAGAATCAAACAAAACTCGTGCAGGGACTGAGTTAACGGAAAGCATACCCATCACAACTCCAGGTGCGAGCTCAGCTTGAGAGTTAGCGCGGTTAGCACGAACAACCGCAGACCCGGGCTTGGTGTTGATGTTGAGAGCCCGAGGTGGTGGTGCACGAACCAAGGAGAGCTTGTTGCGGATCTTGGCGGGGTGGAGGAGAGCTTTGTTCTTCATTGGGCAGTTCGGTGAGATGTCCAGGATCTCCACACGTGAAGCGTGCACTAGTGGGCGTGGAGCGAGTAGCGGGGACTCGCCAGCGCTCGGGGTAGTGGTGGTTGTAGCCACAGGAGCGCAGTGGTGAAGTTTGGTGGCCTTGGCGCCAGAATTTGCAGTCTTGGTGGAGCCGGGAGGCGGTGCGGTGTTAGGAACCCAGACACGCCGCTTAGAAGGAGCTGCCATAACTGCAGAGCTTGATGCATCCCTGTTGTGTTTCTTGGACTCCTCAAACATTTGCCTGCTTGCCTCCTCTTGCAGTGCTGTGTGTTGGAGTTCCAGGAAAGTTGCCGGTCTTGCATGCGTGATTGCATACTTGATCGACGCATTGAGCCCTTGCCTGAACCTTTTCTGCTTCTTCTTGTCATCAGATACCTCATCACCACCATAACGAGAGATTCATGAAGTTCACGATATATGTGTTGGCGTTATCATTTCCTGCTTGGTTGAGGAAAGCCTCCTTCATCCTTTCCATTACAATCTCGAGAGAAAGCGCTCTTTGAACGCTCGGTGAACCTTTCCCAAGTTGGGCTGGAACCGGTCTGCTTGCCTTCAAGTAATTCTCCCACCAAAGAGCTGCATCTCCCTTGAGAAGGTGAGTAGCACACTTGACCCACTCACCTCGGAACATCGGTCTCGAGCAACCTTGAGATCTCACGCAGCCAATCATCCGCGTCCAGAGGTCGGTCAGAAACATCAAACTGACGAGGGTTGAATTTGAGGAAGCTCTTGATGTCTCCACGCTTGGGAGGTGGAGGAAGTGGAGCAAACTCGTTTCTCCTGACGCTCTCCTCAAAGCGCTGCTGGTTCTCTTGCATTGCTGCCAAAGCATTAGCTATGTTTGACAGCGCGGAGCCCAGTTCCGGAGGTATGTCCTCTTCAGTCCGGCGTGGTGGAGCCATCCTGTCATTGATATAAAACTCAAGTCAGTACTATAATGGAAGATGATAATAATCCAAAATAGTACCAAGATGGAATTAACCAAGATTAAAGGATACAATTTACTAAGGTGATATTAAAATATCAACAAAGTTCAAAGCACCTAAAAGATATTAAGCATATAGCACACGACTGAAAAAGGAGTGTGGTACACAAATATATCAAAGAAAAATTTTCCACAAATTTCGGCATTAAAATACCAATAGATGCGCAAAATTACTTAACGAATCAAGATTAGTGACTCTACCGACTCAATATACAAAAGCGAATGATAAGAGTAGTGGTATGGTCGCGACTCCATCCCGCACTCAAATCATTACTCCGCACATGAACAAGTGGAACACATATCCTAACCCCTTCTTCTCACGTTGAACCTAAAGATTGGTAACTACGGAAACGAACACCCCAAACAAGATAACGTCGGATACAAAGAGGAAGATAGATTGCGTCGGTTTGCAAAAGCCTGTCGGTATGGAATGTACCAACAGTTGATAACCAAAGGCAGATAAGATAACAACTTGGATGCAACAGATAGACAAGGGATTACACACACACACACAACCTATGGTACTACGGAAACCCAGAACACGTGAATCCTAGTTTGAACTTTGAGAAGAGGATTGAAAACGTTGCACTTCCTTACCAGAAAAGGGTGGGTGGGAGGGTAAGAAGAAAAGTGGAAGCAGTCCTACTCTCGCGTTTTGTTTTTCCCTAATATACATAACTACCAAAATATTTGCTAGACTGACAACGACCGTTTGGCTGAAACCCTGAAGGTCGGGATGGCTCTGATACCAATTGTAACTACCTCGGTGAATTACGCTCCTAGATACAAGCCTGGATGAGCGGTAGTGGTTGAAATAGTACGGTGGGGCCCCAAAAGCCACTCACGGGTAGACCTTTCGGTCCCAACCACTACCATCTCAACGGGACTGTCGGCGAAGCGTGTCGGCGAAGGGATCAAATACATACACAAATGAGTATGTATGCAAGCCACCATACAAGAGTACATCAGAGCCATACCATCTAGAAAGAAATAAAATATACCAACGCCATACGGCAAGATTCAAATGACCTAGATAGATCTAATATTTTAGGATACTTCCACATACAACACACATCAGAGTATCATGCGGAAGCGGCAAACAAGTCCGAGTACGGATAAGAAGCAAATCGGCATAAGATGCCATAGAAATAAGCACATCCCAACCACAGATCTCACGGATCCCCGTTCCCGGAATCTCTACACCAAACGATCGTTGCCCACATCATCGGCTTCTTCCACCGATGTCAGATCCGTGAGGGTACTGCTCATCTGAACCAATAATTTATCGTGTGAGACCCTAAGGGTACTCAGCAAGTCTTAATGCCTCTAAAGGGGACACAACACAGGGTGACGCAATTGCGAAAAGATAAACCCTAGCAGTTCTACAGATAAGCTAACCATCCGCCTAACCAATGATAGGCGGATGTTCGTGAATTAAAAGCGATTATAATAGTAATCTCATCGATCCATCCTCCTCCACCTTACCAACAAGGAAGCGGACGAACAACCCCCCATCCGTTGGCAATTTTATTAATCATTCCATGAGTGTTGCACTATTTACTAGTCAAATTACTTAGTCAGATTAAAGCGGTACTTTAGTTATGCTTGTCTATGATCGAGAAACTGTGCTCCAAGTCGTCCATATCCGCGGACACGGCTTTGAAAAGTTTTACCCGGGGGTGCACCAATAGCAACACACGCTCGATCAACCTCGGAAAAACCAAATCAAAACCCAACGAGGCTTTCACGATGAACAATCACAGATTCAGAAATATTTGGGGCCACCCTTGGAGTCTACCATAGCAAGTAAGCAAGCTCGAGACGGACTCAAGGTTTGGGTGGACGGTGATCGGGAACCCGAAAGTGTGGCTGGGCTTGTCGATACCCGTAAGCGTGTCCGATCCTAAAAGACAGTGTGCTCCTCGCACAATTGTAAATACATAAGTAGCATGGCATAAGTACAGGATAGTAAAGAAAACCTCAAACTAGTTTGTGGCCCCAAGAAATAAGACGAAATCAAGCTCTGGCTCAGGGGGGTCCCATATACCTCCCGGATGTGGATAGCGCGATAAATCAAGGAACATGAATCAAGTACTGGGTCTTACGGGACACAAGTGAGCAGGAAAAACCAAATAGCAGATGTTGCTCACGGTGCCACTTTCTTTAGTTATCCCACTACTACTCAGTTAAGTTGTTTAGGTACCTCATTATACAACAGACTCTCACATACCCTACACATGTGTTCTCGACTCGCATGGCTCAAACAACTCCTATAGTAGTGGCTCATGGGATGGATGAACAAGCTTGGTGGGGTTTAAAAGTAAAGGCTATGCATACTTGGGATTCAATTTAATGCAATCGCGACTCAATGATGCAAGAATAAGATAGAGGCAATAGGTACTGTATGTATGCAAGCATGTGGAAGTGCTTGCACCAACTCGATTGAGCGAGGGACGGATCTGGGTAGTGCTCCTGGTTTTCTTGATATAACCCCTGCTCAGTGTCTATCCGAGAAAAACCAAACAAACAAGGCCAACATGAATATCGAGCACAAGCATATGAATAAGATGCGTCAAGCAAACAATCATGCCATGATGAATGATGCACAATTTACATGGCAATAAGGTAGCATGGCATGGTGAGGTGTGGGAGACAAGTAATAACATTTTAATGGGGTTTAGGATCACATTTTGTTGTCATAACAATTGCTGTTTACTATATATTGACATGATGCATGCTGCAATTGAAGTCATGGATAGCATAAACAGAAGGGTCTCGTCGAGCTGATCTTTTTAGACATATCATTTGTTCAATTTGGAATTATAAATCAAAAGTTATTAATTATTTAAATTCTAGTGGCATTTGTGGTAATTTAAGTCAACTTGGAATTTTAAAAGTCCAAAAGGTAAATTGAATGGCATATTTGAAATCCTTGCATTTTTCTGGTTCAGAAACATATAACACATGTATTATTTGAGTTTGTTTTCCAAAAGTTATGTTAAAACTGAAAATGAATTTGAATTTAAATAATTGAATTTAGTTTTTGAATTTAAACAGACAACTAGCCAACTTTGCACCCAGGCGCATCTAGCCCCAGACGCTGACAGGGGGACCGGCGTTTACTCGGACCCACATGCCAGTGGTTGGGAGGAAAGTGGACCGCGGGTTAAATAAACTAAACCAGAGGATTCTTTTTATAAAACGCACCCTGAGACTGACGGTGGGGCTCCGGGGACCGCGGGTTGACAAAAAGGTTTTGGGGGGGGGGTTTGTGCAAAGCGGACCTCGGTACTGTTTTTCTTCCACTGGGTGAGCAGGCGTCTTGTGACGCCTGCGCCTTGACCGTGTGAAGGGGGTTCGAGCAGGACCGTGGCTCGCGCAGAGGGCCTGAGCCACTGCGGTAGGCTTGGGGTAGTTGACGGTGAGGTGAGCGCGTGCTAGATAGGGTTAGGCGGCGCGTGTTAGCGGCGAGCCGCAAACTCCGCCATGGAGGCTGCTCGGCGTAAGACGCCGCGTCCAGGAAAGGACTGAGAACGAGAGGATGTCTGGGAGGCGGGTGTGCTAACCGCAAGTGTGTTGGTGGGGTCAGATGCAGGCGCAGACGATCGCCGTGGCGGCTCATGGACGGAGGCGCTAGGTTCTAGCGTTCTTGGGCTCCTCCTCGCTCTTTGAGTGCAGGCGGCGCGACGATCTCGTGTCTTCCTCGACACCCTTGACACCACGCCTCTGGATCGATGACGACGACGGAACTGACGGTGGCGCTCGAGAGGCAGTGGCGAGGTGAGGAAGAGGAGGCGAGGCCTCTGGGATGGATCTGGGGCGGGTAGGTTGAGAGAGGGTAGATAAGGCGGAGGGGGAGGGGGGTGCCGTGGTTGCCGTGTGGGGGAGGTGGCGATAAGGATGGCCTCGGCCACCTTTTCTCCACCCCCTCACGTGCACGGTACGGCCAGGCAGGGCAGGGTGGCTTCCAGGTGGGACCAGGGGCGAGGCCAAGAAGGCAGGGCAGGCTCGGTGTGGGGCTTCCAGGCAGAGAGATAAGAGGGGAGGGAGGAGCTCGAGTTGGGGTGGTGGTAGCCTCGGCTAGGGTTGGAGCTAGGGTAGGAAGAAGAGGGGGTATGGCTCGGGTGGGGTTTGTCTTAGATGGGGTATCTAGGTGGTATGGTGGGGCCAGCTGGCTGATAGAAAAAGGGGCCGAGAGAGAGGGGTAGGTTTTAGGGTTTAGATTAGAGCTAGGATTAGAGGGGATGGTAGATTAGATGAGATGGAGGGTAGGTTTTAGGGTTGTTGGAGAGAGGGGAAAAGTTAGATGCTAGGGTTTTAGCTAGGGGATTCGGTTTGGAAAAAGGTGGGGTTAAGGAGAGAGGGGTGGATTAGGGTTTTTGTTTGGACTAGGAGTAGCTTAGGTTTTATCTAGGGTGGTTTTGGGGCATGGGAGGGAGAGAGGGATCTAGGGTAGAGGATAGATAGAAGGGGGGAAGCAAGCTAGGGATTGAAGCATGTATGTTCCAAACATGGCCAAGCAAGAACAAAAGAAGAGAGGTAGGGAGAGGGATGGGGTTTAGGCTCACACATGATCACATGTGTGTGCATGGAGCAAGGGGATAGAGGTTTTAGCTAGAGGGGAAAAAGAGAGATAGAAGATATGGTGAAGAAACTACAAGCCAAAACAAGATTTAAACAAAGGAGAGATGATCCATGCAAGCAAAGCCAAAATCATTCCAAAGATCAAGAAAAAGGTGGCACTTGCATGGCCCATGCAAACAATAACTGCCCTGTAGTTATATTGTGAAAACAACATTAATTCATGTGGCATTATTCCTTGCATTCCCAAAAGGTGGGCAAAGGCCAAGCAAAAGATTATGGGTGGAATCCAACCCACCAACATGAGCTAGAGGCAACTCAAATAAAATACCAAGCTCATATTAATTGGATGGTGGAATTATAAGGTGGTGAGAAAAAGGTGGTGGAGTCAATAAGAGATATGCCCCCAAATCAACTTGGGCATTTAGCAATATATCAAGAACCAAATACAATATCAAGAGGCAACTACAATTAATAATGCACATGAGATAAGAACCAACAAGAAGGGGTTTTATATGATGTTCAAAAGCAAGGTGACATGATGACATGAGCATGATGTGCTGATGATGCAACAATTATATGTTGGAAGTGGCCCTTTTTATTACTAGAACAAGTAGCATTACAGGTGTTAGACAACTGGGATGCTACAGTAGTGTTGCCATTAAAGTAAATGAACATACTGGTAAATACTTTCAGACCAAGAAAGGACTGAGACAAGGGGATCCATTATCGCCTTTACTATTTAATATAGTGTCTGATATGTTGGCCATCCTTATTGAGAGAGCAAAGGCTAATGGTCAAATTGAAGGATTAGTACCACATATTATTGATGCTGGGCTCTCTATTCTTCAATATGCTGATGACACAATCCTTTTTATGGAACATGATCTGGAGAAGGCGAAGAATCTGAAATTAATTTTATCAGCATTCGGGCAGTATCTGGACTTAAAATTAACTTCCATAAGAGTGATTTGTATTGTTTTGGCGAGGCAAATTGTTGGAAAGACTAAAAAAACGTATTAATAGTTGGAAAGGCAAATTGTTATCCCTTGGTGGAAGACTAGTACTCATAAATTCAGTACTTACTAACATGGTATTGTATATGATCTCGTTTTTCCAATTACCAAAAGGTGTCTTGAACAAAGTGGATTATTTCCTTTCAAGATTCTTTTGGCAAGGGGATAGTAAGAAAAAGAAGTATCGATTGGCCAGATGGAATGTGGTTTGCCGCCCGAAGGAGTATGGTGGACTGGGCATACATGATTTGCAAGTCAAAAACACCGCACTTCTGGGCAAATGCCTTTTTTAACTACTTACAGAAGATGGTGTTTTTCAAGCCATGTTATGGAGGAAATATGTGGGGTCTAAAGCAGTGTCTCAAGTGGTTTGGAAAACCGGTGATTCACATTTTTGGGCGGGTCTTCTGGCCACCGAAATAACATTTCTTTCGTTTTGGTGCTTTCGAGATTAAGGATGGATCACAGATTAGGTTTTAGGAAGATAAGTGGCTTGGCCAAACTACTCTTTGCGAACAATATCTAGCTCTTTATTCGATTGTTAGACATAAAGGAGATACAATTTCCACGGTGATGGAAGGCAACCCTCCTAATATGTCTTTCAGAAATCTCATTAGTCCTCGAGTGGTAACTTGGAACAATCTACTATTACGATTATCCATGATACAATTGTCGGAAGGTGTTGACATGTTCAAATGGAAATTACTATAAAGTGGTAAATTTTCTGTTGGCTCACTATATAGAGCTTTGGTTCAACCTGATATCCCGGTCGATGATAATAGTAAAATTTGGAAAATGAAAATACCTCTTAAGATGAAGATATTTGTATGGTATCTACGTAAATGAGTAATTCTAACAAAAGATAATCTTTCAAAGAGGAATTGGCATGGAAGTACACAATGCATTTTTTGTCATCACGATGAGACAATTTGTCATTCATTCTTCCATTGCAAATTTGCTCGCTCTGTATGGTCATTCATCCAAATAGCTTATGGTTTATCTTCTCCATGTTCAGTAACCAATGTTTTTGGTAATTGGTTGCATGGAATTGTTGATAAGTACAGAACTTTGTTTAGGGTGGGAGCGCTTGCCATTATATGGTCGCTATGACTTTGTAGAAATGACAAGATTTTTAATAATATTGTGTCTTCTCCTCTGCAGGTTATTTATCGAGCCTAAGTTATCCTCCGATCATGAACTATTCTCCAACGCATGGAGTTTCGCGACTTATTTCTGGAGGGATGTATGCGATTGAAGGACATAGCGAGGGATATTTTCTCCCGACATGGATGGCCGCGTGATTTGAGGATTTATCTACCTTAGATTGAAGACAATTATTTCGATAGTGTTTTTTTGTAATGCTTGTCTACTTTTTATTTCCCTAATTTTGTCGTTCGTATGGCTGTGTGCATCTTAGTTATGCAGAGGCCGGGTGTAAACATTAAACTATATTAATAAATGCGCCCATTTCCAAAAAAAAATCCAGTCCTGATCGATCTGGTTCCAGACATGCACACGCTGATGTATTGGATTCATTCGATCGCAAATTCCCAATGGGGAAGAACTGTTATGCTCTAGGAGAATCCTTAGCCGACACCGTAAAATAGTCTGAACTGAAACATAATCTTCACTTTTCGGTTTCGAGTCAGCGACCAACATGGTGGAGGGCGGTTCCCCTCCCGATGGTTGTTGTGCTAACGAACTGCCACCCGCGTCTGATCCAATGACCCTGCGGTAGACAGTCTGTCGCGCCACGGGCTCGAGTTCGAGGATGCCGGGCGGCGGCTTTTGGTGGTGGGCTACACGCTTTGACTCTCCGGCGGGTGGCGTGGTAGTAGGTGTTGGCAGTTTTCTTCGGCCATGTGGATGGCGAGGTGAGCTATGGCGGGAGGTCCTGGGTATGTCGCCGCTGGTGGCCAAGCCCTGATCTGGATCTGGAGTTCTCGGTCCGCTATGGTGGGTTCCTCGTCAGGGTGTTACTTTGACGTGGTGGGTGGGAGTGGTCGAGCGAAAGCTCCATGCCTCAGCGCCGGCGGTGGTGTCACCTTTGGGTGTCACATTCCTCTTGGGGCCCCGCTTTGACTTTTCTCCCTCCTACCAACACTCAGGGTGAAAACCTATGTCCGCCTCGGGCGGGCGCGGCGACGGCGGCGTGTGGCATCGTGACCCTCTTGAGGGTCTCTCTAGTGCGATGACGGGTCTCCTAAGCTTCTTATCGGTGATTCGCTGGAGGTGTTTAGTGGTGTTTTAGCGTTTTCAGCAAGCTTTGTCGTGTCTCTTGTATGTTCAGCGTTTGAGGGCTTCCTCAACACCATGTATCGTTTGGCCGTATGTCTTTATTAATATAAAACGGGCGAAAGCCTAGTTCAAAATACACTATAAAAAGGGTTCGCGTGAAAATGTTTTTCAGTGCCTCGAGAATTTGCTCCCCGTGAGGGAAGTTTCAAGATGCGGCGGGGTATTTGAAACATTTATATTGGACTACAATGTTGTGAATCAGCTATCTACTTATATTATTTACTTGGCAATTTTTTATCGCACAAGTGCAAATGTTAGTATAGAAAAAAATTAAAACATGCCCACCCTACAGTTTTTTCATGGGTCTGTCACTGCTTCAAAGTGACACATGCTGATGATCTGCGTTGTCTCTCACTAGCTAACACTGTTAGTAGATCGTGGTCCGTAAGTCCGTTTATCATTTTTAGTTCCGGTTATGTACCCGATACTTTTTGGGTTGTTGTTTGACAAATTACAGGCTCTGTCTTGTTATTTGGCTAAGTACGCTCTAGGAGCTTGTAATTCATAGGATACTCAAATTCCTTGAATGAATTTGGGAGCCTGCTGGGGCTCCTTTCCTCAAAAAAAAGTATGATTATATATACTGCATAATAGGTTGTGTACGGGCGAATTAGTTGCGGTCTTCCTCTCCAAATAGTCAAATCTCTCTGGAATGCAAGCTCGACGTGTGCGGTATTCCTCTCCAAATAGTCTTTTTTTTTGCGATTTTCTCTCTCCAAATAGTCAAATATCTCTTGAATGCATTATGCATGCATGATATATGTATCAGTCAGATCGATCAAGATTTAACATGCACATGCGTACACATGGAAGACCTTCGGGCAATCACAAGAACATACAAAATCAAGCAGATTGCATCTACTAATTGAACATGTAAGTAAATTCCATCGTTAGGTAGAATCAAGTTGTTAGAATTATATTTTGTTTAGTAGATCGATTAAAATTCTAGATTGTAACAAAGAAAACTTAGTTACTAGTACTCCCTCCGTCCTAAAAAGGATGTCGCGGATTTGTCTAAATTTAAATATATCTAGACAATATTTAGTATATAGATTTATTCGAATTTAGACGAATTTGGAAGGAGTACTATTTTTTTGAAATTGCTACCCACAGGGTATGGCTAGTATTGCCGCGGCATACCCTGCAGTTCGGCCATACAAGCATGTAATAGTAGTGGGGGAAAAAGTTCCGATGGATTGCTGCAAAACTGCTTAGCTTGGGACGTGCGTTTGAGAGTGTGCGTACGCAGAATAAACCTGATCGATTTAACTTATTTGTACCACAACGTATGAGCTATGCATGTCCAGCACTACAGATTTAACAAAGATATCCAACATTTATTCATGATGGATAACTAGCATTACATTATCATAACTTGTCATCTTATAAAGCCATTAGATTCTAAAGAACCTTCTCGACCTTATTTCTTTGCCATAAGCACATATCAACCACTGAGCTCCTAAACATAAATTTTAGGAATTTAGTACCTCTAAACATATGTTTTTGGAGAAATTTGTCAGGGAATAAGTGGGAAAGATGGTTACACCTTGTGTCTCGTTTAATGCTAGTTCAGTTAAATAATGACGAGGATGTGTTTAAACAGCAGCTAATAACCGCCTCTGGTAGCTATACTGTTCGATCAATGTACTTGGATATGCTTAATGGTCACACGCTATTTGTAAAAAAAATACATTTGGAAAATAAAAGTGCCACTGCCAGTCAAGATCATAATATTCATGTGGTTTCTTTGTAGGAAAGAAATTCTAACAAAAGATAATTTGATTAAGAGGATTTGGCAAGGACATACAACATGTTGTTTCTGTGATCAGGAAGAATCAATTCAACATCTTTTCATAACATGTCTTTTTGCAAAATTGTTATGGAGGATTATTTTCATGACTTTTAACATTCCACCTCCTACTAATATTGTAATTTATTTTGGAAATTGGTTAAACGGGGTTCCCCAGAAATATATGTGGTGCTTCCTACAGCCGACGGAAGAGCGGCAGGCCATCGATATTGGGTGCACCCTTTTGGAGATGGTTGCACGGGATTTCTACATCCGGTGCGCCTGGCGTTCTGAATGGCGATTACCATAGATATGATACTTCGTCTTGCTTTTAGCCTTCTTTCAGTGGCTTATTTTTGTTGATACTTTGTGTGACCCATGAGCTGTAATAAGTTGTAAATGTTTCCAATAATGCAATAAAAAGTTGCATGCATCGATTGATGCAAAAGGGCATCCCTTTTCAAACAAACAACCACTGGCACGTGCATTTTGTATCGTCAGAATATCACATTAGAGCTATTTTATATTGTTATTTACATCAATTTATCATTGTTTATGCCTTTTTAGATAACTTACACATATTTCCTACAAAGTTTTTTGTTTTGATATTTAATTTCTAGGAGGCAGAAAACCTCCTTTTTCATATTTTGCTATTTCAAGGACTTTCTAGACACCAATTAATTCTAGAAAAAGTACCATGTAAGTTTTTCATCACAAGAAGGAATTGAAGCACTAGAACCACGCGAGCAGAGCCACAAGGGCCAAAAGAGCATAGGTGGCGCGACCACCTTACTAGGCCGCACCACCCAGGACATTCGGGCCTTGAGCATCATCTCGGCTCTCCCTTTTTTACATATGACTCCATTTCACCAGAAATGGGACACCATATTTTTCCCACGATTAAAGTGGCGTCGGAGGATAAAGTCCTCTCCTACTCCGGGATAGGATAGATTTTGCTGCTCCGAGGCCTCCAGAGAAGGGGAAATCGGAGCCATCATCATAACCACTCCTCCTTGGTGAAGGGGGAGGCTTCTCCATCACCATATCCATCATCCCCAACATCATCATCATCTCCATCGCGAAGATCCACATCACCCCCCCCCCTCATATTTGTGATAAGATTAAACTCTAGATATTGTTTTAGTGCATTGTACATGATTCTTCTTGGTAACTTTCATTCTTTGGTGGTGAAGTTATATTTCCAGATTGTGTTGTATTATGTATGCCACTTATCCATATCATGTCCCATCGTTCTAAGTAGTTCCCCGTGTTCCTAAGGGCATAGGGTGAATTGGCTATGCTTTTATATAGTCTGCAATGAGGTTTGGTGAAGTTTTAATCTTTCATATGGTTCTATGATGGTGATATGTGAACATAGACTACATATTACTTAACCTATATGGGATCATAGGGATACACCTTAGTGTTGGAATTATGCCCTAGAGGCAATAATAAAGATGTTATTGTTATAATTCTTGTTCATGATAAAGTTTATATTCCATGCTAGAATTGTATTAAGCGGAAACTTTGATACTTGTGTGGTTTATGAACAACACCGTGTCCCTGGTACGCCTCTATGGACTATCTCATTGATTAATGATGGTTAAGGTTTCCTAACCATAGACATGAGTTGTCGATTAATAATGAGATCATGTCATTAGGAGAATGATATGATGGACAGACCCAAATCAAGCAGAGCAATTAGATCGTGTCATCGTGTTCATCTTTGCGAAGCTTTTTCTTATGTCAAATATTGTATTCCTTGGACCATGAGATAATGCAACTCCCTAGTATCGGAAGAAAGCTGTGAGGTCATCAAACGTCATCCTATGTGAGGGTGATCATAAAGGTCTCTCTCAGGTGATCGGAAAGTACTTGTTGGGTTGTATGTATCGAGATGGGATTTGTCCCTCCCAAGTCGGAGAGATATACTTCGGGCCCACTCGGTAATCGATATCAACACCGCTTGCAAGCACGTGGTTAAGGATTTGATCACAAAGTGGTATCGGATTACGGAACGAGTAAAGTACTTGCCGTGAACGAGATTGAACTAGGTATGCCGATACCGACGATCGAATCTCGGGCAAGTAAAATATCGCGTGACGAAGGAAATATATATATGGGATTAATTGAATCCTGGCATCGTGGTTCATCTGATATGATCATCGATGAATATGTGGGAGTCAATATGGGTTTCCAGATCCCGCTGTTGATTATTGATGGAAGATCATGTCTACATATTCTCGAACTCGTAGGGTCACACACTTAACGTGTCTCGACGCTAGGATAGAATGGATAAATGGTTTATGAGTTTTTGTTCGGAGTCTCGGATGAGATCCAGGACATCACGAGAGGTTCCGGAATGGTCCGGAGAATAAGATTCATATAAAGGAAAGCAGTTTTTGGATTTCGGAATTGTTTCGGAATGTTCGGTATTGTACCGGAAGGTTCTAGAAGCTTCTGGAGTGGGACCAACATGGCCCCACTTGTCGGAGGGGTGCGTGGGCCTACGAGGGAGTGCCCTGGCCGCATTGGGCCAGGGGCACAAGGCCCCATAGTCCCAGCCGGCCAAAACCCTAGGAAACCTTCTAGAAGGGGGGAAGACTTGCCCCCCACTCCACCCTTGGGGCCGCCGCCCTAGGGCTTGGAGGAGGGGGCAAGGGGGCCGGCCAGCCCCCTATATAAAGGTGGGCAGGGGGCGCACCCGCCCCTCACCCCAAACCCTAGCCGCCGGCTGCTGCCCTACCTCTCTCTCTCTCTCTCTCTCCCGACTGTGTGCAGGCGAAGCCCTGCTGCAGAAACTCTCCACCATAGCACCACGCCGACGTGTTGTAGATCCAATCTATCTCTCCACCCCACTTGTTGGACCGAGGAAGGAGGAGACGTCGCGGCACCGTACGTGTGCATATCTCGGAGGCGCCGCCACTTGCGGCGTTGGATCGGATCGGATCGCGAGGAGGAGAAGGCGAGTACGACTACACCAACCACGTTGAGCGTTTCAATCGATTTCTTCAAGGGTATGAAGATCTCATCTATCCCTCTCGTTGATTGCATCTTCTAGATTAGATCTTGGATTTCCCGTTCGCATCCGTAGATATTTTTTGATTTACTATGCTGCGGAGGTGTATTTCAAGAAAGATAATCATGTGTTGATGGTCAACAAGACCCCTAGCTTCAAGAAAGGTAAGGGTGCAAATAAGTCCCTCAAGAAAGACAGCGGCAAGCGCGTTGCCCCTGCTGAGAAGAAGCTCAAGTCTGTACCTAAGCCGGACATTGAGTGCTTCTATTGCAAGGACAAGGGTCACTGGAAGCGCAATTGTCCGAAGTACTTAGCGGACAAGAAGGCTAGCACCATTAAAGGTATATTTGATATACATGTTATTGATGTTTACCTTACTAGCGCTTGTTGTAGTGCTTGGGTATTTGATACTGGTTCAGTTGCTAATATTTGTAACTCGAAACAGGAACTACGGAATAGATGGCGGCTAGCAAGGGATGACGATGCGCGTTGGCAACGGATCAAGAGTTGATGTGATGGTCGTCGGCACGCTCTCCTTAGTTTTACCTTCGGGATTAGTTTTAAACCTTAATAAGTGTTATTATGTGCCTGCATTGAGCATGAACATTATATCTGGATCGTGTTTATTACAAGACGGTTATTCATTTAAATCGGATAATAATGGTTGTTCTATTTATATGAGTAACATCTTTTATGGTCATGCACCTGCTATGAATGGTTTATTTCTTCTGAATCTCGAAAGCAATGGAACACACATCCATAACATTGAGGCTAAGAGATGCAAAGTAGATAGTGATAATTCGACTTATTTGTGGCACTGCCGTCTAGGTCATATTGGCGTGAAACGCATGAAGAAACTCCATTCTGATGGACTTTTGGAGTCTCTTGATTTTGAATCATTTGACACGTGCGAGTCGTGCCTCATGGACAAGATGATTAAAACCCCGTTCTCCGGAATAATGGAGCGAGCAACGGACTTGTTGGAAATCATACATACCGATGTATGCGGGCCGATGAGTGTTTCGACGCGCGGTGGATATCGCTATTTTCTCACTTTTACTGATGACTTAAGTAGATATGGGTATATCTATTTAATGAAACATAAATCTGAAACGTTTGAAAAGTTCAAAGAATTTCAGAACGAAGTGGAAAACCATCATAACAAGAAAATTAAATTTCTATGATTCGATCATGGAGGTGAATATTTGAGTTATGATTTTCTCATGCATCTTAAAGCAAGCGGAATCGTTTCGCAACTCACGCCACCCGGAACACCACAGCGCAATGGTGTGTCTGAACGCCGGAATCGAACTCTATTAGATATGGTGTGATCGATGATGTCTCTTACAGATTTGCCGTTATCATTTTGGGGTTATGCATTAGAAACCATTTCATTCACTTTGAATAGGGCACCATCTAAATCCGTTGAGACGACACCGTATGAACTATGGTTTGGTGCTAAACCTAAGTTGTCGTTTCTTAAAGTTTGGGGATGCGAAGCTTACGTCAAGAAGTTGAAGCCGGACAAGCTCGAACCCAAAGCGGAGAAATGGGTCTTCATAGGATACCCTAAGGAAACGATTGGGTATACCTTATACCATAGATCCGAAGGCAAAGTGTTTGTCGCAAAGAACGGATCCTTTCTTGAGAAGGAGTTTCTCTCGAAAGAAGTGAGTGGGAGGAAGGTAGAGCTAGCCGAGTTTATTGAACCTTCTCTCGAGTTGGAGAGTAGCGCAGCACCTGAAATTGTTACAGTGCCGTCTGCACCAACAAGAGAGGAAGCTAATGACGAGGATCATGAAACTTCGAACGATGCTACTGCTGAACGTCGCAGGTCGACAAGGTCGCGTGCCACTCTTGAATGGTATGGCAACCCTATCTTAACTGTCTTGTTGGTAGACAATAGTGAACCTGCGAACTATGAGGAAGCAATGATGAGCCCAGACTCTGAGAAATGGCTAGAGGCCATGAAATCCGAATTGGGATCCATGAGCGAAAACTAAGTATGGCCTTTGGTGTATCCTCCTAGCGACCGTAAGGCCGTTGAGTGCAAATGGATTTTCAAGAAGAAAACGGACGCGGATGGTAATGTTACTGTCTATAAAGCACGGCTTGTCGCAAAAGGGTTTCGGCATGTTCAAGGTGTTGACTACGATGAGACTTTCTCTCTCGTAGCGATGTTTAAGTCCATTCGGATATTATTAGCAATTGCTGTGTTTCATGATTATGAAATATGGCAGATGGATGTCAAGACTGCGTTCCTCAATGGCAACATTGATGAAGAGTTGTATATGATGCAGCCCGAAGGTTTTGTCGATCCTAAGGATGCTGATAAGGTGTGAAAACTTCAGCGTTCCATTTATGGACTTAAGCAAGCATCTCGGAGTTGGAACCTTCGTTTTGATCAAGTGATTAAGAGCTTTGGATTTGTCCCAAATTGCTACGAAGCTTGTATCTACAAGAAAGTGAGTGGGAGCTCAGTGACATTTTTAGTACTATATGTGGATGACATATTGATTATTTGAAATGACATTGGTATGCTTAATGAAGTGAAGAGTTATTTGAATAAATGTTTTTCAATGAAAACCTAGGAGAAGCTGCTTATATATTAGGCATCAAAATCTATAGAGATAGACAAAGACACCTAATAGCTTTAAGCCAAAGTACATACCTAGACAAAGTTATGAAAAGGTTCAGAATGGATAAGGCAAAGAAAGGTTCAGTGCCCATGTTGTCAGGTAAGATATTGAGCAAGGCTCAGTGTCCAGCTATGGTAAACGATAGAGAAACTATGAGCAAAGTGCCATATGCCTCGGCCATAGGTTCTATCATGTATGCCATGCTGTGTACTAGACCGGATGTGTCCAATGATCTTAGTTTGACGAGCAGATACCAAAGTGATCTAGGAGTGGAACACTGAATAGCCGTAAGGAACATCCTAAAGTATTTAAATAGGACTAAAGAAATGTTCTTGGTCAATGGAGGTGATGAGCAGCTCGTCGTAAAAGGTTACGTCGACGCCAGTTTTGACACCGACCCGGATGATTCTAAATCTCAGACAGGATACATTTATATTTTGAATGGAGGAGCTGTGAGCTAGAGAAGCTGCAAGCAAAGCGTGATCACGGGATCTAAAGTAGAATCGGAATACATGGCTGCTGCAGAAGTGTCAAGTGAACGAGTTTGGATCAGGAACTTCATCACTGAGCTTGGTGTGGTTCCAAGTGCCTTGGACCCACTGGAGATATTGTGCGACAACACTGGCGCCATAGCATTGGCTAAGGAACCAAGATATCATCCTAAGACCAAGAACATCAACCGCCGATTTCATATAATTTGAGATTATATAACAGATGGAGATCTGAAGATTAGAAAAGTACATAAAGATATGAATGTCGCAGATCCGTTGACTAAACCTCTTCCACGTGCAAAACATGATCAGCACCTTAATGTCATGGGTGTTAGATTGTTGCCATATGTAAACTAGATTATTGCCTCTAGTGCAAGTGGGAGACTGTTGGAATTACGCCCTAGAGGCAATAATTAAGATGTTATTGTTATAATTCTTGTTCATGATAAAGTTTATATTCCATGCTAGAATTGTATTAAGCGGAAACTTTGATACTTGTGTGGTTGATGAACAACACCGTGTCCCTAGTACGCCTCTATGGACTAGCTCATCGATTAATGATGGTTAAGGTTTCCTAACCATAGACATGAGTTGTCGATTAATAACGAGATCATGTCATTAGGAGAATGATATGATGGACAGACCCAAATCAAGCAGAGCAACTAGATCGTGTCATCATGTTCATCTTTGTGAAGCTTTTTCTTATGTCAAATATTGTATTCCTTGGACCATGAGATCCTAGTATCGGAAGAAAGCTGTGAGGTCATCAAACGTCATACTATGTGAGGGTGATCATAAAGGTGTCTCTCAGGTGATCGGAAAGTACTTGTTGGGTTGTATGTATCGAGATGGGATTTGTCCCTCCCAAGTCGGAGAGATATACTTCGGGCCCGCTCAGTAATCGATATGAACACCGCTTGCAAGCACGTGGTTAAGGAGTTGATCACAAAGTGGTATCGGATTACGAAACGAGTAAAGTACTTGCCGTGAATGAGATTGAACTAGGTATGCCGATACCGACGATCGAATCTCGGGCAAGTAAAATATCGTGTGATGAAGGGAATATATATATGGGATTAATTGAATCCTGGCATCGTGGTTCATCTGATATGATCATCGATGAATATGTGGGAGTCAATATGGGTTTCCAGATCCCGCTGTTGATTACTGATAGAAGATCATGTCTACATATTCTCAAACCCGTAGGGTCACACACTTAACGTGTCTCGACGCTAGGATAGAATGGATAAATGGTTTATGAGTTTTGTTCGGAGTCTCGGATGAGATCCAGGACATCACGAGAGGTTCCAGAATGGTCCGGAGAATAAGATTCATATAAAGGAAAGCGGTTTTTGGATTTTGGAATCGTTTCGGAATGTTCGGTATTGTACCGGAAGGTTCTAGAAGCTTCCGGAGTGGGACCAAAGTGGACCCACTTGTCAGAGGGGTGCGTGGGCCTATGAGGGAGTGCCTTGGCCACATTGGGCCTGGGGCACAAGGCCCCATAGGCCCAGCCGGCCAAAACCCTAGGAAACCTTCTAGAAGGGGGGGAAGACTTGCCCCCCCACTCCACCCTTGGGGCCGTCGCCCTAGGGATTGGAGGCGGGGGCAAGGGGGCCGGCCAGCCCCCTATATAAGGTGGGCAGGGCCTCCCCTCACCCCAAATCCTAGCCGCCAGCTGCTGCCCTACCTCTCTCTCTCTCTCTCTCTCTCTCTCTCTCTCTCTCTCTCTCTCTCTCTCTCTCTTACCGGCGTATAGATCCAATCTATCAATCCACCCCACTTGCTGGACCGAGGAAGGATGAGACGTCGCCGCATCGTACGTGTGCATCTCTCGGAGGTGCCGCCACTTGCGGCGTTGGATCAGATCGGATCGCGAGGAGGAGAAGGCGAGTACGACTACACCAACCACGTTCTGTTGAACGTTTCCGCTGTGCGATTTCTTCAAGGGTATGAAGATCTCATCTATCCCTCTCGTTGATTGCATCTCCTAGATTAGATCTTGGCTTTCCCGTTCGCATCTGTAGAAATGTTTTGATTTACTATGTTGTGAAACCCTTCAGTGGTATCAGAGCTAGATCTATGCGTAGATGTGTTTCACGAGTAGAACGCAACATGCTTGTTGTGGGCGTTGATGTTTTATGTTGCAAGCCTCTTGTTGTGTACTTCTTATGACGTGGGATAGTGAGATCAAAGCGGTCCAGGCCAACTTTACGCGACCTTGTTCGCGAGACCGGCTCCGCACTTGACGTGTGGCTTGTTCCATACATGCGGCTGGTGGATGCCAGTTTCTCTCACTATAGTTGTCATGGGATTTACACCGGATGTTGGCAACCATAATATCACTGTTGTGGCTTTCCGTAGGTAAGAATCGTTCTTAGCTTGTTACTCCCATAAGCCACGTAAAACATGCAACAACAAAGTAGAGGCGTCTAACTTGTTTTTGCAGGGAGTGTTTTGTGATATGGTCTGGCCCAAGATATGATGTGTATGTTGTATGCAATGATCATGTTTTGTAATATTTCACGACTTGCATGTCGATGAGTACACAACCGGCAGGAGCCATATGGTTGTGTTTATAATTGTGTATAACCTGTGTGACAACTTCTTATACGCCATGTAATAGCTTTACTTTATCGCCAAGTAGTTAGCAATAGTTGTAGTTGTTGTTCGTGGTGGAGGCAATCATGGTGGAGTGATGGAGATCATGCTGGCGCGCACAGGATGGAGATCATTGCGCGGAGATGGGCTATACCATGTCACATAAAATTATATGCATGTGATGTTTATCCTTTTATGTATCTTATTATGCTTAGATCGCGACGGTAGCATTATAAGATGATTCCTCACTTAAAGATCAATATAAAATTGTGTTCTCCCCATGTATGAACCATTGCGAAAGTTCGTCGTGTTCAAGCACCTCGTGATGATCGGGTGCTATAAACTCTACGTTCACATACAATGGGTGCAAGCCAGTTTTGCACAGGCGGAAATACTTGGGTTTGACTTGACGAGCCTAGCATGTACAAACATGGCCTCGGAACACACGAACCGAAAGGTTAAGCATGAGTCATATGAATGATATGATCGACACTTTGTTGTCCACCATTGAAACCACATCTCTTCTCGTGAAGATCGGATTACGTGTGGTGAATTTGGATCGTGTTCACTAAGCAACATGAGGGATGTTGAATTTAGTGGGAGTTCATATAGTAATTTGATTAAGTTGAACTAGTTATCATGAACATAGTCTAAATTGTACTTGCAAATTATGTAGATCAAATGGCTAAGTCTAACTTCAACTTCAACGTTTTTGCTGAGAAAGAAAAGCTTAAGAACAATGGGTCTAACTTCACCAACTAGTTCCGCAATCTGAGAATCATTCTCGCTGGTGGACAAAAGGACTATGTCCTAGAGAAAGCGTTAGGTGACGCCCCTGCTATAGATGCGCCGGCTAATGAAAAAGCTGTTTATCAGTCGCGCAAAGTTGTTTATGGAGTGATTAAGAGTACTATGTTGTTTGCTATGGAATCGGACCTTCAAAATCGTTTTGAGGAGTTCGCCGGGACCTTTGAGATACTTGAGGAACTGAAAACCATGTTTCAGACTCAGGCCCGTTCTGAAATATATGAGATCTCTGAGAAGTTCTTTAACTTCAAGATGGAGGAAGGGAGTTCCGTTAGTGAGCATGCCATTAAGATGTCGGGCTACACTCAACGTCTTGAGCAACTGGACTGCAAGATTCCAGAAGAGATCAAGATTGACAGAGTTTTGCAATCACTCCCTCCTAGCTACAAAGGTTTTGTAGTTACTCACAATCAGATTGGTTCCACTAATACGATCACTGAGCTCTTCGCTAAGATGAAAGTTTCAGAGGTGGATATCAAGAAAGATAATCATGTGTTGATGGTCCACAAGACCCCTAGCTTCAAGAAAGGTAAGGGTGCAAAGAAGTCCTTCAAGAAAGGCAGCGACATGCCCGTTGCCCCTGCTGAGAAGAAGCTCAAGTCTGGACCTAAGCCGGACACTAAGTCCTTCTATTGCAAGGACAAGGGTCACTGGAAGCACAACTGTCCGAAGTACTTAGCGGACAAGAAGGCTGGCACCATTAAAGGTATATTTGATATACATGTTATTGATGTTTACCTTACTAGCGCTCGTTGTAGTGCCTGGGTATTTGATACTGGTTCAGTTTCTAATATTTGTAACTCCAAACAGGAGCTACGGAATAGACGGCGGCTAGCAAGGGATGAGGTGACGATGCGCGTTGGCAACAGATCAAGAGTTGATGTGATGGCCGTCGACACGCTCTCCTTAGTTTTACCTTCGGGATTAGTTTTAAACCTTAATAAGTGTTATTATGTGTCTGCGTTGAGCATGAACATTATATCTTGATCGTGTTTATTGCAAGAAGGTTATTCATTTAAATCGGAGAATAATGGTTGTTCTATTTATATGAGTAACATCTTTTATGTTCATGCACCTCTATGAATGGTTTATTTCTTCTGAATCTCGAAAGCAATGAAACACACATCCATAACATTGAGGCTAAGAGATGCAAAGTAGATAGTGGTAATTCGAATTATTTGTGGCACTGCCGTCTAGGTCATATTGGTGTGAAACACATGAATAAACTCCATTCTGATGGACTTTTGGAGTCTCTTGATTTTGAATCATTTGACACGTGCGAGACGTGCCTCATGGGCAAGATGATCAAAACCCCGTTCTCCGGAATAATGGAGCGAGCAACAGACTTGTTGGAAATCATACATACCGATGTATGCGGACCCATGAGTGTTTCGATGCGCGGTGGATATTGCTATTTTCTCACTTTTACTGATGACTTAAGTAGATATGGGTATATCTATTTAATGAAACATAAATCTGAAACATTTGAAAAGTTCAAAGAATTTCAGAACGAAGTGGAAAACCATCATAACAAGAAAATTAATTTTCTACGATCCGATCGTGGAGGTGAATATTTGAGTTATGATTTTCTCACGCATCTTAAAGCAAGCGGAATCGTTTCGCAACTCACGCCACCCGGAACACCACAGCGCAATGGTGTGTATGAACGCCGGAATCAAACTCTATTAGATATGGTGCGATCGATGATGTCTCTTACAGATTTGCCGTTATCATTTTGGGGTTATGCATTATAAACCGCTGCATTGACTTTAAATAGGGCACCCTCTAAATCCGTTGAGATGACACCATATGAACTATGGTTTGGTGCTAAACCTAAGTTGTCGTTTCTTAAAGTTTGGGGATGCGAAGCTTACATCAAGAATTTGATGCCGGACAAGCTCGAACCCAAAGCGGACAAATGCGCCTTCATAGGATACCCTAAGGAAACGATTGGGTATACCTTCTACCACAGATCCGAAGGCAAAGTGTTTGTCGCAAAGAATGGATCCTTTCTTGAGAAGGAGTTTCTCTCGAAAGAAGTGAGTGGGAGGAATGTAGAGCTAGATGAGGTTATTGAACCTTCTCTCGAGTTGGAGAGTAGCGCAGCACCTGAAATTGTTCCAGTGCCGTCTGCACCAACAAGAGAGGAAGCTAATGACGAGGATCATGAAACTTTGAACGATGCTACTGCTGAACGTCGCAGGTCGACAAGGTCGCGTGCCACTCCTGAATGGTATGGCAACCATGTCTTAACTGTCTTGTTGGTAGACAACAGTGAACCTGCGAACTATGAGGAAGCAATGATGAGCCCAGACTCTGAGAAATGGCTAGAGGACATGAAATCCGAATTCGGATCCATGAGCAAAAACTAAGTATGGACTTTGGTGGATCCTCCTAGTGACCGTAAGGCCGTTGAGTGCAAATGGATTTTCAAGAAGAAAACGGACGCGGATGGTAATGTTACTGTCTATAAAGCACGGCTTGTCGCAAAAGGGTTTCGGCATGTTCAAGGTGTTGACTACGATGAGACTTTCTCTCCCGTAGCGATGTTTAAGTCCATTCGGATATTATTAGCAATTGCTGCATTTCATGATTATGAAATATGGCAGATGGATGTCAAGACTGCGTTCCTCAATGGCAACATTGATGAAGAGTTGTATATGATGCAGCCCGAAGGTTTTGTCGATCCTAAGGATGCTGATAAGGTGTGCAAACTTCAGCGTTCCATTTATGGACTTAAGCAAGCATCTCGGAGTTGGAACCTTCGTTTTGATCAAGTGATTAAGAGCTTTGGATTTGTCCCAAATTGCTACGAAGCTTGTATCTACAAGAAAGTGAGTGGGATCTCAGTGACATTTTTAGTACTATATGTGGATGACATATTGATTATTTGAAATGACATTGGTATGCTTAATGAAGTGAAGACTTATTTGAATAAATGTTTTTCAATGAAAACCTAGGAGAAGCTGCTTATATATTAGGCATCAAAATCTATAGAGATAGACAAAGACACCTAATAGCTTTAAGCCAAAGTACATACCTAGACAAAGTTCTGAAAAGGTTCAGAATGGATAAGGCAAAGAAAGGTTCAGTGCCCATGTTGTCAGGTAAGATATTGAGCAAGGCTCGGTGTCCAGCTACGGTAAACGATAGAGAAACTATGAGCAAGGTGCCATATGCCTCGGCCATAGGTTCTATCAAGTATGCCATGCTGTGTACTGGACCGGATGTGTCCAATGCTCTTAGTTTGACGAGCAGATACCAAAGTGATCCAGGAGTGGAACACTGGACAGCCATAAACAACATCCTAAAGTATTTAAATAGGACTAAAGAAATGTTCTTGGTCTATGGAGGTGCTGAGCAGCTCATTGTAAAAGGTTACGTCAACGCCAGTTTTGACACCGACCCGGATGATTCTAAATCTCAGACAAGATACGTTTATATTTTGAATGGAGGAGCTGTGAGCTGGAGAAGCTACAAGCAAAGCGTGATCGGGGGATCTACAGTAGAATCGGAATACATGGCTGCTGCAGAAGCGTCAAGTGAAGGAGTTTGGATCAGGAACTTCATCACTGAGCTTGGTGTGGTTCCAAGTGCCTTGGACCCACTGGAGATATTGTGCGACAACACTGGCGCCATAGCATTGGCTAAGGAACCAAGATATCATCCAAAGACAAAGCACATCAACCGCCGATTTCATATAATTCGAGATTATATAACAGATGGAGATCTGGAGATTAGCAAAGTACATATGGATCTGAATGTCGCAGATCCTTTTACTAAACCTCTTCCACGTGCAAAACATGATCAACACCTTAATGCCATGGGTGTTATATTGTTGCAGATGTAAACTAGATTATTGACTCTAGTGCAAGTGGGAGACTGTTGGAATTATGCCCTAGAGGCAATAATAAGGATGTTATTGTTATAATTCTTGTTCATGATAAAGTTTATATTCCATGCTAGAATTGTATTAAGCGGAAACTTTGATACGTGTGTGGTTTATGAACAACACCGTGTCCCTAGTACTCCTCTATGGACTAGCTCATTGATTAATGATGGTTAAGGGTTCCTAACCATAGACATGAGTTGTCGATTAATAAGGAGATCATGTCATTAGGAGAATGATATGATGGACATACCCAAATCAAGCAGAGCAATTAGATCGTGTCATCGTGTTCATCTTTGCGAAGCTTTTTCTTATGTCAAATATTGTATTCCTTGGACCATGAGATAATGCAACTCCCTAGTATAGGAAGAAAGCTTTGAGGTCATCAAACGTCATCCTATGTGTGGGTCATCATAAAGGTGTCTCTCAGGTGATCGGAAAGTACTTGTTGGGTTGTATGTATCGAGATGGGATTTGTCCCTCCCAAGTCGGAGAGATATACTTCGGGCCCACTCGGTAATCGATATCAACACCGCTTGCAAGCACGTGGTTAAGGAGTTGATCACAAAGTGGTATCGGATTACGGAACGAGTAAAGTACTTGCCATGAACGAGATTGAACTAGGTATGTCGATACCGTCGATCGAATCTCGGGCAAGTAAAATATCGCGTGACGAAGGGAATATATATATGGGATTAATTTAATCCTGGCATCGTGGTTCATCCAATATGATCATCGATTAATATGTGGGAGTCAATATGGGTTTCCAGATCCCGCTATTGATTATTGATAGAATATCATGTATATATATTCTCGAACTCGTAGGGTCACACACTTAACGTGTCTTGACGCTAGGATAGAATGGATAAATGGTTTATGAGTTTTTGTTCGGAGTCTCGGATGAGATCCAGGACATCACGAGAGGTTCCGGAATGGTCCGGAGAATAAGATTCATATAAAGGAAAGCAGTTTTTGGATTTCGGAATCGTTTCGGAATGTTCGGTATTGTACCGGAAGGTTCTAGAAGCTTCCGGAGTGGGACCAACATGGCCCCACTTGTCGGAGGGGTGCGTGGGCCTACAAGGGAGTGCCCTGGCCGCATTGGGCCAGGGGCACAAGGCCCCATAGGCCCAGCCGGCCAAAACCCTAGGGGAAACCCTAGGAAACCTTCTAGAAGGGGGGAAGACTTGCCCCCCACTCCACCCTTGGGGCCGCCGCCCTAGGGCTTGGAGGAGGGGCAAGGGGGCCGGCCAGCCCCCTATATAAGGTGGGCAGGGGCACACCCTCCCATCACCCCAAACCCTAGCCGCCAGCTTCTGCCCTACCTCTCTCTCTCTCCCAACTATGTGTAGGCGAAGCCCTGCCTCCACCATAGCACCACGCCGTCGTGTTGTAGATCCAATCTATCTCTCCACCCCACTTGCTGGACTGAGGAAGGAGGATATGTCGCGGCACCGTACGTGTGCATCTCTCGGAGGCGCCGCCACTTGCGGCGTTGGATCGGATCGCGAGGAGGAGAAGGCGAGTACGACTACACCAACCACGCGTTACTGAGCGTTTCGCATCTTGATTTCTTCAAGGGTATGAAGATCTCATCTATCCCTCTCATTGATTGCATCTCCTAGATTAGATCTTCGCTTTCCCATTCGCATCTGTAGAATTTTTTTGATTTACTATGCTGCGAAACCCTTCACTTAGTGTAATAAAGAGAGTAAGGAATGACGAAGTGACAGAAACCGCGCCCTAAGACTTTAAGTTGCATTAAGGGGTTCTAGATCAAGGACCTTGGAACTTTATGTTGCGGTTGGACTTATTTCTTAATGAATCCTCTATTTGCACACAAAAATGTCGTTAGGACCAATCATTAGGGGTGCACATGTACATGGATGCACCTATTTTAAGCTCCGTCCAAAAAAAACTTGACAAGATACCATGTTGTTTAGAAATCTTTATACTAAGTAAATACATGCCTCCCTTATAAATGTTTCTCACATATATGAACACACTCTTGAGCTTGTCCTCTTGCTGCATAGAGGATTGGGATTTCTCTAAAAAGAGCATTTACTTTATTGCAATTTAGTTTACAACAATTTACTTTTATAAAAAATATAAACCCTGAAATACAAACATTTGCATATTTTATTGTTTTACTTATCAAACTTGCTAACCAATAACTTCAGCTCCCCGTTGGTTCGACATCCTTTTATTTATTAAATACAGTACAATAGATATTCTACACTTGGGAGACATCAACCACTGAGCTCAACATATTCAACATTATCTAATCTTGACATGGATATGCACTACGGGTACCTAATGTTAGTCTACCTGGTCCAGCCCAACGGGAGCCCACGAGAAGCACCTACTGCGATCATCAAGCCCAAGGAGACTTCGAATGGCCCAAGCCCGGAGGAAACACGACTTCTTGGAGGACACGGCTAATCTAGATAGGAATTCAAAGGGGTTAACCCTAATCTGTAACCGACTCGACCTACCCTCTGTACCTAGCATATCTATATAACAGCCAGGAGGGAACGACGAGGAGGGAACCTCATACCCTAGCACACACCTCACGCCAAATCTCATCCGTGCACCCCTGTAATCATCGACATCTCCATCAATCAAGACAAGACAAGCAGGAGTAGGGTTTTCCCTCCTAGGGCCTGAACCTGGGTAAACCTCGTGTCCCCGTGTTGTGAGTCTGTTAGCCATTTCGCGATCTCTAGAGTCCCCTCCTTCTCCAAAACCCAAGTCCATAACAATGGACATTGACGAGTCGAACCCTCGTCAATTGGTGTCATCTGTGGGAATAGGGGGTGCTGATCGTGAGATCGTGACGGATCCATATGCTATGATCTTCGACTCCTTTGCAGCAGAGAACCATATTCTCTTGCGGTGTCCTCGACTTCACTGCCCACTCACCAGCAATTCGCAAAGATTACGACTCCGTAGGAGACAGGGTTGAGATGACCTTCGGGAGCTTCGGATTCCTGGTAGGGCAAATCGGTACCCTTCGCCTCCCCGAGCGCGTGTTGCCTCCAGCAATCGCACCCGCTTCACGGGTACCACCAATCAGTGTCCTAGACGCACCGTTGCTGACATACGGTTCGGATGACAGCAGTGGCGGCAAATCCGATATGTGCGATCCCCTACAGATGAAGGGACCTGCAGTTCTAGGTATGAAAGTTGTGGGAGAAATGGCCTCCCCCATCACTACATGTGCGCGGACATCGTCGATGGCCATGTCAACGAAGGAGGCAATCCACCGGCTCCCCCTCTCGATCCGTAGGCTGCTAACGCCTTGAATGCTGCCAATGGCACACATCCGCCAAATCCCAACGGGAATGGGCCAGCCAAAACTATTGATGGCATTAATCACAACTGCCAAGAGATCCACCTCAACGGCGCTCGGTGGGAAAGAGTGTGAGAGGCTGTGCGGGGTATCAATCCTCTGCCACTTGACTCCTCCCGTGACCTGCTGATGGGCTACCACTGGCTCCTCATAAAGGAGAATAATCGGCAAGTCGAGCAACACAAAGAGCTCTAATAGAGCAGGCGAATAGCCGATGAGTCGAGCGCTTGACAGGTCGCGCTCTCCGTTGGCGGGTCCCCTTCGAAAGGAAACGGCGGATCCCACCGCCAGACGCGAGGCCACCAGGGAAGTCGATCTGTCCTTCATGACGATGGACTCACATGGCAACATCATGCCCAAAACACCACAAGCCGTGGTCATGGCAGCTACCACGTACCTGGTAGCGAATCCGCCACCTACAGGATATCCCAGGCATGCGACCCACAGATCTGTGATTGCGGGTCTCGGACTCGTAGGAGCTGCGCTGGTCGGTGAATTGGCCCCGGAGCCAAAGAAAAAGGCCGCGGTGACATTCACACGAAGCTAAACACCCTCATCTGACGAGGACAAGCACGACCTGTCGCGGCGATGCCGTAGCTCGCGGCAAAGGAGCCACAACTACGGTGCTCACGATGAGCTCACCCAACGCAAGATCAACAAATCACACGCAAAGAGATCATGCTCCACGGATTCCGAGGATGAGGACACCGAACTCTACGGTGCTAGATGCTTGAGTAGAGCCATAAGGAAGACGCAGATTCCTAAACTCTTCAAGATTCTTTCGGACAAACCGAAGTTTGACGGCGCGCAGGAGCCAAAAATTTGGCTCGACGACCATATCTTGTCGGTCAAGCTCCACGGCGGGAGCAAAAACACAGCCATGCAATGCCTTCAGCTGTAGCTGACGGGCGCGGCTAGAGCCAGGCTCAACAACCTTCCCTCTGGATCCATCCGAATCTAGGAAGAGCTGGTGTACTGTTTCATCCGCAACTTCAAAGGCACTAGCAAGAGACCAGCCTCAATCGAGGAGCTACGCGCCTGCTGCCAATGGTCCAACGAGTCCATCCGCTAGTACATACAGCGATGGTCCATCATCAATAACCCTGCCAAAAACATCTCGGAGGAGAGAGAAATAGATGCCTTCAATAACGGTTTAAAGCGCCACGAATTCCGAGAAGAGATGGGGCGCGTCAAGCCCAAAACAATCGACCATGTGATGGACATCGCCAATTGCTGGGCTGATGGCGAGGATGTCGTCAACCATCACGATCGGATGAAGAAGGTGACTTCAGACACATGTGCGACAGCCGAGGAAATCGAAGAGCGCGCATATACGATGATCATGAAGAGGTCGACAAGGTTGCGACTGGCTATGCCGATTGCCGTGAAGATGGAAACCACAACATCGGACATCACAGTGGAAACTACCACGATAGTAGAAAACCTGCGCAAACATGGCAGCGCCGCAACTGCGATGACGAGCCATCTGCACTCAACAAACTATCGGGTCCTTGCACCATCCACTTCTACATTGACAAGTATGATGGCAAGAAGAAAGCCAGTCACATGCTCAAGGACTTTAGGGAGTTCCAAAAGCTCCATCTGTAGGGGTTCGTAGCACGGAAAACAAAAAAGTTCTATCGCATGAACACACACAAGACAAGATCTATCTACTATATTGTAGCAACGAGTCGATAGAGTGCTAACCCTCGAAGATCCAAAGCGGTTAATGAGAGCAGATTCTCGTGGGTGATGTAGTCGTTCACTTGCCGATCTCAAGATCGTGTAGACGATCCTTCCGGCACCGCGTTCTAGCAGCGCTCCCGCAGTCGGTCACACGTACGATACTCGATGAAGACCTTCCTCTAACTTGTTCCAGCAGGCAGCGGAGGTTGTAGCTCTCTCCTTGCAATTCCGGCAGCACGGCGGCGTGGTGTCGGAATTAGAGGGGAGATCCCGCAGGGCTTCGCCTAAGACGGTGCAAGTATGGTGGAGTAGAGAGAGCCACGAAAATCTAGGGTTTAGAGGCCGAGAGGTAGATAAACCGGCGGCTAGAGTTTAGACTAGACGGCGGAAGCAATTTAGAGGAGAGCTAGGGCGCCAGCAGCAGGAGGGGCGGCAGCCTAGCATTTAGAGAGAGGGGGCATCGGCTAGGAGCAAGGTGTAGGGAGAGGGAGCGCCCCCTCCCTTTCTTTTATAGGTAGGAGGGGCGGCTAGGGCTAGCCATGTCCTCCGCTAACTCCTTTTCTAGCCAGCAGATTGGTGGAGGGAAGGGAAACCTTCTCTCCCAAGGTTTCCTTCCCTCCCTCCACTTGGAAATCATTGTCCTAGTTTGACTTTTCAAACTGGCCTTTTGTCTTTCAAACTAGAGTTTGATTTCTATCTTCCAAGTGTCCAGCCAAGTGGCCTAGGACATGATGCAACCATTCCACTTTGTCATGACATCCATGTACCCTTCCCCTTTTCGGATCGGTGAACCTTCTAGACCCTTCTAGAACATTCCGATGAAAACAGCGGAACCATTCCTGAACTCCGGAATTGAACTTTCCTTATATGAATCCTATTCTCCGTACCATTCTTGATCTCCTCGTGACATTCCAGATCCCATCCGAGACTCCGAACAATATTCGGTCTTCTTACTCACATTACATATCTACTAAACAGCATCGAATCCTTAAGTGTGTCTCCCTAGGGTTCGTGAATTATGCAGACATGACCGATACTCTTCTCCGATCAATAACCAATAGAGAAATCTAGAAATTCATATGGCTCCCACATATTTCTACGATTACTTCGTAACTGAATGAACCATTTACATACGATACCAATTTCCCTTTGTCTCGCGATACTTTACTTATCCGAGGTTTGATCGTCGATATCTCTACATACCAAGTTCAACCTCATTACTGATAAGTACTCTTTACTCATTCATGTGATATGTGATCCCTTGTGAGACAGTCACGTGCTTGCAAGCTAATTGGATGACATTCCACCGAGAGGGCCCAAAGTATATCTATCTGTCATATGGATTTGACAAATCCCACTCTTGATCCATGTGCCTCAACACATACTTCCCGAACACTCAATGCCACCTTTATAACCACCCAGTTACGAAGTGGTGTTTGATGTCATCAAAGCATCCATCCGGTGATGGTGATTAACATGATATCATGGTCAAAGGTTTTAGGTTACTATGTATTTGAAAGCTTATAGCAAGTGAACTATTTAAATGACTTGATCTTATGCTACGCTTAACTATAGGAGTATGTCCATCACATCATTCTCCTAATGATATGACCCTGTTGTTAATAACATCTCAATGTTCATGATTAGGAAACCATGATCATATATTAACCAACAAGCTAGTTTAACAAGAGGCTTTACTAGGGACTCTTATATGTTTACAACTCACACAAGTATTAATATTTCCGGTTAATACAATTATAGCTTGTATGGAAACATTTATCATAAGTATGAAGATATGATAATAACCACTTTATTATTGCCTCTTGTGCATATCTCCAACACCATGATGGATATGCACAAATGCAGCGCGAGGCGGTAAATTAGGGGTTCGTTCCTGCCTCGGGATCCATCGCATACGATGCCCCACCTCCGCCACTCGGAGCACCCGCATAGCCTGTGGCTGCCCCGGCCCAGAACAATGGAGCAGAGCCCCACCCGTGATCATTGGGCGCCATGATGATACAAAAAGTCCGCCCCTCCAATAGGGTCCAGAATACGATCACTCGCCAGGTAAACTTGGTTGCCACCTCTCTGCCAGCCACACCTGAGTACCTCAGCGGATCGGAGTCATGCATCACCTTCGATCGCTTGGATCACCCCCGCCAAATACCTCGCCCAGGCCACTCTGCACTGGTGCTTGAGGCACATATCGGCGGATTCGAGATGAGCCGTGTGTTCATGTACGGAGGCAGCAGCATCAACCTCATGTTTGCCGCCACACTCGCAGTTATGCGGATACCGCTATGTAGCCTGGAGCCATCAGACACAACCTTCCACTGCATCGTCCCAAGGAAAGGAGTATAACCCCTAGGAAAAATATGGCTCGATGTCATCTTTGGCACCCCAAAGAATTCCAGGCGTGAGCGCCTCGAGTTCGAGGTAGTCGACTAGCCCTCCCAGTACCACGCGATCCTCAGTCGTGTGGCATTCACAAGGTTTCTAGCGGTCCCGCACTACGCGTATCTACGGCTAAAGATGCCAGGACCCAACAACGTCATCACCATGCCAGGGAGATTCACTAAGTCCAATAGCTGTGGTCGAGAATTCAACAGAATGTCCTAGTCTTTCGGCATGCAAGAAGAGCTGGTAAGGCCCAAGGAGTTGACAGACAATAGTCTTCCCCCAGTATCCAAGCAGAATGCACATAAGATGGCTTTCGACTCTGCAACCAACACCAAGCCAGTACAGGTCCACCCGACGGAACCCACCAAGACAGCCCTCAATGCCAACAACCTGGGTTCCACATAGGAACTCGCGCTCGTCGAATTCCTCCGTGAGCGCTGGGAAATCTTCGCTAGGTGTCCCACAAACATGCCATGAGTTCCCAGGGAATTCACCTAACATGCACTCAATGTTTATCCGGATGCGCGACCGATCAAGCAAACAATGCGCCGACTGCCCGAGAGTAGAGCCGAAGCAATTGACACCAAAGTCAAAATACTCCTCGATACCAACTTCATAAGGGAGATCAAGGAAAGCACCTGGGTAGCTAACCCCGTGCTCGTCCCCAAGAAGGACACAGACATCCTGTTGATTTGCGTGGACTTCACGGCCCTCAACAAGTACTGCCTAAAGGATCACTTCCCCTACCGCGGATCAACCAAATCATCGATTCCACCGATGGTTGCGAGCGACTCTCGTTCCTCGACGCCTATTCAAGTTACCACCAGATTCGACTGAAGGTGGAAGATCAGGAGAAAACGGCATTCATAACGCCTTTCGGGGTCTTCTATTACACAACAATGCCTTTTGGCCTCAAGAATGCAGGGGTAACCTACCAAAGGTGCATGCAGGCCTGCCTGAAGATCCAAATTGGTCAAACATGCAAGTCTATGTCGACGACATAGTGGTAAAGACCAAGGAAAGCAGCTCGCTGATCGATGATCTCCATGAAACGTTCGACAACCTCGACCGTTTAAAAATCACACTAAATCAGGAAAAATGCGCCTTCGGCATCCCATCCGGGTAGTTGCTCGGATACTTCATCTCCAATCGAGGCATTGAGGCCAATCCGAAAAAATCAAGGCTATACTAGCCATGGAGAAGCCGAAGAACATCAAAGGAGTCCAGCAACTAGCTGGGCGAATCGCAGCACTTAACAGGTTCATCGGCCGCATGGGTGAAAAGGCTCTTCCCTTTTACCAACTGCTCCGTAAAGCAGAAAAATTCGAGTGGACGGCTGAAGCCGACAAAGCATTCAAAGACCTCAAACGTTTGGTATCTACATCTCCCGTGCCGGTGACGCCAACGGAGAGAGAACCAATGCTGCTCTACATTGCTGCAGTGCATCAAGTGGTCAGCCCATGTCAACAACCGGATTTTTCAATCCTAGATGCCTGTTATGCAATACATCGCAATCCCAGGATTACCATTTTTGCGAGACATAACAGAATTGGATACCATAGTACATCATCCATTACAACGATACATAAGTTCTTACACAAATAGGGATCTCATGATCCAGTTCTTAATACAACATCAAGCAGCGGAATACGTAATAATAACGGTAGCGTAGGCGAAGCTCCATCTTCGGGGTCACAGGCAATGTTGACGATGGGAGATGATCCTAGTTGTCGTAACCTTTTTGGGGTCCATCTTCCAGGTACTCCTCTTCATAGTCTGGCCATGGGAATAGCCAGGGACAAAGCCATGAGTACTCTTTAAGTACTCGCAAACTAATACTAATAGGTAAAGGGGGTTTTTGGATAATAGGACACTAGGCTCTAGGGTTGTTTTGCAAAATCCAGATTTATCTCTACTAAATTCTAAAGCTAGTCACAATTTTATAACTCCTAACTGGGAACTTGTATTTCATATCACCACTCTGTTGTGGTCAAGTCAAAGTCTTAGTTCATTTCACAGGTCATTTTGAAAAGTCTGATGGGGGAACAGTATGGCCACTCCAACTGTCCATAACCGCGGACGCGGCTATTCGAATAGTTTGACACTCTGCAGAGATTGTACACTTTCACCACAACATTCGATACATCCGTTAGGAAAAAATCCTAAATTCACCATACTCACTATGCGGATAATCAATCCTAACCTTTCGATTACACGCCCTAGTATAAGCACCTCTCCTGTGAGTTTGGCCTCCCAACCATGACCAACTGTCATCTTGGGTACTGCACAGGTGGACAATCTTCACAAGGTAGCCTCAGCTCAGACCTTGGACGGGAGGGAACTAATACTAAGGAATATAAGTTTCCAGTCAAGCCCTACCCAATGTTCGGGTATTGTGGTTGTACGATAAAATTGGAATGGTATCGCATCCAGACAACCATCAGTTTTATAAAGGGCTAAGGCTCATGCCTCAACATTTTATCACCAAAATTCTCCAGTGTTTGGAAACACATGTCCAAAACATTTCAATAGAATGATCCATCATTCCAAGGTTTTCATAACCATTTTTCCACCAAGTATTCCCATCTAAAAGTTGATCAAGCTTTTATGCTTAGCACTAGCATCTACAGGTGGGGGTAGTACTAATGAGGGGTGGTAACTAGTGGAGTTTCAACTAAGTACAACCTCATGTCTCAGGCTGATGTCAAGGTTGCTAACTTAGGCCAAATTTTATGCTCTTTATGCAACCTTCAGCATCTTTCCAATATCTACCAGTCACTTAAGTAAACTCTAAGTAAGCTTTAATAAAGAAATAAAGTAAGAAGCTTGCAAGTAAAACTAGGATTGGTTTATCAAGTGGGTATGATCACATATGCTTAAGGCATATAGTAGGCATAGTAACAAGTATGGGCTTGCATAGGTATAGTCTTAGCTTGCACAATATCATTATAAGCTTGCTAAATTGCAAGTGCTAGCTTGCACATTCACTAGTAGTATTTGGCTTGCCTTGTGCAGAGCAGTGGTTGAAGTTCTCCTCGGCTTCTTCTTCGTAGTATCCTCCTTCCTCCTCGTATCCTTGGTCGGTACTAGCGTTTATGAATAAATACGAGGTACACAATCACCAAACAATACTTAACTACTTGCAATCATCACACACAAGGGTCCTATGGATGATCTAGCATCATCCCTAACATTACAAGATTAAGGCTTGGTTTAATTCCTTTTATTTTTTTAGAAAAGTAATTTCTACTCATTGAAAAACTACTTAAGATTTAATATTCTCCAAACCAAACATGGGATCATGTTGACACATGTCATCACCACATATTGTAGTCCATGGGAATGTGATTTAAAGTGGTGTCACAATTTAATAAGGTTTTACCCTTTTATTATACTTAATTAAAGTGGCTACAAATTCTTATGTATCATTCTTTTATTACTTGAACATTATTTCTGCAAGTAAACTTATATATTTTTATATATTCTGAAAGGTATGGTTAAATGTGATTTTTGAGAGTTGGAATCAACTCAAAAGCTATTATGGTTTAAATTTGAAAAATGTTTGAATGCAGAAAAGCTTCTGCCTTATTATTTTTACCATGGGTGATCTATAGATCCAAATGACTTGAATCCAACGGGCTTGGATTCAGCATTCACAGACCTTTCCAACAAAATTGGTTTCATTCAATTTGGTGCACTGAATCGATCTGGGTTGATTTTTGAAGTTGGGTACAGAAGTGTGTTTGAATTGAAATAGAAAAAGGTTTAATTTGAATAACTGGGTTGCGCGGGAAAAGTTACTGGGCCGGCCTGCTAAGCGCAGTTTTCCCGCGGGCTGCTTAAGTGGGTGTCCCCACTTGTCAGTGACACGGGGCTGGGCGAAGCGGTATGGGGCGACGTGGATCGTTCGATCTAGTTCTAATCTAACGGCTGGGAGTCATCGTCGACGTGAGACAACGCCGGCGAGAACGAAACCTAGCGCGGCTAGTGAGGGTTGCTGGGGGCTCACCAGGGTACTGGCGAGGGTCAGCGAGGCGGGCGAACGAGAAAGTCGACGACGGCGAATCTCCTGGTACCGGTGGCTTCTCCTGGGGCGGCTCCAATCGCTGGCTCCCTTCTTCTCCAGAGGCGGCGGGCTCCGGTAAAATTCCGGCAGGGTGGTGCTTGCCTTGCTCTGAGAACGGTGTGGCACGATCAGTGAGGAGAGGGGATTGAGATGGTGTGAAGAAATCGTGCGGGGGTGGCCTCTATTTATAGTCGAGCAAGGGGACCGTCGGGGCGCACGGTGAGCTCGTCGGGGGCGAGGTTACAGGCGGCTAAAGGCATGGGCAAGGGTAGGGACGGCGGTGTCTCTGGCGATGCTCAACGACATGGTCTCGAGGCATGGGGCGGTGTGGTTTGGTCTGAACAGGCGGTGCTTCTGGCAGGGCGGCGTTCGACGGCGGCGGTGGTCGTGGCACGGGCGGCAAACGGGATGTCTCGGTCTCGGTCTCTGGGTGGGGATTGTGTATGCATGCGGCGAGGGCGGCGCACGGTCTGTGGGCTTCGGTCGAGGGTCGTGCTCTGGCGCATGCTCGGCATGGTCTCTGGCGGTCTGGGCGCGGCTTGTGCGCGTGATCCAGGGCTTGGCAACGCTCGCGGCTGGGACAGGCAGTGGCGGTGGATGGTGGGCTGCCTCCCAGACAAGGTTGGCAAGGCTAGTTATTCCTCTAGCCTGATGTCCACACTGGGGTGACAAGGGGGTGCTCGGCTGTTCACCATTGATGGCAATGGCAAGCTCACAGGAGTGCTAGTGCTTAGCTAAACTTCCTAGATGATCTACTGAGCTGTGTGTGAGCTAACTAGGTAACAAGTTAGGCAAGAATCACTGCTCACAATAGTGTTTGATGTTTGTTTGATTTGTGTCTGCAACCTGTTTGATGAAATGGCTGCATGAAATCAAGTTTTGAATTTTGAAAAGATTTTTGGTGGGTTTGCTAGATTGGTGCTGGTGAGTCTGCAGATGCTTGGGTTTTGAAAGTTGAGCTTGTTTTAGTGGTTTTTGAAAAAGTGGGATCTTCCCATATGATAAAGATTCAATTTTGAATTGTCATTTAAACTATGTATTTGAAAGTTTCTGGATGATCACAAAGTGGGCCTTGATACCTTGTTATGAGTACATTCAAGGGGTGCAAAGATCCAGAAAAGTTTCTGTTAGGTTCTGAAATTTTGAGATAGCCAAAGTAGGCATGGGAGTTAAATTGGCCAAAATTACCATTCATTTCATATATGTGTTTTGATTTACTTGTCTTTAGGAAAGGTGTGGGAAATGTTTTAGATGATGTTTATTTCAACTAAGAAACATTTTACAAGCCATGAAACAAACAAACAAGGTGGTTTTAAAGGATTTAAAAATCCATGCATACACATAAGCATGCATTCATGATTTCATTTAGAAAAGTTTTTGTTAACCCTAATTTTATTGATTTGAATTTGATGATCCAAGCTTAGTATTTTTGGGATGTTACAGCCCAACACTTGTGGTTGAACGACCCGAAGAAGGCAAACCCATGGGGTACAATGCCAAGTATACTACCTCAGCGAGGTACTAATGCCTACAAAACAAAGGTATCCCCACTACCAAAAACTCGCCTGCGGCGTGTTCATGACTGCACGTCAATTGCGTCACTACTTCCAAGAGCATCATATCATGGTCGTCAATGATGCACCACTATCACACATCCTCAACAACCCCGAGGCCACGGTAAGGGTAGCCTTGTGGGGCATCGAGCTGTCCCCATGGGACATCATATACGAAATACGCACTACCATCAAGTCATAGGTGATCCCCGACTTCTTCGTACACTGGATGGAGCTGCAACTGCCAGACACGCCGGATATGTCCCAGCTGTGGACGATGCACTTCGACGGATCCAAGCGTGACACCGGAGCCAGAGCCAGAGTAATCTTAACGTCCCCCCAAGGGGACAAGATAAGATACATGTTGCAGATGAAATTATGTGCATCCAATAATGAGGCTAAATATGAGGCACTGATCCACGACATGAAGATGGCCAAAGTCTGTGGTGCCACATGCATAGTCATCTACGGTGACTCCAACCTTGTCGTCCAACAAAAGATAAACGAGTGCGATGCCCACATCAGCAATATGACCGCCTACCGCGCGCTCTATAACTCACTCGAAGGAGAATTTGACGTTTGCGAACTTCAGCACGTTGGTCGATGTCAACACCCGGATTTTTAATCCCAGATGCCTGTTATGCCATACATCGCAATCCCTGGATTACCATTTTTGCGAGACATAACAGAATTGGATACCATAGTACATCATACATTACAAACCATACATAAGGTCTGACACAAATAGGGATCTGATGATCCAGTTCTTAATACAACTTCAAGCAGCGGAATACGTAATAATAACGGTAGCGTAGGCGAAGCTCCATCTTCGGGGTCACAGGCAATGCTGACGATGGGAGATGATCCTAGTTGTCGTAACCTTCCTGGGGTCCATCCTCCAGGTACTCCTCTTCATAGTCTAGCCACGGGAATAGCCAGGGACAAAGCCATGAGTACTCTTTAAGTACTCGCAAACTAATACTAACAAGTGAAGGGGTTTTTGTAATAGGACACTAAGCTCTAGGGTTGTTTTGCAAAATCCAGATTTATCTCTACTAAGCTAAGAAGCAAGAGAAGCTAGTCACAGTTTTATAACTCCTAAGTAGGAACTAGTATTTCATATCACAACCCTGTTGTGGTCAAGTCAAAGTCTCAATTCATTTCACAAGTCTTTTGAAAACATCTGACGGGGGAACAGTATGGCCACTCCAACTGTCCATAACCGCAGACGCGGCTATTCGAATAGTTTGACACTCTGCAGAGATTGTACACTTTCACCACAACATTCGATACATCCGTCAGGAACAAATCCTGAATTCACCATACTCAGTATGCGGATAATCAATCCTAACCTTTCAATTACACGCCCTAGTATAAGCACCTCTCATGTGAGTTTGGCCTCCCAACCATGACCAACTGTCATCTTGGGTACTACATAGGTGGACAATCTTCACAAGGTAGCCTCAGCTCAGACCTTGGCCATGAGGGAACTAATACTAAGGTATATAAGTTTCCAGTCAAGCCCTACCCAATCTTCGGGTATTATGGTTGTACGATAAAATTGGAATGATACCGCATCCAGACAACCATCAGTTTTATAAAGGGCTAAGGCTCATGCCTCAACATTTTCATCACCAAAATCATCTGGTGTTCGGAAACACATGTCAAAACATCTCAGTAGAATGATCCATCATTCTAAGGTTTTCATAACCATTTTCACCAAGTATTCCCATCTAATGTTGATCAAGTTTTAAGCTTAGAACTAGCATCTACAAGTGGGGGTAAGCACTAATGAGGGGTGGTAAACTAGTGGGGTTTAACTGAGTTTAATCTCATGCCTTAGGTTGACATCAAGATTATCTAGCTTAGGCCAAATTTTATGCTCTTTATGCAACCTTCAATTATCCTTCTAGTATCTACCATTTATTCCAATAACTCTAAGTAAGAGCTTTGATAAAGAAATAAAGTAATAAGCTTGCAAGTAAAATTAGGATTGGGAATCATCAAATGTATCTAACCAAGCATGCTTAGTGCATTGCATAGGTTATTTAACTCTCATAATTGCAAGTGTTAGCATGCATATTCAACTAGTAGTATTAGGCTTGCAAGGTTAACTTGTATAGTAAGGCTTGCTAAGGTAGAGTATCTTGCAAGTGTTAGCTTGCCTTGTGCAGAGCAGTGGTTGAAGTTCTCCTCGGCTTCTTGTTCGTAGAATCCTCCTTCCTCCTCGTATCCTTGGTCGGTACTAGCGTCTATGAATAAATACGAGGTACACAATCACCAAACAAGACTTAACTACTTGCATTCATCACACACAAGAGTCCTATAGATGATCTAGCATCATCACTAACATTACAAGATTAAAGCTTGGTTTAATTCCTTTTATTTTTTTAGAAAAGTAATTTCTACTCATTGAAAAACTACTTAAGATTTAATATTCTCCAAACCAAACATGGGATCATGTTGACACATGTCATCACCACATATTTTAGTCCATGGGAATGTGATTTAAAGTGGTGTCACAATTTAATAAGGTTTTTCTCTTTTATTTTTAATTAAATAAAGTGACTAGAAATGCCTATGTAGCATTCTTTTATTACTTGAACATTATTTTTGTAAGTAAACCTATATATTTTTATATATTCTGAAAGGTGTGGTTAAATGTGATTTTTCAGAGTTGGAATCAACTCAAAAGCTATTATGGTTTTAATTCGAAAAATGTTTGAATGCAGAAAAGCTTCTGCCGTGTTATTTTTACCATGGATGATCTACAGATCCAAATGACTTGAATCCAACAGTCTTGGATTCAGAATTCCCAGATTTCTAACAAAATTGATTTCATTCAATTTGGTTCACTGAATCAACCTGGGTTGATTTTTGAAACTGGGTACAGAAGTGTGTTTGAAATAAAATGAAAAAGGTTAAATTCAAATAACTGGGCTGCGGAAGTGATCGGGCCGGCTAAGCCTTCTACGCGGGCTGGTTAAGTCGCTGTCCCAACGCGTCAGTGAGACAGGGGGTGCGAAGCGGTATGGGGCGATGTGGTGCGTTCGATCTGATTCTAATCCAACGGCCGAGGGTCATCGTCGATGTTGGGCAACGCCGGCGAGACAGAAACCTCGCGCGGCCAGTGGGGGTCGTTGGGGGCTCACCTTGCTTCGGGAACGGGGTGGCACGATTATTGAGGAGAGGGGAGTGAGATGGTGTGCTCAATTCGGCTGGGGGTGGCCTCTATTTATAGTGGAGCGAGGGGACCGACGGGGCGCAAGGTGAGCTCGTCGTGGTCGACGGTACAGACGGCTATCGGCGTGGGCGACGGTAGGGGGCGGTGCGGTGCTCCCTGGCGATGCTCAACGACACGGTGGCGAGACGTGGGGCGGTGTGGTTTGGTCGGAACGCGACGGTGCTCTGCGCGTGCCCGACGGAAGATTTAATGGCGCACAGCGCGCGTGGTCCGCGCGGCGGCGAACGAGCGTGTCTGCGGGGTTACTGGGACGGTGGTGATCACGTATGCACGCGGCGAGGGCGGCGCACGGTCTGTGGGCTTTGGTCGAGGGTGGCGCTCTGGCGCACGCTCGGCATGGTTGCTGGCGAGCTTGGCATGGTTCGTGCGCATGGTCCAGTGGCTGGCAGGGTTCGAGCGCTGGACAGGGAGTGGCGGTGGGGTGTTGGCTGCCTCCTAGACATGTTGTTTAGGCTTGGTGCTTGCTCTGGCTAGATAGCCATTGTCGGCTGGCAAGGGGATGCTCGGGTTGGCATGGCATGGGGCAAAGGGTAGGGGCTAGGGTTTGTCCAAGCACTGGTTGGCACTGGGGGAGACAAGGGTGATCAATGGTGAACATTGCTTAGCCAAATTACTGCTCCAAACAGTGAAGTTAGGCCAGTTTGATTTGTTTCTGCCAAGTGTTTGATGAAATGGCCGCAAGAATTCAAGTTTTGAATTTTGAAAAGTTTTTTGGTGGGTGTGCTAGGTTGGTGCTGGTGAGTCTACAGATGCTTGGGTTTTGAAAGTTGATCTTGTTTGAGTGGTTTTTGAAAAAGTGGGATCTTCTCATATGATAAAGATTCAATTTTGAACTGTCCTTTAAACTATGCATTTGAAAGTTTCTGGATGATCACAAAGTGGGCCTTGATACTTTGTTATGAGTACAATCAAGGGGTGCAAAGATCCAGAAAAGTTTCTGTTAAGTTCTGAAAGTTTGAGACAGCCAAAGTAGGCATGGGAGTTAAATTGGTCAAAATGACCATTCCCTTATTTTATTTGTTTTGATTTACTTGTCTTTGAGAAAAGTTTGGGAATTGTTTAGATGATGTTTATTTCACCTAAGCATCCATTTACAAGCAAAGGAACACACAAACAAGTTGGTTCAAAAGAATTCAAAATGAAATGCATACTCACATGCATGCTTTCATATTTTTATTTAGCAAAGTTTTTGTTAACCCTAAATTTGATGATTAGAGTTTGATGATCCAAGTTTAGTATTTTTGGGATGTTACAGTCGAGAAAGCAATGAGGAGACCGAAAAACTCACCAACATTGGCTCCATCTGCGCCCCAGTGCCATCTGGCGCGTTCCTCGAGTAAATCCGTGTGCCTTCCATCAAGCGCAAACTTCTGAAAGACGCGGTCGATGCCATGGAGCACTCGGGGTCTTCGCCACCCAATAAAATAGAAGCACCCAAAGAGCTGGACACAAAAGTCAAACTAGTTAGCCTCATGCAGGTCCTAGCAATCGACCAAACTTGGACTCAGCCATACATCAAGTACCTGTTGAGCAAGCAGCTGTCCTGACAACCCAACTGATGCCAGGCAGACCGCGCGTCGATCCAAAGCATTCACCATCATCAACGGTGAATTATACAAGTGAAGCATCACCGGAGTGCTCCAACGGTGCATCACCAACAGTGATGGGAAGGCCATCCTCCTCGACATCCACGAAGGCACCTGCGGCCACCACGCCGGCAGTCGCGCCCTAATTGCCAAAGCTCTGTGAGCTGGCTTCTACTGGCCAACTACGATGCGCGACGCTAAGGACATCTTCGAGAGGTGCAACGACTGCCAAAGGTTTGCTAATAAACCACATGCAATTGGCTCGGAGTGTTGGAATTATGCCCTAGAGGCAATAATAAAGATGTTATTATTATAATTCTTGTTCATGATAAAGTTTATATTCCATGCTAGAATTGTATTAAGCGGAAACTTTAATACTTGTGTGGTTTGTAAACAACACCGTGTCCCTAGTACGCCTCTATGGACTAGCTCATTGATCAATGATGGTTAAGGTTTCCTAACCATAGACATGAGTTGTCAATTGATAATGAGATCATATCATTGGGAGAATGATATGGTGGATAGACCCAAACAAAGCAGAGCAATTAGATCGTGTCATCGTGTTCGTCTTTGCGAAGCTTTTCCTATGTCAAATATTGTATTCCTTAGACCATGAGATAATGCAACTCCCTGGTACCGAAGAAATCTTTGAGGTCATCAAACGTCATCCTATGAGAGGGTGATCATAAAGGTGTCTCTCGGTGATCGGAAAGTATCATTGGGTTGTATGTATCGAGATGGAATTTGTCCTCCCAAGTCGGAGAGATATACTGGCCCACTCGTAATCGATATCAACACCGCTTGCAAGCATGTGGTTAAGGAGTTAATCACAAAGTGATATCGGATTACGAAAGTAAAGTACTTGCCGTGAATGAGATTGAACTAGGTATGACGGTACCAACGATCGAATCTCGCAAGTAAAATATCGCGATCTGAAGGGAATATATATGGGATTGATTGAATCTCGGCATCGTGGTTCATCCGATATGATCATCGATGAATGTGTGGAGTCAATATGGGTGCCTGCACTCACCGTTGATTATTGATAGAAGATCATGTCTCATATTCTCGAACCGTAGGGTCACACACTTAACGTGTCTCGACGCTAGGATATATTGGATAATTGGTTTATGAATTTTTGTTCGAGTCTCGGATGGGATCCGGATATCACGAGAGGTTCCAATGGTCCGAGAATAAGATTCATATAAGGCAATGCAGTTTTTGGAGTTGAATTGTTCCGTTAATCGGTATTGTACGAAGCTTCTAGAACCTTCCGGAAGGGGACCAACGTGGCCCCACCTTCCGGGAGGGGCATGGGCCTATGAGGGAGTGTCCTGGCCGCATTGGGCAGGGCACAAGGCCCCATAGGGCCCAGCCGATTCTAGAGAGATTTGACTCTTAAATCTCGGATAGAATTTCTAGATAAGGGAGAGTTTAAATCGTTTAAACTAGAGATAGGATTTCTAGATAAGGGAGAGTTTAAATTGTTTAAACTATAGATAGTCTTGGAGGAGGGCAGGGCCGCCTCTATATATAGAGGGTGGTGCGCCCTCCCTACACACACCTTCCTCCAAGCCCTAGCAGCCTTGCTACCTTCCTCTCTCCCTCCCGACTATTTGTAGGCGAAGCCCTGCAGCAGAAATTCTCCACCATATACACCACGTCGTCGTGTTGTAGATCCAATCTATCTCTTCACCATACTCGCTGGTCCGAGGAAGGAGGAGACGTCGAGGTGCTGCACGTGTGCATCTCACGGAGGCACCGCCACTTGTGGTGCTAGATCGGATCGGATCGCGAGGAGGAGAAGCGAGTACGACTACATCACCCACGTTCCGACGAACGTTCATTGTCTTGAATCTTCAAGGGTATGAAGATCTAATCCAATCTCTCGTTGTTTGCATATCCTAGATTAGATCTTGGCTTTCCCTCTGTTAAACTCCGTAGAAAATTTTGATTTACTATGCCGAAACCCTTCAAAGGGTATCGAGCTAGATCTATGCGTAGATGTGTTTCACGAGTAGAACGCAACATGGTTGTTGCGGCGTTGATGTTTTCTGTGCAAGCCTCTTGTTTGTGTTCTTCTTATGACCCGTGATAGTGAGATTGAAGTGGTCCAGGCCAACCTTACACGACGCCGTCATGAGACCGCCAGACTTGACGTGTGGCTTGTACCACACATGCGGCTGGTGGATGTCGGTTCTCACTATAGTTGTCATGGGATTAACACCGAGTTTGGCAACCATAATATCACCGTTGTGGCTTTCCGTAGGTAAGAATCGTTAGCATCTACTCCCATAAGCCACGTAAAACATGCAACAACAAAGTAGAGGCCTAACTTGTTCTTGCAGGAGTGTTTTCGTGATATGGTATGGCCCAAGATGTGATGTGTATATTGTATGCGATGATCATGTTTTGTAATGTTTCACGACTTGCATGTCGATGAGTACACAACCGGTGAGCCATATGATTGTCTTTATAATTGTGTATGACCATGAGTCAACTTCTTATACGCCATGTAATAGCTTTACTTTATCGCTAAGTAGTTACCAATAGTTGTAGTTGCTATTCGTGGTGGAGGCAATCATGGTGGAGTGATGGAGATCATGCCGGAACGCACAAGATGGAGATCATTGCGCGAGGATTGGCTATACCATGTCACATAAAGTTATATACATGTGATGTTTATCCCTTTATGTATCTTATTATGCTTAGATCGCGACGGTAGCATTATAAGATGATTCCTCACTTAAAGATCAAGATAAAAACTGTGTTCTCCCCAAGTATGCACCGCTAAAGTTCGTGTCCAAGCATCACGTGATGATCGGGTGCTATAGACTCTACGCCACATACAACGGTGCAAGCCGCTTTTGCACACGCTGAAATACTTGGGTCTAACTTGACGAGCCTAGCATGCATACATGGCCTCGGAACACAAGAACCGAAAGGTTAAGCATGAGTCATATGAATGATATGATCGACACTTTGTTGTCCACCATTGAAACCACATCTCTTCTCGTGATGATCGTATTAGGTGTGGTGAATTTGGATCGTGTTCACTAAACAACTTGAGGGATGTTGAATTTAGTGGAGTTCATCTAGTAATTTGATTAAGTTGAACTATTTATCATGAACATAGTCTAAATTGTACTTGCAAATCGTAGATCCAATGGCCAAGTCCAACTTCAACTTCAACGCTTTTGAGAAAGAAAAGCTTAGAAACAATGGGTCTAACTTCACCAACTGGTTCCGCAATCTAAGAATCATTCTGCAGCGGACAAAAGGACTATGTCCTTGAGAAAGCGCTTAGGTGACGCCTCATATAGATGCGCCTTACCGATGAAAAGCTGCTTATCACCGCGAAGGATGATTATGATTTGATTAAGATCGCCATGTTGTATGCTATGGAATCGGATCTTCAAAATCGCTTTGAGGAGTTCCGGCCCTTTGATATTCTCGAGGAGCTGAAAAACATGTTTCGACTCAAGCCCGCTCGAGAGATATGAGATCTCTAAGAAATTCTTTAACTACAAGATGGAGGAAGGAGGTCCGTTAGTGAGCACGCCATTAAGATGCCGCTACACTCAACGCCTTGAGCAACCGGACTGCAAGATTCCAGAGGAGCTCAAGATTGACACTCCTAGCTACAAAAGTTTTGTAGTTGATCACAATCATATTGGTTCCACGATATGATCACTAAGCTCTTTGCTAAGATGAAAGTAGCGAGGTGAACATCAAAAATAATAATCATGTGTTGATGGTCAACAATCCCCCACCTTTAAGAAAGGTAAGGAGCAAAGAAGCCCTTCAAGAAGGGCGGCAAGTTTAATGCCCTGCCGAGAAGAAGCTCGTGTCCGTCCAAGCCGACACCGAAAGTGCTTCTATTGCAAGGACAAGGGTCATCGAAGCGAATCGTCCGAAGTAGTTGGGACAAGAAGGATGGCACCATCAAAGGTATATTTGATATACATGTTATTGATGTTTTCCTTACTAGCCCTCGTTGTAGTGCCCGGTATTTGATACCGGTTCGGTTGCTAATATTTGTAACTCAAACAGGAGCTACTAATAGACGGGCGCTTGCAGGGATGAGGTGACGGCGTTGCTGGCAACGGATCAAGAGTTGATGTGATGGCCGTGCCGCACGCCTCCTTAGTTTTACCTTCGGATTAGTTTTAAACCTTAATAAATGTTATTATGTGCTGCGTTGAGCATGAACATCATTTCGGATCGTGTTTATTGCAAGACGGTTATTCATTTAAATCGGAGAATAATGGTTGTTCTATTTATATGAGTAACATGTTTTATGGTAATGCACCTCTTGTAAATGGTTTATTTCTTCTAAATCTCGAAAGGGATGAAACACACATCCATAACATTGAGGCTAAGAGATGCAAAGTAGATAGTGATAATACTACTTATTTGTGGCAATCGTCTAGGTCATATTGGTGTAAAGCGCATGAAGAAACTCCATTCGATGGACTTTTGAGTCTCTTGATTTTGAATCATTTGACACATGCTAACCATGCCTCATGGGCAAGATGATCAAAACCCGCTCTCCTAGATGATGGAGCGAGCAACGGACTTGTTGGAAATCATACATACCGATGTATGCGACCGATGAGTGTTTCGACGGTGGATATCGCTATTTCCTCACTTTTACCGATGACTTAAGTAGATATGGGTATATCTATTTAATGAAACATAAATCTGAAACATTTGAAAAGTTCAAGGAATTTCGAATGAAGTGGAGAACCATCGTAATGTAAAGATTAAGTTTCTACGATCCGATCGTGGAAGCGAATATTTGAGTTATGATTTTCTCACGCATCTTAAAGCAAGTGGAATCGCTTTCACAACTCACGCCACCGAACACCACAACGCAATGGTGTGTCCGAACGCCTAATCGAACCCTATTAGATATGGTCCGATCAATGATGTCTCTTACCGATTGCCGTTATCATTTTGGGGTTATGCATTAGAAACCGCTGCATTCACTTTAAATAGGGCTCCATCTAAACCGCTGAGACGACACCGTATGAACTGTGGTTTGGTGCTAAACCTAAGTTGTCATTTCTTAAAGTTTGGGGATGCGGCTACGTCAAGAAGTTGATGCCGACAAGCTCGAACCCAAAGCGAGAAATGCGTCTTCATAGGATACCCTAAGGAAACCATTGGGTATACCTTCTATCACGTAACCAAGGCAAAGTGTTTGTCGCAAGAATGGTTCCTTTCTTGAGAAGGAGTTTCTCTCGAAAGAAGTGAGTGGGAGGAAAGTAGAGCTAGACGAGGTTATTGAACCTTCTCTTGAATTGGAGAGTAGCGAAGACCTGAAATTGTTCCAAAGGTCAGCACCAACAATAGAGGAAGCTAATGACAAGGATCATGAAGCTTGGACGATGTCGCATCGAACGTCAGCAGTCGACAAGGTCGCGTGCCCTCCCGAGTGGTACGGCACTGTCTTGACTGTCTTGTTAGTAGAAGACAAAGGAACCTACGAACTATGAGGAAGCGATGATGAGCCTGGACTGAGAAATGGTGGAAGCCATGAACCGAATTGGGATCCATGAGCGAAAACCAAGTATGGACTTTGGTGGATACTCCTAGCGACGAAAGGCCGTTGAGTGCAAATGGATATTCAAGAAGAAAACGGACGCGGATGGTAATGTTACCGTTTATAAAGCACGGCTTGTCGCAAAGGTTTTCGACAAGTTCAAGGTGTTAACTACGATGAGACTTTCTCTCCGTAGCGATGTTTAAGTCCATTCGGATTTTATTAGCAATTGCTGCGTTTCATGATTATGAAATATGGCGATGGATGTCAAGACTGCTTCCTCAATGGCAACATTGATGAAGAGTTGTATATGATGCAACCCAAGGTTTTGTCGATCCTAAGGATGCTAGTAAAGTATGCAAACTTCAGCGCTCCATTTATGGACCAAGCAAGCATCTCGGAGTTGGAACCTTCGCTTTGATCAAGTGATCAAGAGCTTTGGATTTGTTCCAAATTTCTACGAAGCTTGTATCTACAAGAAAGTGAGTGGGAGCTCGTGACGCTTTCGGTACTATATGTGGATGACATATTGATTATTGGAAATGACATCAACATGCTTAACGATGTGAAGAGTTATTTGAACAAGTGTTTTTCAATGAAAGACCTAGGTGAAGCTGCTTATATATTGGGCATCAAGATCTATAGAGATAGACAAAGACGCTCGATAGCTTTAAGCCGAGTACATACCTAGACAAAGTTCAAAAGGTTCGTAATGGATAAGGCAAAGAAAGGTTCAAGGCCTATGTTGTCGTAAGATATTGAGCAAGGCTCGGTGTCCACTACGAAATGATAGGGAAGCTATGAGCAAAGTGCCTTATGCCTCGGCCATAGGTTCCATCATGTATGCCATGTCGTGTACTAGACCGGATGTGTCCAATGCTCTTAGTTTGATGAGCAGATATCAAAGTGATCCAGAGTGGAACATCGACACCGTGAAGAACATCCTAAAGTACCGAATAGGACTAAAGAAATGTTCTTAGTCTATGGGGTGATGAACAGCTTGTCGTAAAGGTTACGCCGACGCTAGTTTCGACACCGACAAGGATGATTCTAAATCTCGCATGTGATACGCTTATATTTTGAATGGAGGAGCTGTGAGTTGGAGAAGTCGCAAGCAAAGCATGATCATGGATCTACAGAGAAGCGGAATACATGGATGCTGCAGCGTCAAGTGAAGGAGTTTGATCGAAACTTCATCATCGAGCTTGAGTGGTTCCAAGTGCATTGGACCCACGGAGATATTGTGTGACAACACCGCGCCATAGCACTCGCTAAGGAACCAAGATATCATCCAAAGACCAAGCATATCAACGCAAGTTTCATATAATCCGAGATTATATAGCGGATGGAGATCTCAAGATTAGCAAAGTACATACGGATCCGAATGTCGCAGATCCACCGACTAAACCTCTTCCACATGTAAAACATGATCAACACCTCGGCCATGGGTGTGAGATTGTTGCCAAATGTAAACTATATTATTGACTCTAGTGCAAGTGGGAGATCTGGAATTATGCCCTAGAGGCAATAATAAAGATGTTATTATTATAATTCTTGTTCATGATAAAGTTTATATTCCATGCTAGAATTGTGTTGCGGAAACTTTAATACTTGTGTGGTTTGTAAACAACACCATGTCCCTAGTACGCCTCTATGGACTAGCTCATTGATCAATGATGGTTAAGGTTTCCTAACCATAGACATGAGTTGTCAATTGATAATGAGATCATATCATTGGGAGAATGATATGGTGGATAGACCCAAACAAAGCAGAGCAATTAGATCGTGTCATCGTGTTCGCTTTTGCTTTTCCTATGTCAAATATTGTATTCCTTAGACCATGAGATAATGCAACTCCCTGGTACCGGAAGAAATCTTTGAGGTCATCAAACGTCATCCTATGAGAGGGTGATCATAAAGGTGTCTCTCAGGTGATCGAAAAGTATCTGTTGGGTTGTATGTATCGAGATGGAATTTGTCCCTCCCAAGTCGGAGAGATATACTTCGGGCCCACTCGGTAATCGATATCAACACCGCTTGCAAGCATGTGGTTAAGAGTTAATCACAAAGTGATATCGGATTACGAAGAGTAAAGTACTAACGTGAACGAGATTGAACTAGGTATGACGGTACCAACGATCGAATCTCGCAAGTAAAATATCGCGAGACGAAGGGAATATATATATGGGATTGATTGAATCTCGGCATCGTGGTTCATCCGATATGATCATCGATGAATGTGTGGAGTCAATATGGGTGCCTGCACCCGTTGTTGATTATTGATAGAAGATCATGTCCGATATTCTCGAACCCGCAGGTCACACACTTAACGTGTCTCGACGCTAGGATAGATTGGATAATTGTTTTATGAATTTTTGTTCGAGTCTCGGATGGGATCCGGATATCACGAGAGGTTCCGGAATGGTCCAGAATAAGATTCATATAAGGCAATGCAGTTTTTGGAGTTCGGAATTGTTCCGTTAATCGGTATTGTATCGAAGCTTCTAGAACCTTCCGAAGGGGACCAACGTGGCCCCACCTTCCGGAGGGGGCATGGGCCTATGAGGGAGTGTCCTCCGCATTGGGGCACAAGGCCCCATAGGGCCCAGCCGATTCTAGAGTGATTTGACTCGTTTAAATCTCGGGATAGAATTTCTAGATAAGGGAGAGTTTAAATCGTTTAAACTAGAGATAGGATTTCTAGATAAGGGAGAGTTTAAATTTTTTAAACTAGAGATAGGCTTGGAGGAGGGGAAAAGGCTGGCCGCCCCCCCTCTATATATAGAGGGGTGGTGCGCCCCCTCCCCCCGACTACACACCTTCCTCCAAGCCCTAGCAGCCTTGCTACCTTCCTCTCTCCCTCCCGACTGTTTGTAGGCGAAGCCCTGCAGCAGAAATTCTCCACCATATACACCACGCCGTCGTGTTGTAGATCCAATCTATCTCTCCACCATACTCGCTGGTCCGAGGAAGGAGGAGACGTCGAGGTGCTGCACGTGTGCATCTCACGGAGGCACCGCCACTTGTGGTGCTAGATCGGATCGGATCACGAGGAGGAGAAGCGAGTACGACTACATCACCCACGCGATTTAACGCTCATTTGTCGAATCTTTAAGGGTATGAAGATCTAATCCAATCTCTCTCGTTGTTTGCATCTCCTAGATTAGATCTTGGCTTTCCCTCTGTTCGCTCCGTAGAAAATTTTGATTTACTATGCCGCGAAACCCTTCACGGAGCTATGACCCATACTATTGGCATGGCCCTTCGCCCAATGGGGACTCGACATGGTCGGCAAGCTGCAGAAATCCTCACCCGGAGGCTACATCTTCCTCCTGGTAGCAGTCGACAAGTTCACCAAGTGGGTCGAAGTGATGCCTGTCACTAACCAAACTGGTGCCTTCGTGGTCAAGTTCTTCCAATCCATTGTCTACAGGTTCGGTGTGCCTCACAGCATCATCACCTCCAATGGCACAAACTTCACCTCAAAGGAGTTTCGAGACTTCTGTGAAGGGCTAGACATCAACGTCACATATGCTCCAGTGGCGCAACCGCAGACCAATGATCAGGTCGAAAAGGCCAACGGCCTCGACTGCAATGGGGTCAAGAAACAACTCCTCTGCCCTCTCGAGCGATTGGAGGGAGCCTGGGCAGATGAATTACCCTCTTCCCTCTAGAGCATGCACACAACTCCAAACAGCACAACAGGCTACACGCATTTCTTCATGGTGCATGGAGCAGAAGCAATGCTACCTACAGAGGTGCGCTACAAAGCCCCAAGGGTCGTCACCTACAGCGAAGCAGAATCAACAATTGCACTCGAAGACATTGTCGACCTACTGGACAAAGCATGCGATATCGCTGCTTCCCGTTCGACAGTGTATCAACAGAGCCTTCACAACTATCATAGCCGATGGTTGCGCCCGCAATCCTTCATCGAAGGAAACCACGTCTTGCGACTCAAGCAAAAGGGGCACCTAAAACTCGAATCACCATGGGAAGGCCCCTACATGGTCACTGAAGTCATACCAGGTGGCGCCTCAAGGACATCGCGTCAGGAGTAGCATACTCCAATCCTTGGAACATCGCACAACTGCGACGCTTATATCCCTAGTTGTTTTTTTACTTACAATAAGGCTATTCATCCAAGCTATTCAGCAGAACTCAGTATCTCCAACTATGTGATGAATAAAAGCTAAGTACCTTGGCGACCGAGGACCTCCTTGGCCCGGCCCAACGTCTCGACGGTGGAGCTGCAACGGTCTTCGACCGCAGCAACGACATCCGTGAGAGGCTCCCCATGGTCCATGGCATTGCGATCAAACGCAATGCCAGTGGCATCTGAAGTATATGCGACGAAGGAATACTCAGAGCGGGCAGTAGACGCAAACAAAAGCCCAGGAGAAGAAGAAAGAATGGCGACTCACCTGATAGCGACTTGTTAGCAGCCATAAGCTGCTCCATTTGCCTTCTCTCGGGAGGCAGCAACAACTATTATTTGCTTCTTGCACTCTTGGTCCTCCTGCTTGTAGCGCTCGAGGGCTTCCACAACATCCTTCACCTATGTCTCCGCCTGGCTTTTCCTCTTTTCAAGAGCGTCCAGTTTGCGGAGGGCGTTGTTATTCTCATCTGCCAAAAGCAAAACAACAAAATAATAAGAAAAAATAAGACACAAGCAGTCGCAACAAGCAGAGGTGCACACACCTTGGAGCTGTTGAATACTTTCCTCCAAGTTGAGGTATTCTTGCCCAAGGCGATTGATCTCACGGATGAAAGGCTATGGCAAAGAAACAACAAACCAGTTAAATAAAGGACTTAGGGGCTCGCCGATACCAAAGGTATAAGCACTTACATGTCCACCCGAAGACTCCAAAGGAGTAGATCACATCTTCCGGGCAACAACCGCACGGGTCCTCGGCTTCGAGGAGCTCGACACTTCTTCATCGGAGTTGGTCGGTATCTTAGTGGAGGCCGCAGCAGCCTCAGCGTCCACCGCCTTCGACTCCCCTGCCGTATCATCAAGCTCATCTTTCATGGATTCAGCTGGGGAGGACCTCCTAACACAGTACAAACAAGCAAGTCAGTAAGATACACACAAAAGCTAATACTTAGCACATAAAAAACATAGAGGCATTCGATACTTACAAAGGTATATCGGAGAGGTCGAAGACCGATGTCTCCTTTTTCTTCTTGGCCTACGGCCGAGGAGCCACGACCTGGATGGGCACCGCATAAAGTGGAACCCATGAGCGTCTAGTCTTGTCATCACTGTCGTCGTAGACGATTTAGCTCACCAAGCGTCATCAATGACGTCAGCAACTCCCAAAGGAAGAAAGCTAGCAACGGTAAGATTTCTTTTTATTGAAGACAGAAGTACTCACTCGAGTCTATGACTCAATCTAATACTCGGGGGCTACTCCTATCAGAAGCGTTGGTCGCGCACATGAAGTTTTGGCATAAGCCCTCGGATGAATAAACAAAGTCATGACGCTTCGAGTCCTTATTTTAGTATAGGACTCATTTACAGACTCGGGGGCTACTCCCATAGGGAGCATGGTCACCCAAGTAATTTTTGGGTAATTGTTTTGCATAACTGACAACTTAAAGTTTCTGCTCGAGTCTGCGACTCGAATAGACCCTCAGGGGCTACTTCCGTAAGGAGCGCGGGTCGCGCACTCGAAAAGCACCGTCGTTGATGGCTTTCGCAAAATTAAAGTTTATGCTCGAGTTTGTGGCTCGAACAAACACTCGGGAGCTACTCCCATAGGGAGCGCTGGTCGCGCATCCTGTGAACTATTCGAATGAGATCCTTCGGATCCTCCATGACAAAAATAAAATCACATTGGTAACTTTGCCTTAATTAATGCTAAGAGAGATATCGTCTCCTTGGTCACCCGAAACGCCTCTGCGGCGATAAATTTTCGGATGTTGTGTCTACGGCGCAAAGATAAGACCTACAAATATCATCTGATGGCCTGGTATCACACCTGATTGCGCTCTACCAGTAACATATCGTGTCAATAGACACGATGAAAAATCCCGATGGACGCGTTGGGTATATAACTTAAAACACTAGAATTCGACTCCTGTAAGACCCCACGGCCTAAGTCGAATTACGCCAGCAATTTTCTGGATTCGAGTCCGAGGACTCGAGTCTTAGTAGATCACGTTGTTTTGTCCAAAGACAGATAACTGGCCCCAATAAATTGGGAGGGTCAGGCACGTGCATCAACTATCCCTATGAACCAACAAATCCACCTGAAACATGTTCGAATGAGAAACACTCGAAAGACTAAAGAATCTCTAGTTGAATCTATGATTCGACTAAACACTCGGGGGCTACTCATATGGATATGCCCTACGGGTATCTAATGTTAGTCTACCTGGTCCAGCCTAGCGGGAGCCCACAGGAAGGACCTACTGCCATCGTGAAGCCCAATGAGACTTCGGATGGCCCGGAGGAAACACCACTTCTTGGAGGACACGTCTAATCTAGATAGGAATTCAAAAGGGTTAACCCTAATCTATAGCCGACTCGACCTACCCCCAAGACCTAGCCTATCTATATAAAGTCCAGGAGGGCATGTCGATGAGGGCACCTCATACCCTAGCACACACCTTACTCTAGATCTCATCTGCGCACCCCTATAATCATCGGCATCGCCATCAATCAAGAGCAGACAAGCAAGAGTAGGGTTTTCCCTCTGGGGGCCTAAACCTGGGTAAACCTCGTGTCTCCGTGTTGTGAGTCTGTTAGCCGTTCCGCGATCTCCAGCATCCCCTCCTTCTCCAAAGCCCAAGTACATAACAATAGACATTGACGAGTCGAACCCTCGGCACCTCTTGTTTTAAAAAATAGCTACACATTCAGCCTGCTGCAAAATCAACTTCTCCCCCAATCCTCTTCCCACCCCCATGTATCCACATCAACATTTCCTTGCAAGTAGTTATACTCAAGCAAATAGCCCACATAATCAAGCTCCCAGTGACAAAAATTGCAACCACGCTAAACATGACAATTTTTTAGGTAAACTCTGTAATTTGTACAGAGAAGAGAGACAGAGCGGCAAAATTCAAAAAATGGCTAAATCTTTAAGTGTAGAGCACCTACCCCATGCTTCTTAGACCTGTAGTAGATCCATCATGTGTGCTCGGGTGTGCTGGAGGTCTGTCGCTTCACCACGCGGCCATATTCGGGGCAGTGGATGATGGGAATGAAGCCCCCCCCCCATAGCGACATGATCTTGCAGACGACATTAGCAAAGAGGCAAATGAGGAGATCCGGCGGCAGCGAACCAGCTCCGTAAGCTCCTAGGGTTCGGCTTCCGACAGAAATGGACGGGAGTTTTGGCTCTGAGTTCCCACCGAGAAGAAGGGATTCTACTAACTAGCAATAGTTTGCATGAAAGCCCCTCACAACTCCCCCTTCCCTACTACAACCTGGGCCATACACTGAACATTGTGTGCTGATGGGGCAGCTGCGAGTATTCAATGACCGTAACTTGCGTATCGCAATGTACGGTGACCGAGCGAGTTATACAGACAAATACAGTGACTAACGGTGTATAGATGATTTTTTTTTGCCATGCCAGGCCCACACCTACAAGTTACCCGAGTGTGCCGAATAGCCGATCTCAGTGGTCACACCATCCTCCACAGAGACCTCGCGCACACGACGAAGTGCCGTCTCATCTCCCCACCAATGACCCACCCCCACAACCCACCCCCGTGCAACTGTTCCAGTGCAACCCCTTCCGCCGCGTCCCCGTGAATCGTGATCCACATCAACATTTCCTTGTAAGTAGTTGTGCTCAAGCACATAATCAAGCTCCCAGTGACAAAAATTGCAACCACGCTAAACATAACAATTTTTTTAGGTAAACTCTGGAATTTGTATAGAGAAGAGAGACAGAGCGGCAAAATTAAAAAAAAATGACTAAGTGTAGAGCACCTACCCCATGCTTCTCAGACTTGTAGTAGATCCATCATGTGTGCTCGGGTATGCTGGAGGTATGTCGCTTCACTACGCGAAGGAGGAGATTTGGCGGCAGCGAACCAGCTCCATCAGCTTCTAGGGTTCAGCTCCGACATAAGTGGACGAGAATTTTGGCTCTGAGTTCTCACCGAGAAGAAGGAATTCTACTAACTACCAATAGTTTGCATGAAAGCCTCACAATCTTCAATTCGGAAACAAACTCCTCCTCCCTTGCCACCACACAAGTTCAGTGACCACGTAGGCCACATCACCCAATACCTATACCATACACTGAACATTGCCCACTGATGGGACAGCTATGTAACAAGTTCAATGACCGTAAATTGCGTATCGCGGTATACGGTGACCGAGCGAGTTATACAGACAAATACAGTGAACTAACAGTGTAACAGATGAATTTTTTTTGCCATCCCAGGCCCACACCCACAAGTTACGCGAGTGTGGCGAATAGCCGATCTCAGTGGTCACACCGTCCTCCACAGAGACCTCGCACACACGGCGAAGTGCCGTCTCATCCCCCACCAATGACCCGCCCCCACAACCCACTCCCGTGCAACTGTGCCAGTGCAACCCCTTCCGCCGCGTCCCCGTGAATCGTGATCGTACACGCACTCGTAGCACGGAAACTAGCAACCATCCAAAAGATCAAAAGGACGGGACGGCAAAGCGGAAAACATCATCACAGAAACCGTAAAGAAACAGTTTAAAATAGCGGAGCAACGCCCCCCAACCCAAAGGAGAGGTTTTGTACGCTCCCGGCGCCATTGCCAGTTGCCAGCCTCCAGCCTCGGTTAAAAACGCAACAAGCCCCCCGGGTCCCTTTCCCCCACGCTCTTCCCATTGCCACCGCTGCCACAGTGCCACTCCGCTCCGCTCCAAGAAGCGCAGTTCACTGCCCCCCAAGCTCTGCAGCAGCAGAGCTCAACCAGGAAGGCAGGCACGCGCGCAAAGAAGGAGCCGTTCTTGCATTGGAGTGGCGTACGTGTGGCGGCCCCAAGGAAGGCCATGGCGCCGTCCCTCGCCGCCGCAGGCGGCCGCCTGCTGCTCGCCGCCTTCGTGGCCCTCTCCCTCGCGGCCTCCGCGGCCAATGCCGCCGTCTCCTACGACCACCGCTCCCTCGTAATCAACGGACGCCGCCGCATCCTCATCTCCGGCTCCATCCACTACCCGAGAAGCACGCCCGAGGTACGTCTCCGCCTCTTGCTTCGCGCACCCAAATGCCGGCCGCTATTACTGCCGGCAGGTACCGACTAGCTCTGATTCTTTTCTGCCGTTTGTCCCCGTTCGCGCGCGCGCTCCGCCTCCCAGATGTGGCCGGGGCTCATCCAGAAGGCCAAGGACGGCGGCCTCGACGTCATCCAGACCTACGTCTTCTGGAACGGGCACGAGCCGGTGAAGGGCCAGGTATTGTTCTACTACTTCTCTGGCCTCTCCCCTTGCTCGCTTCCCGTTGCTGCTACTGCTGCCACGAGTTAGTTCATGGCCGGCGAGGTGACCCTTACTTGCTGTTGTGCAGTACTACTTCAGCGACCGCTACGACCTGGTCCGGTTCGTGAAGCTGGCCAAGCAGGCCGGCCTCTACGTCCACCTCCGCATCGGCCCCTACGTCTGCGCTGAGTGGAACTTCGGGTAATCCCTCCTACTAGTAGTCTAATCCCTCCTACTAGTAGTCTAATCCCTCCTAGATTCTGGCGGTCTTGTCTTGTGAGGAGCGAGCGTGCTGAAGAATCAATCAACCCCTGTTTCTTTTTTGTTTGTCTGTTGCAGCGGCTTTCCTGTTTGGCTCAAGTATGTGCCGGGCATCAGCTTCAGGACAGACAATGGCCCCTTCAAGGTGCTGTCTCTAACCAAAACAAAAACATTTTTGATATCTTATTACACTTTCCACACACATTGTCTCTAATTCAAAAATTTCACAATAAATAAGATAAACCTGTATTATTTCATTTCGAAATAAATTGTTTCTAACTGGTAATTTCCTGGGACATTGTAGGCGGAGATGCAGAGGTTCGTCGAGAAGATCGTGTCCATGATGAAATCCGAGAGGCTGTTCGAATGGCAGGGCGGTCCGATCATCATGTCCCAGGTGAGGAAGTCAGCCCTGGAAGAGACAACTCTTGATTGATCAATGGCATTGCCATTTTGCTATGCAGATACTAAAGAACAGAGAGCCTCCTCTCTCGCCAATTGCGCAGGTGGAGAACGAGTTCGGGCCGATGGAGTCTGTCGGGGGCAGCGGTGCCAAGCCGTATGCGAACTGGGCCGCCAAGATGGCTGTCGCCACCAACACCGGCGTGCCGTGGGTGATGTGCAAGCAGGACGACGCCCCGGACCCCGTGGTACATTCACAGTACTTGGCGCCTTTTATTGGTGGTGTGGCTGGTGTTGAATTGTGTATGCAGCTCACTTTTTCCAATTAAGTCTCACCTTTTCTTGGTTCTCATTCATCACAGATTGACACTTGCAATGGCTTTTACTGCGATTACTTCACCCCAAATAAGAAAAATAAGCCAGCCATGTGGACCGAGGCTTGGACCGGGTGGTAGGTTACCTTGATCTTATTACTAGTGGCTCACTTTCTTACCAATCTGAATGCAACATTCCAGTTACATCTTGCATCTTTTGCTCAACCTGAAGGTTTACGTCGTTCGGCGGGGCGGTGCCTCACCGGCCAGTGGAGGACATGGCCTTCGCCGTGGCAAGGTTCATACAGAAAGGTGGCTCCTTCGTGAACTACTACATGGTGAGTGGGTCATGCCACCATTGCTGTTGCAGTGAATGCTTCTACTTGCTCTGACCACATTTACGTGCTATGGTGCAGTACCATGGAGGTACCAACTTTGGGCGCACTGCAGGCGGTCCCTTCATCGCAACAAGCTACGATTATGATGCTCCCATTGACGAATTTGGTATGCATTGACTGCCATATTTCACAAACTTGAATTCCTGCAGAAGTTTACCGTCTGCCTTTTCTATCTTGTATATCTGGCATCGTGATTGGAATAGACCGTGAACATCTAACAAAGTGTGCCAATCGTACATCTCAGGTTTGCTTAGGCAACCAAAATGGGGCCACTTGAGGGACCTGCACAAGGCCATCAAGCAGGCTGAGCCTGTGCTGGTGTCCACCGATCCGACGATTCAGAAGCTGGGAAACTACGAGAAGGTTAAACTCCCTATGAACATGAACGATCTGGCAAATGTCTTGAAATGCCAAAATCATCGATAGATGTTCATATAAATCAATGTGTTCTTTTCAGGCTTACGTCTACAAGTCAAAGAATGGATCTTGCGCCGCCGCGTTCCTGTCAAACTATCACATGAACTCTGCCGTGAAAGTGAGGTTCAATGGCAGGCACTATGACCTCCCTGCTTGGTCCATCAGCATCCTGCCGGACTGCAAAACTGCGGTTTTCAACACTGCCACAGTGAGAGGAACCGTAAATAGTTTTTCTGTAAACCAGGCAGGAGGAGTTTATGGTTTAACGAGCAAATGTGATAATTTGTGTAGGTGAAGGCACCAACACTGCTGCCAAAGATGCATCCCGTTGTACGGTTTGCCTGGCAGTCGTACAGCGAAGACACAAACTCACTGGATGACAGCGTGTTCACCAAGGATGGCCTGGTTGAGCAGCTTAGCATGACATGGGACAAGTCGGACTACCTGTGGTACACCACACAGTGAGTGGCTGATCTTGCTAATACATATCTGAAATCGTATGAATTCTCCTTGAGCTTTGGTTTGCTCTTGTTGCAGCATCAACATTGGCCCCAATGATCTCTCGAAGAACGGCCAGTGGCCTCAGCTCACCATCTTCTCCGCGGGGCACTCAATGCAGGTTTTCGTCAATGGAAAATCATACGGTACCAGCACCTTCCTAGAGCCACTACATTACATTGCCGTTTACATCAAGATCCACAATGCAATGACCTCCTATCCCATGTTCGTGTGCTGTGTCTGTGCGCTGTAGGTTCTGTCTACGGCGGTTACGAGAACCCCAAGTTGACATACGACGGGCATGTGCAGATGTGGCGAGGGAGCAACAAGGTCTCGATCCTGAGTTCAGCAGTTGGGCTTCCTGTAAGTTGACCGACCGCAGCTGAGTTTAGTTAACTATTATTGTCATCTGAAACTGCTTGTAATTGTGATGCTGGCACGTGCTCTGGCTGTAGAATGTCGGGAACCACTTCGAGAGGTGGAACGTCGGCGTCCTCGGACCGGTGACCCTCTCGGGGCTAAACGGGGCGAAGAGAGACCTCAGCCATCAGAAATGGACATATCAGGTGCGAACATAAACTTTTCTGTATGCAGTACCCCAAATTCATTCAGAGTTGCTTGTGCCAACCTCTGATCGTCGCCGGCCGGCCGCACAGGTTGGTCTGAAGGGTGAATCTCTGGGCCTCCACACGGTGGCCGGAAGCTCCTCGGTCGAATGGGGCGGTCCTGGTAACAAGCAGCCACTGACTTGGCACAAGGTGAGTGCACCGTCAGGCGTCAAGAAAAAGAATGATGCATTGCACATCCGTTGCTGAAAATTATTTGTGCACCGTCCATGAACCCATTATTATCAGGCCTTCTTCAACGCGCCGGCGGGGAGCGACCCGGTGGCGCTGGACATGGGGAGCATGGGGAAAGGGCAGATGTGGGTGAACGGCCACAACATCGGCCGTTACTGGTCCTACAAGGCCCCCTCCGGCGGCTGCGGCGGGTGCAGCTACGCCGGGACGTACCGCGAGCACAAGTGCCGCTCCAACTGCGGCGAGCCCTCCCAGAGATGGTAACTTCAGACACGGTCGCGATTTTCCTTTGTACTGTAGTAGTATCATCATATGACGAGAACATTTATAAACCCCTTGTTGCACGCACGCAGGTACCACGTGCCGCGGTCGTGGCTGAAGCCCGGCGGCAACCTGCTGGTGGTGCTGGAGGAGTATGGCGGCGACCTCGCCGGCGTCGCGCTGGCCACGAGGACCGCATGATTCGCAAAAGATATACAGTATTATCCTGCCGATTGATTCATCCCATACTTACTACTACAACGCCTGCCGTGGACACGTGAGTATTGTTCACGCGGCGCTCGACGACGGTATTTTACACACACAACACTGTACACGCACGGGCTGTGCTACAGAGAGAGGGATCCAGCCAGGGCCAGGGATGGTATTTATTGGAGCGTAGAGGTGGGTCGTTGGCCGGTTGCGGCCATTATCATCAGTGCGGCCGCAGCAGGCCGGCACATGTGCAGCGCGCTCGCAATCAATCAGGCAGCCAGCCAGCGAGCCAGCCAATTCTTTTGTACTTCACGTGATTCAGAAGTCAGAAAATACTTACTATAGCTACGACAACTATTGTAGGGTACCACAGTACTTATAGGGTATTCAATTGTCTGTTACTGCTCGTGACAGCTTTCGTGTACCGCTGCTTTTTGCAAACATTTCGGTTGCAGCAGATGTGGTGAACATTGCTCGGTCTAGTATCAGTTCGATTTTTTTTGTAAGGGATACTATGTTGTTAGAGCATCTCTGGCCGTGACCCGTAAATGCGCGAACTGTAAATCGTGTTTATAGTACACGAAAAACTGCTTTTACCTTTAAAACACGTGGAATAGAATGGAGCAGGTAAACTGCCAGGATTTCAGTTGTTTCGCATTCCAAAATGATCTTAGCCCTGAATTAGCCCGATTCGCAATGCTCTAACCCAAAAGTTGGTACTGACTCGCAAAAATTACCGAAAGTGGTACTGAGTCGTCCCGATGACCCATCAAAGATACATATTGTTCCATCAAAGATACAACAAACCTATCAAATCAAATGATCAAATTAGGCCAAATGAATGTCCAAATCAAATTACAATAATAGTTTCAACGAAGTTTTAAAAACAAATAGTTCAAACATAGGCCATATGAATGTTTTGTCACACATACACGAATTGAAGAAACAAATGCTGGTGTTATTGATCATTGATGGCCATGCCTGGCCCAGTGGTAGTCGATGAGGTCCTTCTGAAACTGTCTATGGGTCTACTCGTGTTCAATAGTCCTGTAGGAATCAAGAAAAGCTTACAGGCGATCGGCGTTCTTTTCTGGCCTCACTCGGCTCCTAACATTGTCATAGAAGCACTCTAAGTTTAGCCCTCTCTCGGCCTCGATGATCATGTTGTGAAGAATGACACAACATGTCATTATATTCTTGAGGGTTTTGATGTCCCAAAAACGCGTCGGGCCTCTCACAAATGCAAACCTAGCTTGCAAAACATCAAATGCTCTCTCAGTATCCTTTCGGGTTGTCTCTTGTGCCTTGGTAAATTCAGCTTCTTTCCTTGTTTGCGGACCATGAATTGTCTTCACAAAAGTCTTCACACGCTCCCAAGCATGCCAGGCCAACCCCTCCTTTCATTCATCTCCATCTGCCTTCTTGTATCTTCTTTGTTGGGGGTTCGAAGATAATCCTCGCCAAACAGCTTGATCACAAGCTTGGAAAATCACCGTACAGATTCAATGATTGTGTCTTCGCCAATGCGAAGGTACTCATCACAATAATCAGCGGGCATGCCATATGCAATCACACACATAGTTGTCGAGATCTTTTGGTACGGGCTAAACCCTAGCTGTCCGGTGGCGTCTCTACGACGCTGAAAATATGTGGAGTTGGCCGAGCAAGTTTGTACGATTTTGAAAAACAATTCACGTCGCATCCGAAACCTTCTACGAAAGATATGCGGGGTAGGTTGGTACCTCGGCGAAGTAATCTTCCATCAACGCGTCGTGGCCTCCCTAGCGATCACGAGGGAGAATAATGTGACCGGGAACCGAACCGTGCCACCTGTTGAATATCCTCCACCTATCTTCAATCTTCTTGACAGCGAGGACGATCGCCAGGTGCTCAGCGTCATCATCCTAGAGGAGCTCGTCATGTACGATTCATCCGAGGAGAAAGAATCCTCGAAAAAAATAGCTCGCTCTCGCTCAGTGACGAATTCATCTGACGCAAACACGAACGGCCGTCAAAATCCATGGGCGACCGAATTATCCCAAGCGGGAAGATCGAAGGAGGCCATACCTTGGCGGGGAACGGCGGTCGCGGCGAGCAATGAGGTCAACTTCGGAGGTAGGAGCTCGCATGGCAGATGTTCTGGCTCTGGGGTGACAGGATCTATCTAACGAGGTTCGATCTCATCAATGCCCATTGTTATGGAGTTGGGTTTTGGAGAAGATGAGGATGTTGGAAGTCACGGAACGGTTAATAGACAAGCAACTCAGGGACATGAGATTTAACCAGGCTCAGGCCCCCGTAGGGAAAACCCTACTCCTGCTTGTCTGCTCTTGATTACGGCAGAACTGAAGATTACAGGGGTGAGCAAATGCGATCTGCGTGATGTGTGTATGGGGTGGTGATTGTCCTTCTCGCCGTGCCCTCCTGGCCTTTATATAGATAGGGCAGGTCCCGGGGTAGGTCGAGTCGGTTACAGATTAGGGTTGATACCCTTTGAAATTCTATCTAATCTAGACTTGTCCTCCAAGGAGTCGAAACTGTCATGGGCTTGGGCCACTCGAAATCTTCATGGGATGCGTGTCTTCAGATGGGCCTTTCTTGGGTTGGACCAGGTATGCCAACGTTGTGCACCCGTAAGGTATATCCATGTTAGTAGCCCCCGAGTGTTCAATCGAATTGTAGATTCGGATGGAGACTCCACAATCTTTCGGGTGCTTTCTAGTTGAACCTGTTTTTCAGGAAAAAAACGTTTAGTTCATAGGGATTATTTATGCGTGTGCCTGGCTCACCCGACGGATCAGGGTCAGTTAACTGTTATAGAACAAAATAACACGATCTTCATCAGACACGTGTCCCTGGACTCGAATCCGGAACTAATGCTGGTGTAATTCGACCCAGGTCGTTGATGTCTTGTAGGAGTCGAATCCCAGTGTTTTTCAAATGGTGTACCCAACGCGTTCGTCGGGATTTTCATCTTGTCTGTTGACACAGAAACTTACTAACAGAGCGTAGTCGTGTGCGTTGCCAGGCCATCAGATGGTATCTGTAGGACTTATCTTTGCGTCTTAGACACAACATCCGAAATTTTATCACCGCGGAGGTGTTTCAGGTGGCCAAGGAGACTGTTTCTCACTTAGCGTTGGTTTGGAAGTTGCCAAAAGATATTTGTCGTATTTGATCCGAAGGATCTCAGTCGAATAATTCATAGGGTGCGCGACCAGCGCTCCCTATGGGAGTAGCCCCCGAGTGTCTGTTTGAGTCGTAGACTCGAGCAGAGACTTTAGTTCAGTCATTTTTAGTATTAGTCCGAAGGACGCATTTTTTCGAATGCGCGACCAGCGCTCCCTATGGGAGTAGCCCCCGAGTCTGGAGTGGAGTCGCAGACTCGAAATAGGACTCAAAGATATTTTCGAGGTGTTGTTACCTTTGTAATTTTATCAGATGCGCGGCCAGCGCTCCTGATAGGAGTACCCCCGAGTAGTTGGTTGATTCGTAGACTCGAGTAAGTATTTTGATGCTCAGTCGAAATCTGTGAGCCGTTCCTGGCTTTGCTTTAGTGACGTGATTGCTGACGATCGGTGAGCTCAACCGTATGAAACAGTAGAGACGATGCGACAGGACGATCTGGGTCCCACTTCCTGACTTGAACTTGACTAGTCACGCGTAAGCGTGTCGGAAGTTACGGCGTCTCCCCGGTTTCCACGCATAGTGGATGGCGTTGGCGACAGTCCAGTTTGATGATGACACGTGTACGGTGAGATCTGTGGTGCGCGCTAGGGCTTCGCAATCGACGGCCCTTCTGCGTCATCTTTACCTTTTTATACCGTGGGGGAAAATAGTATTTTTACCCTTCGCCATTTTCTCTTGCCTCATCTCCATTGCCACCATTCTTGCAAGTTCCTTGCTTCTCGTCGCGCACTGGACATTCTCCGTACTTTTCCTTCCTCTTTGCTCCGCTTTGCGTCGCCGCACTCACCACACCAGGATGGGCAAGCCGAAGAAGGCGTCATCTACTGCAGCTAGGACTAGCGCCGCCATCGGTGACAAGAAGGCCGCCGCCCAAGCCCGTATCACGGACGGCGGGTGGAAGCGCACGGAGATGCGTGACTCGGACTTGTGCAAGTTGCGTGACTCCGGGTTGATCTCCAAGGATAAGGAAAACTCCATCCTCCCTGATCAGGAGGTAATTCCTTGCCCACCCGAAGGATTTCAGGCGATGTTTTATGCTTTTATCGTCCGAGGTCTTTCTTTTCCCGCCCACAATTTTCTTCGTGGGGTTTCTTTTATTTTACGGGATTTAGTTGCATCATCTGTCTCCCAACTTTCTTCTTCACATTGCTTGCTTCATCACTCTCTGCGAGTGCTGGCTTGGTATCGAGCCGCACTTTGGCCTTTTCCGGAGACTCTACTCCGTGAAAAGGCAATCTGGCACCGGCGGTGTTTATTCGCTCGACCTGCATCATCTCCATCCGCTCCTCCATCCAATTCTTCTCTTTTTCATTTGCGAGTTCGTCCAATACTGGCGCCGGAAGTGGTTCTACATACGCGACGTCAAGCTAGACAGGTAGCATTTTGGTCTCCCCCTTTTGATTCTACACAAAAGATCACCCGAAAGATGTCATGGAAGAACGCCATCTTAGAGGGTGAATCTGCGGAGGTGGAGAAGCTCTACAAGCGGGCGGAAGCTCTCCAACTGGTGGCTGGCAAGGAGGTCAACGGTGTCGACATCATCCGCACCTTTCTCAAGCATCAGGTGCAGCCTCTCCAAGCAAGGTCGCACCCGATGTTTTTATATGCTGGCCGCAGTGATCCAACAAGGTTCTCTCCTGGGAATTTGTCTTCGGGTGACCTTGACAGAGCGCTTCGTCCTCTTCTGAAGTTCAAGGTCGATGAGGACCTTCCGGGGAAATCGTTGACCGCCCCTTTCGACGCCAAGAAAGTAGTCTCCCAGGTAAAATTTGTTGTGTGCGCGTAGCGCTTTTCGAATGCCTTTTGCCTGCCAGCTTGCTTATATTGTTTTCTTTTGTTCTTTGATTGCAGAGTCTCAAGTCAGCGGGGATGATGCCCCCTCTACTTGAGAAGTACACAGATCCGCCAGACAACGAGGAGGCGCAGTCCGATTCCGAGCTTCCCCCAGCACATTCTCCTTCCTGGGAAGCCCCCGAGCCGAGCGAAGGGTAGACCCGAAAGCGGTCCCGAAGTGAAACTTCGGGTGGGGCAATGCCGCTAACTCCGAAGGGTCCTTCCTTCCTCGAGCAACACGATGGGGATGAGGGTGCAACGTCCGCACCCTTTACGGCCATGCCTATTTGGGCGGTGGCCCCGCAGCCGCCAGCCAAGAAGAAAAAGAAGCAGGAGAAGGAAGCTCCTGTCTTCAACCTGTCAAACATACCGTCGTAAGTTTCGTTTGACCGAATTTTTGTAGTCGTGCTGACGTGCTAAGTATTAGCCTGATGTTGATTTGATTTCTTGCAAGTGCTAACAGTAATCACTGGAAGGAGTCCCTTGATGAGGAAACCGAAGAGATGATTGCGGAATTGAAGCCGATGACTTCGTTTCCCAAGATGGTGGCCAACTCCGAGGAAGAGGGGTCGAGCTCCGCGAGGCGGGAGGCTCGTGCACTCGTGACTCGGAAGACTATTTAAAAACCTTCGAAGTCCATGCCAGATCACGTAAGTGTATTTATTTCCTTGCATATGGGGGAGCCCCTGAGTCCTTTACTCATCGAACCTGCTGGCCTTTTTGCAGCCTTTTGTCCGTGGTGCCAACCTTCTCATCCAACAGCATCTGACGCTGGAGGGTGAACTCAAGCAGCTCCAAGGTGCGTAGTTTTATTCTTGACTATTTTTCGAGTGCGTCAAGTTTGTTATTATATTCATCCAACATTTCTTCATGCTGCAGATGAGAATAATGCTGCTCTCCGTAGACTGAATGCTCTCAAAAAGAGCCTCGGCCAGGCGGAGAATAAGGCAGCGGATGCTGCGGTGGCCCTTGAGCACCAGCAGAAGGAGGCCGAAGATCGTGAGCAGCAGCTCGCGGCCGCGACAGCCACTCGGGAGAGTGCCATGGCTGACAAGGTCATGGCTACTGCCAAGGCTATTTCTGGTAAGTTGTCCTTGTCTCCTTTTTGTCTTCCATATCTTAGGATGCCCTTTCCTGCTCCTCGCTCGAATTTTTTCATACCTTTCTTGCCAGATGCTTCTGGCGTCGCATTTGATCGCAGCACGCTGGAGTACGGAGACCTTCTGGCGGATGCCATTGCGGCGATCGAGGATTGTTGCACTTCTGTTGCAGGCTCTCTTGGCGAGGCCAAGAAGGTGTTGTCGTGCTTTTACAAGGAAGTCAATCCCAAGGGTGTTTCCCCCGAGAACATTAGCTCGCTCGCGGATGCTCTCTCAGGCGACGCTCCGGCAGAGTACAAGCGTAAGCAGAAGGGCGTTGGTGCTGCCATGGGGTTGGCCATGGCGTCCGGAGCGGAGCTGGATCTGACGCAGGTTACGTTCCGGATGCCGACGGCGGCGGATGGCTTCGAGGTAGCTTTTTCCACCTTTGCCTCCCGCTTCAAGCATTATGGGCCTAAGCTCATTGACCTCCTAGCCGACTATTCGGTAGAGCAGCAGCGAGCGGCCAAGAGCAAGCACTCTAGCTCTGAAGCTGCTCCGGGTGCTGGCACTTAGGCCCTTCTTGTATTTAGTCTAGCTTTCTTCTCTTTTCTATAATCGCTTTTGGATGAACAATCTTCACTTCGCCATGAAATGTCCTTTTTATGCGTATGTATGAATTCTTCTTTCAACTATTGTCGAAAGTGTTTGCGATGTTCGCGTTTGCCTTCCTTGTACCCTTAGGGTCCTTCGGGTGAGGTGCCAGTGATCATGCCTTCTCCTGCGCCTGGCCCTCGCCCGTCGCTGAGCGAGTCATCGCAGTTGCCTTTACTGCGTGACCATGTCCAAAGTTTGGAGAAGGATATCCTCAGCATCCGCGATGTGTGAAAGTCGAAGGCTGATCGAGCCATTGCTAGAGAAGAGTTCTTGCTTGAAGAATTTCGGTAGATGGGTGAGCAGCTCCAATGTGAGTCCTTGCAAACCGCTTCTTCTTCGAGTGCGCCTTATTTTTATGTTGGATCACCCGATGCTTTGTGTAGTTGTAAATCTGCTTCCGAAGGAAGAGAAGGAGCTCGTCGCAATTCGGATGAACTGCTTGACGTAGCAAGATTTGGAGGCTGGCAGCTTCTTCTGGATGGACCATGATTGGGCGATCGTTCTTGCGATGGTGCAAGATCGCGTACACAAAGTTCTTTGGGTGCTGAAGCGGGCGAGGTCGTCCCTTGCGGCTATTTGGGCCACCATGTTTCCTTTGGATGCTGCACCTTCTAGATTTCTAGGCTTGCTTGGTAAGTTTCGAGATACAGGTCATGTGAAGGAGCTGATACGCCATCAGCTGATTGCGGGCGTGAAGGAAGCCCTATCCCTTGTACGACTACACCGTCGTGATGTCGATTTAGCGGAGATAGCGGCTGGGCCGCCCCCCTCGATATGGCATGGCGTAGGATATGCGACCTCATTATGCGGCTGTGGCGCAGTATGACGAATATATTGTAGATGTATTTGAGGAGCGTACGAACGTTCTGCTCCAGCGTAGTTAAGTCATGTAAAAGAAAACGATATAATGTAAAGTCTGTATTTATTCGAATGGGCTTTGTAATGCCCTTTGTAAAGTTCTATGTGTTGGCACATGGTGTGTTGTGTGATTATGTAATGTGTATATCCTTTTCGTTAGCCCGGCGTGGTCAGCTACTCAGGTTGTATGCGTTGTTGTCAGTTGACAAAGTCGTAAGGTGAGGCGCAGCCCCCGAGCGTGTTTAGCGATAAACAATGTAAGGAGAAATATATATTTGGGCAAAGGAACTTAGCTTTTATTCATTATAAATGGTGAGGTACATTGTTTGGCTAGGTAGCCTGGCTGAATAGCCTTATTGAATGTAAAGGGTAACTAGGGGTAGAATCGTCACAATCGTGCGACGTTCCAAGGGTTGGAGTATTCGACTCCTGATGTGACGTCCATGAGGTGGTATGCGCCACCTGGGATGATTTCGGTGACGATGTAGGGTCCTTCCCAGGGTGATTCGAGCTTCTTGTGCCCTTATTGCTTGAGTCATAGGACGAGGTATCCTTCGACGAAGGACCTTGGACGCAGCCGGCGGCTATGGTAGTTGCGGAGGATCTGCTGGTAGACTGCTGAGCAAGCCACAACAATGTCAAGTGCCTCGTCGAGCGTGTCGACGACGTCTTCGAGTGCGGCCGATGATTCAGCTTCGCTGTAAGCGACGACCCGTGGGGACCTGTGGCGTACCTCAGCAGGTAGCACGACTTCGGCTTCGTGCACCATGAAGAAGGGCGTATAGCCAGTTGAGCTGTTTGGAGTTGTGCGCAGGCTCCAGAGGACCGAAGGTAGCTCGTCTGCCTAGGCTCTCGCAAGTCTTTCGAGTGGGCATAGTAGGCGCTTCTTGATGTCGTTGCCTATGAGGCCGTTGGACTTTTCGACCTGCCCATTGGTCTGCGGGTGCACCACGGTGGCATATGATATGTTGATTCCGAGGTTCCCGAAGAAGTCTCGGAATTCCTTTGAGATGAAGTTCGAGATGTTGTTTGTTATGATGCTATGCCTATGCGGTACGCCGAACCTGTAGACAATGGACTCAAAAAACTTGACGGCGTTTTTGCCGCTTTGGTTGGTGACAGGCATGGCCTCGATCCACTTGGAGAATTTGTCGACTGCGACCAGGAGGAAGACGTGGCCTCCTGGCGAGGACTTTGGCAGTTTGCCGATCATGTAGAGGTCCCACTGGGCGAAGAGCCAGGCCACCGGTATAGGCCTCATCTCGGATCCTGGCACATGTGTCTTGTCCGCGTACCTCTGACATGCATTGCACGTCTCGACTATGTCCTTGGCATCGTTCATTGCGGTTGGCCAGTAGAACCCAACTCGTAGAGCTTTGGTGACTAGGGTGCGGCTGCATGCATGATGGCCGCAGATACCCTCATGGATGTCTTGGAGGATGTTTTGGTCGTCATCGATGGTGACACATCATTGGATGACACCTAAAATACTGCACTATACAGCTTGCCATTGATGATGGTGAATGCCTTTGACCGGCGAGATATGCGCCGGGCATCTGTCGGGTCCTCAAGCAGCTGATTGTTTATCAGGTACCGAAGGTACAATTGCGTCCATGTTTCTTCAACCGCCATGACCTGCATCAGGCTGACCAACTCGACCTCTGTGTCTAGATTTTTGGTTCCTTTTTGTCCTTTGGGTAGTGTAGCCCCCGAGTTCTCTGCTTCTTCGATTGATCCTTTTGGGAATTTCCTCTTGATGGAGGGCACGCAGATTTGTTCAAGGAACACTCCTGGTGGTACCCGGGCACAGGTGGATCCAATGTTGGCGAGCTTGTCGGCCTCTTTATTGCTTTCCCTGTCGACGTGCCAAAGCTCGCAGCCGTCAAAGTCCCCTTCGAGTGAGTTATAGAGTACGCGGTACGCGATCATGTTGGCACTATGGGCGTCACACTCGTTCATTGTCTACTATACGACGAGGTTAGAGTCGCCGTAGATGAAAAGGCATGTTGCGCCACACACCTTAGACGTCCTCATGCCATGGATGAGGGCTTCGTATTCGGCCTCGTTGTTTGGAGGCGCGGAATTTCATCTGAATGAAATACTTCATCTTGTTGCCTTGAGGGGACGTCAGTATGACGCCAGCCCGTGCTCCAGCCTCGCGCTTGGAACCGTCAAAGTGCATCGTCCAGGACTGCAACATGTCCGGAGTGTCCGGCAATTGGAGCTCCATCCAGTGGACGAGGAAGTTAGGTAGAACCTGAGATTTGATGGCAGGGCACCGCTCGTAGATAATGTATCGAGGAGATAACTCGATGCCCCATAGGGCTACATGCCCCGTCGCTTCGGGGTTGTTCATGATGTTCGATAGCGGGGCGACGTAATGAATACGCCGTAGGAGAGCTTTTGGTAATGAGGGTACCTCTGTTTTGTCGGGGTAAGTAGCTCGCTGAGGTAGTAGATTGGGCGTTGGACCCCGTGGGTCTTGCCATGTTTGGGTCGTTCGACCACGAGTGTGGTGCTGACCACCTGATGTGTGGCTGCAATGTATAACAGCAAAGGCTCCCGCTCCTTCAGCGTGACCAGGACATGCGAGGTGGAGAGTAGCCGCTTGAGGTCCTCGAACGCGTCGTCTGCTTCGGGTGTCCACTCGAATTTATCCTCCTTGCGCAGCAGCTGATAAAAGGGGAGGGCCTTCTCACCCATTCGGCCGATGAACCTGCTGAGCACCACGATTCTTCTGGCTAGCTGCTGGACTCCTTTGAGGTTCTTCGGCTTCGCCATGGCTAGTATGGCCCTGATTTTATTTGGGTTTGCCTCGATGCCCCATTGGAGATGAAGTACCTGAGTAACTGACCATACGGGATGCCGAAGGCGCACTTGTCTGGGTTCAGCATGATCTTGTAGTGATCAAGGTTATCGAATGTCTCGCGGAGATCGTCAATTATCGTCCTAGCCTCCTTGGTCTTGATTACTATGTCGTCGACATAGACCTGAATGTTGCGGCCGATTTGGTTCTTCAGACATGCCTGCATGCACCTCTGCTAAGTGGCGGCGTTCTTCAGCCCGAAGGGCATTGTGTTGTAGCAGAACACCCCGAACGGCGTGATGAACGTCTTTTTTCCTGGTCATCAACCTTCAGCCGAATTTGGTTGTAGCCTGAGTAGCCGTCAAGGAAGGAGAGTTTCTCGCATCCTGCAATGGAGTCAATGATTTGATCGATCCGTGGCAGCGGGAAGTGGTCCTTGGGACAGTGCTTGTTGAGCGACGTGAAGTCCATGCACATCCGCAGGATGTTCGTGCCCTTCTTGGGGACCAGCATGGTGTTGGCCAGCCACTCGCTTTCTTTGATTTCCCTGATGAAGTTGGCATCGAGCAGTCTGTTGACTTCAATTCCAACGGCTTCGGCTCTTAGTTCGGACAGTTGACACATCGACTTCTTGACTAGCTTCGCATCTAGAAACACATTGAGTGCATGCTCGGCGAATTCCTTGGGAACTCCTGGCATGTTCGCATGACACCAGGCGAAAATTTTCCAGTGCTCACGAAGGAATTTGACGAGCGTGCTTTCCTATGCGGGACTCAGGTCATTGGCGATCAACACCGTCTTGGAGGCGTCTGTCGGGTGGACCTGCACCTTCTTTGTGTTGACTGTGGAGTCGAACGACATGTCAGGTGCGTTTTGCCTGGCGACCGGGGGTGCCCCGTTGTCCGTCACCTCTCTGAGTCTCGTGAGCTCCTCCTGCATGCCAAACGACTGAGAGATTCTGTTGAAGTCTCTGTCGCAGCTATCTGACCCGGTGAAGCTTCCTTGGACGATGATGACAACCCTAGGTCATGGCATCTTCAATAGCAGGTATGCATAGTGCGGTATTCCAAGAATCTTGCGAATGCCACACGCCCGATGATGGCGTGGTACTGCGATGGATAGTCCACCACTTCAAACTCTAGCCGCTCACGCCTAAAGTTTTCGGGCTGGCCGAAGATGACGTCGAGCCATATCTTGCCCAAGGGTATATGCCCTTCCCTGGGACTATGCCGTAGAATGTCGTATCTGATTGCTCCAGGCTGCATAGCGGGATCCGCATCGCTGCGAGTGTGCTAGCGAACATCAGGTTGATGCCACTGCCGTCGTCCATGAAGACACGTCTCATTTCGAATCCTATGATCTGAGCCTCGAGCACTAGGGCAGCGTGACCGGGGCGAGGTATCTAGCGTGGGTGATCCGATCGGTCGAACGTTATGCAGGACTCCGAGCCGCTGAGGTACTCAGGTATGGCTGGTGGGAAGGTCACGGCTAGGCTTACTTGGTGGGTGATCTTCTTATGCACCCGGTTGGTTGGGCGCCCCTTCTGGATCATCAGGGCTCCCTTCGGCTAGGGGTACCCATCTACACCGTTGTTTGGTGCTGGTGCGACAAGCGGCTGTGACGGTCCGCCGGGTGGTGGTGGAGGAGCTCCGTGGGCGATGGCACCTGGAGCAGGTGCGAATCCAGGGTTCACCGTATCGCACCGCATTTGGGTGAGGCCCTCGCTGAGATTTTGTAACTCTCGGCAGCCCTTGAGCATGTGGCTGGCCTTCTTCTTACCATCTTGTTTGTCAATGTAGAAGTGGATGGTGCAGGGACCAGACAGCTTGTCGTATGCCAAAGGCTCGTTGTCGCGGTTGCGACATTGCCACGTTTGTGTGGGTCGTCCGCCATCGCGGTAGTTGCTGCTGCGGTATCCGCTGTTGCGATTGCCATCGTCGCGACGATCAGCATATTCAACCGCAACCATGTCGACTCCATCGCGTTCGTCATAGACACACGATCTTCTCTTGCTACGGTGCTCACGCCTGTGGCCGAAGTCGTCTTCGTCATCCGAATGTGTTCGGTTGAGAGAGTCCTCGCCATCTTCCCAGTGGTTGGCAATGTCCATGAGGTGATCAAGGTTTTTGTTATTGATGCGCCCGAGCTCCTCCTTGAAGTTTGGGCGTCTGGCACCGTCCTTGAAGATGTCGATTTCTCTTTCTTCAGAGATGTTCACAACGGAGTTCTTGATGTGAGACTAGAGTAGTATGTACGAGCGGATGGACTTGTTGGTCCGCTGGGTGCAGCCCCGCAACTCTTCGATTGAGGCTGGCCTTTTGCTGGTGCCCTTGAAGTTGCGGATAAAGATGTATGCCAGCTCTTCCCAGCTTCAGATGTATCCAAAGGGTAGGCTACTGACCCAGACCCTGGCTGCGCCTGTCAGCTGCAGCTGAAGGCATTATAGGGCGGCGTTCTTGTTTCTGCCGTGGAGCTTGACGGATGACAGATGGTCGGCGAGCCATGCTTTCGGCTCCTGCGTGCCGTCGAATTTCGGGTTGTCCAAAGAAAGCTTGAAGTTTCTCGGCATCCGCGATTGCCGAACGGATCTGCTGAAGCATCTGGCTCCGCACAGTTCTCCGTCCTCCTTGTCCTCGGACTCGGTCAAGCACGCACACTTAGCGCGTGATTTGTCGATCTTGCGCTGGGTGGGATCATTATGAGCATCGTAGTTGCTGCTGCGGCGTCGTGAGCTCCGATGGCGTCGGGGCAGGTCATGCTCCTCCTCATCAGATGAGGGTGTGCGGCTTCGAGTGAAATTGACCGCGGCCTACTTCTTCGGCTTTTCGGGAGTTTCATCGTGGAGGGCAGCTCCAACGAGTTCGAGGCCTGCTAGTGCGGACTTGTGCAATGCGGGATAGGTGGTGGCCGCCATGATCGCGGCCTGCGACATCTTTGGCATGACGTTGCCTTGTGAGTCCATCGTCATGAAGGACGTGTTGAGGGACCTGGTGACCTCGCGTCGTGCGGTAGGGTCCATGCGCTCCATGCGGGAGCGATACTTGTTGGCGTTGTTGCCATGTGAAGTGGAGCCGCCAGCAGTGGAGAGTGCAATTCACCGTGCGCTTGATTCTGTGGCTGCCTTCTTACGCTTTTCGAGCTCCTCCTACAGCTTCACCTGCCGATTGTGCTCATCGATCAGGAGCTAGTGGTAGGCCATCAGCAGGTCACGGGAGGCATCCACGGGTAGGATTTTGTTGCCTTACATGGCTTCGCATGCTTGGCGCTAGCCTTCCTCGTTGAGGTTGATCTGGTCATAGCCGCGATTGTTGCCTTTGGTGGCTCTGTTAGCCGGGTTTCCCCCGTTTACCCCGTTATCAATCTGTGGGTTGGAAGGGGGATTGGGTGGCGGTATGGAACCCGAACCTAGCGGTGGATCCGTTCCGTTGTTGGTGTTGCCATCGTGAATGTCAGCGCACACGTAGCGCTCATGGAGTGGGTCGCTGCTGTCACAGCTCTTAGATCTAGAACCGTATGTTCCTTCATCCGAAGGGGGACCGCACAGATCGGAGTTGCAGCTGCTGCTGCCATCCGAATCGCCTGACAGCGTCGACACGTGCAGCGCGTCGATGGGTGGGACCCATGAAGCGGACTTGATGGATGGTAGTGACACCCGCTCTGGGAGGCGGAGGGTGTCGGTCTGCCCCACCTGGAAGCAGAAGTTCCCGAACAGCATCTCGATCTCGTTGCCTACGGACTCAAAATCTTTCAGGGTGGCCGGCGAGTGGGCGGTGAAGTCGAAGGCGCCGAAGAGGAGGTGACTCTCCATTGCCGAGGAATGTAGATCGCTCCGGATGGGACCGTCACGACCGCACGATCAACGTCCCCGTTTCCCACAGACGGCGCCAATTGACGAGGTTCGGTCTCATTAATGCCCATTGTTATGGACTTGGGTTTTGGAGAAGATGGGGATGCTGGAAGTCACGAAATAGTTAACTGACAAGCAACACGGGGACACGATATTTACCCAAGTTCAGGCCCCGGAGGAAAACCCTACTCCTTCTTGTCTGCTCTTGATTACGGCGGAACCGAAGATTACAGAGGTGCGCAGATGCGATCTGTCGTGAGGTGTGTGTATGGGGTGGTGTTTGTCCTTCTCGCCGTGCCCTCCTGGCCTTTATATATATAGGCCAGATCCCGGGGTAGGTCGAGTCAGTTACAGATTAAGGTTGATATTCTTTAAAATTCTATCTAATCTAGACTTGTCCTTCAAGGAGTCGAAATCTCTATGGGTTTGGGCCATCCGAAATTTTCATGGGCTACGTGTCTTTACATGGGCCTTCCTTGGGCTGGACCGGGTATGCCAACGTTGTGCACCCGTAAGGTATATCCATATCACTATCAGCCTAGGTGCAATGCAGAGACGGATCGCACCGGAAAGAACGAGCGGTGTCTCGTGAAACAACGTCGGTGGTGGGCGGACAGAGGAGTGGGGATGGGAAAAATCAGCATGCCAGGAATCGCGAGAGTTATAGGGTTCACGCTCGGGTTGGCACCTCGCTCTTCGAATGTACCGGTCACGGGGGAATTCGTCACCCTAAAAAAATTAAGGACTGACACCTAATTTGGGTACAACTAGAGCGTCTGAATTCCGTCGAGACAAAAAAATAGCGGTTATTATTCAGTTATACGGGTCTTTTATGGTCACGACTTGAGATGCTGTTAGTGGTTGTTCCGTTCTTGACTCTCGATGAACTTTTCTGCTGTGACGTGGTTCTCTTAGCATGTGAGTAACTTCCATTTAAATTCATGACGAAATCGAACATGCAATGCAGAGATGGAGATGATGCAAGCTGTGAGCCTGTGACTCAAGCGCTTGTCTCATCTGCAGTGTCTCTCCACCCCATGCATATATCTGACACAGGTGGCATTTATTACTGAAAAGTTACCACTGCGGCACTGCGCGACGACGTGCGCTGCTGGTCACCGCGTCAAACTGAAAAGTGTTTCGGAGTCTCGGCAGAGGGAAATCGAAACGAAAGTGGCGCCAAAACAGGAACGGGAACTATTCTTCAAGGGAAATAGGGATGTTGTTCTGAAATATTTGGACTTCTATGCCTATTTGTTTTCAGTACAAAACCTAAGAAAAATAGAAAAGCCCTTATAGATTTGTGCAATCCTTTGGCCAGTATTTTTCCCACTACCTAGGAGCATCCCTCCACACACACCCTACGGAGATCAAGGCCAGAGGAATTCAAATGCATGCCAAACTTTGAAAACCACCGAAACCCTTTGGGCAGTGTTTTCAAAATTCACCATAGAAAAAGTTTTGAATTAGCAAAAACTATAGAAAGATAATTTTTTTTAATTCAGTTTGGCACCCAATGCAATAAGAATCACTAAAAATGGTGCACCACAACATCGGCGCGGTCTCGATGCTACTCATCGGCATGGCCAAGACGATTACCACCGCATGGCGGTGCCGCCAGTTTTTGGTCGCCGGTGTCACCAGTCCTTCTCCCGACTAGCCCACGCGCGCAGCGCAACAACACCAGCACAACCCGGCCAACACGCAAGCATGCGCAACCAAGTCCATCCCCCGCCGTAGACACCGCGCCCTGCAGAAGTCCACGATGGTCGGCACTCTTGCCGTGGGCCACCGCACTCATCCCCTCTCCCGACCACCCCTATCCCGAATTGCGTCCGCGGAGTGCATCACGCCTCTTCCCCAGCGCCTAGTCGCCACAAGAACATGTTGGCCTTATCCCCTCGATCACAACAGTGTTGCCCCAAGCATACACCGCAGCACCCCCTCGCCCCTTTAAATTGAGCACCCCCGGCCACTGTTAAGCCTCGCCCCCACTCTCTCTCTCTCCCTCCAAGCAAGCTTCTCACCGAGTCACGCGTCCTGGCAAGCCTAGCTTCGTCGCCGAAGAGCTCGCCCTAGCCACACCATCTCGGGTCGAAATCCTCCCCGAGACAACACCCATTCCCCCAAATTGATCGGCCCTACTAAACTCTAGAGCCTCAAGTACCCCTAGATAGCCTTAGCTCCGCTGCTCGAGCTCAGAATCGTCGTCTCCAACGATGACTGGGAGCTCATTGCCAGCGGGTTTGACCTAAGCCACTATAACATCCCAACGTTTAGGAACCAACAAAGGGTAGATATAGGAATTTGTGCATTTGCATGCATTCATCTATAAAAATTGGGGTAAATTTTTTGCTAAACAAAACCTTGGAGAGATCAGAGTTTCTTTCACTATTTGGAGATATGTTTAGCTCTTTATAGTGATTGCTATAAATTTTGACATGATCTTTAGGAATTTAAAAGATTTTGGGTGAACAATTTGAGTTCAAGTTTAAAATTTGAATCTTTTGGAAAAGATTTGAAAATTAGAAGTAATTAGTATTTTATTGCTTTCCAAAATGATTTAGTTAATATTGTTTGAATATATAATATTTATTAAACAATAATGAGAACTGAAAATAATATAAAAAGAATAACTTAAATAAGAAAGTACTTCTTATTTCTTCCTTTATTCAATTACAACAATACAAATACAAATGTATATCAAACAATTACATTACAAGAACAATTATTAAAGAATGAGAAACTTTATTGAATAAAGAATAATATTACATTGATCTTTTACAAAGAGAATAATAAAAAATTACAAATGTAACTAAATCAAGTAAATCCTAAAATAATATCTATCTATTCCTAAACTACATATCTTGATCAGAAGTTCTTCTGTACCTACAAAACAAAGGAAATGAGAAACAAAAGAAAGTAATTTTGTTAGTTTTACTCTCATCTTTTAGCAGTGAAATGCACTGTTCATTTTACCCCATTGAGTAATAAAAGGGGCAAGTTTCACCAATAGTATAATATATGTTCTTGTAAATCCAAGAAGGCTTCAGTATAACATCATAAGCCAAGTAAAAAGGGAAGGTTTCAAGATGGGGCACTGAATAAATTTCACTTGATATGATCCAAAGGAAAAAGGGTACAGTGAAGCAGCTCACACAACTAATTGCATGTTGTGTGCTGTCGATAGCAGAAAGGAAAGCAAGTGAATCAAAACCACAACACACACGGTCAAGATGGTTTTGCTCAACACTTCACAAACACAGCCATAGTTCTACATCTCAAGAACATAACCAAACCATAGCAGCTTTCATAAGCTTTCCATTAGATCAAACCAGAATCCACCATAGGAATCAGTTAGGAAACCACACAAGATGATTACATGATGGAGGGGTGGATTAGGTGGACAGCAAGGGCAAGCTGGAGCTTGGAGTAGCAGCACAAAGAGGAGAAGAACAAGATCAGGGGAAGCAACATCACCAAGCCAAGATAGCAGATCAAGGAGAGAGAAACCACTGGTACTAGAAGAGTAGGCAACACCAGCATAGAGCTACAGGCTACCACAATCAAATCAAGCATCGGGGTATTTTTCAAAGCTCTAGATCTATCTATTGATCATTTTACAAACATCTATTTTCATGCAAGAACATGATATACTGATCATAGAACACAGAGGATAATGGTCGACAAGCAAAGAACAATTTTTCTTAATAAAAATTGGTCTCGGACCAACATCATTTACGTTATTATCTAGCCTAAGCAAGAGAGCACCATATCAAAGCATATTATGATACATGGCACATCCCAATAGAGGGTAGCACCTCTGTAGCAACCAGATCATTGCTAGCATCATGAAAATTTCAACCACATCTTCTCAAGAAAATAAATAAATCATCTTCCTAAATAATTTAGGAATCATTAGTTCAATTCATTTGGTCATAACAGCAAGGACACCTCAAGATAACATGTATACCAATCAAGATTCAGTATACCTTACTAAATAACCAAAGAACAGCACCAGAAACACTAGTGCTCAAAGATTCACACTAGAGGTAATTAGCTACAAAGACCATCATCAATAGGACTATAATCACCTATATCCACAATATCTGATTCAATATTCAAATAATAACCAACCAAAGAAAATAATGAATCATATCAGACATGAACCAAGTTCTAGATTTAGAAATTAAGAGCTAATTCTAAACCCATCAATCTTAAATCAATCTAGCCACAAACCACAAGCAGTATTACACATCAGAGAAACCTAAAACCAAGCATGAACTATCTGGAGAAATCCAACACCATAGTGTGAGATTATAGAGAGGATCATGATCATAAAGGAGGGAACCAATAATTACCCGAAGTCCTTTCTAACAAAATGGAAGAGGAAGGAGTGGCCGACATCGAGCAAGAACACGGCAACACGGGGAGCACCTAGGGGGCGCTGCAACCTGTGCCAGGCCGAGTCCATGGCAACTATTGAGGATGGGGCGACACCTCAGCATCGCCAAAACATCATGGGAGCATCAGTGAGGCGTCGGAGTGCCAAGGCACCAGCGGGTCTCAAACCCTAGGCGGCAGAGAGGTGGCAGAACTGCCAGCAGAGAGCCCGAGGGACAGATCGAAGCGGATAGGATGACACAACATCATTAGTATCATCACCCTGCATCATGACAACGGTAGTGGAGGTCCAAGGTGTAAGACCCGACCTTTATAAAGGTAAAGGTCCCTGTGATTGCAATGCTAGTCCCTAGATCAATTGCTAGCATCCACCGTTTAAGATGAAGTACACAGAAACAAAGGTCATTATTACATCATTATTCCAGAGATAACATAGTCTTTTACAACTCCATAGCCATAGGATAGTACAAGTGTTTAACTTAACAATATAAATAAAAGTCTTCATCTTCATGTGCCACAGGCAAGCATATTGAGTGTAGACTCATAACCCTAATCCTCATCAGAGTAACCTGCAACATCACAAGTTACAGCCACAGTGGGTCAATACATTGGAATAGTATTGGCAAGTGATACCTTAGTATAATAATAGTATCTAGCTTCTACATGAATTTGGCTAAGTGTAGCTTAGGCTTGCTTTGCTCAAAATAGGTTTTACCTATCAGTTGAAAACACTAAGTTTTTGGTTTGGCAAAAACTCCCAAGGAACCACCAATAGACATTGGTGAACCTTTATCCTTGTTCAACCACAAGTTTTTAACTTAGAAATTGGGATTAGGAGATTCTTGATAGCTTGCATGTCTTGATGCTCAAATTGTCCATTTCCGGGGACACAGCTAAGTACTTAGATTCTTCCTTCTGCAGAGGTGGTGCACTTTCCCCACAAGACATGACTTTCATCAAGACATGACCTTTCAGAAGCCTTCCGTTAGACCAAAATCGACGTGTTACAAACCTATCACCCCCTACCACCAACTATCCATTTGGCTAAGTTATTGCAACCTATATGATCCAGGCAGAGCCCATAATGCCATGTAACATATGGCATCTCAAATCCCTTTGTTCCTGGGTGGATTTCCACAAGTGTGGTACACAAGGTAGACCATAGATATGGGCCTTGTGTAACCACTCAACATAACCCAAAGAACCATTCCACCCAGGTGTTTCATTCACTTAGTTGTTTTATTAAGCAAAAACACAAGTCAAAGACTTAGCAATATTTTTCCATAGCATATATATATAATCCACCCTTGGTTGCTACTGGCTAGGATAAGCATGGCAATATCAAGTATCTTAACTTATAGAAAATTCTAACAATTCTACAACTATTAGGATTTCCCAAGCATAGCATATAGATACTTAGCAAAAATTATCATGCAAGCCCTATACAAAATATTTCTAATGCATAGTCAAAATATTGGGACAAAAATATGAATCAACACTTGTCTTGGTAGTTGGGGGAGTAACAACAATCCTCACAATCACAATCACCACTAGCACCAAAATCTACACATAAAATGATAGCACCAAATTCATATTCCAAATAATCAAGCAAAAATATATAAATGAATGAAAATGCTATGTGATGATTTTTCTAAACTAAACAAGACAAGTAAAACAATACTGAGCAATAAACTAAACATTTATACACCAAATAAACTTAATTTGGCTTTTAAAACATTTTCCAAATAATTTTTATACACAAAAGTATCTACATAAAATTATATTTTAACAAAGGCAAAATACAAAACTAATCCTTCAGATGTGTAGGATTTATTTTTGTGATTCCATTGATATCTTATTTGCATTTAATGGATAAACAGAACAAAAGTTATTAAATTTACAAGTTTGAATAACTAATAGATTTAAAAACAGAATTTAAATCAAAAACCCAGACACGTGGGCATGTCTGATTGGCCCGTACCGGTTTGGCCGGACCGATCAATGAGAATCGCACGATTTAAATGAAATCACACGGGCCAGATCTACACGTATCCCTTCGTTAAGTGATCTAATCCTACGCGCTAGATCTAGATCCAACGGCTGCTGAGCATGCGACCATGGATGGGCGGAGGTGGCGACGGCGGCGCGTTGGCGGTGCACTGCCAGTGGGGTTCCGGCAGCTACGGAGGGGGCCGGGGTTGGCAGAGACGCTTACCAGACTAGCGAGGTCACGCTGATGCTCAACGTCTCACTGGTGTGGACGGGGGCGTGCTGTGTTGGCCGGAGGAGCTCGTCGGAAAGCTTGCAGGCGTCGGGTGCACGGTGAAGAAGACGTTGGTGATGCTCTGGATCTCCCTAGCACAAACTAGTTGTATCAGGAGGTGTGCAAGGTCACGGCGAACACGACAGGGTCAAGGAGAAGACAAGGGGCGCTCGAAGGTTACCAGGATTTATCGACGGAGTTGAGCAGCGGCTCTCTTGTTTGCAGTGGTGGATGAGGGCGACGTCCTGGTGCATTGCAGAGCAAACAAGTGGCATGAGATGATGTGCAGGAACCAGGCGAACAAACTCGCATGAACCAGAGGTGAAGGGGGGCACTGTACTCACTGGAATACGTCACCGAAGACGCTCGGTACTACGGCGGTGCAAATGGAATTGCGGGCAGCCTGGTGGCGGAGAAGGGGCGCTGAGTGAGGGGAAAGGAGCGGAGAGGGGAGGGGGTTAAATAGCCGGTGAGGGGCTAGGGGATTACGCGACATTGATTGGCAATTAAGCCCGCTTCAATCGCGGCAGTGATGGTGGTAACGGCGGCGACGACGGGGTCGGGGGTGCGGGGTTTGGGGACGATGATTGCGTGGCGTTTGGGTCCACCGGTCAGTGAGCGCCGGGTAGGCTTGCGTCGCGTGAGAGAGAGAGAGAGGAAAGGCCCGGGTGGGCTTGCTGGGCTGATTCTGCTACTGGGCCGAATAGGTGGCGCCGACCTTTTCTCGTTTTCTTATTCTTTTTCTTTTTCTATTTTGATTTTCTGAACCCATTTTCAAATGATATTCAAATGAGTTTGAATTCAAATTTATTTCAAATTTTTGCAGTGAAAACCTTGTGTTCAAATGAGTGTAAAGCCTTACTGTTTAGTCCAAAACACTTTGACATTAATGAAAATAAAATAAACCATGCCTTAATATGATTATGGGTAATAGGCATGAAGTGGTTTTGAGAATTTTGTGCAAGCCTTGCATTCATCTTTGAAATATTTGTGATCATAACAAGGTATTCTCATACTTTGAGAGTAAAATAGAACCATTGCCTTTCTAGCATAAAATAATAGGCATACGAATGGTTTCTCATTTTTAAATTTAGTTTGAAAATAACCAAATGCTTATGAATGCTGGAATGATATGCAAACTTTTCAAATTATGATTTTTGGGATGTTACAAAACTAACCCCCTTAATGTGAATCTCGTCCTCGAGATTCGGATTGGCTAGCAAATAGGTGAGGGTGGTCTTTCCGAAGATCATCTTCTCTTTCCCATGTTGCTTCTTCCTCGGAATGATGGTTCCACTGAACTTTGCAGAATTTGATAGTCTTTGTCCGAGTAACTCTTTCTGCAGTCTCAAGGATTTTGATAGGCTTTTCTTCATAGGTGAGATCAATTTCCAATTGGACCTCTTCCAAAGGTATGGTATCCTTCAAAGAAGTCTCCTCCATCTTCGGATGGCATTGCTTTAGCTGACTTACATGAAATACATTGTGAACGGCAGACAATGATTCATGCAATTCAATCTCATATGCTACTTCTCCTTTACGGATCAGAATCTTGAATGGTCCAACATATCTTGGTGCCAATTTTCCTTTGACTCCAAACCTCTTCACTCCACGAAGTGGTCATACTCTAAGATAAGCTCTATCACCCACCTCATAGGTGACTTCTCTACGCTTTGGATCTGCGTAGCTGTTTTGTCGGGACTGTGTTATCTACAATCTGTCCTTTACCAACTTGACTTTCTCTTCAGCTTCCTTGATTAATTCTGGCCCGAACAAGTTTCTTTCTCCAACACCATTCCATAGCAATGGTGTAGTACACTTTCTCCCATAAAGGAATTCAAACGGTGCCATCGCAATACTGGCTTGATAGTTGTTGTTGTAAGAGAATTCTGCGTAAGGCATACTTTCATCCCAACTAGCACCATAATCTAGGGCACATGCCCTCAACATATCCTCTAAAATCTGGTTGGTCCTTTCTGTTTGTCCATCAGTCTGGGGATGAAAAGCAGTGATGAATTCCAATCTCGTTCCCAATGACTCATGCAGTTGTTTCCAAAAATGGGAAGTGAATTGAGTTCCCCTATCAGACACAATACTCTTGGGTACTCCATGCAGACACACAATCATATTCATATAAATCTTAACTAACTTAGCACTTGTATAGGTTGTCTTCACGGGTATGAAATGAGCCAGTTTAGTTATGCGATTTACTACGACCCAAATGGAATCATATCCCGATCTAGTCCTTGGCAGTCCAGTGATGAAATCCATGCCAATCTTGTCCCACTTCCAATCAGGAATAGGTAGTGGTTGTAACAATCCTGCTGGTTTCTGGTGTTCCGCTTTCACTCTACTACATACATCACACAAAGCAATATGTTCGGCGATGTCCTTCTTGAGATTATTCCACCAAAATCTCTCCTTCACATCCATCTACATTTTGGTGTTACCCGGGTGAATGGAATATGGTGAGTTGTGTTCTTCTTGCAAAATCAGTTTCCGAAGCCCCGGATCTTGCGGAATGCAGATACATTTTCCATACCATAAAGTACCATGTTCGTATTCATGGAATCCTTTGGCTTTTCCCTTGCCAATATTTTCCTTAATCTCTTCAATTTCCTTGTCCATCTTTTGGGCTTCCTTGATTTTGTCCAACAAGGTGGGTTGAACATCCAGTGACATGAGATGTCCTTCAGGCACTATCTCCAATCTGAGATCTTTGAATTGGGCACACAGATCATCTGGCAACTCTCCTTTAGTAAGGCCATTCACATAAACCTTACGGCTTAATGCATCCGCTACAACATTTGCTTTACCGGGGTGGTATTGCAAACTCAAGTCATAGTCCTTGATGAGTTCTAGCCATCTTCTTTGTCTCATGTTGATTTCTTTCCGAGTGAAGATATACTTCAAACTTTTGTGATCTGTGAACACTTCACATCGCTTTTCCAAAAGATAATGTCTCCATGTTTTGAGTGCATGGACAACAGAGGCTAACTCCAAATCATGAGTAGGATAATTCACTTCATGAGTTTTGAGTTGTCTCGAGGCATAAGCCACAACTTTCCCTTCTTGCATCAGAACTGCACCTAATCCTTGGTGAGATGCATCACAATAAACTTGGAAATCCTTCTCCGAATCTGGCAGGCATAAGACCGGTGCTGTCACTAGTCTCTTCTTCAACTCTTGGAAACTGAGTTCACATCCTTCAGTCCACTCAAATTTCTTGTCTTTCTTAAGTAACTCCGTCATTGGCTTAGCTACCTTTGAGAAATTCTGAATGAACCTTCTATAGTATCCTGCCAAGCCAAGGAAACTACGAACTTCTTTCACTGACTTAGGAGATTCCCACTAAGTTACAACTGACACTTTTGCGGGATCAACTGCTACACCATCTCCTAACACAATGTGTCCAAGAAATCCAACTTCATTCAACCAGAATTCACACTTGCTGAATTTGGCATACAACTTATGTTCCCTAAGCTTCTCAAGTATCAATCGCAAATGTTTTTCGTGCTCTTCATTGCTCTTGGAATAGATCAAAATGTCATCAATGAAAACGACAATGAATTTGTCAAGAAATTCCATGAACACCTTGTTCATCATATTCATGAAGTAGGCTGGTGCATTTGTCAAACCAAATGGTATCACGGTGTACTCATACAATCCATACCCAGTAGTGAAAGCAGTCTTAGGTATGTCTTGTTCCCTTATCTTTAGCTGAAAATAGCCTGATAGAAGATCAACCTTTGAGAACACACGAGCTCCTTCTAACTGATCAAACAAGTCATTGATTCTAGGCAAAGGATATTTGTTCTTGATAGTCACCTCATTGAGTGAACGGTGATATATGCATAACCTTTGACTTCTATCTTTCTTTTCAACAAACAAAACTGGTGCTCCCCAAGATGAAGAACTTGGTTGAATAAATCCTTTCTGCAACTGTTCTCCAAGTTGTTTCTTGAGTTCTGTCAACTCATCAACTGACATCTTGTAAGGTCTCTTTGCTATTGGTCCTGATCCTGGCAGCAAGTCAATCAAAAACTCGACATCCCTATCTGGTGGCATTCTGGGCAATTCCTCTGAAAACACATCCGGATATTCTCTCACAATTAGCACAATGTCTATGCTAACCCCCTTAAGAGAATTTAACTTACTCCCTTTTGATTCAAAGTTAGACTTGAATCTAATCCTTTTATTACCCGGGGTTGTGACTGTGACAGTATGATTGGCACAATCTAGTACTCCCTTGTACTTAGTCATCCAATCCATTCCCAAAATGACATACAATCCTTGGGAATCTAGGATTATCAAATTAACGGGAAACTTATACTTCCCAAATTCTATCACTAGATCATGACATCCCGAGTTCACTATCATTTCTCCTCCAGGAGAACTTACTTTTATAGGACACCCAATAGTTTCAACTGGAAGTCCATTTCTATCAACAAATTCTCTTGATATGAATGAATGTGATGCGCCAGTATAAAAAAGAACAAGTGCTGGAACAGAATTGAGTTTGAACTTACTAGCCACCGCATCAGATTCTTCATAGATTTCCTCCACATTGATGTGGTTCACTTGTCCCTTTTGGAAGGGATTGGGCTTGTTGGCACCTTCAACTTTCTTTTCTGGGCACTCATTAGCATAGTGCCCCATCTTCTTACACTTGAAGCATTCAACCTGACTGAGATCTTTCTTGACAGGCTGACTTCCACTACCACTTCCACCTCCACTGTGGTGGCTCTTGTGTCCACTCTTGTGGTTCTTATACTTGTCATTATCATGACTGCGGCGATGTTTGTTGTCATGATGACGGTTGTGGCTGTGGTGGTTGTTGTAATTTCCATGTTTGTGGGATCCAGAACTCCCACTATCATCATGATGGGAACGCTTGTGAGACGATCTCGAGCTGTGCTTATCAAAGCTATGCTTCCTCTTCCTGCTCTCTACCTGTTTCATCTTGTTCTCCAAGATGGTAGCCTTATCACAAAGTGATTGGTAGGTTGGGACATATGCAACAGACAGTTATAGGTTCAACTCATCATTCAGTCCTTCGAGGAATTTCTCCTTCCTCTTAGCATCTATATCAACTTCATCCGGTGCATAACACGCCAGATTGTTGAACTCCTCAATGTACTCAGCCACACTGCGATGACGCTGCTTCATATTGTGAAACTCCTTTTTCTTCAAATTCATCACTCCGGATGAGATGTGAGCTGTACGGAATCCATCCTCAAAGATAGCCCAAGTCACACCCTCAATGGGAGTGGTGATCTGAAAGTTGTCCCACCAGGTTGCTGCTGGCCCTTCAAGCAGATGTGCTGCAAACCTGACCTTCTCTTCGTCGGTGCAGCCTACAGTCACTAAGTCCTTGTTCCCTGAACGTAACCAGTCATTGGCTACCATTGGATCAGTGGTTCCTGAGAACTTTGCAGGCCTCAGTCTTAGAAATCTGGTGAGCATGTCAAATCCTGGCGGATTATTCTTGTTGTTGTTGTTGTTGTTGTTGTTGTTGTTGTTGTTGTTGTTGTTGTTGTTGTTGTTGTTGTTGTTGTTGTTGTTGTTGTTGTTGTTGTTGTTGTTGTTGTTGTTGTTGTTGTTGTTGTTGTTGTTGTTCTGGTCCTGCATGAATGTTGTCATCATCTGCATCAGTTGAGCTTGTGCTGTCATCAACTGTTGCATCTCGGGAGTGACATTGTTGTTGTTGTTGTTTTGGTTGGGGTTGGCACGTCGAGGAGGCATCTGTAGTTTTAATAAGGATAATAATGAGATACACATAGGTGCTTAACATGCACAATACATCACATAGAATCAACACAATAACCAAGCACCAAAATAACACAGAGTTTGAACGACATAAACAACAAGTTTTTAAAAATGCAAACACACCATAGCAAGCCACCCACATGTTGGATGGTCATTGCGACTCAATAATCAAAGTACTGTAGATGAAAGATAATTGAGTAGTCTACACTCCTCCTCCACGTCAATCTCCACATCAACGAGGGTAAGACCTGCATTCTCCATGGCGATTTTGTACTCATCAACACTAGCAGTCAAGGCCTCAATCTTAGCCCTAAGAGCCCTCTTCTGTGAGCGAAGCCTCTCGATCACTCCCTGCTGGTGCTCAAGCTCGAAGTCCTTGGCCTCTAGATATTCCTTCATCTCCCGGATCTTCTTGTTTCTGTCTTGGACTCTTTTCTCCTAGCTCTTGAAATTCTTGACCTGGCTTTCAAATTTGGCCTCCATTTCCTTGACAATCTCGTCTTGCTCTTCGAAGAGCTTGCCCTTCTCTCGGAGCTGAACCTGGAGCTCGTCATTGCTAAGCATGAAGTTGGTCCTATCGGTATCAAGGTGTCTAATAAGACCCTCTAGGTCCTGAAGGTACAAACGAATCGGCTCCATCGTATCTCTAGCAGCATCCTCATACTCTATAGCCTCACCCTCCTCGTTGCGTCTCCTGAAGGGGTGAAACTAAAGACCTCTAAGCTCGGTGGAGTGTCTCCCTACCAGGCGCCCAAGTAACTCCTGCATGACTACATCTAAGCCTTTCTCCTTGTCATCATGCATCAGCTTGAAAGTGATAGCCTCCATGGGTGGCTCTGTCTGGCGTCCCGGCTGTGTGACTCTGAAGCCCCATAGGTCCTTCCTCTCAAACTTGGTGAGCTAGAGTGTCATGATGCTAGGAAGTGGAAGGTTGAGCACACTAGTGAGCTCAATGAGACGAGTACCAAAACGAGTTCCCTTGAACTCCTCGGCCGTGCTGATAACAACATTAGGCATCTATTTTTATAAGATAGAGAAAAGTTAGAACCAATCACAAATAGAGAAAATTCACAAGACAAAATATCACAAGCACATCTTTTGCAACAAACACACAAGTCATGGCATACACAAATCCATTACAAACATCAAAGGTTCAACATAAAAAAAATTGGAAGTAAAAACGATAAGTGTGGTGGTCCAACTAACGAAGTACGTTATCACTCTCACTCACTAGACAAAATAGCTATCAGGGCATCCTTAGTGGCCATCTGTCTATCTTGTTCACAAGACTCCCATATTAGGTCTATGATGTCTCACCTTAGTTGTTGGTTGGTAGTCTCTAATTCTTGGGTATGCTTCTTTTCTTCTCTAAGGTCATTTTGGGTGTTGAGAATTCTGCACTTAAGTCTATCACCAAGCTCCTTGATAGCATTCCAAGCTGCATTTCTTGTAGAGTCAAAGAATGTTGTGTGCATTTCAGAGTTGGTGACCATGCAAAATCCTGACTCCTTGTGGTTGTCTTCCTTGTTTTTGTACAAGTGAAGTTGCACCCACCAATACTCTTCTCCTTCATCCATCATAGGGAATCCCTTGTACACACCTGCACCATGTATCCCCATGGTAACCATAAGGTTCTTGAGTGCCTTGGGAAATTCAGTCTCACACTCCAAATTCATGAGTGGTCACTTCCTCACGCCTTCGTTGATGGAGTTCATCTACAAATAGAGATGAGAAAGAAGATTAGAAAATTTTACGAGAAGAAAAAGACAAGTGTGGAAATTTTTCAAAGTGTTGAAATTTTCCTTAGTGGTTTCTTAGTCTAATCCAATCCTAGGGTCATAATCCTACAGGAAACACAGTGCTCTGATACCATCTGTAAGACCCCACCTTTATAAAGGTAAAGGTCCCTGTGATTGCAATGCTAGTCCCTGGATCAATTGCTAACATCCACAGTTTAAGATGAAGTACACAGAAACAAAGGTCATTATTACATCGTCATGCCAGAGATAACATAGTATTTTACAACTCCATAGCCATAGGCTAGTACAAGTGTTTAACTTAACAATATAAATAAAAGTCTTCATCTTCATGTGCCACAGGCAAGCATGTTGAGTGTAGACTCATAACCCTAATCCTCATCAGAGTAACCTGCAACATCACAAGTTACAGCCACAGTGGGTCAATACATTGGAATAGTATTTGTCAACACCCGGATTTTTCAATCCTAGATGCCTGTTATGCCATACATCGCAATCCCAGGATTACCATTTTTGCGAGACATAACAGAATTGGATACCATAGTACATCATCCATTACAACGATACAAGTTCGTACACAAATAGGGATCTCATGATCCAGTTCTTCATACAACATCAAGAAGCGGAATACGTAGTAATAACGGTAGCGTAGGAGAAGCTCCATCTTCGGGGTCACAGGGAATGCTGACGATGGGAGATGATCCTAGTTGTCGTAACCTTCCTGAGGTCCATCCTCTAGGTACTCCTCTTCATAGTCTGGCCATGGGAATAGCCAGGGACAAAGCCATGAGTACTCTTTAAGTACTCGCAAACTAATACTAACAAGTAAAGGGGTTTTTGGATAATGGGACACTAGGCTCTAGGGTGGTTTTGCAAAAAGCCAGGTTTATCTCTACTAAGTTCCCAAAACTAGTTATAGTTTTATAACTCCTAAGTGGGATCTTGCAACTCGGGTCACAACTCTGTTGTGGTCAAGTAAAAGTCTCAACTCATTTCACAAGTCATTTTAAAAGGTCTGACGGGGGAACAGTATGGCCCTAATCCTGTCCATAATCATGACGCTGCTATTCAAATAGTTTGACACTCTGCAGAGATTGTACACTTTCACCACAACATTCGATACATCCGTCAGAACAAATCCTGAATTCACCATACTCGATATCAGGATAATCAATCTTAACCTTTCAATTACACTCCCTAGTATAAGCACCTCTCCTGTGAGTTTGGCCTCCCAACCATGACCACTGTCATCTTGGGTACTGCACAGGTGGACAATCTTCACAAGGTAGCCTCATCTCAGACCTTGGCCGTGAGGGAACTAATACTAAGGTATATAAGTTTCCAGTCAAGCCCTACCCAATATTCGGGTATGTGGTTGTACGCTAAAATTGGAATGGTATCGCATCCAGACAACCATCAGTTTTATAAAGGGGTAAGGCTCATGACTCAATGTTTTCATCACCAAAATCATCAAGTGTTTGGAAACACATGTCCAAAACATTTCAATAGAATGATCCATCATTCCAAGGTTTTCATAACCATTTTTCCACCAAGTATTCCCATCTAAAGTTGATCAAGTTTTATGCTTAGCACTAGCATCTACAGGTGGGGGTGGTAACTAGTGGAGTTTCACTAAGTCCAACATTATATCTTAGGCTGAGATCAAGGTTTCTAGCTTAGGCCAAATTTTATGCTCTTTAAGCAACCTTCAGCACAACTGTCTAGTATCTACCAACTCTTAGGTAGACTCTAAGTAAGCTTTGATAAATAAATAAAGTAAGAAGCTTGCCATAAAACTAGGATTGGTTTAGCAAGTTGGTATGATCACATACGCTTAAGGCATACAGTAATCATATCACAAGCATGGGTTTGTGGCCACAATAGGGTATCTTGCAAGTGTTAGCTTGCACTGGTATAGTATCTTGCAAGTGTTAGCTTGCATTGGTCAACTTGGTTAGTAAAGCTTGCCTTGTGCAGAGCAGTGGTTGAAGTTCTCTTCGGCTTCCTCTTCGTAGTATCCTCCTTCCTCCTCGTAGTATCCTTGGTCGGTACTAGCGTCTATGAATAAATACGAGGTACACAATCACCAAATAATACTTAACTACTTGCAATCATCACACACAAGGGTCCCATAGATGATCTAGCATCATCTCTAACATTACAAGGTTAAGGATTGGTTTAAGTCTTTTTATTTTAGAAAAGTAATTTCTACTCAATGAAGAACTACTTAAGATTTAATATTCTCCAAACTAAACATGGGATCATGTTGACACATGTCATCACCACATATTGTAGTCCATGGGAATGTGATTTAAAGTGGTGTCACAATTTAAGAAGGTTTTACCCTTTTATTTTAATTAATTAAAGTGGCTAGAAATGCTTATGTAGCATTCTTTTATTCCTTGAACATTATTTCTGCAAGTAAACCTATATATTTTTTTATATTCTGAAAGGTATGGTTAAATGTGATTTTTGAGAGTTGGAATCAACTCAAAAGCTTTTATGGTTTAAATTTGAAAAATGTTTGAATGCAGAAAAGCTTCTGTCTTGTTATTTTTGCTATGGGTGATCTACAGATCCAAATGACTTGAATCCAACGGGCTTGGATTAAGCATTCACAGATCTTTCCAACAAAATTGGGTTCATCCAATTTGGTGCACTGAATCGATCTGGGTTGATTTTTGAAGTTGGGTGCAGAAGTGTGTTTGAATTTAAAAAGAAAAGGTTTGATTTGAATTGCTGGGCTGCGCGGGAAATTCTAACGGGCCGGCCTGCTAAGCGCAGTGCTCCCGCGGGCTGCTTAAGTGGGTGTCCCCACTCGTCAGTGACACGGGGCTGGGCGAAGCGGTATGGGGCAACGTGGGTCGTCCGATCTAGTTCTAATCTAACGGCTGAGGGGCATCGTTGACGCGAGACAGCTCCGGCGAGAATGAAACCTAGAGCGGCCAGTGAGGGGTGCTGGGGGCTCACCGGGGTACGGGCGAGGGTTGGCTAGGTGGGCGACAGCGAAGTCGGCACGGTGATCCTCTGCACCGGTGGCTTCTCCTGGGGCGGCTCCAATCGCTGGCTCCCTTCTTCTCCAAAGGCGGCGGGCTCCGGTGAAATTCCGGCGAATTGGTGCTCGCCTTGCTCTAAGGATGGTGTGGCACGGTCAGTGGGGAGAGGGGAGTGAGATGGTGTGAAGAAATCATGTGGGGGTGGCCTCTATTTATAGTCGAGCGAGGGGACCGTCGGGGCGCAAGGTGAGCTCGTCGGGGGCGACGTTACAGGCAGCTAATGGCATAGGCAAGGGTAGGGGACGGTGTTGTGTCTCCTGGCGATGCTCAACGACATGATCGCGAGGCATGGGGCGGTGTGGTTTGGTCTGGAACGGGCGGTGCTCTGCGCGGCAGAGGCGGCGTCTTTGACGGCGGGCGGTGGCTGTATGGCACGGGGCTGCTAATGGGGATGTCTGGCGGTGTCCTGGGTCGGTGGTGATCGTGTGTGCGCGCGGTGAGGGCGGCGCGCGGTCTGGGGACGCTGGTCGCGGGTGGCGCTCTGGCGCACGCTCGGCATGGTCTGGGCGTGGCTTGTGCGCGTGGTCCAGGGCTTGGCAATGCTCGCGGCTGGGACAGGCAGTGGCGGTGGACGGTGGGCTGCCTCCCAGACATGCTGGCTAGGCTTGCTGCTGCTCCTAGCTTGCTGTCCACATTGGGGTGACATGGGGGTGCTCGGCTGTTCACCATTAATGGCAATGGCAAGCTCACAGGGGTGCTAGTGTTGGGCTAATCTTTCTAGATGATCTACTGGTTTGTGTGTGAGCTAACTAGGGAACAAGTTAGGCTCAAAACACTGCACACTATAGTGTTTGTGGTTTTGTTTGATTTGTGTCTGCCACCTGTTTGATGAAATGGCCGCATGAAATCAAGTTTTGAATTTTGAAATGAATTTTGGTGAGTTTGCTAGATTGGTTCTGGTGAGTCTGCAGATGCTTGGGTTTTGAAAGTTGAGCTTGTTTGAGTGGGTTTTGAAAAGGTGGGATCTTCCCATATGAAGAAGATTCAATTTTGAATTGTCATTTAAACTATGAATTTGAAAGTTTCTGGATGATCACAAAGTGGGCCTTGATACTCTGTTGTGAGTACATTCAAGGGGTGCAAAGATCCAGAAAAGTTTCTGTTAGGTTTTGAAAGTTTGAGACAGCCAAAGTAGGCATGTGAGTTAAATTGGCCAAAATGACCATTCACTTAATATATTTGTTTTGATTTACTTGTCTTTAGGAGAAGTGTGGGAAATGTTTTAGATGATGTTATTTTCACCTAATAAACATTTTACAAGCAGTGGATCACACAAACAAGGTGGTTTTTAAAGAAATTCAAAACTCATGCATACACATATACATGCATTCATGAGTTCATTTAGAAAAGTTTTTGTTAACCCTAAACTTGAGGATTAGTGTTTTGATGATCTAAGTTTGATATTTTTGGGATGTTACAGTATTGGCAAGTGATACCTTAGTAGAATAATAGTATCGAGCTTCTACATGAATTTGGCTAAGTGTAGCTTAGGCTTGCTTTGCTCAAAATAGGTTTTACCTATCAGTTGAAAACACTAAGTTTTTGGTTTGGCAAAAACTCCCAAGGAACCACCAATAGACATTGGTGAACCTTTACCCTTGTTCAACCACAAGTTTTTAACTTAGAAATTGGGATGTGGAGATTGTTGATAGCTTCCATGTCTTGATGCTCAAATTGTCCATTTCCGGGGACACGGCTAAGTACTTAGATTCTTCCTTCTGCAGAGGTGGTGCACTTTCCCCACAAGACTTGACTTTCATCAAGACAGGACCTTTCAGAAGCCTTCCCTTGGACCAAAATGGACGCGTTCCAAACCTATCACCCCTACCACCAACTGTCCATTTGGCTAAGTTATTGCAACCTATATGATCTAGGCAGAGGCCATAATGCCATGTGGCTGCACTAGAAGCTTCTTAACATATGGCATCTCAAATCCCTTTGTTCCTGGGTGGCTTTACACAAGTGTGATACACAAGGTAGACCATAGATATGGGCCTTGTGTAACCACTCAACATAACCCAAACAACCATTCCACCCAGGTGTTTCATTCACTTAGTTGTTTTATTAAGCAAAAACACAAGTCAAAGACTTAGCAATATTTTTCCATAGAATATATATATATATATAATCCACCCTTGGTTGCTACTGGCTAGGATAAGAATGGCAATATCAAGTATCTTAACTTATAGAAAATTCTAACAATTCTACAACTATTAGGATTTCCCAAGCATAGCATATAGATACTTAGCAAAAATTATCATGCAAGCCCTATACAAAATATTTCTAATGCATAGTCAAAATATTGCTACAAAAATATGAAGCACCACTTGCCTTGGTAGTTGGGGGAGTAACAACAATCCTCACAGTCACAATCACCACTAGCACCAAAATCTACACATAAAATGATAGCACCAAATTCATATTCCAAATAATCAAGCAAAAATATATGAATGAATGCAAATGCTATGTGATGATTTTTCTTAACTAAACAAGGCAAGTAAAACAGTACTGAGCAATAAACTAAACATTTATACACCAAATAAACTTAATTTGGCTTTTAAAACATTTTCCAAATAATTTTTATACACAAAATAGGCCTGCAAATGTATCTACATAAAATTATATTTTAACAGAGGCAAAATACAAAACTAATCCTACAGATGTGTAGGATTTATTTTTGTGATTCCATTGATATCTTATTTGCATTTTTTGGATAAACAGAACAAAAGTTATTAAATTTACAAGTTTGAATAACTAATAGATTCAAAAACAGAATTTAAATCAAAAACCCAGACACGTGGGCATGTCTGATTGGACTGTACCGGTTCGGCCGGATCGATCAACGAGAGCCGCACGATTTAAATGAAATCGCACAGGCCAGATCTACTCGTACCGCTTCGTTAAGTGATCTAATCCGACGCGCTAGATCTAGATCCAACGGCTGCTGAGCATGCGAACATGGATGGGCGGCGCTCGCGACGGCGGCGCGGAGGCGGCGCACTACCAGTGGGGTTCCGGTGGCTACGGAGGGGGCTGGGGTTGGCAGAGACGCTTACCAGACTCGCGAGGTCACGCTGATGCTCAACTTCTCGCGGTGGACGGGGGCGTGCTGTGTTGGCCGGAGGAGCTCGTCGAAAGCTTGCAGGCGTCGGGTGCACGATGACGAAGACGTTAGCGACTCTCTGGATCGCCCTAGCACAAACCAGGTGTATCGGGAGGTGCACAAGGTCACGGCGAACACGACAGGGTTAAGGAGAAGACAAGGGGCGCTCGGAGGTTACCATGATTTCTCGACGGAGTTGAGAGGTGGCTCTGTTGTTTGCAGAGGTGGACGAGGGTGACGTCCTGGTGCATTGCAGAGCAAACAAGTGGCATGAGATGATGCGCAGGAACCAGGCGAACAAACTCACATGAACCAGAGGTGAAGGGGGTCAGTGTACTCACCGGAATACATCGTCGGAGACACTCTTTACTGCGGCGGTGCAAATGGAATTGCGGGCAGCCTGGTGGCGGAGAAGGGGCACTGAGTGAGGGGAAAGGAGCGGAGAGAGGAGGGGGTTAAATAGCCGGTGAGGGGCGAGGGGATTACGCGGCATTGATCGGCAATTAAGCCCGCTTCAATCGCGACAGTGATGGTGGTAACAACGACGACAACGGGGTCGGGGGGTGCGGGGTTTGGGAACGATGATTGCGTGGCGTTTGGGTCCACCGGTCAGTGAGCGCCGGGTAGGCTTGCGTCGCGTGAGAGAGAGAGGAAAGGCCCGGGTGGGCTTGCTGGGCTGATTCTGCTACTGGGCCGAATAGGTGGCGCCGGCCTTTTCTCGTTTTCTTATTCTTTTTCTATTTTGATTTTCTGAACCCATTTTCAAATGATATTCAAATGAGTTTGAATTCATATTTCTTTCGAATTTTTCCAGTGAAAACCTTGTGTTCAAATGAGTGTAAATCCTTACTGTTTGGTCCAAAATACTTTGACATTAATGAAAATAAAATAAATCATGCCTTAATATGATTATAGGTAATAGTCATAAAGTGGTTTTGAGAATTTTGTGCAAGCCTTGCATTCATCTTTGAAATATTTCTGATCATAACAAGGTATTCTCATACTTTGAGTGTAAAATAGAACCATTTCCTTTCTAGCATAAAATAATAGGCATAAGAATGGTTTCTCATTTTGAAATTTAGTTTGAAAATAACCAAATGCTTATGAATGCAGGAATGATATGCAAACTTTTCAAATTATGATTTTTGGGATGTTACACAAGGCGACCAAAATCAAGCAGCGACGATGATGCGAGCCACGGTCCCCGGAGGGAGAAGAAGAGAAGATAGGGGTCGGGTCGAGAGAGAGAGAGAGAGAGAGAGAGAGAGAGAGAGAGAGAGAGAGAGAGAGAGAGAGAGAGAGGCAGGCTAGGCCGGTGGGGCGGTCCTGTGACCATTGGGTTGGTTTGACCCAACCCAGTTGGGCTGACTTGGGCTGGGCCAGCCCAAATGGGTCGGGCCCAGTTTTAAAAAGAAAAAGAGACTAAATTTAATTATTAAGAAGATTAAAATAACTTCAAATATAAAACTAAGCTCTAAGAAAATTTAAAAAAATCCTAAAAATACAAATAAAATAGCTATGTGTTCATTAAAATGTAAGATACTCAATAAAATTAGTGGATTGTTCTTTAATGGGATAAATTTAGGTTAATTTTTTTATAATATAAATACCTTATGGAATTTTATAAAAATAAATAAAATTTATTTTTACAATCCTAAATAGGTATACTGTTTTAGAAAAATACTAAATTGTATTTTAGTTTAACAAATTAATTCCCCTAAATTAAAACACTTATTCTTAAATAGAATTTTGAGAGAATATTAATAAGAGTTAAAATTGAATAAAAACTAGTTTTAATATAAATACCTTATGGAATTTTATAAAAATAAATAAAATTTATTTTTACAATCCTAAATAGGTATACTGTTTTAGAAAAATACTAAATTGTATTTTAGTTTAACAAATTAATTCCCCTAAATTAAAACACTTATTCTTAAATAGAATTTTGAGAGAATATTAATAAGAGTTAAAATTGAATAAAAACTAGTTTTAAACTCGTATATTAATTTAAATTATCACAAAAATATTAAATATAATATTGACAAGGTTTGAAGAACTATCATTTATTAACTTTCTTTTAATAAAGAAACTTCAAGATTTTAATAATGTGGGTAAAACACGTAGAGAAGATAAAAAAATAAATGCATTGCATTAGTATACATGTTCATTATTGCTTCTTTAAAATATTTTCATTACCGGGCAATAATGTTGTTTTGTAGAAATAGAAGGTCAAGGTCGTGTGTGATACGTCGTAAACGTATCTATAATTTTTGATGTTCCATGCTTGTTTAGTATAAACTTGTTTATGTTTTTTCTACACTTTGAGGTATTTTTATACATTTTCTGGGACTAACCTATTGACAAGATGTCGCGGTGCCAGTTGCCTGTTTTCTGCTGTTTTTTGTTTCGGAAAATCTAGTAAGGAAATATTCTCGGAATTGGACAGGACAAAAGGCAAAGTCAATATTTTACCAGAAGGAACACGGATTCCGAAGAGAAGCCGAAGAGGGACCACGAGGTGGCCACACCCTAGGGCCACACAACCCATGGGGGGGGGTGCCGCCACCAGGTGTAGGCCCCTCCAGCGCCCACCGACCTTGCCCTTTCGCCTATAAAAGCACCCCGATGCAGAAACCCTAAGTACCCGATCAAATCTCCACGAAATAGTCCATAGCCGCCACCATATCCATCCCTAGATCGGGGGATATGAAGCTCTTCCCGGCACCCTGCCGGAGGGGAGAGATCATCCCGGAGGCCTTCTTCATCACCATGCCAGCCTCCGGAGTGATGCCTGAGTAGTTCACCCTTGGACTATGGGTCCATACATTAGCTAGATGGTTGTTTCTCCTCCTTTGTGCTATCATGTTTAGATCTTGTGAGATCCATTCATGATCAAGATCATCTATTTGTAATCATACATGTTGTGTTTACGGGGATCCGATGGATATTGAGATACTATGCCAGATTGATTATTGATTCTATCATGTCTATGTTATTTGTGATCTTGCATGCTCTTTGTTGTTAGTAGCTATCTTGGCCAAGTAGATGCTTGCAACTCCAAGAGGGAGTATTTATGCTCGATAGTAGGTTCATGCCTCTAGTAATCTGGGGAAGTGACAGAAATCTCTAAGGTTGTAGATGTGTTGTTGCTACTAGGGAGAAAACAACAATGTCGTGGTATTGCACGGCAGATGCTACTGGGGGTAGCTTACGTAGAGGGAGCAAGGCGGCGTAGGAGAATCTGGGACCGAGATTGGCACACGATGTACCCAGGTTCACGTCCCCTCGGTGGAGGATCGCTACGCCCTGCTATCAATCCAGTATATGATCATAGATTAGTTTACATGGGAGCCGCCATAGGCGGAGGGAGAGACTAGATCTAATGAGAGCTGTCCCCGTGGGGGTGCCCCTGGTGTCTTTATAGATGCAGCCAGCTAGGGTTTACAAGTGCACTAATGGGCTTTGTATTGGAGTCGTCGTCTTGGGACTCCAGTCGGCGCCACTCGTCTGGGTCCAGCATGCGCCAGTCGCCATATGGGGCGAGTCGACCCACTCTGGGCTTGGCTTCAGTCGGCTCGATCCAGCTGGCGAATCCGCTTCGTGGGTATACCCCGATTGGTATTCCCCCATCAGTAGTCCCCGAGCGCGTTGTTGATTCGACGCGGGCTTGAGGCAGGGCGCGGAGAGTCTTGACGATGGGTCATGGCGAATCGGCGACGAGCTCCTGAACAGAGAAAAGAACCGTGAAGCGGGAGGCGGTCGGCGTGAGCCAGTCGGTGATGGCCAGTTGGCGAAAGACGCAGGGTGTCGGTGAAGCCGCCAGTTGCGGCGAGTCCCCGAACATGGAGAGTGCCGAGTCCCCGAGCGTGGAGAGTACGCGAGGGCGAGTCCGCGGTGGCGAGTCCCCGAGCGTGTTGAGTACGCGAGGGCGAGTCCCCGAGCGTATTGAGTACGCGAGGGCGAGTCCGCGGTGGCGAGTCCCCGAGCGCGTTGAGTACGCGAGGGCGAGTCCGTCCCGGCGAGTCCCCGAGCGTATTGAGTACGCGAGGGCGAGTCCGTCCCGGCGAGTCCCCGAGCGTATTGAGTACGCGAGGGCGAGTCCGTCCCGGCGAGTCCCCGAGCGTATTGAGTACGCGAGGGCGAGTCCGCGGTGGTGAGTCCCCGAGCGTGTTGAGTACGCAAGGGCGAGTCCGTCCCGGCGATTCCCCGAGCGTGTTGAGTACGCGAGGGCGAGTCCGCGGTGGAGAGTCCTCGAGCATGCCGAGTCCGCGGTGGCGAGTCGACGAGGGCGAGTCCGCGGCGGAGAGTCCTCGAGCATGCCGAGTCCGCGATGGCGAGTCGACGAGGGCGAGCCGCGGTCGCGGAACCACGCGTACACGCAGCATGCCTAGGAGTAGTCCCCGAGGCTCGAGTTGGCTCGTAGAGGCGACTTGAGGCTCTTTAGAGATGCATATTCTGTAAATAGTAGTTGTTGTTGCCGAGCATGGCGAGTGGCGAGGTCGAGCGACCGGCGAGCGCCGAGTCCCAGAGCGCGGCGAATGGCGAGGTCGAGCGACTGGTGAGCGCCGAGTACCCGAGCGGGCGAGCGACGAGGCCGAGCGACCGGTGAACGCCGAGTACCAAGCGGCGAGCGAGCGACCGGGCACCGAAGTACCGAAGCGCGGCGAGCGAGGCGAGCAAACCGGCGGGCACCGAGTACCCGAGCGCGGCGAGCGGCGAGGCCGAGCAACCGGCGGGCGCCGAGTACCCGAGCACGGCGAGCAACGAGGCCGAGCGACCAGCGGGTGCCGAGTACCCGAGCGCGGCGAGCGGCGAGCGCCGAGTTCCCGAGCGTGGAGAGTCCGCGATGATTGCGAGTCCGCGAGGGGCGAGTCCCCGAGCTTGGCGAGTCCGCGAGGGGAGAGTCCCCGAGCGTGGCGAGTCCGCGATGATTGCGAGTACGCGAGGGGAGAGTCCCCGAGCGTGGCGAGTCCACGATGATTGCGAGTCCGCGAGGGGAGAGTCCCCGAGTGTGGCGAGTCCGCGATGATGTTGATTGCGCTGTTTCTGTTAGAGAGTCTTTCGTCTTGGCCCGGGGGGCCAGTCGCATGGCGACTCCAAAGATGGCTCTCGGCTGGGCGTTTTTCCTGAACGATCCGAGGCTCGGTTTATAGTCCTCGTCAAGATTTGGCCGTGAAGTCGCCGCCTAAGGTTGAGGAGGACATGGTGCTATTTGTGTAGCACATCCATTTGTCTTGGCCCGGAAGGCCAGTCGAGCAAGGCGACTCCAATGATGGCTCTCGGTTAGCGTTTTTCATGGACGATTCGAGGCTCGGTTTGCGAGTCCTCGTCCGCACTACTTGGCCATTGCGAGTCGCTCTTTCAAAGGTTGACAAAGGCAAATAGATTTGTTCCGATGGGAAGAGACGCCCAGTGGTGAGTCCATGCAGCGTGGCAAGCGACCCTCTCTGGCGGCTCGGACGATGAAGGTCCCTTAGCAGGTGCGGCGTACGCATTTGTCATAGCGGACGGGGTCGCACGACGTTTAGCCGGAAAAAGTAGACGCGGCGGACACGGGGTCGACGCGGCGGACGAAGGTCACGCTATGGCGAAGTCGACGCGGCGGACACGGGGTCGACGTGACGGACGAAGGTCGCGCTTATGGCGATGTCGACGCGGCAGGCGAATCCGCACTGGGCGAGTCCCCGAGCCTAGCGAGTCCGCGTTTAAGCGTGTCCGCGTTTAGGCGAGGTCCGGAGCATGATGAATCCGCGATGGATAAGTTGTCGGACGTGGCGAGTCCGCGGCGGGAGGATCCATGAGCGTGACGAGTTCACGATGACGGTGAGTACCTCGATCGATTTGTTCCTCGTTCACAGACCAAATAAAACCAAAGATCAGTAGTAGGGCCTAATTGTGTGATCTCACATGATTTAAGCTAGCGCAAAGCCTCATCATACAAATGGGAAGATACAAAGTAGGCAAATACTAGGAAATTTATAACTGATCTAAACATGCTTTGCTATGTGAGATCTATTCGCCAATTGATCTCTGCCGGTATTAGTACTTCGTACCTACATACTGTAACAATTAAAAAAGAGAAGAGGAAAGGGATCACCGATCGAGGATTGAGCAAATCGTTTTTCTCTTCCATTAACTGAAGCTGCACAGGCGCGTGTTGCCACCAGGCGCTCGCTCGCCCTACGTGGACATACCGTATCGATTGATTTGTTCCTCATATATAGGATAAATAAAACGAGAAATTAGTATACGTGACCGATTATATGATCTTAATTGAAGATAAAGCCTGATACAAAGTAGGCAAAGATGCTTTATAACCAATCTACGCATGCTCTGCTGCGCGCACTATTTTGTGAATTAATCTAATCGTTCTAGCAGGCACCAGTATTTCATACAGTACATAATAATAATTAAAAAGAGTAGATGGAAGGCATCACCGATCGTGGACTGAGAAATTCGCTTTTCTCGCCGTACGTGGTTGTACGTGGCCGTATGGGATCAAGCATGTTTGCTTGTGGGTCGATCTGGAAGCTGAGTCCTTCCTCTAATCCTTTCGGATAACCCTGCCTTGGTATCAGATTGAACCTCGCAGCGGGGCCGAGCTTGATCATAGAGCCATGGACTACGCCGTTGCAACTTGGATCGCTTGGCCTTTCTGCTTCTTCGATCCAAAATAATAGGATCTTCTAGAAACTCAGTTGTAGTACATGTTCAATACGTACAAAGGGATCATGTCTTAAAATAATCAATTGAAAAAAGGTAATCGAATATGAGATGCGATTGGATAAGGGACTCAGCTGATGTATGCAACCAATCGGGCATAGACGTATGACCGAGCTTCATCAGCACGCCGTCTTGGACGACGATCGGCCAGAACCAGCTCAATGCGATCTGGTCAGTGTTGATGGAGAGGGATCCCGCCCGGATTATCACCCTCCAAGCACCGCTTGCCCCACGGTGGGCGCCAACTGTCGTGGTATTACACGGCAGATGCTATTGGGGGTAGCTTACGTAGAGGGAGCAAGGCGACGTAGGAGAATCCGGGAGCGAGATTGGCACACGATGTACCTAGGTTCACGTCCCCTCGGTGGAGGATCGCTACGTCCTGTTATCAATCCAGTATATGATCATAGATTAGTTTACATGGGAGCCGCCGTAGGCGGAGGGAGAGACTAGATCTAATGAGAGCTGTCCCCGTGGGGGTGCCCCTGGTGGCTTTATAGATGCAGTCAGCTAGGGTTTACAAGTGCACTAATGGGCTTTGTATTGGAGTCGCCGTCTTGGGCCTCCAGTCGGCGCCACTCGTCTGGGTCCAGCATGCGCCAGTCGCCATATTGGGCGAGTCGACCCACTCTGGGCTTGGCTTCAGTCGGCTCGATCCAGCTAGCGAATCCGCTTCGTGGGTATACCCCGATTGGTATTCCCCCATTAAACAATCTTTTGTTCATGAAACAATTGTATTGTTTACTTTACACACATTGCTTAATGAAATTATCTGTTGCTTGCAACTTAATACTCGAGGGGGTTCGGATGATAAACAGAAGGTGGATTATTAGTCATAGATGCAGTTGGATTACGGTCTATGTATTATGTTGTAATTCCCAATCAAATCTCATAGGAGTCAAGATGTCTAGTATATGCATTGTTATGCTTTCTCAGTCTGTCAATTGCCTCGCTGTAATTTGTTCACCCAACATGCTATCTATCTTAAGGAGAACACCTCTAGTGAACTATGGACCCTAGTCCAATCCTTTATCATTGATACATCATCTACTATTACCGTTTACTTTCTACAAGCAATTACTATCTTACACACTATACATTTAATCCTTTGTTTTCAATAAACCGGTGAGATTGACATCCTCACTGTAAGTTGGGGCAAAGTTTTGAGTCTATCTTGTGCAAGTTCCAAGTTATTAGCAACACCTTGGAGTTGTTTCCTTACTCCTACTGGTTCTATAACCTTGGTTTCATAACTTAGGGAAAATTTGCTGCTGTGCTCATCACACCTTCCTCTTGGGGTTTCCCAACGAGGCTCTACAGTTAACTGAGCCACATCAGCGTTCAAGCATCCGACTTCACTACCTTGTAGTCACAAGGCAAGTTCATTACTTTCTCATGTCCTTTGATGAGTTTTATCAAAGTATTTGCAAATTGTGTGTTATCACCTATGTTCTAATAAGGAATAAGAAAATAATATTTGCTCAAAGAAATAAAATGCTATTATCATCCTAAGTGATGATAAATATAAGATTGGCAATTGAATCTAGGATTCTATGTGCAGAAAGATTCACCATCTTGGAAATTAATAACCCATGACATCAGTGATTCTAGTGCCGTATAATACGCTTAACCATGAGATTTGGAATGGGATGAAGAAGTCAGCTGGATCTTCATCCTTTCACATGAACGGATGACCTTATCATGAACCTGTAGATTCCCTGCGAGGACTCAATATGGGTGGGAACCCTTATGTCCCCATGATACTGGTGTCTAGATTATCCATGAGGGGATGTCGGAGGTAGATTTGCTACTTTGGTGGGAGTTGCCAGGGACATGATCTACTCACTGGAGTCTCCAAGGGGTTACTAGTGTTATATCTTCCTATATGGGGGTTAATGATACGTCGTAAACATATCTATAATTTTTTATGCTCCATGATTATTTTGTATCAACTTTGCTATATTTTGTCTACACTTTGAGGTATTTTTATACACTTTCTAGAACTGACCTATTGACAAGATGCCATAGTGCCAGTTGCCTGTTTTCTATAGTTTTTTTGGTTTCAGAAAGCTAAAAAATGAATATTCTCGGAATTGGACGGGACAAAATCCAAAGTTTATATTTTTCCCTGAAAGATACAGAAAATTGAAGACGAGACGGAGGAGGACACCAGGGTGGCCACACCTAGGTGGCTGCGGGCCCACCCTAGGCCGCGCCCACAGGGGGTGTGGGCCCCCTGGCCCTCCACCGACCTTACCTCATTCGCCTATAAGAAGCCCTCGACTCAGAAACCCTAAATAATAGACCAGAAAGCCACAAAAAGTTCCACAGTGCTGCCGCCACCGAAGGGGAGATTCGGGGGATAGAAAGTCTCTGTTCCGGCACCCTGCCAGGACAGGGAAGTGCCCCCAAAGCCATCTCCATCGATCTCCACCACCATATCCATCGCCGTTGCTGATTCCCATGAGGAGGAGGGAGTAGTTCTTCCTAGAGGAGAAGGGCTCTACCGGTAGCTATGTGTTCATCTCTCTCTATTCAAGATGTTGTTGTGATCATGATCTTTGTAATCAAGTAGATCTACTATGTTACTCAAGTGCTTTAATATATCTCGGATCTCCCCATGTGTGTAAAAGTGAAAGCGTGCACGCCATGGTGGCACTTTGGCCTGAGTCTACATAAATACTCATCGTGCAGTATGTTAGATAACTTCGGTTAGTTCAACACTTTTTTATGTTAGATAACTTCGGTTAGTTCAACACTTTTTTATGTTAGATAACTTCGGTTAGTTCAACATATTTTCTGAATAAATCCCCCAGTATGTTAGATAACTTCGGTTAGTTTAACACTTTTTTATTTGAGCAACAGAAGGTCTTCGAAAAAAATCAGTTTCTACGTGTTGGTCTGTTTTGACATATTTCTGCCATTAATTGCATTTGCCTCTTTATTGATTCCTTTTTGGGTTCTTTTTGGGAAATTGAGATTTTTTAGGGAATTGCTACAATAGCTTGTATTTTCAGTGAAAGTTTTGTTATTCCAAAACTAAACCCCAAGGGTCTATTATCTTTTGAATGCACTAATGTTGCCAATGAAAATTGTGTGAAGTTTTGTATGAAGGAAAATTTTCAGGTGTAGAGGAAGAATGATGTAATGAGATGAAGAATGGAAAAAATCTCAAGCTTGGGGATGCCACCCCGTGTCACCAAAAAAATATTCAAGAGGTACAAGCGTCAAAACTTGGGGATGCCCAAGGCATCCTCTTCTTCATCAATAAAAATCTCAGGTCTTTCTAGACACTTCGTTTTTGTTTCATGCACAGTTGTGTTGTTCTTGGAGCATCTTAGTTTTCATTTTTGGTTTTTTTGTTGCTTAGTTTGCTTGAATAAGTTGGTTCGATCACAGCACACTTCTTTTGGAGAGACACACGCTCTGTTTTCATTGCCTAGAACACTCTAGTTTTCATTCTTATTGTCTTGTGAGTGTTCTCTTTTGCTAGCACTGTTTTTATCCTTAGTTTTTTATGTTGTTTTCTTAGAAATTTTTAGTTCTTCTTTGTGAATTTGTGAGACAAGCGCACTGATCTTTATTGATTATTATATTTGTGAGTTGTTTCAAATAAGTCGTTTGGTGTTGGAAAAGAGTAGGAAGCTTCATGCTTATAGTGGTACAAAAGGAAGCTTGTTTTGGCTGTGGCTTAGACTTTATCATGTCATTCTAGATGTTGTTTTGACTTTATACTTAGTGATTATTACTATAGCATGACTTGTTCCAAACAATTAGAATTGCTTAATGTGCCTTGAAAGAATCGTGCGTTGTTTTAGCATACAAAAGCATAGTATTTTGGTATTATCCTTTGATGCTTTGTCTGGGTTGACTTGGCACATGCTCACACCATGTTATGACTATGAACCAGTCACCTTAGCCTCTATGATCATTTAGTTTTTGACTTGTGATACCACGTTATGCTTTGATTAGTAATGTTTTGTCGCTCTGCATGATTATGGCCATTATTGCTCTCTTAGTTGGTCGCTCCTAGTCTTTTGCTAGCCTCCACTTGTACCGAGTAGGCTCTACTCATGCATCCAACTCCCAAGAAACCAAGTTATTCCAAAGAGTCCACTATAAATTCCTATCCATGGTGTGTTACACCATTCCAAGTATATTCTTGTTTTACCTATCTTCCAAATTAAACTTGTTATGTGAGTTAGTGATTAAAGCTCTCACAAACTTGATGGCACACTTTATTTTTCTTGCCCCTAATAAACTTGAATCATTGTGTCATCTATGTTGTATATGATTGCACTTATATGTTGGGAATTAGCAGAACCGTGCTATCACGGGGAACGCTTTCAACATTGCACTTGTACTTTGTACACAGTTGATATCTTGCTATTTTGCATATGGATGTCGCCGGTGGGAAATAAAAGGGGAGCTTGTAAGTCCATGGAGTTATGTATGTATGTTAGAGAAACGCCTGGGCCGCTAGCCTAAGCCATGCCTAATCATGGTGGAAACTTGCAGCATCACCATAATAACATTTATGAAGCTTTCTTCTTATAAAAAAGATACATATTAAAAAGAGGAAAGAGAGAAAAAAGCACCATTTTCCCATGGTAAATAAGAAGATTGCTGAGATGCTCATTGTATGCTTGCCTTGTCATTTTGATTATGGGATAGCTCCTGTATCATGTGCAAGGGGTACCCCGTTGGCGGTTCTCTATGATACACATTACTTACTGTGACAAGAACTTACAGGTGAACAAAGTTGAGTAGCATGAGGAGCAGCCCTCGTATTCAAGGGACATGAGATTGCCAACTTATACTTTGTCAAGCATATACTCCATAGTTTGTTCACTTTAACCTTAATCACTTCAAGATGCTTATGATAGGAGCAATGAGAGCTGAAAGCTAACAATTACCATAATTTTTGGAAGATCCTTTTGAGACTTGAAATCCCTGCTTCCGTTTTGTGAAGGGCCTTTCTTCCACCATTATATTGAGTCTCCACCTTCTATCCTTAGGCACCAGTTAAGAGAGCATAGTTGTAATTCTTAGTTCTATGTGCATTGTCCCAAAACTTATTGATTGATTCATATAGTTGATATTACTTGTTCTTGAACTATTTGTATCTAGTCACTCTTATGAACTTTGAAGGTGTCCTATGCATTTGTTTTCTACTACATGAGGGACAAGCTGAATGCCACTATGCTATGTTTTCTATATGTGAAACAAACAAACGTATTTCAATGCATTGTTATTCATGAATCTTTGTTTGTATCTTTTCATGTTGCAACATAGTTTTTATGTCTTATTGTTAGAGCTACATCTTTCATGCTCATGTTTAGAGTACTTTGATCCCAGCTTTCAATGCTTGCAAATGGTTTGATCATGATTGTGATGGTGCATGTCACCTAAAAAATTATTCTTTTTATCACTTACCTACTCGAGGATGAGCAGGAGTTAAGCTTGGGGATGCTTGATACGTCGTAAACGTATCTATAATTTTTGATGCTCCATGCTTGTTTTGTATCAACTTTGCTATGTTTTGTCTACACTTTGAGGTATTTTTATACACTTTCTGGAACTAACCTATTGACAAGATGCCACAGTGCCAGTTGCCTATTTTCTGTTGTTTTTGGTTTCAGAAAGCTAAAAAATGAATATTCTCGGAATTGGACAGGACAAAAGCCAAAGTTCATATTTTCCCCTGAACGATACGGGAAATCGAAGATGAGACGGAGGAGGACACCAGGGTGGCCACACCCTAGGTGGGTACGGGCCCACCCTAGCCCACGCCCACAGGGGGTGTGGGCCCCTGGCCCTCCATTGACCTTGCCTACTTCGCCTATAAGAAGCCCCCGACTCAGAAAACCTAAATAATAAACCAGAAAGCCACGAAAAGTTCCGCAGCGCCGCTACCGCCACCGAAGGGGAGATTCGGGAGATAGAAAGTCTCTGCTCCGGCACCCTGCCGGGACGGGGAATTGCCCTAAAGCCATCTCCATCGATCTCCACCACCATCTCCATCGCCATTGCTGATTCCTATGATGAGGAGGGAATAGTTCTTCCTCGAGGCTAAGGGCTCTACTGGTAACTATGTGTTCATCTCTCTCTCTCTATGCATGATATTGTTGTGATCATGAGTTTTGTAATCAAGTAGATCTACTCTGTTATTCAAGTGCTTCAATATATCTCGTCTCTCCCCATGTGTGTGAAAGTGATAGCGTGCACGCCATGGTGGCACTTAGGCTTGAGTCTACATAAATACTCATCGTGCTTTAATATATCTATGCTTTTCCCCACGTGTGTGAAAGTGACAGCATGCACGTCGTGTGTGGCACTTAAGCTAGACTACATATATATTTGTTATGAGTTATATTTGGAGTTGGATGACTCTATGAAATTGTGGTGTTTGTTAGAACCATCTAGCGCTCAAGGTGACAGTGTGGGGTTATCTAGATTGGGAAAGGCAGACTTTGAGGAGTGCTGTTATAGCCCTACCATGGATTAGAGTGTCCAACCGGAGAGTAGTTAAGAGTAGTATCATTAAGAGAAGATATTTATGAGAGAGTGTTCACTAGTGAAAGTATGATCCCTAGGCATTGTTTCTAAACATTGAAACACCGTTTGCATCTAGATCTGTTACATGTTTGCTTGTTTCCATCTTTTTTGCTTTTAGTCTTTAACTCACCGTCAATCTCTTTTCTGGCACCGTTACCACTTGTATTTCACTAACTCTTCACCGAACTAGTGCACCTATACACCTGACAAGTGTATTGGGTGTGTTGGGGACACACGAGACTTCTTGTATCTTGATTGCATGGTTGCTTGAGAGGGATACTTTTGACCACTTCCTCCCTGAGTTCGATAAACCTTGGGTAATCCACTTAAGGGAAACTTGATGTTGTTCTACAAACCTCTGCACTTGGAGGCCCAACAACTGTATACAAGAATAGAAGTGCGTAGACATCAGTTACCGGAGGTATTCCTGCTTGGGGAGTCGTGTTCCATGTGGGGTTGCGGAGAAGGGAAGTGATTGTCTTGGATGATCTACTAGGCCCCACATCATGGAATTATGGACGGGAAAGTATGCCTAATTGTGCAACAAGGATTTGATTTCTCATGGGTAAAGAAACACACCTCTATAGAGTGTAAGAATTGTGACATGTTACTCCCTGTTCCGTGAAGGAGATGCGAACGCGGCAGGAAAGGAACTCCATGAAGTTCTGGTCAACCTGTGAAGGCTGGTGGGCATAGTTTTTTATATTAAAATCAACCTTTGAAGAAATGTTTACAAAAACTGCATAGTGCCATTGACTGATAGTTCGAGGTGGTATATAGAGCATCAAACTTCCCACGTTGCATATAATGAACTTGCTGGGTAAGGATGTTACTCACTCTTTTCTTTGATCCCCTGCTTAGACTCTTAGGAGCCAGAAGACACTCCAATGTACGCTACTGAAGAACAATAGGATGTCTATTACGAGGAACCAGACCTGTCCGGAGGAGTGGATGGGGTGGAGTATAAGAGACGCTATGGAGTAGAAGGCAACAAGTCTGAGTAGTTTCCTAGAATTATATAGTAGTTCAGATGAGCCAAGCAACACAAAATTTATGTAATAAGCTGTTGAGCTCAAGTCTGGATATGAGTTTGAAACTTTGTTCTTCCGCTAAAACTTCTAAGTATGGTTTGTAAGTTTGAATAACTTTAAGTACTGATCTTTTTATATTGTAATAATAATGTGTGTATGTTTGTAATTTGGACCCGCGATGTTTTTGTTGTACCACTCTGACGGATGTGATAATTGTGGAACGGTGTCCTGTAAGTGTCATGTCAATGACTATAGTGCACTACACATATAATGTTATGCTGGGTCACCACACTCACGACACTGTCCACCCCTGAGAGCGTGGCATGGCTGGTTCCAGTCATCGTGATCTCGTCTCTCTCCCAGTGCCCTCAGCCCAGGGCGCCATACCTTGTAGCTCACTGGAGAACGAACGACGAATTGTCGGGGACGAGAACAAAACCGTCTGCATGATTTTTAAAGAAACATATCGATTCATCCATCACTTAAGGTGGGACCTAGCTGTTAGGTTTAAATAACCATTAAAACATGTTTAACTAAAGAATGATTCCAGGGGATTTACTAAAAGATGTTTTTCTCACAGAATATAACTCCAAATAAGTTGATTCCTTTTTTACTAGAAAGCTAATGAAAAGATCTATCTAATGGAACTTTTTTCACCATTTATTGAAATGTTTTACTAAGGCAAATATTTAATGGATCTTAAATGGATTTTGACCAATTTTTAAATATTGTTTTGATAGATTTGAACTCACATCAAGGAGTTGAAGTCGTCACTAAGCCCTACTCATCTACTGAAGTCAAGTCATGAACCATCTCGTCACAATTCGGGATTAATCCTTCTTGGAACTAAAAAAATCGATGAACATATTCCATTCTATGCATGTGGCCATGGTCACTTGAGTGGAAACACTAACTATGCCATGATATTGATTGGTTCCTATGATTTATTTGGTTCTTCATCTTTGTCGAGGGTAGGATCGGATGAATGTCGTCCGATGACCTTCGAGGTTGGGGGAATTTTCCAAAAAATGAGACATTCCATTTTGTTCTTATCGTCCATCAAGACTAGACTGGCATAGGCTCGCTATTCTTCTTGATCCCAGGACATTTGATGAGAATAGCTTTGACTTTTGTCTAGGACTTATCGTTCTTTTCTCCGTGAAACTTGGTTGACATCAGCCAACTATACCTTTGATGCTTGGTGATTCGCAAAGGAAACTACCCCCATGAGTGGATATTCTAGCACGTGGATAATTGCCGCAACCTCTCGAGAGTGTATATCTGGTACTAGCCCTTTCCCAGGGTCAAAGGACGATGTTTGGGTCAGGTCACATCATTCGTTTGGTTGTGTAGACATATGGAGATACTAAAATAAAATATGTCAACAAGAAAGAAACCATGGGAATGGTTAGAAGGAAGTATGCATGGAGTTGGGTATGCTAGGAATCATTAGCATGACTAGAGAAAGTAAGTAGAGAGTAACTATTATCTTCTCACCAAGGTAACAAGGTAAGCTAAGACCAACCATTAAACGTGGTCTCGCATTTATATTTCCAAACATATGCCATGCCATATTATCAACTCTTACTTGTGTTTGATTGTTTATTTCTTGTGAGTATATTCAGAGTACTCATATAGCGTTGTTATTGCTAGATACTGAAGCCTCCATATCAAAGTACTTATTCTATGCCAACTAGGATCAGTCTTCCAGGAAACCCTGTTGGAGTAAATGATGGAGATATGCCCAAGAGGCAATAATAAAAGTAGTTATTATCATAACTATGTTTATGATAAATGTTTGCATCCCATGATATAATTGTATTAACCGGAAACATTAATACTTGTGTGATTTGTAAACATTTAGGAGTCCCTAGTAAAGCCTCTTGTTAAACTAGCTTGTTGGTTAATATATGACCATGGTTTCCTGATCATGAACATTGAGATATTATTAACAACAAGGTCATATCATTAGAAGAATGATGTGATGGACATACTCCTATAGTTAAGCGTAGCATAAGATCAACTCATTTCAATAGTTCGTTTGCTATAAGCTTTCAAATACATAGTAACCTTAATCCTTCGACCATGAGATCATGTTAATCACTATCACCGGATGGATGCTTTGATGACATCAAACACTGCTACATAACTGGTTGGTTATAAAGTTGGCACTGAGTGTTCGGAAAGTAAGTGTTGAGGCACATGGATCAAGAGTGGGATTTGTCCATCCATATGATGAATAGATATACTCTAGGCCCTCTCGGTGGAATGTCATCCAATTAGCTTGCAAGAATGTGACTGGCTCACAAGGGATCACATATCACAGGAATGAGTAAATAGTACTTATCGATAACAAGGTTGAACTAGGTATGCAGAGATACAGACGATCAAACCTCGGATAAGTAAAATATCACGAGACAAAGGGAAATTGGTATCGTACGTAAATAGTTCATTTGATCATGAAGTAATCGTAGAAATATGTGGGATCCATATGAATTTCCAGATTCCTCTATTGGTTATTGATCGGAGAAGAGTCTTGATCATGTCTGCATAATTCACGAACCGTAGAGAGACACACTTAAGGATTCGATGTTTTTTAGTAGATATGGAATATGAGTAAAGAGACCAAATGTTGTTCGGAGTCTCGAATGGGATCCGGGATATCACGAGGAGATCCGGAATGGTCCGGAGAATAAGATTCATATAAGGAAAATCCAATTTCGGTGTTCGGGAATGGTTTCGGTGTTTTCACCGGAATGTTCTAGAAGGGTCTAGAAGGTCCATCACTCCGGAGTGGGTAGGGTACATGGATGTATCATGACAAAGTGGAATGGTTGCATCATGTACTAGGTCACTTGGCTGGGCAATGGGAAGAGATAAATCAAACTCTAGTTTGAAAGTCAAACGCCAATTTGAAAAGTCAAATCCCAACATGGTTGCCTAGTGGAGGAAGGGAAGGGATCCTACCTAAGGGAGGATTCCTCCCACTCCCTTGCCGCCGGCCACAAGGTGGAGTTTGGGAAGGACTCCCCTCCCTCTCATAAATATAGGGGAGGGGGATCCCCCTTGCACCCCACAAGAAACCCTAAACTCTAGATCGGATGCCGCCTCCTCTCTAGTTGCAGACGCTCTAGATCTCCTCTAAATAGTCGCCGTCTAGTTAATCCCTAGCCGTCGGCTACTTTCACCCCTTGGAACTCTAAACTCTAGATCGTTAAGTCTCTCTCTACTCCACCATACCCTCTTCGGCTTAGGCAAAGCCCTGTGGGATTTACCCTCTACTTCCGACAGCACGCCATCGTGCTGCCGGAATCACAAGGAGAGATCTACAACCTCTGCTGCCTGCCAGAACAAGGGAGAGGAAGGTCTTCATCGAGTAACGAACGTGTGACCGACTGCGGGAGCGCTGCCGGAACACGGCACCAGAAGGATCATCTACATGATCTTGAGATCGGCAAGTGAACGACTACATCACCCACGAGAATCCGATCTCGTTAACCGCTTGGAATCTTCGAGGGTTAATACTCTATCAACTCGTTGCTACAATATAGTATATAGATCTTGGATTGTGTGTTTCATGCGATATAAAGTTTTGTTTTTCCATGCTACGAACCCTATAGTAAAGTCCACCGTCCGCAAGTTATTTACGTCTTTTGCTCAGGCTAGGAGTTGAACAAACATAATGTACAGACCGCTGTGTTGCGTGATGGGTGCAGCCTCCCCATCTTCTTGTAATCTCCGAAACTATCGGATTTTGAAACCCTAAATAATTATTGGTTTCGTCTTTGTTTATCAAGTGCCATATTGCTAGTGTTCTTGGGGACGGAATATGAGGTTATTCGGTCAATTGGACCGGGGAGCCACATTAGATCCCCACTAGAACTTTAGAATTAGAGAAATTATGTGCTCACAAAGACCCTGAGGAAATTTAAAGCATAACATAGAAAATACATGAATTGATTGTGCTAGTGACTTGACGAGAATCTCCTTGACACCAGCTGACTGAATTTGATTAATCCAACCTTGGATCTTCTTCCAAACTCTATCATTCAGATATTTAAATGCTCCATTATTAGATCTCCTAACAACAGTAGGCAATCCTACATACTTTTCATTTGAGGATTTATTTGTAACCCGGAGAATACCTTTCACAAGCTCCCTCACTCCATTTGGCCATCCTTTAGTACATAATATAGTGGATTTGTCTCTATTTATTTCCTATTCAGAAGACTTGCAATACAACTCCAAAGTAGCATCAAATTCTTCCGTGGTACCTTGATTTTATTTAATGAATAAATACCACGTTTAGAAATAACGAATTGTTGATGGGAGGCGTCAAATTCGCCACCACTAAACCCTGAAGTCTGCCCGATATCTATCTATGTTGGAGCAAGCACGATAAGCCTTCAACTGCAAGTAAAACAAGTAAGGGAAGTAGGATCTCCTTGCCGGATCCCCTAATGGGTTTGAAACTTTCTATTCTTCCTCCATTAGAAAGAACCGAAAAGGATACCGAGCGAACACCTCACATCGCCATATTTTTTTATTTTTTGTTTTTCTTTATATATTTATTTTTTCTCTTGTTTTTCCAATTTATTTCTGTGTTTTAAAATCTAAGTATTTTTAAAATGAGCATGTTTTTAAAATCTGGACATTAAAAAATCTAAATTTGAAACATTGTTTTCCTACATTTTGATCTTTCCAAATTTTAAATTTGGACTATTTTAGAATTGAGTTTTTTGTTATGAATATTTTCATAAAGTGAACATTTATTTTTTTCCATAATTTGAACATTTTTAAAATCTAACATTTTTCAAAACTCAACAGTCTTTAATTTTATAAATCTAAACATTTTAGTAGTACAGTAAAAGAAAAGATAAACGTAAAACTAAAAGAATACATTAAAGAAAAGGGAAACAAAAAAAGGAACGAAAAGAAAAAAGGAGAAAGAAAATAAAAATAACATAAGAAAAATAAAAAATAAACAAGAAAGTGGACAAGCAATGTATAGATTTTTTTTCGGAGGTATGCAACATGGATTACTTGCGCCGCAATGAGCAGCGTATAGGATTTCCACACTGATACTGGAAATACACATGGGCTATTGAACATTTTTTTCCATAATTTGAACATTTTTAAAATCTAACATTTTTCAAAACTCAACATTCCTTTAATTATTATTTTTTAAATCTAAACATTTTAGAAGTATAGTAAAAGAAAAGGTAAAACTAAAACTAAAAAATAATTAAAGAAAAGGGAAACAAAAACAGAAAGGAAACGAAAAAACGATAAAGGAAAGAAAATAACATATAAAAATATAAAAAAGGAAATGGACAGGCAGTGTATAGATTATTTCCGAGGATGCGACATTGATTCCTTGCGCTGCAATGAGCAGCGTATAGGATTTTTATACTGATACTGGAACTACACATAGGCTACTCTGTTAGAGATCTGCCCAAGAGGCAATAATAAAGTGGTTATTATCATATCTTCATGCTTATGATAAATGTTTAGATATTATGCTATAATTGTATTAACCGGAAACACTAATACTTGTGTGATTTGTAAACATAAAAGAGTCTCTAGTAAAGTCTCTTGTTAAACTAGCTTGTTGGTTAATATATGATCATGGTTTCCTGATCATGAACATAGAGATGTTATTAACAACAGAGTCATATCATTAGGAGAATGATGTGATGGACATACTCCTATAGTTAAGCGTAGCATAAAGATCAAGTCATTTATATAGTTCATTTGCTATAAGCTTTCTGATACATAGTAACATAATTCCTTCGACCATGAGATCATGCTAATCACCATCACCGGAAGTATGCTTTGATGACATCAAACACCACACCATAACTGGATGGTTATAAAGGTGGCACTGAGTGTTTGGAAAGTATGTGTTGAGACACATGGATTAAGAGTGGGATTTGTCCATCCATATGACAGATATATATACTCTGGACCCTCTCGGTGGAATGTCATCCAATTAGCTTGCAAGCATGTGACTGGCTCACAAGGGATCACATATCACGGGAACGAGACAAGAGTACTTATCGGTAACGAGGTTGAACTAGGTATGCAAAGATACTGACAATCAGACCTCAGATAAGTAAACTATCACGAGACAAAGGGAAATTGGTATCTATGTAAATGGTTCATTCGATCACGAAGTAATCGTAGAAATATGTGGGAGCCATATGAATTTACAGATTCCTCTATTGGTTATTAATCAGAGAAGAGTCTCGATCATGTCTGCATAATTCACGAACCGTAGGGAGACACACTTAAGGATTCGATGTTGTTTAGTAGATATTAAATGTGAGTAAAGAGACCGAATGTTGTTCGGAGTCTTGGATGAGATTTGGGATATCACGAGGAGATCCGGAATGGTCCAGAGAATTAGATTCATATAAGGAAAGTCCAATTCCGGAGTTCGAGAACGGTTCCGGTGTTTTCACCGAAACATTCTAGAAGGGTCTAGAAGGTTCGCCGATCCGAAAGGGGAAGGGTACATGGATGTGTCATGACAAAGTGGAATGGTTGCATCATGTTCTAGGTCGCTTGGATGGACACTTGGAAGAGAGAAATCAAACTCTAATTTGAAAGTCAAAAGGGCAGTTTGAAAAAGTCAAACTGGGACAATATTTTCAAGTGGATGGAGAGAAGGATTTCTACCCAGGTAAGGAATCCTCCCTCTCCCTTGGGCCGGCCACATGAAGTGGAGTTGGGGGATGTTACATCCCAAATTTTAGATTTGGTTCTGCATATCATTGCATCATTTTCTTCCATGCAAAACCTTCGATTGAAATGATCCGGCAAAACGCTATTTTCAAAACCATATTTTACTTTACTAAAATGCTCCTGCGGGAGTGTATACTAGGACTTGTGTTTTTTCACCCTTGTAGACTAGTGGCTTCACTCACCACTTGTCCCTAGATTGATCTCCTAGATTTTAGAAAAATTTAGGAACAAGTTTCGCCCAATTCGGAGTCCGTGTGAAAAAGTTACGGAGGAAATACTAAATAGGAAATTGGAAAAAAAGAAAAGATAAAAAGGGCCGAGCTGCCCACGCAGCAGCCTGCCACTGGCTTGCCGCCAGCATGTGTAGTAGCCGCCACCGCCAGCTGCCGACCCGCTGACAAGTGGGGCCCGCCCGTCGACCGCCTCCAGTCACCTCCACACGGGGCCCGCCTGTCAGCCGAGTTCGTCTCGAGCTCCAACTACTAGCACGATTCTTGCGGGATTCCCGTGTCATTTCCGAACCGATTTCAATGATTTTTATTGCCTATAACGATCTCCTCGAGCCCCTCTTCCAAATCCCCCATCTAATTGCAACCGAGACTCCCTAAATCTCTGGCGATTTCTCGCCGGAGTTCGAGCTGCCACCGCCATTAGCTCAGGTGAGCGCGCCGCCCTCACCTCGCCGCGCCGCCACCTCGCCGCACCACCCGCCTTCTCCCCGAGGCCGCTGCCGCCGACGCCGAGCCGCCGACGCTGACCCGCCAGCCGGGCCTTGTGCCGCCTCCTCTCCAGGCCACGACCCGACGCCACGCCACCGCTCGCCGCCGTCGCCGCCTCCCCTCCTGGCCGTTGGATCTCCGATCCACGGCTCAGATCGGCCTAAGACCGCACGGTTGACTGGTTAACAGCCAACAACCAGCTGAGTCGTCATGAGTCAGCAGGAATATTCTGAATATTCCCTTTTGATTTAAATCGATTTAGAAATTGCAGAAATTTGTAGAATCTTGTAAATTGCGTAGAAATTAATCTACTAGGCCAAAAATTACAAATAAAATATGTGTAGATTCAGTAAGTCGTGTAGAATCTTGCTGTATCATTGTTTTACACTTTTGCAGCAAGATTTTGTCCAGATTAATTAAAAGAGTTAATGGCCTTTTTGGAGTAATTAATTCGTAGAAAAAGATCTGTAACACTAAAAATTGCAAATAATATGTCCCTTGATTCAGTAGAACAAGGGGAATCTCAAAGTGAATTAAAAAGATAGGCTTACAGTAAAAAATGTTGCAGAAAATATTTAGTGGCTTTCTGCAGTATTTTAATTACTCAGGAGTTTTATAATTCCTTTTTGAGTAATTCCAATTGGTACTGTTCCTAAATAGCAATGTCTATACAGTAGAATTTTCTCAAGATTTTACAAACAGTATACTATCGGTAGTGAATAATTTGGGTTCTAGCTCTAGTTTTGAGCATTATATTTTGCATAATAGTTTTCCTTGCGCTAAAACTATTTTCCATGCATGCAATCAGTAGCTTTACTAAATAGGATTATGTGGTGCTGCTGTAGCATCAATCCACTTGTCATGCATGCATTCATGCATCATCTGTGTTGCATATGCTTGTGGATTGTTTGTTTATGATTGCAATTGTATCGTGTAGATTGTGACGAGTGCAACGCTTGCTCGTGTGTGGATTGTTCTTCCGACCGCTACAACCAAGGCAAGTAGATGCTACTTTGTTCATGATATTGTCCTACTATTTTCAATGCATTGTCGTGTATTTTGTAGATGCATGTGTAGGACAATACTATCGCTATGCTATGTCCTATTATGTGGTAGGACTTTCCCTTGTAGATGAACCACCGTTGGTAGATGTGCTTAGCCATGCTATGATGAACGAGAGCTGGGTTACATCACTGAGAGTTGTTTCTAAATGTGTTGGTTTGCAAAAACTAAAACAACTTAATCAATGAATCTCCTGGGTGTGATGGGATTGATAAATTTTGGTGGTATCATTGCGGAAAGGCACCCAGGTATCGAGAGAAAATGATTGGCTTATTTATTGTGTAGCTTACGTGTACAACCATGTGCCAATAATGAAATGGGAGGTTGGTTGGACTTAGTAGGTTGTGGTAACTCGAACCCGCGTATCCAGAGATGTAGAATTTTGGTAGGTTGGACCGGTGCGCGTCGGGATTGGGGAGCTACTTCCCGAACAGTCTCTTCTTGGACTTCTCTCTATCATCACCCAAAAATGAGAGTAATGGTACGAGCTGGGCTGGCCAAGTCACATGGGTAAAGTGTACTAACCCCTGCAGGGTGTATAATCTAATCGGTTAGCCGTGTCCCCGGTTATCGACATCTGAGTTGCTTGATATTGATTCCATGACATGTTTCTCGCTCATTCTAATTTTCATAACTGCTTTAATGTTGTTGGGTTAACTTAATTGGGATCTTTTCAAAGAAAATCAAAAATTGTTTATGAAAGTAGGACAAAAGTATTTGCAAATGCAAGCCAGACACAGCTCCAATTGCCAAATATGCATGTAGATGTTAGCATTATTGTCTCCTTTACTAGCTCTACTTGCCATACATTCCATGTATTGACCCTTCGGGGTTGCTACGTTTCATGTTGCAGGATATTCCGATTCTGAGTAATCGATATAGGCCACGGTACTCCACTTGGCACTTGTTCACTTGTGGGCAATTTGAATAATGGAGGATTTACTTTACTTATGTTGCTACCTGAATAATTTGAGTTAGCCTTGGGCTAAGCTTTTATTGTAATAATGGTACTCTGGATCTTCGTTATTCATGATACACGGATATTTTGCTATGTTATTCATCTTATTCTATTGTGGGCCAATGAACCGATCCAGGAATTGGCATGTCACATAGAAGCCTCGGTCTTTTCAGAACCGTGGTGTTACAAGATGGTATCAGAGCCCGTGTGTCGACTGTAGGATCGTGACCTAGGATTGGATTAGGAAGCCATAGAATCATTAAAGCTTATATTAACTTTGTCTTTCATATTATGCCTTTCACTCTCGTAAATTCTTATCATATGCTATTCTCACACTTTCCTATTTTAATTGATAGATGGGAGAAGTCAGGACTGAGTGTGCAACCATGGAGTCACCCGAGGCCCTTTGCAAGACAGTTAGCACAGCTCTCGCAGTCATTGGGATTGCCACTGCCCATGTTCATGGGAAGAAGATTGTACACCTATGGATATGGTGAGGATGCATGGGAGATCACTACCTTCATATTCAGGGATGCCGCCTTGCCAAACCCTGTGGATCTGATCTACACCAAGACATACTGCAACTGGGGACTTGGAATCAACTTGGCCATACATGAAGCCCTGTCTCGCCAGTGCCATCATGTCCGACACCTACTACCAGCAGACTCACCCTACCGTGACTATGGGAGGCGTGATTAATATGGACACATTGTGGTTACCCCGGGCGACAGCAACAACATGCCGCCCCGTCGGAGGCACATAGAGGACATGGAAAAGGAGAATGGAGCTCTAGCTGAGAAAGTGATGATGATAAAGGAGATTGCAGATTTTGCCAGCAATGGTATGGTGGTCCAAGGACAGGAGATTGACACCTTGCATGAAGCTGTGGGAGTTCTGGAGAATGCCCTGATAGGCAGGGATGCAACCATAGCTCATCTTCATGGAACTGTACAGGAAAATACCCAGAACATACAACAGTTGCAAGGGACCGTCTAGGAAAGGGATCAAACTATTGAAGCTATGGCAGCCCAGATTGCCGCTCTCCAAGCACAGCTGAATCCACCCTCTGATGATGACAATGGAGATGGTGGCAACAATGATGATGATGATGACAGTGGGAACGATGATTATGATGAGGACGAGGATGATGATGATGGAGACGATGATGGTGGAGGAGATGAAGTTGTTGCAGTTGCAGCTGAGAGTGAAGAAGAAGAGGAGGATCCAGAAGAGGTGGAGTTTGAGATTTCAAGTGATGACTCAGGAGAGGTGTATACTCCGCCTCCATGGTTGAACCGTGGACAGAAGCGCCAACGCATGAGTGCAAGGACCTACCGCAACCTCTTCAAGGAGTAGATAGAAGTCCACCAGTTAGTCCTCGATAGGTAAAATCGTTAGGATTAGTCTAGATCGATGTAAAACTTAGTTACTGTTAGCTTAAGAGTGTTAGTTGCTTGTTTGTGTACTCCAATATCCCAGGAATTATTTGTGCGAATTTTATGAAAGAGTTATGGCAAGTTTGGTTAATATCTGTGTTATTTTCGCTGCAGTTTTCTGTTGATACAACAGTACTGTACGATTTTTCATATTTTACTGGTATCTGGAAAAAATCTGAAAAAAATAGGGCTGGTGCGAAACTCTCCGTACTGTATGTGAAAAAATCAGAATAATTTTCTGACGAGTCTAAGTCAGGTATAAAAATTCATGAACGCTGCTGGACTGTTCTTGCAGATTGTTGTTTTTGTTGCTTAGTTGATCAACTGTTTAGTTAACCATTGCCAACTCTTCTAAAACTATTTCAGTAGATATATACTGCTAGGATAACCCCTGGGATGTTGCTGGATCACTTGTTTGTTGATGTGTTGCTTGCTTGGGATTGTCTGTTATTGTTTGTTGTTGTTTGATCATAATGCATGGGTAGAATCCTATTATCGTAGTTGATTCTTTCTAAGCTTACCTGTGCTGAACCGCAGATGCCTCTCCGCCGTCAACCCACTGAGTTGGATCAGCTCATGGCAGCTCAGGCACAGCTGACCCAAGTTATGACTCAGTTCATGGAAGCTCAGAACAACAACAATGGGAACAACCAGCCTCAGGGAGATGCTCTCACCAGGTTTCTGAGGCTAAGGCCAGCTAAGTTCTCTACTGCAATGGAACCAATGGTTTTTCTCGACTAGTTGCGTTCAGTCAAAAGGATCTGGTAACTGTTGGATGCACTGATGCTGAGAAGGTGAGGTTTGTCGCTCACCTACTGGAGGGACCAGCCGCTTCTTGGTGGGACACTTTTCAGATCACCCACCCGCTGGACACCGTGACTTGGGCAATGTTTGAGGAGGGTTTCAGGACCAACCACGTGTCTTCAGGAGTACTGAGCCTGAAGAGGAAGGAGTTCCGCAACTTGCGCCAAACCAATCGCACCGTGGCTGAGTACATTGAGGAGTTCAACAACTTGTCCCGTTATACACCTGAGGATGTTGACACTGATGCAAAAAGGAGGGAGAGATTCCTGGATGGCCTCAGTGATGAGCTTTCAGTGTAGCTACTGGTGGTTTATTGCCCCACTTTCCAGGAGCTTATGGACAAGGCCAGGATCTTGGAAGGGAAGCACAAGCAGGTGGAGAACCGCAATAGGAAGAGCAACAATCACCACTATGGTTCACATCACAAGTCTCACACATCATATGATGGATACTCCAAGCATGGAGGGAGTGACCATGGGAGCCATGATCGCCATCACCATGGAGGCGATGGACATCGCCATGACAACCACAAGAGTAGCCACCACAGCCACAAGGGAGTACACTCTCATCATTCTGAAGGACACGGTGGACATGACCGCAACCGTGATCGCAGCTTTGTGAAGAAGGATCTGAGTGAGGTGACATGCTTCAAGTGTGGACAGAAGGGACATTATGCTGACAACTGTCCGGAGAGGAAGGGACTGAAGCCAACCAAAAACCAGAAGGCCACAGTGAACCACATGAATGTGGAGGAGATCCCAGATGAGCCTGACCTTGTGATTGGTAAGTTCCCAATCAACACTCACCCTGCACTTATACTTTTCGATACTGGTGCATCACATTCATTCATATCAAGGGCATTTGTGGATAAGTATAAGCTACCTACTGAGTCTATGAAAGAGTCTGTTAGAGTAAGCTCACCTGGAGGATATATGATAGCTAGCGCGGGATGCCGCGGCTTAACTGTGAGGATTGGAACACACAACTTCATTGCACATCTGGTAGTGTTGGAATCACAAGGGTTAGATGTTATTCTGGGTATGGATTGGATGTCTATGCATGGGAGACACATAGAATGTGCACAGCGAGCTGTTTCACTCAAAACCCCGGATGGTAAGAGAATTAGGTTCAAGTCGGCAGTGCGACCGGGAAGGTGTAAGCTGAATTCTCTTAAGGGGGTTAGCATGGATACCGTGCATGTGAATAGGGATTACCCCGATGTGTTTCCGGAAGAGCTGCCAGGAATGCCACCTGACAGGGAAGTGGAGTTTCTCATCGACTTGATGCCGGTAACAGGACCTATAGCAAAGAGACCATACAAGATGGATGTGGATAAGCTGAAAGAGTTGAAGAAGCAGCTGAAAGAGCAGTTGGACAAGGGATTCATTCAGCCTAGTTAGTCGTCATGGGGTGCACCTGTTCTGTTTGTGGAGAAGAAAGACAGCAGCAAGAGATTAGTGGTGGACTATCGCTCGCTGAATGAGGTGACCATCAAGAACAAATACCCTATGCCGAACATAAATGATTTGTTTGATCAACTGGAAGGAGCAAAGGTGTTTAGCAAGATTGATCTGCGATCGGGCTATTTCCAATTGAAAATCCGGGAGGAGGACATACCAAAAACCGCTTTCACCACTAGGTAAGGTTTATATGAGTATACAGTTATGTCTTTTGGTCTAACAAATGCCCCAACATACTTCATGACCATGATGAACAAGGTATTCATGGAGTAATTGGATAAGTTCGTGGTGGTGTTTATTGATGACATACTGATATATTCCAAGGATGATGCTGAGCATGAGAAACATCTGCGACTGATTATGGAGAAGCTGAGTGAACACAAGCTGTATGCCAAATTCAGCAAGTGTGAATTCTGTATTAACACTATTGGATTTCTTGGACACGTGGTGTTAGGAGAAGGAGTCGCTGTTGATCCAAGCAAAGTGACTGCAGTAACTGAGTGGGAAGCACCCAAGAATGCGGGAGAGATACGAAGATTTTTGGGACTTGCTGGATACTACAGGAGGTTCATTGAAAACTTCTCCAAGATTGCTAAGCCGATGACAGAACTTCTGAAGAAGGAGAGGAATTTTGAATGGACGGATGTGTGTGAAGCCAGCTTTCAGGAACTGAAGCATCGACTAGTGACCGCGCTTGTTCTATGTTTACCAGATCTTCAGAAGGATTTCCAAGTGTACTGTGATGCTTCTCGACAGGGACTTGGGAGTGTGCTGATGCAAGATGGGAGAGTGGTGTCATATGCCTCACGACAACTTAAACACCATGAACGGAATTACCCCACACACGACTTGGAGTTAGCGTCAGTGGTTCATGCACTCAAGGTATGGAGGCACTACTTGATGGGGAAACACTGTGATGTGTACACCGACCACAAGAGCCTGAAGTACATATTTACCCAGAAGTAACTGAATATGAGGCAAAGGAGATGGTTGGAACTTATCAAGGACTATGATATGAATCTGCAATACCACCCAGGAAAGGCCAATGTAGTAGCAGATGCTCTGAGCCGGAAGGTTTATGCCAATGGAATGACAATTGGGAAATTGCCCGAGGATTTGTGTAAGCAATTCAAGGAACTTAGACTGGAGGTAGTATCAGAAGGATACTTGGCAACAATGGAAGTCGAACCAACGCTACAGGACAGAATCAGGAAGGCTCAAGTGGGAGACAAGGAGATTGATGAAGTAAAGGAAAAGATGAATGAGGATCGAGCAAGGGAATTCCGCGAGGATGAGCAAGGAACCTTGTGGTATGGAGATCGTTTGTGCGTCCCCAACGATCCGGAGATAAGGAAGTTGATTCTGCAGGAAGCTCATGACTCGACGTATTCCATACATCCGGGCAATACGAAGATGTATATGGACCTAAAGGACAGATTCTGGTGGAACAACATGAAGGGAGACATCACGGAGCATATTGCCCTATGTGATGTATGTAGCCGAGTGAAGGCGGAACACCAGAAGCCAGCAGGATTGCTACAGCCATTGCCCGTGCCGGATTGGAAGTGAGATAGAGTGGGAATTGATTTTATCACAGGATTGCCCAGGACCAGGTCAGGATACGACTCCATTTGGGTAGTGGTCGACCATTTGACCAAGGTAGCCCACTTTATACCGGTGTAGACGACCTATATGAGTGCAAAGTTGGCCAAGATTTATATGGACAGAATTGTGTGCCTACATGGAGTTCCCAAGAGTATTGTATCTGATAGAGGCACCCAATTTACCTCACACTTCTGGCGCCAGCTGCACGAGTCACTTGGTACTAGATTGGAGTTTAGCACAGCGTTTCACCCACATCGATGGATGCAAGAGAGGGTGAATCAGATTTTGGAAGACATGTTGAGAGCTTGCGCCTTGGCTCATGGTTCTAGTTGGGATGAGAATTTGCCATATGCTGAGTTTTCCTACAACAACATCTATCAAACCAGCATCAAGACGTCACCGTTTGATGTACTGTATGGGAAACGGTGCCGGACACCATTGCTATGGGATGGAGTAGGAGAGCGTCAGTTGTTTGGGCCTGATTTGATCAAGGACGCTGAGGAGAAGGTCGCCTTGATTAGGGACAGGCTGAAGGTAGCGCAATCAAGGCAGAAGAGCTACGCTGACGCCAAGCGCAAGGAAGTAGTGTATGAGATAGGTGATAGAGCATACCTCAGAGTATCGCCACTTCGTGGAATCAAGAGATTTGGAATCAAGGGTAAGCTGGCACCTCGGTTTATTGGACCGTATCGGGTCTTAGCACGCAAAGGAGAAGTTGCGTATCAGTTGGAGTTGCCAGAGTCTTTGTCCGCTGTTCACAGTGTGTTCCACGTGTCCCAGCTGAAGAAGTGCCATCCAGAGATGGTGGATACACCATTGAGAGACACCGTGCCACTAGAGGAGGTTCATCTTGAGAATGACTTGACCTACGAGGAGAAGCCGGTCAAGATTCTGGAAATAGCGGAGAGGATTACCCGTACCAAGACGATCAGGTTTTGCAAGGTGCAGTGGAGCCACCACACCGAAGAGGAAGCCACTTAGGAGCGTGAGGATGACATCCGAGAGGACTACCCACACCTATTTGCTAGCCGCGCCGAATTTCGGGGACGAGATTCATATTAAGGGGGTTAGTCTTGTCACATCCCAAATTTTAGATTTGGTTCTGCATATCATTCATATCATTGCATCATGTTCTTCCATGCAAAACCTTCAATTGATATGATCCGGCAAAACGCTATTTTCAAAACCCTATTTTACTTTACTAAAATGCTCCTGCGGGAGGGTATACTAGGACTTATGTTTTTCCACCCTTATAGACTAGTGGCTTCACTCACCACTTGTCCCTAGATTGATCTCCTAGATTTTAGAAAAATTTAGGAACAAGTTTCGCCCAATTCGGAGTCCGTGTGAAAAAGTTACGGAGGAAATACTAAATAGGAAATTGGAAAAAAAGAAAAGATCAAAAAAAAGGGCGCAACCGCTAGGCCGAGCCGGCCCACGCAGCAGCGCCAGTACGCCCGCCAGTGGCGCGTAGCCGCCGCCGCCAGCTGCCGACCCGCTGACGAGCGGGGCCCGCCCGTCGGCCGCCTCCAGTCACCTCCACGCGGGGCCCGCCTGTCAGCCGAGTTCGTCTCGAGCTCCAACTACTAGCACGATTCTCGCGGGATTCCCGTGTCGTTTCCGAACCGATTTCAACGATTTTTCTTGCCTATAACGATCTCCTCGAGCCCCTCTTCCAAATCCCCCATCTAATTGCAACCGAGACGCCCTAAATCTCCGGCGATTTCTTGCCGGAGTTCGAGCCGCCGCCGCCGCCATTAGCTCAGGTGAGCGCGCCGCCCTCACCTCGCCGCGCCGCCACCTCGCCACCCACCGCCTTCTCCCCATGAGGCCGCCCGACCGACCCCACCGGCGATCGAGCGCCTCATCCTCTCCCGCCGACCGACGCCACGCGACCGCCGCCGTCGCCGTCACGCCTCGGTGAGTCCACGCCGCCACCTCCCTGGCCATTGGATCTCCGATCCACGGCTCAGATCGGCCGAAGACCGCACGGTTGACTGGTCAACAGCCAGTCAACCCGCGCTGAGTCAGCGCTGAGTCAGCAGGGAATATTCCCAGAATATTCCCTTTTGATTTAAATCGATTTAGAAATTGCAGAAATTTGTAGAATCTTGTAAATTGCGTAGAAATTAATCTACTGGGCCAAAAATTGCAAATAAAATATGTGTAGACTCAGTAAGTCGTGTAGAATCTTGCTGTACCATTGTTTTACACTTTTGCAGCAAGATTTTGTCCAGATTAATTAAAAGAGTTAATGGCCTTTTGGAGTAATTAATTCGTAGAAAAAGATCTGTAACTCCAAAAATTGCAAATAATATGTCCCTGGATTCAGTAGAACAAGGGGAATCTCAAAGTGAATTAAAAAGATAGGCTTACAGCAAAACCTATTGCAGAAACTATTTAGTGGCTTTCTGCAGTATTTTAATTACTCAGGGAGTTTTATAATTCCTTTTTGAGTAATTCCAATTGGTACTGTTCCTAAATAGCAATGCCTATACAGTAGAATTTTCCCAAGATTTTACAAACAGTATACTATCGGTAGTGAATTATTTGGGTTCTAGCTCTAGTTTTGAGCATTATATTTTGCATAATAGTTTTCCTTGCGCTAAAACTATTTTCCATGCATGCAATCAGTAGCTTTACTAAATAGGATTATGTGGTGCTGCTGTAGCATCAATCCACTTGTCATGCATGCATTCATGCATCATTTGTGTTGCATATGCTTGTGGATTGTTTGTTTATGATTGCAATTGTATCGTGTAGATTGTGACGAGTGCAACGCTTGCTCGTGTGTGGATTGTTCTTCCGACCGCTACAACCAAGGCAAGTAGATGCTACTTTGTTCATGATATTGTCCTACTATTTTCAATGCATTGTCGTGTATTTTGTAGATGCATGTGTAGGACAATACTATCGCTATGCTATGTCCGATTATGTGGTAGGACTTTCCCTTATAGATGAACCACCGTTGGTAGATGTGCTTAGCCATGCTATGATGAACGAGGGTTGGGTTACATCACTGAGAGTTGTTTCTAAATGTGTTGGTTCGTGAAAACTAAAACAACTTAATCAATGAATCTCCTGGGTGTGATGGGATTGATAAATTTTGGTGGTATCATTGCGGAAAGGCACCCAGGTATCGAGAGAAAATGATTGGCTTATTTATTGTGTAGCTTACGTGTACAACCATGTGCCAATAATGAAATGGGTGGTTGGTTGGACTTAGTAGGTTGTGGTAACTCGAACCCGCGTATCCAGAGATGTAGAATTTTGGTAGGTTGGACCGGTGCGCGTCGGGATTGGGGAGCTACTTCCCGAACAGTCTCTTCTTGGACTTCTCCCTATCATCACCCAAAAATGAGAGTAATGGTACGAGCTGGGCTGGCCAAGTCACATGGGTAAAGTGTACTAACCCCTGCAGGGTGTATAATCTAATCGGTTAGCCGTGTCCCCGGTTATGGACATCTGAGTTGCTTGATATTGATTCCATGACATGTTTCTCGCTCATTCTAATTTTCATAACTGCTTTAATGTTGTTGGGTTAACTTAATTGGGATCTTTTCAAAGAAAATCAAAAACTGTTTATGAAAGTAGGACAAAAGTATTTGCAAATGCAAGCGGACACGACTCAATTGCCAAATATGCATGTAGATGTTAGCATTATTGTCTCCTTTACTAGCTCTACTTGCCATACATTCCATGTATTGACCCTTCGGGGCTGCTACGTTTCATGTTGCAGGATATTCCGATTCTGAGTAATCGATATAGGCCACGGTACTCCAATCGACACTTGTTCACTTGTGGGCAATTTGAAGAATGGAGGATTTACTTTACTTATGTTGCTACCTGAATAATTTGAGCTAGCCTTGGGCTAAGCTTTTATTGTAATAATGGTACTCTGGATCTTAGTTATTCATGATACACGGATATTTTGCTATGTTATTCATCTTATTCTATTGTGGGCCAATGAACCGATCCAGGGATTGGCATGTCACATAGAAGCCTCGGTCTTTTCAGAACCGTGGTGTTACAGGGGAGGACTCCCTCCCCCTTGCCTCATCCCCACCTATAAAATGGAGGGGTAGGGCGCCCCCTTGCCTACACAAGAAACTATAGGTTGGCCGCCGCCCCCTCTCTAGTTGTGGCCAATCTAGATCTCCTCTAAACCACTACGAACTAGCTAAACCCTAATTGCTAGATACCTATAAACCTCGGACTCTAAACCCTAGATTGTCGGGGCTCCCTCTACTCCACCATACCCGCTCCGTCTTAGGCGAAGCCCTGCGGGATCTCCCCTCTACTTCCGACACCATGTCGTCGTGCTACCGGAATCGCGAGGAGAGAGCTACAACCTCCGCTGCCTGCTGGAACAAGGGAGAGGAAGGTCTTACAATTGCGGGAGCGCTGCCAGAACGCGGCACCAGAAGGATCGTCTACGCTATATTGAGATCGGCAAGTGAACGACTACATCACCCACGAGAATCTGCTCTCGTCTACCGCTTTGGATCTTCGAGGGTTAGTACTCTATCAACTTTTTGCATCGATCTAGTAGATAGATCTTGACTTGAGCATAGATTAGATCTTGATTGTGTGTTCATGCGGTAGAATTTTTTTGTTTTCCATGCTATGAACCCCTACAGTGGTATTAGAGCCGTGTCTATATGTAGGTCTGTTGCACGAGTAGAACACAATGGTCATTGTGGGTGTTGATGATTTTGTTGTCAATTGCTTCTTGTGTACTTTGCATATTGCGGGATGGTGGGATGAAGCGGCCCGGGCTAACCTTACATGACATCGTTCATGAGACTTGCTCCACACTTGACATGCAACTTATATTACATAATTGGCTTTGCGGGTGCCTGTTTCTCCCAACATAGTAAATAATCAATTTACAACGGGTGATTGACAATACTAGTATCAACGTTGTGGTTCTTGTTTGTAAGTTAGAACAGCACTTGATGAAAGCCCCAAACCACGTAAAACATGCAAAGAAAATTAGAGGCGTCTAACTTTGTTTTGCAGGAGTGTGTTGTGATGTGATATGCCCATGATTGTGATTATATATGGTGTATGCAATGTTCCTTATTGTAAGTCGGCAACCGGCAGGAGCCATATGGTTGTCTTTTAATTTCGTCTAGACCTGCGTGTCTATTATTCAAAGTTATTGTAATAGTTGATGCTGGTGGACGATAACCATGGAGCGACGCCATTGACCTTGACGCCATGCCGGTGATGATGGAGATCATGTTCGTGCTTGAAGATAGAGATCGGAAGCACAAGAAGAAAGGCCATATCATATTACATATTTTGAATTGCATGTGATGTTAATCCTTTTATGCATCTTGTATTGCTTAGTTCGCGACGGTAGCATTATAAGATGATCCCTCTCAAAAAATATCAAGTTATAGAGTGTTCTTCCTTAGTAGGAACCGTTGCCAAAGCTCGTTGTTTCGAAGCACCACATGATTTATCGGGTGTGTTAGATTCTGCGAGTGTATATAATGGGAGCAAGCCAGATTTGCTCATGCGGAAGCTAAGGTTTGATCTTGACGAGCCTAGCATGTACAGACATGGTCTCGGAACACGGAATACCGAAAGGTAAAGCATGAGTCATATAGATGATATGATGAACATGATGATTGTTCGTCTTTGAAACTATATCATGTCACGTGATGATCGGACTTGGTGTAGTGAATTTGGTTCGTGTGATCACTAAAACAATGTAAGGAATATTGTTTTGAGTGGGAGTTCAATAGCAATATGATTAAAAGTTGAACACTATTTATCATAAATTAAATCAAAGGAAATTTGCATAGTTGTTGTAGTCATTGGCATCCGTTTACCACCTTGCGCTTAGTTATAATTGAGATAATAGAACTATAAAATTCTGGTTAATTACTTTGTATCATATTGTTTTGAAGTTTTGATCTAAAATTTAAAAGTCCTATTGCAAACTTTCAGTAAGTTCTGGTTACTTCTTGAAGTTTAATAATTAGTATTAAATCAAGAGTAACAATTTCAGTGTTAGTATATAAATATCATGTTTGTCTCCATGATTCTTGATATTCAAAAGATTGTTTTAATATCAAGGTTATCGGGGAGCTGAAAGAATTGTTTCAGAAACCATCATGTCTGATATCTGAAATGAAGTTTTGGTTGCAACATGATAGAGTATAATATGGCAGAAGTCATGTTCTCATATTTGATGAGAATTTGCAAAAGGTTGGAGACGTTGGTCGTCTTAATCCTCCAAAAGGTTTTGGAGAGCAACATTATACTCGTAATTCACCGTTATAAGCCAAAGTATCTTGATCATGAATAGTTCCATGATAAAGATGAATATTTGATGTAGGTAAAATGTTTACTACACTAAAAGATTACTAAAGAATGTAAATTGAAAGAACACCAAGTATTTGATGATGGTGATCTACTTCAAAGTGCAAGTCCAAATACATTGGTATTTAACTATACATGCTTTGGACTATGTGTCATGTGTATGGCTCCACTATTGATGTTAATAGATTCTTTCAAACAGAAAAGAAAATACTGAAAGAGAATCTCAGAAATATATGGCAAAAAAGAAAAGACCAGAATTGTTCAGCTTAGGTATATAGAGGATATACGTGTTATGGCTGTATTCTTTGCTTGTTAAACAATGTGGTTCTTAAGTATTGGATACTGAATTTGTTGTTGTGAATCTTCATACGAAACAACACAATTCATGAACTGCAATGGCCTAGGTAACTAGCAAGAGAATATGTGATGATGTTCATCGAGAACAAATAAAGTATTGATGTGTTTCTCATTCACATAAAAGCTTGCCTTCAAGATTTGTTTTATCAGGTATTATGAGAACAAAAGCGTTGTTCAAATAATTGTCGTAATCCATAAAAGATGGATGATTTACAAAAGTCGTTGGAGAAATCACATCCATAAAATAAATGCTAAAAATTTCGAAAGACAATTGATTGAATGATCACTTAGGAAGTGACATCGCCATTTAAATTATATTGGAAAGAGAACATGAAGAAACTCCATGTGGATGGAATTTTGGAGTATTTTGATTTTTGATCAAATGATGCTTGTGAAACTTTCCTAGAGATAATTAAAACTCTGTTTATAGGCCAAAAGGGAACGAATGACTAGATTATTGGAATTTGTACATATTTGATGTATGAAGTCCATTACGTGTAGTCAAGAGTGATGGATTTCAACTTCACATGCTTTCTCCGAAAATTTGAGTGAATATATGAATATTTACTTAATGAGGATGAAGTGTGAAACATTTGAAAAGTTCAAAAACTTTCAAGATGAAGTGCAAAATCAATGTAACAAGAAAATACAGAATTTATGATAGGATCATAAAGGAAGACGCTTGAGTTACAAGTTTAGTATAATACCTTAGATTTGAGAAATCGTTTCGTGGATTTGCATTTCCCGAAACACCATAAGAGTATGGAGCGTTCGAGATATGTAATGAAACCTTGTTTAACATGGTAAGATCAAAGGTGTAAATTATAAAACTGCCATTATATTTTAAAGATTAAAGCTTTAGAGACTGCCGTTTTTCCACTGAAAAGAGCTCCATCATAATCCGTTGAAATGACACCATATAAAGTTATGGTTTGGGATCAAACCTAAGTTTTCCTTTCTTAAACATTGGTATGCTATGCATAAGAAAGATGTTTGCAACCAAAATCGGATGAACATATCTTTGTATGTTATTTTGAATAATCATTAAGTATTCCTCCATAACACCAAAGAAAAAATGTTTGTATCTTAGAACGTCAAGTTTCTTTGAGAAAGGAATTTTCCGTGAAAAATTAAGTGGGAGGACAATAGAACTTTGATAAGGTTAAAAGAACCTTAACTATATGTGCAAAGTTGCGCAGCGCCAAAAAGTGTTCCGGAGGCAACAACAATGCTCATGGCTCACGTGCCTCAAAGGTTGTGGTCACGGAGGTCTAAGTTCCTATTGAAACAAGTAGGTCGGGTAAACAATCAAATACCAAAATTTGAGAGTTAAATTATTATTTGACAATAATGATCCGACTACAAGCAAAGAAGCGATGATGGGCCCTGACTCCGTCAAATGGTTTGAGGCCATAAAATCCGTGATAGTTCCATATACGAGAGATCAAGCTTTGAACTTGAAAGACCCTCTGAAAAGGCGCAAGACCTTACAGTCGTATTTGGATCTATAAAGAAATAGACATGGATGTTTCACATCTATGAAATTATCGACATGTCGAGAAAGAGTTCACGACAATGTTTGAAGAGTTGACTATGACAAGATCTGATCTTTCATTAAGCGATATTTAGTATAGACGGATTAATGTAGCAACCATTACATATAATTTTGTTATGTGGTAGTTGAATAAACAAAACAAGTTCTTCTAATAGAATGGTTACCTAGGACATGTGCATGACATGGTCCAAAGGATTTTGTTAATTCAAAGGATGCTAAAAGCATATGCAAACTTCAATGGTTGAAGTAAGCATCATGGAGTTGGAATCTTCACTATGATGAAACTGTTAAAAGAGTTTAAATTTATCGGAGACGATGAAGATGCTTGCATTTGCAAGAAATTAAGTGGGAGCGCTAAGACACGTTTCTAATACATTATGTGGAAGACATATTGTTGATTGGAAATGATGTATCTTTTTATTGACACATATTAAGAATTTCATATCGATAAAAGGCTTAGGCATAACCCGAATATTTTGCATCAATGTCTATATGGATAAATTGAGACGCTAATATGGTTGTGCCAGATGTACATATATGAGAAATTTAATGAGTTCAATATAGAAACTACAAGAAAGGTTCTTATTGCACATGAAGGATTGAATAAAGATTCAAATATTTTTGATACTTGATAGATAAAATCACAAAGAGTACTTTATCAATCATGTTGTGATGTGTACAAATCCAGATATTTCCTATGCTCTAAATGTTATGAGCATATACCAGAATGATTCATAAGATGTTTATTGGACGATAGTAAAGATATTCTTATGATCTTTTAGAAGAACTAAGAATATATTATTTTGTAGAAGTGACAAATAGATGGTTAGTTCATTGTAAAAGTATTACATTGATACTAGTTTTGTCACAAAGCACAAATTAAGTTTATCTCTATCTAAACTAAGGGTGGCACAATATGATGGAAAGTAAGTTTCATAATAGATTTGGATGAGTTCCAAAGTTAAGACATTTTGACAGATACTACAACAAAAGGCTAAGTATATGACTGCTATAATAGAAGCAAAAGAGGGCATTTGTGTCAAGTAGTTTGTTATCAAACTAGGTGTGGTTCTCAGCGAGATATTACTATGAAGATATATTGTACGACAATATTATCAACATGTTTTAACCCCAAGGAACTAAAGGTCTCACCAAAGGACCAAATTTATACAAAGCCATCTCATTAGAGAATGAGTGATGCATAGAGATGCAAAGACATGCAATTACACACGAACCTGAAAGTGTCGGATCCGGATCTCAGTTGACCACTAGCAATCGTGTAAATACAACACTGGAAAGCCATAGGTGTTGAATGCACAAAGGTTTGAAACTAGATTATTGACTCTAGTACAAGTGGGAGACTGTTGGAGATATGCCCAAGAGGCAATAATAAAGTGGTTATTATCATATCTTTATGCTTATGATAAATGTTTACATACCATGCTATAATTGTATTAACCGGAAACATTAATACTTGTGTGATTTGTAAACATAAAAGAGTCCCTAGTAGATCCTCTTGTTAAACTAGCTTGTTGGTTAATATATGATCATGGTTTCCTGATCATGAACATAGAGATGTTATTAACAACAGGGTCATATCATTAGGAGAATGATGTGATGGACATACTCCTATAGTTAAGCGTAGCATAAAGATCAAGTCATTTAATATAGTTCATTTGCTATAAGATTTCTAATACATAGTAACCTAATTCCTTCGACCATAAGATCATGCTAATCACCATCACCGGAAGGATGCTTTGATGAAATCAAACACCACACCGTAACTGGGTGGTTATAAAGGTGGCATTGAGTGTTCGGAAAGTATGTGTTGAGGCACATGGATCAAGAGTGGGATTTGTCCATCCATATGACGGATAGATATACTCTGGGCCCTCTCGGTGGAATGTCATCCAATTAGCTTGCAAGCATGTGACTGGCTCACAAGGGATCACATATCTCGGGAACGAGAAAAGAGTACTTATCGGTAACGAGGTTGAACTAGGTATGCAGAGATACCGACGATCAGATCTCAAATAAGTAAATTATCGCGAGACAAAGGGAAATTGGTATCGTATGTAAATGGTTCATTCGATCACAAAGTAATCGTATAAATATGTGGGAGCCATATGAATTTACAGATTCCTCTATTGGTTATTGATCGGAGAAGAGTCTCGATCATGTCTGCATAATTCACGAACCGTAGGGAGACACACTTAAGGATTCGATGTTGTTTAGTAGATATGGAATGTGAGTAAAGAGACCGAATGTTGTTCGGAGTCTCGGATGGGATCCGGGATATCACGAGGATATTCAGAATGGTCCGGAGAATAAGATTCATATAAGGAAAGTCCAATTCCGGAGTTCGAGAACGGTTCCGGTGTTTTCACCGGAATGTTCTAGAACGGTCTAGAAGGTTCACTGTAAGATCCCTCCTTTATAAAGGAAAATGATCCCTGTGATTGCAATGCTAGTCCCTGGATCAATGCTAGCATCCACAGTTTAAGATGAAGTACACAGAAACAAAGGTCATTATTACAGTCATTCCAGAGACAAACATAGTCTTTTACAACTCCATGGCCACAGGCCTAGTACAAGAGTTTAAATAAGTAATAAGATAAATAAGTCTTCATCTTCATGTTCCATAGGCAATCATGTTGAGTGTAGACTCATGACTCCTAATCATCATCAGAATAACCTGAAACATCACAAGTTACAGCCACAGTGTGTCAATACATTGGAATAGTATTGGCAAGTGATACCTTAGTATAATTTTCGTGGACTAAATACTATATGCATTTTGGCTAAGTTTAGCTTAGGCTTGCTTTTCTCAAAATAGGTTTTGCCTATCAGTTGAAAAACACTAAGTTTTTCTTTGTCAAAAACTTTTCCCAAGGAACCACCAATAGACATTGGGGTCCTTCACCATTGTTCAACCACAAGTTTTACTTAGAAACTGGGATGAGGAGATTCTTGATAGCCTCCATGTATTGATGCTCAAGTTGTCCTTTTCCAGGGACATGGCTAAGTACTTAGATTCTTCCATCTGCAGAGGTTGTGCACTTTCCCCACAAGACTTGATTTTCACCAAGACAGGACCTTTCCGAAGCCTTCCCTTAGACCAAATGGACGCGCTCCAACCTATCATCCCACTATCATCAACTATCCAAATGGCTAAGTTATTACAACCTATATGATCCAGGCAGAGCCCATATTGCCAAGTGGCTGCACTAGAAGATTCTTAACATTTGGCCTCTCAGATCCCTTTGTTCCTGGGTGGCTTTCCACAAGTGAGATACACAAGGTAAACCATAGAAATGGGCCTTGTGTAACCACTCAACATAACCCAATCACAACCATTCCACCCAGGTGATTCATTCACTTAGTTGTTTTATTAAACAAAAACATAGTCCAAAGACTTAGAAATATTTATTCATAGCATGAACATATAGCCACCCTTGGTTGCTACTATCTAGGCTAAGCATGGCATAGATAAGCATCTTAACTTAGAAATTTCTAGCAATTCTACAACTACTAGGATTTCCCAAGCATAGCATATAAAGACCAAAATTTATCCATGCAAGTCTAGCAAAATATTTCTAATGCATATTTGAAAAACATAGGAATATAATCATGAAGCACTACTTGCCTTGGTAGTTAGGAGAGTAGCTACAATCCTCACAATCACAATCACTATTTGCACCAAAATCTACACATAAAATCATAGCACCAAATCACATACAAAATAGATACAAGCAAAAATATATGAATGCATGCAACATGATATGAGATGATTTTCTATACTCAACAAGACAATTGCACAATATTGGTTCATAAACAAGTTCTAAACTTTCCAAACAAACTTTATTTGAACATTAAACCATTTCTCAAATAATTACTACAAACAAAATAGGCCTACACATGTTTCTGTAAAAATAACCATTTTAACAGAAACAAAACATTAAACACATTGCATATATGGAAAGGTCTTTCTCTCCTGATTCCATTGATATAAAATTTGTCAAATTTGGACATGGGAATCAAAAGTTATGATTAAAACAAGTTTTAAACATCTAATAGATTCAAATTCTGATTTTAAATCTAAACCCTAGCCACGCGGCATGTTCCTATTGGTTGGTACCGGTTCGAGTGGATTGATCAACGAGAGCCACACATTCTAAGTGAAGATGCACGGTCAGATCTAACGCATACCTCTTCGACACAGATCTAATCTTACTCATTAGATCTAAATCCTACGACCCTAATCTAATTGACCACAGACGGGCGGCGCTAGCGGCAGCGACTGGCGGCGGCGTCTCTGTCAGAGCTGCTACCGGCATTCTAGGTCGCGCGGGAGAGGGAGAAGGGGCTTACCAAGCTTGTCGTGTGCTGCTGATGCTCAAGGTGGGCTTCGTTGGCGAAGGGGCGTGCAGAGGTGGTCGCTGGAGCTCGTCGGAGTTGTGCACGGCGTCGGATGCTCACTGATGGAGTCGAAGAAGACGTTCTGGGGCACGAGGATCCCAACAAACGGCGTTAGCAGGTGCGCTAGATGCAGGCGAACACGTCCGTGTGATTCAGAAACGGAGGGGGACACGAGGCTCACCGAATTTAGTCGCCGGAGTTGGAGACGGCGTCGGAAACTTGCGGTGTTCGATGGAGTCAACGACCTGCGGCAGTACAGGACGAACCAAAGATGTCAGAAGGGGCGCAAGGAGGTTGCGAAGCAGTTCGCGTGAATCAGAGAGGAAGGTGCGCACGGAGCTCACCGGGATTGGTCGCCGGAGTGGGTTCTATCTGCGGCGGTGTAAGGGCGAATACTGGCAGCCTGGGGGTGCTCTGTGCTCGGGGTCTGGGGGAAAATGGAGAGGGGGCAGAGGGGGTTTAAGTAGCATGGTTGCGAGCATGAATCACTCGAGCATTGATCGTGAATTGAAGCCGCAAATCAATCCAGAAACGGCCGAGTGATTTGGGGGGAGGAACTCGTCGCCGGGGTGGAGAAGATGACCGTTGCATGGGCCGCGTTGTCAGCGAGAGAAACAGAGGGGAGGTGGGGTCAGACAGTCAGCGACTCGGTGGGTGCGGGTGTGCGTGAAAGAAAACGGTTCATGGAGAGGTCAGGCTAATCAGTTGGGCTGATTGGCTTGCTGCTTATTTTTTTCCTCTTTATTCCTTTTCTTTTTCTGTTTGATTTTCTAAAATGATTTTCAAACTCTATTTCAAATCAGTTTGATTTCAAACTTTCTCTAGACTTTTGTATAGTGAATTTTGTATTCAAATAAGTGTCAAACCTTCTGTTTACTCAAACACTCTTGGTCCTTTGAAGAATAAAATAAAACCAAGCCTTTTATGAGATATAAAATAGGCATAGATTTGGTTTTTAAATTTATATTTTGTTTTGAAATTTTGCTCAAGCTTTTGGAAGCATTTAAGTTTGAATACAAAACATCATTGAATACAATATAAGTGCCCTTCTCATTAGAAAGTAGCATTATGGCTAGGGTATACACACATAAAATAATGAGCACATTTGCTCCTGTTCTTGGAATGGTTTAGAAAATGAACTCTATATGATCATGGATGCATGGATGATATGCATGAGTTTTAAAACATGATTTTAGGGATGTTACAAATGTAACCCCCTTAAGGTGAATCTCGCCCTCGAGATTCGGATTGGCTAGCAAATAGGTGAGGGTGGTCTTTCCGAAGATCATCTTCTCTTTCCCATGTTGCTTCTTCTTCGGAATGATGGTTCCATTGAACCTTGCAGAACTTGATAGTCTTAGTCCGAGTAACTCTTTCTGCAGTCTCAAGAATCTTGATAGTTTTCTATTCATAAGTGAGATCACTTTCCAATTCGACCTCTTCCAAAGGTATAGTATCCTTCAAAGAAGTCTCTTCCATTTCTGGGTGACATTTCTTAAGCTGACTTACATGAAACACATTATGAACTGCTGACAAAGATTCTGGAAATTCAATCTCATAAGCAACTTCTCCTTTACGACTCAGAATATTGAATGGCCCAATATATCTTGGGGCCAATTTACCTTTGACACCAAATCTTTTCACTCCACGAAGTGGTGACACTCTAAGATAAGCTCTATCACCTACTTCATAGGTGACTTCTCTACGCTTAGGATCTGCATAGCTCTTTTGTCGGGACTACGCTATTTTCAATCTGTCTTTAACCAACTTGACTTTTCCTTTAGCTTCTTTGATTAGTTCTGGTCCGAATAAACTTATTTCTCCCACACCATTCCATAGCAATGGGGTGGTACAGTTTCTCCCATAGAGAAACTCAAATGGTGCCATCTCAATACTGGCTTGATAGCTGTTATTATAAGAGAATTCTGCGTAAGGCAGACTTTCATCCCAACTGGCTCCATAGTCTAAAGCACATGCTCTCAACATATCTTCAAGAATCTGATTAGTCCTTTCTGTTTGTCCATCAGTTTGAGGATGAAAAGCAGTGCTGAATTCCAACCTCGTTCCCAATGACTCATGTAGCTGTCTCCAAAAATGAGAAGTGAATTGTGTTCCCCTATCAGACACAATACTCTTGGGTACTCCATGTAGACACACAATTCTGTTCATATAGATCTTGGCTAACTTAGCACTTGTATAATTTGTCTTCACGGGTATAAAATGAGCCACTTTAGTTAGGTGATCCACTACTACCCAAATAGAATCATATCCTGACCTGGTCCTTGGTAATCCGGTAATGAAATCCATACCAATCTTATCCCACTTCCAATCAGAATAGGTAGTGGTTGTAACAATCCTGCTGGTTTCTGATGTTCCGCTTTCACTCTACTACATACATCACACAAAGCAATATGTTCGGTGATGTCCTTCTTGAGATTATTCCACCAAAATCTTTCCTTCATATCCATGTACATTTTGGTGTTACCTGGATGAATGGAATACGGTGAGTTGTGTGCTTCTTGTAAAATCAATTTCCGAAGCTCCGGATCTTGTGGAACACAGATACGTTTACCATGCCATAAAGTACCATGTTCGTCTTCGTGGAATCCTTTGGCTTTTCCTTTGCTAATCTTTTCCTTAATCTCTTCAATTTCCTTATCAGTCTTCTGGGATTCTTTGATCTTGTCCAACAAAGTAGGTTGAACGTCCAAGGTCATGAGATGTCCTTCAGGCACAATCTCCAATCTAAGGTCTCTAAATTGGGAACACAGATCATCTGGCAATTCTCCCTTAGTAAGGCCATTCACAAAAACCTTACGGCTTAGAGCATCCGCTACAACATTTGCTTTATCGGGGTGGTATTGCAAACTTAATTCATAGTCCTTGATGAGTACTATCCATCTTCTTTGTCTCATGTTAATTTCCTTCTGGGTGAAGATATACTTCAAACTTTTGTGATCTGTGAACACTTCACATCGCTTTCCCAAAAGATAGTGTCTCCATGTTTTGAGTGCATGGACAACAGAGGCTAACTCTAAATCATGAGTAGGGTAATTCACCTCATGAGTTTTGAGTTGTCTCGAGGCATAAGCCACAACTTTCCCTTACATAAGTACTGCACCCAACCCATGATGAGATGCATCACAATACACTTGGAAATCCTTCTCCAAATCTGGCAAACATAAGATTGGTGCTGTCACGAGTCTCATCTTCAATTCTTGAAAGCTGAGTTCACAACCTTCATACCAAGCAAATTTCTTGTCTTTCTTTAGCAATTCTGTCATAGGCTTAGCTACCTTGGAGAAATTCTCGATGAACCTTCTGTAGTAAACCGCCAAGCCAAGGAAACTACGAACTTCTTTCACTGACTTGGGAGATTCCCATTCAGGTACAGCTGAAACTTTAGCAGGATCAACTTCTACACCATCTCTTGACACAACGTGTCCAAGAAAACCAACTTCATTCAACCAAAATTCACACTTGCTGAATTTGGCATACAGTCTATGCTCTCTAAGCTTCTCAAGTATCAAACGTAGATGTCCTTCATGCTCCTCCTTACTCTTGGAGTAGATCAAAATGTCATCGATGAAAACGACAACAAACTTATCAAGAAATTCCATGAACACCTTGTTCATCATATTCATGAAGTATGCTGGTGCATTGGTCAAACCAAATGGCATCACGGTATACTCATACAATCCATACCTTGTGGTGAAAGTTGTCTTAGGTCTATCTTGTTCCCTTATCTTGAGCTGGAAATAACCTGACCGGAGATCAATCTTTGAGAACACACAAGCTCCTTCTAGCTGATCAAACAAGTCATTGATTCTGGGCAAAGGGTATTTATTCTTGATAGTCACCTTATTGAGTGATCGGTAATCTATGCATAACCTTTGACTTCTATCTTTCTTTTCCACAAACAAAACTGGTGCTCCCCAAGATGAAGAACTTGGTTGGATAAAACCTTTCTGCAACTGTTCTCCAAGCTGCTTCTTGAGTTCTTTCAACTCATCAACTGCCATCTTGTACGGTCTTTTTGCTATTGGTCCAGATCCTGGTAGCAAATCAATAAGAAACTCCACATCTCTATCTGGTGGCATTCCCGGTAATTCTTCCGGAAACACATCTGGATACTCACTCACAATAGGCACGCTGTCTATGCTAACCCCCTTAAGAGAATTTAGCTTACTCCCTTTTGATTCAAAGTTAGACTTGAATCTAATCCGTTTCTTTTCCGGGGTTGTGAGTGCAACAGTACGATTAGCACAATCTAGTACTCCTTCATACTTAGCCATCCAATCCATTCCCAATATTACATCCAGTCCTTGAGAATCTAGGATTATCAGACTCACTGGAAACTTATGTTTTCCAAACTCTATCACTAGATCCCGGCATCCAAGACTTACTATCATATCTCCACCTGGAGAACTAACTTTTATTGGACACCCAATGTTTTCAGTTGGAAACCCATTTCTATCAACAAATGCTTTTGGTATGAATGAATGCGATGCTCTAGTATAAAAAAGAACAAGTGCTGGAATAGAATTGAGTTTGAACTTACCAGCAACAGCATCTGGCTCCTCATAGATTTCCTCCACATTGATGTGGTTCACTTGTCCCTTCTGAAAAGGGTTGGGCTCGTTGGGTCCTTCAACTTTCTTTTCTGGGCATTCATTTGCATAATGCCCCATCTTCTTGCACTTGAAACACTCAACCTGACTAAGATCCTTCTTGACATGCTGGCTTCCACTGCCAGTTCCACTACCACTGTGGTGGCTCTTGTATCCACCCTTGTGATTCTTGTACTTGTCATTGTCATGACTACGGTGATGCTTGTTGTCATGATGACGGTTGTGGTTGTGGTACTTGTTGAATTTCCCATGCTTGTGGGATCCTGAACTCCCACTATCATCATAATGGGAACGTTTGTGGGATGATCCCGAGCTGTGCTTGTCAGAGTGCTCTCTCTTTCTACTTTCAACTTGCTTCATTTTGTTCTCCAAAATAGCAGCCTTGTCACAAAGAGACTTGTATGTGGGAACATATGCCACAGCTAACTACAGGTTCAGTTCATCATTCAACCCTTCATCCGGTGTCAACTTCATCCGGTGCATAACGCGCCAGATTGTTGAACTCTTCAATATATTCAGCCACGCTGCGGTGGCGTTGCTTCAGGTTATGGAACTCTTTCTTCTTCAAACTCATCACTCCAGATGAGATGTGAGCAGTACGGAAACCATCTTCAAAGATAGCCCATGTCACATCCTCAATGGGAGTGGTGATTTGGAAGTTATCCCACCAAGTAGCTGCTGGTCCTTCCAACAAGTGAGCTGCAAATCTGACTTTCTCTTCATCAGTACAGCCAACCGTTACCAAGTCCTTGTTCACAGAGCGTAGCCAATCATTGGCCACCATAGGATCAGTTGTTCCTAAGAACTTTGCTGGCCTCGATCTCAAGAACCTAGTAAGCATGTCAATACCCGGTGGGTTGTTCTGATTGTTTTTGTTGTTATTGTTGTTGTTGTTGTTGTTGTTGTTGTTGTTGTTGTTGTTGTTCTGATTCTGGATGAACGTAGTCATCATCTGCATCAGTTGAGTCTGAGCTGTCATCATTTGCTGCATCTCAGGGGTGATGTTGTTGTTGTTGTTGGGGTTGGGATTGGCACGACGGGGAGGCATCTATGGTTTGTTCAATAGAGATAAGAATGAGATACCCATAGATGCTAGCATGCACAATGCATCACATAAACAATCACCAAGCATGCATCATAATAATAGTTCAACAACATAAACGACAAGTTTGCAAAGTAAACACACCAATAGCAAGCCATCCACATGTTGGATGGTCATTGCGACTCAATGAAAAGCATGATAAATAAATGATAAATGAGTAGTCATCACTACTCCTCGGCATCAACCTCCTCCTCAACAAAGGTAAGACCTGCATTCTCCATAGCGGTCTTGTATTCCTTGACATTGGTGGTCAAGGTCTCTACTTTGGCTTTGAGAGCCCTCTTCTGAGAACGAAGCCTCTCAATCACAGTCTGCTGATGCTCGAGCTCGAAGTCCTTGGCCTCCAGTTCTGCAGTCATGTCTCGAATCCTCTTGTTCCTATCTTGGACTCGCTTCTCTTAACTCTTGAACTTTCTGTCCTGACTCTCGAACTTGGCCTCCATCTCCTTGACTATCTCATCTTGCTCCGCGAAGAGCTTGTCCTTCTCACGAAGCTGCACCTGGAGTTCGTCATTGCTGAGCATGACGTTGGTCCTATCAGTGTCCACGTGCCTAAGGAGAACCTCTAAGTCCTGGAGGTATAGACGAATCGGCTCTGCTGTCTCCCTCGAAGTGTCCTCGAAGTCAATGGCCTCACCATCCTCATCACGTCTACCGAAGGTGTGGAAGTGAGTACCTCTAACCTGTCGAGAGTGTCTCCCTAACAGACGTCCAATCAAGTCCTGCATGACTACCTCTAGGCCCCTCTCCTTGTCATCGTGCATGAGCTTGAAGATGATAGCCTCCGTGGTAGGCTCGATCAGCGTCCGGGCTGGTTGACCTTGAAGCCCCAAAGGTCTTTCCTCTCAAACTTGGTGAGGGGAAGTACCATGATGGTAGGAAGAGGGAGATTGAGCAAACTAGTGAGCTCAATAATACGAAGACCAAAACGAGTTCCCTGGAACTCTTCAACAGTGCTGATGGTAACATTAGGCATCTATTTAATAAGATAGGAAAAGTTAGAATCAATCACAATTTTAAGACAAATCACAAGACAAGGCATCACATGCATAACTTTGGAAATCAAACACACAAGTCATGATATACATGAAACCATTACAAACATTCCAAGGTTCAACTTATTTCAAGCAACATTTTGGAAAATAAATGGTTAAGTGGTGGTCCAACTAACGAAGTACGTTACAATCCCAACTCACTTGCCAAGTTGGTTAATAGGATATTTCTAGAGGCAATGTGTCTATCTAGAGCACATGATTCTATTACTAAGTCTATAATGTCTCCTCTTAAGGTTTGGTTGGTAGCCTCCAACTCTTGGGTATGTTTATTTTCTTCCCTAAGGTCATTCTGGGTGTTAAGCATTCTGCACTTGATTCTATCACCAAGTTCTTTGATGGCCCTCCAAGCTGCATCCCTTGCTGAATCAAAGAATGTGGTGTGCATCATTGTGTTGGTGACCATGCAGAATCCTGAGTCATTGTGGTTGTCTTCCTTGTTTTTATACAAGTGAAGTTGCACCCACCAGTACTCAACTCCTTCATCCATCACAGGAAAACCTTTGTACACAGCTGCACCATGTATTCCCATTGCAACCATGAGGTCCTTGAGAGCCTTGGGGAATTCTGTCTCACATTCCAAAGTCATTGTCATGAGTGGTCCCTTCCTTACGGCTTTGTTGATGGAGTTCATCTACAAATAGAGGTGAGAAAGAAGTTTATAAAAGTTTACGAGAAGAAAAGACAAGTGTGGAAGTTGTTGAAAAATTTTCCTTAGTGGTTTCCAATCCTAGGGTCATAATCCTACAGGCAACACAGTGCTCTGATACCATCTATAAGATCCCTCCTTTATAAAGGAAAAGGATCCCTGTGATTGCAATGCTAGTCCCTGGATCAATGCTAGCATCCACAGTTTAAGATGAAGTACACAGAAACAAAGGTCATTATTACAGTCATTCCAGAGACAAACATAGTCTTTTACAACTCCATGGCCACAGGCCTAGTACAAGAGTTTAAATAAGTAATAATATAAAAAAGTCTTCATCTTCATGTGCCACAGGCAAGCATGTTGAGTGTAGACTCATGACTCCTAATCATCATCAGAATAACCTGAAACATCACAAGTTACAGCCACAGTGTGTCAATACATTGGAATAGTATTGGCAAGTGATACCTTAGTATAATTTTGGTGGACTAAATACTATATGCATTTTGGCTAAGTGTAGCTTAGGCTTGCTTTGCTCAAAATAGGTTTTGCCTATCAGTTGAAAAACACTAAGTTTTTCTTTGTCAAAAACTTTTCCCAAGGAACCACCAATAGACATTGGGGTCCTTCACCCTTGTTCAACCACAAGTTTTACTTAGAAATTGGGATGAGGAGATTCTTGATAGTTTCCATGTCTTGATGCTCAAGTTGTCCTTTTCCAGGGACATGGCTAAGTACTTAGATTCTTCCATCTGCAGAGGTTGTGCACTTTCTCCACAAGACTTGATTTTCACCAAGACAGGACCTTTCAGAAGCCTTCCCTTAGACCAAATGGACGCGCTCCAACCTATCATCCCACTACCACCAACTGTCCAAATGACTAAGTTATTGCAACCTATATGATCCAGGTAGAGCCCATATTCCCAAGTGGCTACACTAGAAGCTTCTTAACATTTGGCCTCTCAAATCCCTTTGTTCCTGGGTGGCTTTCCACAAGTGAGATACACAAGGTAAACCATAGAAATGGTCCTTGTGTAACCACTCAACATAACCCAATCACAACCATTCCACCCAGGTGATTCATTCACTTAGTTGTTTTATTAAACAAAACATAGTCCAAAGACTTAGAAATATTTATTCATAGCATGAACATATAGCCACCCTTGGTTGCTACTAGCTAGGCTAAGCATGGCATATATAAGCATCTTAACTTAGAAATTTCTAGCAATTCTACAACTACTAGGATTTCCCAAGCATAGCATATAAAGACCAAAATTTATCCATGCAAGTCTAGCAAAATATTTCTAATGCATATTTGAAAAACATAGGAATATAATCATGAAGCACCACTTGCCTTGGTAGTTTGGAGAGTAGCTACAATCCTCACAATCACAATCACTATTTGCACCACAATCTACACATAAAATCATAGCACCAAATCACATACAAAATAGATACAAGCAAAAATATATGAATGCATGCAACATGATATGAGATGATTTTCTATACTCAACAAGACAAGTGCGCAGTATTGGTTCATAAACAAGTTCTAAACTTGCCAAAAAAACTTTATTTGAACATTAAAATATTTCTCAAATAATTACTACACACAAAATAGGCCTACACATGTTTCTGTAAAAATAACCATTTTAACAGAAACAAAACATTAAACACATTGCATATATGGAAAGGGCTTTCTCTCCTGATTCCATTGATATAAAATTTGTCAAATTTGGACGTGGGAATCAAAAGTTATGATTAAAACAAGTTTTAAACATCTAATAGATTCAAATTCTGATTTTAAATCTAAACCCTAGCCACGCGGCGTGTTCCTATTGGTTGGTACCGGTTCGGGCGGATCGATCAACGATAGCCACACGATCTAAGTGAAGATGCACGGCCAGATCTAACGCGTACCTCTTCGACACAGATCTAATCTTACTCGTTAGATCTGAATCCTACGGCCCTAATCTAATTGACCACAGACGGGCGGCGCTAGCGGCGGCGACTGGCGGCGGCGTCTCTGTCAGAGCTGCTACCGGCGTTCTAGGTCACGCGGGAGAGGGATAAGGGGCTTGCCAAGCTCGCCGTGTGCTGCTGATGCTCAAGGTGGGCTTCGTTGGCGAAGGGGCACGCAGAGGTGGTCGCTGGAGCTCGTCGGAGTTGTGCACGGTGTCGGATGCTCACTGATGGAGTCGAAGACGACGTTCTGGGGCACGAGGATCCCAACAAAAGGCGTTAGCAGGTGCGCTAGATGCAGGCGAATATGTCCGTGTGATTCAGAAACGGAGGGGGACACGAGGCTCACCGAATTTAGTCGCCGGAGTTGGAGACGGCGTCGGAAACTTGCGGTGTTCGATGGAGTCGACGACCTGGGGCAGTACAGGACGAACCAAAGATGTCATAAGGGGCGCAAGGAGGTTGCGAAGCAGTTCGCGTGAATCAGAGAGGAAGGCGCGCACGGAGCTCACCGGGATTGGTCGCCGGAGTGGGTTCTGTCTGCTGCGGTGTAAGGCGAATCTTGGCACTGGGGCGCTATGCTCGGGTCCGGGGAAATGGAGAGGGGGCAGAGGGGGTTTAAGTAGCATGGTCGCGAGCGTGAATCACTCGAGCATTGATCGTGAATTGAAGCCGCAAATCAATCCAGAAACGGCCGAGTGATTTGGGGGGAGGAACTCGTCGCCGGGGTAGAGAAGATGACCGTTGCGTGGGCCGCGTTGTCAGCGAGAGAAAGCAGAGGAGGGGTCGACTTCGGTGGGTGCGGGTGTGCGTGAAAGAAAACGGTTCATGGAGAGGTCATTGGGCTAAATGAAGTTGGGCCAGATTGGCTTGCTGCTTATTTTTTTCCCCTTTATTCCTTTTCTTTTTCTGTTTGATTTTCTAAAATGATTTTCAAACTCTATTTCAAATCAGTTTGATTTCAAACTTTCTCTGGACTTCTGTATAGTGAATTTTGTATTCAAATAAGTGTCAAACCTTCTGTTTACTCAAACACTCTTGATCCTTTGAAGAATAAAATAAAACCAATCCTTTTATGATATATAAAATAGGCATAGATTTGGTTTTTAAATTTATATTTTGTTTTGAAATTTTGCTCAAGCTTTTGGAAGCATTTAAGTTTGAATACAAAACATTACTGAATACAATATAAGTGCCCTTATCATTAGAAAGTAGCACTATGGCTAGGGTATACACACATAAAATAATGAGCACATTTGCTCCTGTTTTTGGAATGGTTTAGAAAATGAACTCTATATGATCATGGATGCATGGATGATATGCATGAGTTTTAAAACATGATTTTAGGGTTGTTACATTCACCAATCCGGAAGGGTAAGGGTACATGGATGTGTCATGACAAAGTGGAATGGTTGCATCATGTCCTAGGCCACTTGGCTGGACACTTGGAATAGAGAAATCAAACTCTAATTTGAAAGTCAAAAGGGCAATTTGAAAAAGTCAAACTGGGACAATATTTCCAAGTGGATGGAGAAAAGGATTTCTACCTAGGGAAGGAATCCTCCCTCTCCCTTGGGCCGGCCACATGAAGTGGAGTTGGGGGAGGACTCCTCCCCCTTGGTGCCTCCCCACCTATAAAAGGAGGGGTAGGGCGCCCCCTTGCCTACACAAGAAACCCTAAGGTTGGCCGCCGCCCCCCTCTCTAGTTGCGGCCAATCTAGATCTCCTCTAAACCGCTACCAACTAGCTAAACCCTAATTGCTAGCTACCTCTAAACCTCGGCCTCTAAACCCTAGATCGTCGGGGCTCCCTCTACTCCACCATACCCGCTCCGGCTTAGGTGAAGCCCTGCGGGATCTCCCCTCTACTTTCGACACCATGTCGTCGTGCTGCCAGAATCGCGAGGAGAGAGCTACAACCTCCGCTGCCTGCTAGAACAAGGGAGAGAAAGGTCTTCATTGAATACCGTACGTGTGACCGACTACGGGAGCGCTGCCGAAACGCGGCGCCGGAAGGATCGTCTACGCGATCTTGAGATCGGCAAGTGAACGACTACATCACCCATGAGAATCCGCTCTCGTTAACCGCTTTGGATCTTTGAGGGTTAGTACTCTATCAACTTGTTGCACCGATCTAGTAGATAGATCTTGGCTTGAGCATAGATTAGATCTTGATTGTGTGTTCATGCGGTAGATTTTTTTGTTTTCCATGCTATGAACCCCTACATACTCAACATTTTTTCCCATAATTTGAACATTTTAAAATCTAACATTTTTCAAAACTCAACATTTCTTTAATTATTTTTTTTAAAATCTAAACATTTTAGAAGTACAGCAAAAGATAAGGTAAGACTAAAACTAAAAAATACATTAAAGAAAAGGGGAAAAAATAAAGGAAAAGAAAAAGAAGAAAGAAAAGAAAATAACATAGAAAAAAAAATAAAAATAAAAATTGGACACGCAGTGTATAGATTTTTTCCGGGGATGTGCGGCATGGATTCCTTGGGCTGCAATGAGCAGCGTATAGGATTTCCATACTAATACTGGAACTACACATGGGCTACTGAACATTTATTTTTTTTCATAATTTGAACATACTTAAAATCTAACATTTTTCATAACTAAATATTTCTTTAATTAATTTTTTTAAAATCTAAACATTTTAGAGGTATAGTAAAAGAAAAGGTAAAACTAAAACTAAAAGCATACATTAAAAAAAAGGGAAACAAAAACAAAAAGGAAAAGAAAAAATGAGAAAGAAAAAAAAATAACATAGAAAAAGGAAAAAAGAAAAAGAAAGATGGACAGGCAGTGTATAGATTTTTTTCTAGGGGTGTACGGCATGGATTCCTTGCGCCGCAACGAGCAGCGTATAGCCATACCATACTGATACTGGAACTACACATGGGCTTTCGCATCCTCGCCGGCCGAAACCCATTTTGTCGGGCCGCCTTTTCTCTCGAGTGGGCCTTTTCTCCTAAGCCAGTCCGTGATGGAGATAAGCACGGCTCCGTCTTGGACTCCAACTCCTCCTCCACACGATCCACATATACCTAGCCGTCACGACGTACACCTCCCCGCCTCCAGTACGCACGCACGTACGATCCACGCCAGGTACGGTGCCCACCGCGCGCGCGCCGATCTTCTCGGTACTCCGGCAGTCCTCCGTCGACCCCGATGGCGAGCCACCGCATCTCTCGCCTGAAGACAGGTACGTACGCGCGTCGTGGATCATCAGGCCATCGACGTCGATCATATCTTTTGATTTCCTGATTGCGCGCCCCGATCTCACCCATGGTTTTCCGTGCAGACGTCATCGGGGAGTGCATCGAGAAGCTCCACGAGAAGCGCCGCGCGGTGCGGGAGGAGGGCATGAAGGCCCTCGTCGCCGCGCTCAAGGGCTTCGTCCCCGCCGACGAAATCGACAACCGCTACTTCACCGTCTTCGACCGCTGCTGCAACTCCATCCGCAAGGGCGGCGCGGCGGAGGCCACGCTCGCCTACCGCGCCATCGGCCTCCTCGCGCTCACCGTCGGCGCCTGCACCGATGACATCGACTGCTCCAAGGACATCCTCCTCAAAGCGCGCCCCGTCCTAGAGAAGACGCTGCAGGCGCCGTCGTCCGGCGCGGCGACCATGGTGGCCGCCCTCGACTGCCTCGCGGCCGTCACGCTCGCCGGCACGCGCCGCTCCTTGGACGCGGCGCCGGCCCTGAGGGCCGCCACAGGCGTGATCAGGCGGGCTGGAGACGATGCGACGGCGTCGAGCACTCCACCGGAGGTCCTGACGGCCGCCCTGTCCGCGTTCGCGCTGCTCCTCACCACCGTTGGCGGCGACGACCTGAGGACATACCCCTGCGTCTTCAAGGAGGCCATGGTCCCGTTCCAGGACCTCGTGAAGCTCCTCGAGTCCGACAACCCTTCTGTGGTGATGGCCGCCGGCGAGGCGATTGCCGTGTGCGCCGAGCTCGACTTGACAAAGCTCGCCTCGCCTGAGGACATGGAAGCGATCGAGACGAAAGTGTCAGACCTCGCAACCGATGCAAGCGGTGACATGACGCCCACAGAACAACGACAGGTTGATTTCTTCCAGAAGATCGCTGACATGATGTGTCAAGCAGACGACTGCCCACAGACGGAGGGGGCGATGGCGGCGTCGTCGCCAAGCGTCCGCCGCGGCGTGCTCAGGGTATCGACGTGGGCGAGGCTTGTCCAGTTCAGTTTTCTCAGGAGGTTCCTCGGCAAGGGCTTCCCCAAGCACGTGCAGGACAACCCTTTGTTCGGGAAAGAGGAAGACACCAGCGTCGCTGACGGGGACGAGGAACTGCCCGCCAAGAAGAGCTGGCGGCACGGCGGTGGGAAGGGGAAACAGTGGACCTCGGCCATGAGGAGGGATCGTGACATCGTGTGGGAGAGCAAGAACGGCTTCTACCTGTATGATTAGTCATTTAATTTGTTTTCATTTTAGGCGGCAGATACTTTTGGGTCTTTTGTTGTGAGGGGCAGCTTGATACATTTTCGGTACTTTCTCCGTCCTAAATTAGTTGACTCAAATTTATCAAGTATCTAATACTAAATTATGTTTAGATACACTTGAATCTAGACAAATCTAATCTAAGTCGACTAATTTAAGTTGGAGAGAGTACTATTAACTCAAATTTTGCTTCTTGGATGGTTTTTGTTGTTACCGTGAGGAGGTTTGTTCTTGTAATATCTTTTCCGACCGCCATGTTTTTGACAATGGTGATTCATACTCTTGGCTCCTCAGCGACATCGATGAGGTACCGGTGTTGGTACTCTTGTCGATATTAGAAGATTATAATTTAACGGAATTGCTAATGTTAGTTTACAGCTCAGCTACGTCCTGCATCGTTGGATTTTTTTGCATGCCAAGATTGGTGCCTGGGTGGTTTGTCCCATGGGTTTGCTTGGCGTCGTTGTTTTTTCTTTATGCCCGGGTGGTTTGTCCCGTTGGCCTGGATGCACGCCATGAATTATGTCGGTTGTTTTTGTTGGACTGAGTGTTGTCTTTTGTTTTGTTTTTTTATACATGTTTTATTCTTTTTTATTTATGGATAGTCATATAAAATGGTTTTTTTTTTGGATGCCCTGTTTTTGGGCTGTTAATTCATGCACGTTTAGTCTACCATATAAAATGGTTTTCATGTAGGCATTGATTTGTTATTTTTTTATTTTTTTATTAAATGTAAGGAAGTTTCACGTAGTAGATTCTCATGTATGTTTCCATTTGAATTTTTTAAATATAACATTTTTCTTTGTTTACATACTCATCTTCTAGTTCGTTAATTTTCATCTTCTTTCTTTTTTTTACGATTTGTTCCAACTTTTTTCAAGCAGACTTGCTATTGGACTCGCAACGGGTCCATGTTTTATATATATAAATCAATATTTTATAATTGATCTGATCTTACTTCATAGGTATGAGTTGTAATTAGTCTTTTGAAACTGGTTCATGTTTTATATGAGTTGCCGTCGATATTGGTACTGAGTTGTTTTATTCATAGAGGTATGTATGAGTTGGATTTTGGAGTAACTTGTGTTTATCGGTTGTCGGTCGGAATCAATATTGACTCGCAATTTGGACTCGTAACTAGTACTTGTTTCGCAATCAAACTTAGAATTGACTTGAGTTGCGATCGGACTCGCAACTGGTTCATGTATGACAATCGGACTTGGAACTTAATTGTGTTGCAATTGGACTAGCATATTGTCCAAGTTTCTTTATATATAAGTTGCATTCGGACTCAAAACTAGTCTAAGTTTTATACATATGAGTTGCAGTCGAACTCGCAACTGTCTTGTCTTTTTTGATAGAGGTATCAGTTGTAGTCGGAATCGCAACTGGTCGATGTCTCATATGAGTTGCAGTCGGACTCGCAACTGGTTTGTCTTTTTTCCATAGAGACATGAGTTGCAATTGTACTCGCAAAATCGGACTCGGAATTGACTTGAGTTGCGATCGGACTCGCAAATGGTCTATGTATCACAATCAGACTTGGAACTTAATTGAGTTGCAATCAGACTTGAAACTAGTTCAAGTTTTATACATATGAGTTGCAGTCGGAATCGCAACTAGTCCAAGTTTTGTACATATGAGTTGCAGTCAGACTCGCAACTGGCTTGTTTTTTTTCCATAGAGGTGTCAGTTGCATTCGGAATCGCAACTGGTTAATGTCTCATAAGTTTGCAGTTGGAATCGCAACTGGCTTGTCTTTTTTCCATATAGACATGAGTTTGCAATTGCACTCAAAAAACCGGACTCGAAATTGACTTGAGTTGCGATCGGACTCGCAACTGGTCCATGTATCACAATCGGGACTTGGAACTTAATTGAGTTGCAATCGGACTCGAAACTAGTCCAAGTTTTGTACATATGAGTTGTAGTCGGACTCACAACTATCTTATCTTTTTTCCATAGAGGTATCAGTTGTAGTCAGAATCGCAATTGGTCGATGTCTCATGTGAGTTGCAGTCGGAATCGCAACTGGCTTATCTTTTTTCCATAGAGGCATGAGTTGCAATTGCACTCGCAAAATCGGACTCGAAATTGACTTGAGTTGCGATCAGACTCGCAAATGGTCCATGTATCACAATCAGAAGTTGGAATTTAATTGAGTTGCAATCGGACTTGAAAGAAGTCTAAGTTTTGTACATATGAGTTGAAGTCGGACTCACAACTGACTTGTCTTTTTTCCACAGAGGTATCAGTTACAGTAGGAATCGCAACTGATCAATGTCTCATATGAGTTGCAGTCGGAATCGCAACTGGCTTGTCTTTTTTTCATATAGGCATAAGTTGCAATTGCACTCGCAAAATCAGATTCGGAATTGACTTGAGTTGTGATCGGACTCACAAATGGTCCATGTATAACAATCGGGACTTGGAACTTAATTGAGTTGCAGTTGTACTCACAACTGGCTTGTCTTTTTTCCATAGAGGTATCAGTTGCAGTCGGAATCGCAACTGATCGATGTCTCATATGAGTTGAAGTCGGAATCATAACTGACTTGTCTTTTTTCCATAGAGGCATTAGTTTCAATTGCACTCGCAAAATCGGACTCGGAATTGACTTGAGTTGCGATCAGACTCGCAAATGGTCCATGTATCACATTCAGGACTTGGAACTTAATTGAGTTGCAATCGGACTTGAAACTAGTCCAAGTTTTATGCATATGAGTTGAAGTCGGACTCACAACCGGCTTGTCTTTTTTCCATAGAGGTATCAGTCCCAGTCGGAATCGCAACTGGTCAATGTCTCATATGAGTTGCAGTCGGACTCGCAACTGGCTTATCTTTTTTCCATAGAGGCATGAGTTTGCATTTGCACTTGAAAAACCAGACTCAGAATTGACTTGAGTTGCGATCAGACTTGGAACTTAATTGAGTTGCAATCGGACTCGCAACTGGCTTGTATTTTTCCCATAGAGATATCAGTTGCAGTCGGGATCGCAACTGGTTGATGTCTCATATGACTTGAAGTCGGAATCGCAACTGGCTTGTCTTTTTTCCATGGAGGCATGAGTTGCAATTGCACTCTCAAAATCGGACTCGGAATTGACTTGAGTTGTGATCGGACTCGCAAATGATCCATGTATCACAATCGACACTTGAAACTTAATTGAGTTGCAATCGAACTTGAAACTAGTCCAAGTTTTGTACATATGAGTTGCAGTCGGACTCGCAACTGGCTTTTCTTTTTTTCATAGAGTTATCAGTCGTAGTCGGTATCGCAACTGGTCGATGTCTCATATGAGTTGCAGTCGGACTCGCAATTGGCTTGTCTTTTTTCCATAGAGGCATGAGTTTGTATTTGCATGCGCAAAATCGGTCTCGGAATTGACTTGAGTTGCGATCGGACTCGCAACTGGTCCATGTATCACAATCGGAACGTGGAACTTAATTGAGTTGCAATCAGACTCGCAAGGCTTGTCTTTATTCCATAGAGGTATCAGTTGTAGTCGGAATCGCAACTGGTCGATGCCTTATATGAGTTGCAGATCGCAACTGGATTGTCTTTTCTTCATAGAGGCATGAGTTTCCAATTGCACTCAAAAATCGGACTCGAAATTTACTTGAGTTGCGATCGAACTCGCAACTGGTCTATGTATCACAATCGGTACTTGAAACTTAATCGAGTTGCAATCGGACTTGCATCTTTGTCCAAGTTTTGTACATATATTTAGCACGGTAAATAAGTTTTTCAAAATCTTCAAAAAAGGGAGCCATCAAATTTGGGAGTTGCTCCAACTTTCCGAAAAAAAGGCCATAGACTAAAAATACACAACATGAGAAAACTTATGTTTTTTAATTTTGGACAATGAGAAGTTTTTTCAAAAAATTGGTCCATGGTTTTTGAATTTGGTTCATGATTTTTTAAAATTGGTTTATATTTTTGGAATTGGTTCATAATTTTTAATTTTTTTCATGAATTTTTGAAAAGTGTTCATGGTTGATCAAAAATTCTTCATGTTTTTTAAAAAAGTTCAGATTTTTTGAAATTTGTTCAAATTTCACTAAAAATGAACAATTTTTAAATCATGAACAAATTTCAAAATTGAATGTATTTAGTTTTAGAAAAAATTGAGATTTTAAAATTTGAAAAATGCTTTGAGAAAATTGGTAGAAAAAACAAACACCGCATAGGTACATGCGTTGGGCTGATTGTTGTTTTACGAGAAGTTGGCTTATTGCTCGCGTTCACGTGCGCTTGCTGTGAGCAGTGCGTGTGTGCAGTGTGTCTCCCTGTGCGTGCACGGGCGCTGGTTTCGTGAGATAATAGGCACCCTGAATGGGCTTTGCCGTGGGGCGCGCTGGGATTCGGGTATACGACTCGCTCCAATCAACAGCATAGGAAATCACTCATGGTACTTTCTTAAAAAATTGCTGATGTCAGCTGACTATGCCGTAGGTTATTTCTTAGTCAGCTGTGAATTAGACAGACCTATAATTTAATACTACACACGTAGCCGGCTTAAATTAAAATTATGGAAAAACTCTTATTGGTATTTACATGTCTATGGTTTGGCACCTATGCCTTTTTTATGCGGCTGTCATTGTAAAAGCATAAAATTGTGTCATGTAAGAAAAAAGAGTTTAAAGACCACGATGATTATATATTTTCTTTTACACTTTATTTTGTAATTGCTGAAGACAACTTATGTATCTTTACCATGTACTATTTGCTACCATAAATATATATGGTATGATTGTCAACAAAAAAACTCATCATACATTCAAAAGTTCTGTCATAGGAAATTTAGCAAATTTGCATATACACCACCGGTGGAGAATTCAGGTGGGATAATCACTATTTAGATTGGCAGTTTATTTGAAGGACTAATGCTTAGCCAGAATACTTTTCATATCACAACGGGACACAAATGGTTTCTCACCAACATTTATGGCCCTATAGATAATGAGAACATAGCTGACTTTTTCACCTGGCTAGTTGACTTAGATTCTTCCTCTATGCAATATTAGATGATTTTAGGTGATTTTAATCTTATCAGAGAACCTTGTGATAGAATTAGACCTGAGGGAGATACTAATAACATGCTACTCTTAATATTGTCATCCAAACACATGATCTTGAAGAAATACCATTAAAAGGCAAGGAATTTACATGGAGTAATATGCAAAATTCTCCATTACTTGAGAAGCTTGATTGGGTATTCACATCAGCAGATCGGACATCAGAATTTCTCAATTCCCTGACCTTTCCTATTGGAAGATTGGGATCTAACCATATACATATTCATGTGAAGATTGGTATTGATATTCCCAAAACTAACCTTTTCAGTTTTGAAAATTTCTGGCTAGATTTTGCAGGTTTCAATGAAACTGCCAACAAACATTGGACAGAGGCACTTTACAAAAATGATGTTGCATTGCATTTGAATGCTGAGTTCAAAAGCCTAAGAAATGGTCTCAGAAAATGGAGCAAACACTTATCAAACATAAAGGTCATTATAGAAAACTGTTATTTCATCCTAGCCCTACTATACGGAATTGAAGACCAACTGTCCATACCAGTGAAGAATTTTAAAATTATCCTAGAAGCCCATACAAGGAAATTACAGAAAGCTAAAAGAACATATTGTCAGAGTAGAGCAAAAGCTAGATGGGCCAAGTTGGGATATGAGAATACCAAGTTATTTCATTCTATAGCCACCAAGAGCTATAGAAGGAATCTGATAACACAAATAAAAACTCAATATGGAAGCTCAATCTTCAACCATGAACACAAAGATGCCATTATTTGGGATTCTTACAAAAACATGTCGGGATTAAATGAGAATGTATCCATTATTCCAATTAGACAGCTTTATAGAATCACATGACCTGACACAACTAGATGAACCTTTCACATCTAAGGAAATTGAATGTGTGGTAAAGGATATTCCAATTGATAGATCACTTGGTACTTGATAAAGGGGTTAACCTCTTGGGTGGCCCGATCTTCATGGATCTCGTGGTCAAATCGATGGGAAAGCGAGGGGAAAGGGAGAAGGTAGCGGAAGCGAACACACACCTCGCGAAGAACACGATGAACACACGCAAAACTCCCATACAAGGTCGATTGCTCCCGAACAGCGGCTACCGGTCCGATAGAATCCTCGCAAGGAAATATCGGTCAACATGCTCCCTCAAATCCACATCGGAGAGGGAATAACACCTTGGGGAGGGTCTTGACAACTTGGATATGAGACACCGAACTCCAAGGCCTTGTTCAACGATGGATGCGTGATGCAAAGTCCAATCGAGGTTGGTGACGATAGTCGGTCCCCTTGGTAAAGGGGATGAGGCAAAACTAGAGATTCCACAATGGGGGTTGTCTTTAGTCTATCATCTATGCCTAAGGGGTACATGAGGGGTGGGGGCTCTATTTATAGACCAGCCACTAAACAAGGGTAGTTTGGGGATAAACTAGGCGAATAAGTAAGTAAAGGGGAATACATGGGCTGTGGCAAAACTGGTGCGCGCAGGCACAGGCATGACCGGTAGTACCGGACTCAGAACCGGTAGTACCGGTCATCACCGGTAGTACCGCTCTCGGTATCCGGTAGTACCGCTTGCGGGTGGTAGTACCGCAAGCCAGTACCGGGGCATCCAGTGGCGATGGCGTAGGCTTCAGTACCGGGCGGTAGCAGGGGGCGGTAGTACCACTGACCGGTAGTACCGGTTCCGATGACCGGTAGTACCGCTTGGACCTGGCAGCTGCCGACCTGTCTTCTTTCGTCTCCTCTTCCAAGCCTCTGTCTTATCGGGCTTGATGTTCCGGGCTTCCTCCCTTGCCTCCGTACTGGTCAGTGTGAACCTATCTTGCATATGTGACGGAGTATGAAGTAGCATGCCATTCAATAGGATAGGAAGTGGGCTCGCATAGAGGAACGGATTCACCTTTGGAGTCCATGACGACTTGGCGTAAGTTGGAGACCTTGATGTAGTAACGACCGTAGGTCGGGCTGCATCATCTCCCCTCCCTTCAAAAAGACTCATCCTCGACTCTCCATGTTCATCACGAAGTACAAGAGGTCGAAGGACATCCTTGATCCTGGGGTTCACCATATAGTCGTCCTCGGTAAGATTGACTTGACAACACTTCAATGTTCCTTCGCCTTCCATGAAGCCTACAAAGCTCACAACAAAAGCGAAGCAACACTCAAAGCGTAGCCAATTCATGAACATTATAGCATGAGTCCTCAAGTAGAAGGAAGTCACCTTAGCTTGTAGATATAGCTCGATGAAGGGTAGCCATAGGTAACTCTCTTCGGTTCTTCTTGTTAACACATGGTTGGTAGAGGTTGACGTGTAAGAATTTGTACCTTCATACAACAAAGACCAAGCAACATATATTTGTGTGTGATAGAGGAGCATGTCATTTGTGGCATGTCCATTCTTGTTCACAACACTATTAGCACAACTCAAGTATAGCAAACGGGATGCATATGCAAGGTCAAAGTGCATGGAAATCTTTGCAAAATCATCCAAATGTGGGAACTCAAAAACTCCATATAACTTCTTATTGTGGCATTCTGATCAACATCTTTGATGCAAAAATAGGAGAATTTGGCAAAAACACACGAGGAATCATATCCAAAACAAAAACATTACGTGTGCAAACCAACCATTGGAAAGAGAAATTGTTCAACATGTTGGATGTCACACACAAATCATCGAAAGCAAATATCATGCGGATATGAGTATCCCAAGCGGAAGCAAAAACAACATGTTTGCAACCAAACCAAATGGAAGAGCAAGTGGTACTTATATTTGTTGCAACAACAAGACGAGATACTTGAAAGACCTCATGACAATACATGCTCTTAATGGCATTATGGTTGCACACAAAATATCAAAAAGGAGAAATTGTTCAACATTTTTGTTGCAACACACAAAGCATCAATATCCAATAGCAAAGAAACATGAATGTCACAAGGTGAGATAATACCATCAACATGCTTGCAATCAAACCATAGGAAAGAGCAATCTGCCAACATGAAAGATGCAAAGCATGCAAAAGGTATCAGAACTGGGTTCGATCTTGAACTCACTTGTGGGATGCTCTCAAGAGCTCTTTTTGTCAACTCGTGCTCAACCGAGGTTGACATGATAGTGCAGGTACCTACACACATCATACACAAAAGTAAGAACATGTGTGCATGGTAGAGATACGCATCATCCATCATGACGTATCTCTTCTTGTGCACATCACCATTAATGTCAATCAAGTATGAAATAGATGCATGGTGAGTATGCAAGTGGGGAACATGCTTATCATGGCAATCATCAAAATCTCCAAAAATTGAGAAAGCTATGGGGGCCATCTCATTATAACGCATGTGATCAATATTGTTGCAATCAAAACAAGTGAAATATCAAGCATTCATCTTATTGCAAGCAACAGGAGAACTTGAATGACTAGCATGACAAGGAAAGGCTGAAGCAATTGGATGATACACACAAGATGCATAGCATGGCATGTTTATGGCAATGATATCGCAATCAAACAATTCCACATGATCAATATTATGCAAAGGCAAAGCATCACATTGGAATAAGAGTGAAGCATATGTAATGTCACAAGTATCATCCATAGCATGCATATCCTAACAATTCATCATGTCCACTAGTGGGATCATGGCATCATCAACACCCTTATTGTTACCTTTTTCATACCTCTCATATGAAGTGGGTGTTGTGTAAGTAGTGGCCTCCCTGTGGACGACTTTGTCTTCTTAATGTAGCCATGGCATAGCATCATCTTCATGCACCATGTACATCTTCTCCAATTGAGGCATCATTGCTTCATGGCTTCGGGCGTCTTCCTCCATGGAACCTAGCACAACACAAGAGAACACACTAGAGGTAGAGGGTAAGTTGTTAGAAATCAAAATGGTCTCACTTGACCTATTAACTACCACTCTCAACTCACTCGGTGTATCACTCATGCCCTCAAAGTGGGAGCACTCAATCTCACATAAGGTGGAGTCACTCATCTCACTCTTGTTCTCACTCAAGTGGGCTAAGTGGCTCTCATACTCACATGGGATTGGTACCACATCATCACTCAAGCATATGGGGATAGGCTCGGTTTCCTCAACTCCAAGCGCCTCCTTTGGTGAAGGGAAAATCCCATGCTCACCATGCTTGACCTTGTCTCCTTCAAAGTTGGATGCCATAAGATGGGCATCATCGCTCGCCTCCATGGTCGAAGGGAAAATCCCATGCTCGACCGTTTTGTGGCCATCTCGTATTAGTGGTGGAGGTAGGATCATGCTATCCAACTTGGCAAAGTAGAGGTCTACATTTTCCTCGTTCGCGAGGTCGTGGAAGTCAAGCGTAGGCATTGAATCTTGATGGCGTGGAGGAAGGCTTGCTCTTGGTGCCATTGTGGTGGCGGCACGAGTAGTTGAAGGTGCCCTATGATGGTGTCGACGGAGGTCATTGGCGTGCCTTGCCGATGGTTGATGTTGGTGAAGCACTTGGTCATCCACATGACGCTCACGACGGTGATCATTTGCCTTGGCACTCTTCTTGTGCTTGTGGTGCCTTCTTAAGCTTGCTTGAGCATTATGGTTGGTGCTCATCACGAATTATTCGTATTGGTGGCGAAGATGCCTTTGACGATGTCTTGTATCCTCTTTATGGTGGCGATGCTCATGAGAGTATGTTTGTCGATGAAGATTCTTGTTTCTTGGCGCCTCTTGATGTATATGATGTTTGGACGCCACTCTTGCTTGGATAGGAGGTGGAGCTTGGCGCCTTGGAGGTGATGGAGCTTGGCGCCTTGGATATGGTGGAGCTTGACGCCATCTAGGTGGTGGCGCTTGTCGCCTTGGAGGTGGATCATCGAAGTAGGTGGTGCCCTTTGGTGTGGCACGCTTGGCTTTGAAGGTCATGGAATATTGATGATGCGCCTCCTCTTGCTTGGCGTAGTAGGCTTACATGTCCACACGGTGGAGGAATTCTTCATGGATCATGGAGGATCCATCAAAGTCGATGAAGTTATCCGTGTCCTCCATGATTGGCGAGGCATCGTCGATGTCGCACTCGAAGTAGTCCATGCTTGGGGAGTAATTGTTGGTGTAGTACTCCATATCACCCAAGCATGTTGAGCGATTGTCGGTGTAGTGCTCCATATCCTCCATGCATGAGGAGCCATTTTCGATGTAGAGCTCCAAGTCTTCCATGCTTGAGGAGCCATAGTTGATGTCATGCTCCATGTCTTCCATGCATGTGGAGTCGTCGTAGGTGTAGTGCTCGGGGTCCTCAAAGCATGCAGAGCCATTGTCGGTGTTGTGCTCCGTCATGTCCTCTATACTTGTGGAGCCGTAGTCATGGTGGCTCATCATGGATTCTTCATAGATATCATTCTCGGTCCCGTAGTCCCTAGACATGATTCACAAGACCAAGTGTTGTATATGGAAGTGGTAGAGGGTGTTGGGGATGCCACGTCAAACCTTACTTTACCTTGGAAGATAGTATCGTGCAAGTGGCCACACTTGACAGCAATAAACCAAGCAAAGTGAAGTTCACACGGAACAGCAAAACCAACTACCAACAAAAAACACACACACAAGGCCTATGGTGGATAGGTATGGAAAATGGCATGTCAAGAACCAATCCTAAATCAAGATGTTGTAATGGCAAGTAAAGAACCACAATGATCACAAAGCAAACAAGTCAATCCACAAGATAGGAAATATGTACAAGGAAACACACACGGTGGGATAAATTGGACTTGTGCGACGGAGAAAGTGAGATAAGAAACAAATGATTACCTAGCAAAGACTATAATCTCGTGTCTCACAAGTACAAGGAGAGACGCTAGTTCGATTGCACAAAATTGGTGGGCTACAAGATATGCACAAAAGTACCACCTATATGATGTTCATCGAGCTTGCGCTTACTATTCTATGAGGTACATGTATATTTATTTATTTTTCTTTTATTTTTTCTATTTTTTTCCTTTTTGTATCACTCTTTTATTTTCTTTTTCACTTGCCTCTTCCTTGTGCCAACAACTATACAAGATAACTATATGAGATAGCGCTCACAACATTTGCTCGGAATCTACAAGGTATCAAATGTGCATAGCCCAAGCAATCATAATAGGAACTAGTCTCATTAGGTGTTTTTTTCTCGCAAAGATAGTGGGGTTCACAAAGGAATGCAAGTGGGGAGAAGTCGCGGAATGTTTATACCTTTCGTCGACGATCTTCACCCTTTATTGTTGGATTCTGCCTTTCTCACAGAATTTGGATGGGGTAGATAGCATGAAAAACATGGATGATGATGTAGAGCTCCTTCTCCTCTTCGAAACGAGCTAAAGAATACCAAAATCCGAGTTCAAATACAAAAGTTATGCTCAAAACGGTGAGCGGCTGAAATCTGGGAACCTGCTGTTTTTGTTCTGTACTAGGGGGTAGTACCGGTTCGCTGAGAGGTAGTACCGGTTAAGTGCGGTAATACCGGATTGTGAGCCCGGTAGTATCGGTTGGTCTAGAAACTCCCAATTTTGACGCGTTTTCGCGATTTTGGGGTGATTTGGGCGGACAATCTTCAAGAAAAACACCAAATCAAAGGGGGAAATCAAGGAATTAGGCTATGGGAACGCAAAGGAAGGTAGATCAACAAGTTTAGCAAGTAATCCACGGATCAAAACCTACCAGCACTCAAATGACAGATCGATCCAAAACACGAATTGGGGCTATTTTTGGTGGAATTTTCGAATTTATGGGGAAAATACCAAATCGATTGGAAATCCGTGGCAACCAAAAGCTGCTGATACCAGATGATAAAGGGGGTTAACCTCTTGGGTGGCCCAATCTTCACGGATCTCGTGGTCAAATCGATGGGAAAGCGAGGGGAAAGGGAGAAGGTAGCGGAAGCGAACACACACCTCGCGAAGAACACGATGAACACACGCAAAACTCACATGATATAAGGTTGATTGCTCCCGAACGGCGGCTACCGGTCCGATAGAATCCTCGCAAGGAAAGATCGGTCAACGTGCTCCCTCAAATCCACATCGGAGAGGGAAGAACACCTTGGGGAGGGTCTTGACAACTTGGAGACGAGACACCGAACTCCAAGGCCTTGTTCAACGATGGATGCGTGATGCAAAGTCCAATCGAGGTTGGTGACGATAGTCGGTCCCCTTGGTAAAGGGGATGAGGCAAAACTAGAGATTCCACAATGGGGGTTGTCTTTAGTCTATCATCTATGCCTAAGGGGTACATGAGGGGTGGGGGCTCTATTTATAGACCAGCCACTAAACAAGGGTAGTTTGGGGATAAACTAGGCGAATAGGTAAGTAAAGGTGAATACATGGGTTGTGGCCCAACTGGTGCGCGCAGGCACAGGCATGAACGGTAGTACCGGACTCAGAACCGGTAGTACCGGTCATCACCGGTAGTACCGCTCTCGGTATCCGGTAGTACCGCTATGGGTGGTAGCCGCAAGCCGATGTCGGGCATCCGAGGGCGATGGCGTGGGCTTCAGAAGGTAGCAGGGGCGGTGAGTAATCTGACCGGTAGTACCGGTTCCGACGAACGTTAGTACCGCTTGGACCTAGCAGCTGCCGACCTGTCTTCTTCCGTCTCCTCTTCCAAGCCTCCGTCTTGTCGGGCTTGATGTTCCGGGCTTCCTCCCTTTCCTCCGTACTGGTCGGTGTGAACCTATCATGCATATGTGATGGAGTATGAAGTAGCATACCATTCAATAGGGTAGGAAGTGGGCTCGCATAGAGTAACGGATTCACCTTTGGAGTCCATGACGACTTGGCGTAAGTTGGAGACCTTGATGTACTAACGACCGTAGGTCGGGCCGCATCAGTCCTGATGGTTTCAATTGATGTTTTTTAAAGAAATGCTGGCCAGTCATCAAGTATGAATTCATCATACTTGTTAATTATTTGTACAATGAAAATATTAACATGGAGAGCATCAATACTTCCTACATAGCTCTTATACCAAAAGTCAATGATCCAGAAGATATGAATGACTATAGACCAATATCCTTGGTCAGTCTGCCCCTAAAGTTCCTTACAAAATTAATGGCCAATGGATTACATCAGGTAATTATACCCAAATCAATATGGTTTCATTCAAGGAAATACTATCCAGGACGATTTAGGTTGGACATTTGAATATCTCCACATTTGCCATCAATCCAAAAGACCAATTATTATTCTCAAGATTGACTCTAAGAAGGATTTTGACAAAGTGGATCATAATGCTATAATTTCTATGCTTAAAGCAAAAGGTTTTGGATATAAGTGGTTTTCACTCATAAAATCAATTCTCATGTCTACATCAACTTTTGTTCTCCTAAATGGTGTCCTAGGAAAAAGGATAATCTATAAGAGAGGGGTCAGGCAAGGAGACCCTCTCTCCCCACTTATTTTTGTGAACACTGTTGAATTATTGAAATTCTAAGATGTTATTAATGAGGCATGGTAGATTGGATTATTTAACTTGCCAATTATAGAGGACTTTGGACAAAAATACCCAATTTTCCAATAATACAGATGACACCCTCATGATCATGCCTGCTGATATTGACCAACTCATGAATTTAAAGAATATCCAGGATACTTTCAGTGCATCAACTGATCTCTATGTGAACTATCATAAAACCTCTCTGATTCTAATCAATATTGATAATGAGCATGCCGATACTCTAGCTAATTCTTTTGGTTGCAGAGTGGAAAGCCTTCCATTCACATATCTAGGCTTACATATTGGTATAATAAGACCCTCAGTCCCTAACCTAATTCCATTGGTGTTAAGAATAGATAAAAGGTTGTCTGGCATTTCTTCCATCATGTCATATACTGGTAGATAACACTTCTCAACTCAGTTATCCAATCAACGCCAATGTATGCCATGTGTTTATTTAAAGTACCTGTCACTATTTTTTGCATTTTCAGAAGAGTGGAAGCCAACTCATATGGGTTGATAAAGATACCAGGGTACAAGGAAAATGTCTAGCCAGGTGGGAGATGATGTGCAGACCAAAAGACTAGGGAGAAATAGGTATTATTAACTTAAGAACACAAAACCAAACCCTACTACTGAAGAATCTTCATAAGTTCTACAATCATAAGGATATTCCATGGGTCCATCTCATTTGGCAAGCTTATTACAATGACAGAAATGCACCACATGCTACTATACCAAAAGGATATTTCTAGTGGAGGGACTGCATGAACCTATCAGACATATACAGACAGCACACCGAGGTTACAATTTATAGTGGAAAATTTGTTCTTCTCTGAAAATATGAATGGCATAATTAAGTAAGGGAAGATTTATTCCCACATGTACACTCATTTGCCAGGAATGACCAGATTACTATTGAAAAGTCATGGCAGGTGAACTCAGATAATAACATATATAATATGTTCCAACTGCCTCTATTGACGATTTCCCATGAAGAAATGCATGATCTCTAGGAAGAAATTCAATCATTACACATTAATGATAATAATGACCAATGGGACTTCATATGGGGTGAGTATTAATTTACCACAAAGAAATTCTTTAGGGCCATGATGGGTCCACTTGATACCCACAAATCAATTCTAGACATTTGGAGAACATGCATTATTCCAAGGCATAAATTCTTTGCCTGGTTATTGCTTTAGGGAAGATTAAACACAAAGGACTTAATGATAATAAAGAACTTCTACGTGGAATTCACAAACTGTATTCTATGTGATACTTCCCCAGAAGAAACAACTATGCACTTATTCTTTGAATGTAGCTTCAGTCAAATTTTTTGGTGGGCATTGGGTTTGGAATGGAATTCTAATATGGATATCAAGAATATTATACAAAGATGCAAAGGGAAGATTCTCCTTTAATTTCCTGATGGAAATCTTAATCACTAATGCCGGAGCATTTGGGAACAACGCAATGATGCAATCTTCACAGAGATAGATCCAACTCTTAACAGACGTTTAGCTAGATTTAAGACCATTTTCTCTCTAACAATGCTTAGGGCTAAGCCTAATCTGAAGGAAAGAATGCAAGCCTGGCTAGATACATTATGAGATTGTAGGATGGAACATCAATAAAACCATGTAAATATTTTGTGGGAGCTTTATAAATGAAAAAATTATATAGTAGGAGCCTTTCCCTACTGTATTTGTGTAACATCCCAGGATTAGCACCTAGAATAATAGAGGACACAGGTTTGTGCATCGCATTCATGCATAGAAAATCTGGATAATTTTCACGCAAAATTAAAGAAGGATCGAGGTCTCTCTTATTCTAATGAAGACATCAGGGTAGGTGCAATGGATTTCGACATGACCTCTACTGAATGTTCATGTTTGAGGGAAAGCGGTTTGAGTTGAATATTCAAATACTTTATTTGAATTCAAATGTAAATTGAAAAGAATTAATAATAGAATTGGAATGGTAAAATTCTTGAATAAACAAATAGATATCATCATATTCACAATACATTTGAATTATACAATAATTTAGAATTATTATTTCAAAAACAATAAATATTACATAATATTTAATAATACAAGTGTATAAGAGGTACAACAATTAGTAACTAGTACAATTTATAAATGAAATAAAATAAAGCATTTACTTTATAGTTAGAATAATCCAAAGTTTACAAAATGGATAAAGAAAATTACAAGTAATAAGAATAAAAAAAATTCTTTATTACAATTATATTGAAATTACAATGCTTTCCACCTCACCAAAACAAAAAAATAAATAAAAGGGTGAATTACAAAAGAATAAAGTAAAACCCTAAAACTATTTCTAAACTCAATTTCTTATTCATCTCTGGTATCTTTTTTCTTCATATTCCTTTGTCCCTGCAAAACATCACAAAAGACAACAAAACAAAAGAAAAAGAAAGAAAGTAAAGAGAATTGTTTAGGTGAATGCTACTCTCAGTCTGGCATAGTGTTGCTATGCTAATCTCATAATTGAGTATGGGGTAAAGGGGCCACATAGGATATGTTATTATCAAATTTAGGCTTCAGCCTTGAGCATCATTAGCATAGATTTAATATTCCACTTGGCAACACCAAAAATAAAGCTTATCTTAGGATAAGGTCAAGTCAGTTGAGCTGATCAACATGGAAAATATCTCAGCACTGAAACCTACACCAGGACAAGGTCCAACAAGCTAGCAGCTTACACAACACATGCACAGCTAGCAGCTTACACAGCTAGCAGCTTACACAACACAAAGATCTCATAGTAGTATTTTCCAACGGTAGTTTATACTAATTAAAATTCACTACTGTGCACACACTTGAATGAGGCACCACAGTAGTTAATCCCAGATAGCAGAAGCCACTATTCTAAGGGCCACTGATCATAATATGACTGCTTGATGGATAGTAAGTGAAAAGGAAACAAATACAAGCTTACAAATCATTTTCCTAGCTTAAATTGCTAGGAATCATTCCCAATATGCTTTCTCATATAGACAGTATAGATTAAGCAACCAATTTCACTTGCAGATAATAACCAAATAGTTCTTATCATTTCCCTAGTCAACCAACATTAAAATTTTAGATCATTTTCCTAGCTATATGGCTAGGAATCATTTGTGTGTAACAACTCTTTCATATTGACAGACATAGAATTCAGTTGAACATTATGAATCCATAACTCATAAAAAATAAATATGAGTACCACCACAGGATTAGATTGGCAATGCCAATGCATAGCTTACACATATCCTAATTCAATTCCAAGAGCATCCCATAGTTTCTGTAATAAATCCAGGAAGACTACTTATATCATTTCCCTGAATACTTGCTTCTAGGAATCATTTGGAACACCAGCTGTCAACATTGATAACTAAGTTTAGTTCAATACAGACTTCAGATCAACATTGAAGCAAAGGTTCACTCACTCAAAGGCTAGCATATTATCATCTTAACCAACTACCAATTTAACCTCATTATTTTAGCAAAACCAATTGTTTCCTAATCAAACTAACAACCAAAGGTAGCTGTACAAGTGACAACTACCAAGAACTGGTACTGTGAAATTGAGATACCTGTGCCACACTTTAGACCTGAGGATATCAGTAATCATAAACCTCTCCTCTAACAATAAATTTCACAAGCTATCCACTATATTTCATCAACACAATTTCCTCCACTTAGCAATTCAAAGGAAATCAGATCCTTATCATACAAACACTAGGATAGTGCATTTGTGTTACTTAGGATAATCCTATCATCACATAGATAAATCTAGAGAGGATTCAAGTGGAGACAAGAAAAGGAGAATCCCCACTTACCCGTGGTCCTCGCTTGGAAATTGGAGAGGAAGCAGACCGGCGGTGAAGATTGGCGTGGCGGCATGAGGAGCACCGGTGGCGCTCAACCCGCGCCAAGCCTTACGAATAGCACCCAAGGTGAATCGACAACGAGCCACACCAGCATGGTAACACGAGGAGCGTTGCAGCGCTGCTACCCGTGCCAAGCCGCATCAGCTCCAACCGCGTGTCGTTGAACCATCATCAACGCCAGGAGGAGACAGGAGTATCACCGGCTCACGACTGAGTCGAGGCGGTGAAACCCTAGCTCCAGGGAGGGGGTCAGCGCATCCAGAAGGAGAAGCGATGGGAAACAGAGGAAGGAGGTCGGGCTAGACAGCGCCAGCAAGCGTCTGTGGTGGGCGCTGACGGACGACTGTGCCGGAGGCGGCTGGTGGCGGCCGGGGCGACAAGCGGCTGCGCTGGCGGCGTATCGCGCAGGAGAGGAACGCAAGAGGGATAATGTTGTGTCTGTGTGCGTGAGTCTGAGCATAGTGTGGTGATGGGTGGGCCGGGGTGAGGGTTCTGGCATGGTCCAGTTGGGCCAGGCCAGCCCACATACCCAACCAAACCCGACTTTTTATTTTGCTACAAAAAAGAGCCCCCCCTCCTAATTCACTAATTTGTAGGAAGGTACTGGACTTTTGGATTTGAAAAAAGTTTCAGAGGCCCAAGCTGATTAGGTTAGGAAATAAAATAAAAAGAAAAAAATGAATGAATTACTAAAATAACCTCCAAACATTTTAGCTATAGAAAATTATAGAAAAATCATAAAAATACATTTAACATGTTAGAATTATCATAAAGGCAAAATCTATCTAATAAAAATATAACTTTATTTATTTAAATAAATATAAAGTAAAAAATTATTAACACCGTTAAATCCTAAATGAAATTTTATAAAATAAGAAAAAAAACCTAAAAAAAAATAAAAAATTTATTTTTGTATATAAAAATAACTCTACTATTTTATAAAAATACTAACTTAGAGTTTTACAAATAAAACATAAAGCAAATATTTAAAGACACTTAATTATTTGATGAATTTTATAAAAATAAATATAATACTTAAAAATAAATAAAATTAATTTTTAAGTTTTTGAATAAATATATTACACTAGAAAAATATTAAATATATTATTAGAAAAGTTTTTAATATTTTAAATAATAAATCCTTATCTAATACTTATTTTGTGAATTCTTTAGAAATAATTGCTAAGTAAGAAATAATCATAATTTTTATAAAACCTTGAGCAATTAGTGTCTTTGTACTAAATTCCAAACCCATAACTTAAATTCATAATCAAATTTAAGTATAACTCTTAACTTTAAAATATTCTTTTAAAAATCTTATTAAGAATCCTTTTAAATAAACATTGGGTATCACCCATTTATATAATATGGTGAATAATCATTATATTTTAACCATTATTAACATAACTACAAATTCTAACAAATTACTAAGATCATCTAATTATGCTTCCATTAAATAAATACATATTCTTTTCATAATAGCAAAACAAATTTAATCTAATCATTCACTTAAAATATAAAGTGAATAATTCCACACCTTAGGTATACCCATCATAAATCTAAAACTTGGGAATAATTAAAATATATTACATCTTAAGTTTACTTAACCTTTTAAAGTTAACTTTAGTCTCAAAGCTTATGAACATCAGGTCTAATAAATCATTTATGTTTTTATAGTTAACTTTGGTCTATTTAACCTAAGATATAAAGCATCTCAAATCCAAACTAATAAATCAAACACCAAAAGACATTGATCGTGTTCTATTAACAATGATGATTGTTTAAACCATAGAAAGGAAATCTTTTCTTCAAATAATATTCTTTTTGCCACTTCAAGCGACAACTCTAAGATAGTTCTTTCAAACCTTAATAATCCAATACATAGACTTCCATTCTAATCACCAAATAGCAACTAATCTAAATCTTAAATTACTATTGCACTCTACTTTTATATCTTGTATATCAAAACTTAAAATCCCTATAGATGCACTTCATGTGAAGTAAAAATTCGAAGATAAACCAACTCCTAAAGGAATCACCTAAGTTCACTTCACTTACAGTATTAGGGATTCACTTTGGGAATTTTACAAAATGCATATCATTACTTATGCATAACAGCATCTTGCTTCTTTAAACATTAGTCCTTACCGGACCAATGATGCTGATTTCAGATATTGGATCTTATATTGTCTCGAAGACCGTGAGTGCAATATCTTGCAATCACAAAAGGCAAGTTCACACTTTCTCATGTCCTTTGATTATTTTTTGTAAAGTATTTTGCAAATCCAGTGTTGTCATCACCTGCATTTGAAAAAGGATAGAAAACACTATTTTCATAATAATGTGATTATAGGTTATTTACCATGAGGTAATAACCTACTATAAGAGTTCTGGTGGTAAAGGAACATATTATCTAGGACTTAACAACCAATATCGCCAGTGATTCTTGTGCCGTATATTACGCGTTGATCATGAGATTTGGAATGGGACGAAGAAGTCAGCTGTATCTTTTCCCTCTCGCATGGAGCCGGATGTGCGGGTCGTGGATGTTATCACTCGTAGCATGCATATTATATATGTGTTATCGCCATATTTTGGCCAAAGACGGAGATGGGCCGTGATCAAGATGGGCTTGGAAGATACGTATATTCAACGTGTTGTTGAATCGGCCTTGTGCGTGGATTTGGGCTAAATTTCCCGTGTATCTTGTATCATAGTAGGTTTCGTTTCAGTTTAGGTAAAGATAGAGTTGTAGAGTTATTCCAAAGATAGAAAGTCTCCGGACTATAAATATGTACCTAGGGTTATCAAGAAAAGGAGGACAATCACGTTCACAACAAACACAATCTCAAGATCGCCACCCCTTGTTTCTAGGGTTTCTTTCGGGTAAGTGTCATGCTGCCTAGATCGCATCTTGCGATCTAGGCAGTATTTTTACTTATGCGTTATTCGGTGTTACTCGTACTGAAGCCTTTTTGATGGCGAGTAACACCATTATCATAGATTTGTTAAGGCTAGCATCGGTGCTTTTCATTATACTTGTTTGAGCTATGCTACCTCTAGTTATCTCGCTACCTTTACACCGTTTCCCAAGTGCAAGGGTAGCATCTTGCTTGCTCTTTATTCAGCTGATTCGATCTGTTATGGTTGTGCCTTGCTCACCAAGGTTTAGTTTGATATCTACGTAGTCAGGCCTTACAAACGGGTTGAACGATCCAGTAGTACGTAAGGACGTGGTTTACTAGTTCTAGAGAAGTTGTTCCGGTAATTGACTTTACGTTGGTTATTAGGCCTCCTCTAGGGTTAGTATTCTTCATCTTTTGTATTTACAAGGCTCAATTACGTGTAGGACGTTCCAGCTACGTGGTGAAAACATTAAACTGTCGTAGATCGATTTAACTTGTAATGATCAAGCAAAACCCCATGATTCGTAAATCTAATGCAGAACCATGGGATAATCGGCTCTGGGAGCCGATTCACAGGGAAACCTGGGAGCCGGTCACGGCTCGAATTTTACGTATACTTCTTCACCATGCAGGAAACCAATTGAAGCAATCCTTCACCTTCCTGACCAGGTATAGGTCAGGTGGCACTCCCTCGAACCAAGCCAGGACGTGCGCCGGAGTTTTGCGGGCCGTTGCCCGAGGGACCAGGGCCCACCAGCAGTTCTGGGAGCCTCCCGGCTCTTCGTGTTGCTCGTCGCTGCTCGCCGGTGAGTTTTGGCAGGCAACACATTCTGGCACGCCCGGTGGGACGATCAACAACATCTACATCAGCATCCGACGCTGCGATGGAGAGCAGACCAATCACGTACGACGAGCTGCCTGATGAGCACAAGGCGAAGTATGACGAGATCAGAACTCTCTTCGAAGCCGATCTCATCGGCTCTTTTGAGAGAACCCGTAAGCATGGCATCAAGTGGAGGGGGTTCTCCCCCGAGGGTGCCCTTGATGAGGTGGATCTGTCTGTTCCTTCGGAGGAACGCACCAGAGCTCTACGACAGGAAGTCAACTACATGGTGGCTCATTCTCTTCACCGCCATTCTGAGAGCCTGGTGAACGCTTTCGAGCGGGTCGCGGTTCGCGTAGTTCAGGAGATCATGAAACATCAGTATTCTCCGTCGGGACCCATTTTAGGGACTCCAGGAGAAAGACCGCCTGCACTGTGCCACATGCCATTCACACTTGCAGCTCGAGCCGCCAGGCGGCGTCGTCGTCTACAAGGTTGGAGGCGACCCAGCGATTGCCAATTCCTGTTTGAGCCACCTAAGGAAATCCCACGGATATGTATGCACCACGCATCGGACTGCAATAACCCGACACGCACCAACCAGATTGCAGCAGGAGTTTCTGGCGAGGGTTCCGGGCAGGAGCTTGTGAGCGGCGTTTACGAGCGATATGCAGGATGGACGCCGACAAAAGGCGTATAGCCAAGTATGCCACCGAACAAGTCAGAGAATCTAGCCCCTGGCTCAAACAGTGGAGCAAATCCGTACCATCTTGAGAGACCGGTTCGGCTTCGTCAAGAGAAGGACCATCGGCTATTCAAAGCCGTACCCAACGAAGTTTGATCCGATTCACCGCCACCCAAGTATCGGCTCCCGAGTTCTCAAGATTTAGCGGTCAAGGAGGTCGAGCTCGATCGAGCACGTAAGCCGATACCGCACAACTAGGCATAATTTCGATAGGATCGATGCGCGTAAGGTTTTTGCGCAATCTCGACAGACCAGCTTTTGGGTGGTACACCGCCACCGATTCGATTCAGACCGAAGCAACCGGAAGAGCGGCCCACATCCAATATTCGTGAGGCTACCGAGGTGGCATTGCGCACTGCACAGCAGAAGCGGGAGAAATCGAAAGTACATCCAAAGCGCTCAGATCCAAGAACCGATGTTACTCTCGTTTAATCGAGAAGAAGCGGTCGAGCTAGCGGTTGGGTCTCACCACCCATCAAGGATCTGGCTTTCCAAGTAGAGTACAACTCGTTGGCGCACATGGCCCAGAAGCTGACAATGTATGAACAGCGCCACCCTGAGTTGTACCAAGACAAATTCAAACGTCCGATAGGCCTGGTCGATACAGAAGAAGATGATCCTACACAAGACCAGGAAGTGGCTGTAGCTGAATGGGCTCGGGGGGCAGATCCCGTATCCTGCAAATGGGTAAAACAGCAAGGGCCTGCAAAAGGGTTCGACTTCGATGTGAGCAAAGCCGAGCAGATATTCGATTTACTGCTAAAAGAGAAGCAGCTGAGGTTACCCGAAGGCCACAAAATCCCCACGGCTCAGGAAATGAACGGGAGACCATACTGCAAGTGGCATCACTCGTTCACCCACACCACCAACGATTGCAAAGAGCTACGTCGCCAAATCCAAACGGCGATAGAACAAGGTCGTCTGATCCTTGGGCAGTTCACAATGAAAGTGGACACAAACCCATTTACCGGCGTCAACATGATAGAACTCAGTCGCTCCGCGAGGCGTCAGCTGGATCTTTCGTTCGGTGTTAATATGGCAGGGGTTGGGTACCACCATGACACGCACAAGGAGGAAGGTGGTCGCTCTCGGGGCAAAGAAAGAAAGGAGGCTGGTCCATGCGACCGGCCCGACCACAATGACAAAGCAGATTAACAGAGGAACAGGTGAGGAGAGTGCGGTATCAGAAGCCACATTCCACGCATCTCCTTAACAAGTATGAGCGTCAGTATGACCAACGTCGCCGGCGCAATGGAGACGATGAAAGATATGAGCACCTCGCTAGGGGACCGTCAAAGGAAAAGGAAGGCGCAGACAAACATTGGGATTGTCCTTTCTTCAAGTACTGCTGGGACGCGGGAATGAGCCGATTGCCTACAGTCGACAACTGCCCGGAATGTGGACAGCAGAAGGGGGACACGAGGCCAGCTTCAGTGTTCAAACGTCTAGGGCCTCTCCCACCTCAGAGCCGTTACAGGGAGTCCGCTCGAGCGAAAGACCTCGAGAAGCCAAGGGATGACAAAGAAGAAGATAGGTATCACCGTCCAAGGTGGTGTCCCGACGGACTCAGACATACCCAAAAGCGTAGAGTGCAGCGGCTGCGTAACTTGGAGGAAGCTGAAGCGCAGTATCTCCACGCTTTAAAGAAAGCACGGCCCGATCTGGCCGTTAAAATTAGGCAGACCTTGGAAACGGAAGACCGCCCGACAAGGAAAGAGTGGCGCCCCAGATCGGCAAAAGCCGATGCACAGACATCGGCTGGCACGAACATGGTGTTCATACTCCCGTCAGAGTTCTGCGCGCCAAGAACCAATGAGCTACCAGTGGCACAGTTCGACTGCGGCCCACGGCCGGTTATCTTTGAGAAGCCACGTGAGAAGAGTTACAAACATCTGAAAGCCCTGTACCTACGAGGTTACATCAATGGGCAACCTGTCGGCAAGATGTTGGTGGACACCGGCGCGGCAGTCAATATCATGCCATACTCCATGCTACGACGTTTGGGACGCTCCACTGCAGATCTGATCAAAACCAACGTCACGTTAAGCGACTTCAACGGCCAGACATCGGACACACAAGGGTACTGAACGTGGAGCTGACCGTGGGCAAGAAGACCATACCCACGTCGTTTTTCGTCGTCAACAGCAAAAGCACCTACACTGTCTTGCTAGGGAGGGATTGGATTCACGCGAACTGCTGCATTCCGTCCACGATGCACCAGTGCCTAATACAGTGGGATGGAGATGAAGTGGAGGTCATCCATGCAGATGATTCTATCGAGATCTCCATAGCTGGCATGAACGTCTGGGAAGCAGAAGACCAAGAGCCGATCTCTGGAATCAGTTTAGACGGTTGTGAGCGCATTGAAGCTACAAAAAACGGGGTGCGGCTGGTCTTATCCACTGGCTTGACAGAGTAGAAAATTCCACGATCATATGTGGTACGGCCGATCCCTGCGATCGGCCACAAAAAATAAAAAGCAGCAATCATACGACAAGCAGATCACGTAGTCGTAGCAAGGAGATGCCCTGCCATTGTAAAACAATAAGGTGCAAACCATCATTGACTAATGCAATAAAAAAGGGGGCCGATTCAGGCAATCGGCCCAAATTATTTTTGTTACCCTCACCTACTGCTTGCCCTGTGTTTAGCATCGATTTGACAGGTGACGGAAAGCTAGGGTATGGATTTACGTCCGCTGATGAGCTAGAAGAAATCGACATTGGTCCTGGGGATAAGCCACGACCAACATTTATCAGCAAGAAGTTAGATCCGAGTCTGCGGAGCCCGATGATAGCCCTGTTGAAACAATATCCAGACTGCTTCGCCTGGGACTACACAGAGATGCCTGGGTTAGACAGGAGCATCATTGAGCATCGACTCCCGCTTAAAAAAGGATTTCGGCCGTTTCAGCAGCGAGCACGACAAATGAAGGCCGAAATTCTGGAAGAAGTCAAGAAAGAGGTCGAGAAAATGTTGACAGCCAAGTTAATCAGGCCATGCAGGTATGCTGAGTGGATTTCTAGTATCGTACCTGTAGAGAAAAAGGATGGCCGTTGGCGTGTTGCCATAGATTTTCGGGATCTCAACAGAGCTACCCCAAAGGATGAGTATCCGATGCCGGTGGCAGATACGTTAATCAACGCAACAGCTGGTCATAAGATCTTGAGCTTCATGGATGGCAATGCCGGTTACAACCAAATTTTCATGGCTCCAGAAGACATACACAAGACTGCATTCAGAGTCCCGTGTTGGGGTTGTTTGAGTATGTAGTCATGACGTTTGGATCAAGAATGCCGCGCCACGTACCAAAGGGCCATGAATTATATTTTCCACGATCCGACGGCAAGCTGGTGGAAATCTACATCGATGACGAGTGGTCAATTTCGCTTGGCCAAAAGGACACTTGGGCGATCTGCACGCGTCTGGACCGAACAAGAAAATTCGCCTACGGATGAATCCAAAAAGTGCCTTGAGGTGACGGCCGCTTCTTGGGTTTTGGTCCATGAACGCGAATTGAGATCGGCTGAAAAGCCGGAGGCAAGACGATTAACAATGAAGCCACCCACCACAAAGAAAGAACTGCAGTCTCTCATCGGCAAGATCAACTTTGTCAGAAGATTCATTTCCAATCTGTCAGGAAGAATAGAGTCGTTCATGGGATTAGTGAAAATCAAATCTGACGAGGAATTCGGTACCGGGGCGTCAACAACAAGCCTTCGACGAGATCAAAGAATATCCGACGAAGCCGCCATGTTGGTTCCACCCACCGATGCATCGTTTCTACATTTACTTGTCGATGGCGACACTTCTATCGCCTCGGTGGTGGTGCAAGTTTATGATGGGCTGGAGCGAGTCGTATTTTATATAAGCAGAAGGATGCTGGACGCAGAGACAAGGTATCCTGATATCGATAAGTTGTGCCTCTGCCTGTTTTTCACCTGCACTAAGTTGCGCCACATTTTGCTATCCGCGGAGATCATCATCATATGCAAATCAGACGTCATAAAGCACATGCTGTCGGCTCCTATGTTGAAAGGCCGACTAGGCAAATGAATGTTTGCTTTATCAGAGTTTGACATCCGGTATCAACCCGCGAAAGCAGTTAAGGGACAGGCGTTGGCCGACCTCATCGCTGAAAGGATCAACACTAACATAGCAGCACTGTCTATAAGAGCGTGGGCTATGTTTTTCGACGGATCGGTTTGCGACGATGGTTGCGGCATCGGCATTTTACTCGTGTCGCCCCGGGGGGCAACATTTTCCTTCTCCATCAGATTTTCTACCTCTCGCACCAACAATGTCGCTGAGTACGAGGCGATACGCAAGGGAATGGAGTTACTCCTCGAAGCCGGAGCAGAAGCAGTGGAAATTTTTGGAGACTCCAAGTTGGTGACTCACGGAGGAGTACAAGTGTGAGAGCTAGTCCCTCTTCCCATTATGGTTGCACTGCCGTGAGCTGATGGCGCAGTTCCGGTACATAAACTTCACCTGGATCCCGCGGTCGCAGAATACAGAGGCAAATGATCTTGCACAAATGGCTTCAGGCTACAAGGATGTAGCAGAAGGAGCCGATATTCGTGCACAGCCTCGAAGTCGGCGATCGAGAGCCGATATCTTCAACTACTTGAAGGATTCGGCTCGGGGGGCACCTAAACGGATAAGGTACAAGGCCATGAAGTATGTGCTTATTGGGGACGACATGTTTTACGGTGACTGGAGGGTTATTGCTCAAATGCTCGGGTACAGCGAGGCCAATCGGCTCCTACACGAGGTACACGAAGGCTGTGGAACTCACCAATCAGCTCACAAGATGAAATGGTTGATTAGGCGATCGGGTTTTATTGGCCCACCATGCTTGAGGACTGTTTCAAGTACTACAAAGGGTGTCAAGCATGTCGAAATTTGGGAAAATTCAGATGGTACACAAAGAATGAACCCCATCATCAAGCCTTGGCCATTCCGAGGTTGGGGCATGGATATGATCGGCAAAATCAATCCTCCATCAAGCAAAGGCCACATGTGGATTTTGGCCATCACTGATTATTTCACTAAATGGGTGGAGGCTGTCCCGATGAAATCAGTAAGCTCAAAGGATGTTATAAACTTTGTGAAAGAACATGTCATCCATAGATTCGGGATTCCCCAAACTATCACGACCGATGGAGGTTCGGTCTTTATTTCTCAAGAATTTAGAAAGTTCTGCGAGGACACGGGGATTAAGCTGATCAGATCATCTCCATACTATGCTCAGGCGAATGGGCAAGCTGAAGCATCCAACCAGAGCCTCATCAAACTGATCAAGAGAAAAGTCGATGAGCACCCTAGGCGTTGGCATGAGGTTTTATCAGAAGCGTTATGGGCTTATCGCATGTCATGCCATGGGCGATTAAAACCTCGCCATACCATCTAGTATATGGACAGGAAGCCGTATTGCCCTGGGAAATTACGGCTGGGTCGAGACGTGTCACTTTTCAGGACAATCTAACAACTGAAGAATATGCAACCCTGATGAGTGACAGTGTGGAGGATTTAACTGAGCTCAGGCTGTGGTCGCTTGAGAAAATCAAGGAGAACAAGGCCAAGGTAGCTCGTGCATATAACAAGAAAGTGCGGCCAAAAGAGTTCCACGTTGGTGATCTGGTGTGGGAAGCCGTGCTACCATTAGGGACCAAGGATGCAACATATGGTAAATGGTCTCCAAATTGGCACGGGCCGTACAGGGTCGATCAAGTTTTAAGAGGAAACGCATACATGCTTGAGGAGCTGGACGGCGTGAAATTCCCAGTGGCGGTCAACGGTCAACATCTCAAGAAATATTTCCCAAGTAAAAGCACGTGAGACGTTGACAGTAAAAATGTGGGGGCCGATGCTGGAAATCGGCCGAATAAAAAAAATATAGCCGATGCACGGTCATCGACTCTAGAGGTTCCGCATGTTACAAACAGGTGCCAGTTTACACATACGAGCTACTGAAGAAATGCTTCGAAGGCGTGGAGAGCGTCAGCATGGACACGATCCACCTCGGCGATCTCGGCTTCGTCGTCTTCGTCCTTGCCCGTCACTAGCTGCTTGTTTAGGGCACGTGTTTCTCCCAGATCGGTCTTCGTGTTGTTCGCCATTGAATTCTGACATCGCGTTCAGACTACGAGGAGTAGGCGTACCTTCAGACCGGAGACCTCTGGATTGGTGTTGGACGATTCCGCCATCTAGTTTGCCGGCAGAGATGGATCTATGCAGTTGAGGATTGGGGGTTCTTGTTGCTATGAGCTCGATCTGGTTGGTGGGCAATTGGAGATCTAGGTCGCCCTTTTTGAAGGAGGTCGCAGGTTACCGTTTGAAACTAAGAAGTGGCCGTTTTGATGTGCTTAAGTATGCGACCAAGTTTTGACCCTGTCAACGTTTTTTGGGGAAAGCCGATGCGTAGTCATCGGCTCTTTGCGATTTGACTTGTTTGACTGTATGAGTGCGGTATGATGAAAGCTGATACAGTGTCATCGGCTTCTGGAGCATCGACCTATTTTTGTTATCGGCAAAATTGGGGCGACAAAAGCAATCTTCGAGAAAACCGATTTTTCATTCATTCAAAAGCTGGTTGCTTACAAAAGGCTGATTGATTACAAAAGGGAGCTTATTGCTACTACTAATACTGCTACTGGTTCCTAATCTAGACCGAGGTCGTCGTTGCTGTCGTCGTCGCCGTCTTGTGCGCTATCCTCAGCGCTGCTACCGGCGTCGTCTTCGCTGCTGCTGCTGAAGAAGCCAGCAGGGGCCTCCTCGTCCTCGTCATCGTCGGTGTCCTCACTGGACCCGGTGCGGAAGTACTTCACCGGCTGGTACTCCTCGGAGGAGGTGTCCTCCTCTTCCTCCTCTTCTTCGGAGGAGTCGACGCCGTCCCAGGACATGGCATCGTTGGTGTTATGCGCCTCCGCCTCCCCATCGCAAGGAACTGCAGGTCTTCTTTGCCGTCGGTCGAGGACGTGCCCTCCGACCAACGGCGAAGTCCAACCCCTCTCCCCACCATTGTGGGCGAGAGTGTACGCCGCCATCGCGGGTGCTCTGGCGTCGGCTCGGCCGCTCATTGAGTTGGAGGCGGGAGGACATGCGAGGAAGCGAGAGGAGGCCATGGCGGAGAAAGAGGGTTTTTTCGAGAGGAAGAAGGGTTTCGCTCTGGAGAAAGATGGGGACTGCGAATCGCTTTCATTTAATTTAAATAAGGGAATAGTGGAGACGGTTCAATGCCATAGCGGTTTCCCAGTTGTTGCCAAAATCGTCAAATCATGCATTGAGAAGGAGTTGAGAAGACAGGCATCAGATGATGGGGTAAGCGTGGCATCCCCGTTTACGCAATGCATTACATAACCGATACAGATAAAAAAAAGGAGGGGAGGAGAAGAAAAAACACACAGAGTGGTTTTGGAATTATTATTGCCAAAACCAGGGGGGCATGTGTTATCGCCATATTTTGGCCAAAGACGGAGATGGGACGTGATCAAGATGGGCTTGGAAGATACGTATATTCAACGTGTTGTTGAATCGGCCTTGTGCGTGGATTTGGGCTAAATTACCCGTGTATCTTGTATCATAGTAGGTTTCGTTTCAGTTTAGGTAAAGATAGAGTTGTAGAGTTATTCCAAAGATAGAAAGTCTCCGGACTATAAATATGTACCTAGGGTTATCAAGAAAAGGAGGACAATCACGTTCACAACAAACACAATCTCGGCGCATCGCCACCCCTTGTTTCTAGGGTTTCTTTCGGGTAAGTGTCATATGTCGCTAGATCGCATCTTGCGATCTAGGCAGTATTTTTACTTATGCGTTATTCGGTGTTACTCGTACTGAAGCCTTTTTGATGGCGGGTAACACCATTATCATAGATTTGTTAAGGCTAGCATCGGTGCTTTTCATTATACTTGTTTGAGCTATGCTACCTCTAGTTATCTCGCTACCTTTACACCGTTTCCCAAGTGCAAGGGTAGCATCTTGCTTGCTCTTTATTCAGCTGATTCGATCTTATGGTTGTGCCTTGCTCACCAAGGTTTAGTTTGATATCTACGTAGTCGCCTTACAAACGGGTTGAACGATCCAAAGAGTAATGGGGACGTGGTTTACTAGTTCTAGAGAAGTTGTTCCAATTGACTTTACGTTGGTTATTAGGCCTCTAGGGTTAGTATTCTTCATCTTTTGTATTTACAAGGCTTAATTACGTGTAGGACGTTCCAGCTACGTGGTGAAAACATTAAACTGTCGTAGATCGATTTAACTTGTAATGATCAAGCAAAACCCCATGATTCGTAAATCTAATGCAGAACCATGGGATAATCGGCTCTGGGAGCCGATTCACAGGGAAACCTGGGAGCCGGTCACGGCTCGAATTTTACGTATACTTGTTCACCATGCAGGAAACCAATTGAAGCAATCCTTCACCTTCCCGACTGTATAGGTCGTGGCACGCCGAACCAAGCCGACGTGTGCCGAGTTTTATGGCGTTGCCCGAGGGACCAGGGCCCACCAGCAGTTCTGGGAGCCTCCCGGCTCTTCGTGTTGCTCGTCGCTGCTCGCCGGTGAGTTTTGGCAGGCAACAATATGGTAATTCGTAGAGGATATGCAGCATATGGGTGGGAGCCCTCAACGTCCCACGATAGTTCCGGCATCTAAACGGTATGTACTGCCAATTGCCGTAATTCAATAGGTGGGCTAGCGTACACCAAGGAGACATGCGGGATCGCGGAGAAGGCAGTGATTGGCTTGGGTCTTAGTCTGGGCCTCACACCAAGGAAGTGTGAACGGGTTCACGTCCCGGATGTGCAACAAAGCTAAGATCTCTCATGGGTAAAGTAACGCACCTCTGCAGAGTGTAAGAATTGTAACTTGTTACTCCCTGTTCCAGGAAGGAGATGCGAACGCGGCAGGAAAGGAACTCCTGAAAGTTCTGGTAAACCCGTGAAGGCTGACGGACATAGCTTTTCAGAATAAAAGAAAACTTTGAAGAAATGTTTAAAAAACCTGCATTACCTACGACCTATGGTCTGTGGCTGTAGATATAGTGCATCAAACACTCGTATTCTAGTGAACTTGCTGAGTACGCTCGTACTCAAAGTATCTTCTTAACCCTTGCTAGGTTCTAAAGCCAGTACATACGATGTCTACATCAAGTATGCTCTAGAAATCATCATCAAAAGCCCAAGCTCTTCAATGAAGTCAAGAAAGTCAACATATACACCAACTCAAGTGAAGACGAAGTTGTAGATTATATAAGAATAGAATCTCTAGCCATAGAACCTATTTCTATAGTGTATTGCAATAGCAGCAATGCCAGACCATTAGTTAAGATATTAGTCTTAATAGTATGATAGTTTTGGAGTTATTTATTTATGATTCTTCTTTGTAAGAAGTTTCTTTCTCTCTCTTTAACTTAGAGTGTTCTCTGGATCTTGTGTAAAGAGTTGAGTTGTAACCTATAGTCATGTCTTGGATCTGTGTGTTTCTGCTGTACCACTCTGAGGGATGTAATACTAGTGAACGGTGTTTCATTGGTGTTATGTCAACGACTATAGTGTACTACATCATGAAGTGGTATGCTGGATCACCGCAGTTGGTATCAGAGCTTATGCTTGGACCTTAGGATTAAAACCCTTTTAGGAGGATCTGTAGGTTGGAAAATGACTATAGGAGCCATCTTATCTAAACCAAATGATCTTATGACTTGTGATGAGTATCCATTTGAGGATAACCTTGTCAGACCTAAGTCATATGCTTAAGTCATTCTTTCTTAGGAGTAAATATTTATCTTTTCTCAAGTATAGTGCTCTTTAGTGTCCTCCGAGGGAGACATAAACCACCGAGATACTGTAGGAAAGTGTAAGACATCAATTGAAGTAGTCTTAATGGTGTAGCTTAATCCTAGAATTTAAGTAAGAACAGTAAAATCTTAGGGACAGTTGATAACCAAAGACAACATGATGGATATCATTAGGATAAATGTTGATGTAATGAGTAGTAATGTGGGATTCACTTGAGAATTCTACGTGATGAAGTGAAATTATGTTATGGTTTAATAATAGTGTAGTGAGAAGTAAAGATATCATGGTTAGATTAGCTCTTAAATCATGATGTATAGGTAGACATAACCAGATCATGGTGAGATTAGCTCCGAAACCATGATGTAAGTGTAAGTATGACAACTACTTAGTGATTTATCTTGGAAGTAGAAGTATGAAAATTACATGGTAGAACTATGATAGAATTCATAGATACTAGAAAATTCAAATAAGTTCTGGTTCAAGATAGAAATAAAATCTGATTAGTCATTTGGAGTGATCATGAGAGGTTAATTTACTAACAAAGAAAGGCTGGTTATAGCTAGTCATTCCAAAGGTGAGACAAAAGTTTAGTCAAAACCAAACTGAGACTACTTTGCTTAAAATTATCCTGTTGCAATTGAGCAATTTGGATAAATATGGAGACACAGTATAGTTTGACCCTATGTGCTAAGTATCACAATGAAAACCTATATGAGGAGGTGTCATATACTCCACAACTAAGCCTGAATTATAGAGATAATATACTCAACTAATATATTCCAGGCTTAGAATATTGTGAGTTATATGAACCACATTTGGATTTATTTATCTTTTTTTGGATCTTTTTGATTGACTAGATCTGTACATGAAGTTTGATCTGGTGTGCAAATGCATGTTGCAACATCTAGTTATTACTTGATGTTATAGACCTAGATAGGAATGGGAATTCAGGTAAGGGAGTGACGATTTTCAAAGACCAAGATGAAGACTTACATGAATAATGAAACCAAGTGTAAGGAGTATCAACTCAATTTTGAGGATGGATCAATCTCAGGTTATTCTTAGCCAGTAATAAGAAGAAAGTCTAGTGTAGAAAATACATGGAGCAACAAGAAGTGATGAACTTAAGGTTCAATCAAAATAGGTAATTTTGCTAAGAAGTCAATGGAGTAATTATACAAGTTCGTGGAAGTATCATGAATAGATACAAAGAAGTAGCTTTGGAACCAAAATGGTATTCGAGCTTTGATAATTCAGAGAGAATGCCAGAGGTATGTCAGAAACCATACGGTAATACATACACCCTAGGATAGTCCGCAGCTGGTATTTGATCCACAGTTGGTATCTTGTCCGTAGCCGGTGGTGGTTGACATAGTTAACCAAATCATCTTAAAAGTGCATAAAGAGCATAAAACTTGGCCTAAGCTAAGTAAGATCTAATGGAGTATAAAATTTTATGCGATCATCTTTCGAGACTCTTCGCGAAAATTGACTTATCAAAATGAAAATGTTCCAAATAGTAAGTAAGACAAATAATGCTGAAAGATTCGCTTCGGAGATCCACAATTGTGTGGATACACCGTACAATCTTTCATAAGACCCTAACTAGGTAGAAAATAAGCTATACAAAGTCCTATAATCTAATTATAAAGCCAATGGCTACTCTATAGGCAGTTTAGGGACCATTAGTAAACCCTAAGGGGGAGAGTAAACAGTAAACGGAAGTACTGTTATCCGAATTCCAAGTAAAGGTTAGAGAAGAAATACTAACCTATGACAACTTAAGCTTTATTTTCATAAGGTTAAAAGAAGTTATCATTATTAAAATACCTCCAGAAGTATGTCTGGATGAAAGATCGAAGTTTACTTCAAGGAAGTAGTAATCAAACCTTAAGGCAATTAATATAAGGAAGTTGAAGAAGTACTTAAGATAATAACAAAAGATTGTCTAAAATCCTGATAAGGTAAAAGCTTGAAGTAATAAAATCGAATAGTCCTAATAGACTAATTCTAAAAGAAATAATTCTTAAGTGATCCTTAAGAGGTAACATATCACATCCAATTGGACATGTGTAGAGAAATAAGAAATTCCAATGGTTTTGGACTAAATATGTTCAAATCCCATCTTTAGAAGGACTACCATTACAACTCATACAATGATAGATCAAAGATTAGTCTTTTGGCCTCAACTATTGACTAAATTAAAACTTGTTTTAGTGAGACCTCCTAGACCTTACCTAGTGTGATAAGGAAGTTTGATGATCAAGTAAAGGAGTTGGATTAGGATACCGAATCAGGGAAATGAACTAAATAAGAGACCCCAATTAAAAGGAGTTTATAACAAGGACATATCCCTAAGGAAGTAAAGTAAAAGGAACTTTGGAGTATTGGAGACAACAAGATTGAAGACTGCCAAGTATGGTAGGAATTCAAGAAAAGGCTCTGTATATGGAATACTACCATTACTTCCATTTGAGGTTACCATGAAATGGAGAAATGCAGTACCCAATACAATTAAATTCCTTACTTCGAAACATGAGAGTTTACGAACTTCGAGGACGAAGTTTATTTTAAGGGGGAGAGTCTGTAACATCCCAGGATTAGCACCTAGAATCATATAGGACACAGGTTTGTGCATCACATTCATGCATATAAAATCCGGATAATTTTTGCGCAAAATTAAAGAAGCTATAGAAGGATCGAGATCTCTCTAATTCTAATGAAGACATCAGGGTAGGTACAATGGATTTCGACATGACCTCTACTGAATGTTCATGTTTGAGGGAAAACGGTTTGAGTTGAATATTCAAATACTTTATTTGAATTCAAAAGTAAATTGAAAAGAATTAATAATAGAATTGGAATGGTAAAATTCTTGAATAAACAAATAGATATCATCCTATTCACAATACATTTGAATTATACAATAATTTAGAATTATTATTTCAAAAACAATAAATATTACATAATATTTAATAATACAAGTGTATAAGAGGTACAAAAATTAGTAACTAGTAAAATTTATAAATGAAATAAAATATAGCATTTACTTTATAATTAGAATAATCCAAAGTTTACAAAATGGATAAAGAAAATTACAAGTACTAAGAATAAAAAAATTCTTTATTACAATTATATTGAAATTACAATGCTTTCCACCTCACCAAAATAAATAAATAAAAGGGTAAATTACAAAAGAATAAAGTAAAACCCTAAAACTATTTCTAAACTCAATTTCTTATTCATCTCTGGTATCTTATTTTCTTCATATTCCTTTGTCCCTGCAAAACAACACAAAAGACAACAAAACAAAAGAAAAAGAAAGAAAGTAAAGAGAATTGTTTAGGTGAATGCTACTCTTAGTCTGGCATAGTGTTGCTATGCTAATCTCATCATTGAGTACGGGGTAAAGGGGCCACATAGGATCTGTTCTTATCAAATTTAGGCTTCAGCCTTGAGCATCATTAGCATAGAGTTAATATTCCACTTGGCAACACCAAAAATAAAGCTTATCTTAGGATAAGGTCAAGTCAGTTGAGCTGATCAACATGGAAAAGATCTCAGCACTGAAACCTACACCAGGACAAGGTACAGCAAGCTAGCAGCTTACACAACACATGCACAACTCTATGCTGTCAACACCACAAGAGAGCACCACATATAGAAAGAGCACAACCGTAGCTAGCATAACCAGTCCATATCCACAATTCCAGAGCACTAGTTTCATCACTAAAACCTTTCCAATGCATCACAACCACATCACTTGCACTATGGTTGCTTCAAGAAGCCATCCAATAGTTAGGACAAGGAGGAGTAGATCAAGCAAGAAGCCAAAAAGGAGCTAGGAGATGAAGGTTACAAGAACAAGTTACAGCAGGTGATCTGAAGCAACACCAAACCTCCCACAAGATCATCAGCAGCCCATTGCAAGCTTACCTGTCTACTCATCAACAATAGGTAAGAATTACCAGAAGAAACCACTAGATCATGCAGCATCTGTTCATATATCTTGTACACAGATCTGGGAACACAAGGGAAACAATACACATTTATCAGCTCCATCTACCCTTCCAACTAGATTTTCATCTAGGAGGATTAGAGGGCAAGATTCTCTCAGACTAGCATGCAAGTGGCATGTCTAGATCATCACTGAGTCCAAAAAGGAGGCAACAATAAAAATCTGTTCTTCTAAATCAAATAATTTGCCTCAGCCTTTGCATCCTTGGCAGGGACAAATAATAGCAAATCAAACTGTTTGAATCTACTGTTGTGCACACTCCACATGGGAGGCACCACAGCAGCAGATTCAATAACAGTAGAAGCCACTAAACTGTTTAATACTAAACATCAAGTACCAAATCCGTTCTTATTAAAAATAAAGCTTCAGACTTTTGCATCACTAGCTATAAGCCTATCTCCATACTATACCACTCAGGTTACATCATAGTAGTATTTTCCAACAACAGTTTATACTAATTAAAATTCACTACTGTGCACACTCTTGAATGAGGTACCACAGTAGTTAATCCCAGATAGCGGAAGCCACTATTCTAAGGGCCACTGATCATAAATATGACTGCTTGATGGATAGTAAGTGACAAGGAAACAAATACAAGTTTACAAATCATTTTCCTAGCTTAAATTGCTAGGAATCATTCCCAATATACTTTCTCATATAGACAGTATAGATTAAGAAACCAATTTCACTTGCAGATAATAACCAAAGAGTTCTTATCATTTCCCTATTCAACCAACATTAAATTTTTAGATCATTTTCCTAGCTATATGGCTAGGAATCATTTGTGTGTAACAACTCTGTCATATTGACAGACATAGAATTCAGTTGAACATTATGAATCCATAACTCATAAAAAAGAAATATGAGTACCACCACATGATTAGATTGGCAATGACAATGCATAGCTTACACATATCCTAATTCAATTCCAAGAGCATCCCATAGTTGCTGTAATAAATCCAGGAAGACTACTTATATCATTTCCCTGAATACTTGCTTCTAGGAATCATTTGGAACACCAGCTGTCAACATTGATAACTAAGTTTATTTCAATACAGACTTCAGATCATCATTGAACCAAAGGTTCAATCACTCAAAGCCTAGCATATTATCATCTTAACCAACTACCAATTTAACCTCATTCTTTTAGCAAAACCAATTGTTTCCTGATCAAACTAATAGCCAAAGGTAGCTGTACAAGTGACAACTACCAAGAACTGGTACTGTGAAACTGAGATACCCGTGCCAAACTTTAGACCTGAGGATATCAGTAATCACAAACCTCTCCTCTAACAATAAATTTCACAAGCTATCCACTATATTTCATCAACACAATTTCCTCCACTTAGCAATTCAAAGGAAATCAGATCCTTATCATACAAACACTAGGACAGCGCATTTGTGTTACTTAGGATAATCCTATCATCACAGAGATAAATCTGGAGAGGATTCAAGTGTAGAAAAGAAAAGGAGAATCCCCACTTACCCGTGGTCCTCGCTTGGAAATTGGAGAGGAAGCAGACAGGCGGTGAAGATTGGCGTGGTGGCACGAGGAGCACCGGTGGCGCTCAACCCGCGCCAAGCCTTACCAATAGCACCCAAGGGGAATCGACAACGAGCCACAACAGCATGGTAACACGAGGATCGCTGCAGCGCTGCTACCCGTGCCAATCCGCATCACCTCCAACCACGCATCGTAGAACCATCATCAACGCCAGGAGGAGACATGAGTATCACCGGCTCACGACTGAGTCGAGGCGGTGAAACCCTAGCTCCAGGGAGGTGGTCAGCGCAGCCAGAAGGAGAAGCGGCGGGAAACAGAGGAAGGAGGTCGGGCTAGACAGCGCCAGCAAGCGTCTGTGGTGGGCGCTGATGGACGATCATACTGGAGGCGGGCAAGCAAGATGGCAAGCGCGGCGTGCATCACAAGCAGGAGAGAACGCGAGAGGATAAGGTCAGGTCTGTAATGCGTGAGTCTGAGCATAGTGTGGTGAGGGGTGGGCCGGGGGTGAGGGGTCTGTCATGGTCTAGTTGTTCCAGGCTAGCCCACATACCCAACCAAACGGCCCAAGCTGATTAGGTTAGGAAAAAAATAAAAATAAAAAAAATGAATGAATTACTAAAATAACCTCCAAACCTTTTAGCTATAGAAAATTATAGAAAAATCATAAAAATACATTTAACATGTTAGAATTATCATAAAGGCAAAATCTATCTAATAAAAATATAACTTTATTTATTTAAAATAAATATAAAATAAATAATTATTAACACCATTAAATCCTAAATGAAATTTTATAAAATAAGAAAACCCCTAAAAATAAATAAAAAAATATTTTGTATATAAAAATTACTCTACTATTTTATAAAAATACTAACTTAGAGTTTTACAAATAAAACATAAAGGAAATATTTAAAGACACTTAATTCTTTGATGAATTTTATAAAAATAAATATAATACTTATAAATAAATAAAATTCATTTTTAAGGTTTTGAATAAATATATTACACTAGAAAAATATTAAATATATTATTAGAAAAGTCTTTAATATTTTAAATAATAAATCCTTATCTAATACTTATTTTGTGAATTCTTTAAAAATAATTGCTAAGTAAGAAATAATCACATTTTTTATAAAACCTTGAGCAATTAGTGTCTTTGTACTAAATTCCAAACCCATAACTTAAGTTCATAATAAAAAATCTTATTAAGAATCCTTTTAAGTAAACATTGGGTATCACCCATTTATATAATATGGTGAATGATCATTATATTTTAACCATTATTAACATAACTTCAAATTCTAACAAATTACTAAGATCATCTAATTATGATTCCATTAAATAAATACATATTATTTTCATAATAGCAAAACAAATTTAATCTAATCATTCAGTGAAAATATAAAGTGAATAATTCCACACCTTAATTATACCCATCATAAATCTAAAACTTGGGAATAATTAAAATATATTACATCTTAAGTTTACTTAACCTTTTAAAGTTAACTTTAGTCTCAAAGCTTATGAACATCAGGTCTAATAAATCATTTATGTTTTTATAGTTAACTTTGGTCTATTTAACCTAAGATATAAAGCATCTCAAATCCAAACTAATAAATGAAACACCAAAAGACATTGATCATGTTCTACTAACAATGATGATTGTTTAAGCCTTAGAAAGGAAATCTTTTCTTCAAATGTTATTCTTTTTGCCACTTCAAGCAACAATTCTAAGATAGTTCTTTAAAACCTTAATAATCCAATACATAGACTTCCATCCTAATCACCAAATAGCAACTAATCTAAATCTTAAATTACTATTGCACTCTACTTTTATATCTTGAATATCAAAACTTAAAATCCCTATAGATGCACTTCATGTGAAGTAAAAATTTGAAGATAAACCAACTCTTGAAGGAATCACCTAAGTTAACTTCACTTATAGTATTAGGGATTCACTTTGGGAATTTTACAAATTGCATATCATTACTTATGCATAACAACATCTTTCTTCTTTAAACATTAGTCCTTATCAGACCAATGATGTTGATTTCAGATATTGGATCTTATATTGTCTCGAAGACCGTGAGTGCATAATCTTGCAATCACAAAAGGCAAGTTCACACTTGCTCATGTCCTTTGATTATTTTTTGTAAAGTATTTTGCAAATCCAGTGTTGTCATCACCTGCATTTGAAAAAGGACAGAAAACACTATTTTCATAATAATGTGATTATAGGTTATTTACCATGAGGTAATAACCTACTATAAGAGTTCCGGTGGTAAAGGAACATATTATCTAGGACTTAACAACCAATGTAGCCAGTGATTCTTGCGCCGTATATTACGCGATGACCATGAGATTTGGAATTGGATGAAGAAGTCAGCTGTATCTTTTCCCTCTCGCATGGAGCCGGATGTGCGGGTCATGGCTGTTATCACTCGTAGCGTGCATATTATATATGGTAATTCGTAGAGGATATTCAACATATGGGTGGGAGCCCTCAACGTCCCACGATAGTTCCGACATCTGAACGGTCTGTACTGCCAATTGCCGTAATTCAATAGGTGGGATGGCGTACACCAAGGAGACATGCGGGGTCGCGGAGAAGGCAGTGATTGGCTTGGGTATTAGTCTGGGCCTCACACCAAGGAAGTGTTAACGGGTTCGCGTCCCGGATGTGCAACAAAGCTAAGATCTCTCATGGGTAAAGTAACGTACCTCTGTAGAGTGTAAGAACTGTAAATTGTTACTCCCTGTTCCGAAAAGGAGCTGCGAACGCGGCGGGAAAGGAAGTCCATGAAATTTCTGGTAAACCCGTGAAGGCTGACGGACATAGCTTTTCAGAATAAAAGCAACCTTTGAATAAATGTTTACAAAAACCTGCATTACCTACGACCTATGGTCTGTGGCTGTAGATATAGTGCATCAAACACTCCTTTTCTAGTGAACTTGCTGAGTACGCTTGTACTCAAAGTATCTTCTTAACCCTTGCTAGGTTCTAAAGCCAGTATAGACGATGTCTACATCAAGTATGCTCCAGAAATCATCATCAAAAGGCCAAGCTCTTCAATAAAGTCAAGAAAGTCAACATATACACCAACTCAAGTGAAGACGAAGTCGTAGATTAGATAAGAATATAATCTCTAGCCATAGAACCTATTTCTGTAGTGTATTGCAATAGCAGCAATGTCAAACCATTAGTTAAGATATTAGTCTTAATAGTATGATAGTTTTAGAGTTATTTATTTCTGATTCTTCTTTGTAAGAAGTTTCTTTCTCTCTCTTTAACTTAGAGTGTTCTCTGGATCTTGTGTAAAGAGTTGAGTTGTAACCTATAGTCATGTCTTGGATCTGCTGTGTTTCTGTTGTACCACTCTGAGGGATGTAATACTAGTGAACTGTGTTTCATTGGTGTTATGTCAACGACTATAGTGTACTACATCATGAAGTGGTATGCTGGGTCACCGCAATTTGTGTAAAAAAAACTCAAAAATTGCTTCTGGACATAACAACTCGGTACTAGCCGTGAGCGCGTCGATAAGGGGGAAGTGAGATTCCTTCATATCCCTCCGACCTTAGGAGTGTGAGATCTGGACCAATCAATCAACACAACCTCGAAAGTCTAGACGCAACATTATTTATTGTGTGTGTGCAATATTGTTCGCAATGTTATTTCTATGGTGCATTAACTTGAATATTGCAACATTTTGAATATTTCCATGTTGCGGAAACATCAAAGTATGCAACACAATTTCTATTCGACGTGGAAAATACTCTAGAATATTCGTTCCATGCATGCAATGTAGAAATAAAATGTTCGCAAAATAAAAACCAATACAAAAATAATTGAAGAATGAGTGCAACATATCACTCATGTTTTTGCAAAAACTCACACACGACGACACGAGCTTGTATAAAATTGAAACACCATTCAAAACATACAAAATTTCTTGGAAATCATATACATCCATAGTTAACTAGCCTTCTACCTTGGGTCATCGTTAAGGGGCTCCATGGCGGAAAATAAAAGTTTTCCTATGTTGGAACACCCCAACTATCCAAGATCTATATCGGAGTAATGAAGTAACGACCAAGGTTTCGGATACATACCTTTTAGTCCAAAAGAGGTTAACGTTTCGAGGGGAACGTGGTTGATGTAGTCGTGCTCGTAGCCGATCTCAAGGTCGCGAAGCTCCTCACAAGTCACCTCTTGCTCCATCGTCTAGCAGACCGTCTCATGAGATCCAAGATGCCACCATTGCAGGCACCTGTAACATCCCAGATTTTTTTTTATATTATGATGTTACTAGAAGCATGCATCATCCTTGCATCAATGCATCTTACAAATAAATTTTGCAACTAAATCCTAACACCTAAACCTATCAAAACCCTATTAAATATTTCCATATGTGAGCACTATTGTTGTAATAGTTTGACCCCTTCTAAAAATATGTAAAAACATTAAAACATGGTCCTATGTTGACCACCTTAATTTTATAAAAATTTAGAAACAAATTTCATCAAGTTTGGACTTAGTATGCAAAAGATAATTAGGTTTTACTAAAACAGAAATAGAAAAAACGTTTAAGGAAAAAAATATGGAGGCAGCAGCTAACCCAGCTGGGCCGGCTCGCCAGCCCACCCTGCCCTAGCGCCCACACGACAGCCAGTTAGCCGGCGCCCGCGCCAGCCACACCCATTCTTGCCACATCGACAAAGGGCCACGCTGTCATCCCCCACCTCCAGCCAGAGTCCCTGAAGAACACAGTTCCGATTCAAATCCGCGCGATTATCCGTTCTCCGTTCAAATCTGTGCCCCCTACTCCAAGGAATCCACCCCTCTTATACCGCGGCTTCGACCCCCACCGCTTTTTGTGCTTTTCCCAAACCCTAACGCCGTCTCACGAAATCCTGATCTCGCCGGAGCAACCCGCCATTGGAGCTCGAGGTTGGCGACCCTCCAGAGCACCTCGAGCCTTGTTACACCTTCCACCCTTCTCGCCCCGACCTACCCTACCCGCCCACCTAATCCGTTTCTTCGGAATCGCAGGAGGCCACCGGCAATTGCTCGCCGGAGCCGTCGGGTCCGAGAGGAGGAACGGCCGATGCTGGGAGATTGAGGAGGGGAGTGACCACGCTGAGACCGTTGGGGGATTCGCCATCGTCGTGTGCATCAGGGGCCGTCCTCGTCATCTTCCACGATCACCAGAGCCGCCAGGACCTCCGACCACCGTCGACTCCGCCACCGCCGCCGTCATCTCCATCGCCGCCACCACCGCAGGTCAGTAGAGCCGCCTCGGCCGTCCGATTTTAATCGTGCGGGCCAGATTAGAAGGGGGGCGAAGGGGTATCGACCAACCATGCTGCGCCGCGTGGCAAAGCGCGTCGGCGCCAGCGCCCACGCCGCGTCACCCTCCCCACCCTGCGAGCTGGGCCAATCGGGAGCCGCCATCTGGCGCGTTTGAGTTAGGGCTAGATCAACTTTTGCAGATTTGATCTAAACATTGCGAAAATCATATAAAATTGAATATTTGGCCACTTTTAGCTTATAATATACCGTTGGATTCATAATTTTATGTAGAATCCATATCTGCAATAATATTCCAAGTTTACAGTAATGTTTTAGGTGTATATTTAAATCATTAGATTAGAGTGTTTATTCTATAGAAAAATAATTACAATTCTGTTTTAATTGATTCTTGTTGCAATAACTTTGTTTCCACAATGCCTACTGGACAAAATTATAAAACCTTGCTTAAGATCATTAGATCTAGTTTGGGGCTAATTAGATGGTTTGATCTCCTTTTAACCCTAGGAATTGTTTTAATGACTCAATTAGATCTAAACCTTTGGGAAATCAATCCTAGTGACACCCTTACACTATTACAACACAATATTGCTACCTTGGTCAATTTAGAAGAACCAACCTTGCATAAAATACCATGTGCATGCATGCATGATTACCTCTGTGATATGTTTTGAACAAGCTATGATCAGATCTATGTTTGGGATTCGTTAGATTGTTCGGAGTGCGCTAAGGAGTGCTATTGTGTAGAGTGCTGCTCGGATCAAGGAAAGTTACACCACTTGTTCATAATTTTGTCCCAGTTTTGATTCTATGCATGTGATCTTCAAAATTCTGTAGTATGCATGTGTAGGATATTCTAGTAGAATTTTTCCTTAGTATTATTTTGCAAGTGCGATGATTTTGTAGTATGCCATGAGTAGCTCTATACTTAGGATTTTTCCTCCTAATAGGTTACCCCTGTTTTTGCTAAGTATTGCTTGCTATGCTATATATACAAAGTACCGTTGGGGGGTTCGAAAGACAAAGAATTTTTCTAAGTATAAAGGCTCTCTAGAGCAAACCTTTCTCCTCAAATCCACTTCAAAGTAAAACTAAGTTTTCTTCTGGGCGGAATGGTTGTCGGGACAACGAGTGAGATTTTGGTGGAGGACGGCTGCCCAGGAATCAAAGAAGTCTGCCATGTTTCAGAATTTAGAAGCTTCTAGTGCAACCACGATACATTATGGGCTCTGTCTTGGCCTAGTACTTAGTGGGAAACCTCACCTGGGTACCAACATTTGGAGGTTCTTGGCATGGTTGGATCCGGAAGGTAGAGGGGCTACTAAGGGAAAGCCTCGCCATGATCTTGTCTGTAAAAGGACTTGATCGTGGATTGTGGGTAAAGTGCATAAATTCTCGAGAGTATTGCAATCTGATCGATCAGCCGTGTTCACGGTAACAGAACAACAATGAGCGTCTGAAGGATGGAGCCTCTGAAGGATCTTCCTCTCTCTTTTCTAAACAAAGTTTTGAAACTCCATGGCGTGAGTAATATCGCCAATGGGTGGGATTTTGGGAACTTGGTGTGTAATATCCAAGTGACACTTGGTGCGTAATATCCAAGAGTTTGGTTGTTTGGACACTTGGTGAGTAATATCCTCGTGTGCCATTCGACCATATTTTACCTAAGCAAATGTTTACAAAGTAGGGAAAATCTTCTCTTCTTCTTCTCTGCTTAAGAAAACTAGCTTTGAGCAAATGAACTCTACAGCCTAAACTAGCCTTGCATGTAGAGATAGTCTTTTCTCTCCTTGGTGTGATTTGCCACATTCAAAGTATCGACCCAACTTGTTGGCTGCATGTTTTATGTGCAGAATCCGAAGATTGCAAGGTGCGTAGGGATCGTGAGTCTACACTCGACAAGCTTGGGGTGTTGATGGACTCAAGCTGCTTTTATGTTTCCGCTGTTATTTGAGATAGCTTAATGCTAAGCAACTTTGTAATAAATTCATACTCTGGATTCTCTGTGTAATAAAGACTTTGTGTTTTACATGATATTTCATCGACTGTGAGTGCTAGCTATTGATCCAGGGACTAGCATGTTAATCATAGGGACTTAGGATCCTTATCGATCCGAGGTCACTACACACCCTCGAGGTTTCGTACACATACGATGCATGATGACGACCTCCGGTTCCCTGATCCCTGCCGAGAGTGCGAAAGTAGATCTCTGGCTTGTAATACCTGTAATGCAACGGCGTGCTGCAGGTGCGTCGTCTCTTGCATGTACAATCGTTTCTTAGGACCATGCCAACACAAGGAGACAACTAGAGAGAGAGAGGGGGGAGAGAGTTCTCTAAGGAAAATGCATTAGATAAATATCTCAAAATGTGTGTTTAATCTCACCCATAGGCACCCCTTTATATAGATGAAGGCGGTGTACCCTCTCCATTGGGTGCCCCATGTGGGACTAAAATATTAAAGGAAAACATGAAAAAGGAGGGGCTGCCCGACTGAGCCAATGGGGCATCCATGTGGGCCACCCGTCGGCGGCCCAATAGCCAGCAACAACATCGGCTGACCCGGGTGGGTCGGTGCGCGCGCCTGCCCGCGGCCCAGCACAGCGTGGCCGCAGCAACCTGCGCTCGGGTGGCTAGCGTGTGCGACTTGCCAGGCCACGGTGGTCAGCGGGGGTTGTGGCCCGAGTGGGCCGGTGCGCCCCCAGTGGATCAGCAGGCGAGGCGGTAGCAGCGCAGTGGCCAGGCCCGGGTAGGCTGGCTCACGCCTGCGGCCCGCTACTATGGTGCGGCGCCCTGCTACCTGCCGTCCTGAGCGACGACGTGGCCCGCGTGGGCTCGCTGGATTGGGCTGACCAAGGTGGCCCAGCAGCATTTCCTGCTGACTTTTGTTGTCCTTTTTCAGGGTGGCTTCCTACTGGGCCAATTCCCTTTGGGGTTTTGGCCTAATAAGAAAGTTTCCCAATAAATTTTAATTTAAATATTTATTTAGTATATATTAGTTCTCAATTAACATATAATAAATGCATAATATAAATTTCCATTTATCTGAAACGCCTTTCGGTCTTTTCCTTTCTTTCTTTCTCTAAACAACTTTAGATATCTCTTCGGAACAATTTTGACTTTCTCTTTCTCTACTATGATTCCAACTTATAGAAGATATCTAGCTCATCATACCCTTAAATGTATTTCCCCACAGCTTGGGAATGGCACAAACATGGTCTCCATCAAAGATCAATAGTAGGACCGATGTTCATAATGACCCCTATGCATTCCACGATGGCACTGTCATTTGAACCGTAAATGCTGAGTCCAATTCCCTTTGTTTCTTTAATACGACTTGTACGAGATTTGATCATTGGTATCACATGCCTTGTTCAATCTCGTTACCAACAAGTTCTGTTTCACTTGGTCCCGCGATATTACATCCTCGTGAACTAGTCACATGTTGCAATATTATGGATGTTGCAATATTATGGATATAATCTCACCAAGTTGGCCCTATGTATCTTACTTGTCACGCGGGTGAACAAATCCCGCTCTTGACACATAGGTGATACCTTCGATCTGGATTCACGGGTGTAGTATAATAAATTTCTCCCTAGAAGACCTAGGTTTAATCGAACCTTGGGAAGCAATGCTAAAAGGAAATAAAAAGGACACGTCTACAAGACTTTGCTTCTTTGTTTTACCTTAATTTATCGGACCAATCTAGTTTACTTTTTATAGTGGGTTGAATCAATGTATGGAGATAGGCTAGGTTTGAAGATCCACCTGCAGCTGCACATCATATGGGATAAAATATAATAATAATCATAGTCATGTGTAATGTTTGAATGGAGATAATATCTAGTGGGTAACACATCCTAATATACTAAAGCCCCCATGATGCAGCGGGCATAGAAATAGCCTTTTAATCCAACTGAGTGCACACCGAAGCCACGGGATACAAACGATTATTAAGTGAAGAACACAGATTAAAGCACTAAGTGGTGATGTTATTATGATCCCGAATGGGGGGCTAAGCAAAGACCGCACTACCCTTTCTGTCACTGGGGTTCCTATGAGATCGCCGCTAGCCAAGTATATCACCTCAAGCCTTTACCAATATATGGGATCTTGGGTGCCTACAAGTCCACTGATCGATACAAGAGACAAAGAAATAAAAGATACAAATCTCAACTGTAAACAAAATACAATACTCCCATGATTAGGTGCACATAGTTGCTGCGAGCTGATATGCCCAATTTGCATCACCTTTCTATATCATAATTTACCTCTATTCATTGATATTTGTCTTATTATGAGGTATTACTTATGGCTTTTCATATGTTTATGCATGTTGGATGATTCTTGGAGGATAGACTGCCGGAGTCTGGATTCTGATGGAAAAGAAGGCGTTTCGGTGCAATTTCGTGAAGACCAGAAAAATATGGAAACATATTATTTTACCAGAAGACGAAGGAAGCCAGAAGGAGGGACGGAGATGGGCCTCTGGGGGCCCACACCCCCTAGGCATGGGCCCACATAACCCCGCGCCTAGGGCAGGTGTGCCCCACCTGCCTGGCCTCCGACTCCGCCCCTTCGCCTATATCTTCCCTACGGAACCCTAATACCGGGAGAGCGACCATAGATAGATTTCCGCCGCCTCTGGGGGGCGGAAAACACCGAGAGAGAAAGATCTCTTCGGCAGACAGATTTCTGTCGGGTAAATTCCTTCCCGGAGAGGGGAGACCGTCGCCATCAACACCGTCATCAAGACTATTTTCTGGCGCCGTTGCGGGAGAGTGAAGCGCTATTGAAGAGTGGAACTGGTAAGGGAAACTTTTACTATGAGTATTGCTTTACTGCTTGTTACTTTGTTTCCAATATGGATAACCCACTTGGTTTTCTGTTTGGGAAAACTACTACCACTGCTATGGTTGTAGATGAACCACCTCCTGTTGAGATCGATCCTTTTAAGATACCTACAAGTATTGTTAATCGTGTTATGGATAATTATTATTTTGGGGATGGAACTGTCCATCCTGGTGATCACTTGCTTTTTATCCATGAATTATGCGGGTTGTTTAAGTGTGCAGGTATCACAACTGAACAGGTGAAGAGGAAGTTACTCTCCATATGCTTGAAAAGGAGAGCTGAGGCATGGTATAAGCTACTGAAGAATGGACAATCCATGGAATGGGAGGAGATGGCATCTCTCTTTTACTCTAAATTTTATCCTCCCAGTGAAATCCATAAGGATAGAAGTCTTATATATAACTTTTGGCCTCTTGATGGAGAGAGTACATCTCAAGCTTGGGGGGATTGAAGTTACTAATGCTTAAATGTCCTATTCATGAACTCCCTAACAATATTATTCTCAATAACTTTTATGCTAAGCTTTCTCTTCATGATAAAGATTTACTAGATGCTTCATGTGCTGGATCATTCACAAGTGTGAAGGAAGAAGCTAAATGGGATCTCTTAGACTGTATTCAAGATAATACTGAGGCTTGGGAGAATGACAAAGGAAGAAAGTCAGGTATAAACTATGATTATGAATGCATTAAATCTTTTATGGGTACTGCTAACTTCCATGATATCCGCAATGAGTTTGGTCTTGATTCCCAAAGTATTGCCAAATGTTTTAAGGCCTTTGCCTCTTACATTGAAATTCCCAAGAAGAAGTGGAATAAGTACCATGCTACTTATAAAGATGTTGACAGTCATGCTCCAGTTAGAAGTGCTCAAGTTTGTACTACTAATCATATTGTGCCTGAACCCCATGTCGAGAAAATGCCTTTCCCAGCTAAGGTAAATGAGTAATCTATGATTATTAGTGCAAATAGCAAAGGTACAATGAAAACTGTGGAGCCTGGTAAGCATTTGAGTGATGAACCTGTGGTAGCTATTGTGGAAGACAGTGTCACTAGAAATATAGAGGATGAGCATATTGTCTTCTGTGAAGACGCTTCTAATATTATTTCTCATCCTGGTAAATTTAGAAAATCTAGTGTCCCTGTGCTTTCTATTAAAATTGGTGATAATTGCTACTATGGTTTATGTGATATTGGTGCTAGTTCCAGTGATATTCCTTATGAGCTTTACATGGAAATTATGCATGAGATTGGTCCTTGTGAGCTTGAGGACATTGATGTGGTTATTCACCTTGCTAACAAGGAGACCATTTGCCCCATTGGTACTGTAAGAGATGTGGAGGTTCTCTATGGTAAGATTAAATATCCTGCTGATTTTCTAGTGCTTAATTCAGCAGCTAACAAAACTTGTCCTATCATTTTTGGTAGGCCTTTCTTGAATACTTGTGGAGCTATTATTGATTGTAATAAGGAAAAAGTTTTAACTAAGTTTGATGGAGATTCTATGAGTTTAACTTTTTCAAATTTGCTAAAGCTTCTTGTTAAAATATCTTGCCCAATAAAGATTATTTTTGACCGCTCTACCGTAGGGGATGCCCCTACGGTGTGATTTTTGCCCAATATATATATATAAAGACAAAAGGCAAGACACTGTACAGAGATTTTCATCAAGGTTAAAAGGAAAGAAGAGCGTACACCAGAGCTAACCAAAGCAAAGAAACGTAGAATTACAGAAAAGTTGTTGATAACCAAGTGTCCAGCCTCTCTAGGCTAACAGGCTTCACCCTGAATTTATGAAGTTGAATGTCCTTCAAGCATTTTACTTTCCATCTCCCAAACGAATAGTTTATATTTCTGAAAATTTGGTCGTTCCTGACTCCCCAGATGCTCCAAGCAGCACAAGCTAAATTCTCTATAAAACATGGCCTAGAGAATCTCTCTGCCGCTCTCAAAATTCTATCAAAAATGCCATCTGACAAGTCCCACTCAATCCCCAAGAACTCCCAACACTGAAATGCAAAAACACAACCAAAGAAAGATGGTCTCTCATTTCAACTTGGTGATCGTTGCAAAGAACGCAGTCTGACCCTCCCTGAACATGCCAATTTCTTCTGCTCATTATATCTTTGGTATTAACTCGATCCATAAAAACTAACCACGAGAACACCTTCGGTTTGGGCATGGTATTTGATTTCCAAATCAAACATAGACTTGGATTCTGGGGAATAATGTTAAACATAAATTTATAAAACCTTGCAGATGTATATTTATCAGAGCCCCAAGCAAATATTCTTTTATCTGGCTCATTATCATGAAGAAAAATCCCTGCGGTGATATCATTTAACTGTTGTAGCTCCTCAAAAGCCTCCATGGAAAGAGGAAGAGAGAACACAAGCCCTAGCTCACCTGATCCCATGAAGTCCTTGACTGACAAGTCTTCATTCAGAACATAAGAGAATAATCTAGGAAAAACATAACACATGTTTAAAATCATTTTGCCAAAAATCCTTCCAGAATAGCACTGAATTTCCATTACCAATTTGCACAGATGTGATACTTCTGTAAATATTTAGAAGAGACAAGACATCTCTCCACCAAAAGGACCCTTTCTTCACATTAGTATGTGGTAGACTTGTCCATATTTCTGAACCAACTTCAACCAAGGTATGTCCTCATTACAGAAGAATTTGTGTAATTGTTTTAACAATAAAGCCTCATTCTGTAATTCCAAATTTTTAATGCGCAAGCCACCCTGCTTTTTTGGTCTACATACCATACTCCATGATGCCAACTAATTACATGTGACTTGCCCTTCATAATCCTTTTTGGACCATAAACAATGTCTCATTGCCCTCTCGCAATATTTTATCACTGTTTTTTGAAGTTTGATGCTACACATCTGATACGTTGTCAAGGAAGCTAGAACCGAGTTAACTAATTTGAGCCTTCCCCCGTAGTTCAAGAACCTTGCACTCGCATTTAATCTTCGTTCGATTTGACTCATGAGAGGGGTGAAATCTTCAATTGTTGTCTTTGTTGTACCCAAGGGTAATCCTAAGTATGTAAATGGGAGGGTACCAATTATACAGCCAAATTGTGCAGCCAGAAATTCCATTCTCTGATCAGAAACGTTGATAGGGAGAATGCATGATTTATTATAATTCACCTTCAATCCCGTAGCATTGCTGAATGAATGCAGCAAATTCTTCAGCGCTAATAATTGAGATTCAGAAGCCTGCATGATAAGAAGCGTATCATCCGCATATTGAACTACCGGGAAGTCAGTACCCTCCATGGGAAGTGGTGCAATTAAATCCCCCTCCTGAAAAATCCAGTTTACCATGACTTGCAGCAACTCGGCCCCTGCGACAAACAAGAGTGGTGACAACGGATCACCTTGACGCACACCCCGCTTACACTGAATTTTTTCCCGGGAACTCCATTTAAAAGTACCAAGGAAGTTCTCGAAACAAGAATCAATTGTACCATTTTAATCCATCTATCAGGGAATCCATAATAAGTCAAAATTTTGATGATTGCAGAATGTTCCATGGTATCGAAGGCCTTGGCAAAATATAATTTTAGGATTATACATTCCGTTTTTGACTGCTTGCATTGGTGAATATACTCATATGCCCATGCCACACAATCCTGGATAGACCTTGACTTCAGAAAACCATACTGGTTAACATGCACAATATCAAGAATTCTCATTTGCAAGCGATTTGCCATCAACTTTGTAAGCAACTTGAGGCAAAGGTTCAGAAGCGAGATCGGACGGTACTCATTTGGTCCTTCAGGAGACTGGATTTTGGGGATTAGTGTGATTAAGGAATCATTAATACTCTGCAAGTTTACCTTTCCTTCCCAAAAATCATGACACATTTGATAAAAATCAAATCTTATTATATGCTAGCAAGACTTGAGAAACAATCCTGTGAAACCATCCGGCCCTGGAGCTTTGTCATTGGGCATAGATGCCACCACCTTGTCAATCTCATCATGAGTGAAAGGTGCAGCTAACTGCTCCAGATTTGATATAGGGGATAGAAAACTGGAGAAGTCAAAAGCTTGATTAGTATCCAAAGCCACACCCAAACGATCCTTGAAGCTCTGCCACAAAATGCCTGCCTTCTCCCCATGCTCAAAAGCAATGGAACCATCCTCTCTTGCTAGAGAAGCAATCAAATTCTTTCTGTAACTGATTGTTGCCATTGAGTGAAAGTAAAATGTGTTTTCATCTGCTAATTTAGCCCACTTTGCAGTACACCGTTTTTTCCAATATTCCTCCTTACAAAACAGTAAATGCTGTAATTTTTCCTTCACCACTTCCCTAAAATTCCACTCAGTAATATGAATATTTCTAAGCTCCTCAATATTATCCATCATTAAAATCACTTCATTACAGTTTGATATAAGGGTATTAATCATAGAGATGCTCGTGCTCCATTTTTTCAAACCCTTTCTCAACAACTTCAGTTTGGATGATAGGCATTTAGCACTGTCACCATGGTATTTAATTTTCCAGATTGTATCCACCACATCGATGTATCCTGGCATACGGACCCAGTAGTTCTCAAAGCGAAAAACCTGCGCCTTCGGAATTGATGTTCCTACCGAGACCACAAGAGGAATATGATCAGAGGTAGGACGTGCTAGAGGATTTACCACAGTGTTTGGATATTTTAAAGTCCAAGATGGCGAGGTAAAAAACTAGTCGAGCTGAACCAACAACGGATTCTCCTGCATATTACTCCATGTGTATGAACGACCTTTAATGGGCAGCTCAATTAACCCCAAAAAACTTATCACTTCATTGAAGGTGCTAATATCTTGAATATTGGCTCCTGGGCGATTACGACTCTCAGCGTATCGATAGAAGTTAAAGTCACCAAGAATAATCCAGAGAGAATCATCAGCAATGTCAAGGTGACACAACCAAGCAATGAAGTTTTCACGCTCCTACCCCTCATAGGGACCATATACATTAACCAAGAAGAACTGATCCGACGAGAGAGTGGAGGTAAAATTAATGACAATGCCACATGATTCCACCAATAAAACTTCTCCATTAAACAGGTTACTAGACCATAATACCAATAAACCCCCAGAAGCACCATCAGAAGGGCTAAAAACGAATTTGTCGAATCTCTTCGAAGCAAAATTACGAATAAAAGATGTATCAAACGTCTCCTTTTTTGTCTCTTGCAAACTGACGATGGAAGCACAACTCTCCTCAATTTTACATCTAACAGAAGGCCATTTCTCAGGGCTATTAATACCACGTATATTCCAATCCATCACATGCCACACACGGTTCACATTACTCATAGATAACAAGGATAGAACTGATCAAGATCAAAGCTTCTTAGACTGAAAATATTGGAAAGACTAATAAAAACTAACACACTGATAATCGAAGACAAAGCTGGAGATCTGTCTTCAGTCCTTACACGCACGCAACAACCTCTCTAGAGACAACTCCTTCGGATCAATGTTACAATGGTCAACCCCAAGCTGCTGCAATTCTTCCATCTGCATCACAGCAGGCGCTTTAGCTTTGATGACCGAAGAGGCTTTCTTGCGAGTAGGACCATAGGAAAGTTGTTGATATTTGTAACCATTATTATGCAGCCTGGTACAACGACGAACGATTGATTCTTCAGTGGGCGTAATAGAGACCTTTTCTGCAGCTTCCGCCTCAAGTACAAGAACAGCATCGGTGACATGCGCTAGTTGAGCATCCTCTGCCACCAGGTCCTCAACGACCGGTTCAAGAAGCGGGGCAACCACCTCCTGGGATTCTTCTGTTGGTATTTCTTGCTTGGAGGAGCGGCCACGTTGACTCGTTAATGCAACTTTTGAAGAGGAAGCAGACACCTGAGACTGAATAAACTGTGCTAGCTAAAAGTCAGATTCAGACATTTGAAAAGAGGTTACTGGCACTATACCCGATAAATCTCCTAGTGGTTGGCCTGAATCTCTCTCAGCAACCAACCCAAGTTCAGCAATCTCTGGCCCAACGTCCAACCGAATTTCAGCACAAGAAGCGTGTGTAAGCTCTGAAAGTTCTTTTCTAACAGCCGGCTGTCCAGTTTCATCTATATACACTCCTTCAAAAGCCTCAGCCCACAACCTTTTGGAGGGGAAAAACAACCTCAGATTAGCAATATAATCCACATGATCTAGTAAGAAAAATCCAGAGAAGATACTTTTCAGCATAGCCGAGGCAAAGTGTGCACTGAACTGAACCAAACGGGCAGATACTTCCAACATATCATCAGAATTAGTATTTATCACTACCTCTACTGATGGGAGGCTCTTACCAACAGAATAGATGAAGTCATTGCACAATAAGATCACAGACCGAAAGAGCCCACATTCAAACAAGAAACTCAGGGTAGAGAACTGAACTTTCCCAAACATAGATGGAACAGAGAAACTATCTAGAGCATCCGAAAATGACAGAACCTGAGGTTCCACAACACCCAAAATGTCTTGTGATTCAATCACCATCTTGTTTAGAACAATGCTAGGTCCAGCTTCATCCTCAAAGGCAAACAACATAGACTGGCCTTCTGCATGTTCAAAGAACCAATCCCTAGCTAAAGCAGCAATAGTGACACAGTCTGCTGCCTCCTCAACTGAATTTCCAGGAGTATCAGCATTAACCAATGTACCAGCAAAAGAATCAGTCAAATTCATCTCAAAATGAGGGCCAGAAAAGACACGGTCAAACATACGCGGAGATGTCTGCGAAGAGGACGGCGTACCAGGAGACGAGACCAAGCAAATCTCCACTTTCTGTTTTGGCATCCATACTTGCTTAACCTTGCAAAGAAAATCCAGGTGACCAATATCTCCACAGCGACGACATATCGCATATAAATCCATATCAGGACAGAAACGATCCAAGTGACCCATCTGCTTACACAAGACACATCTAGATTCAATGAAACCAATCTTTCGTTTGTGATCAAAATCATCAACCAACCTGCCATGTGGGGAGAGATTGAATTGGTCTCTCAAAGACGAGCTAGGTATATTTGCCTGGTGCAAGAAACCTGGAACATATCCTTTAATCACCCATTGCATACCGGAAACTTTGTTACGAGTATCTTTCGTTTTGTTGTCCTTCCAAACTTTGTTTAGATGTAGTTTCTCCGGACAAAATCTGGCACGATGACCCAACATCCTGCAGGATTTGCAACGAAGACCAATCGTGCATTGAGTAGCTTCATGCCCAGAGTCCAAGCATTTGGAGCACGTGTCAAATGAGTAGCCTTCTCAACTTGAAAATTTCTCGATAAAATTTGACGCACAAAAGAACGATCAGGAATAGCACGTGCCCCCACAGCCTTTTGAACTTCCAAATCTCTGTAGCCAGCTTGTCTCAAATCTTCAATATGCCCAAAAAAATCTGGAGATATCATGTGTCCATCAGAAGAACCCATATTAAAATTTGAACCACAAAATACCAAGTCTAACATTGGCGTATCTTGAGGGATTGGATGAATAACAAACTTTAAATCTCCGAAAATCACGGGGATCTCAGAACGATCGGCCTGTGGTTGCACTGGAGCCAACGACGAATCTGTGGACCTTGCTGGCGAAAAATCACGGCGAGCTTCTTTCATCGGACTAGAGAAACCAAATTTTAATAATTCCGCCTCCGATGAGTAAGGATCAACAGCAGCACCTTTTCCCAAAAAATTCAAAGATGTTGAGACTGCCATGCGGTTTTCTCTTACGATCTCCACAGAAGATCTCAACGCTGTACCAGGTTGATCACAATTTCCCAAAAAAAACTTAGAATTAGGGTCACCACGGAACAAGCTAAAGCGCAATTGAAAATCTGGCCAAGATCTCTCCCGTAGGGAGTAAATAAAATGCCCAACATGATATGATGCGAGAGAAAATCGGAAACGTTTATCACTGAGCTGGAAAACACGAAAACCATGTGGATCTCCACCAATACAACAATGCAAAGCAACAGCCACTGAATCCACCGAGAGATCAAAAAATGCATACGTGAAGTTTGCCACTAGAAAGAATTCCTTTGAAGATGAGGAGGGGGAGAAGTGCACTTGAGATCTAAAGAGACGACGAACATGTGCCTCGATCGCCCGTCCAGGCGAGAAATCCCAGGCGAGCAAGAAATCCATGAAGACACTTAAGTGATGAGGGATCCATGGCTAGGGTTTCGGTGGAGAGTGGGGAAGGGGAGCACGCTGGTAGAGGAGGTAGCCATCCGTGCAAGGGTGGAGGATATACAAGAAGAATTTGTGCATGTGCGGTATCGTTCTTAACTAGACCCACTGATGTCCCAATAAAAATTTCAGGATGAAACAACTTGCTTCAATTGATCCAGTCTATGACCTTGGACCTCTTTTTAATGACTGTAAGTATGCTTATTCTGATGATAAAGTTGTTTCCAGTGACAGTTATATTGTCAACTTTATTCAAAGTGCTACTGAAAGTTATTTTGAGAGGGAAACATGGTTTTATGCATCCCACTGATGTTAAGTTTCCCCGTTTTATGTTGAAAGCTTTAAAGTTGCATATGTTTTGTCTTCTTACGCTTGTGGCTTTTTGTTTCAATAATTCGTTTTCTCATGATACCCCCATGCATAGGAAGTGGGTTAGACTCAAGTGTGTGGGTTATTTGCTTCTTAATGCTCTCTTTCATTCCAGATATATATCTTATCTGTGAGCATCTTTGGAAGTTTCAAGCCTAACTTAAAGGCATTAAAGAAAAGTACTTGTTGGGAGATAACCCAAGAGTTTTGTCGAGTCTTGGAAGTTACTACCTCTGTAATAACTGCTCCTTATCCTTTTTGTTTTGATTTTTGTGTCAACTTCAACTACTTTTGTAAAGTAGAGGAGTTGTGAAAAGTGGCTGTCCCGGGACAGATTTTTGTGATGTATTGTAAAAATTTGTGAGGAAGCTTAGTATGTCGGATGGAGCTTCATTTTTCTGAGCTTGCTCTCCAAGTTGTTACCCAACTTTCATTAGTTCTGCACTTTTTGATTTGAGCAACAGAAGGTCTTCGAAAAAAATCAATCTTTACCTGCTGGTCTATTTTGATAGATTTCTGTCATCATTTGCATTTGCCTCTTACAGAAGCTTTTGTTTTGGTGGGTTTTCGGTTGAAGTGTTTACCAAAAGGTTTATTGTTTTTTATTACACTAATGTTGTCATTGAGTTTGTGCATGAGTTTTGTATGAAGGAAATTTTCAGGAGAAAGAGAAAAGGAATCTGCAGAGTTCGTCTTTGAATAGGTAAAAGTGGTGAAAACAAAAGGTTCGTGAAACCCTAATCTTTTTATATTTCTGATGTTTTTAATACATAAGGGAAGTTATGAGACGAAACTGAAGAGGAAACGGATCCCGGGGTGGACAAACCCACCCCAGGCGCGGGCCCAGCCTGGCCGCGCCTAAGGGGGGTGTCCCTTCCTCGAACTCTGTCTCTGCTTCGTTTCCGTGTCAAAACCTTCCTTATGCATTGAAACTTCGTAATATATAACCCCCGGATCCACCGAGGTTTGTGCATCATGTTCTCGTTGTGTTTTAGTTTCGATATGTTTCTGTCAGGAAATCTCCTCAAAGTCTAGAGCACCATGGCCTCCGCCAACGACAAAGGCAAGAAGCCCGAGGAAGAAGAACCTCAAGTCCCCAAGGAGGAGGAGATTTCGATAGGGTATGAAAGTGACATGGAGGAAGACAAGCAACCGGGCACTCGCGCTACCGTCGCAAGCATTGGTTATGTAGCAAGACCTACCAAGCTTAAGAGGACGACACGGATGTCCATAGGAGGGAAACCTCCACGTATCTTCTACAATCCACAGTCATCTCCTCCACGTAACAAGGGACCCTTCCATGCACTTATACATGAATATCAATATCAACATGTGCCCAAAGGGAATTTGCCCTCGGCTTGGGATTTGCCCTGTTCTAACAATGCAGAGAAGGATCATGCTAAGGATGAAGAGTGGGGGAAGAATAACAAGAACTGGAATTCTCGGACTGACATGATCATGAACCGTATAGAGCAAAACTCAGATCTAATCCGTACTCTTACTTTTGAGTTCGAGGAGTTGAGGAAACTGATTGAGGATCTTATCAAGAGAACACCACCACCACCGAAGGAGTAATTCATCATCAAGTTTGGCATCCCCTTGGCTTGTTCCAAGCTTGGGGGAGTGCCGCGGTATCACCACCATTATCTTTTATCTTTTACCTTTTTAGTGGATTCATATCTATGGTAGAGGGGTTATCTTATAGTTTGGTTTGCATGTGGAAGTATCTCTCCTTTAGTTGATTATCTTTGTATCCCTTGGTGTGAGTGCATTTATTGGAATATTAATGAGAAGTCTCATCTTTTACTTTCTGCACTTCTTATTTTAGTTTGCACCACTCTGGGATCATCAAGTGGATATAAATTGGTTTTGGCAAACCAAGTTCTGGTCAGTGGCTTTAGTTTTAAAGAAAAAGAAAGAAAGAAAAATCTTACAGGTATTTTGTATCATTTGTTTTCTTTCTTGTTGGCTCATAAGCTTAGTATTCTTTATTTAAGATACTTTTGTGTCTTCAAGGAAGATTGCATGTTTGGCTTTATTACTTGTATGTTTGCTTGTTTCTTTCAACTCTCTTGCTTTCTACCCAGCCTTGCTAGCCAAAAACCTATTTTGAGAAGGCATACTTCTCATGTTTCCAAAACCCTTTGAACCAAAAAAAATTGCCATTTGTGTCCACCATATCTACCTAGTAGCTATTGCTATCCCTAGCAAATTCTCAAGCTTCATCTACCTTTCGAATTAAAAAGTATTTTGTTATGAGAAAAATAGTTAGTAAAGCTCTCATGAACTTGATGGCACACTTTATTTCTTTGCCCCTAATAAACTTGAACCATTGTGAACATCGAAGTTGTATATGCTTGCATCTATACGTTGGAATTTGCAGAACCATGCTGTCACGGGGAACGTTTTCAACATTGCACTTGTACTCTGTACACAGTTGATATCGTGCTCTTTTGTCTTTGGATGTCAACGATGTGAAATAAAGAGGGAACTTGTAAGTCCATGGAGTTTGTATTCTGTGTTAGAGAAACGCCTGAGCCGCTAGCCTAAGACATGCTAAATCATGGTGGAAACTTGCAGCATCACCATAGTGAGTCATCTATGAAGCATCCTCAATAAAAAGCTATGCATATGGTAAATAAAAAGATTGCTGAGATGCTCATTATCTGCTTGCCTTGTCATTTTGGTTATGGGAAAGCTCATGTGCCATGTGCAAGGGGTACCCCGTTGGCGGTTCTCAGTGATACGCAAATACTTACAGTGACAATAACTTACCTGGACCCAAAGTTGAGTATGCATGAGGAGTGGCCCTCATATTCAAGGGACATGAGATTGCCAACTTATATTTCGTCAAGCATATACTCCATCTTTGTTAACGTTAACCTTAATCATCTCAAGATGCTTATGATAGGGGCAATGAGAGATCAAAGCTAGTAAGTATCATAATCTTTTGGAAGCTCTTTATGACTTGTAATCCCTGCTACCCTCTAAGAAGGGACCTTTCTCCTAGTTACCAGTTGAGTCAGTAAACCTACTTCCTCTCTATCTCCAGAAAGCATTTGAGTTATTGTGTTTCAAGCATTCATATGATGATTTATTCAATCATGTTCTTTATCTTCCTTGTTTGCACAAAACTCTTATCTATTGAGTATTACTTTGAAAACCTTCACTTCTGAAAAACCTTTTTTTGCAAAGAGTGTTCCTATTTTGAAACTTCTACAAAAATCTTTTGTGAAACTGTTTGCCAGGTGTTCTCTGACCAAGAACAAGTTTGCCATTTCCAATTATGATTTATCTTTATGCATATCTATTGTGACTGTTGTACTTGGCTACAAGCTAAGTTATATAATGGTGAGTTGCTTTCTTCTATGAGTTATGCAATGGTAAGTGTGATGCTTCTTGTTCGTATTCTTTTATCGACACTTCACTCCATAAAGTGTGGGGACAAGCGAAGTCTAAGCTTGGGGGAGTTGATATGCCCAATTTGCATCACCTTTCTATATCATAATTTACCTCTATTCATTGATATTTGTCTTATTATGAGGTATCACTTATGGCTTTTCATTTGTTTATGCATGTTGGATGATTCTTGGAGGATGGACTGCCGGAGTCTGGATTCTGATGGAAAAGAAGGCGTTTCGGTGCAATTTTGCAAAGATCAGAAAAATACCAGAAAAATATGGAAACATATTATTTTACCAGAAAACGAAGGAAGCAAGAAGGATGGACGGAGATGGGCCTCAGGGGGCCCACACCCTCCTAGGCACGGGCCCACCTAACCCCGCGCCTAGGGCAGGTGTTTCCCACCTGCCCGGCCTCCGACTCCGCCCCTTCGCCTATATCTTCCCTATGGAACCCTAATACCGGGGGAGCGACCACATATAGATTTTCGTCGCCTCTGGGGGCGGAAAACACCGAGAGAGAAAGATCTCTCCGGCAGACAGATTTTTGTCGGGGGAATTCCTTCCCGGAGAGGGGAGACCGTCGCCATCAACACCGTCATCAAGCTAGGCTTCATCAGGATCATCATCATCCACACCATCATCTCCACTAGCACCATCACTCCGTCCCGCTGTAACAATTGTGTTGGATATTGCTTTAGTTCATTAGGGGAAACTTTCCCGGTGTTGATTACTATTGTAGTTGATGCTTGTGAGTGGAACCATTGGATTATTGTTTATGTTTAGATTATTATCCATTATCATATCATTTTTGATCTTGATCCATATGATGTCTTGTGAGTAGTTCGTTTAGTTCTTGAGGACATGGGAGAAGTCATGTTGTTAGTAGTGAATCTGTGATGAGTTATTATTCAATGGTTTAGTATTTAAGTTGTGGTGCTATTCTTCTAGTGGTGTCATGTGAACGTCGACTACATGGCACTTCACCATTTATGTGCCTAGGGGAATGCATTGTGTATTTGGCTACTAATCGTGGGGTTGTCGGAGTGACAGAAACCTGAACCCCTGTTAGGACACCTTTGGACAAGGGAGTGTAGGATCTCAGAGTTTAAGGCTGTGGTTAGATTTATATCTTAATTACTTTCCTGTAGTTATGGATGTTTGCAGGGGGTTTAATCACAAGTATGTATTAGTCCTAGGAAGGGCAGTATGTTAGCACAGGTTCACCCACATAGCACTTACAAACACCAAAGAAGAGTACTCAGCTATTTGAAGCGAAAGCACTTGACAGAATTCCCATGTGTCCTCGAGAACGTTTGGTCCTTATAAGTATTTCCACCGGCTTGTACTTTGCTAAGAAAGGATTGGGCCACTTGCTCCGTTTGTTCGTTACTTTTGTTACTTGCTCCTTGTTTTGTTGCCTTGTCAGAAAATCACTAAAAATCCGTTTGCTAAGTATTCACAGGGATTTCCTGCTCCATGCCACTGTTTAGCACCTTCTGCTCCTCGTTGGGATCGACACTCCTATTTATCAAAAGTACTACGATACACCCCCTATACTTGTGGGTCATCACGAGGTTTCTCCCCAACCCGCAACCCATGAGGACTACTCACTCATAGAAATCAAGGTTAGAAAACATTGTGAAAAATACTTAGATTGAAATCAAGTATTCTTATAATGGTCGCCAAATCACAAGGAGATCTAGAGTACAAAGCAATGGCTATGGATAGTGGATGGATGGATGGTGGAGTGGATGAAAAATGGCGTGGATCTCTTTTGGTGGTGTTGTGATGAAATCTGAGAATGGCGACTCTCTAGGTGGCGGCTGGAGCCTCAAAATATATAGGCATATTCACAAAGGTTCTAGGGTTTGATGATACGAAGCCATCGACACCCTATATGGACGGGACGTATGGGAGGGCTCCGCCTGTACCGTCTGTCGTTACGCGTACTAACGCCTAGAATTTTCTTCCCAATTACTTGGTCGTATGGACTTCCTCAAATTCCTTCATTATGACTCCTGATTTCGCATTAGAACCCGTGTTTTCCCGCACAACATAATTCAAAGCAAGGTTTTGCTTATGTTTTCAATTATTAGTAATTGATGGCAAGGATTGAGAGTTTATTGCCAATTGCTTGAATAAAAACAATGTTTAAACGCAGAGAAAGATGACAAATTTCAGAGCCATCAACATGCCTCAACTGTTTCTCTAGAATACCTGACGTACACCTTTATGATCACTGTTTTACCAAGTGACGTTTGATGCGGTCAAGGCAACTTCAGGAGACAATGATTAATATAATCTCACAGTCTAAGGAGACGAATACTACACTTCTAACTATTGCAACGATGAACTTCGTGACTTGATCGTGTTATAATTTTTGGGTAATGTCCATCACATCATTCACTAATATACGACCTTGTTGTTAACTAGCATAAATTATCCATGAATAGGAAACCTTGATCATCGGTTCCCCAACGAACTAGTATGAATAAAGGCTACTAGGAACTTCTATTTCATATCACACCTATATCAAAGTTTCCGCTTGATACAGTTATAGCACAATATAAAACTACTACAAACCAATCAAGATATAATAATAAAAAACCATTTATTATTTGCCTCTAGGGCATATCTCCTTCGGTCTTCCACTTGCACTAGAGTACAAGTAATCTAGCTCGCATTTTACTAATCATAAACCATATCACATATGCGTTTATTGATCATGCATGTCATGGAAAATGTCCTATCCATATTCTGTTTTACCAGATCATTATGTCTTTTGAAAATCGTTAATATCTTCCTAATTTTGACATTTACACATTATATCATAATGGGTTAAAGTATTCATTTGGCGACAAAGTGAGAGTTTGTTTCTAGTGTTTACAATGACAGTCAATCAGTCAACTGAACTTTCACTATTGTCATGTGAAATTTGAAACACACTTATCAGAAGTCAAACTTCTTTAGACAAAAACTATACTTCTATACCTATGTAGATCCTAGTGCATAAAATGCAACTATGTGACTAACTTTGCTTCTTGCTATTCAAGTACAAACTTAACCGTGGTTTAGTGATTAACTCAGGAATTACCTCAAGACATGTTCTTACACTTAAGAGCTTGTTCTTCCAACCAGAACCTTGGGTCACATTACGTCGAGTATAAAATATGGTTGTATGGAAGAACCTATGACTGAGGCATAAGAGATGCAACACATCTCTTTGTTTCTTTTAACCATAGCTGTAATACTGAGACTAACTCAATGCTTCATACAAGTAAGAATTTCTTTCTTACCTTGTTCCATTCTAAACTACTTCAGAATATTGTCTAGGATATTCTGAGCATCTTCAGAATTAAGTCCAGAAAGCATTCGACAATAATGTTTATTAAACTTACCAATCTATCTCAATAGATTTCATTATTTAATAACTTTTTCAACCTCATCCATATTTACTAACTTAAATGTTATTAATACCAATCACATCATTCATATATGTCATACATATGTTTCATAATGATGTCATGCCCCCACTCAAGTATGGCATCCATATATGAGATCAAGAGATTTCACTTAGCTCCCACTCAAATATAGGTCCTCTCAATAATCTTTGGACATTCCAAAATTCTTTGATCATTATCAAATTGAGAATTTCAGCTACGAGATTACAATATCCATATATTGCTGGTCTAAATCCAATAGACTCAAGCATCAATACATTTGTAGTCAACTCCTTGAATTTATTTAAACATACTTTGTGAGAAATCGAGTTTTTATGTCCTTCATTAAGTTTCATTTCCTTCTTATGACTTTGCAGTCATTTAGAAATATCAAGTAAAGAACTTTACTTAATGATATCAAGTAACATATTACTTTGCAATCTTAAATGTAACTTAAAATAGGATTTTATGACTCCTAGTCATTTCTCGCACTTAGGTCCATCACGCTTTTTTGTAGTTCGTAGGTATGTTTTGTTCAATTAACATGACAAGTGAATCAATAATATAATTCTGCAAACTTATAGAATATATCGCTGAATCCTACTTTCTTTAGTAAAAGTATTTTCTAAAACTTTATGATCATTATCATTAGTTTCTTCTCTATTTGTTGTTGGTTCCCGAAACAAATTCTGTTGCGCCACTCAATAATCTGGAGGTAAGGTCAAATATATTATTTTGTTATTTTACTTTCTTCCCCACGCATCTTCATCAAGACACATAAAAACTTAGGAAAACAGCAGGTTTTCCCTTTGTGAAAGATGTATTCATAGTTTCCTAAGAATACACTATAAATACTTGTTTATTTGCCATGATTTTGAATTGTCGAAATCTCTAGAAACTCGAACGTGCCATAACTCTTATGGTGTTGTTTTCACGAATCTTTAGATGTTTCTTTGTATTTCAAAGGAGTGTTCGCTTATTTCGATCACTAACTCTAACGATAACTATAACCCTCATAAGTGATAATATTAGACCATATGTATCCAGTACAATACGATTATGATATTTAGACAAGTCAATACACTTTGAATTTTTTCAATCATATTTTGTGAAACATATTTCACAAGTACTTTTATGCCAAAAATTAACTTAAATACTTTGGTCATGTCGAGCAAATCGAAGAGACTTTGTATTTCCGTTAATTCAATATCCTCCTTCATTTTGAAATCATTTGAACAATTCAAAATAGTTTCAAATTTATATTTCATTAAGTAAATACCCATATTCACTTAAATCCACAATGAAATATGAAATAATGATTTCCAATATTTTGTTGAAAATACAATACACTACTATGTATAAAATTCAACAATTCTTACCATATTATGGTTTTACCAGAATGCGGAGATTTAGTCATTTTGACTAACGAGGCATTGTTTTGCAAAGTCAAATTGATCAAATATCTAAAGGTCCCGATTTTCACTTAGGATGAAAAACATGCAATAACCACCATGGCTTAAACAATAGTGTCATGTCATTATTAAACCTTTGGATATATTTTAGCATTCTAATCCTTTATAAATGCTTAAACTATTATCATTAACATAGTGATGAGAATAATTCATTTATAATCGTAATGTGACTATAATGGTATTATTCATAAGAACAATACAACTGGCTTGAATTTATTCATATGAATAGTTGTCTCGCCAAAATAAAAACACACAAATAAGGATTACAGAATTTTATTCAAGTCCACTAATTCAAATGATAAACTTTTAGGAAAGGGGTGATGTTGGTCATCAACTATTTTGCTTGCCGTCATCAAGCCAAAATGCCTCATTTCTAGCAATTCCTAAACAGACAATCATGTTTTCATGAAACAGAACAAGTATCCAATACTTTGTAAACCGCAACGAGTTTTGCAAGAACTACATTTATAATTTGTATATCTAACATATACCTTTTTCATCCATGACCTACACTTCAATCATTGTGGAGTCATCAGACTATCTCCTAATGGTTATTGTATCAAGAAGAGAAGATCATCTATTATGAGGATATCCCTCAGGCGTGGGTATTAATCTATAAAGTTGGATTCTTATGCTAAGTTCCACATCAAGCAAGAAAATTTCCTATGGCCGCAAAGAACCTCAATGGGATAGGCCATGATCTACTAAGATATTTGCAAATAGACATCTAGACTAAGTTTATAATATGAGTTTAATTCATAATTGATCTCCCACTAAAATTGGCATTCCCTGGACGATTTTAGCGATCACACGATCCCTTTATACCACATCATCCTGATCATCATGGTCTCATGCTCGATCTTTCGATCTCTTGTGTTGCGAGGCCATGTCTATACATGCTAGGCTTGCCAATTCAACCTTAGTGTATTCTTTGTGCATACATGGCTTATACCCACCGTATGCGAACACATATATGCCTGACACCCGATCGTCACAGCGTGCCTCATAATGGAGAACTTTCTTGGTGGTGCACACGAAGGGAGAACACAATATTTGTATTAATAGGGATCATCTTATCTACTATGCTACCATTGAGTATCTAATACTAGCACACAATAAGATGTATAACAAATATCAACATCACATGTATATTGTGGTATGATATGGTCCTTCTCGTGGTTTGATCTCCATCGAGCGCTCCGGCATGATCTCCATCTTGCCACAGGTTTGACACCAAGTCTATGACGCCACCAGTAGGTGATCCATCGTAATGATGGCTATTACTATACTACTTAGTAACAGAAAATTAAACTACTTTACCTTCATAATGACCAAGATCATATCATAACATAAGCCCTCCTACAAAATATAATTAGACACCTCTACTTTATATTTTGCAAGTTTTACGTGGCTGTTAGGGCTTTCATAATAGAACAATTTCTAATCTACGAACTTTCGGGGTAAATGCTATATCAACTATTTAATGAGATATAGATACCCGCTATCCACTTATATGGTATAAGCCATATGTTTAGCATGGAACCAATCTCGTGTAATATTACGCTTAAGTTCGGTTCGGGACATTTCATCAAACAATACTGATATCTACGCACTTCTATTCTTGTAGACAGTTGTTGGGCCTCCAAGTGCAGATGTTTGTAGAACAGCAGCAAGTTTCTCTTAAGTGGATTACCCAAGGTTTATCGAACTCGGGGAGGAAGTGGTCAAAGGTATCCCTCTCAAGCAACCCTGCAATCAATATACAAGAAGTCTCTTGTGTCCCCAATGATACGTCGGAAACGTATCTATAATTTTTGATGCTCCATGCTTGTTTAGTATCTACTTTGCTTTACTTGTCCACACTTTGAGGTGATTTTTACATGTTTTCTGGTACTAACCTACTAACAAGTTGCAACAGTGCCAGATGCCTGTTTTCTGCTATTTTTGGTTTCAGAAAAGTTAGTAAAGAAATATTCTCGGAATTGGACGGGACAAACGTCAAACTCAATTACTTTTCATGGGGAACAAGAAATCCAGAGGGGAGCCGGAGAGGCCGGCCAGGGGGGCAGACCCACCCTAAGCGCGGGTGGGCCCTACCCCACGCCTGGGAGGGGTGTGGGGCCCCTGGCCGCCGCCTCTGCCTCCCCCTTCGCCTATAAGAAGCCCTCGGGGAGAAAACCCTAAAGAATCTAGAAGAAATCCATGAAAACCTCTATAGTGCCACCGCCATCGAAGGGGAGATTCGGGGGACAGAAAGTCTCTGTTTCGGCACCCTGCCGGGACAGGGAAGTGCCCCCCGGAGCCATCTCCATCGATCTCCATCGCCATCTTCATCACCGATGCTGATTACCATGATGAAGAGGGAGTAGTTCTTCCTCGAGGCTAAGGGCTCTACCCGTAGCTATGTGTTCATCTCTCTCTCTATGCATGATCATATTGTGATCATGAGCTTTGTAATCAAGTAGATCTACCTTTCTACTCAAGTGCTTTAATAGATCTCTGCTCTCCCCATGTGTGTGAAAGTGACAGCGTGCACGCCATGGTGGCACTTAGGTTTGAGTCTACATAAATACTCTTTGTGCTTTAATAGATCTATGCTTTTCTCCACGTGTGTGAAAGTGACAGCGTGCATACCGTGTGTGGCACTTTGGCTAGATTGAATATTTGTTATGAGTTATATTTGGAGTTGGATGTCTCTATGAAATTGTGGTGTTTGTTGGAACCATCAAGCGCTCAAGGTGACAGTGTGGGGTTATCTAGATTGGGGAAGGCCCTACCGTGGATTAGAGTGTCCAACCGGAGAGTAGTTAAGAGTAGTATCATGAAGAGAGGATATTTATATGAAAGAGTGCTCACTAGTGAAAGTATGATCCCTAGGCCTTGTTTCTAAACATTGAAACACCATTTTCATCTAGATCTGTTGAATGCTTGCTTGCTTTAGTCTTTACCTCACCGTCAAGCTCTTTTCTGGCACTCACACACGTTCTCCCACGTCAACAACAAGTCAGAAGCTATTTTCTGGCACCGTTACCACTTGTATTTCACTATCTCTTCGCCGAACTAGTGCACCTATACACCTGGCAAGTGTATTGGGTGTGTTGGGGACACAAGAGACTTCTGGTATCTTGATTGCAGGATTGCTTGAGAGGGAATACCTTTGACCACTTCCTCCCTGAGTTCGATAAACCTTGGGTAATCCACTTAAGGGAAACTTGCTGGTGTTCTACAAACCTCTGCACTTGGACGCCTAACAACTGTCTACAAGAATAGAAGTGTGTAGACATCAAGCTCTTTTCTGGCGCCATTGCTGGGGAGGTAAGGTAAAAGGTACTCACATCCTCTGGTGTGAGTGCTCGAAGTTATTTACTTTAGATTCTACAATTTTGTCTTTTCGTTTCTTGTTTTCACTAGTTAGGCTTAATGGAAAACAACAACAAAATTAGAGAGCTGTATAGTATTTATCTTGAGTTAGGACATGAAGTGTTTGAAGAGAAAAATAAAAAACCTATGGAGCTCTATTTGCATGCTAATATAAATGTTATTAGTATGATTTTTTTGAACACCATTGTTACTAATGGTATGGAAACGTCTAAGCTTGGGGAAGCTAGTTTTTATGAGAAAGATCTTTTTAGCTCCCCATCTTTAGGGAAGAAAATTTGCTCTGATGATACTTTATCTCCCATATGTGGTAATTCTAATGATACTTGTGATATTTTAAATCCACATACTGAAGGTGTCCCTTTTAAAATACCTATTGAAATTGTTGAACGTGTTATGAATAACTACTATTTTGGAGATGGAACTGTCCATCATAGTGATCATTTACTATTTATACATGAATTATGCGAGTTGTTCAAGTATGCAGGTATTTCAATGGACCAAGTTAAGAGGAAGCTATTCCCTTTCTCACTTAGGGACAAATCAAGGGAATGGTATGAGCTACTAGATGATCCTCATCATTTGGAGTGGAAGGAACTTGAATCTCTCTTTCATTCTAAATTTTATCCTCCTCATGAAATTCATAAAGATAGGAATTATATTTATAATTTTAATCCTCATGAGGGAGAAATTATTGCCCAAGCTTGGGGGATATTGAAGTCACTAATGCTCAAATGTCCCATTCATGAGCTCCCCAGTAATGTTGTTATCAATAATTTTTATGCAAGGCTTTCATGACATTACAAGGACTATTTGGATACCTGTTTAGAGGGATCCTTCACAAGTAAGGAGGTTAAGGATAAGTGGGATCTTCTTGAAACAATTCAAAGCAATACCGAAGGTTGGGATAACGACAAAGGTAAAAAAACTAGGTATAGACTATGAGTATGATTGCATTAAGTCTTTCGCTGAAACTGCTAATTTTCAAGAGCTTAGTGCTAGATATGGTATTGATCCTCAAATTCTTGTTAAATATTATGGAGCCTTTGCTTCCCATATTAATGCTCCAAAAGAAAAGTGGGACATGTATCATTAACCTTTTAAAGACACTTGCATGGAAAATGAAAATGTTATTAATGATTGCAATAAACATGCTCAAACTTCTGAAAGTACTATTTCTTATAAGCATGTTAATTTTTGTGGTATGCATAGACCTTGTGAGAAGAATCAAACAGAAGAAGAATATTGTATCACCCACTGGAATGAAAAAACTAGAAAGTGGTATAAGGCTCTAGATGATCTTGGTAAAAAAGTTTGTGCCCTCTATCCTTTTATTTGTGAACTTTGCTTTGAAGTGGGTCATTTCAATTTTCAATGCTCAGGCTATAATAATCATGGAAGTTTGTATTGTGATAACGTGATCACTGATAATCAACATGATGAACTTACATTATTTTTGGGGTGTGAAGAGTTATCAAGAAAAAACTCTTTGATAGACATGAGTACTTCTGATATGAATAGCGTCCTGCATGGTTTTCATCTTTATTGTGTTTAAAACTGCCACGCAAATACTTACATACAAAATCTTATAAAAGATGATATTTTACCAAATTATGACATGGCTGATATGTGTTTTTATCTTATTAATGAAAAGGAGGAATCCTCCAAAGTTTCTTTTATTGTCTCTAACAATAAACCAGGGTATGTGGAGAAGCTTCCTTTCAAGCCTCTCCCTCCTAAGGAGGAGAAGGAGAAGAAGAAGAGGAGTAAAAGGAGAGAGGAAACGGTATCTTCCCCTAAGCATGTTACTCCTACCATAGTTTTTGCTGATGAGTCTGAACTAGATGATGTTCCTATGCCTGTTACCTATATTAGTGATCATGGTTGGGAAAATCACACTACTTTTGATATTGAAAATCTCTTTGGTACCAATTCTGAAAATGATGATATTAATAATTGTTGTGCTATTAGTGCTATCCATGTTCATTCCAATGATGATGTGTTTACAAATGAACACACTTGGGAAGATAGTTATTCTATTGCTTATGATGATACCAAACCTCCAATATATGATGATTACAATGATATTTTCAGTCCACCTAATATTGAGGAGAAAGTTAATTGTGATTACAATCTTCCTCCTATATTTGATGATTATGGTGATTAGAATGATAGTGATAGCTACTTTGTTGAATGTGCTCCCACTACAATTAATAAGCATGACTATGCTTATGTGGAGAGTAATAATCATTTTATGCATGTGGCTCATGATAAGAATGTTTTATGTGATAGTTATATTGTTAATTTCATTCATGTTGCTACTGAAAGTTATTATGAGAGAGGGAAACATGGTTTTATGCATCTCAATAATATTAAGTTTCCCTTCTTTATGTTGAAATTCTTGAAGTTGCACTTGTTTTGCTTTCCTATGCTTGGTGCTTTGTGCTTTCATGACTTGTTTCTTTACAAGATTCCTATGCATAGGAAGTGGGTTAGACTTAAATGTTCTTTGAATTTGCTTCTTCATGCTATCTTTTAAATCAATTCATATTTCCTATGTGAGCATCTTTGAAACTATCATGCCTAACTTAAAGGCATTAAAGAAAAGTACTTATTGGGAGATAACCCAAGAGTTTTCTTGAGTCTTGGAAGTTATTCTTCTGTAATGACCTCTCCTTATCCTTTTTGTTTTCTTTTTGGTGCCAAGAATAACCTCTAATGAGAGGGAAGAAAGATTTGGGGAGTTGCTGTCCCAAAACAGATTTCTGTCCTCCACCATAAAAATTCTTGAGGAGCCTCTGTAACTCGGATTGAGCTCAAAATTACGAACACGTTTTGATTTGAGCAACATAAGATGTTCGAAAAAATCGGTTTCTACCTGCTGGTCTGTTTTGACACATTTCTACCATTATTTGCATTTGCTTCTTATTGATTCCTTTTTGAGTTCTCTTTAGGTGAATTGAGCTTTTTGAAAGAGTTACTACAGTAGAAAAGCCTTGCTGTTCCAAAGCTTTGCCTGGGGTCTAATATCTTCTGAATACACTAATGTTGCTAATGAAGATTGTGTGAAGTTTTGTATGAAGGAAAAAATTTAGGTGTAGAGAAAGAATGATGTAATGAGATGAAGAATGGACAAAAGCTCAAGCTTGGGGATGCCACCCCGGTGTCACCCCAAGAAATATCCAAGAGGTACAAGCCCCAAAGCTTGGGGATGGCCAAGGCATCCCCTTCTTCATCAATAAAAATCTCAGGTGTTTCTAGACACTTCGTTTTTATTGTTTCATTCATTGTTGTGTTGTTTTTGGAGCGTCTTAGTTTTAGTTTTTGGTTTTCGTTTGCCTAGTTTGCTTGAGTAAGTTGGTTGGTTACACCACACTTCTCTTGAAGAGAGACACACTCTGTTTCATTGCCTAGAACACTCTAGTTTTCACTCTTATTGTTTTGTGAGTATTCTCTTTTGCTAGCACTATGTTTAGCCTTAGTTTTCTTGAGCTTTCAGCTTAGAACTTTTTAGTTCTTCTTTGTGGATTTGTGAGACAAGATCACTGATCTTTACTGAGTTGTTTCAAATAAAGTTGTTGTTGGAAAAGAGTAGAAAGTTTCATGCTTATAGTGGTACAAAAGAGGAGCTTGCATTGACTATGACTTAAGACTTTATCATGACATGCTAGGTGTTGTTTTGACCTTATGCTTAGTGATTATTTTTGTAGCATGTCTTGTTCCAAACAATTGGGATTGCTTAGTGTGCCTTGAAGAAATCGTGCGTTATTTTAGCATACAAAAGCATAGTATTGTGGTATTCTCCTTTGATGCTTCTTTTGGGTTGACATGGCACATGCTCACACCATGTTATGACTATGAACAAGTCAACATAGCCTATATGATCATTTATTCCTCGACTTGTAGTACCACTCTATGCTTTGATTAGTAATGTTTTGTTGCTCTGCATGATTATGACCATTATTGCTCTCTTAGTTGGTTGCTCCCAGTCTTTTGCTAGCCTCCACTTGTATGAGTAAGCTCTACTCATGCTTCCAACTCCCAAGAAACCAAGTATTCCAAAGTGTCCACTATAATTTCCTATGCATGGTGTGTTACACCATTCCAACTATATTCTTGTTTTCAGCTATCTTCCAATTAAAAACTATTTTTTTATGTGAAAACTTAGTGATTAAAGCCCTCACAAACTTGATGGCACACTTTATATTCTTTGCCCCTAATAAACTTGAACCATTGTGTCTTCTATGTTGTATATGCTTGCACTTATACGTTGGAATTAAGCGAGCAAGTCTTTGTCACGGGGAACGTTTTCAACATTGCACTTGTACTTTGTACTCAGTTGATATCATGCTCTTTTGTCTATGGATGTCACCATTGTGAAATAAAGAGGGAACTTGTAAGTCCATGGAGTTTGTATCCTATGTTATAGAAACGCCTGGGCCGCTAGCCTAAGCCATGCCTAATCATGGTGGAAACTTGCAGCATCACCATAGTGACATCTATGAAGCATTCTTCTTATAAAAAAAGAGACACATTGATAAAAGAGGAAAGAGAGAAAAAAGCACCATATTTCCATGGTAAATAAGAAGATTGCTGAGATGCTCATTGTCTGCTTGCCTTGTCATTTTGGTTATGGAATAGCTCCTGTACCATGTGCAAGGGGTACCCCGTTAGCGGTTCTCAATGATATGGAAATACTTACAATGACAAGAACTTACAGGTGACTAAAGTTGAGTAGCATGAGGTGTGGCCCTCGTATTCAAGGGACTTGAGATTGCCAACTTATACTTCGTCAAGCATATACTCCATCTTTGTTCACTTTAAACTTAATCACTTCAAGATGCTTATGATAGGGGCAATGAGGGCTGAAAGCTAACAAGTACCATAATTTTTGGAATCTCTTTTTGAAACTTGAAATCCCTGCTTCCTTTATAAAAGGTCTTTCTTCCACCACTATTGAGTCTCCACCTTCTACCTTAGGCACCATTAAGAGAGCATAGTTGTCATTCTGTGTGCAGTGTTCCAAAGCTTATTGATTGATTCATATTGTGATATTAATTGTTCTTTTGCTATTTGTTTCTAGTCACCCTTGTGAACTTTGAAGGTGTCCTATGCATCTATATTGCTACTCTATGAGGGACAAGCCGATTGCCACTATGCTATGTTTTCTGCATGTGAAACAAACAAACGTTTTTCAATGCATGTTATTCATGATCTTTGTTTGTAGCCTTTCATATTGCGTGCATAGATACTTTGTCTTATTGTTAGAACTCCATCTTTCATGCACATGTTTAGAGTTCTTTGATCCCAGCTTTCAATGCTTGCAAATGGTTGGATCTTTATTGTGAGGGTGCATGTCACCTCAAAAATTATTCTTTTATCACTTACCTACTCAAGGACGAGCAGGAGTTAAGCTTGGGGATGTTGATACGTCGAAAATGTATCTATAATTTTTTATGCTCCATGATTGTTTAGTATCTACTTTGCTTTACTTGTCCACACTTTGAGGTGCTTTTTACATGTTTTCTGGTACTAACCTACTAACAAGTTGCAAAAGTGCCAGATGCCTGTTTTCTGTTGTTTTTGGTTTCAGAAAAGTTAGTAAAGAAATATTCTCGGAATAGGACGGGACAAACATCGGAGTAAATTACTTTCCGTGGGGAACAAGAAGTCCAGAGGGGAGCCGTAGAGGCCGACCAGGGGGGCCAGACCCACCCTAGGTGTGGGTGGGCCCTACCCCGTGCCTAGGAGGGGTGTGGGGCCCCTGGACTCCGCCTCGGCCTCCCCCTTCGCCTATAAGAAGCCCCCGAGGAGAAAACCCTAAAGAATCCAGAAGAAATCCACGAAAATCTCTGTAGCACCGCCGCCACAGAAGGGGAGATTCGGGGGACAGAAAGTCTTTGTTCTAGCACCCTGCCAGGACAGGAAGTGCCCTCGAAGCCATCTCCATCGATCTCCATCCCCATCTTCATCACCGTTGCGGATTCCCATGATGAGGAGGGAGTAGTTCTTCCTCGAGGCTAAGGGCTCTATCGGTAGCTATGTGTTCATCTCTCTCTCTATGCATGATCATATTGTGATCATGAGCTTTGCAATCAAGTAGATCTACCTTGCTACTCAAGTGCTTTAATAGATCTCTGCTCTCCCCATGTGTGTGAAAGTGATAGCATGCACGCCATGGTGGCACTTAGGTTTGAGTCTACATAAATACTCTTTGTGCTTTAATAGATCTATGCTTTTCCCCACATGTGTGAAAGTGATAGCGTGTATTCCGTGTGTGGCACTTTGCCTAGATTGAATATTTGTTATGAGTTATATTTGGAGTTGGATGTCTCTATGAAATTGTGGTGTTTGTTGGAACCATCTAGCGCTCAAGGTGACAGTGTGGGGTTATCTAGATTGGGGAAGGCCCTACCGTGGATTAGAGTGTCCAACTGGAGAGTAGTTAAGAGTAGTATCATGAAGAGAGGATATCTATATGAGAGAGTGTTCGCCAGTGGAAGTATGATCCCTAGGCCTTGTTTCTAAACATTGATACACCATTTGCATCTAGATCTATTGCATGTTTGCTTTCTTTAGTCTTTACCTCGCCGTCAAGATCTTTTTTGGCACTCACACACGTTCTCCCACGTCAACAACAAGTCAGAAGCTATTTTCTGGCACCATTACCACTTGTATTTCACTACCTCTTCGCCGAACTAGTGCACCTATACACCTAACAAGTGTATTAGGTGTGTTGGGACACAAGAGACTTCTTGTATCTTGATTCTAGAATTGGTTGAGAAGGAATACCTTTGACCACTTCCTCCCTGAGTTCGATCAACCTTGGGTAATCCGCTTAAGGGAAACTTGCTGATGTTCTACAAACCTCTGCACTTGGAGGCCCAACAACTGTCTACAAGAATAGAAGTCCGTAGACATCACCCAACACACCCAATACACTTGTCAGGTGTATAGGTGAACTAGTTCGGCGAAGAGATAGTGAAATACAAGTGGTAACGGTGCCAGAAAATAGCTTTGATGGAGCTTGACGTGGGAGATACTCAAGGCAAACTGAAATAAAGATGGTAGCAAGCAAACATGCAACAAATCTAGATGTGAACGATGTTTCAATGATTAGAAACAAGGCCTAGGGATCATACTTTCACTAGTGAACACTATCTCATATAAATATATTCTCTTCATGGTACTAATCTTAACTACTCTCCGGTTGGACACTCTAATCCATGGTAGGGCTATAACAGCACACCTCAAAGTCCGCCTTTCCCAATGTAGATAACCCCACACTGTCACCTTGAGCACTAGATGGTTCCAACAAACACCACAATTTCATAAAGACATCCAACTCCAAATATAAATCATAACAAATATATATGTAGTCTAGCCTAAGTGCCACACATGGCGTGCACGCTGTCACTTTCACATACGTGGAGAAGAGCACAGATCTATTAAAGAACAATGAATATTTATGTAGACTCAAGCCTAAGTTCCACCATGGTGTGCACGCTGTCACTTTCACACACATAGGGAGAGCAGAGATCTAATGAAGCACTTGAGTAGCAAGGTAGATCTACTTGATTACAAAGCTCATGACTACAACAAGATCATGCATAGAGAGAGATGAACACATAGCTACCGGTAGAGCCCTTAGCCTCGAGGAAGAACTACTCCCTCCTCATCATGGGAATTAGCAACAGTGATGAAGATGACAATGTATATCGATGGAGATGGCTCCGGGGGCACTTCCCCATCCCGGCAGGGTGCCGAAATAGAGACTTTTTGTCCCCGAAATATCCCCTTTGGTGGCGGCAGCGCAGCAGAACTTTTTCTGGAAGTATGATGGATTATTTAGGGTTTTCTCCTATAGGCTTCTTATAAGCGAAGGAGGCAAGGTCGTTGGAGGGCTAGGGGGCCGACGCCCTGCCCAGGCGCGGGCCTACCCTAGGTAGTGCCTTGGGGGGGGTGTGGCCACCCTGTGGCGCCCCCTCCGACTCTGCTTCGTGGTTCCGTATTGCTCCAAGAAAATAATGACTTTGGCTTTTGTCCCGTCCAATTCCGAGAATATTGATTTTCTGCCTTTTCTGGAACCAAAAACGGAAGAAAACATGCAACTGGCACTATGGCATCTTGTTAATAGGTTAGTCCAGGAAACATATAAAAACACATCAAAGTGTGGACAAAGCAAAGCAAAGTAGATACTAAACAAGCATGGAACATAAAAAATTATAGATATGTTTTGAACGTATCAAGCATCCCCAAGCTTAATTCATGCTAGTCCTCGAGTAGGTAAGTGATAAAAAGATTAATTTTTAAGGTGACATGCACCATCAAAATCAAGATCAAACCATTTGCAAGCATTGAAAGCTAGGATCAAAGAACTCTAAACATGAGCATGAAAGATGAAGTTCTAACAATAAGACATAGTAACTATTCATGCAACATGAAAGGCTACAAACAAAGATCATGAATAACATGCATTGAAAAACGTTTGTTTGTTTCACATACAGAAAACATGGCATATTGGCAATAAGCTTGTCCCTCATAGAGTAGCAAATAGATGCATAGTACACCTTCAAAGTTCACAAGGGTGACTAGAAACAAGTAGCACAAGAACAAATAATATCACAATATGCATCAATCAATAAGTTTTGGGAAACTACACACAGAATGGCAACTATGCTCTCTTAATGGTGCCTAAAGGTAGAAGGTGGAGACTCAATATAATGGTGGAAGAAAGGCCCTTCATAAAGGGAAGCAGGGATATCAAGTTTCCAAAAGAGTTTCCAAAAATTATGGTACTTGTTAGCTTTCAGCCCTCATTGCCCCTATAATAAGCATGTTGAAGTGATTAAGGTTAAAGTGAACAAACTATGGAGTATATGCTTGACAAAGTATAAGTTGGCAATCTCAAGTCCCTTGAATACGAGGGCCACACCTCATGCTACTCAACTTCAGTCACCTGCAAGTTCTTGTCATAGTAAGTACATGCGTATCATAGAGAACCGCCAACAGGGTACCCCTTGTACATGGTACATGAGCTATCCCATAACCAAAATGACAAGGCAAGCAAACAATGAGCATCTCAGGGATCTTTTTATTTGCTATGTGCATAGCTTTTTATTGAGGATGCTTCACAGATAGCTCATTATGGTGATGCTGCAAGTTTCCACCATGATTAGGCATGGCTTAGGCTAGCGGCCTAGGAATTTCTCTAACACAAAATACATAACTCCATGGACTTACAAGCTCCCTATTTATTTCACACTGGTGACATCCATAGACAAAACAACATGATATCAACTGTGTACAAAGTACAAGTGCAATGTTGAAAACGTTCCCCATGACAGCATGGTTCTGCTAATTCCAACGTATAAGTGCAAGCATATACAACATAGATTACAAAATGGTTCAAGTTTATTAGGGGCAAGGAATATAAAGTGTGCCATCAAGTTTGTGAGGGATTTAATCACTAAGTTTTCACATAACAAAATACTTTTTTAATTGGAAGATAGATGAAAACAAGAATATACTTGGAATGGTGTATAACACCATGCATATGAATTTATAGTGGACACTTTGGAATAACTTGGTTTCTTGGGAGTTGGAAGCATGAGTAGAGATTACTCATACGATTGGAGGCTAGCAAAAGATTGGGAGCAACCAACTAAGAGAGCAATAATGGCCATAATCATGCAAAGGAACAAAACATTACTAATCAAAGCATAGAGTGGTACTACAAGTCAAGTAATAAATTATCATAGAGGCTATGGTTACTTGTTCATAGTCATAACATGGTGTAAGCATGTGCCAAGTCAACCCAAACAAAGCATCAAAGGAGAATACCGCAATATTATGCTTTTGTATGCTAAAACAACACATGATTCTTTCAAGGCACATTAAGCAATCTCAATTGTTTGGAAAAATTCATGCTACAACAATAATCACTAAGCATAAGGTCAAATCAACATATATCATGGCATGATAAAGTCTAAGCCACAGTTAAAACAAGATCCCTTTTGTACCACATAAGCATAAAGATTTCTACTCTTTTCCAACACCAATCGACTTATTTGAAACAACTCACAAAGATAATAAACAATAAAGTTCAGTGAGCTTGTATCACAAATCCATAAATAAGAACTAAAAATTCTAAGCAAAAAGCATAAGAAAACTAAGGCTAAACACAGTGCTAGCAAAAGAGAAAACTCACAAAATAATAAGAATGAAAACTAGTGTTCTAGGCATTGAAAACAGAGTGTGTCTCTCTCCAAAAAAAGTATGCTGTGATCCAACCAACTTATTCAAGCAAACTAAGCAAACAAAAACCAAAATGAAAACTAAGACACTCCAAGAACAACAAAACTGTGCATGAAACAATAAAAATGAAGTGTCTAAAAAGACCTGAGATTTTTATTAATGAAGAAGGAGATGCCTTGGGCATCCTAAAGCTTTACGCTTGTACCTCTTGAATAATTCTTGGGGTGACACGTGGTGGAATCCCCAAGATTGAGCTTTTTTACATTCTTCATCTCATTACATCATTCTTTCTCTACACCTGAAAATTTTCCTTCATACAAAACTTCACACAATCTTCATTAGCAACATTAGTGTATTCAAAAGATAATAGACCCTTGGGCTTAGCTTTGGAACAGAAAAACTTTCACTAAAAACACAATATACTGTAGCAATTCCCTCAAAAATTTCAATGTCCAAAAAGAACCTGAAAAGGAATCAATAAGAAGCAAATGCAAATAATGACAGAAATCTGTCAAAACAGACCAGCAGGTAGAAACCGATTTTTCAAAGACCTTCTGTTGCTCAAATAAAAAAGTGTTGAACTAAAGAAAGTTAGCTAACATACTGGGGGATTTATTCATAAATTTTCAGCTCAATCCGACTTACAGAGACCCGTCACAAATTTTTATGGTGGAGGACAGAAATCTATTTCGGGATAGCAACTCCCCAAATCTTACTTCCCTCTCATTAGAGGTCATTCTTGGCACAAAAAGCAAACAAAAAGGATAAGGAGAGGTCATTACTTAAGTAATAACTTCCAAGACTCAATAAAACTCTTGGGTTATCTCCCAACAAGTACTTTTCTTTAACGCCTTTAAGTTAGGCATAATAGTTTGAGAAGATGATCACATAAGAAATATCAATTGAAGTAAAAGAGAGCATCAAGAAGCAAATTCAAAACACATTTAAGTCTAACCCACTTCATATGCATGGGAATCTTGTAAAGAAACAAGTCATGAAAGCACAAAGCAACAAGCATAGGAAAGCAAAACAAGTACAACTTCAAAATTTTCAACATAAAGAGGGGAAACTTAATATCGTTGAGATGCATAAAACCATGTTTTCCTCTCTCATAATAACTTTCAGTAACATCATGAACAAAATTAACAATATAACTACCACATAAAACTTTCTTATCATGAGACACATGCATATAATAATTATTACTCTCCACATAAGCATAGTCATCCTTATTAATCATAGTGGGAGCAAATTCAACAAAATAGCTATCATTATTATTCTCATCACCATAATCATCAAATATAGGAGTCATATTGTAATCACAATTAATTTCCTCCTCAATAGCAGGTGGACTAAACATATCATATTCATCATTGTAATCATCATATATTGGAGGTAAAGTATCATCAAAGTAAATTTTCTCCTCCGTGCTTGGGGGACTAAAAAGATCATTTTCATAAAAACTAGCTTCCCCAAGCTTAGACTTTTCCATAGCATTAGCAATAATGGTGTCCAAAGAATTCAAACTAATAACATTGCTATTAGCATGCAAATAAAGCTCCATAGGTTTTTTAATTTTCTCTTCAAACACTTCATGTCCTAACTCAAGATAGATACTATAAAGCTCTCTAATTTTGTTGTTGTTTTCCATTAGGCCTAACTAGTGAAAACAAGAAACAAAAAGACAGAATTGCAGAATCTAAAGAAAATAACTTTGAGCACTCACACCAGAGGATGTGAGTACCTTTTACCTTACCCCTCAACGATGCGGAAAATATCTTTCCGCTTGCGTTCTGTAATAACGTAATGAGTTCCTTTTACCTTTCCTCCTCGGCACGGAAAAATAGCTTTATGTCTACGCACTTCTATTCTTGTAGACAGTTGTTGGGCCTCCAAGTGCAAAGGTTTGTAGAATAGGAGGAAGTTTCCTTTAAGTGGATTAACCAAGGTTTATCGAACTCAGGGAGGAAGTGGTCAAAGGTATCCCTCTCAAGCAACCCTGCAATCAAGATACTAGAAGTTTCTTGTGTCCCCAACACATCCAATACACTTGTCAGGGTATAGGTGCACTAGTTCGGCGAAGAGATAGTGAAATACAAGTGGTAACGGTGCCAGAAAATATCTTTGATGGATATTGACATGGGAGAGACTAAAGGAAAACTGAAATAAAGATGGCAGCAAGCAAGCATGCAACAGATCTAGATGTGAACGGTGTTTCAATGCTTAGAAACAAGGCCTAGGGATCATACTTTCACTAGTGAACACTCTCTCATATAAATATATTCTCTTCATGATAATAATCTTAACTGCTCTCCGGTTGGACACTCTAATCCATGGTAGGGCTATAACAGCACACCTCAAAGTCCGCCTTCCCCAATCTAGATAACCCCACACTGTCACCTTGAGCACTAGATGGTTCCAACAAACACCACAATTTCATAAATACATCCAACTCCAAATATAACTCATAACAAATATATATGTAGTCTAGCCTAAGTGCCACACATGGCGTGCACGCTGTCACTTTCACACACGTGGGGAAAATCATAGATCTATTAAAGCACAATGAGTATTTATGTAGACTTAAGCCTAAGTGCCACCATCGTGTGTACGCTGTCACTTTCACACACATGGGGAGAGCAGAGATCTAATGAAGAACTTGAGTAGCAAGGTAGATCTACTTGATTACAATGCTCATGACTATAACCAGATCATGCATAGAGAGAGAGATGAACACATATTTACCGGTAGAGCCCTTAGCCTCGAGGAAGAACTACTCCCTCTTCATCTTGGGAATTAGCAACGGTGATGAAGATGGCGATGGAGATCGATGGAGATGGCTCCGGGGGCACTTCCCCATCCCGGCAGGGTGCCGGAATAGAGACTTTTTGTCCCCTAAATCTCCCCTTCGGTGGCGGCGGCGCAACGGTACTTTTTCTAGAAGTATGATGGGTTATTTAGGGTTTTCTCCACGGGGGCTTCTTATAGGCGAAGGAGGCAAGGTCGATGGAGGTCCAGGGGGCCTACACCCTGCCCAGGCGCGGGCCCACCAGAGGGCCGCGCCAGGGGGTGTGGCCACCCTGTGTCGCCCCTCCAACTCTGCTTCGTGGTTCCGTGTTGCTCCGAAAAAATAACGACTTTGGCTTTTGTCCCGTCCAATTCCAAGAATATTGATTTTCTGCCTTTTCTGGAACCAAAAACGAAAGAAAACAGGAAACTGGCACTGTGGCATATTGTTAATAGGTTAGTCCAGAAAACATATAAAAACACGTCAAAGTGTGGACAAAGCAAAACAAAATAGATACTAAACAAGCATGGAACATTAAAAATTATAGATACGTTTTCAACGTATCAAATACTGTGATATAAACAAGTACACGTTAGAGGGTAACAACTTCTAGAGGATCAATGTCCGCACAATCCATGTGTATACTGGCCGTACAACATTCCTATGCTTAGATAGGCTCTGATACCACTTAAGGGGTTTGGTGGCAAAAAACAATTTTTTTCCTATGTTGGAACGCCCCAACTGCCCAAGATCTATCTAGGAGTAATACAGTAACGACCGAGGTTTCGGATACATACCCTTGTATTCCGAAAGCGGTTAACATTTTAAGGGGAACATGGTTGATATAGTCGTGCTCGTAGCTGACCTCAGGGTCACGAAGCTCCTCACCAGTCACCTCTTTCTTGATCGTGTAGCATTTTGGCTCACGACATCCAAGATGCCACCATTGGAGGCACCCTAGAGGTTTCGTACACATACGGTGTACAATGACGACCTCCGGTTCCCTGATCCCTGCCTCTCTAGACGAACGACTGTCACTCCTGGAAGCTCAATATGATCTCTAGACTAACCCCTCAAAACAACACTAGTCTTTTCTACGCACTTTGTCCTCACTCGTGCTCATCCGGTACCCACTTTCCGGTCGGTCACCCGTCGTCAAATTTCTCTAGGCCAAGCATGCTTAACCTCAGAGTTCTTTTCAGATTAGCTTTCAGAAAAGAAGTTGTAACTTGTTGTTATGGATATACTATCAATCCTATTAAGACATGCGTCAGGGTCTCACGAGAGTGCGGAGGTGCATCTCTGGCTTGGAATCCCTGCTGTGCAACGTCGCGATACAGGTGTGTCATCTCTTGCATGTACAATTCTTTCTTCGGACCATGCCAAAACAAGGAGACAACTAGAGAGAGAGGGAGAGAGTTATCTAAAGAAAATGCCTTAGAGAAATATCACAAATTGTGTGTTTAATCCCACCCATGGGCACCTCTTTATATATATGGAAGGGGGTGTACCCTCTCTATTGAATGCCCTATATGGGACTAAAATATTAAAGGGAAAACATGAAAAAGGAGGGGCTGGTTGGGTGGGCCAATACCGCCAATGGGCCGCCACCAAAGATCCAGAAGAATAACTACGACTGGTGGTCCAGGTCGCCTCATGCTGAAGATAGCGCCAGCAATGACGCCGGTGGGCTAACGCGCATGGCCTACCAGCCCATGGCGGTCAGCGGTGGTTGTGGCCCGGGTGGGCCGGTGCGCCCCTAGCGGCCCAGCAGGAGAGGCGGCGGCAGCACATCGGCCAGGCCCGGGTGGTCGGCTCGTGCCTGTGGCCCACCAGTGCGGTGCGGCGACCTGCTACCTGTCACCCTGAGTGACAACGTGGCCCACGTGGGTTCGCTGGCTTGGGCCGACAAAGGTGGCCCAACAGCATATCCAATTTCCTTTTGCTGTTCTTTTTTCAGGCTGGCTTCCTCGTGGGCCAATCCTCTATGGGGTTTTGGACTATTGAATAAGTTGCCCAATAAAGTTTAATTTAAATATTTATATAGTATATATATTAATTTTTAGTTAACATAAAAATACATATTATAAATTACCATTTATCTGAAACACCTTTCAGTCTTTTCCTTTCTTTCTTTATTTATTCGAACAACTTCCGATCTCTCTTTGGAATGATTCCAGATTTCTCTTTCCCTACTATAATTCCAACTTATAGAAGATCTCTAGCTCATCATACCTAAGTGTATTTCCCCACGGCTCGGGAATGACACATACATGATCTCAATCAATGATTAATAGCAGGACCAGGATGTCCATAATGACCCGTGCATTCCATGATGACACTGTCGTTTGAACCAAAAACATCGAGTCCAATTCCCTTTGTTTCTTAGATACAATTTTTCCAAGATCCGATCATTGATATCACATACCTTGTTCAATCTCATTACCGACAAGTTCTGTTTTACTTGTTCCTGTGATATTACATCCCCATGACCTAGTCATATGTTGAAACATTATAGATGTAATCTCACCAAGTCAGTCTTATGTATCTTTCCCATCACGCGGGTGAACAAATCCCGCTCTTGACACATAGGCCTCAACTGTTACTATGGAATACCCGACGTACACCTTTATGATCACCGTTTTACTGAGTGACGTTTGATGCGGTCAAGGAAACTTAAGAAGACAATGATTAATATGATCTCATGGTCTAAGGAGAAGGATACTATGCTTTTAACTATTGCAAGGATGAACTTCGTGACTTGATTGTGTCGCAGTCTTTGGGTAATGTCCATCACATCATTCACTAATGATATGACCTTGTTGTAAACTGTCATAAATTCTCCATAATTAGGAAACCTTGATCATCGATTGCCCAACGAACTAGTATGAATAGATGATCCTAGGGACTTCTGTTTTATATCACACCTGTATCAAAATTTCCGCTTGATACAATTATAGCACAATATGAAACTATTATAAACCAATCGAGATATGAAAATAAAAACCATTTATTATTTTCCTCTAGAGCATATATCCTTCACGTAGGCACCCTGTAATCGCCAAATTGACCCCCCTCTGGGTCAACTCCCTGATGTTCCCAGCATCTCCCTAGATCTTATTAGGGAAAATGGATAGCTTATCACCTTCACCTACACGCATGGCAGCCACTGAGAAAATAATGCGAAACTACCACATATGTGGAAATATTGACACATAACTATCGATTTTGTCCTTTTGTCTGAAACCTATCAACATTGGGGATGGTTTATGACAGATAGCATTGATTGCTCAGTTTAACTGTGTAAAACCGTATTTTGATTGTTTAGGCCCACCTGTAAGGTATACATTACAAAAATTAGGCTAACCAAGGAGCGAGGGGAAGAAGAAAAAACTTTTTCTAGCATTGACCGCGCTTGCCCGCGCATGCCGGAGCTCGCACACGCCCATGCGAGAGCTAGCCACGCTCACGCCGCTGCTACTAGATTTAGCTCACCCGCACCCGCCCCAAAGTTGGTCACGCGCTGCTGGCTACGCCTACACCGCTCCTAGATTGAGCTCGCCATTGTGGATGACATGCTCCTGTACCTAAGTCCATCTCCGTCCGACCATCACATCAAATCCCGATCCCCTCGCCGATGCGATAGGATCTTTGTGGACACGACCAACACGTGCATGAACGGCGTCGTCATTTTGAAGACATTCTTAGTGAGGCTGACTGAGACGAGCTCGATGCAGCATCCCGCATAGGTTCATGGTCTCCTTTCCGATCCCCAAGCTCTCTAGCATCCGCATCGCTAAGGCCACACTCTCCTTGTCGGCGACCTCCGGCAGGGGCCAATGCAGACGTGCTTCGGCCAGGTGTGGTGTGAGCTCACACTGGCTAGGGGCCGCTGCAAGCGAGCTCCACCCCTTCCGACATAGGCAAGCTCCAACCAAGCTTGGGCGAGATCCGCTCGGGGCTGATGCATGTGAGTTCGAGACAAGCACGGGCAAGATCTACCAAGTGTGAGGCAAGCGATCGCCACCAGTGGCGTCCTTTGGCGCGGCAAGCACGAGGATTGGAGTTCTCACTGGCCGTCGACCTCGGTCTACTCGACTCGAGCGCCTGGTCATGGATATGGGTCAACACTTGGGAAAAAAATTTCCCTCGGGTCCCACCAGTCAGCCCTGATGTTTTTCATAAACTAGTTAAGTGCCCATGCATTGCTACGAGACAAGTGTGAAATCCTTATGATTTTTTATGTCTACAGTATTTATCTCGCCTACATCTTGGACAGTTAATTCTTTTGACCTTACTTCCTGGCACACATAATATCTCGGCTATCCCTCAACCGTTGCTTTGACGTTCCCCACTTATGTTCACCTAAAGTTAAATTGTTGTCACATGCCGACCCATGTAAGCCTTCCATAGTTATAGCGAATATTATCATGATTTCCATTATGCGGAGATTGAGGTGCTGCTTTTATAAAGTGCCGCACAAATTGCATTGGCTAGCTATTTGGTTAATCCTTTGTTTTGCCAAATTAAGCCTGAATTTCTTGTGTTCTAGTAATAGAAGCACTAAGATCTCAGTGTCATCAAATAGCATCATGAAGTTTTTGGGTGAATTTTGTAAGCAAGACCAGTTTCATCAACTCATTTTGTACATTTACTCATTATGTTCATCAAATAAGAAACTCATGTATGCAAATATATTCTATTTCTAATATTATTTAGTTGCTTAAGCGTGAGATGCAGGAAGCCTTCTCAAGACTCTATGGCGCTACCTAAACAGCCATCGCCATGCAAGCGGCCACCAGACACCAAAAAAGCCCGGCCCGAGCACGGCCCGACACGTGGCTTGACGGGCCGTGTCCAGCCCGTGGCACGCGGGTGCCGTCTGCGTCCGGACACGCCACGGCCTGACACTACCGTTTAGCATGTGCTCAGGAAATATTTTGACAACATATGCAAAAAGGGTGTTCCTAGGAGTCAAACCCGCGACCTCCTTGTTTCCCGCCATCCTCTCAACCACCAGAGCACCGAAATATAGCTGATATATGTAAAAATAAAACGTTTTTGTAGTTAACTTTGGACGGGCCAACAAAAAAGGCCATGGGCCAACATGCCTCACGTGCCACGGGCCGACCCGTTAGGCCTCCGCTGCGCCCAGGCGGCCAGGCCCGCGACACGACGCAGCGGGCCATGCCGCGTGCTGGTCCGTTTACCGCGTGCCGTGCCGGGCCGGCCCGTTGGCCAGATTTGGGTGCGCCTGGGCTTTAGTGTCTCTGCCTGTGGGCCTACTTTGTTTTTATATAATCCATGCCCCAAACGCTACGCGTCAAAAACAGGTTCATTTTTTCCCATATCCTCCTGCAGCTCAAAACCCTAACCCTAGCGGCGGCGCTCTCTTCCTCGCTCTACTCCTCGAGTTCTGGCTATTCCTATGTCGCGTTGGCTAGCCATGTCCTCCCGCACATCGTGCGGTCGTAGGCTCAAGCCAGCCTGCAACTCTCCCCGCCTCCCTCCGGCTCGCACCGGGAATCAGCGAAAGGACGGCGATGGCAAGGATGAAGCTTGCGTACGGAAGTTCACCTCATGAGCTCGGTATGGACTACATACTCTCTCTCTCTCTCTCTCTCTCTCTCTCTCTCTCTCTCTCTCTCTTCTTGAGCGAGCAGCGTTTGATGGTCATGAGACACCGGCGGTAACCACAAGAATGACCGCGATGGTTTCCCCTTTTGCAGGTACGGTCGCTTTCTCCGATTTGCCTTTTCCTGACCAAGACTCTGCCAAAACTCTCTCTCTCTCTCACGCCTAAATCCCTTTCTTTATTTGAAGCAACGACGAGGATTCAGGCGCGGTACTGGCGGCGGCTAGATAGAAACCTCAATTTCCGTCCCGGCCTATGGCATGCTCTTCAAGAGCATCTTGCAGCGACGCCCTCCTCCAGCCGGCTGCGAGGACGACCAGTGAGATCTGCGGCACCACGCCTCCATCCAGGGCCGGCCTTGTGCCGGTGCATCCGGTGTAGCCGCACAGGTCCCTGGGCTGCTAGGGGCCCCCGCCAGGTAATTAAATCAGCCAGATGCATATTAGGCAGGCAGCGCACGCGCTACGCACACACGCAGTTAGCGCTAAAGAGAAAATTGGACTAAGAATTGCACATTGATTTAAGTCCTGGTCGGCTTCCTGGATGCATCGTCTTCTCCTCTGGCCTCATGTTCTCAATTCCTCAATCACACCGACTATGAGCACTGCTCTTCAATTCAGCTTTTTAGCCGTTTGAGTTAATTAATGGAGGAGGAGACCTTGTTTTTTGATTTCCTCCTCGATCTGCAATAGCCAGTAGGACCCCCTCGTATATATTCACTTTAGATTAGTCCGGTTTTCTTAATCTGATTAAATTTGATTCGATCTGTTCTCCTTCTTCATTCCCACATGGTTGATTTGAGAGGGTCACAAAGGGGAAGAAGGACAGCCAAGAGAGCAGGGGGATGATGCCCTGGCCTGGCAGGCGGTGGACGACAGTGGCACTTTGCAGTCAGGAACCAACACAACTGTCCAAGGACAAGTACCAATCAAGTACTCAAGCCTCATCCCTGATTGAGTTGCTTTTGTTGATCTAATTCTTGCTGTGTTTGTTCTATGAATTTTTTTAAAAAAAACTATACTCCCTCCAATCCAAATTAATAAACTCCAATTTGTCTAGATTCGATGGAAGAAAGTATAATTTTATTTTTTGTTTATAGGGGCCCTATTTTTTTCTCTTGCACCAGGCCCTAGACATCTCAGGGCCGACCTTGCCTCCATCTTGCAAAACGTGATAGATCAGCGCGAGGTGAACAACCCTAAAATATCAGGTGAGAACAAGCCAGACCCATCTCCCTGTGATTCTCATCCATTTTCTCTCTCCCTTGCTCAGATTCGTGTTTTTGCAACTCACTTTTTCTATTTGTTTAGTACTTATTATGGTGCCAGCTATAGCCTGTGAAATTGGTGCTGAAACTGATTAGTAGATGAATATTCTGCTAATCATGTCATTTAATATTTTATTTGCAGCTATCTGTACTATTATAGACTGTAATTTCTAACCCAACTAGATGTTCGACTATACAACATTTAGCTATGAAGGGATGCGGCTTTCATATAGGAGCATATACGAATTGCGTATGTTGCAGTGTAGATATTATTTGGTTCTTTTAGCTGGCTGCTGATTTTTCCTATTCTGAATTCATATGTCCTTTCAACCCGCGCATGAAGTTTACTTTCATATTTTTGAAGTCAACCTCTTGCAAACTGCAGTGATAATGGTCTCCTTTCCTACTTTTCTATGAAGATAAATTTTTCGAATTTTGTCAGTTTTATATACTCTTGTCTCAAGATAAAGCTTTTAGATAGTCATGCTATATGGTATCGTTTCTTTTGTGCTCAGTGGTCACATGAACCATTTCTGTCCAAAAATTCTGCACTGTTCTTATTTCTTGAAAAGGAGAAAAATGCAAGGTAATCCTTTATTTGGTGTAATGGTAGTTAAGGTCCGTGTGATCTGGACATGTTAGCTGATTGTGTCATCCTTTTAGCGCAACTTACCTTTCCTAGCCCCTTCATCAGCATGTGTGATTGATTTGGTTCTTTGCCTGTATTAACCTATCTAGATTTTTGTTGGTGTTCTGCTCACCAAACTGCTGCTTTAATGCTTTCCTCACGATCTCATCCCATCAATAATTGTTACGGCCGTATCTATAATTCCAGTTCTTCATTGGATCACGTGATGATATATTTATTTAAGTATCTTAGTTGCATAGCTGAACATCCAGAAATATTAGCAAATATAATTTTCTATACTTGGACTTCAGCCCCTCTTACTAATTAGAGGTAATTGATAGACGACTGAGAATAGTTACCGGCGCCTAAGGAATTTCTTTTTTGGTCTGAATATGTTACAGAGAGCTTTGCACTGCAAAGTAGTTGAGTTAAATAACTAAAAATCTTTCCAGATTTGGGTAATAATTATCATTGTCCAACAATTGGTCGAATCTAGCATGTAGTCAGAAGTGTAGTGGTGCTTCAATGCTTTTGATTGATATCACCATTATTTCAATCCCCTTGCTCAATACATATCCAGTCACAAAGTGAGTAGCTGAATCACTGATAATTGAAGTCATGCATGTATATGCAGTGTTCTAAATTCATTTCTTGGTTGTACAACATGCCCGTGATGCCACAAAACATTGTGAATGCGATTATCCCCGGTAGGTCAATTTTGAGTCTCATGCTTGAGAAGTTCAGAATTCCAAAAGCAGCATGTGCTCACTAAATGTAGGTCAAGTATGTACTATCTCCCTACCTTTGTCGTAGGCACATATCCCAATAGTATGGTCAGTTATTGCAATACCAAATAAGTATACCATCGGTGGAAATTTCATATTCATGGTGAGTTGCCCCTTGGTTGAATATACCATCCTAATAGTAGACTTACCTGAAGAATGTAAACATGATAATAGTGTGCATGGTGTGGATATTGGTTGTATGTGCCAGGATTTTGTTTTTGTTAAATTCCAAATAAAATTATTTGGAGGCTATATACTCCTGTGTTGCATTCTTTATAAGCATTATAGATCCAATATTGTTGATGGAAAAAGGATTTAATGTTATCGCTTGACCACCATCTCGAGATTAGTGGTACTTTATTGATAATTAACAATCCCCAAATTAATTGGCTCTCTCTTATAAGATTTTATTATGTAGGAGGCTATACCAGATGCCTGCATACATGTTGTTTCAGATAGTATGATGCTACTACAGTATGATTAAGATTATTGCTTCTACAATGTTGATTAAGATCATTGTCAGTGGCCTTTCTACTATATTTTCTTGGTGGCTCTGCTGCAGGTATTCCATTATAGTTGGGACTTTCTACTGTATTTATTTGATGTATATATGATTCCAAGGATATTTCGTTCCCTTGCTACATACTGGAAGAAAATAATTTTCTTACATGATAGAACATGACAAGGCTAACTTCTCTCAGTTTGTTCAACTGCTTAATTTTTTTCCTCTTGGATCGTGAGCTTATTTCTTGCTTGCCATTTGCCTTTGCTCTTTTTTTAAAATTCCTTTGCTCTTTTTTCTTGATAGTTTGGACCTCTCACTGTTTAGTCTGTAGGATTTCTCTAACATTCATGGTATTATCAATGATCACGTATGCAAGTTTCAAATTACTTTTATGTAATAGGTGTTTACATGGTTTTGTACTCAGGCAATGGACTTCGTGAAAGCCTCTCACATTCATTTTGTAATTACACTGACAGTGTTCTCATTGCTCATAGGAAGATATTTTTAAAAAGTCTTTATTTTGCAACAGAGGGAGTATATGTTTCCTATTCCATTGCGACCTTTGGTTTCACACTCTCGCTTATAAGAATTGCACAAATCAAGCATTTGGTTTCTTAGAAAATCATCTATTACTATATCCTATGGATCAAATATTATGTATTCATACTAAGAACAACTGTATTTTTGATCAATCTGCAGATCTGCACGTGACTTAAAAGAAACATTTGTTACATAAATCAATTAGATTCATTAGCAAATCATCTATTACTGTACCTATTCCTATAGATCAAGTACCATGTAGTACTTCTGATGTAGTGTCTATTATCATTGTGCAGATCTGCACGTCTTAACTTTCCCCTGAAACTGGGTAATATCAAAGTATTTCAAATGCCGATTATTTTTCTGTTTATGTATTGTTGACTTACCTTTCTCATACTTTGCATGAGATACTAATGTAACTTTGTAACCAATCATGTATTACACATGGGTTCTAACACGCAACGTCTGTTATCATGTAGTCCTAGGTACGATTTTTAGGTAAAACAAGTAATCCCAATGTCTCTGGTTGCTTTTTGTTTGCGGACTGTTTTGCTTGATTGTAGAGTTACTTTGGCAGGACTTACCAAGGATTCTCTAGGTTAGGAAGCTGTATTTATTTGCTTTCATGCTCCTTTTCAGGGGACCTAGCGCAATGATCCCCTTTCTTGATTTTTCGACTTTGTGTAGAGAGGCATCCCACCTAAGTGCCCATCACCTGCTTGCTGAAATGTCTCATTGTTTTTTGCATCTTTGGCTGCCACGGTTTTGTCCATTGATAGTCAGATTGTGAGTTCTTGATTCATCTCTTCATCCTGTTGTCAAATTTGGGACTAATCTCTAAAACATTTTTCTTTGCATCGATCTATTGAATGACTTGATGAGCATGTAGAATAATGAGCAAACTGCCCAAACAAGATAAGTGAAAATGGGAAGTTCTGATATCTTATTGCCTTGTGTTCCGCGTGTTAAATAATATGATACACGTTATATGCCTTTTAGGATTTGAAGTGTGCTCATGCTATCTGCATCTATCAGGTTTTTAGTTCCTGTTCAAGGTTATGGTTTGCCAACTTTTAGTTGTCATTTTTGACGCGCTGGCTAATTTTTGTTGTTTCTCATTAACACAAAAAATCACTGTTCTTCTAGATAGTGGATTCTACCTTGCAAGTTGACAAGTGCACGCTGTGCATGACATGAAAATACAGTCGTTCTTCTAGATATTGGATTTTATTTTGCAAGTTGGTAAGTGCTTGCTGGCCATTCAGACTGAATTAGTAGCATGTGTATGCACAAGATTTTTGAGCTATGTACGACATGAATTGGTAGCTAGACTTTGCATTTATGTAGTGTTCCTTTTTTACTTAGAAATTACGAAGCACATGTGGTAGAAGAAAATGGGACCCAATTGAGAAATTGAGCACTCCTTGAAAAGTATTTTGATATAGCGTTTAGATATTTGCAACTCTGATAAATTTTTGGTCCATCGAGCTATCTATAACATTAATTGGTAGCTACATTTTAATATATGTACTTTAACTCTTTAAATTACAGGATGCACTTGACAACAGAATTGGGACCTTAGGGGACAACTGAGACTCAAGTGTTTTGGTATTTTAATTTAAATTTCTTTAAGTTTTATAAGTATTTAGTCAGTTCAGTTTTCTAATAGCATAGGTAATGTTGCGCTTAAAATAGATGGAAGAACTTATCACAATCTAAGTATTTTAGATTAGTATTCAGATTTATGCAACTCTAATAAGCTTTTAGTGAGTTAAATTTTCTAATAGATCTTCTTACCTTCCTATAATAAGAGTTGCTACTGTCTAGCAAAATTTAAAGAGACATGGATAATCTCCACATTTTTTGTCTGATGGAACAAGGACATAGATGTATTAATGACTAATATCATATTTATCCAAATTACTTCATGCCTTCACATCACAGGTTGTGTGTCCACATGCCATGAACAAGGGGATGAGATTCACTACTCAAATATAGAGCTCTTAAGTTACTCCACCATTTACTTAGATATGCAGCTCGTCTCCCTTATATTTTTATAGGTTATAGTCTCTGTTGCCCGAGATATGAGCAATCTCTCTATAGTTTTACTTGTTATTTTTGTTGATGCGCAATTTATCTTTAAAATACCTTTGATTTTATTTTTCTCTACATATCATCTGCTACAGTTAAATATTTAATAGTTTTTTATGTTTATGCAATGGACAAGATTGCATCAATATCTTTTGGCTCAACTGATATTGCTTTCCTTTTTCCGCATCACCAAAAAGTACTTCCTCAGCATCTTATATTTGGGAACAAAGGGAGTATTTTGTTACTTCAGTTGGCATCGATTGGTAATGATCAGGAAGTTGTTTTATTTGTTTGTATTAGTTTTTGGTATTTTTATATTATGATAATGGTCCAAGACCAAGACCCTATAAGGTGTAGGTCTTTGGAAAAATTGATATTGCTAGAAATCATTCAAATACATGTTTGCTTATTGTATTGATATATGTTTTGTGACTTTGGTTTGCTCATGCCAGGCCATTGTCTAGGTTAATCCAGCGTTGGGTAACATGTTCCAAGGACTTTTGTGCTAGAAGGTAACGAGGCTATATGGGAGTATGTCTTTGTGTATGTGACTATCCCATGTTATGTGGCAAGTGATACCATCTGAATTATGTTCTTTTTATGGATAATCTTGCAGTTCCTGGGTTGCACCGGCGCTGAGCCTCCCTTCCCCGGACGAGGTGCTACGACTGGGTTCTGGGGGCAGCGTCCAGTCGGTCACCGGTGTTGGTGCTTTGGCAGCATACACCTTAGCTAGCGCTCGTGCAATTCTACCACATCAACCACATTGTGCCAAAATGAAATGTAGACGGGGAGGCGAAGCTCTCATATACGTCTAGTAATTGAGAATTCCGGAAAGATTAAAGTAGCATATAATATCTCTTTAGCCTGAACATGTAATCTGACATAGTATATGTTGCCATACTTAGAAGCCAGTACAAACGGTATCACATAAAAACTTCTATAGTTATTTCCACAATGACATATAGCAAAGTTATTCGATATATTCTAAACCAGACCAAAGTAAATCAAACAAAAAATATAAGGTATGTATCTTCTGAATCTAATCGAGAGTTAGCCAAAACGTGAAAGCACCTGGTGTGTTTTTTGAGTGTGTTTTTTTGAGTCTGAACCAAAAATGTGATTAACCAAGCATTGATCATGTCTCACAAAAAATAAACAGAACAATAATATAAGAACCACACACTTACATCTCGAAAATTAAGTAAAACATGTAAGTAAATATCTAGGTGTAAGTTATCACTGAAAATTAGTACACCTTCATGATTAAACAGGTCACCACCGCTTGCACGCTATTCTTTTTCATGTATAAATGGCGTCCATCGACCCGTTTGCAGAGTTTAGGGGTGGAGGAACATGATCCATGATCTTTTGCTGCTCCGTCCAGTTCTCTAGTTTCCTTCTAGTCAAGATCAACAATGACAACAGATTTTAGATACTCCTAAAATAAAAAGTTAACAGATAATACATTTCTCTTTGGTTTGCAAACAGCCGCAATGCTTATCTCTTACAGTTTGAAATGGGGAAGAACAACCCTTCTGGCAGCGAGAAGCACTCGTCACTAGGGATGCGACACCGGTTATGTCTCCTCTCCGGGATGATGCCGGTAACGGTGAAAGGTGTAAGAATTGTACGAGACAAATGAATCGAAAGGTACTTTTCCATTGATGATTGAACGCTTATATACAGGAGGAACGGCGACGGTTTAGAAGGCGGTTCCCGAAGGCGACGCTTCAGGAACAATAGGTCGGTTTCCACATCGTGGGAATATCCACGTGCAGTTACAAGTAGAGATTAATTTAACTAATTACATTAATTAATTAAATTCTAACACTCCCCCTAATCTATACTTGTCCTTTTGTCCTTAGCGCGTTCATCATCTTGAAAAAGTCTCCTCCAAAAAACCCTGTGGGAAAAATGTGAGGAGTATGGTAGGATATGCTGTTAAAACTCCTTCAAAAACCCTGTGGGAAAATAAGAAGAAAATGACACAGCATATAATAATTATCGCCTCTATTAACTCAATATGAAATAAATCCATAGAATCTAGAGGTCAATAAATATGTCGTTTATACCATCTTAAAAACCCCGATGGGGAAAACGGATAGTATGACATATGATCTTATGTTGATATTATCTCATTAAAAACCTTAATGAGAACCTGAATAGTAAACTCATCAAGGGAAAAAGAGTATAATATGATGCTTTGAACAGGCATAATTCAGGAAGACACTCCCGATTCTTGCAAATCTCAAGCACGATACCAATTCCATGAATATATTTTTGGAATGTTGAAGTTGGCGAGACTTCGTGAATAGGTCGTGAGATTATCACATGACTTTACTTGCAAGATGTTTATTTCCGCTCTTTTGGAGCTCATGAGGATAAAACAATTTAGGGGCAATATGCTTAGTGATATTGCTCTTGATGTATCATGTTTGCATCTCATAACACAAGCCGCATTATCCTCATAGATAATGGTAGGTGATTCGATAGAACCAATTCCACATGACTTTTGTATGTGGTTTATCATTCTGAAGCCACACATTCGCGTGATGCCTCATATAATGCAATTATTTGAATGATTGGTAGAAGTGGCAACCAGAGTCTGTTCAAGACTTCCATGATATAGCATTTCCACCATGTAGGAACACAAAGCCGGTCTGCGATCCGCATTATGGGGATCGGATAAGTAGCCGACATCGGTGTATCCAACCATACCGAGTCCGATTTCTCTGGCGAAAGTATAGGCCAAGATCCTTTGTGCCTTGGAGATATCGAAATACATTCTTGACTCCGACCAATGGCGTTTGGTGGAGCTGCTGTGTCTAGCAAGTAGATTCACCGCAAATGCGAGGTCGTCTCGTACAATTTGCAAGATACATAAGCGCTCAATAGCATCGAGATATGGAACCTCGGGTCCCAATATCTCTTCTCCATCATCCCTTGGCCTGAACGGATCTTTCCCTACGTCTAGAGAACGAACCACCATGGGAGTTTTAGATGGATAGGATTTTTCCATATTGAATTTCTCCAATATTTTCTGGATATAGGCAGCTTGGTGTACCATTATTCCTGAGGTAAGGTGCTCGAGTTGAAGACCCAAGCAAAATTTGGTTTGACCCAAATCCTTCATCTCAAATTCTGTCTTTAGATGATTGCGTGCTTCATCAATATCTTGTGCGTTTCCAATGATGTTGAGATCATCGACATACACTGAAATGATGCAAAATCCTGAAGAGGACTCCTTGATGAAGACACATGGACAGTCATCATTGTTGGAGTAACCCTTCTGAAGAAGGAACTCACTAAGTCGGTTGTACCACATCCGTCCCGACCGTTTCAAGCCGTATAAAGACTTGTTCACTTACACGGTACATGTTGCGTTTAGCGCTTGCATTCGGACAGACTCCATCAGAACCTTCATGTATATGTCCGAATCTAGTGACCCGTAAAGATATGCGGTCACGACATCCATCAACCATAGATAGACGATTTTGCACGCCAAAGATATAAGATATCGGAAAGTGATACCACTCAAGATCTTGGAGAATATGTCTCATTGAAATCAATGCCGGGTCTCGCGTGAAACCGTACTACGAGCCTCGCTTTGTATCTCACCACCTCATTGTTCTCATTCCGTTTCCGGAGGAAAACCCATTTGAATCCCACATGGAAAACATTGGGAGGTGTTGGTATTGCTTCGGTGAATACCTTCCTTTTATTAAGCGAAGCAAGTTCTGCTTGTATTGCTTCCTTCCATTTAGGCCAGTCGGAGCGTTTCTCACACTCAACGATAGTCCTTGGATCATGATCATTGAGAAGGGTATCAGCAATTGTAGCAGAAAAATAAGTGTCGACAATCGTAGACTTACGGTTGAATGATTCTCCAGAATCGATATAGTTGGTGGATATCTCATGCACCCTTGATGACTCTTCGTGATTTTCCAATACGCGTGAGTCTAGGTGTTCCGATGTCCCAAAGGTGTGCAAGCCGAGCTGGGTTGTGGAGGTTGCCCTTCCACTGGGTGTATACTACCCATAAGGTGTTCGTCAACGTTGAGCTGACTTGCATTTACCGATTTGGAGGATTTTCTCCTCTCTCTCCTTTGTTGCTTACGAGAAGCGTGTTCTGGTCAAGGTGGCATTACTCCCCTCTTTTAGGATCGTGGAGTTGAGTGGTTTTGTTGGTACCTTCACTCTTCGGCGCATTTCTGGCGGTTTCGTGATTTAGTAACACCTTTTAAATCAAGAAATGAATCGCGATTATTTCAAGATGTTGCAAATTGATAATTTTCCGAACTTGGAGTTCGGTCTCTTGGTACGTGGATCGAGAGGTTGAAATGGCGATAGCATTCAATCAATTTCGGGCATTCTTTACGGTACTTGAAATCTCCCCTAATGCCGGAAAATGTTCCTCATCAAATATGCAATCAGCGTGATTCGTGAATAGATCCCCGATGGGGTTCCGTGTACTTAATAATCGGCGATTTGTACCCACATAGATCCCTAGTTTTACATGCGGGCCCATGTATGTCCATGTGGTGGTGAGATCGGGATGTATGCAAGACATCCGAACTTACATGTATGGGAAATGGGAGGATTTCCACGTACCAATTGCGGAGGAAATCTTGTGATATGCAGTAGGTCGCAATTGGATTAGGTCAGCGGCGTGTAAAATAGCGTGACCCCAACACGAAGTTGGCAAGCTGCAATTCATTAACAAAGGTCTTGCAATGAGTTTGATCCTCTTTATTAGGGACTCAGCCAAACCATTTTGAGTGTGGACATATGGAACAGAGTGCTGAACTTCAATTCCCAAGGCTGTGCAATAGTCATTGAAGGCGCGTGAAGAGAATTCTGCAGCATTGTCCATGCGAATTGCTTTAATTCAACTTTCTGGATAATGGGCCTGTAACTTAATTACTTCCCTCATTATCTTGGCAAATGCATGGTTTCGTGTGGAAAGAAGACACACATGTGACCATCGTGTAGATGCGTCTATCAAAACCATGAAATACCTGAATGGTCCAGATAATGGTTGGATAGGACCACAAATATCACCTTGAATTCGTTCAAGGAACTGAAGTGGTTCAACTTGTATTTTGAGGTGCGAAAGTCTCAAAATTAGCTTCCCTGTGGCACATGATGTACACACAAAGTCTGATGACTGGGGGAATTTGGACTCATGCAAATTATGACCAATGGAATTGCTAGTAATCTTCCTCATCATCCCGATACCGGGATGGCCTAGGAGATCATGCCAAGTTTGAAATGCATCAACATTCTGGAAGATTACCTTGTAAGCAACATGTTCTACGGGCTTGATATACGTATAGTACAGTCCGGACGACAGAGAAGGAATTTTTTCAAGTACTTGCTTGCCATATCCGTTATCTTTTGTGAAGAGCAGATACTCTTTTTTATTGTCTTCATGGGTTTCAATATGAAAACCATTCTTACGGATATCTCGATAACTGATTAAGGTACGCGACGAGTCGGGATACAACAAGGCATCCTCAATTGTCACTTGTGTACCGTTTGGGAGGGTAAATATGGCACATCCAGTGCCAACAATTACCGTATCGTGTCCAGCGATAGTCAAAATATCTCCATTCATCTTTTCGTAGTCAAAATATTTCAACTCCTCAAGATAGAGTTTGTGGTAGCTTGTCCACAAGGCATAATTCCTCTTCCATCGGATTGTCCCGTGAGAGCTATATATATAAAATGAAGAATTTTCAATAAGAAAACCTTATTTAGATACATAGAATACAATCTTTATTATATCAAAGTCTGATACAATATAAATGACAACAACAATACTTATGTTCTTATTACAACATCACAAATGGACATAAAATAAAGTGATCACTAAGGAGATAGTGGGACTAGTCAAGTCTCCAAACACGTCGTTTGAGGCATACTCAATCATCATGTTCTCCGTGCTCATAGGATCCTCGGGCTGCTGGAGAGTTATGGTGTTGCTAGGTCCAGGAGGAGCATCTTGCGAACAACCAGCTCCATTGGTGCCATCTGGATGAAGGTTGAAGTTGGCTTCAAACCTTTTCCCTTGAGGTGCCTTGCGTCCTTGGGATTGCTGGTAGAGGATTGCCAGATGCTTTGGGGTCTTGCACTTGTTAGTAGGATGCGTGTAGCATCCACACTTGTCACAAAGCCTAGTTTTGTCATACTTTGGCTTTGCGGTGCCTTTTCCACGGTCCAAGTTTCGAGGCTTCCTGTTCCGGTTGTGCTTACGCTTACCCTTGGAGTTTGGTGGGTTACCGTTGAAGGCACCACCAAACTTTCTTCCGTTCGCAACATTCATATGAACTTCCGGCAAAGGTTGGGAACCAACCGGACGCTGAGAGCCATTCTTAGCAAGAAGCTCATCATGCTTTTCAGCCTGAAGTAGGATATGAATAAGGTCTGAATAGACCTGGTAGTCGCGATGGCCAGATTCTTTGGAGGAGCCTTTCAGATGGGAGCATAGTTGATAGAGTTTTTTCTATCTTTTCCGCATCTGTAGGTTCCTTCTCGCAAAAGCGCAACTTGGAACTTATCTTATGAACCTCATGATTGTAATCCCCGACGGACTTAAAGTCCTGAAATCGAAGATGAGTCCAATCATGAAGTGCTTCGGGCAGACAAGCGCTTACGCTTTCATACCTCGTCTTGAGGGCACGAAACAAAGTAAATGGAGATTCCTCCTCCAAATACTCGACTTAAGATCCGAGTGAATATGATGTCTTATAATGTACAAGGCGGCATATTTACGCTCTTTTCTCGGTGTGGCTCCGGTAGGAAGAGGGTCGTCCGGGTCGGATGGCACGACTATCCCACGGACGCAAGAGCGATCTTGATGTCCATGGCCCATGTAGGGTAGTTGTGGCCGTTAAGCTCGAGTGAATCGAACTCTTTTCCAGCCATCGGTTACCTACATGGTAAACCAGAGAATATTAATCTACATTCGGTAAATTAAAATCCATCATGGTCATGTTGTAATGAACTATGCGAAATTAAATGATGACTTCAAGAAGTGGGCTTGAAATCATTAGTGTGAACTTCAAATTGTTAAGTATGACACATTGTAGATAATCACCGAAGAATATTCGGAGTCCGTCTCGCAGCACTAGAGAGTATAATCTGATCAAATCAGTAGATACTCATACTTCTAATGCCTTATGTCATGACTTAATAAAATGTTTGGGAGAGCACATTGTTAAGCAATCATAGTGTCAAAAAATGACAAAATGTAGGCTTTAAACAGTAGTGATGATAATATGCAGTGCAGTAGATCTGGCCACTACCTTGTGTTCCCAAAACATCAATTTGAAGAAATCACTTTGAAATTTTGCATACCAATTCGTCCTCGTATCGAGTCAAAATGACTCAATTAAGACGATAAATTGATCTATTGCAAGAAATTGAAAATCTCAATTGCAAATAATGAATGTAATAAATATCAACATGTGCACACACACGGAAATATATTACATCAAATATTTTTGAAATACACATAGTACTCGACAAATAAACAGTACTATGTTCTGATTTTTTTAACACAATCTAAAACAGGGTAGTTTGGATTAAAAGTACTGCTAGATTTACTGGTAACTAGATTTGAAATACGTAAAGTATTCTAATTAGTCAGGACACATTGGCTGAATTAAGCCATTGAGCGGTCTATAGACAAGCTACTAGGCCATACGAGAGGATAAGGAAGGTTAACAGAAGATATTCCACCGCTTTATTATCCCCAAATCAACTCTCATCCGTCCATGGCACCGAGGAGGTCGGCTCCACGAACTCCGCCCAAGGCCCCTGCAACCGCATCAGCTTCCGTCACCGGCGACCGGAGGTGCTCCCGCCGCTGATAGCCCCGTCGGAGGAGTTACTGGGGGTGGGGCCGCTGGGCGCAACGCCATCTGCGCGACCGTTCAGCAGCTCGAGCGCGGACATGCTCCATGTCCCCGAGCGACGCCTGCGGCTGCTTGACGGAGAGGTGGACGCCGGGCTGGACAGAGGTAGACCAAGAGCCGCCAGGCGACGGCGAACGTCTGTGCGTGGCGAAAGCGGAGTACTCGTTGGGGCCGGGGGCGGCAGCCGCATCGGAGCGACGACATCGATGGTCGCGGCGCGGGACAAGTTGTCCACGCCGGAGCCAAAGACGAAGAAGGAGGCTCCGGTCGGCGCCGAGACAAAGGCCAGCGCGTCGTCCATGCAGACCTGCACGCAAGGCGCGCTCGGGAGGCGCGGCACCGACGGAGGCATCCCCAGGGACGGCGCGCCGGCTCCGATTTCGACAGCCCTGGGAGTCGTGGGCGGAACCATCGGCGCGATGTCGTCGGCCTCGGGTGCTGCAGCGCTGGACGCGCCTCCAAATTCGAAGATGGAGGTTGGCGACTGCCTGCGGGCGCCCAGGCCGACGGAGAAAGTCATCGGGGATGGCAGAGTGGCGTCCTTCGGAGGTGATGCGGCGGGGCCGTACTCGTGCAGGGGGCAAATTACCCACCCGTGCATCGAGAACCAGAACCATGGCAGCGGCGCCGCGAGTGCCGGGTCGATGTTCTCATCGGCCTCAAGCAATGGTGCGGCTAGACCAGCGCGGGGCCGGTTGGGCACCGCCGGCGAGACCTGTTGGTGGCGGTGAGGGCCACGGTAGCCCCGACGGGGACCTCCACCGTGGCGGCGACCAATAAACCGGCGGAGGTCACGCAATAAGCGGTGAAGGCGACGGCGACCGCCGGGACCATGGTAGTCGTAGCGGGCGAGACGGCGGCGGCCATCATCCCGAAGCAGACTAAGGTACAGTGCTTGAAGTCCACGAGGCATGACTTTTTCTTACCTTTTTGCCCGTGAACTCCCGTCCGTATCGTCTGTTCTGGTAGAGTCTAGGTGCTGATAACGTGTAAGAATTGAACGAGACAAATGAATCGAAAGGTACTTTTCCGTTGATGATTGAACGCTTATATACAGGAGGAACGGCGACAGTTCAGAAGGCGGTTCCCGAAGGCGACGCTTCAGGAACAATAGGTCGGTTTCCACATCGTGGGAATATCCACGTGCAGTTACAAGTAGAGATTAATTTAACTAATTACATTAATTAATTAAATTCTAACAAAAGGCAGCAGGTCCTTAGGATTCACCTTTGACTTGCTCTAAGAGACCTTGATTGCCATTGTTGCTTTCTTTGTTCGGGAATTTGGAGGATTTTTGGTGGCAGATGGCTCATATGACAAGAATAAGATGATGCATCGAGTTGTGGACTAGGGAGCATGGTGACCTCGCTCGCGCTCTCTCCTTTAAGGACCCGGGCATGAAATTACCGTTTCAACCTCGCGATGCGCCTCAACCGTTGCGTGTCGTGTAAACATACTGAGAAATATGGCCACGAACGTGCCGCGTCCCTGCACATGGAAAATCATGCGACCAAGAGCACAAGACATGGGAGTCAAAGCTCATAAATTCTCTCGCTCGTCCTGAGTCGACTCCAGGCATGTCAGTGAGATGTTTTTTCGCATAGACTAGCTGGCAACATGGAAGACGAGGTGCATCAGTGAGTTGTCTTCTCACACAGCTGATGAGCCATCCGAAATAAAAAGTGGCGAATGCTGCTAAGTGAAAACCTTGAAGTGGTGACTCCAGTCGTCTTTATACACATCATGAAGCGTTCTAGTATCGAGTTGGCATGAACAAACTAGATTAAGACCAAACGCCATAGGGATAAAACTAACCCAATGATGCAATTTTCTTGTTTATTTTCTATTTATTCCAGGAGTTCCTCAACGACTTTCACTCGATGCCTCCGTCGGAGTCACACCCTAACGATTTGCATTCTAACGACTCAACGGCTCGACACCGACTACGAGTCCCTGACGCACTCGTGGACTAATGATGGGAGAATGGACAACCGAGTAGGCCCAAGAGATGGAGTCATCAGGGGACTGCTGAGTGTATATTTGCATCATGTTTTGCATTATTATTTTGCATTGTAGATATAGGATCTTGGTATTTTACGGTGTTCGCACGCACTTTTTATGTTTATTTTCACCAGTTTCAGATCAGACGAGGGATTCAATGGACACAATTCTTGGAGAAGTTGTACTGGAGAGAAAAGAAGCCAAAAACTACGTAAATCGCTTATTTGCGAAATATTAATAATACCAGAAGAAAGCCCGAAGCAATTGGAGGCTCCAGAAAGGTTGACGACCAACTATATGGTCGGCCGCTGTATAGTTACCGCTGTATAGTTGGCGCCGCCTTCGTATCCTCAAATAGTTTCACCCTATGCAACTGGTTCGGAGAGACGACATACAGAACACCCAGAAATCGTCAAAACCTAACCTCTGGAAGACATCTGGAGGGGGAACTTTCCCTAGGGATCCATCTTCGCCCTACGCAGATTTGGGAGTCCAAGGCATCGATCTCCATCTTCATCAACCGCTGCATCTTCATCACCACCATCATCTCCATCCATCCCATCTAGTTCTTGTTGTAATTCTTGCACTAGTTGTGGATTTATGCAAGTACTATTCATCAATAATCGTTTCCGTTACCATTTCCATGATGCTGTTTGCCTCCATGTCTGAGTAGATCATTAGTTCTTGGGGAGACGGAGAAACCCTAGTATGAGATTGAAATAAGATAAAGTTTATTATGATATTCATCGCTGTGACCATGTGTTAGATTGTATACATCTTGATGTTGGGAGAAGTCAACCTCTCCAATATTTGCCTCTTATGGGGACTTCATGTAGGGAACTACTTGTTGGCAGACGGAGGGATGTTAGCACTTATAGTGACTATTGTTGGCACCCTTTACGTATCAACTTAGGAATCGAGAAAACTCACAAAACACTGTCAGTGCCATGGGATACGTCCTGCGGGATTACGTTCCTTAATAGCACAGTAATTTAATTGATGTTGATTCCTGTCTGCTGTGGTTATGAGGATGATTTGAGAAGTGGTTGCTGCCTCTTTGTCCAAATACGGAGTTTCTCCTAAACATACATAGTTGAGAATGTTCATGATAATAATCTTTACCTTAGCCCTTTATAATGCTAGTGGTGTATCCGCTAATCCCTGAAAACGCCTTTTTCCACTGAAGTTTCAAATCTCTTTTACATACGCGATACTTATTTTATGTATTCAGTTTTATTTATTTTACACATTTTTCTCTTATAAAAACCCCAAAATACCTTTTTTACGCAATACTCACATTTTATCTTGTTGCTTAGAACTTTATTTAGCAATTCTATTTTTAGTATTTACTTCAAGAATTCTTAGACTTTAGACTCCTGCTCCCTGTGGGATCGATATCTTTATTTCAGAACTAGCTACAAAATCTGTGCACTTGCAGTCATCAAGCTATTTTCTGACGCTGTTGCCGGTGAGCTAAGCGCTGTAGGACTTTTAGTTTTTGCTTATTTACTTTAGTTTTGTTAAGTTTTGTTTTGAGTTACAGGTTTCCACCAACATGATGGAGTTTTAGCATATGACTAGTGCTAACCCACTCAACCATTTTGGGAAGCCCTATTACATTTATAAAAGGGACAACTCCAACAAGAATACAAGGGGTTTTGAAATAAATCCTCTACTGCTTGGTATTCTACACAAGAAGCAATTTACTAGAGATGATGAAGATCCTGATCCATACAAGCATATTGCATGTTTCAAAGATATATGTGGCACATTCCAATTAACGGGGTATACCACCGATGAGGTAAGGGTTAAAATTTTTAGTCAAACTTTAACAAGTACAACTCTCTCATGGTATAGATCTCTACTCTCAGAAGCCACTACTACTTGGGATAATTTAGCTTGCGAATTCCTATCTAAATATTACCAATTATCAAAATCTTTTGGAATCAGGCGTCTTATAATGACTTGGAAGAACCGTCCCAATGAAGGAATAGTAAGAGCTTATATCAGATTTAAAGATTTACTTAGACAATGTCCTCATCATGATTTGCCTTAATGGTATTTATTGCATATCTTTTATGGCGGTTTAATTGAATCTAATAGAATTGAACTAGACTCTTGCGCGAGAGGAGCTTTTATGGATTTACCTATAACCAAAGCTTGGGCTTTACTTAATAGAATTCGTGATCATAGAGTGTCATGGAATTTTGATCTAGGAAGTCAAGGAGGCACAGAAATAGACCACCAATGTATTCACAACAATAATAAAAAAGGCCATGTTAATGAATTCTCTAAAGAGCTTTATTTAGATTTAGATCTTGTGTTGCAAGTTGTTAAAGATTTTACAGAACACACCGAATCTGCAAAAGAGGGTTTGGTCAAGTTTGATCCACCACCCAAACCCGATAAGAAAAGAGAAGTTAAAGCAACAGTGGCCTCCCTAGAACCAATGTATGAAATACCTTTCCCTAACACTGCACAAAAGCATATTTTGGAATATGAACAAGTCAAGGCATTACATGAGGAGAAAGAATAGGAAAGTGTGCCAATAAATCAAGAACATCTAGATGAAACCAAAGATGAAGAGGTAACCAAGGAAGAAATCATGTCTATGTATGCACATTGTAACATAGTTGAACTTGATGAAGAGACTTCTATATTGGTTGAAGGTAAAATTAAGGTAAAAGATGTGGGTAAGCCTACGCTTCCCTGCATATTTAAAGAAACCTAGCATTACGGTTTATGTGATCTTGGCACCTAAGTTAATGTTATATCTTATGATTTTTATCTAAAAATAAACGAAGAGATAGAACGAACCAACTACAATAGAAAATATTGATATGACAATCATGTTAGCCAATAAAAATGTTAGAATTCCAATAGGAGTAGTTGAAGATGCAGTTATCACAATTAACAATAAAAATTTCCTTATTGATTTTGTAGTTGTTGATATGCCAATTGACACTCTTTGCCAAATTATATTTGGAAGAAACTTTTTGAGTGATATAGGTGCCATAGTTGATTTCAAAAAGGATATTGTATCCTTAAGCTTGGGCAAGCGGAACAAGAATTCCACTTTTCCAAATTTAAAGACCAACCTCTATTCATAAAATAAGAAGAGAAGGAGAAAACTATTGAAGAAATGGGAGCTCTTTTCTTAAATAATCAAGATGAAGAAATAAATGAAGATCCAAACTGTGAAGAAATAATTATGGAGGATATAACTGTAGAAGAATTAGAAAATGAATTTGATTCATTTCCTAATGAAGAACCTCCAACTGATGAAGCTTTTGATGAGCCAAAAAAGAGAGGGGATGAAGAATTGCCACCCCCATAATTAAAAACTCTACCGTATAATTTTAAGTATAGATTCTTGGATGATACTAATAAATTCTCTGTTATTATTAGTACTAAACTTTCAGGGGAAGAAGAACTTATGAAGGTACTAAAGGAGCACCGCAAGGCCTTTGGGTACTCAATGGATGACTTGTAGGGTATTAGTCCCATGATAGCCTCCCATCATATATTCATCGAGGAAGGTGCTAAAATAGTTGCGGAATTTAACAGAAGACTGTAGCCTGAAATGAAGGAAGTGGTAATAAAAGAAATAGTAAGCCTACTTGATGCAGGTATAATCTATCCTATAAAAGAAAGTGAATGGGTAAGTCTTGTTCATTGTGTTCCTAAGAAAGGCGGCTTTACTATTGTTCCTGATAAAAACAATGAATTGATACCTACTAGAACTATTGTTGGACATAGGATGTGCATAGATTTCAGGAAATTGAATAAGGAGACTAGGAAAGATCACTATCATGTACCATTTATAGATCAAACTTTAGAGAGGTTAGAGAACCGCACTCATTTTTGCTATTTGGACGGATACTTGGTTTTTCCCAAATAGATGTTCATCCCGAAGACCAACTTAAAACAACTTCCATTAGTCCTTATGGTTTACATGCTTACCGACGTATGCCTTTTGGTCTATGTAATGCCCCAGCTACTTTTCAAAGATGCATGACTGCTATATTTGTACATTTTATAGAACTGATAATAGAAGTATTTATGAACGATTTTTCTGTCAACTTCGTTTACTAGTTGCTTGGATAATCTCAATAGAATCTTGCAGCGTTGCGAAGCAACTAATCTTGTGTTGAATTGGGAGAAGTGCCATTTTATGGTCAATAAAGGCATAGTACTTGGACATAAAGTATCAGGTAAGGGTATTGAAGTAGATAAGGCTAAAGTTGAAGCAATAGAAAGAATGCCACAACCAAGAGACGTAAAAGGTATAAGAAGTTTTCTTGGTCATGTAGGATTTTATAGAAGGTTCATTAGGATTTTTTCTGGAATTTCAAAACCTTTGACTAATCTGTTGTAAAAAGGAGCGAGATTCAATTTTGATGATAAGTGTCTTATTGCCTTTGATAAACTTAAGTATGCTTTATCTCGTGCTCTCATCATTAAACCACCTATATGGGATATGACTTGATTTAATATGTGAGGATAGTGATGATGCTGTAGGAGTAACTCTAGGACAACACATAGGTCATAGATTTAATATTATACATCATGCTAGTAGAACTCTCAATAGTGCTCAAAAGAATTATCCTAAGGAAGAGAGAGAGCTCTTTGCTGTATTTTTCTCCTGTGATAAGTTTCGTTCTTATATTGTTGATGTGAAAGTAACAGTTCATACGGATCATGATGGTTTAAAAGAACTCCTCGAGAGGAAGTTTCATAAGCCAAGACTAATCCGTTGGATCCTTTTACTTCAAGAATTTGAGTTGCTGATTATGTAGAGACAAGATGCAAAGGTAGTAGATGCATCATCTATATTTACCCAACAAGACATCAATCTTATTTAGAGGAGTTTTAGTCTTGATGATTTTTGTTTTCAAGAATTATTATATGAGCTAAGGCCAAATCCTCCCAAGAAGAAGAAGTCCTTGTTGTTGGAGGAGCTTTTCACTCCCGACTAAATAAACGGTAAATGGAAGGTAAGTTTTCTAACTCTAATAAGTGCTTTGTTTTCACAGTTTTTACTATTATTTTTTGCCTTTGTACTCCTCTTGTTTTTTTGAAGTTTTTGAGGGGTTTCTGCAACTATACGGCCGGAGAAAATACTCCTGCCATATAGTTAGTCATCAAACATTCTGTATCCCCCTTACGAAATAAATTTCGGATGCTGTAACTATACGGGCGCAACTATACGGCAGGAGAAAACTCTCCCGCTGTATAGTTGGTTGTCAAAGCTTCAGTACCCTCGACCCGTTTTCATTATTTTTCATTAAAAAACATTTTTATCGGTTCTTAGTCGGTAATCTAACAAACCTGGGCTAGAAATATTTGGAAGTACCTGGCAGGAACCAACTATACAGCCGCAACTGTACGGGCCGCGACTGTATAGTTAGTCGTTACGGCGCAGGAGTCCTCCAAATCCGTGATTTATTTTTCTAGTCGGTTTGTATTGTTTTCTTCGACGATAATTTAGTGTTTCTCGTGAGTTTTACCGACCTATGACCGATCTTATATATTGCCCTTGTGTCTCTTTCTAATCACAAATCACTAGGAACAAATCTAGCTATGCGCTATCCTGTCCTAGGCCGTGGAAAACCTATGGGGCTTATTGCTCCTAGGGACCTTTCTAGAAGCCCGTTGATGGAGGACGACGACAAGGAAATTGATAGGTTTAGCCCAGGTACAAAGAGTACGTCGAGCCAAGATTCTACAACAGTGATCCCGATGAAGGCCAAGACGACATTTACATTTGTTGCGCATCTACGATCCCCCGGATATCAACTGGGTGGCGATGAAAAGAACTCAAGAAGAGAGAGAAGGCCACATGGAAAAGGACGTGTCAAGATGGTCAAGTTCATCACTACAGATCCAAGGTCGCATAAGCGTAAGGAAATACCTAACATTGGTGTAGGTGCTAGAAAGGAACTGACGTTGCCCCGCTCGAGGCCTACCACCAGCGCTCGCATGAGGGTGAAGCCTCAAGAGGAGTGGAGGAGCAGTTTCTACTTCCCCGATCCACCAATAATGGATGAGGAAGAAGAAGTTGTCCCTAGGACAAAGTATCACGTACGGACACTGGAGGTATACCAGAAGCAGGAGCTACTCCATCACGTGGAAGTCCGTCACCGCCTCAAGGATATAGAGGAGAAGGGTGATCTTCTCCCGATGATGACCAAGCTCGTTGATAGGATGAATACACTGCAATCTAATTTGCGCAGGTGCTACAACCACATCACCGCTCTGGAGGACACCAACAAGAAGCTACGCACCGCAGTTCTACATGCTATGGCACCACAGTGACCTTCAATAAAGCATGGTATCAAATAATCGCAAGGGATTATTTGATCCCGCCTGGCTTGATTTCAAGCTTGGGAGATCTTTAAGACCTTATAATCTATTTTATAAGTTTTTTACTTCTATTCTAGTTTTGCATTAGTTCGAGCTCATAAACAAAGTTTGCATCATTAGATTCCCTTCAGGAACAGTTGATCCCTATTATAAAATTCTAAGTTTATTATAATATATGGAGCATTATTGAGTTTGAGTTTGTCTTATTGGATATATGAATGACTTGAGTATGATTTTACTTGCATTGGATGATAGAAATAGGAGTCTTCCACACCATTGGTATTAATGGAACATATAAAGATAGTTTGATCAATATGTTCTAGGTAATTGGTTTGATTAACAAAAGGGAGAAATTATCTAATTAATTAAGATAAAAAAGAAAAACCTTTAAACAAAGGAGAAAATATAAGTGCTATCAAAAAGAGTGAGAACAAGTTTGAGGTAGAATACTCAAGTTATAAAGATGCTTCATATATATTTGGAATTTGATAATTGAGATCGTTAAACTTTGAAATTCTTACATGAGGTGGATATGGATAGCTCTTTTGCACAACACTTAAACAAAAGTGTGAGCACAAATATATATAGAAAAATAATAAAAATAAAGATGAAGAAAAAGAGCGAATGCGCAAAGAGCAAATAGGCATATACCACTATATTGTAGTAAGACAAAGAGACGTTTGAGATTTCGAATCCCAAGTGAATGTATTAATCCTAAAAACACTTGGTACTACCTCACTAACTCATTCGGTTGAACCGAATACTTTTACATCATGTTGAGAATAATCTTTTATAAACTATTAGTTGCTAAGGTTTGGAAGCCTGCTAATATTATTCGGATGGTTCGAGTAAGGTACTATTCATGAACTTATTTATATGTATCCTTTATGATAAACACATGTTGCAACTGCCTCATTTATTTTATCGACTCGCCTTCATGAATATAAGGATCACATCCATTAAGCTAAACTTTCTCGGGACGAGCAAGAGTCTAAGCTTGGGGAAGTTGATGAGTGCATATTTGCATCATGATTTAAATTATTATTTTGCATTATAGATGTAGGATCTTGGTATTTTACGGCATTCGCACGCACTTTTTATGTTTATTTTCACCAGGATTAGATCAGATGATGGATCCAATGGACACAATTCTTGGAGCAGTTGTACTGCAGAGAAAAGAAGCCAAAAACTATGCAAATCGCTTATTTGGAAAATATTAATAATATCAGAAGAAATCCCGAAGCAATTGGAGGTTCCAGAAAGGTTGACGACCAACTATACGGACGGCCGCCGTATAGTTGGCGCCGCCTCCGCCTCCTCAAATATTTTCACCCCGTGCAACACCCAAAACACCCAGAAATCATCGAAACCTAACCTCCGAATGACATCTGGAGGGGGAACTTGCCCTAGGGATCCATCTTCGCCCTACGCAGATCTGGGAGGCCAAGACATCGATCTCCATCTTCATCAACTGCTGCATCTTCATCACCACCATCATCTCCATCCATCCATCTAGTTCTTGTTGTAATTCTTGCACTAGTTGTGGATTTATATAAGTACTATTCATTGATAATCATTTCTATTACCATTTCCATGATGTTGTTTTCCTCCATGTCTGAGTAGATCATTAGTTCTTGGGGAGATGGAGAAACCCTAGTATGAGATTAGAATAAGATAAAGTTTATTATGATATTCATCGCTATGACCATGTGTTAGATTGTCTACATTTTGATGTTGGAAGAAGTCGATCTCTCCAATATTTGCCTCTTATGGGGACTTGATGTAGGGAACTACTTGTTAGTAGACGGACGAATGTTAGCACTTACAGTGACTATCAACTTGGGAATCAAGAAAACTCACAAAACACTGTCCATACCATGGGATACGTCCTGCGGGATTACGTCCCTTAATAGCGCAGTAATTCAATTGATGTTGATTGCTGTCTGATGTGATTATGAGGATGATTTGAGCAGTGATTGCCGCCTCTTTGATCAAATATGGAGTTCCTCCCACACATACATAGTTGAGAATGTTCATGATAATAATCTTTACCTTAGCCCTTTATAATGCTAGTGGTGTATCTGCTAATCCCCGAAAACGCCTTTTCCCACTGAAGTTTCAAATCTCTTTTACATACGCGATACTTATTTTCTGTATTCAGTTTTATTTACTTTACGCATTGTTCTCTTATACCAAAAACCCTAAAACACCTTTTTACGCAATACTCGCATTTTATCTTGTTTCTTAGAACTTTATTTAGCAATTCTATTTCCAGTATTTAATTCAAGAATTCTTAGACTTCAGACTCCTGCTCCCTGTGGGGTCGATATCTTTATTTCGAAACTAGCTACAACCGATCTGTACACTTGCAGTCATCAGGGACACCAAGTGGCTCAAGGCAGGCCATAAGATACCCTATTGATGGGACTCTCTGGAAGACAAGTAGTCCGACTCGACGAGGCCCATGGTGGGTTGACTTGGACTGGAAGTAATGACCCATCCGACCCTTTAGTTGACCATATATCCAAAACTGACTCTAAGTCCATCTTTGTAAACCCTAACCGATGAGTCTGTATAACCCTCGATGGGAGAACCCTAAAGGTTACACTCTAAGAAATCATCACACCCTAGCTCTAGTCAATACTCCGCCTCCGACTCCATTGTTATCGTCTTGAGCAATACCAAGGAGTAGGTGATTACCTGCACTGAGAGGGGCCGAACCTGGGTAAATCGCTAACTCCCCATCCCAATCTAGAGATGCCGATGCACTCGTTGCCTTCCACCTCTCGTAAGCTATCCCCAGTAGCATCTCGTAGGCCACCACTGGGCCGTAGTTTAAATTTAGATGTTTTTATTTGAAGTTTTTTGCCATTTTAGGCCCGTTTGTAAATTATTTCGTATAAATGGAATGTTAAGCAAAAAAAATTGCTGCCCCACTGGATACGCTTGTGGACAGGGAAGGACAAACCGTCCTAGACACGTTCCAAATAGACACATTTCGTGTTTGATTTGGAGCGCACCGTTGGGATGCTCTTACAAATTTATAAGATGTACCTTGTATTTCTTCCATATCTCTTTTCCACCGCATTTTCTTATGCACTTGTGAAGATGTAATTATGTTCAGCATTTGTCAGATTTGTCACATTCAATCAGCCAAGCAAGGTTTCCATGTCAAATTTACACGCTTGCACTTTCCTTGAAGATAGTTTCTTGGTGGTGAAGAAGGCCATCCCCTGTTGGTGTGTTGCGTCTAGCCTAACACTAGAACTTACTTCGGCCTTAAGGTGTTGTTAACTGGAATAATCTAAGGCCGAATGAAAAACCGAGGACTCGACGAGATTTTCAATTTATGTCAGTATTACTCATTTTGTTCAGTATTGTACAGATGTGTGTTACTCTTTTAATTGGCTACAACAGTCTGTCTATTCCCGAATTGTATTGTACAACAGCTAGTTGTTTCTTGTGCAGTTTTGAAGATGCAAATATGGTCCGAATTAACAGGCTTGCACTTTCCATATCGCGTTGGAAGCTCAGGGGTCCGCAGTTTAAAAGGAAGTAAATCAATCCAATGCCCAATAGGAAATTTCCGGAGAGTACAAACCCAATATGGTATGGCAAGAAGAGATCGGATTCACCCCCAAGTAACGAATATGTTTACTATTACTAGCTTTATTTCCTTCCTTATTACTACTTGGTACCTAGCACCTACGGTGGTTTAATCACGGTTTACGTTTAAATCCACACCGGAGGCACAGCTCGCAGCATCATCATTTGCTTAACAGGGACTAATACCAGATTACGTAGTATTAGGAAGGCCCCGCGTTATTCCCTCAAAAACAAAAAAGGAAGGCCCCCGCGTTCGTTTCCATATATACGGCAGCGCCGGACGGCCGGAGAAGCACAGAGCCAAAGGAAAAAGATAGCTACACGTACACGCCGCCAGCGCCGGCCATCATGCCTGGCCGCAAGATCGCGATGAGGCTCATGGAAAACCCGCGGCGGCGCTCCAAGACGCACGCGAGGAGGGCCAAGGGGATCGAGAAGAAGGCCGAGGAGCTCGTCAAGCTGTGCGGGGTGGGGGTCGCGGTCGTCGTCGCCGAGGGTGCTGCCGGCGCGGTGCCGCGGGTGTGGGAGTCGGAGGAGGGCGTTTTGGACAAGTACCGCGCCCTCCCGCCGGAGATCCGCGCGCAGCACACGCTGCGGAATCACCTCAAGGAGGAGATCTGCAAAGATAGGGCCAAGCTCGCCCGGGTGCGGCAGCAGGGCCCAATCGCTCTCGCGGACGCACCGCTCGACGGCATAACCCCTGCAGAGGCTTGGGAGCTACTCCAGACGATTGAAGCGTCGCTGAGTGCCACGGCGAGGAGGCTAGAGGCACTGGGTTTGCCGGCAGGCGGAGGCCAGCTCGAGCAGATCGAGGCGGATATCGTCATGCCGCAGATTGGTCATGATGGGAGCAACGACGGGGACATCGGCTTCCAGATTGAGACGGCGCCGTGCCCCGGGAAAAGGGGAAACGTCGGCCAACAACTGGAGGAATTTCCAAGGGACGATCGCCTCCAGATGCACAACATAGACATGCCGCAACCAGGGTTCGGCTTCCAATGTACCGATGGCAACTACTCGGGTGTCGTTGACAGTTATGGTCAGATGCAAGCTCCTGTCTACGGCTGCCCCGGTGGCAACTACTCGGACGCTATTGACAGCTATGGTCAGATGCAAGCTCCTAGTTACGGATGTCCCGGTGACAACTACTCGGAGGCTGTTGACAGCTATGGTCAGATGCAAGCTCCTGGCTATGGCTGCCCCGATGGAAACTACTCGGGCGCCGTTCACAACTATGGTCAGATGCAAGCTTCTGGCTACGGCTTCCCCAGTGGCAACTACTTGGGCGCCGTTGACAGCTATGGTCAAATGCAAACTCCTAGCTACAGCTACCCTGGTCTGACCACGTGCTATGGAGTCTTGCCGATAGGGTACTACTACCCATCTCTTGGCATGGGCGTCGGCAGCCACTTCATCAACGACACTGCGGCACCTGAGCAGTCTGCTATCGTAGCCAGCGCAACACCACCCGGGTACACAATAGGCGGAAATTGCATGAATCTAGAAAGCTACAACGGATATGGGCAGTCGCTCCAGGATTTCCAGCACGCCGATGCTGGTACCAGTACGAGCCAGGTATCTCCTCAGTGTTCGGCTCCAGGGACAAGCAGTTCCAACAAATTCTTCCATTTTCTCTAGTTAAACTAGTTTGAGTCAGGTGCCAGTCAACACTGTTGGTCTGGCAATTTTGGATGATGCAAGTCCACCGGGTTCAACTCATCCCCGTCCCTGCCCTCGCCCCCGCCCAAAGTCTTCCATATACTCTAGCTATTTAAGGTTGCAACTGTTTTATTTTAGCTATATAAAAGTTTTATATATGGTTGTAATTTGAAGACAAGTTGTTATATACTGTGTTATCTTTTGGATGCTATGGATGGTACAATATGATTCTCAATCCCAGATTACTCTAATCTCCAAAATGCTTTAGTTTAAAACTTAGCTAATTCAAAGCTTCTTATTGAGTATGGTGATGTGGCTTCTGAGGCGTGAATTCTTATATATCTTAGTCCTAGTTCTCTGTCTATAAATTTAGGCTGAATAGATCAATTTGACAGACTCCGTCGGCAGATCATTCAATTCGGGCTTTATTGGATATGTTCCAAAATTTCCCAGCGCATACACATACAATCGCTAGGTTGGCCTTAGACTACCCTGATGATACATAGCTCGAGTGAGCAGTTCAAAATAAGATGTTTTAGCCATTTTCTAAAACGTATGTATCTAAACGTTTTTTAGTGTATAGATTAAGAGAACGTACATTCTAAAAGACGTCTAGATACATGTGTTCTAGAAAATGGCTAAAATATTTATATTTTGAAACGAAGGAAGTAGTATTATTTTGCAAAAGTTCCTTACATGAGCAAAATTTATAGACGATTTGTTGACCGAGGAGTCTGCACGCATGTCCGGAGTGAAGGCGATGGTAATGTGGCTATGAACTATAAACTATTTCTATATATGGTTGTCAATTTGAAGACAAGTTGTTATATACTGTATTATCTTTTGTTTGGATGTTGTGGATGGCACGATATGAACTCAATCCCAGATTACTCTAATCTCTAAAATTATTTTGTTTAAAACTTAGTTAATTCAAAGCTTCTTTTTGAGTATGGTGATGTGGCTTTTGAGGCCTGAATTCTTATGTATCTTAGTCTTAGCTAGTTCTGACAAATTTGACAGACTCAATCAGCAAAGCATTTTGGCTTCACTGAATATGTTCCAATATTTTCCAGTGCACACACAGACAGCCACTACTAGGTTGCCGTCAGACTGGGAAAACTATATTGATGATACATATATAGCGCTCGAGCGAGCAGTTCAAAAACTTCGAAATCCTTTTTTTTTTACGCTTGAAAAAAAACTTCGAAACCCAAATATGATTTGCAAAAATCATAGTACAAGATTTCCCGGTCTCTTGCAGTAATTTCAGCTTCACGCACATCTTAACTAAAGAGATCTAGAAGATGCACAGTAGTTAGAAAGATGAGGGATGGATTGCTTGATCAACATCCCAGCTACTCTGAGAGTTTTACTGACAACGTCTCCTATCCCCAGCTACAGCCACGATGCATTGCTTGATCAATGAAGAATGTGGCTCCTGGAATTATGAGACTGCATTCGTTCTTCAGCGAGGCTGCAACAACACATATCATGCAAATTCCAATATCTAGGCAAGAAGAAAAGGATATTTTTTGTTGGCCTTTCACGAGAAATTGCACATACACTGTTCGTTCAGTCTACAATCTGGCGCTCATCCAAGTTCTTTGGTACCAATGGTACACCAACGAGTATAGCGGCGAGTGAAAAGGATCAAAAGGCCATATGGAGTATTATTAAAGCGTCGGGAGAATGAAGATCCACCATTAGCGTTTCACTCACAACTATCTACCTAGTGGTGTGCAGCTGTTTCGACGGCATTTTTCTGTTGATGGCGCTTGCACTTTCTATGTGAGGCCATCAAGCATGCCATGCTTCTCTGTCAGTTTGCAAAGGTGGTTTGGCGAGATATCAAGCAGTAATTGCACATACATCTTGAAGTACACTTTAAGATACCTAGCTAGATACGTTTTCTATACATATAGGGTGTGTTTGATTGGGGTGACGCCCGTTTCTCGCACGGCACGGGAAAAAATTAAGCCCATTTAAAGAACTAGACTGTATGGAATTATTGCACCGCACGATTTCTAAAGAAGGCTAAAACATAGCCAGCTGAAAACGCCGATTTTGGGCATTTTTTGAGGCTGGGTGGATGCAAATTCTTCCCCATGAATGCAACCCAGTCAGCTATACTTTACTTCATAATCGTGGTTAACTTAATCTCCTCTGATCTATAAAACCATGACCCGATTCAAGATAAATTGTACATGAAAAAGTTATGGATCGATGATACGAATCTATTTCGACGATCGGTTTCTAGTTTTGTTGACATTTTAGGGGTTTATTTCGTGTTCATGTTTATGCGTTTTGTGAATGAATTTTTCCAAATTCTTCGTGCACCCGTTTGAAATTTCCTTTGGGGTGTAATTTCGTCTCACCGAATCACACAACTTTTGTGTTGTGAGTTTTTCGTTTTAACATTCATAACTACGTAGATCAAATCTTTCCTATTATACATACGTATACGTAGATCTACTCATATAACAATGTCAAAACAAAAAAAATATACAACATCAAAGTCGTGTTAAATGATGAACTAAATCTTCCCTCAAAGTAAATTTTAAATGATCAACCGTGTGTGACAAATTTGACAAAATACGGTCAAAAAAGCTCTAAAAGGGAAAATAACATAGCATTTCAAACACTCAATGAAATTATAAATTGTTCACCGCAGTGGATTCATAATATTGAGGGACATCTTTTTCATGTACAATTTATCTTGAATGGAGACATAGTTAGGTAGATTAGAGAGGATTAAGATCAAGTATGTTAGATTAGAGGGATAATATTCACTGCATACTGTGTGCAGCTACGAACCAAACGATGGGCCATTTTGGAGGGAAACGAGAATACGAGGATCCAAACAAGAGCCCAAAGTTGGCCCAAGTCAAATCTCCCCCGTGCAACATCTACTGTCCAAAAGGAAAAAACAAGAAACGGAGGCCCGAGTAATCAAACACGCCCGTAATGTATAATTGTATTTGTCTATAAATATATGAAGAAGGCCGAGGCATTGCGATCACGCAGCCCGGATTACATAGTATCTTTCAGCCCCTTCAACGTCAGAAGAGACTTCTCATCGTGCAAACAGTTGCTGTTTTGTTTTCTGGCTCATTCGTTCGAGCCCGAGCCACATAAGTGGTAAAGCTCTAGCATATATTGAGATGATCAAACATAATTTGTTGAAGACCAATCCAAAGCAAAGGTGTGATTCCAATTCAGCAGCTCCAATATGGAGTCCACCGTCTTCAGGATCAGTTCTAGTTATTTGATGCGTCCATATTTTAGGCCTCTAGGTTCTTGGGGGTGTTGTTATACGTGATCACCACAATGATTTTCTTGTGGTTTGTCAGGAGAATTTTGTTTTTGCAAAAAGTCTCTTAAGAGCATTTTGATGGTACTGCACCACCCAAATATGCAGAGTATTTAGCTCTTCGACGAGCGGTAACACTAGCTCATGATAAAGGCTTCAACATGGTCGTTTTTTTGCTTCAGATTGTTTATCATTGATACAGCGACTCAACTTCTCCGTGATCGATAGATCTTTTGTTATTTTGGTTGCAGACATCAAGCAACTGGTGGTTTCCTTCTTGTCAAAATCTTTTTTTCATGTGAAGCGTTCTTTGAATGAGGTGGCTCATAATTTATCTAAAACTACTACTCCCTCCGATTCATAATAAATAGGGTTAATTGGATCTATGCCATTTCAACTTTCACAACTTGGAAAAATGCCATTATAAAAATCAAACTTGGAAATATGCCACTCTAACTTTATCATACCTCTACATATGCCATTTTCTCCAATACAAGGCCCTATACAATCTATTATATTCCCATATGTACACTTATATACAGTTATACATATATACGGTTCACATAAAAAGGAAAACTAAACATATGACTCACCTACTTGACTCAGGCTACAGCCGCGAAAATTCCCCAACGAAATTCACGCCGGAATCAAAGCGCGGAGGCGGCCGGAGGCGACCTGATGAGGCATCTGGAGGATCCAGCAGCTAAACTCTCCAAAGAAATTCACACCGGAATCAAAGCGTGGCAGCGGCCGGCCGGAGGCGCACGCATGATAAGGCTTCTGGAGGAGCCAGCGGCCGGAGGCTCCTCACATGACGCTTTGTCCACATCTTAGGTTCACATGGAAAGAAGAAACGAAGCAAAGCAACTATACAACACCCACCTGGGTCTTATTTCTTGCAGAATGCAACACCCACCTGGGTCTTATTTCTTGCAGAATGCGTGACCAAGTAATAGCCAAAAGGGTTACACGAGACGAGAGCAAATATAATATAGGCTGAGTCCTACAGGAAGTGATCGGATCAATTGATCTCAACGGATGAGATCACTCGTTGGGATCAATATGGGCCTCCCACGGATACCCAAGTTTTTTCTTGTATACCCGTGGGTGTCCCACGTAGTCTTTTATGTGGGCCTGGGTAGTGGGCTCCGTGGACAACCCAAAACTGCGGTAGGCCCTACTCGCGCGATGGGGCGGCCAGAGCAGCGTTGGACTGGACGTTACCGTGGGCAGAGATGGGCGCGACAGGAGGTAGCCTAGGCTGGATGCGGGCGGTGCAGGAGGAGGGCGGCGCCGCCACTGCCTCGTCAATTTGGTGCTCGATCCATTGCTGCGTGCGCTAGCGGCTCGACACAAGCGTTGTGGCTACTTATTATTTTTAGTCATCTATCTAATTTGATTTTTCGGCAACTGTATGACCAAAAGCGTTGGCCAAATTTTGACCAAGGGGTAGTATAGTCAATGTTTAAATACACACTGCAATACATGTATTTTTTAGAACTATTACGCTCTTAAGTAAAGAGAATGGCATAGATAGAGGTATGTGAAAATTGGAGTGGCATATCTCCAAGTTTAGTTTTTGTAATGGCATTTTTCCAAATGGTGAAAGTTGGAGTGGCATAGATCCAATTAACCCTAATAAATATCGGTGATTTAGTATTGTTTTAGTATAAATTTTATACTAAATCTCTGACACCTATTTTGGATCAGTGGGAGTAGTTTATTTTCAAGTATATTTATTATATCCCGGATCGCATTCGAGAATCTTTTCTATTGATGTGATTTAATCAATAAAATGATGGTTTCTAGAGGAAACTGCGATTTAATACTCCGCTGGCTTATTATGGATCAGAGAGTAGTAAATTAGTAAAGATAATCTCTAAGTACAAGATGTGGTTGAAAAAAATAAACAAATAAAATAGAAAATTCCTCGCCCATGGGCTATGCTTCTAGATGAACAGGGGTTTAAAACCCCATTGCTCCATTATTAAATGAAACCAAGTGATACATAAAGATCTTAACATCGTTCAATCAATAACAAAAAAGAAAGAGCATAGTCTAGAGTTTATTACAATTGGAAATGGAAAAAGCCATCATAAATACAGAAAGGAAACTAGTAAAGACAAAATACAAAGCTATTAGGTCATGCCAATCATCACAGTGTCAGCTTTCTTGATCATGCTCTTCTTCATGAGAGATGGTTCTGGAGATTGGGGAAGTTCCAATGGCGTGAGTTAATCAATAAACACAACCATCTATTTTACTCCCAATGAAGGGAATGTTTTTGGAGGAGAAATCTCGGTATACGGACGGGCACCTTCACCCAAAGCATCCTCTAGAGACTTCAGTAAACCAAATGGAAGAGATATAAATAGGTTTAACCTATGAAATGAATAGTATTGTAAAGGGAGCTACTTCTTTTATTTTTTAATATAAGACGTTTTGAAAAACTAAAATATTGTGTCAAAACGTCTTATATATCAGAAAAGAGAGAAAGTAGAATAGTAAACCCCCTTTTTTACTCTCATATGGGCTATGTCTATAGGGATAACTGGGCCAATGGTTGATTGGGCCAGACAGTCACTCCGGCTAAGGAGGGCCTGCACGGATCATATCGTTAGACTTGTTCTGAAGGTTAACCAATGCGCAGTGCTGCGCGTACCCTAGGGATTGCCCGCCGTCAGATCGGGTTTGATCGATGGTCAGATCTTCTTCCCGTCCCTCCATCCCGCTTTTGCTACAAATAGTCTCGCTTTTGCTACATGTAGCAAAGAACGGTTTGGTACAAAAAACAGAACAGACATACTAGACCTCGTCGGAGAGTTCGCAGGAGACCTCGCCGGCGATCTTGTAGCAAAAAAAGTCCTAATGTAGAAAAACCGACTTCGCTGGAGACATCGCCGGAGACTTTCGTCAGAAAAAACGTCGTTGGAGACCTCATAGCACCCAACTCCTGCAGTGTGTGTCGGCCGTCGTCCTTGTGGTTGTCAAGCACTTCGCACCCGCCGCCATGGCTTCACATCAGCTCCTCCCTCTAAAGCGGCAACATCTAGGGCTCCACAACACCGTTGCAGAGCTGCAACAGAGGTGGGGCATGGAGGAGGAGAGAGGCAGTGAGAGGGACGTCAGTGGCATGTAGGAAGAGACGATGGGCGAGTATAGGACCGACAACTATGGCGGGGAGAGGGCCGGCATCGATGCACGGGAAAGCGATGCAGGGCGAACAGATGGCCGACAGCGGTGGGAAGGGAGAGGACCGGCAGCAGTGCGCGGGAAAGCGACGACGGACGAGCAGAGGACCGACAACGGTGGGTGGGGAGAGGGCCGGCGGTGCGAGCATCATAGCATCTAGATGGCATGGATATGTCCTTGATCGATCTGATGGCGCGTACCGGGAGCTCATATGCTGCGGCAAAGGCGCTGGATGCGCTCGTCAAGAATGATATACACCATCGTCAACACCATCATCAAGCTAGACTTCATCAGGATCATCATCATCATCCTCAATACCATCTCCATATCCACCAGCACCATCATCACCACTCCATCCCACTGTAACAATTGTGTTGAATCTTGCATAGTTCTTAGGGGGGACTTTCCCGGTGTTAATTACTTTAGTTGATGCTTGTGAGTGGAACCGTTGAATTATTGTTTATGTTCAGATTTTTATTCATCATTATATCATCTCTGATCTTGATCCATATGATGTCTCGTGAGTAGTTCGTTTAGTTCTTGAGGACATGGGAGAAGTCATGTTGTTAGTAGTGGAATTGTGTTGAGGTATATTCAATGGTTTGATATTTAAGTTGTGGTGCTATTCTTCTAATGGTGTCATGTGAACGTCGACTATATGATACTTCACCATTTATGGGCCTAGGGGAATGCATTGTGTATTTGGATACTAATTGTGGGGTTTCCGGAGTGACAGAAACCTGAACCCCCGTTAGGAAACCTTTGCACAAGGGAGTGTAGGATCTCAGAGTTTAATGCTATGGTTAGGTTTTTTATCTTAATTACTTTCGTGTAGTTGCGGATGCTTGCAAGGGGTATAATCACAAGTATGTATTAGTCCAAGTAAGATCGGTACATTAGCATAGGTTCATGATACGTCCAAAACGTATCTACTTTCTCAAACACTTTGCTATTGTTTCTTCTCTAAACTTGAGTGATTTGGATACAACTAACTCAGACTGACGCTGTTTTCAGCAGAATTACCTTGGTGTCTTGTTTTTGTGCAGAAAATCAACTATCAGGAAAAATCCCGAAAAATATGCCAAAAACTATATTTCACCAGAAGATCCACGGAGCCAGAAGAGGAGCCAGAGAGGAGGCCTAGGGACCCCACACCCACCCTAGGCACAGGCCCACCACTGGTCGCGCCTGGAGGGGGTGCAGCCACCCCAGGCACCCCCTCGGCCTCCCTCTGCGCCTATAAGTTGCCTTTCGACCCAAAAACCGAGGGGGTTTCGATAGTTTTCCAGAAAGAGTTCCGCTCCGCCGCCGCAACCAGATACCAAGATTCGGATCCAGAAACTCCGTTCTGGCACCCTGCCAGGACTAGGAATTTGGAGAGGATCATCGCCATCGTCATCACCAACGCATCTCCATCAACCACCGATGTTTCCCTCATTCATGAATGAGTAATCCCCCGGTGTAGGCTTGGGGATGGTAGAGATTGGATGAGTTCTATCATGTAATCGAATAAGATTTATTAGGGCATAGTGCCTAGTTTCTCTATCAGTGCTATTTGGCTTTGTTGCAACTTGTTGTGCTTAATGCTTGTCACTAGGGCCCGAGTGCCATGATCTCAGATCTGAACTTATTATTGAATCATTATGATAGTATTGTTTGTGATCTTATCTGCAAGTTGTGTACACATATCATTGTCCGGATCCAAAGGCCCCAAAGTGACAATAATTGGGATAACCAGAGGGGATGGCTATGGTGTGAGGATCACATGTGTTCATAGAGTGTTAATGCTTTGCTCCGGTGCTCTATTAAAAGGAGCACCTTAATTGCCAATAGTTCCCTAGAGGCCCCGCTGCCACGGGCTGGCTGGACAGAAGATGTTGTGCAAGTTCTCATTGCGAGCACGTATGACTATATTTGGAGCACATGCCTAGGATTGTTTAGTAATTGGGTGCTTATTATTATTTACCTGCAATGCCCTAGATCTTGAAGTTATATGTTTAGACTCGTCCATGCAACGCCCGTCCATCCATCCCTATGCCTACCGCACGAATCCCATCATATTCTATCACATTATTGCTCCTGTTTCACTATTGCTATTATTTTGCTGTTGCTACTACAAACTGTTACTACTGATAAAATTCTGTGAGCAAGAACTATTTCCAGGTGCAGCTGAATTCACAACTCAATTGTTAAGGCTTGCAAGTATTCTTTGGCTCCCCTTGTGTTGAATCAATAAATTGGGTAATACTACCCGCGAAGACTGTTGCGATCCCCTGCACTTGTGGGTCATCAAGACTATTTTCTGGCACCGTTGCCGAGGAGCATAACTTTATTTGTAAGTTCACTTGGATCTAATACTGTTCACTGCTACTCCTTTCATCATGGGGAAGTCTCGTGATGGAAAGTTTCCTATTTTACCATCCACTACAAGAATAGGTACAGTCCTAAACACCTCTGCTGCTCTTGATTCACCATCTGTTATAAGTAAGCTTGTTACACCACTACCACATACACATGCTATACACACTGCTACTACAGCTGAGTCTGAAACTGCTTATGATGCTCATGATGTTACTTCTACTGTGCTTGATGCGAGTGGTTCATTAGGTCCTTTTCTAGATGCTACTATGGCTAGTATAGGAAATATCGAAACTCGTAGTGAAGCCATTGTTACACCTGTTAGCTCATCTGAGGCTAGTGAGAGTTATGATATTAATGATGGTTACATTGAGTTCACTAATGATTTTGTTGAAGAGTGCCGAAATACGCATGGTACTAGTGCTATTAAGAGTCTCCTTGCTAGACATACTATCATGCCTAAGTTGTCCTCTGATCCTAAGTTTGCCACTTATCCCATAGATATTAAAGATGAAGACTATGATTTCTCTCTTGATTTGTATTATTTAGATATTGTTGAGAAAGAACCTTTTTCTGGGACTGAAAATGAGAGTGATGTGGCTCATATGAATGAGCTTTCTACTATGAGTGTTTTGTTCTCTGATGATTTTAAGATGCGCAAGTACTTTGTTATTAAGATCTTCCCTTTTTCATTAAAAGGAGAATCTAGGGCTTGGTTTAATAGATTACCTCCTGGTTCCATTGATAGCCCTGATTGCTGGATTGCTTCTTTCTTCCAGAAATATTTTCCTCCCAGTGCTAGACATGCTGCTTTGCAGAGACTTTTTGATTTTAAACAGGGAGAAGAAGAGAAATTGCCTGAGTCATGGACAAGGTTCTGTTCCTTGATTCATGCACATCCTGGATGTCCATTAACTAAGAATGAGCTTCTTGATATTTATTATAATGGAATAACTGATGATTCTAGGACATACCTAGATAGCTTTGCTGATTGTGTTTTCAGGAAAAGGACTCCTAGAGATGCTGAAGAATTAATGACCAAGATAAGCAAGAATTATGATGATTGGACTTCAACTGAGCTGAATGCACCTGAGCCTATTAATCCTAAACCAATTCCAGCACCAACGACAAAGAAGAGGGGAGTTATTGCATTAAATGATGAAGTGATGAAGGAAGCTAAGAAGTGTCTAAAGGAGAAAGGTATTAGAGCTGAAGATGTGAAGAATCTACCTCCTATAGAGGAGTTATGTAAGCCGATTCCCCACTCATCTACTATTGAGGTACACTCTCTCCAATTTAATGAAGGTGATATTCCTTATGGTAAGCCTCCTGATCAATGATTAGAGGAACTTGACACATTTATTGATAAACAAGGTAATTTTAATAAACAAGTTCATAATCATTTATTGGAAAACTCTAGAGCTATCCATGAGTTGAAAGATATTGTGGAAAGAACTTCTAATGATATTAAAATGCTTCGTAAACACTTTCAAATGGTTCAAACTCAACTTGATCAACTTGCTAAGGTACAAAAGGATATGCTAGTTAATGCTTCAGGAGATAAACATGCTTATGGAATTAGAACTAGGAGTGGTATAGCTACTCAAGATCCTTTATATCCTGAAGGACACCCTAAAAGAATTGAGTAGGATTCTCAACAAGGTGAGAGTAGTGGTAGTCCTCGTAAGAGGAAGAAAAAGAAACATAAAGTAGTTGAGGAACCACTTGAACCTGCTATAGATCCTAATAGTATATCTTTCTCTGATGCTGAAACTAAGAGTGGTATTAGTAATGATGCTCCTGATAAGGAGGTGTTGGAGATATGTCCAAGAGGAAATAATAAAGTGGTTATTATCATATCTTCATACTTATGATAAATGTTTACATACCATGCTATAATTGTATTGACAGGAAACATTAATACTTGTGTGATTTGTAAACATTAAAGAGTCCCTACTAAAGCCTCTTGTTAAACTAGCTTGTTGGTTAATATATGATCATGGTTTCCTAATCATGAACATAGAGATGTTATTAACAACAGGGTCATATCATTAGGAGAATGATGTGATGGACATACTCCTATAGTTAAGCGTAGCATAAAGATCAAGTCATTTAATATAGTTCATTTGCTATAAGCTTTCTGATACATAGTAACCTAATTCCTCTGACCATGAGATCGTGTTAATCACCATCACCGGAAGGATGCTTTGATGACATCAAATGCCACACGGTAACTCGGTGGCTATAAAGGTGGCATTGAGTGTTCGGAAAGTATGTGTTGAGGCACGTGGATCAAGAGTGGGATTTGTCCATCCATATGACAGATAGATATACTCTGGGCCCTCTTGGTGGAATGTCATCCAATTAGCTTGCAAGCATGTGGCTGGATCACAAGGGATCACATATCATGGGGACGAGAAAAGAGTACTTATCGGTAACGAGGTTGAACTAGGCATGCAGAGATACCGACGATCAAAACCTCGGATAAGTAAACTATCATGAGACAAAGGGAATTTGGTATCGTATGTAAGTGGTTCATTCGATCTCAAAGTAATCGTAGAAATATGTGGGAGCCATATGAATTTCCAGATTCCTCTATTGGTTATTGATCGGAGAAGTGTCTCGGTCATGTCCGCATAATTCACGAACCGTAGGGAGACACACTTAAGGATTCGATGTTGTTGAGTAGTTATGGAATGATGAGTAAGAGACTGAATGTTGTTAGGAGTCTCGTATGGGATCCGGGATATCACGAGGAGATCCGCAATGGTCCGGAGAATAAGATTCATATAAGGAAAGTCCTATTTCGGAGTTCGGGAATGATTCCAGTGTTTTCACCAGGAATGTTCTAGAAGGGTCTGGAAGGTCCGACACTCCGGAGGGGAAGGGTACATGGATGTGTCATGATAATGTGGAATGATTGCATCATGTACTAGGTCACTTGGCTGGGCAATATGGAGAGAGAAATCAAATCCAAGTTTGAAAGTCAAACGCCAATTTGAAAAAGTCAAATCTGAAGTTTGCTTGGTGGAGGGAGAGTAGAAACCTACTTGGGGAGGAAGTCCCACTCCCTCCACCCGCCGGCCATGAGGAGGATTTGGAGGAGGACTCCCTCCTCCCAAACCGCCCCCTCCCACCTATATAAGGAGGGGTAGGGCGCCCCTACCTCTCACACCCAAACCCTAGCCCTTGGCGCCACCACCTCCAAGTGTTGCCGCCGCCTAGGTCTCCTCTTCTAGCCGACTTGGGGCAAACCCTAGCTTTCCCTAGCCACCGGCCAAGCTCACGCCTTGGTGACTCTAAACCATATATCGCCAAGGCCCTCTCTCATACTCCACCATACTCGCTCTGGCTTAGGCGAAGCCCTGCGAGATCTCCCCTCTAATTCCGACACCACGCCGTCGTGCTGCCGAAATCACGAGGAGAGTGCTACTACCTCCGCTGCCTGCTGGAACAAGGAATAGGAAGGTCTTCATCAAGTATCGTACGTGTGACAGACTGCGGAAGTGCTGCCGGAACGCAGCGCCGGAAGGATCGTCTACGCGATCTTGATATCGGCAAGTGTACGACTACATCACCCACGAGAATTTGCTCTCGTTAACTACTTTGGATGTTCGAGGGTTAGTATTCTATCGAATCGTTGCTACAAGCTAGTAGATAGATCTTGGCTTGATCATAGATTAGATCTTGATTGTGTGTTCATGCGGTAGAATTTTTTTGTTTTCCATGCACGAAACCCTACAGGAGGAAGTTGAGGAAGAACCTGAGAAGCACACTAAGAACACTAAGTACACAAAGGAAGATTTTATTGCTAATAAACATGGTAAAGAGAGAGAACCTTGGGTGCAGAAACCTATGCCTTTTCCAGGTAAAAAACAGAAGTCAAAGGAGGAAGAACACTACAATAAGTTTTGTGAGTGGATGAAGCCTTTATTCCTGCAAATTCCTTTGACTGATGCTATTAAGTTGCCTCCTTATTTGAAGTATATGAAGGATATTGTCTCTAATAAAAGGAAGATTCCTAATGAGGAGATTTCTACTTTGCTTGCTAATTACTCCTTCAATGGTAAGGTTCCAAAGAAACTTTGTGATCCAGGTATACCAACTATTCCTTGCTCTATTAAGAACAATTATGTTAGAACTGCTTTATGTGATTTGGGAGCTGGAGTTAGTGTTATGCCTTTTTCTCTCTACAAGAGACTCCAGCTAGAAAAGTTGATACCAACTGATATATCTTTGCAAATGGATGATAAGTCAACTATTATTCCTATTGGTATTTGTGAGGATGTTCCTGTTCAAGTAGCTCATAATTGCATGGTTTTAACTGATTTTGTTGTGCTTGAAATGCCTGAAGATGATAATATGTCTATTATTCTTGGGAGACCTTTTCTTAATACTGCAGGTGCTGTCATCAATTGCAATCAAGGAAAAGTAACATTCAATATTAATGAGAAAGAGCACACTGTCTATTTCCCCAAGAAGGTTGTTAAGAGCTATTGCCTGAATTCCATTGAAAATATTGAGAGCATCAAGATTGGAGAAATATATTGTCGCATTCCACAAGAAAAATTTGAAACTACTATGATTGGGACCATTGCTATCAATTATGAGGTAACATAATCACCTTGTGGAATGCAAAGTTTTGTTTCATATAAGATTGTTTTGGTAACAAGACTTGATCAACCTTGTTAACAAAAGGATTTTAATGACTAAAATAATGTTTTCACTGTGGTATACTTGCTTTCTTTTACTTTTCTCCTTCCTAGTCTTTGATTTAGCTTTAGTTTTGCTAGTAGTTTTGCTTGTTTGAGTTTCTTAGAGCTCATGTAGTTTGGATTTTGGTTTGCTTTTGCTTCTTCTGAAAAAACTGTTTCTGCGAGAAAATCAATTTTCATACTGTAACACCCTCAGAATCGACCCTATGCAAGTTTCAGCGATTCCCGCCAAACCCGCATAGAAACGATTCAAAGGTGCCCACCAGGCACTTTCATGCGGGTGGAAAACGAAGTAATAACATTACACAACAGTCCTCGATGGGGCCCATAGAACAGATATATATACAACAGCGACTCAATGAGTCAAGAATACAGAGATAATGTACAAAGATCCAAATCACCTTGAAAATGATAGAGCGTCCGACTACGGACAAGAGGCAAATTGAGCTAAGAGCCCTGAAGGATAACCAATGGCGTCCATAACCCTGCCCAGGCCAAGCCGGAAGGGTAACCCTGCTAACGACGTCGATCTCAAAACCTGCTTAAACAAAAGGGGTGCCGACAAAGGGCAAAGGAAAAGAGAGAGGTCAAGATCGAGGCCAGTACACGGCGAGACTAGAATTCGGTGGTCCTCGCCTACATAGGTATGGTGGACTGAAGCGGCAGCACAACATGCACTAAACAACCTATAGAGACTCGATATAACTGTCGGCTATCAGAGAGGGGTAAGAAAGATCTATTCGGATCCAACCTGAATCTAACACCAAACAAACCCATCCTGGTATTCCCCCTCGAGACCAAACGAGGAAGTCAACCGAGGAACTCACGCAGTTGGCAGTTTTAGTTATTCAGTGATCGTTGCAGCAATTACTAGTCAGGTGTAGATAATCATCCTGAAATAATAAGCAGTGGGCAGTTTTATTTAACCATTCCGTTGTAGTTGCAACACTTACTAGTCAAATACAATTAGCATGAGATAACCCAAAACCCAGCAGTTGTTGGTACTTTTATTTAGCCATTCCGTTATAGTTGCAATACTTACTAGTCAGATACAATGGTCGCAAGCGACAACCCAAACAAGCAATTGTTGGCAGTTTTATTAGCCATTCCATTATAGTAAAGCTGATTACTAGTCATTATAAAGTCAAGTTTATAGCGCTACTTTAGTTATAGTTGTCTATGATCGAGATACTGTGCTCCAAGTCGTCCATAACCGCGGACACGGCTTTCAGAAAGTTTTACCCTGCAGGGGTGCACAAATAGCAACACACACTCGATCAACCTCGGAAAAACCAAATCAAAACCCAACGAGGCCTTCACGACAAAGCAATCACAGGATTCAGAAATATTTCAGGGCCACCCATTGAGTACACCATAGCGGTTAGCCGACTCGAGACGGACCAAGGTTTGGGTGGACGGCTGTGAATGACTGGGAACCAAAAACTGGGCTTGTTGACACCGCGAAAACGTGTCCCGATCCTAAACAGTACAGGTGCTCCTCGCACAATTTGAATAAAGCAGTAAGGCATGGCATAAGTACAGGGTAGTAAATAAAACCTCAAACTAGTTTGTGGCCCCAAGAAATAAGAATGAATCAAGCTCTGGCTCAGGGGGGTCCCATAATCCTCCCGGATGTGGATAGCGCGAATATTCAAGGAACAGGTATCAAGTACTCGGGGTCCTACGGGACACAAGTGGACGGTTAACAACCAAAAAACAACTATTGCCCACCTGTGCCTCTGCTTACTTACTTCAATTTTAGTTGTTAAACAATAATTAAATTAAACGATAATTAAAGCCATGGTCATCTCCAACATAACGCATATGGCAGTCTTCCAACAACTGAGGTACTTGACGACACGCAACAGCACTTGAGCAAGCGACTACGACGCGCAAGTCCAACTATCTACCAAACAACAGGTAATAGGATGTGTCCAAGGCAATATAAGGCTGCACGGGATATCACGGGTACGGAAACTAGAGCATCGCAACACAGATAGCAATAGATCAACAGGAGGGAATAAATACTATAAAAGTAAGATAGGTAGAAAGGGGGAGATGCTCGCCTGAAAACATTGCCGAAGGTCCATCCAAAGTTCGGGTTGACACTCGCATCAACTCATCGGCCTAGCCCGTGAAGAAGCAAAACACTAGCACAAACACCGGATGCACTATTTAATACTACGGCAAAAGATCGGGCATGATGCATGTGTGATGTATGACATGGCAAAGGTGCGATGCGATTAGGCCATATTAAGCGGAATCGTGGTCCCGACAATTAATTAGATGTTCATGTTGTTTAACTACCCCGCAATTTAAATGTTGTCTTAACAAATCGAAACATGGCATCGGCTCGCTACACAAATTTAAATGAGGCCAATATAAGACTAGATTTGCCCGCATATGGGCCCCATATTTAATTTAGGTGAATCGGCATAAGGCCCCCCAACCCACATGACAATATGTATGCAAGCATGGCAATTTTGTATGCAACAAGTTTATATTATTTATAAAATAGGGTTCGAGAAAAGGGGTCACACATTAGGGTTCGGCGAGCTTGGGGTTCCGGGGTTCAGGGTTCGGTCTCAGGGTTCAGGGTTCGACGGGATCGGTCTCGGCAGAAACATTCTCGGACAACGGAGTAGGTCTTGTCGCATCCGGGAAGAAGGACTTGGTTGGCGTCGGGGGCACATCGGATCCGCCCTAGTCGATGTCGTTCTTGTTGTCGTGAAGACCTTGTCGGGTCCGCGGGTCGGGTCGGACTTGGCGTCCGGGATGAAGAACTTGGCGTTCCGCGGCGAAGTGCTTGTCGTACCGGGATGAAGACCTTGGGGTGCCATCTCGATCATTGGTCAACTCGTTGGAAGTAGAACTTGGCATCCGACTCCCGGGCGTCGGTGCGGGAAGGCGGTCTTGTCGTACCGGGTCGCGGCGTCCTCGGATCCGAGAGGAAGACTAGGCGTGCCGGGTTCGGTCTTCGGGGTCCTACGGGAGAGCTAGGCGTTCTGCGGTCTTCGGCTCCGCGTGGCAGATCTTGTTGATCCAAGATGGAGACCTCAGCGTTCCGTGTTGTCGACCATCAGGTTCGAGGATCTTCAACAACACACACACATGCCACCAACACGAGTGTTCGCCTTCAGCTGAGCAGCACACCAACAGCAGGGAAAACAACTTATACACGCCTTGTTCGTGGTGGTACAAAAGTATAGCCACCACTCCAGCATCACCACATGTCCACCACCACCAGATTATCTCCAAACTCTAGCAGACAGTGGCATAACAGAGGCATACGTCTGTTACCGAAAGGAGGACAGGGGCGCCGCATGGGGACGAAGAGGAGCAGACTGCTGGGGGGCACCGGGCAGCGGAGGATAAGGCCGCCAAGAGCCCTGCGGGCGACGGTGGAACTCCAGGGACGTGGCCGCGGAGAGGGCACTCGATGGGGAGGACGAGGACGCGCGGAACTGAAGGACGCGGAGCTCGGGCCGGATGGCGACGACGCGGCCAGAAAGAGGACGCCGCGATCGACGGCGGCATGCACCTATCCAGAGGCGACGCAGATGGGCTAGGTGCAGGGAGGTAGCCACGGCTGCCGGACGCGAGGCAGAGGAGGGGCCACGACGGCAGGGCTCCGCGAGGCGGGCGACGCGGTGAAGAGGAGAGGGCCGACGGGCGGACGCTGGCTAGCAGTGTCATCACGCGCGAGCCAGGGAGGAGAGGCGGCAGGAGGTGGGGACGGGGCGGCACCGATCGGGGTCGTGGGCGACAGGGGTACCTTGGCGTGGGGAGGGGAGATGGAAGGCGGCCGCGATGCTGTAGGGGGAGCAGAGGGGCACTACGGGAGGAGGCGCGGCTCGCGGGAGAGGGCGGCGGCGTCGAGCTCTGCGACCCGAGGCGAGGCAGACGAGCGGGCGAGGAGAGGAGCGTCAGGGTGGGGATCGGAGTGGGGCCAGGGGATGGCGAGTGGGGTGGTTGACCGCGGGCTCGGTTGCGTGCGTGCGTGTGGAGCCAGGGGGGTGGCGGCGGCAGGGTGGGGAGTAGGGGATGGGGTTTGGGGTAGGGAATTTAGGGTTAGGCGTGGGGTAGTAGGTGGCTGGCTGCTGGGCCTTGGGCCTAGCGGCTGGCTGCCTCCCCCACAAAAATATTTGGGTTTTTAATTATTATTATTTTAAATATTTGGTACATAGTTTTTAAGACAAATACAAGATCCAAACGGACCGAGAGATTTGATTTGAAATTTAAGGATGACTAGTTTACAAAACAACATAGTCTTTCGCAAAATAGTTTTAGACAAAAATCATAATATGCATGATGATGCACAAGGTTTTATTTAACATGCGATTTTCCAGTAGTGGTTTTGCGGGATGCCACACATACCCTGAAAATTGGCCAAAAATAAAGTTTCCGAAAAAACCCAGAAAATTCAAAATAATTTTTTCCTCAAAAAAGGGGCAGAGAGGCACCTGAATTGACCCAGGAGGCCACCCCAGGCCACCACACCCATGGTAGGCGCGGTCTACCAGGGTGTGGCGCCTAGGGGGGTTTGGCCCACCTGGGCCCCTCCAGGCTGCCTCCTTGTAAGACCCCACCTTTATAAAGGTAAAGGTCCCTGTGATTGTAATGCTAGTCCCTGGATCAAATGCTAGCATCCATAGTTTAAGATGAAGTACACAGATACAAAGGTCTTTATTACATCGTCATTCCAGAGATAACATAGTTTTTTACAACTCCATAGCCATAGGCTAGTACAAGAGTTCAACTTAACAAAATAAAGTAAAGTCTTCATCTTCATGTGCCATAGGCAAACATGTTGAGTGTAGACTCATAACCCTAATCTTCATCAGAGTAACCTGCAACATCACAAGTAACAACCACAGTGGGTCAATACATTGGAATAATATTGGCAAGTGATACCTTAGTAGAATAATAGTTTCTAGCTTCTACATGAATTTGGCTAAGTGTAGCTTAGGCTTGCTTTGCTCAAAATAGGTTTTACCTATTAGTTGAAAAACACTAAGTTTTTGTTTGACAAAAACTCCCAAGGAACCACCAATAGACATTGGTGAACCTTAACCCTTGTTCAACCACAAGTTTTTAACTTAGAAATTGGGATGAGGAGATCCTTGATAGCTTCAATGTCTTGATGCTCAAATTGTCCGTTGCCGGGGACACGGCTAAGTACTTAGATTTTTCCTTCTCGAGAGATGGTGCACTTTCCCCACAAGACTCGACATGCATCGAGAGGAGATGTTTCAGAAGCCTTCCCTTAGACCAAATGGACGCTCTCCAGCCTATCACCCTACCACCAACTGTCCATCTGGCTAAGTTATTGCAACCTATATGATCAAGGCAGAGCCCATATGCCATGTGGTTGCACTAGAAGCTTCTAAACACTAAGTATCTCAAATCCCTTTGTTCCTGGGTGGCTTTCCACAAGTGTGATACACAAGGTAGACCATAGATATGGGCCTTGTGTAACCACTCAACCTAACCCAAACATACCATTCCACCCAGGTGATTCATTCACTTAGTTGTTTTATTAAGCAAAACATAAGTCAAAGACTTAACAATATTTTCCATAGCATGTATATAATCCACCCTTGTTTGCTACTAGCTAGGCTAAGCATGGCAATATAACAAGTATCATAACTTAGATAAACTTCTACCAAGACTACAACTACTATGATTTCCCATAGCATAGAATATAGATACTTAGCAAAAATATCATGCAAGCCCTATACAAAATAACACTAGTGCATAGTCAAAATAATGGGAGAAATACATGAATCACCAGTTTCCTTGGTAGTTGGGGGAGTAGCAACAATCCTCACAATCACAATCACCACTAGCACCAAAATCTACACATAAAATGATAGCACCAAATTTACATTCAAAATAATCAAGCAAAAATATATGAATGCATGCAAATGCCATGTGATGATTTTTCTTAAACTAAACAAGACAAGTATACAATACTAAACACAAAACCAAACTTCTATAGACTAAATAAACTCAAATTAGTCTTAGAAACATTTTATAAATAATTTATATACTCAAAATAAGCCTACATATGTCTCTGCATAAAATCCATTTTTACAGAAACAAAGTACAAAACTAAGACCATAGATGTGTAGGATTTATTTTTGTGAATCCATTGATATATTATTTGCATTTTTTTTGGATAAATAAAACAAAATTGATGAATTTTACAAGTTAATTCATGTAATAAATTAAAATCTGGATTTTAAAAGAAAAATCCTGACACGCGGCGCCATCTGATTGGCCTGTACCGGTTCGTGCGGATCACGCTCGCGAGCCATCTATCTAAGCTAGATCTCACGGTTCAGATCACACGGTACCCCTTCACTCTCTCTTCTAATCCTAGCCGGTGGATCTAGATCCAGCGGATCTGGTCACTCTGCCACGAACAGGCGGCGTGAATGGCGAGCTGCGGCATCGACGGCTCTGCCGGCGATGCTACGGCGATGCTAGGGGGTAAAGGGAATGATGTGGTGTGTTACCAAGGTCGCGGAGCTGAGGCGGTCACAGTGGTCGACGAGGTTGAGGCAGGGGCGCCCGGTATTGTCGAGGATTCCTCGCCGGAGTCGAGCTCGCCGTCAGGCACACGTGGGTGTTGACGAAGGCGACACTACAAACCACAAGAAATAAAACCCAAGTAGCATTAGGTGCGCACGAGGGTGGCGAACAAGATAGTAAGAACCAGAGAGCAAGGGGGGTCGAGGCTCACCGGGATTGGTCGCCGGAGAGGTTCGGTACCGCAACGGTGTGAGCTCAAGTGTGGGCAGCCTGGGGGCTCTCCGGAGGTGTGGAGTGAGGGGAAAGGAGCGAAAGGGAGAGGGGGTTAAGTAGAGGGGGGTCGGGTGCGGGATTAACGCCGAGAATCAACGAATTGATTCGAATTGAATCGGAGGAGGAAACGGCTATGAGGGCGTGGTCTCTACGCGTTGAATGAGTACGATGAAGATGACGACGGTGGGACTAGGAGGTCAGCGAGGGGGTGCGCGCGTTGGCGGTGAGAAACAAAGAGGGGAGAGGGGGTTTTCCTGGGTGGGCTAGGTAGGCTGCTAGTTGGGCCGTGGGGTGGGTTGGGATAGATAGGTGGTGCCCGTTATTTTTTCTCATTTTCTCTTTTTCTTTTCTGTTTTGATTTTCTAGATTGAATTTGAATGGCTAATTCAAATCTGTTTGAATTCAAATTTTCTCCAGACTTTTGTACTGTGTTTCTAGTGTCCAAAAGTGTGTCAAACACATACTTACACTCAAAAACCCTTTTGGGTTTGAAAATAAAACAAAACCATGCCCCTCATATATATATTAAAAAGGGTTTAAATATGGTTCTAATAGGGTTTAAACTTTATAAATTTTTATGCAAGATAAAAAATGCCATGATGCTATGAATGCAAGAATATGATTTTGCATTTGATGAAATTTGGGATGTTACACTCCTCAAAGCAACCTTCTTTCTCTCTCCCGAAAAAACCGGAAAACTTTCTCAAGCTCGAGTTCTTGCTGTTCTTGCTCGCGATTTTTGATCTCCTTGTTAAGCCCATCTCAAGTGCTGATTTTTGGAGGGATTGGTACTTGGTATGTGCCTCCTCCACTTGTCCAATTAGATTTGTGATTGGTAGATTGTATCTTGAGTATTTTGCTGCTAAAGGTGACAGGTTGTTTGAGCTTGCATGCTTGTTCTATGCTTAGAAACTTTATTTTGATGTATGTGTAGTCCTCTAGAAAGTTCCTTTAGTAGTTGCTCATCATCTATCAACATAGAAATCACTTGGTTTGATGGTTGTTTAAAATTTCAAAAAAGTGAAGTCATGGACCATCACACATTTGGTGATATATTTGAGAGTGATGCACCCAGGAGGGCAAGGCTTCCAAGGTCATCTACCAGTACTAGACCCTTATAAAATGAGGATTTCATCACTCCGCGATTTGGTGACGAGGGAGATGAAGGGGATGCGCACCCCTCCACCTTTTCTTGCCAAACTTTCTTGCAAGCTGCTAGGATTCTTAACGATTTTATGAATTTGATTCAAAGGGGCTGGTCTAACAAGATACATGCAGGATGAGAGTGCACAATATGCTTTGCTTACTAAAACATTTGTGGAGAGTTTCTCCTTTACTAACAGCATGTTTAAGCCTTCTGTGTGTTTTAAAATTTATGGAAGGACTCATTCTATGACTTTGAAGAAATTTTGCAAGGCCCTGGGACTTTGTACATCTGGGTCATGAAAGAAGATTCCAGCTCTTCCATCTGATTTGTTGGAGCTTTACCGAGGAATAACCAATGATGATGACCGCAAAGCTCAACGAGGGAAGATAAAGAATATTCAACTTCCAGCCATCATGTACTTTGCCTACTATCTTGCCACTAGTGTTCTTGGTAGGGATAACACTAGTAATATTTCCAACTATCAATTGGCCTTCTTAGCTGCTGCGCTCAACAATGAGGATAAGTATAATCTTGGTTCCCTCATTGCTCATCGCTTAGCTGCTAAGGGAACCATTTATGGAGGAATTATTGCTACTCGTATTGCTGCTGCCTTGAACATTGCTGTTGATCCTGATGATACAGTTTTGGCTCCTTAGAGGCTTGATCTTGCTGCCATGAAGGCGCACCACTTTGTCACCACTAGCTCTACTCTTGAGAACTTGGTTTATAGAATCGTTTTTATTGATGGGGAAGAGAGAGAGAGAGAGAGAGATCCCTCAACCACAAACCACTTCGTTCAGTATTTCTCAGGGACCTTGGTCACGCTCGAAGCCGGAGATTGTCAACACCCGGATTTTTAATCCCAGATGCCTATTATGCCATACATCGCAATCCCAGGATTACCATTTTTGCGAGACATAACAGATTGGATATCATAGTACATCATCCATTACAAACCATACATAAGGTCTTACACAAATAAGGATCACATGATCCAGTCTTAATACAATTCAAGAAGCGGAAATAACGTAATGATAATTATAGCGTGGGCGAGGCTCCATCTTCATGATCACAGGCAATGCTGACGATGGGAGTTGATCCTAGTTGTCGTAAACTTCCTGCTGTCCGTTTTCCTGATACTCCTCTTCATAGTCTAGCCACGGGAATAGCCAGGGACAAAGCCATGAGTACTCTTTAAGTACTCGCAAACTAGTACTAACAAGTGAAGTGGTTTTGAGTAGGAAATACTAAGCTCTAGGGTTGCTTTGCAAAAATCCAGATTTATCTCTACTGAGTTCAGAAGCAAAGTATATACATTTCTAGTCAAGCCCTACCCAAATTTCGGTATTGTGGTTGTACGGTAAAATTGGAATGGTATCTCATCCAGACAACCATCCGTTTTATAAAGGGCTAAGGCTCAGGCCTTAATATTTTCATCATCCAAATCATCTGGTGTTCAAGAACACATGTCAAAACATTTCAGTAGAATTACTCATCATTCAAAGGTTTTCATAACCATTTTCACCAAGTATTCCCATCTAAAGTTGATCAATTTTTATGCTTAGCACTAGCATCTATAGGTGGGGGTAAATACTAATGAGGGGTGATAAGCAAGTGTATCTTATCTAAGTTCAATATCATGCCTCAGGGTGACATCAAGATTATCTAACTTAGGCCAAGTTTTATGATCTATATGCTACCTTCCAATATCCTTCTATTATCTACAAGTTACGAAGTAAACTCTAAGAGAAAGCTTTGATAAAGAAATAAAGTATTAAGCTTTGCAGGTAAAACTAGGATTGGGTATAAAATGGGTATAAGCTTGCAAGTGGTAGCTTTTTTAATGAGTAGCTTGCAAATATTGGCTTGTATAATTGCAAGTATAAGCTTGCTCAGTTAATAGCTTGCCTTGTGCAGAGCAGTGGTTGAAGTTCTCCTAGACTTCTTCCTCGTAATATTCTCCTTCCTCCTCGTATCCTTGGTCGGTACCAGCGTCTATAAATAAATACGAGGTACACAATCACCACACAATTCTTAACTACTCTATTTAGCACACAAAGGTTCACACTAGATGATCTAACATCATCACTATTATCACAAAGATTAAAGCACTTGTCTTATTTATTTCATTTTAGAAAAGTAATTTCTACTCATTGAAAAACTACTTAAGATTTAATATTCTCCAACTCAAACATGGGATCATGTTGACACATGTCATCACCATATATTTCAGTACAAGGGAATGTGATTTAAAGTGGTGTCACAATTTAATAAGGTTTAACCTTTTTATTTTAAATAATTAAAGTGACTAGAATGGCCTATGAGGCATTCTTTTATTACTTGATCATTATTTCTGCAAGTAACCCTATATATTTTTATATATTCTGAAAGGTCCAGTTAAATGTGATTTTTGAGAGTTGGAATCAACTCAAAATATTTTGTGGTTGAATTTTGAAAAATGTTTGAATGGAGAAAAGCTTCTGCCTTGTTATTTTTACCATGGGTGATCTATAAATCTAAATGGTTTGAATCCAATGGGCTTGGATTAAGCATTCCAGTACCTTTCTAACAAAATTGGTTTCATGCATTTTGGTTCAGTGAATCGAGCTGGGTTGATTTTTGAATCTAGGTACAGAAATGGGTTTGAAACTAAAAGAATAAATCTAAATTTGAATTAATGGGTCGCGCGGGAGGTTTAACTGGGCCGGCCCACTACGCACAGCACGCGCGCGGGCTGGTTAAGTGAACGACCCCACTCGTTAGTGAGACATCGAGTGGCAAAGCGGTATGGGGCGATCTACGTCGTGCGATCTAGCTCTAATCTAACGACTGTGGTTCATCGTCCACGCCTGAACAGGTCGCGGCGAGGAAGAACCCTAGCGCGGCCAGTGGGGGTCGACGGGGGATCACCGGGGCTCCGACGATGGTTGGCGATGGGGGCGAACGATGAAGTCGACGACAGCGATCCTCCTGGTACCGGTGGCTCCTCCTGGGGCGGCTCCAATCGACGGAGCCTCTCCTCCTCTGCAGCGACGAACTCTGGTGAAATTCCGGCCACCTGGTGCTCGCCTTGCTCCGGGGGTGAGTGGGTGTGATCAGTGAGAGGTGGGGAGTGAGATGGTGTGCTCAAATCGAATGGGGGTGGCCTCATTTTATAGTGCCTAAAGGGGACCGACGGGCACAGGTGGAGCTCGTTGTTGTCGTCGGCGCAGCGTGCTAATGGAATGTGTGATGATAGGGGGTGGTGCGTTGCCTCCTGGCAAAGCTCAACGGCATGGTCACGCGGAGCAGGGCGATGCTGAATGGTTGGAACGCCGCAGCGCTCTGGGCGGGTCCGACGGTAGTTTTAATGGCGCACAGCGTCCGTGGTCCGCGCGGCGGTGAACGGGTTTGTCTTTCGGGGTGCTGGCGATCACGCACGCAAGCGGCGAGGGCGGCGCACGGTCTGTGGGCTGGTGTCGCGTGCGGCACACTGGCGCGCTCTCGGCTCGCACGTAGAGAATCTTGGCATGCTCAGGCAGTGTGGTCCAGGGGCTGGCAATGCCCGGGGCTTGGACAGGGGGTGGCGGTGGACGGTGGTCAGTGCTCCAGACATGCTTTCTAGGCTTGGTGCTTCTCCTAGCTTGCTGTCAACTTGGGGGTGGCAAGTTAGGTTCGGCATGCTCACCATTGATGGCCCTTGCATGCTCACAGTGATGCTAAAGATTGCAAAAGGGGCTAGATGGTATATTAAGAGCTTGTTGCAAACCAGAGAGGGAACAAGGTTGTCCAAAATCACTGCTACAAATAGTGCTTGATGTTTGTTTGTTTGCTGCAAACAAGTTTTTTGATGAAATGGCCGAAAGAAATTCAAATTTGAATTTTGGATTCAAACTTGGTGGGTTTTCTAGGCACATACTAGGGAGTCTCTGGTTAGTTGGATTAGTCAAGGGGCACTGGTTTGGTTGGGTTTTGAAAATGTGGGATCTTCACATATGTTAAAGATTCAATTTTAAATTATCATTTGGATGGGGTTGCCAAATGTTTCTGCAAGTCTGAAAGGTGGGCTTTGATTCACTTTTACTTGTCCTAGCAAGGGGTGAAAATAAATGGAAAAGTTTCTGTTTGAAATCTTGGACTAGAAACACTAAAAGTGACCTAATGAGCAAGATTGGCAAAAATGACCATTTTCCTTATTTGATTTGTTTTTGATTTTTTCTTGATTTGTTTATGTTTGGGAATGTTTTAGATGATGTTATTTTTATCTTTAAACCATTCCTTGCTATTTAGATTAATCACACAAGTCCATTCATGAATTTATACAATCATCACATACACACATGCATTCATTTGATTTTTATTTAATAAAAGTTTTTGTTAACCCTAATTTTGGTGATTAGAATTGATAATCATTGTTCAATATTTTTGGGATGTTACAAACCTTCCCTCCTTAAAAAAATCTCGTCACAAGATTTGAGAAAGAAGAAAAAAGATTACCTAGGATTTAAAGAGATCGGGAAACTCCGTCTTGATGTGATCTTCTCGCTCCCAGGTAGCTTCTTCTTCAGTGTGGTTGCTCCATTGAATCTTAAGAAACTTGATGCTTCGGGTTCTAGTGGTCCTTAAAGCTTCCTCCAAAATACGGATGGGTACTTTGGGGTATATCAAGTCATCGTTGATCTCTATGGTCCGGTGATCAATGTTCTTGAAAACTTCAGTCTTCTCCGGGACTTTAAGGCATTTGCGAAGTAACGATATATGGAACACATTATGCACTGCTGACATCTCTTCTGGCAGTTCCAGTTGATATGATACTTCTCCTCGACGATTCAGAATCTTGAAAGGTCCGATATATCTAGGGGCTAACTTTCCTTTGAGCTGGAAACGCTGCATTCCCTTCAAAGGCGACACCTTAAGATACACAAAATCTCCGATATTGAAGGTGAGGTCTCGACGTCTCTTGTCGGCATAACTCTTCTGTCTTGACTGGGCGGTCTTGAGGTGCTCACGAATCTTGTGAACTTTCTCTTCTGCTTCTCGGAGGATGTCGGGTCCGAAAATCTGACTCTCTCCTACTTCTGACCAATTCAAAGGGGTACGACACTTCCTTTCGTACATCAACTCAAATGGGGACATTTGCAAACTAGCTTGATAACTGTTGTTGTAAGAAAATTCTGCGAAAGGTAGACAGTCTTCCCATTTAGATCCATACTCTAGCACACATGCTCTCAACATATTTTCGAGTATTTTATTTACTCGCTCCGTTTGTCCATCAGTCTGAGGGTGATACGTTGTGCTGAAATCTAGTCGGGTTCCTAAACCTTCTTGGACTTTCTTCTAGACTCTTGAGGTAAATTGAGTTCCTCGATCCGATACGATGTTCTTGGGGACTCTGTGCAAACTGACGATTCGAGCGATGTACAACTCTGCTAGCTTCGAACTCTGGTAGGTGGTCTTGACCGGTAAGAAATGGGCTACCTTGGACAATCTATCAACTATGACCCAAATATAGTAATTTCCCCTACTAGAAGTAGGCAATCCGGTGATAAATTCCATTCCAACTGAATCCCATTTTCATTCGGGAATCTGTAATTGTTGCAACAGTCCTGCAGGTCTTTGATGTCCCGCCTTGACTCTTTGACAAATATCACACTTGGCGATATAGCTTTCGATTTCTCTCTTCATCTTATGCCACCAAAATTGCTCCTTCAGATCCTGATACATATTCGTTCCTCCGGGGTGGATAGAATAAAGAGTATCATGGGCGTCCTTTGTACCATATAACTCCTTCTTCATCTTCGGTGAATCCAGGTACTTTGCATGTACCTATGCGATGGTTGATTCCGTCGATACTAGCATTTCCTTTCTGCGCCTCCTTGATCTGACTGATCAAAGTGGGTTGAAGTTCTATGCTAGCCAAAAATCCTTCACTCACTAATTCCATTCTGAAATCCTCCATCTCTTTGTGCAAACTTGGTTGCTCCTTAGAAATCATGGAGTTCAAGCGGCAGGGCAATATTCTAAGGGCATCTGCTACCACCTTGGCTTTACCGGTGTGATAGTGAATGTCCAGATCATAGTCCTTGATTAGCTCAATCCATCTTCTCTGTCTCATATTCAACTCCTTCTGAGTGAACATATACTTTAGGCTCTTGTGATCCGAATAAATCTCACAACGGTTTCCCATCAGATAATGCCTCCACGCCTTTAGGTCTAGAACTACAGCTGCTAGTTCCAGGTCATGGGTGGGATAGTTTTGTTCATGCTGCTTCAGTTGTCGGGATAGCTAAGATATAACTTTTCCTTCTTGCAACACACATCCGAAACCAATCTTGGATGCGTCATAGTATACATCAAAGGGCTTCGTGATATCTGGCATGATCAAGATTGGGGCTGAAATCAGTCTCCTATTGAGTTTTTGAAAACTCGCTTCACATTTGTCTGTCCATTCAAACTTCTTATCCTTCTTCAACAATTGGGTCATGGGTCTTGAGATACTCGAGAATCCTTCTATGAACTTGCGGTAGTATCCCGCTAATCCGGGAAATGCACGAACTTGGGTTTGAGTGGTTGGGGCTTGCCAATCTTCAACATCCTTCACCTTTGCAGGGTCAACGGCAATTCCTCTGGCTGATATGATATGTCCGAGGAATCCTACCTCCTGTAACCATAATTCACGTTTGCTAAACTTGGCATACAGCTGATGCTCCCTAAGAGTTCCAAGGATGGTTCTTAGGTGTAGCTCATGTTCTTCTTCCGATTTGGAATAGATCAGAATGTCATCGATGAAAACAACGACAAACTTATCCAGGAAGTCCATAAAAATCTTATTCATGAGGTTCATGAAATAAGTGGGGCCATTGGTTAATCCAAAAGACATGACCGTATACTCGTACAATCCATATCTAGTGGTAAAGGCAGTCTTTGGAATATCCTCTGCACGAATCTTGAGTTGATGATAGCCAGTTCTAAGATCAATCTTAGAAAACACTTTGGCACCAGTCAACTGGTCAAACAGATCTTCTATCTTGGGCAATGGGTACTTGTTCTTGATGGTGACATCATTCAACATCCGATAATCCGTACACAGACGGTTACCTCCATCTTCCTTGTCCACAAACAAAACAGGTGATCTCCATGGCGACGCACTTGGTTAAATCAATCCAATTTCCAGCATAGCATCCAGTTGCTTCTTCATCTCTTCTAATTCAGATGGGTTCATACTATATGGTCTCTGGGCTATGGGTCCGGTTCCAAGTATTAGTTCAACGATAAACTCGATATCCCGATCTGGGGGAATACCGGGCAAAACATCTGGAAATATATCGGGGTATTCACAGACTATCCGAACTTTGTCAATGATTGATTAGGCTAGACTCTTGTTGCACTTGAATTGACGGGGCAAGGTTTCTGATACATGCTCGACTGATATTCCGGCTGTACTGGTCATGGTTATGGATTTCTTGGCATAGTCGATTAATCCTTTATGTTTGGATATCCAATCCATTCATAGTACTACTTCCAAACCTTTAGTTCCGAGTACTATTAGATTAGCATAAAAATCTATGCCATGGATTCGGATAGGGACGACTTTGCAAATTTGTCTAGCTTTGGTGGTTGAACCAGGTATTTGAACTATCATTGAAGGGAATATGCCCTGAGAGGCAATAATAAAGTGTTTATTATGTGTATTCCAAGTATATGATAGATGTTTATTTTGCATGCTATAATTGTATTAATTCGGAAACATTAATACATGTGTGTTTAATAAACAAATAGAAAGTTCCTAGTTATGCCTCTCTCATAAACTAGCTCGTTGATTAACAAGATGATCAAGGTTTCCTGATCATGGACATTGGATGTTGTTAATAACGGGATCACAACATTAGTGTAATGGTGTGATGAACATTCATCCGAAGTATAGCATTGAGATCAAAGTCATTGAGTTTATATTGCTATAACAACTTACGAAGTGATCCTAATCCTTAGACCATGAGATCATGTCAATCACTAACACCGGAAGAGTTTCTTGATAACATCAAACGTCACACCGTAACAGGGTGATTATAAAGATGGATTCAGAACTAACAAAGTGTTATGTTGAGGCTCATGGATTGAGAGTGGAATTTGTTCATCCCGATGACGGATAGATATACTCTGGGCCCTCTCGGTGATATCACATTGATTAGCTTGCAAGCAAGTGATTTGATCACTAGAATGTTATATCACGAGAACGAGAAAAGAGTGCATGTCGGTAACAAGATCAAACTAGGTATGGAGATACAGATGATCGAATCTCGGACATGTAATATATCGTTAAACAAAGGGATTAAGATACTAGCGTAAAAGGTTCCGACGATCACAAGAAAGTCATCGTTGAATGTGTGGGAGTCAGTATGGGTCTCGGATCCGCTTCGATTATTGATCGAGAGGGTCTCGATCATGTCCGCATTATTCACGAACCGTAGAGTGACACACTTAAGAGACACCGACATCCAATTGGAGCAAAAGTGTCATGCCGAAAGAATGAACAAGCGCAGGAATTTATTTCACTAGATACCGAAACAGGTTTTCGGGTGAAATTGCATAAAGTGTTTATGCATGTGAAATAGAATTCTAGCAAGGGGTTATTTGTGAATGTTTGTCATTAAAGTAATTGAAAAAATTCTGAATAAAATAAAAGAGTTTTATTTAATGAGAGTTTGCATTAAATTTGGTGGAAATTTAATGGGAAATTGAGTGGACTTTTGAGTGGAGGGATTTTAAAGGACTTTTGTGAGTGGAGTGTCCACCCACATGAAGAGGGGAGGGCAAGGGGCAGCCCCATGCGCTGGCCACCCCCTTGGGGTTCCCCCCTCCTCCTATAAAAGGAGCCCCCCTCCTCACTTGTCTCACACACCTCCTCGTGAAGGATCTCTCTCCCCCTCTAGAATTTATCCCCCATGGTCTCGGACTAGCGAGATACATGTTCCCGGTGGCTATTCGGCAAGAAAGAGTTGTGCTTCCGCTGCATCGCTGGAGCGAGGAGGTGGAGGTTTCTCGGTGCCTCGAACGTGTGTGCGAGCACGGATGCGCTGCTGATTTGCGGCGCTAGGACTTCCTCTCGATCTTGAGATCGGCAAGAGATCGTCTACATCAACCACGAGTTGAACTCATTAAGCTTTGTCGGTCTTCAAGGGTATGTTCTCTATGAATATACATCCACCCTTTGTTTGTATCTAATAGATAGATCTTGGTACATAGTTCACATCGTAGGAAATTTTTTGTTTTCTATGCTGCGAACCCTACAGTGGTATCAGAGACGGATCTATGCGTAGATGCTTTACACGGGTAGTACACATATGAGTATGTGGGCGATGATGATCATGTTGTTGCTACTTTGTTGTAATTTTGGATATTGGTGGCATAGTGGAATGAAGCGGCCCGGACAAACTTTACATGTCCTCGCACATGAGACCTGTTCCACGCTTGACATGCAACTAGTTTGCATAAGTGGCTAGCGGGTGTCTGTCTCTCCTACTATAGTCAATATCTATTTTGCAAGCGAGTTGTCAAAAAAATTTGGTTATCCTCGTTGTGGTTCATGTTCGTAGGTAAGACCGGTTCTATCTCGAAAGCCCTAAGCCACGTAAAACTTGCAATGGATAAATTAGAGGCGTCTAGTTTAGATTGTTGCTGGGCTAGTGTTATGATATGGTAGTGTTGTAAGTAGAAGTATGAGATGATACTCTTACAACACACATAACGTGTAAACTCCATAGACCTTGGATTTACACATATAGGTATGATAGTGATCATACCAAGGTGCACATGATAGAGATCATATGCGGGAACCATATCATTTCACTAATAAACATGTGATGTTTGATAGCATCTTATATTGCTTGTTTAGCGCTTTGTTAGCATAATAAGATGATCCCTCATTTAAATATCAAGATAAGAATGTGTTCTTCCTTTAGTATGCACCGATTATGTTTCGTCGCTCCAAGACATCACGTGATGATCGGGTGTTCTTGGATCCACGACCATATTTCGGGTGTAAAACAGTTACACACGCGAATACTAAGGTTCTAACTTGGCGCGCCTAGCATGTACATACATGGCCTCGGAACACGGACCGAAAGGTTAAGCATGAGTCATATAGTTGATATGATGCCCATTTGATGCTCGCCTTTGAAGCTATACCGACTCACGTGATGATCGGACTTGGTATAGTGGATTTGGTTCATGTAATCACCAAAAAGGCACGAGGGATGTCGTTTTTGAGTGGGAGTTCATTCGTAATATGGATTAGTTGAACTCAATCTATCATACACTTAGTCTAAACTTTAAAAATTCTGTTGTAGATGGCACCACCTGCTTTTAATTTCAATGTATTCATGGAGAAAGAGAAACTAGCAACGAACGGTAGCAACTTTACCGAATGGGCCATGAATTTGAGGATTCTCCTCTCTGCTGCACAAAAGCAATACGTGCTAGAAGCGCCACTAGGCCCCCCACCTTTTGAGGATGCCCCTGACGAGGAGAAGAATGTCTATCAGACTCGTCAGGAGGACCACAACTTAGTTCATTGCGGCATATTGTATGGGCTAGAGCCGGTACTTCGAAAGCGTTTCGAAAATGGCAATGCATTTGATACAATGGGTGAGTTGAAAATGATTTTCGACACACATGCTGCTGTAGAGAGCTACAACGCTTCAGAAAAGTTCTTTAGCTGCATGATGGAAGAGCACAACTCCATTAGTGAGCATGTACTCAAGATGTCGGGTTACGCCGATAAGCTTGTTTCCTTGGGAATAACGATTCCCATTGACTTAGGCATCCATCGTGTTCTACAGTCTCTACCACCTAGCTATAAGATCTTTGTGATGAACTATAATATGCAAGGCATGAAGAAGTCTCTCCCCGAGCTTCTGTCAATGCTTAAAACTGCAGAAGTGGAGATCAAAAAGGAACATCAAGTGTTGATGATCAATAAGAACACTGGTTTCAAGAAAGACAAGAAGGGAAAACGGAAGGGTAGTAAGGGCGGCAAGCACATTGTGCGTGCCTGAAAAGAAACCCCGAGTTGGACCTAAGTCTGATACCGAGTGCTACTATTGTAAGGGGACTGGCCACTAGAAGCGCAACTGCCCCAAGTATTTGGCAGACAAGAAGGCCGGCAAGGCAAACAAAGGTATATATGATATACATGTTATTGATGTGTACTTGACTAGTGCTCGCAGTAGCACCTGGGTATTTGATACCGGTTCAGTTGCTAATATTTGTAACTCGAATCAGGGGCTGCGGAACAAGCGACCGCTAGCAAGGGGTGAGGTCAAGATGTGTGTCGGCAATGGATCAAGCGTTGATGTGATCGCCGTCGGAACGCTGCCTCTCCACTTGCCGTCGGGATTAGTTATAAACTTGAATAATTGTTATCTGGTGCCTGCACTGAGCATGAACATTGTATCTGGATCGTGTTTGATGCGAAGTGGTTATTCATTTAAATCCGAGAACAATGGTTGTTCCATTTATATGAATGAAATCTTTTATGGTCATGCACCGATGATGAATGGTTTATTTCTATTAGATCTCAAAGATAATGTTACACATATTCATAATGTTGATGCTAAAAGGATTAAACTTAATGATGATATATCCGCATATATGTGGCACTGCCGTCTAGGTCATATTGGCGTTAAACGCATGAAGAAGCTCCATTTGGATGGACTTTTGGAATCACTTGATTTTGAATCATTTGATACATGTGAGCCATGACTTATGGGCAAGATGACTAGAACGCCGTTTTCCGGTTCAATGGAACGGGCGACAGATTTATTGGAAATCATACATTATGATGTATGTGGTCCAATGAGTGTGTCGGTGCGAGGTGGATATCGTTATTTTGTTACTTTCACGGATGATTTGAGTAGATACAGTTATATCTACTTGATGAAACACAAATCTGAAACCTTTGAAAAGTTCAAGGAATTTCAGAATGAAGTGGAAAATCATCGTAATAGAAAGATCAAATTTCTACGGTCCGACCGTGGAGGTGAGTATCTAAGTTACGAGTTTATCACTCACATGAAAGAGTGTGGAATTGTTTCACAACTCACGCCTGCCGGAACACCACAGCGAAATGGTGTGTCAGAACGTCGTAATCGTACTTTATTAGATATGGTTCGATCTATGATGTCTCTGACGGACTTGTCGTTGTCATTTTGGGGTTATACACTAGAAACTGCTGCATTCACTTTAAATCGGGCACCATCTAAATCCGTTGAAAAGACACCGTATGAATTGTGGTTTGGAAACAAACCTAAGGTGTCTTTTCTTAAAGTTTGGGGATGCGATGTTTATGTGAAGAAAATTCAATCGGATAAACTCGAACCCAAAGCGGAAAAATGCGTCTTCATAGGATACCCTAAGGAAACTATTGGGTATTCCTTCTATCACAGATCCGATGGCAAGGTTTTTGTTGCCAAGAATGGATCCTTTCTAGAGAAAGAGTTTCTCGCAAAAGGTGTGAGTAGTCGGAAGGTAGAACTCGAAGAGGTTATTGAACCTTCTCTTCAAAGTATGGCGAGTAGCGCAGCGCCGGAAGTTGTTACGGAGTTGGCTCCACCTGTTGAAGAGGGAACTAATGATAATGATCATGAAACTCCGAAAGAGAGTACTACCAAACCTCCCAGGTCAAGCAGGACGCGTGCAGCTCCCGAGCTGTACGGAAATCCTGTCATGAATTTCATGGTTGATGAAAATGATGACCCTGCGACGTATGAAGAAGTGATGATGAGCCCGGATTCCAATAAATGGTTAGAAGCCATGAAATCCGAGATGGAATCCATGTATGAAAATCAAGTTTGGAACTTGGTGGAATTACCTCACGACCGAAAGGCCGTAGAGAACAAATGGATATAAAAATGGAAACTGATGCTGATGGTAATGTGACCGTCTATAAAGCTCGACTTGTCGCAAAGGGGTTTCGATAAATTCAAGGAGTTGACTACGATGAGACATTCTCTCCCGTAGCGATGCTAAAGTCAGTTAGGATTATGTTAGCAATTGCTGCATATTTCGATTATGAGATATGGCAGATGGATGTCAAAACCGCGTTTCTCAATGGTAATATTGAAGAAGAGTTGTATATGATACAACCAAAGGGTTTTGTCGATCCTAAGGATGCTAACAAGGTGTGCAAGCTTCAGCGATCCATCTATGGATTGAAGCAAGCATCACGAAGTTGGAATCTCCGCTTTGATGAGGTGATATAAGAGTTTGGATTTGTCCAAACTTATGGAGAAGCTTGTATTTACAAGAAAGTGAGTGGGAGAAATGTGGAATTTCTGATATTATATGTGGATGAAATATTATTGATCGTAAATGATATAGATCTTTTAAACAGTGTTAAAAGTTATCTAAACAGCAAAATTTCAATGAAGGACCTAGGTGAAGCGTCATACATATTGGTCATAAAGATCTATAGAGATAGATCTAGACGTGTAATAGGGCTATCGCAAAGTACATACCTTGATAAGATTTTAAAGAAGTTTAAAATGGACGGAAGTAAGAAGGGGTTCTTACCTATGTTGCAAGGCAATACATTGAGTAAGACTCAAAGTCCGGCTTCGGCGGAAGAAAATGAGATAATGGACAAAGTCCCATATGCTTCAGCCATAGGCTATATAATGTACGCCATGCTATGTACAAGACCGGATGTGGCACATGCTATTAGTTTCACTAGTAGGTACCAATCGGATCCAGGTTCGGAACACTGGATAGCGGTCAAGAATATCCTTAAGTACTTACGAAGAACTAAGGATATGTTTCTTGTATACGGAGGTGAAGAAGAGATCGTCGCTAAGTGTTATGTTGACGCTAGCTTTGACACCGATCCGGATGACTCTAAGTCTCAATCCGGATACGTATTTCTCATGAATGGCGGAGCGGTTAGTTGGAGGAGCTGCAAACAACCTGTGGTAGAGGGATCAACAACGGAGGCCGAATATGTTGCTGCTTCAGAAGCGGCTCAGGAAGAAGTTTGGATGAAGGAATTCATATCCGAACTAGGAGTGGTTGCAAACGCGTTGGACCCAATGGTGATCTATTGTGACAACAATGGTGCCGTTGCCAATGCCAAAGAACCAAGGTCTCACAAGCATTCCAAGCATATTAAGCGCCGGTTTCACTCCATCCGCGAGCATGTCAAGGATGGAGATATAAAGATTTGTAAATTCATACGGATCTCAATGTAGCAAATCCGTTGACTAGAACTCTCCCTAGAGCAAAACATGATCAACACCAGAACTCAATGGGTGTTAGATTTATCACTATGTAACTAGATTATTGTCTCTAGTGCAAGTGGGAGACTGAAGGGAATATGCCCTGAGAGGCAATAATAAAGTGTTTATTATGTGTATTCCAAGTATATGATAGATGTTTATTTTGCATGCTATAATTGTATTAATTCGGAAACATTAATACATGTGTGTTTAATAAACAAACAGAAAGTTCCTAGTTATGCCTCTCTCATAAACTAGCTCGTTGATTAACAAGATGATCAAGGTTTCCTGATCATGGACATTGGATGTTGTTAATAACGGGATCACAACATTAGTGTAATGGTGTGATGAACATTCATCCGAAGTATAGCATTACGATCAAAGTCATTGAGTTTATATTGCTATAACAACTTACGAAGTGATCCTAATCCTTAGACCATGAGATCATGTCAATCACTAACACCGGAAGAGTTTCTTGATAACATCAAACGTCACACCATAACAGGGTGATTATAAAGATGGATTCAGAACTAACAAAGTGTTATGTTGAGGCTCATGGATCGAGAGTGGAATTTGTTCATCCCGATGACGGATAGATATACTCTGGGCCCTCTCGGTGATATCACATTGATTAGCTTGCAAGCAAGTGATTTGATCACTAGAATGTTATATCACGGGAACGAGAAAAGAGTGCATGTCGGTAACGAGATCAAACTAGGTATGGAGATACAGATGATCGAATCTTGGACATGTAATATATCGTGAAACAAAGGGATTAAGATACTAGCGTAAAAGGTTCCGACGATCACAAGAAAGTCATCATTGAATGTGTGGGAGTCAGTATGGGTCTCTAGATCCCGCTTCTGATTATTGATCCGAGAGGGGTCTCGATCATGTCCGCATTATTCATGAACCGTAGGGTGACACACTTAAGAGACACCGACATCCAATTGGAGCAAAAGTTTCATGCCGAAAGAATAAACAAGCGCAGGAATTTATTTCACTAGATACCAAAACAGGTTTTCGGGTGAAATTGCGTAAAGGGGTTATGCATGTGAAATAGAATTCTAGCAAGGGGTTATTTGTGAATGTTTATCTTTAAAGTAATTGACAAAATTCTGAATAAAATAAAAGAGTTTTATTTAATGAGAGTTTGCATTAAATTTGGTGGAAATTTAATGGGAATTTGAGTGGACTTTTGAGTGGAGGGATTTTAAAGGACTTTTGTGAGTGGAGTGTCCGTCCACATGAAGAGGGGAGGGCAAGGGGGCAGACCCATGCGCCGGCCACCCCCTTGGGATTCCTCCCTCCTCCTATAAAAGGATCCCCCCTCCTCACTTGTCTCACACACCTCCTCGTGAAGGATCTCTCTCCCCCTCTAGAATTTATCCCCCATGGTCTCGGACTAGCGAGATACATGTTCTCGGTGGATATTAGGCAAGAAAGAGTTGTGCTTCCGCTGCATCGCTGGACCGAGGAGGCGGAGGTTGCTCGGTGCCTCGAACGTGTGTGCGAGCACGGATGCGCTGCTGATTTGCGGCGCTAGGACTTCCTCTCGATCTTGAGATCGGCAAGAGATCGTCTACATCAACCACGAGTTGAACTCGTTAAGCTTTGTCGGTCTTCAAGGGTATGTTCTCTACGGATATACATCCGCCCGTTGTTTGTATCTAATAGATAGATCTTGGTACATAGTTCACATCGTAGGAAATTTTTTGTTTTCTATGCTGCGAACCCTACAATGATAACATGCTTCAATTTGGTGGGTTGAATCTTACTAGTGCATGCAAATTATTCGGTAACAAATGAGTGTGATGCTCCAGAATCAAACAACACTCTTGCAAGTACTGAGTTAATAGAAAACATACCCAGCATGACATCTGGCGCTTCCTGGGCTTCTTCAGCATGCATGAGAAAGAGACGACCGTTGCAGTTGAGTGAGTTCCCTAGGGCAAACCTCTTTCCAGGCTGAACACGACGCTGCTGCTGAGCTGGGGCATTTGCATTGGGGGCTGAGGCAATCTTCTTGGGTCACTCATTGGAATAGTGACCTTTGGTTCCACATTCATAACAAGTCACCTGAGACTTGTCCTTTGCTGCAATAGGCACAACATTGCTTCCATTCCTTGGGGCAGTGTTGGTGTTGGTGGCGACATTGTTGTTGTTGAACTTGGGTGGTGCACGGTTAAAATTGCTGGAGTTGCCGGGGTTGTTGTGGGTTCCTTCGGGCCTAGGGTTTCCACAGTTGGGATAGGTTGGACGATTCATCAGGGGTCTATTGTTTCTTGGGGCAAATCCTTGAGATGGGTGATGATGCCCAATAATTGTCGTGGAACGCTACGTTGGAAACCCCAAGAGCAAGGTATCAAGCAGCACAACAGCAAGTTTCCCTCAGTAAGAAACCGAGGTTATCGAACCAGTAGGAGGAAGGAAACGTCACACAGGTGTTTCTGGCAACGTGGTGACCTGCACAACACAAACTCAAGACTTTGCCCCAACGAATCAGTGAGGTTGTCAAGCTCACCGGTATGCTGTAACATAGGATTAAACGTATGGTGTGGAAGGTAATGTTTTGCAGCAAGTAAACAAGTAACATTGGAAGATGTATCAATTGTAAAGATTGGACGAGGGTCCATAGTTCACTAGAGGTGTTCTCCTTAGATAAACAACATGGCATGAAGGGTAAACAAATTATAGCAGGGCAATTGACAGGAACTGAGCAAGGCATAACAATGCAATTACTAGCTAGAAAGATCCTATGAAGTTGATTGGGAAATACAACAATATACATAGACTGTAATCCAACTGCATCTATGGCTAGAAGTCCACCTTTAGGTTATCATCCGAACCCCCTCCAGTATTAAGTTGCAAGCAACAGACAACTGCTTTAAGCAAAGTGTGTAAGGTAAACAGTCCACATGTTCCATGAATAAGAGACCGGTGTTTTATCCCTAGTAGCAATAACACATCTACAACCGAAGGGATTTATGTCACTTCCCTTGGAAACTAGAGGCATGAACCCACTATCGAGCATAAATACTCCCTCTTGGAGTCACTAGCAACTACTTGGCCAAGATAACCACTAGCAACGGAGAGCATGCAAGATCACAAACAACATAGACATGATAGAATCATAAAGATAGAACCATTAATCAAACCAACATAATAATCTCAATATCCATCGGATCCCTGCAAACACAACATGCATGATTACAAATAGATTAGATCTTGATCATGAACGAAGATCATAAGATATATACATGAAAGCACAAAGGAGGAGATACAACCATCTAGTTACTATATGGACCCATAGTCCAAGGTGGAGCTACTCACAAATCATACCGGAGAGAAGGCCTCCGGGATGATCTCCCCTCCGGCAGGGTGCCGGGAAGAACTTCAGATCCCCCGATCTAGGAACAATGGTGTCGGCAGCTACAGACGGTTTGGTGGATTTCTTATCGGGTTCCGAGAGTTTCTGTAACGGGGGCTTCTTATAGGCGAAGGGGAGAGTCCAGGAGGCGACAAGGAGGGGAAAACCCTACCCAGGCGTGGGGTAGGGCCCACCCACGCCTAGGGGGGGTTTGGCCTCCCTGGACCGCTTCTCCGTATCTCCTCTGGACTTCTTGTTCCTCACAGAAAGTTATTGACTTTGTCCTTTGTCCCGTCCAATTACGAGAATATTTCTTTACTAACTTTTCTGAAACCAAAAACAGCAGAAAACAAGCATCTGGCACTGTTGCAACTTGTTAATAGGTTAGTACCAGAAAACATGTAAAAATCACCTCAAAGTGTGGACAAGTAAAGCGAAGTAGATACTAAACAAGCATGGAGCATAAAAAATTATAGATACGTTTCCAACGTATCAGCATACCCAAGCTTAACTCCTGCTCGTCCTCGAGTAGGTAAGTGATAAAATAATAATTTTTGAGGTGACATGCACCCTCACAATAAAGATCCAACCATTTGCAAGCATTGAAAGATGGGATCAAAGAACTCTAAACATGTGCATGAAAGATGGAGTTCTAACAATAGTACATAGTAATTATGCATGCAACATGGCAAGCTACAAACAAAGATCATGAATAATATGTATTGAAAAACTTTTGTTTGTTTCACATGCAGAAAACATAGCATAGTGGCAATCAGCTTGTCCCTCATAGAGTAGCAATATAATGCATAGGACACCTGCAAAGTTCACAAGGGTGACAAGAAACATGTAGCACAAGAGCAAGTAATAACACAATATGCATTAATTGGTAAGCTTTGGAACATTTCACACATAATGATAACTATGCTCTCTTAATGGTGCCTAAAGGTAGAAGGTGGAGACTCAATAATGGTGGAAGAAAGGCCTTTTTGTAAAGTAAGCAGGGATTAAAAGCTTCAAAAGGAGCTTCCAAAAATTATGGTACTTATTAGATTTCAGCCCTCATTGCCCCTATCATAAGCATCTTGAAGTGGTTAAGGTTAAAGTGGAAAAGTTGGAGTATATGCTTGACGAAGTATAAGTTGGCAATCTCAAGTCCCTTGACTATGAGGGCTACACCTCATGGATACTCAACTTAGGGACCAAGCAAGTTCTTGTCACTATAAGTATTTGCATATCATTGAGAACCGCCAACGGGGTACCCCTTGCACATGGTACAGGAGGTTTCCCATAACCATAATGACAAGGCAAGCAGAAAATGAGCATCTCAGCAATTCTTCTTATGTACCATGGGAATATGGTGCTTTTTCTCTCTTTCCTCTTTTCTTAATGTGTCTCTTTTTTTATAAGAAGAATGCTTCATAGATGTCACTATGGTGATGCTGCAAGTTTCCACCATGATTAGGCATGGCTTAGGCTAGAGGCCCAGGCGTTTCTCTAACACAGAGTACAAACTCCATGGACTTACAAGTTCCCACTTATTTCACACCGGTAACATCCATATACAAAAGAGCATGATATGAACGGAGTACAAAAAGTACAAGTGCAATGTTGAAAACGTTCCCCGTGACAGCACGGTTCTGCTAATCCCAACTTATAAGTGCAAGCATATACAACAAAGTTGCCTCAATGGTTCAAATTTATTAGGGGCAAAGATTAAAATGTGCCATCAAGTTCGCGAGGGCTTTAATCACTAAGTTTTCACATATCAAAATAGTTTTTAATTGGAAGATAGATGAAAACAAGAATATACTTGGAATGGTGTAACACACCATGCATAGGAGTTTATAGTGGACACTTTGGAATAAATTGGTTTCTTGGGAATTGGAAGCATGAGTAGAACTTACTCATACAAGTGGAGGCTAGCAAAAGACTGGGAGCAACCAACGAAGAGAGCATAATGGCCATAATTATGCAATGCAACAAAGCAAACTAATCAAAGCAAAGAGTGGTACTACAATTCAAGGACTAAATGATCATAGAGGCTAATGGTGACTTGCCATAGTCATAACATGGTGTAAGCATGTGACAAGTCAACCCAAGCAAAACATCAAAGGAGAATACCACAATACTATGCTTTTGCATGCTAAAACAACGCATAATTTCTTCAAGGCACACTAAGCAATCCCAATTGTTTGGAACAAGACATGCTACAACAATAATCACTAAGCATAATGCAAAAACAACACCTAGCATGTCATGCTAAAGTCTTAGTCATAGTCAATGCAAGCCCCTCTTGCACTTCAAGCAAGAATGTACTACTCCTTTCCAAACACCAAGCAACTTATTTGCAAAACAACACAGAGAGAGCGGGGGTCCAAACTAATAAATAAAACTAAACAAAATAAGCAAAGCAAGTGAAAACTAAGACGCTCCAAGAACAACACAACTGTGCATGAAACAATAAAAGTGAAGTGTCTAGACAGACCTGAGCTTTTTATTAATGAAGAAGGGGATGCCTTGGGCATCCCCAAGCTTTGACGCTTGTACCTCTTGGATATTTATTGGGGTGACACCATGGTGGCATCCCCAAGATTGAGCTTTTGTCCACCCTTCATCTCATTGCATCATTCTCTCTCTACACCTGAAATTTTTCCTTCATACAAAACTTTACACATTCTTCATTAGCAACGTTAGTGTATTCAAAAGATATTAGACCTCTGGCAAAGATTTGGAACAACAAGGCTTTTCACTAAAAACACAAGGTACTTTAGTAACCCCTTCAAATAAACTCAATTTACCTCAAGAGAGCTAAAAAAGGAATCAATAAGAAGCAAATGCAAATAATGGCAGAAATATGTCAAAACAGACCAGCAGATAGAAACGAATTTTTTCGAACATCTTCTGTTGCTCAAATCAAAAAGTCTTGAGCTAATGAAAGTTATCCAACATACTGGGGGATTTATTCGTAAATGTTGAGATCAATCCGAGTTACAGAGCCTCCTCAAGAATATTTTTGGTGGAGGACAGAAATCTGTTTCGGGACAACAACTACCCAAATATTAGTTCCCTCTCATTAGAGGTTATTCTTGGCACAAAAAGCAAATAAAAAGGATAAGGAGAGGTCATTACAATATTAATAACTTCCAAGACTCAAGAAAACTCTTGGGTTATCTCCCAACAAGTACTTTTCTTTAACGCCTTTAAGTTAGGCACAAGAAGCAAGAAGAATCAAGTATTTTCAAATAAAGAAGCATTAACATTCATACTTGCAAAATCTTCAACTATGAAAGGTATCTCATCCAAATGGGTTTTGGAGGATCCTTTCTCATGCCTCTTTGGTCTACTACCTTCATCAAAAGGATTTTCAGGGGCAATCCAATCGAAGTTATTTTCAAAGGCTTCATGCATTCCAAGAAGCTTATAGGGTATGGGTATATTGAATTCCTCTCTAGGCTTAGTTTTATCAGAAATACCCACAACATCTACACTTTAACCTAGCATATTGAAATGTTCAAAAACCTTTTTGGCCTCCCTAGCAACATCATGGAATTCTTTTGATAAAGTTTCAAGGATGAATTCCCTTTTTTTCAACATTCTTCTCTTCTTTTAGTTTTAGGAATAAGAATTGTATGAAGGGCTTAAGGCTAACAAACCTAGCCTACAACATATGAACTAAAGAAGATGCAACAATGTCATAATTAGGAGCAAGTTCAGCTATAGATTTATCCTCAATATCCTCAAGCTTGCTAACATAATTAAAGAATTCTTCAATATTATCTTTCCCAATTATGGAGCCACTACCTATTGAAAGATTTTTCAGAGCGAACTGGGGGAGAAACATGGTGAGCTAGAGCAAGGTGACAACTAGAGCAGGAACTAAATTTTTTGTGTCTTTGAATAAAGCAAGCAAACCAAGCTAGACTAATTTTTAGGTTTTTTTTTGAAAAGAGGCAAACAAAACCAAGCAAAAGAAACAAAGCAAACTAAAAACAAAGTAAAGATAAAGGAAGTGAAGGACTCCCCTAGTGAAGACGTCCTTAGCCTCCCCGTCAACGGTGCCAGAAATTAGCTTGATGGCACCCAATACTTGTCGTGGAACGCTTCGTTGGAAACCCCAAGAGCATGGTATGAAGCAACACAACAGCAAGTTTCCCTCAGTAAGAAACCGAGGCTATCGAACCAGTAGGAGGAAGGAAACATCACACAGGTGTTGCTGGCAACATGGAGACCTGCACAACACAAACTCAAGACTTTGCCGCAATGAATCAGTGAGGTTGTGAAGCTCACCGGTTTGCTGTAACAAAGGATTAAACGTATGGTGTGGAAGGTAATAGTTTGCAGCAAGTAACAGTGGAAGATGTATCAATGGTAAAGATTGGACCGGGGTCCATAGTTCACTAGAGGTGTTCTCCTTAGATAAACAATATGACATGAAGGGTAAACAAATTACAGCGGGGCCATTGATAGGAACTGAACAAGGCATAACAATGCAATTACTAGCTAGAAAGATCCTATGAAGTTGATTGGGCAATACAACAATATACATAGACCGTAATCCAACTGCATCTATGACTAGAAGTCCACCTTCAGGTTATCATCCAAACCCCCTCCAGTATTAAGTTATAAGCAACAGACAAGTGCTTTAAGCAAAGTGTGTAAGGTAAACAGTCCACATGTTCCATGAACAAGAGACCGTTGTTTTCTCCCTAGTAGCAACAACACATCTACAACCGAAGAGATTTCTGTCACTTCCCTTGGAAACTAGAGGCATGAACCCACTATCGAGCATAAATACTCCCTCTTGGAGTCACTAGCAACTACTTGGCCAAGATAACCACTAGCAACGGAGAGCATGCAATATCACAAACAACACAGACATGATAGAATCATAAAGATAGAACCATTAGTCAAACCAACATAATAATCTCAATATGCATTATATCCCCACAAACACAACATGCATGATTAGAAATAGATTAGATTTTGATCATGAACGGAGCTCATAAGATCTATACATGAAAGCACAAAGGAGGAGATACAACCATCTAGCTACTACATGGACCCATAGTCCAAGGTGGAACTACTCACAAATCATATCGGAGAGAAGGCCTCCGGGATGATCTCCCCGCCGGCAGGGTGCCGGGAAGAACTTCAGACCCCCCTGATCTAGGGACGATGGTGGCAGCGGCTACAGAAGGTTTCGTGGATTTATGATCGGGTTCCAAGAGTTTCTGTATCAGGGGCTTCTTATAGGCGAAGGGGCGAGTCCGGGAGGCGACCAGGAGGGGCAAACCCTACCCAGGCGCGGGGTAGGGCCCACCCGCGCCTAGGGGGTTTCGCCTCCCTGGACCGCTTCTCCGTATCTCCTCTGGACTTCTTGTTCCCCATGGAAAGTTATTGACTTTGTCCTTCGTCCCGTCAAATTCCGAGAATATTTCTTTACTAACTTTTCTGAAACCAAAAACAACATAAAATAAGCATCTGGCACTGTTGCAACTTGTTAATAGGTTAGTACCAGAAAACATGTAGAAAGCACCTCAAAGTGTGGACAAGTAAAGCAAAGTAGATACTAAACAAGCATGGAGCATAAAAAATTATAGATACGTTTCCAACGTATCAATGGGTTGGGGCGATACTTGGGTGTACGGTGGGTTCCTGGTTGATGCATCATGCGACGCTTGCGGTTCTCATTATCTTGGTTGATCTTTCCTTCCATCTGAATGGCAGAGTCAACTAAGGCTTCAATATCAGAAAAGGGGATATTGACTAACACCGTCTGCATCTCATCGTGCAGACCATTCAGGAATCTCTCTTTGTTCTTAGCTTCAGTGTTGATCTCATCAGGGGCATACCTTGACAGAGATAGAAATCCTTCATGGTACTCTACCACAGTCATTCTTCCTTGCTTAAGCTCCTTGAATTCATCTCTCATCCACAGAATCAAACCGGGTGGCACATGGGTCCTGCTAAACTTGAGTTTGAATTCATCCCAAGCCATCATTTGTCCTCCATCCATGGTGCGAACACTGTTCCACCATGCTCTTGCATCTCCGGCTAGATAGTGGGTAGCAAACAGAACTTTCTCGTTGGATTCTACTCCTACAACTTCCAAGTTGTTCTCCATGGTTTGCAGCCAATCATCTGCATCTAAGGGCTCTTCAGACTTACTGAAAATGGGTGGATTGGTGTTCTAGAAGTTCTTGAGCTTGGATCCATGGTTGTCCTGATTTCCATGGCCCTGATTATTGTTGGCCATCTGAGCGATGTGTTCAAGGGTGGCTAAGTTGGCTTGACGCTCGGCTCTTTCAGCTTCACGGTCTGAAACTAACATTTGCAAGATCTTCAACATCGGGTCCGGGGATGAACTGCTTCCTCCACGAGGCATCTGGAGATTGAGATAGATCATGAGAAAAGAGGGAAATTTCTAAGGTTCAGGGGTTTGGAAAAGTTTTTTTGAAGTTTGAATCTGATTTTTCTAGCAACTTGCTTTTCATTCATTCATTCATTCATTCATTCATTCATTCATTCATTCATTCATTCATTCATTCATTCATTCATTCATTCATTCATTCATAGCACACGATACAAACACTTACCACAACAAAGGAAAACATATGGTTTTAAGAACCATTCTGGGAAACTACGATATAGTGGGACCGATTACAACTCACTAACGCTAGTGCTCAAGTGCTACTACTCCTCGGAGTCGGTGTCCTCATCATCATCGATCAAGGCGAAGTCATCCTCATCGATGAAGAAGTCCATGGCCTGATCCTACAAAAAGTCATCGTCATCACTTAGATAGGAGTAGGGGTCTCCACGAAGGTCTTCCCCTGAATTGTCCCTCTCCTCCAACTACATATCTCTCTCGTGGATGGTCTCCTCCAAATTCGTGATCCGGTGGAGAAGACGGGCAATGATGCGCTCCTTCTTGTCGAGCTGACAGCAACGAGATTGGCGATCCTTCACCGGCATGGCAATGGTCTGATCCTTCTGGCGATGGCGGACTTGTGGTTGGCGTAGGAACGATCATTGCCTAACTCCTTCTGACAGTCATACATCATGAAGCTGAGGTGGTCCACTTGGTTCTTCAGCTCAGGGTGATATGTTGCCTCCAGTGGCTGTCCCATAGCATCACGCCTTGGGCAGAACTCAAAGCGGGTACCCTTGATCTGATTGATACTCTGCCCACACAGATGGGCAAGAGCTTCCTGCATGGCCCTGGCAAGTCCATCAAGCCAGCTGTTCTCTCTGATGGTGAACTGAATTCCCTCTGTGGTGGGGATTTCAATCTTTCCTCTAAGGCTTGCAACAATTAGCCACTGCAAATCCTCTCCTTCCTGATCATTGAGCTGAGCTTCGAAAAACTCGGGGTGTGGACGCTCCAGCATCTCTGAAAGCTGGTCCAATTCACGCTCAAAGATGAGGTCTCCTCCATTCCCCAACTGATAAAATTTTCCATACTTTACGTCCATCAATAAGAATATAGGATGAGTAAGTTAGTAGAGTGATCAAGTGTGTCAATTTTTATGTAATTTTGCAAGAATTTTTGGGAGAATATGAATTTTCATGAAAGAGTCTAAGTGATAAGAATGAGAATAAGTTTTCATAAATACTCACTTCCTTGGTTTTGAAACTAAGTTTTTGATTCAAACGTCCATTCTAAACTAGGGTCTCCTATGGTCAGGATGACTCTGATACCAACTTGTCCACACCCAGATTTTTAATCCAGATGCCTGTTATGCCATACATCGCAATCCCAAGATTACCATTTTTGCGAGACATAACAGATTGGATATCATAGTACATCATCCATTACAAACCATACATAAGGTTTTACACAAATAAGGATCACATGATCCAGTCTTAATACAATTCAAGCAGCGGAAATAACGTAATGTTAACGATAGTGTGGGCAAGGCTCCATCTTCATGATCACAGGCAATGCTGACAATGGGAGATGATCCTAGTTGTCGTAAACTTCCTGTTGTTCGTCTTCCTGATACTCCTCTACATAGTATGGCCACGGGAATAGCCAGCGACAAAGCCATGAGTACTCTTTAAGTACTCACAAACTAGTACTAAAAAGTGAAGTTGTTTTGAGTAGGAAATACTAAGCTCTAGGGTTGCTTTGCAAAAAGCCAGATTTATCTCTACTGAGTTCAGAAGCAAAGAAGTCTAGTTGAAAATTTTATAACACCTAAGTGGGAACTTGAATTTTATAACACAACCTTGTTGTGTTCAAGTCAAGTCACAAATCATTTCATAAGTCATTTTTAAAACATCTGACGACAGAACAGTATGGCCACTCCAACTGTCCATAACCGCGGACGCGGATATTCGAATAGTTTGACACTCTATAGAGATTATACACTTTCACCACAATATTCGTTACATCCGCCAGGAACAAATCCTGAATTCACCATACTCAGTATGCGGATAATCAATCCTAACTATAGAGGTCCCAACCTTTAATAAGGTAGAGATCCCTGTGTTTACAATGCTAGTCCCTGGATCAATAGCTAGCATCCACAGTTAAGATGTAATATCAAGAAACAAAGGTCATAATACAACTTTATAACCAGGAATAAAATAATTCATTACATCTTACATAGCTCATTTGGCTATCTCATTACAATGCATCAGAAATAACTATGTAGCATGGAGTCCTTCATCTTCAAAGTGCCACAGGCAATCATGTTGGTTGTAGACTTGTAATCCTAATCAACACACTTCACTAACATCAAACAAACCTGCAACATAATAAGTTATAGCCACAAGGGTCAATACATTTGAATTGTATTGGCAAGTGATACTATGGTAAAATAGTGATATCTATCATCTATATGCATTTGGCTAAGTGGAGCTTAGGCTTTCTTTGCTCAAAATAGATTTTACTTATCATTTGAAAACACTAAGTTTTTGTTTGTCAAAATCTCCCAAGGCATCTACCAATCAAAGATTGAAGATCCTTTAACCCTTGTTCAACCGCAAGTTTTTAACTTAGAAATTGGGATGAGGAGATTCTTGATAGCTTCCATGTCTTGATACTCAAGTTGTCCATCCAGGGACATGGCTAAGTAATTAGATTTTACTCTCTTGATAGGTGGTGCACTTTGCCCACAATACTCGACATGCATCGAGACAAGATCTTTCAGAAGCCTTCCCTTAGACCAAAATGGACGCGTTCCAACCTATCATCCCCTACCACCAACTGTCCATTTGGCTAAGTTATTGCAACCTATATGATCCAGGCAGAGCCCATAATGCCAAGTGGCTGCACTTGAATCTTCTCAACATTTGACATCTCAAATCTCTTTGTTCCTGGATGGAATTCCACAAGTGAGATACACAAGGTTAACCAGTCCACTGGCCTTGTGTAACCACTCAACAAAAATCCATCCAAGCAATACCATTCCACCCAGGTGATTCATTCACATAGTTGTTTTATTAAACAAAACACAAGTCCTTGACTTAGAAATATTCCATAGCATGAATATAATCCACCCTTGTTTTCTACTAGCTAGGCTAAGCATGATAGTAGTAGGAATCTTAACTTAGTAAAATTCTACTAAGGTTTCATCTACTAGGATTTCCCATGGCATAGTTTATACTTAGCAAAAATTCCATGCAAGTCCTACTTAGAAATATCACTAATGCATAGTGAAAATAATAGGACAGAAGTATGAAGCACCACTTGCCTTTTTGGTAGAGAATATAAGTTCACTCCTTGATCTTGCAATAGTCACACTCTCCAAATTCCAGTACAATTCAATCAAGCAAGCAAATATTCAATCTACCATTCAAGCAATCATCACATAGAATAATAAAAACAAAGCAATGCATGCAAGCATGCCAAAGATTGTTTTATTTGGAAAAGTGGTTTCTATTAGGTTAAAAACATTTTAAAACACCTATTGGTCATTTATAAAAGTAGTAAAACCATTTGATATTAAGTTAGTGAAAATGGCCATTTAAATCATTTCTGTTTTTCTAGAAATGATTTAAATCCAAGGAATATTTTCTAGTGTTTACCAAATATATTTTTAACACAAATGTTAGTGTTTTATGGTCAAGTGTTTAATATTAAAACTATTTGCAAAAGGTTTCACCTATAAACCATTTTATACCAAAGCAATATTTTATTTTTTTTGAAATGCCTTTTAGCAAAATAATTTTATAGGGTTCATCAAATATATTTTTAAATCCCAAAACTTGGTGTTTAGGGTCAGAGAGTGTAATTCAAATCATTTTCCAAAGGTTTTACTCAAAAAGCATTTTTAAAACATAAACAATATTTTTATTTAACTAGAAATGCTTTTATTCAAAGATTTATTCTTTAGCTTCACAAAATACACTTTTAAATCCATAAGTTGGTTTCTATGGTCAGTAGGTTCAAATCAACCCATTTACAGAAGATTTTACCTTAAAAATATTTCTAGAATAATTTTTATATTCAAATTATGCCTACACAAGTTTCTGCAAAAAAACTAAGTTTACAGAAGCAAATTACTAAACAAAGTACATTGTTGGATAGAATTCTTTTTTCTGATTCCATTGATATAAAATTTGCAAAATTTGGACGTGTGAATCAAAAGTTATGAATTTTTCAAGTTTAAACATCTAATAGAAAAGTTTCTGTCAATTTAAAACAACACAGTGCCATGCATCTTATTCTTATTGGCCAAAAACGCTTTGGCTAGATCGAGTGTTGTGGTGTGTTGGATTAAAACAAATAGTGCAGCACAGAATCAATCATACCCCTTCGGTTAAGTCATCTGTTTCTATGCGTCAAATCTAGATCGAAGGGTCCTAATCTAATCGACCACAAAGTGGCAGCGCTGCGATGGTGGTTGGCGGTGGCGCGCTCAGACGAGGGAGTTGCCGACGAAATAGGAAGCGCTGAAAGGGAGAAAATGCTCACTGGGTTCGCCGCGAAGTGCTGATGCTTAAGGTGGTCTTCATCGTCGAAGGGGCGCACGAGATCGAAAGGGATTCCTCGCCGGAGTTTGTATCTACGTCAGGCACGCACTTCCATGGTCGAAGACGAGCGCCTGGGATGCAAGAGAAAGAGAGAAGGCGTCAGGAGGGTGCGCACGGTCTCGGGGAGTGCGGGAAAACTCACCAGGTTGCAAGGGGTGCACGGAGTCGGCGATAGTAGCTCGCCAGAGCCGAAGCAGAAGACGGTGGTGTTTGAACATGGTCGTTGTCGAGCCTGGGGGACGCGCGCGGGCAAGGGGAAGGTGCTGGAAGATGCGCACGAGAACGACGAACAATTATGTGTGTTCTAGGGCAAGGGGTGCGGTCTAGGATCGTCGGAATTCACACTGGACCTCGTTGGAGCCAGTGTGGTTGCAGCGAGCAAATTCCGAGCAGCCTGGAGGCAGAGGGGAGTTGGCGACTGAGGGGAAAGGAAGGGAAGACATGGGCGGTTAAATGGGCGTGGTCAGGGGGCAAGAATCACGCAGCATTGATGTGTATTCACGCGAGAGATTAATTGACAGAGAACGGCCGCGGGTAGGAAAGAACCAGTCGCGGGGTGAGGAAGACAACTGACGAGTGGGGCCGCTTTGTCAGCATTAGAGAGAGAGAAAGAGTGGGGTCCGGGGTTCAGTGACTGCGCGGGTGTGTTCTCTGGTGCGAATCGTTTTTCCTACGGGGAAGAGGAGATGGGCTAGCTGGGCCTGGGCTGGCTTCTTTCTTTTTTTTATACTGTTTCTTTTTTCCTTTTTCCTTTTTCCATTTCTGAGTTCTGTTTTGGATTTGTTCAAATGACTTCAAGTATTTGTTTGAATTCAAATGTTTCCCAACTTTCAGTAGGGATTTCATTCTGTTTAATAATATTTTCTGAAGTCCTTTTTATAATATTTCTTTGTATTTTCTTGGGCTTCATTATTTATTTAAATTGACAATTGTCTTTATTCAAACAAGATTTAGTTATATTTTTAAACTCTTTATTTGAATTCTAATATTTTTACCAAATCTTTTTCAGTAGGTTTTATTTATTTAATAGGGTGTTAAATAATTCACTTTGAATTATTTAAAGTATTTTAATATGATTTAATCATTTAAATTGGGCAAATGTCTTTATTCCAAAGAAATCAAATATAGTTTTAATTCCATAAATTTTATTTAGACGATTCTTTGATTCCATTTAAGTTAATTAAATAACCTTTATAACCACCTTGGAAAATTCCACTTTATTATTTTCCCATGATTTAATTATTCATTTCTATTAGGGATTTTGTCTTTATTTAATGGAATGGAATTTGGTTAATGCCATATAATTTTATCTGAATATTCTTTATCCATTTATTTTATTTGGATTTGGATTATATTTATTCCATTTGCTTATGGATTAGGCCAAGTTTCCATTTGGCTTTTAAATAATCCTTATTCATTTATTTCTTCCTTTGTCTTATAAAATCCATATCTTCTTATTTAAAGATCCAAACTTGGTGATTCCAATTTGTAAAATCTTATTTAATATTTGTTTATCCTTTTATATCTCTTTAGGATTAATTTCTCACAATTTGGTATGGATTTTAGATAGCAGCTTTATTAGCTTTGGAAATTATTTCCTTTCAACTTATTAAATTCATAAGTTTTTATCCATGGTTCCAAATTGAATAGAATCAATTTATATGGTTTTATAATATTTCTATTTGTCATTCTTGATCATTTATAAATGCTTGTTGCTAAATTTTTATATGGATCAAATCCATGCTCTTAGAGAGATCTTGGAAATGATTTCTTCCATTAGGGGTTTAGAGTTTTGGTTTATTTTTTTCCAAGTTTTTAAATTTTAAGATTACATTTATTGATGAATGCATTTCACTTGATTGAAATTTGTTGGAATCTATTTTCTTCAAAGTTTTTTCAAGTAGGGTTTTGGTGTTTCTAAGTTTAAACAAAAAGTTTCTTTTCACCCTAAATTTCAACAATTATTTATTTTGTTTATTTATTTTTCACATTTCAAAATTTGGAAAGTTTTGGGATGTGACACTAACCTTTCAATTACACTCCCTAGTATAGGCACCTCTCCTGTGAGTTTGGCCTTCCAACCATGACCAACTGTCATCTTGGGTATTGCACAGGTGAACAATCTTCACAAGGTAGCCTCAGCTCAAACCTTGGCCGCAAGGGAACCATACTAAGGTATATACATTTCTAGTCAAGCCCTACCCAAATTTCGGGTATTGTGGTTGTACGGTAAAATTGGAATGGTATCACATCAAGACAACCATCCGTTTTATAAAGGGCTAAGGCTCATGCCTTAACATTTTCATCATCCAAATCATTTGGTGTTCAAGAACACATGTCAAAAAATTTCAGTAGAATGACTCATCATTCTAAGGTTTTCATAACCATTTTCACCAAGTATTCCCATCTAAAGTTGATCAAGTTTTATGCTTAGCACTAGCATCTACAGGTGGCGGTAAATACTAATGAGGGGTGCTAAGCAAGTGTATCTTATCTAAGTTCAATCTCATGCCTCAGGGTGACATCAAGATTATCTAACTTAGGCCAAGTTTTATGCTCTTTATGCTACCTTACAATATCCTTCTATTATCTACAAGTTACGAAGTAAACTCTAAGAGAAAACTTTGATAAAGAAATAAAGTATTAAGCTTTGTAGGTAAAACTAGGATTGGGTATAAAATGGGTATAAGCTTGCAAGTAGAGCTTGCAAGTGGCAGCTTGCTTAATGAGTAGCTTGCAAGTATTGGCTTGTATAATTGCAAGTATAAGCTTGCTCAGTTAATAGCTTGCCTTGTGCAGAGTAGTGGTTGAAGTTCTCCTCGGCTTCTTCCTCGTAATATTCTCCTTCCTCCTAGTATCCTTGGTCGGTACCAGCGTCTATAAATAAATACGAGGTACACAATCACCACACAATTCTTAACTACTCTATTTAGCACACAAAGGTTCACACTAGATGATCTAGCATCACCACTATTATCACAAAGATTAAAGCAATTGTCTTATTTATTTCATTTTAGAAAATTAATTTCTACTCATTGAAAAACTACTTAAGATTTAATATTCTCTAACTCAAACATGGGATCATATTGACACATGTCATCACCACATATTTCGGTACATGGGAATGTGATTTAAAGTGGTGTCACAATTTAATAAGGTTTAACCTTTTTATTTTGACTAATTAAAGTGACTAGAATGTCCTATGAGGCATTCTTTTATTACTTGATATTATTTCTGCAAGTAACCCTATATATTTTTATATATTCTGAAAGGTCTAGTTAAATGTGATTTTTGAGAGTTGGAATCAACTCAAAAGCTTTTGTGGTTAAATTTTGAAAAATGTTTGAATGCAGAAAAGCTTCTGCCTTGTTATTTTTACCATGGGTGATCTATAAATCTAAATGGTTTGAATCCAACAGGATTGGATTAAGCATTCCTGTACCTTTCTAACAAAATTGGTTTCATGCATTTTGGTTTTGAATCTAGGTACAGAACTGGTTTTGAAACTAAAAGAATAAATCTATATTTGAATTAATGGGTCGCGCGGGAGGTTTAACTGGGCCGGCCCACTACGCACAGCGCACGCGGGGCTGGTTAAGTGAACGACCCCACTCGTCAGTGAGACGACGAGTAGTGAAGTGGTATGGGGCAATCTAAGCCGTGCAATCTAGCTCTAATCGAACGACTGTGGTTCATCGTCCATGCCTGAACAGGACGCGGCGAGGCAGAACCCTAGAGCGGCCAGTGGGGTTAGCGGGGGATCACCGGGGCTCCGGCGATGGGGGCGAACGACAAAGTCGACGACAACGATCCTCCTGGTACCAGTGGCTTCTCCTGGGGTGGCTCCAATCAACGGCGCCTCTCCTCCTCTGCAACGGCGAACTCCGGTGAAATTCCGGCCACCTGGTGCCCGCCTTGCTCCGGGGGTGAGTGGGTGTGATTAGTGAGAGGTGGGGAGTGAGATGGTGTGCTCAAATCGAATGGCGATGGCCTCCTTTTATAGTGCCTGAAGGGGGCCGACGGGCACGGATGGAGCTCGTTGTTGTCGTCGGCACAACGTGCTAATGGCATGGGTGACGATAGGGGGCGGTGCGTTGCCTCCTGGCGAAGCTCAACGACATGGTCACGCGACGCGGGGAGGTGCGGAACGGTCGGAATATCGCGACGCTCTGGGCGGGTTCGACGATGGTTTTAATGGCGCACAACGTCCGTGGTCCACGTGGCAGCGAACTAGGTTGTCTGGCGGGGTGCTGGCAATCACGCACGCAAGCGGCAAGGGCGGCGCGCGGTCTGTGGGCTGGTGTCGCTTGCGGCGCACTGGCGCGCTCTCGGCTCTCACGTAGAGAAGCTTGGCATTCTCAGGCAGTGTGGTCCAGGGGCTGGCAATGCTCGGGGCTTGGACAGGGGGTGGCGGTGGACGGTGGATGGTGGTCAGTGCTCCAGACATGCTTGCTAGGCTTGGTGCTTCTCCTAGCTTGCTGTCGACTTGGGGTGACAAGTTAGGTTCGGCATGCTCACCATTGATGGCCCTTGCATGCTCATAGTGATGCTAAATATTGTAAAAGGGGCTAGATGATCTATTAAGAGCTTGCTGCAAACCAGAGAGGGAACAAGGTTGGCCAAAATCACTGCTACAAATAGTGCTTGATGTTTGTTTGTTTGCTGCAAACAAGGTGTTTGATGAAATGGCCGAAAGAAATTCAAATTTGAATTTTGGATTCAAACTTGGTGGGTTTTCTAGGCACATACTAGGGAGTCTATGGTTAGTTGGATTAGTCAAGGGGCACTGGTTTGGTTGGGTTTTGAAAATGTGGGATCTTCACATATGTTAAAGATTCAATTTTAAATTGTCATTTGGATGGGGTTGCCAAATGTTTCTGCAAGTCTGAAAAGTGGGCTTTGATTCACTTTTACTTTTCCTAGCAAGTGGTGAAGATAAATGGAAAAGTTTTTGTTTGAAATCTTGGACTAGAAACACTCAAAGTGACCTAATGAGCAAGATTGTCAAAAATGACCATTTGCCTTATTTGATTTGTTTTTGATTTTTCCTTGATTTGTCTCTGTTTGGAAATGTTTTAGATGATGTTATTTTTATATTTAAACCATTCCTTTCTATTTAGATTAATCACACAAGTCCATTCATGAATTTATACAATCATCACATTCACACATGCATTCATTTGATTTTTATTTAATAAAAGTTTTTGTTAACCCTAATTTTGGTGATTAGAATTGATAATCATTGTTCAATATTTTTGGGATGTTACAGAGATGGATAGCAAGATGCGCTCTCTCAACTTCCACAGGCACTATCAGGAGGAAGCACCCTCATATGACCCCGCGGTACACTTACACAGGGGAGTCCTCGAGCTCGTACCAGGATGAGGGAGCCTCCTTGTCATACTACGGAGGTGCATCTACTTGGGCACCGTGGTATTCAGCCCCACTTAGGCCAAAAGCCTAAGCTTGGGGGGTGGGGGTATACCGACATCACACTCATATATATATATATCATGTTCGGTCAGTTCTTTGTATATCCATTGTCTCGCTTTCTTTTTTGGTTTTTGTTGCTTCTTTCTCAAAAACACAAAAATAGCAAAAATATTTTCGCTGTTTCTCTTGGTTTGTTTCTTTGCTTTGGTTTGATTTAAAAGAAAAATCCAAAAAGATTTTGCTTTGTTTGGTTTTATTTGTTTTTGTTTGGTTTTTCTTTGTTTGCTTGTTTCTAAAAATTTGAAAATACCAAAAATATTTGTTGTTCTTCTTTGGTTTTGTGAGTTCTTTGTAGGGTTCGGCCGTCCTCAGTGGATTTTTGGTTTCATGTTAATATTCAAGTCACACAAGTGAAGGAAAATAATGAAGATTAAGACAACTCGAGGTCTGGTAAGAGGCTGGTAACAAACTCTATTTGTTTTATTTTTGTACATATACTCATCATTGTGAGCATGCTTAGCCTGTTTGTGTAAGGTGTATGTCATTATGGATGCTCAGTAGTTCTTGCTTGTCTATGATTAGCTCCAGCTTGCTAATAGTTTGTAGCATGACATATGAATGTTTTCTTGCATTGTTTTATTCATACTTTGGTATGACATTGTGGTATCCTCCTCTGAATGTTCATGTGAATCTACTTGGCACATGCTCACGCATGCATATGACTAATCAATAGTCAGTAAGCCTCGATGATTTATTTTGCCTTAGAGTTCTTGTATCACTTTCATGTCATAATTAGTCTTGTTTTGTTGCAAGCATGATTATGACAGTTATTGCTCTCTCGTTTGTTGCTCCCTCTCTATTGCTAGCCTTCACTTGCACTAAGTATGTGCTCTACCTGTTCTTCCAACTCCCCAAAACCAATATTGCCAGCAGTGTCCACCATACCTACCCATTAGCATCATTTGCTACTTCAGCGGATATTCTATATGCCGTGTTTTCTTCCAAAATAAAATGTTTGTCTGTTTTGAGAAAGTTAGTTAGTAAAGCTCTCACGAACTTGATGGCACACTTTATTACTTGCGCTTAATAATCTTGAACCATTGTGACTAGTCCATGAAAGTTATATGATGGGAGTCAGCAGAAACGTGCTGTCACGGGGAACACTTTCAACACCTTTTGGATATCCTATCCAGTTGATACTTTGCTTTTTTGTTTACGGATGTTGGCGATGTGAAATAAAAGGGGAGGTTGTGAGTTCATGGAGTTTATACATTGTGTTAGAGAAACGCCTGGGACGCTAGCCTAAGACATGCCTAATCATGGTGGAAACTTGTAGCATCACCATAATGAGCATCTATGAAGCATCCTCAATAAAAAGCTATGCATATGGTAAATAAAAAGATTGCTGAGATGCACATTGTCTGCTTGCCTTGTCATTTTGGTTATGGGAAAGCTCCTGTACCATGTGCAAGGGGTACCACGTTGGCGGTTCTCGATAATATGCATGTATTTACAATGATAAGAACTTTCAGGTGACCAAAGTTGAGTAGCATGCAGAGCGACCCTCGTACTCAAGGGACTTGGGATTTCCAGTCTATGGTCTGTCAAGCATATAATTCAGAGTGGACCTCACTTTCACCTTAACCACATGAAGATGCCTATGATAGGGGCAATGAGAGCTCAAAGTAATGAGTACCTTCCTTTCAGCATTTGGAAGCCTTTCAAACTCTTCAAAACCATTTTCACAACCTTGTTGAGTCACCACTTATTCTATGAGAACCTTCTTGAGAGCATAGTTATCATTCTTGTGTTTGTTCTTGGTTAATTATTTCATGACTTTGATGCTTGTATCTCTGATATCTTTACCTCTAGTCTTCACTTGAACTTCAGAGGTGCCTTGGCATTCATATTGTGCTCTTCAAACAAAGGCAAGCGAGATACCCTTCTATCATACCTTATTATGAGCATTGCAATGTTCCTTATGTTTATGTTCCATGCTACTTATTATTATTGAGTTGGTCTCTCTTCATAGCTTGCAATGACTATTGAGTAGACTTAGTTGCATACTATTTATTATGAATTGTCTAAGCATCTACTCCTGTGCTGAGAATATATACATCATATGAAGCAAAGTGTTCGTGAAAGTTCTTTTATCGCACTCAGTTTTCAACTGAATTGCTTGAGGACAAGCCATAAGCTAATCTTGGGGGGAGTTGATACGTCCAAAACGTATCTACTTTCTCGAACACTTTTCTATTGTTTCTTCTCTAAACTTGAGTGATTTGGATACAACTAACACGGACTGACGCTATTTTCAGCAAAATTACCTTGGTGTCTTGTTTTTGTGCAGAAAATCAACTATCAGGAAAAATCCCGGAAAATATGCCAAAAACTATATTTCACCAGAAGATCCACAGAGCCAGAAGAGGAGACGGAGAAGAGGCCTGGGGGGCCCACACCCACCCCAGGCACGGGCCCACCACTGGTCGCGCCTGGAGGGGGTGCAGACACCCCAGGCACCCCCTCGGCCTCCCTCTGCGCCTATAAGTTGCCTTTCGACCTAAAAACCGAGGGGGTTCGATTGTTTTCCAGAAAGAGTTCCGCTCCGCCGCCGCCACCTGTGGCGCCCCGCAAAAACCACTACTAGAAAATCGCGTTATTTTTGTGCATTGCATCATCATGACCGCATGCTCATGTCATCATGCCACATTGCATTTGAGCATCGTCATGTCATCTTGCATGGTTAATCTAAAACTATATTTTGGAAGGTCTGGTTTTGTTTTCTAAACACCCCATCTTTTATTCAAACACGAAACCCGGGTCTCCGGAATATTTTGCTTTGTCTACCAACGGTTTTCAAAAGCCCCATTTCTATATATTAAAACAGTTATTTTATTTTTAGGGGCAGCCGTACCGAGCCGATCCGACCGAGTCGGCCACCCCCGATAAACAGGACTACCTAGACCCTTTTCCTGAACCTAATCTACCCACCCTGCCTACCTCATCCGACCCAATCGGTGCTCGCCACATCAGCTATCATCCTCCTCCGACCAACGCGCCACCTCACCGTGGCCGCCACCGATCCACCGCCTGGCCCATCACACCCAGGGACCAACCGCCGCCCGACCCACTCCCAGACCCACTGCCGCGCCCCACCTCCACCTGCCCGTTTCCCCACACTGCCCTTGCCTCCATAACCCCAACCCGATCCCCACCTCCCTCGCACCCTGCTTCTCCCTCACCTCCCTCGATCCCGCAAGTTCCCGAGCCGACCCCGCCGCCGGGCTCGCCAACGACTCCGCGCCTCCGGCGTTCCCTGACGGCCTCGCTGCGCCGTCCCGTGGCCGTCACCGCCCGCGCCTCCATGAGCCTGGCGCCCTGGACCTCCTCTCCTCCGGCCGCGGTCCCGCTCTCCCTCTGGCCGCCGCGACCTCCCTCCCCGGTAGCGAGCTCTCACCTCCCCAGCGTCGCCGCCCTGCCTGCTCCGGCCGCCGCCAACGGTCTCGACCTCGTCCCGCGCGCCGCTCGTAGGAGCTCCTCCGCGTCGCCCTAATCCCCGCCGCCTCGCCTGCGCCCATCTGCATCGAGCCGCCACCGTCTGCCACCTCCTCGTCCAGCCGGCGCCCTATGCCGCCTATTGTCGGCCTTGCCTTCTCGGCTCGCCACATAGCCTTGCTGCCCGCATCTCTGCGTCATCGGTGTCCGCCTCCGGTAGTCGCCGTTCTCTGCGGGCCCCTTATATTGCTATAACAACTTACAGTGTGATAAAAATCCTTACCATGAGATCATCGATCACATCACTAGGAAGGTTGCTCGGTGCCTCGAGCGTGTGTGTGCGACGGAGGATCGTTGCTGATTTTCGCGCGCGGCTCGTTAAGCTTTCGGCCCCATGTGTCATGCCCGTCGTCCCCTTCAAGGCACCCTCCTGGTGATGTTGTGTGTAGCACCTGTTTGTGCTGGTGTTTGAAAGAAACCATTCGGGGAAATAAATATAATCGAGCGGCCCTTGATTGGTATGGAGCGGTGATGATGCCTTAGGTGCACTGTGTTTTCGGTGCACAGATGTGTTGATGCTGTTGCCGCGAGAAGATGTGGCGAGGTTGATTCGACCATTTGAGACCCTCCTGTTAGACATATCCGCCTCACGGAACCGAAGACCGCAGAACCCCAAGGTCGTCGACATGGAACTGACAAGGTCTACTACATGGATTCGAAGACCGAACCCGACACGCCAAGTTCTTCCTCCCGGATCCGAAGACGCCGAGACCCGGGACACCAAGATCTCCGCCGTGAAACGACAAGACCGACGACACGACCCGACGACCGCGGATGCGACAAGATCGTCTCTCGGACGCCAAGTTCTTCTTCCCGAATGCCAAGACCGATCTCATCGAACCGAACCTTGCCTTCCCGTCGAACCCTGAGACCGATCCATCGAACCCCAAGCTCGCCAAACCCTAATGTGTGACCCCTTTCTCAAGCCCTATTTTTATAAATGTAATATCAAACTGTTGCATATTTAATTGTCATACTCGCATACATAATGTGGTTGTTGGGTGTATTTAGGCGATTCACCTAAATTAAATATGGAGTGTTTATGCGGGATATCTGCGTCTCATTCCGAACTCCATTTAAATTGGTGTAGCGAACCGATTCCATGTTTTGTCCTGTTAAGACAACAATTAAATTGCGGGGTAGTTAAATAAATTGAACCATCTGAATAATTGTCGGGACCTTGGTTCCGCTTAATGTGGCCTAGTTGCATCGCACATTTGCCATGTCATACATCATACATGCATCATGCCCGATCTTTTGCCGTAGTATTAAATAGTGCCTCCGGTGTTTCTTCTAGTGATTTGCTTCTTCACGGATTAGGCCGATGAGTTGATGCGAGTATCGACCCGATCTTCGGATGAACCTTCGGCAATGTTTTCAGGCGAGCATCTCCCCCTTTCTACCTATCTTACTTTTATAGTATTTATTCCCTCCTGTTGATCTATTGCTATCTGTGTTGCGATGCTCTAGTTTTCGTACCCGTGATATCCCGTGCAGCCTTATATTGCCTTGGACACATCCTATTACCTGTTGTTTGGTAGATAGTTGGACTTGCGTGTCATAGTCGCTTGCTCAAGTGCTGTTGCGTGTTGTCCAGTACCACAGTTGTTGGAGTATTGCCGCATGCTTAATGTTGGAGATGATCATGGCTTTAATTACTGTTTAATAACTAAAATTGAAAGTAGGTAAATGCAGAGGCACCGGTGGGTAATAGACAATATTTGGATTTTAACCGCTCACTGGTGTCCCGTAGGACCCCGAGTTCTTGACACCTGTTCCGAGATCGAGCGCGCTAACCACAGGTGGGGTGTGTGGGCACCCCCATCGATTAGTACCTGATTTCAAAGTATTGAACTGGGGGCCACAAAGTAGTTTGGAGCTTTATTACTATTCTGTACTTATGCCATGCTTTACTGCTTTATTTAAGATTGTGCGAGGAGCACCTGTACTGTTTAGGTAAGCGGAGTGTTTTCGCGGTATCGACAAGCCCAGTCACACTTTCGGGTTCCCAGTCGTTTACAGCCACTGACGCAAACCCTGGGTCCGTTCCGGAGCCGGCCAACTTCGTTGCGGGTAGCTTAGTGGGGTGGCCCCCATGTACTTGCTTTGGGTCTGGGAAACGTCATGACTTAGGCCCCGCCGACATACCGATGGGTGTATGTTAACTGATCTGGCAAAAAGGGTCGAAGTGCGTGTGGATACTTTGGTGCACCCCTGCAGTGTTAAATCTTTTCGAAAAGCCGTGTCCGCAGTTATGGACGACTTGGAGCACAGTTCTCGATCATAGACAACTATAACTAAAGTTTACTGTTATAATTTGACTTGTATCCAATATGACTAGTAATCAGCTTCACTACAACGGAATGGCTAAATAAAGTACCAACAACTGCTGGGTTTGGGATATCTCATGCTAATTGTATCTGACTAGTAAGTGTTGCAACTACAACGGAATGGTTAACTAAAAGTGCTCACTGCTTATTATATCAGGATGACTATCTATACCTGACTAGTAATTGCTGCAACGATAACTGAATAATTAAAACTGCCAACTGTGTGAGTTCCTCGGTTGACCTCCTCGCCTGGTCTCGAGGGGGAAATACCAGGATGGGTATGTTTGGTGGTAGCATCAGGTTGGTTCCGAATAGGTCTTTCTTCTCCCTCTATGATAGCCGACAGTTATATCGAGTCTCTATAGGTTGTTTAGTGCATGCTGCGCTGCCGCTTCAGTCCACCATACCTATGTAGGCGAGGACCGCCGAATTCTAGTCTCACCGTGTCGCCTCGATCTTGACCGCTCTTTTTCCTTTGCCCTTTGTCGGCACCCCTTTGTTTAAGGTGTTTTGAGATCGACGTCGTTAGCAGGGTTACCCTTCCGGCTTGGCCTGGGCAGGGTTATGGACGCCAGTGGTTATTCTTCAGGGCTCTTAGCTCAATTTGCATCTTGTCCGTACTCGGACGCTATATCGTTTTAAAGGTGATTTGGATCTTTGTATTGTACCTCTGTATTCTTGACTCATTGAGTCGTTGTTGGATATATGTTTTGTGGGTTCCATCGAGGACTATTGTGTAATGATATTACTTTGTTTTCCACCCGCACGAAAGTGCCTGGTGGGCACCTTTGAATCGTTTCTATGCGGGTTTGGCGGGAAGCGCTGAAACTTGCATAGGGCCGATTCTGAGGGTGTTACACCACCAGAAACCAAGATTCGAATACAGAAACTCTGTTCTGGCACCCTGCCGGGACAGGGAATTTGGAGAGGATCATCGCCATCGTCATCACCAACGCATCTCCATCAACCACCGATGTTTCCCTCATCCATGAATGAGTAATCTCCCGCTGTAGGCTTGGGGATGGTAGGGATTGGATGAGTTCTATCATGTAATCAAATAAGATCTGTTAGGGCATAGTGCCTAGTATCTCTATTAGTGCTATTTGACTTTGTTGCAACTTGTTGTGCTTAATGCTTGTCACTAGGGCCCGAGTGCCATGATCTTAGATCTGAACTTATTATTGAATCATTATGATATTATTGTTTGTGATCTTATCTGCAAGTTATGTACACATATCATTGTCCGGATGCAAAGGCCCCAAAGTGACAATAATTGGGATAACCGGAGGGGATGGCTATGGTGTGAGGATCACATGTGTTCACAGAGTGTTAATGCTTTGCTTCGGTGCTCTATTAAAAGGAGCACCTTAATTGCTAGTAGTTCCTTAGAGGCCCCGCTGCCACGGGCTAGCTGGATAGAAGATGTTGTGCAAGTTCTCATTGCGAGCACGTATGACTATATTTGGAGCACATGCCTAGGATTGTTTAGTACTTGGATGCTTATTATTATTTACCTGCAATGCCCTAGATCTTGAAGTTACATGTTTAGACTCGTCCATGCAACGATCGTCCATCCATCCCTATGCCTACCGTACTCGAATCCTACTGTTACCTTTACTGTTACTATTGCTCCTGTTTCACTGTTGTTGTTGCTTTTCTATTGCTACTACAAACTGTTACTACTGATAAACTTCTGTGAGCAAGAACTCAGTTTTTAAGGTGTAGCTAAATTGACAACTTAGTTTTTAAGGCTTTCAAGAATTCTTTGGCACCCCTTGTGTCGAATCAATAAATTGGGTAATACTACCCGCGAAGACTGTTGGGATCCCCTACACTTTTGGGTCATCAGTTCACCCACACAACACTTATCCAACCAAAGAATATTAACCAACTATATGAAGCGAAAGCACTTGACAGTATTTCCATGTGTCCTCGAGAACGTTTGGTCCTCATAACTAATACAATCATCTTGTCCTTTGCTAAGAAAGGATTGGGCCACTTGCTACAATTATTTGTTGTCTTTATTTACTTGCACTTTATTTCTTTGCCTTAATCAAAAACCCCTAAAAATTTGGTTGCTAAGTATTTGAAGAGAATTCCTCATCCAAACCACTAGTCAACACCTTCTGCTCCTTGTTGGGATCGACACTCCTATTTATCTAAAGTACTACGATACATCCCCTATACTTCTGGGTCATCAATACTATTTTCTGGCGTCGTTGCCGGGGAGTGAAGCGCTATTGAAGAGTGGAACTAGTAAAGGAAACTTCTACTGTGAGTATTACTTTTATTTATGTTTGTTACTTTGTTTCCAATATGGATAACCCACTTGGTTTCCTATTTGGGAAAGCTACTACCACTGCTAGGGTAGTAGATGAACCACCACCTGCTGAGATAGATCCTTTTAACTTTTTAAGATACCTACAAGAATCGTTGATCGTGTTATGGATAATTAATATTTTGGGGATGGAACTGTCCATCCTGGTGATCATTTGATATTTATCCATGAATTATACGGGTTGTTTAAGTGTGCAGGTATCACAACAGAACAAGTTAAGAATAATTTACTCTCTATATCATTGAAAGGAAGAGTTGAATAATGGTATAAGTTGCTGAAGAATGGACAATCTATGGAATGGGAGGAAATTCTACCTCTCTTTTATTCTAAATTCTATCCTCCCAGTGAGATTCATAAGGATAAGAATCAAATATATAACTTTTGGAATCTTGATGGAGAGAGTACATCCCAAGCTTGGGGGAGATTGACATTACTAATGCTTAAATGTCCTATTCATGAACTCCCTAATAATATTATTATCAATAACTTTTATGCAAGGCTTTCTCTTCATGATAAAGATTTATTAGATGCTTCTTGTGCTGGATCATTCACACGTATGAAGGAAGAAGCTAAATGGGATCTTTTAGACCGTATTAAAGAAAATACTAAAGCATGGGAGAATGGAAAAGGAAGAAATTCAGGTATAAATTATGATTATGAATGCATTAAATCTTTTATGGAAACTGATGACTTCCATGATATTAGTGCTGAGTATGGTCTTGATTCTCAAGTTCTTGCAATTTTTTTAAAGCCTTTGCCTCTTATATTGAAATTCCCAAAAATGAGTGGAACAAGTACCATGCTCCTTATAAAGATATTGTTAATTGTGTTCCTGTTAGAAATACTGAAGTTTGTACTATTGATCCTATTTTGCATGAGTCTTATATTGAGAAAACACCTTTTCCTGCCAAGGTAAATGAACATTCTATTATAGCTAATGTGGTTAGAAAAAGTACAAAGAAAGTTGTAGAACCTGATCACTAAATAAATATTGAACCTGTAGTAGCCATTGTGAAAGATCTTGTCACTAAGAATGTAGAAGATGGGAACATTATCTTTTGTGAAGATGCTTCTCATATTGTCTCTCATCCTAGTAAAACTAGGAAAGCTAGTGTCCCTGTGCTTTCTGTTAGAATTGGTGATCATTGTTATTATGGTTTATGTGATATTGGTGCAAGTTCTAGTGCTATTCCTTATGAGCTTTATAGAGAAATTATGCATGAAATTAGTCCTTGTGAACTTTAGGACATTGATGTGGTTATTCACCTTGGTAATAGAGAGACAGTCTGTCCAATTGGTATTGTAAGAGATGTGGAAGTCCTTTGTGGTAAGACTAAATATCCTGCTGATTTTCTAGTGCTTGGTTCAACAGCTAGTAAAACTTGTCCTATCATTTTTGGTAGACCGTTCTTGAACACTTGTGGAGCTATTATAGATTGTAAGAAGGAGAAAGTTTTAACTAAGTTTGATGGAGAATCTTATGAGTTTAACTTTTCAAAATTTGCTAAAACTCCTTATGAAAATGAATTGCCTAATGAGGATTTTAGAGTTGAACAACATTCTTCTATTTCTCTTTCTCCTAATAATGCTTTGCATCAATATATGGAATATCATGAAAGTGAGGTCTTCGTGGAAGAAAGAAATGAGATTGACGATATTTTCCTTCGTCAACCTGAGATTCTTAAGCATAACCTACTTGTATAAGATTTGGGTACCACACTACCACCTAAAGGGGTTCCTGTTTTTGATTTAAAACCTCTACCCGATGATCTTAAATATGCTTATCTAGACAATAAGAAAATATATCCTATTATTATTAGTTCTAAACTCCCAGGAAAGGAAGAGGAAATATTATTGGAAGTATTGAAGAAACACCGAGGAGATATGGGGTATACTCTTGATGATTTAAAAGAGATTTATCGTACTATATGTCAGCATGATATTAATATAGAACCTGATGCAAAGACAGTTGTTGAACATCAACATCGTTTAAATCCTAAGATGCAGGAAGTGGTAAGAAATGATGTATTAAAACTTCTTGATGCTGGTATAATTTTTTCTATAGCTGATAGTAATTGGGTTAGTCATGTTCATTGTGTCCCTAAGAAAGGTCGAATAACTGTTGTGCCTAATGAAAATAATGAGCTTATACCTCAAAGAGTTTTAGTTGGGTATAGGATGTGCATTGATTTTAGAAACGTGAATAAAGTCACTAAGAAAGATCATTATCCTCTATCTTTTATTGAACAAATGCTAGAAAGGTTGTCCAAGAAGACTCACTTTTGTTTTCTTGATGGTTATTCTAGGTTTTCTCAAATTGCTGTGAAAGCATAAGACCAAGAGAAAACCACTTTTACGTGTCCCTATGGAACTTATGATTACAGGCGTATGCCTTTTGGTTTATGTAATGCTCCTACTATTTTTCAGAGATGTATGTCTGCTATTTTTCATGGTTTTTGTGAAGAAATTGTGAAAGTTTTCATGGACGATTTCTCCGTCTATGGAAATTCTTTTGATAATTGTTTGCACAACCTTGATAAAGTTTTGCAGAGATGTGAAGAAACTAATCTTGTTCTTAATTGGGAGAAATGCCACTTCATGGTTAATGAAGAGATTGTTCTTGGACACAAAATTCCTGAAAGAGGTATTGAAGTTGACAGAGCCAAAGTTGAAGCAATTGCGAAAATTTCTTGTCCTAGGGATGTGAAAGGTATTCGTAGTATCCTTGGTCATGCTGGTTTCTATAGAAGGTTTATTAAAGATTTATCAAAAATTTCAAAGCCCCTTACTAATCTTCTTCAAAAAGATGTACCGTTTTTTTGATGATGATTGTAAGGAATCTTTTGAAACTTTAAAGAAAGATTTAACTACTTCTCCTATTGTCCAACCACCGGATTGGAATCTACCCTTTGAAATTATGTGTGATGCTAGTGATTTTGCTGTAGGTGTTGTTCTTGGGCAACGAATAGATAAAAAAGTGAATGTTATCCATTATGCTAGTAAGACTCTTGATGCTTCTCAAAATAATTATGCTACTACTAAAATGGAGTTTTTAGCTGTAATCTTTTCTTTTGATAAGTTTAGACCTTATATTGTTGATTCAAAAGTTACCATTCATACTGATCATGCTTCTATTAAGTACCTTATGACAAAGAAAGATGCTAAGCCTAGGCTTATTAGATGGGTGTTGCTTTTACAAGAGTTCGATCTACACATTGTAGAGAGAAAAGGTTCTGAAAATCCCATTGCTGATAATTTATCTCATTTGGAAAACATTTCTTTTGATCCTATGAATGTTAATGATAGTTTCCCAAATGAACAGTTGGCTGAAATAAAGGTAAGCCCGCGAGAGAATCCTTGGTATGCTGATTATGCTAATTTTGTTGTTTCCAAGTATTTGCCTCCAACCTTTACAGCCTAGCAAAGAAGTAAATTCTTTTATGACCTGAGGCACTATTTTTGGGAAGATCCACATTTATATAAAAATGAGCGGATGGTATTATGTGAAGATGTGTTCCACAATATGAACAACAAGAGATATTGAGAAAATGTCATGGTAGTGCTTATGGAGGAAAGCATGCTAGAGATTGAACCACACAAAAGGTTTTACAATCAGGTTTTTAATGGCCAACTCTTTTTAAAAATGCAAGAAAGTTTATTTTATCATGTGATGAATGTCAAAGAGTTGATAACATTTCCAGACACAATGAAATGCCTATGAATTATTCTCTTGTTATTGAACCTTTTGATTGTTGGGGATTCGACTTTATGGGTCCTTTTCCTCCTTCAAAAGGGTATATTCATATTCTTGTTGTTGTTGATTATGTTACAAAGTGGGTAGGAGCCATACCTACAAATAGTGTTGATGGTAAGACCTCTTTAAAAATGCTTAAAGATGTTATTTTTCCTAGGTTTGGTGTGCCTAGTTATCTTATGACTGATGGAGGTTCTCATTTTATTCATGGTGGTTTTAGGAAGACTCTTGATAACTATGATGTTAACCATAGAATTACTTCATCTTATCACCCTCAAACCAGTGGGCAAGTAGAACTTTCGAATAGACAAATTAAATCTATCTTTCAAAAGACTGTTAATAGATCTAGAAAAAATTGGGCTAAAAAGTTGAATGATGCTTTATGGGCTGATAGAACTGCTTATAAAAATCCTATGGGAATGCCTCCTTACAAAATGGTTTATGGCAAAGCTTGTCACTTGCCTTTAGAATTAGAACACAAAGCTTATTAGGCAGTGAAATAACTAAATAGTGATTTTAAACTTGCTGATGAGAAAAGATTGCTTGACTTAAGTACCTTAGATGAGTGGATAAGTGAAGCTTATGAAAATGCTAGACTCTTTAAAGAGAAAGTAAAAAGATGGCATGATAGGAGAATTCTAAAAAGGGAGTTCCATGTTGGTGAGAAAGTTCTATTGTATAGGTCTCGTCTCAGAATTTTTTCCAGGAAAACTACTCTCTAAATGGGAATGAACTTTTATTATTTAGGAGGTGATGACCCACAAGTATAGGGGGTGTATCGTAGTACTTTCGATAAATAGGATTGTCGATCTCAACGAGGAGCAAAAGGTGTCGACTAGTGGTATGGAGTAGAAATCTCTGTAAATACTTAGCAAACGGATTTTTAGGGGTTTTCTGAATAAGCAAGGAAATAAAGTGCAAGTAATAAAGACAGCAAACAATTGCAGGAAGTGGCCCAATACTTTCTTAGCAAAGGACAAGCCAGTGGAAATACTTATAAGGACCAAACATTCTCGAGGACACATGGGAATTCTGTCAAGTGCTTTCGCTTCAAATAGCTGAGTAGTCTTCTTTTCTTTTGTAAGTGTTGTGTGGGTGAACCTGTGCTAATGTACCTACCATACTTGGACTAATACATACTTGTGATTAAACCCCTTGCAAGCATCCGCAACTACAAGAAAGCAATTAAGGTATAAACCTAACCACAGCCTTAAAATCTGAGATCCTACACTCCCTTGTGTAATGGTGTCCTAACGGGGGTTCAGGTTTCTGTCACTCCGGCAACCCCACAATTAGTAGCCAAATACACAATGCATTCCCCTAGGCCCATAAATGGTGAAGTATCATGTAGTCGATGTTCACATGACACCACTAGAAGAATAGCACCACAACTTAAATACTAAACCATTGAATAATATCTCAACACAAATCCACTACTAACAATATGACTTCTCCCATGTCCTCAAAAACTAAACGACCTACTCACGAGACATCATATGGATCAAGATCAAATATGATATGGTGATGGATAACAATCTGAACATAAACAATAATCCAATGGTTCCACTCACAAGCATCAACTACAATAGTAATTAACACCGGGAAAGTTTCCCCTAAGAACTATGCAAGTATTCAACACAATTGTTACAGCGGGATGGAGTGGTGATGATGGTGCTGGTGGATATGATGGTGTGGATGATGATGATGATCCCAATGAAGTCTAGCTTGATGATGGTGTTGATGGCGACGATCTCCCCTCTCAGGGAAGGAATTTCCCTGGCAAAAATCTGTCTGCCAGAGATCTCTTTCTCTCTCGGTGTTTTCCGCCCCACAGAGGCGGCAGAATCTTTCTATGGCCCGTCCCGTGTATTAGGGTTTCTAGGAGAAGATATAGGCGATAGGGCGGAGCCAGTGGTGGGTCAGGTGGGCCACACCCCGTGTAGGCATGACCTAGGGGTGGCCCGCGCCTAAGGGTGGTGTGGGCCCCCTGTGGCCCATATCTGCCTCCCCTTCTGGCATTCTTCGTCTTCTAGGAAAATAGTATTTTCTGTAGTTTTTCTGGTATTTTTCTGATCTTCACGAAATTTCATCAAAACACCTCTTTTTTCCATCAGAATCCTGACTCAGGCAGTTCATCCTCCAAGAATCATACAACATGCAAAAATAGATGAAAAGACATAAGTAACACCTCTTAATATGAAATATATCAAAGAATAGAGGCAAATTATGATATAGAATGGTGATGCAAATTGGACGTATCAACTCCCCCAAGCTTAGACCTTCGCCTGTCCCCAAGCGAAAACTAAGCTCAGTAAACATGACCACATGTTTATGGAGTGAAGTGTCGATAAAAGAATACGGAGAAGAAGCATCACACTTATTGTTGCGGAGGTGACCCCGGATAGGGTCAAGACGGGGGAAGCCAAAAGGAGTTTCCCCGGTCTTATGCCGAGTGACTGTTTATATCGGCCGAATCATGTAAAGGTCGGCCGAGATGAGCATGACCATGACATTTACAAGAGGGGTTGTACGTTACTCGGCCGACGTACGAGTTAAGTCGGCTGGGCAAGTCCGAATAAGCCATAATGCAGGTGAAGGCCGAGCCGAGCTAAGCGAGGCAGGGCCGAATAACATGAAGCTTGCAGGAGAAGGAGGAACCTAAAGTCAAACCCTAGCCTCGGGCTAGGAAGAATCTAAACAGAGCCAAGCGCAAAGGACAAGGCACAAAGCAGCAGAAGAGCAGAAGGAGGTCACGGAGGTGACAGTCCTGGAACCCGAGGCATGCAGGTGGGGCTCTCTGGAACTTTGCCGTCATTAGAAGGGGGACACGGAAAGGAGCTCGCCGAGTTACTATATTGAGACAAGCATATTCCTCGAATATGCTTGCCACGTCAGCCCTAGAGGAGCCAAGGCACCCCTTTATAAGGGGAAGCTTGGACCCTTGAGGAGGGATCGGCTAATTCTACACCGTTAGGCTTGTAAAGTTCATCTTCTCTTCCTGCATACAACTCAAGGAGCACTTGTAGTCCCAGAGAGGAGAAATAAAGATCTTTATGTTAGTCGTTCGCGTGTAGAAATAACTACATCTTCCCTCCCCAGATCCCACTAGCATCCATTGGCCCCATACTTTAGCCTACCCATGGCATCTGCCGTGCCACCACCACGATAGTTGGCTCCCACCGTGGGGCCAGCAGCGGTGCTAGCTGGAGTCAGGATCCGGACGGGAAACTTCATCCACACTGGCGAGCGCGTTGTCTCTGGCTTAGTCCGGAGATTTGATATCCGTGACTATGTCAGCGATAACGCAGGTAGCTTCAGGGGAAAAACTCCTCTGCGCAATGGCGTCTTCATCAACTTGGGCATGCACCAGATCTACGTCGACGTCAACACCTCTAGCGTTTATCCTCACCAAGTTATTGTTGCAGGAGAGCCCACCCTTAGCGCCGCTAACAGTCCGCGTGGAGAATGCCCCGTCAGCAGCATCGAGGTGATGGTCGCAGCCGGGGTGCAGGCGGGAGCAACAGGCGCCCGATCAAGCAAGGATCCGATGACGGGAGTACAGGTGACCACGAAGCAGGCAGCTCCACCGCCCACCGAGGTAGATCCTTCGGCAGCCAACCCAGCCGAGGTGCAGGAGATGACCCTGAAGGCACCAAGGGTAAGATGGCCACCTCTGAAAAGACCAGAAAATATTCTCCAGGCAACTATAGATAATCTGACTACGCCTGTAGCGCCGATACTTGATCCGGCTAATGCTTAGGCAGAGTTAGAAGAAACCAGGCAAAAAGTACCGGTAGAGGCAAAAAAGGTGTCGGCATTGCGGGAGTCCTTAAACAGGACCCTGAGAGAATATGCTAAGGCAAACAAGCTTGATGTCGCCCCCGAGCGGGTTGATGAATTAAGATTGAGAGGGAAGAACCTCATGAATGATATCAATAAAGAGCATGAGACTCATAAGGCAGATTCATTCGATCTAGGCTTGCCGAGGTATAGCACCCCGGCAAAGAACCTAAGGGCGGCAAATGCCGCTGCACTAGAGTTAGAAGGACTGACCGGCAAAGCCCGACAGAAACATCAAGAAAGAGTGAATGAGCTGGTGCACATTGCGAACCAGCAGAATGAAGAAATGCTCAGGGCAGACCCGGCAAGGCCTGATGCCTCACGTATGGTTCATTTGGCTGGTGCAGCACCCGCCCTATCTCTGGTAGCAGCATCCTCACCCGGAAATAATGCACGAAAAAACAGAGAAGTAACTTCGGGAAAAAGAAATAACCAAATTGTTCTGTATGATCCGGCAGTAGCCGGAAAAGCAAATGAAAACAGAGGCAATGGGAGCCGAGGTAACAGTGGCGAAAGAAACCCCAGCCGTGCCAACAAAGGCAATGGAAGCCGAGGTAATGGAGACCCCGGAAGAGGAAATCGTGAGAACAATGACCTGGCGAAAAGGAGGAGAGACCTACCGCCTAATCCTCAGCCGAGGAATGAACCTCGGCAAGAACAGGAAGTGAGAACGGCGCACCATAATCAGGCAAATGAGAGGTACAATGATGGTTACTCAGATATGGAGTATGCAGGGCACGGTGGGAATAACAACTATGGAATACAAGAAAGAATCATTTACAGAAACTTGTCGTCGAATGACGCAAGATCAAAACTGGACAGGTTGTACCGGTCCGAGTTGTTAGAGGAGCAAGGTCCGCCGGGTCCGGCATGTTTCGGACCTCGGATCATGGGCGAGCCGCCTGTGCCGAATTTTCAGCTAGCGAGGGGCACGAAAACATACAATGGGAGCACCAAACCACAAGACTGTTAATTGACTATGCCACTGCAGTAAAAATAGCTGGCGGAAACTTGCGATGGGCAGTAAGATATGTCCCGCAAATGCTGGAAGGACCGTCCAGAGTATGGTTGAATAATCTGCCAGCGGGCAGTATCAACTGCTGGCTAGATTTTGAAGAGATGTTTGTCAGCAACTTTACCAGCACTTACAAGAGACCAAACAGGCCGCAGCAGCTTGCAATTTGCAAGCAAAGGCCGAATGAGACATATAGATAATTCTTGACTCGGTGGTGTAACCTCAGGAATTCATGCGAGGGAGTTGTAGAATCACAAGCGATAGCTTGGTTCACTCAAGGATGCCGTTATGCCAGTGTCTTGTGGTAGCGACTGCAAAGAGATATGCCAACCACTTTGGCAGAAACCATCAGAATAGTGTATTCGTATGCATTGGGAGATCCGACGCAACCAGAGCTGATGTCGGAAGACCATCGGGAGCATCAAGATCAATATGCAAGAGATGCGGCCGGATCATCGAGGCGCAATGAGTTCAGAGGTAGAAGAAGAGAGGAAAGACCGGATTACAGATTTGCCTTCAATCAGGTGGCAGCGGTAGTGCAAGATCAGCCGAGTCACGGAAACAGTCAGTGGCAGAAGAATGGTCCTCAGCAATGGACACCAAGGAATGAAGGGAAGAGACAGTGGACACCAGAACAGAAGAAGCAATGGCAGGAAAGGCCGAAGTACACGTTTGAGTACATGTTGGATCAACCGTGTAAGTTTCACACTCCAAACCCGGCCAAGCCGGCCAATCATACAACTCGGCTATGCGCCTGGATGAAAAATGCAATGGGTAACCCGGCGGGCATGCAAGCACCTTCCCATCATGCACATCAGCAGCAACAGCCGCAGTTGACTGGAGCAAATGCACAACAACTAATGTTACCACCTCCTCCCCCGAGGTATGATAACTCGGACCGGAGAGATGTAGTGCATCAAGTGATAAATCAGGGTCAGGATGGAAGGACAAACCCCAGAAATAATGGACGCGATGATTACAGGGAACATCGTCAATCATATTGCGTGTTCACAACAGAACAACAAGACAGGAAAAGTGTACATCGCCGGCATATGGAAGTAAATGGAGTTATGCCGGTAGTACCAAGATATGTGCCTTGGTCAGATCAAGAAGTAACTTGGAGCATAAAGGATCATCCCAAAATAATGCTGAATCCGGGGTCATACGCACTCGTACTAGATCCGACGTTTGTTGGACCCAGCATTAATGTGAAATTTTCAAAAGTACTCATTGACAATGGGAGTAGTATCAATATCATGTACAAAGATACAATGCATAAACTCGGGATATCGCAGTATATGCTGCAATCCACAAGAACCACATTCCATGGAATAGTGCCTGGACTTTCATGCGAACCCATTGGGAAGGTTCGAGTAGATGTGTTATTCGGCACAAGAGATAACTACAGAGTGGAAAATTTGGAGTTTGAGGTGGTGGACCTAGAAAGTTGCTATCATGCTTTACTCGGTCGGCCAGCATTGGCCAAATTCATGAGCAGCTGCCACATAACTTACTTGAAAATGAAGCTACACGGACCTCAAGGGGTGATAATAGTAGGAGGAGATTACATGAAGTCGATGGAATGTACCTCGGCCGGATCAAACCTAGCCGAGTCATTGGTGATCGCAAGAGAAAAAAGAAGGATTCAGGAGGTAGCGGCTCTTGCTCAGTCGGTGCAACTAAATATGCCGGCATTGGCCAACCCACATGGAAGCGTTTCTTTCCAGCCGACTAAAGAAACGAAAAAGGTCCAGATAGATGAGCAGTTACCAGAACGCACCATCACTATTGGTGCCGGCCTAGATGCCAAATAGGAAGGCGAGCTCACCAACTTCCTCCATGAGAATCGGGACATCTTTGCATGGTCAACTCAAGACTTGCAAGGTTTGCCGAGGCAGTTGGCTGAGCACTCTCTGCATGTGAGGCCAGGAGCAAGGCCGGTGAAGCAACCTCTCCGCTGCTTCGCCGAAGACAGGAGAAAAATAATAGGGAATGAGATATCTCGGCTCCTTGCGGCCGGGTTTATCATGGAAGTGCTTTATCCGGATTGGCTATCAAACCCGGTGTTAGTAGAAAAGAAAAAGGATGATCCAAATGTAGCCATCGTATGGAGAATGTGTATTGATTACACGAACCTGAACAAGGCGTGTCCCAAAGATCCTTTTTCCTTTACCTAGAATAGACCAAGTCATTGATTCGACGGCTAGTTGTGAGTTGTTATCATTTGTAGATGATTATTCTGGTTTTCAGCAGATACCGTTAAATTCGGCTGATCAAATAAAGACTATGTTTATTACCCCGTACGGGGCTTATTGCTATCGCACCATGCCATTCGGCCTGCGTAACGCAGGGGCAACGTACCAGAGATGTATGCAAAAATGTCTACATGACCAGATAGGAAAAAATGTACAAGTATATGTAGATGATGTGGTTATCAAAACCAAAGAGAGTAAAACGCTACTGGAGGATATACGGCAGACATTCGCAAACTTGAGAAGGTTCCGAATGAAGCTCAACCCGGAAAAATGCACATTCAGTGTACCAGCTGGAAAACTACTCGGTTTTCTCGTATCTAGCCGAGGTATAGAGGCCAACCCAACTAAGATAAGAGCGGTAGAAAGGATGGAATTGCCGATATGTCTAAATGACGTACAAAAGTTCACGGGTTGCCTGGCCTCGCTTAGCCGATTTGTATGTCGGCTGGGGGAGAAGGCACTACCACTATATCAACTGATGAAAAAATCTGATAGGTTCCTTTGGACACCACAAGCAGATAATGCATTTCATGAACTAAAGAAGATGTTGGTCACAGCACCAATCCTGGCCTCTCCATTGTCAAAAGAGCCTATGTTACTTTACATAGCCGCCACAAACAGAGTGGTAAGCGCGGTGATCGTTGTGGAACGGATTGAAGAGGATAAATCAGTACAAAGGCCGGTATATTACCTAAGCGAGGTACTATCAGCCTCAAAACAAAATTACCCACATTATCAGAAGATGGCATATGGAGTATACATGTCGGCGAAGAAACTTAAACATTACTTCGAAGAGCACCCGATCAAAGTGATATGTGAAGCGCCCATAGCCGACATATTGAGCAACAAAGATGCAAGCGGCCGAATAGCAAAATGGGCAATTGAATTGTCACCTTATGCTCCGCAATTCGATAGGCGAGATGTAATCAAATCTCAGTCTGTGGCCGACTTCTTTGTGGATTGGGCCGAGGTACAATATGAGCCATCATCACCAGATACGAATTATTGGACAATGCACTTCGATGTTTCCAAGCTGAGGAATGGCTTGGGGGCAGGGATAGTGTTAACCTCGCCAAAAAGAGATCAGCTGAAATATGTGCTGCAAATACATTTTGCCGCATCAAACAATGTAGCCGAGTACGAAGCACTTGTCCATGGATTGAAGGTGGCAAAAGAGTTTGGGATACGCTGGATCTTATGCTACAGAGATTCAGATCTAGTAGTACAACAAGTATCAGGCAATTGGGATGCGCTAGATGCCAATATGGCCTTATATAGATTCCATGTGCAAAAACTCAGTGGATACTTCGATGGATGTGAATTTCATCATATACCTCGGGCAGAAAATGACGTTGCAGACACGCTGTCAAAACTCGGATCAACCAGGCAATCAATTCCCCCGGGTATCGCCCTAGAGCACCTAAGAAAACCATCAATAACACCATCACCAGAGTCCGAATCCATCTTTATTCCGGTGAAATCAAGAGAAGATAGTATGCCGATGGAAGTTGACAAAGAATGTAACCCGGAGTTTCCGAAAGTGAACCCGGCCGATGCACGGATGGTTATGGAAAAATCCGAGGTGGTTATGTCGGCGGAAAATATGGAAATAGATAGTGAGATTATCCCAGAGAAAATCATGCCAACATGGGCGCAACCCATATTTTTCTTCCTTAAAGATACGACTTTGCCGAATAACGAGGTACTGGCTAGACAGACAGTGAGAAGAGCTAAAGCTTATACAATCATAAACAATGAGCTGTATAAAAGGAGCGTCACAAGCGTGCTGCAAAGATGTGTGGGTTCGGCGGAAGGCCAGGAGATTATCCTAGATATACATCAAGGAGAATGCGGGCATCACGCCTCGTCCAGAGCTTTAGTGGCCAAAGCATTCAGGCATGGATTTTATTGGCCAACAGCGTTGAAAGAGGCCAAAGAATAGGTGGAAAAATGTAATGGTTGCCAGAGATATGCCAGCAAGATACGTATGCCATCATCCGAGTTAAAGACGATACTAATTACTTGGCCGTTTTCTGTATGGTTCTTAGATATGGTGGGACCATTCAACCAGCCTGGGGCGGGATGACCCACATTTTAGTCATGGTCGACAAATTCACAAAGTGGATTGAAGTGAAACCAATAAAAATGTGATGGACCAACAACAGGAAAATTCCTAAAAGATATTATCTTGAGATATGGTTACCCACACAGTGTTATTATAGACAATGGCACAAACTTTGCTAAAGGGGCCTTTGCTAGATTCTGTCAAGAAAAACACATAAGACTAGATGTCGCCTCGGTGGCTCACCCAGCATCTAATGGGCAAGTAGAAAGATCTAATGGACTAGTATTGTCCGGAATAAAACCCCGACTCGTCGAACCACTGCAAAGGTCGGCAGGGTGCTGGATCGAGGAACTATCAGCAGTACTATGGAGCCTCAGAACTACCCCAAACAGGTCAACAGGGTATACCCCATTTTTTCTGGTATATGGAGCAGAAGCCGTGCTTCCAGACGACATAATACATGACTCGCCAAGAGTTACCCAGTATACAACCGCTGAGGTAAATGAGGTAGCTTGGCAAGATGATGTCGATCTGCTAGAAGAAGCCAGGGAGTTGGCACTATCAAGATCAGCTATTTATCAGCAAGACTTACGACGATATCACAGCAAGAAAGTCAATCCAAGAGTGTTTAAAGAAGGAGATTTGGTTCTTCAGCTAGTGCAACGCACAGCCGGCATGCACAAACTATCGCCCCCATGGGAGGGACTATTCATCGTGAGCAAAGCATTGCACAATGATGCATATTACCTAATTGATACTCAGTCACCAGAAAAGAACAAGGCAAACAAAGCCGGTGAAGAATCGAAAAGACCATGGAACATAGCTTTACTTCGTCCATTTTACTCGTAGGAGTCATCTATGATACGTTGTAATGTGACGCTTCAAGTCGAAGTATCGACTATGTATTAAACCTCGACACCTTGATCAGTGACTCGGGGACTGCCCTATGTTATTTCTCATTTTGAGTTATGTATTAAACCTCGGCACCTTGAGCAGTGACTCGGGGACTGCCCTATGTTATGTCTCATTTTGGGTTATGTATTAAACCTCGGCACCTTGAGCAGTGACTCGGGGACTGCCCTATGTTATTTCTCATTTTGGGTTATGTATTAAACCTCGGCACCTTGAGCAATGACTCGGGGACTGCCCTATGTTATGTCTCATTTTGGGTTATGTATTAAAACTCGGCACCCTGAGCAGTAACTCGCGCACTGCCCTATATTATTTCACATTTTGAGGTATGTACTAAACCTCGGCACTTTGAGATATGCACTTTGAGCAGTGACACGGGGACTGCCCAACGTTATTTTTTATTCCTGAATTATGTGTTAAGTTTCACGACCTCGAGCAGGGAACTCGGGGACTATAACATATTATCAGTTATCTCGAATTAGGCATTAAAACCTCGATTTCTAGAGCACTAACTAGGGAATTGCCCCATGATGGTCACCTGTTACAAAAATGGGTATTAAACTTCGGCACCCCGAACGATAGGTCATAAGCTACCTTGAACGATATTATTTCGCTTTCCCCAAATATGGGCTTCGAGAATTATAGCTCGGATAGAGATCAAGAATACAATGGTTGAGCCGTCGAATTTATAAAGGCCAGGCAATATTAAACGCCGAACTAAGGTGGGTCAAATGAAAACACACAATCCAAACTTATGAGATTGAAGGCCACCAAAGCAAAGATTTAAACCAACAAGATCTGTTTAGACAGACTAATAACGATCACCATCATATGTGCCTCAGCGACAAAAGGTAAAAGGGGTTCATACACACAGAGAAAGTCAGACAATTGTTTCACACACATCATATGCCCGGCATACCGGGGATAAGAAATAACTTAAAGTTTTTTGAACCTAAGGGGCAGAGACTTGGTCAGGCACTAGGCGCTCCGAGGTAGACGGCACCTCGGCCGAAGTTACTTCGCCCTCCACAGAACCAATAGAGACTTCGGGGGAAGCCCGGGGCTGTTGAGAAACGTTAGGTTGAGATTGAGAGTGTCCAGTCCCTTTGGAAGATGATCGCGCATCGCCCTCCCCATCCGAGATGGCGCTGGAATCACCACAGTCGTCTGAGTCGCCCTCACCCTCGTCCTGATCGGCCGAACTATTATCAGAGGCATCTTCGACTTCGACGTCATCCGATGGGTTGGGAAGAAAACTCGGCCCTTCAATCCAGTTATGCACATCAGCATACTCAACAAGCTGGAAGGCACGAGCTTGTCGGCGAGCGACGAATTCTGGATCCTCAACCCAACAGGAGCCAATGCGCAAGTTTATCAAGGTATCGAGCGAAATATCCTCGTACCAAGACATAATGACTGTGAGCGCCATATCAGCACCAGCCCGTCCAGCGGATTCCCTCCAGAGATTTAACTGGTTCTAGGATGCCATTAATCTTTCCACCAGTATCCTGATCTCATCAATATCAGGAGTTCCAGAAGTATTAAGCCAGAGAACATGGTAGGACCGAATGTCTGCCTGCACCAAATCCCTGCCCATAATCTTCATCGGACCAACGGCAGCACCAACGGCGACCAAGAAGTCTTCCATCGAATATTCTGGGCTTGCATCTACGGGGACACCTCGGCGCACGCGAGCATTAATCACCGCTCTAGAGCTCACGGGCTTAGCTTCCGAAAAATGGTCTACACAAAATAGAAGTATATCAGTCAAAAGTAAGAAAGAGAAGAAGATAACTCGGCCACGGTCAGAGACTTACGATGAATATAGCTCAGCATTTTCTGGAGATCTTGAGCCCAATCAACCTTGGTCTTCTCAAAGTGAGTGATTTCCTCGCTCATCGTTCGTGTCTTAAGTTCGGCAGCCTCGAGGAGTTCTTTATCCTTCTGCAATTTCAGACTTAGCCGATTCTTCTCTTCGGAGAAATCCTGATCAACTTTCTCTAACTCAGATTTCTGAGAAAGCTTGAGGGACTCCACCTCGGAGCGCAAGCGAATTATCTCGTCATCTTTCTCTTTCAGCTGCGCCGAATGAGTAGCGGCTTGTTCTAAAAAATGCAGCATCATATCAGGCATGGGTATGCATTCTTGATGTGACGCTGCAAGAGTTTGTAACTCGGCTATAACAAAGCCAGAAGTTTATAAGAAACCCGGGATAAATCTCGAACGGGAATCAGTAAAGAGAAAGGATAACTAACCTTCCAGGGCCTTGACTTTCCTCTCAATATGGATATTAAGATTGTTGATATTACCTGTTTACCAGCAAAATGAGCTAACACCTCAAGTCGAAAATATTAAGAGCTTTAGGGACAATACAAAAGTTTGTTAAATTACCAGCTTTCTTCACCACGGGAACAACTTTCTCATACTTCTCTTGAAATTTCTTGTGTGCGAAAAGCAGCCTTTGGAATTCGGCGGTCCGCCGATCATGAGCAACCTAAGCGACAAAATAAATTGCAGTGAGATATTCAAAGCTAAGACAGATCCAAATCAAGCAAAAGCTTAACTCGGATCTAGGTGGCTGGATATTCGAAGCTAAGACAGATCCGAATCAAGCAAAGCTTAACTCGGATCTAGGTGGCTGGATATTCGAAGCTAAAACAGATCCGAATTAAACAAAGCTTAACTCGGATCTAGGTGGATGGATATTCGAAGCTAAGACAGATCCAAATCAAGCAAAGCATAACTCGGATCTAGGTGGCTGGATATTCGAAGCTAAAATAGATCCGAATCAAGCAAAAGTTTAACTCGGATCTAGGTGGCTGGATATTCGAACCTAAGATAGATCTGAATCAAGCAAAGCTTAACTCGGATCTAGGTGGCTGGATATTCGAGCACTAAGACATATCAGAATCGAGCAAAGCGTAACTCAGATCTAGGTGACTGGATATTCGAACACTAAGACAGATCCGAATCAGGCAAAGACTAATAAAGCTTCCAAACGAATAACAAGTTATTCGGTTGCAAGCTTCGGGGACTAGAGTATATATAATATCATTCGAATAACTAATCAAATGTCAATAAAAATAATTACCTCGTTCATCTTATCACTGTCAAGCATGATCTTGGCAGCCAGATGCAAGCGACTGCTGATGTCGGAGAGTTGAAATGGCTGACTGATTGGATTGCCGTCGAGCTGATCAGCAGCGTTCCAATTATTGGCATACTCAACCAACGAGCCGAGGCTGTTCGCACTCTCAGTACGAGTCAGTACTTTACCTCGGACGCGTTGTGTAACCACCGCCGCCGCGGGACTCTTGTGGAGAGTGAGCTGAGTATCAGCGGCCGGGGTAACAACTGTCTTAGCAGAGGAAACCCCCTTGTGGAGCGCATCAGCAATCGTAGGTTGAGAAGAGCTGGCAAGTCCTTTCTGAGATGAGGGAGGTTTGGTGACGACGACCTTCTTAGCCTTAGAAGAGGCGTCGGCAGGAGCTGTTACCTCGGCACTAGGGGTGGCGTCCTTGGAAACAGGAGGAACTATTGTTTCTGAGGGCGCCGAGATGGTGATATCCTCGGCTGGAGTTGGAGTTGCGGTTGAAACTATGGGGGACAAAGGAGTCTCGGGGGAAACTCCGGGGTTCACGATGGGGGCATCGGGTTCGGTAGGAGGATCTACTGTCCGAGTTATGTTGGCATCAGCAACAGAAACCATGGTTGCATCTTGCCGAGGTGATGTTTGACTCGGAGCAGGAGGAGAGTCCACGCGAGCAGGACTAGGAACTCTGGTATCTTCAGGAGGCGGAGGAGAAGGCAACCGAGTTGTATGACTCGTCATGCTTGGACCACTGGGCTTAACAGAAAGAGGAGAGCTGCAAAAGCACAAAAAGTCAATTCAAAAGACAGAAAAAGAGAAACAAGAAATACAAATGAAAATGAGCGTACCCAGTAACTCCGGGCATAGTTTTACGCTTCAGAAGGTGCTGGGATGAGTTTTTAGTTCACTTCTTGGGAGCGGCTTCGGAGGCACCTGTTGGAGCGGAACGCTTCCTCGAGGTAGCAGGAGGTTGGGAGGCGAGAGGCTCGGCGTCATGCACCTGACCAGCCTGATTAGCTGGGGAAGTAGAAGCCGGAGATGCATAAGAGATAGGCATTGCGGTGACTACCTCAAGAATTTGGGCGTCGTCCGAATCACCTTCCTCCCCGTGAGCCGAGGTCTTGCCACGGGCGCGAGCCGAAGCGAGGTCTGACTTGGGAACAAACTCCTCCGAGTCAGGCTCCCCGCTATCCGGGGTGTTCCGATCTGCGGTCCACGGGAGGGCTAGAACCTCGGCATCTTCAATCTTCTGCTCCACAAATATCTGCAAGAAAAGAAACAAAGAGGAATTAGCAAAAGGAATCACAAACGCAATTGGGGGGAAAAACGTAAGTGCGTGAACTTACCTCGGGAGGCGGATTCCCGCGGGTGAACGGCTTCAGTCCCCAAGTCCACTCCTCCGGCATTTCCGTCTTAAAGATAGCTTGGACACGCTTAAAAATAAGATAATTATCGAGCTCGACCGTTGAGACTCGGTTGGGATCGAGGGGACCGATCATATAGCAGAGCTTGTGCGTGCGTTGCTGAAAAGGGCAGATTCGGCTGCTGATGAAGGTGGTCATCAGATCCTCGCCACGTAACCCGGCACGGGTCAGCTCCTTCAGCCGAATCTCAAAGGCCTCGGCCAGAGCATGGCTCTTCCTGGGGTTGTAGGTCCAGTTCCTCTTGGAAGGGGGGCCGATGGAGAAAGCAGGGAGCCGAATCTTGTCTTCCTTTCCAGTAATCTTGACATAGAAAAATGATCTATGCCACTTCTTGCAAGATTCGAGGCCGGCGACACGAGGAAACTCGGATTTTCTCCGAGGAGTGATGGACGCGGCCCCACACTGGGTAAGTAACTTCTCAGAGGGCTGGAGGGATTTGTCTGGGACGACGTTAGAACGGATCTGGAAGAATTTGGACCATACGTGCATAGACGGCCAGAGGCCAAAGTATCCTTCCGAGGCCGAGATAAAAGCAGATAGGGAAGCAATGGCATTAGCCGGAAGATGATGCGGCTGAAGGCCGAAGTAATAGAGAAATTCCCTAGCGAAATCGCTAAGGGGAAGACCAAAACCCCGGGCGAAGTGAGACATAAAGACGACATATTCGCCATTGTTGAGTACGGGGGACGATTCGCTGCCGGGTAAGCGACAGTTTACCTCGGTAGGAATCTGGCGAGTTCTAATTAGCCACTCGATCTCACGACGAGTGACCGAGGAACCCTGCTAGGAGCCCCGCTCTGGACCAGACGCTACATCGTCGTCCTCGACTAGCGCGCCGCTAACTGAAATCGACATAGGGTCGCCAGAGGAATCCACAGAAGAGGAACTAGCGGCGGAGCAAATCTTAGAGGTACAGGGCCCCGTCGTGGCTCTAAGTAAGAACAGCGGCGGAGCGGAAAAGAACCGCCACGATAAGTCTAGAAAATGGCAGATGCGTCTGGGGAGAAATATAGGCAACGGGACCGCAGAAAAACTCACCGGTGGCGGCGCCGGAGCAAATGCAGGGGGGCGGGGTCGACGGAGTAGAGAAGTCGTGGCCTCGCCGTCGAAGATTTCGACGATGGCGCAGCCGCAGAAGCACGAGCAGACGCACGGGCGTGAGGTGGAAGAAGGGCAATGACAAGCGAAGGGGGAAAGTGAACCCTCTAGCCCCGTGCCCCACTTTATAACCGCGCGGCCTTGGCGGTAGTGGGATCGTGCGTGCGGGCGATAAACGTGTAGATCGTGCGTGCGGCGGAACTACTCGTGGCTGAGTGGAGCCACACCGACGACCACACGACGCAGGAGAGGATCAGGCCTCCTGACGGATGCGGTGCGCGAGGCGTCGCAGTGCCGACGCGACAGGCGCAGTAATCACTGTAGCATTGTCAGCGGGAACTGTAGAGGAACAAAAAACTAGAGAAATAATGATGAGTGTTACACGTAGGATGAGGCGTGCATAAGAAGCTACACGGATACCTCGAATAGGAGAAATTAACTCGGAAATGGGGAGAAATGAATATTGGGAAACTAATGTGGCCCGGCCGAGGTACGGACGGGACCACACCAGCTTCGGGGACTAATGTTGGGGAGGTGACCCCGGATAGGGTCAAGACGGGGGAAGCCAAAATGAGTTTCCACGGTCTTATGCCGAGTTACTGTTTATATCGGCCGAATCATGTAAAGGTCGGCCGAGATGAGCATGACCATGACATTTACAAGAGGGGCTGTACGTTCCTCGACCGACGTACGAGTTAAGTCAGCCGGGCAAGTCCGAATAAGCCATAATGCAGGTGAAGGATGAGCCGAGCTAAGCGAGGCAGGGCCGAATAACATGAAGCTTGCAGGAGAAGGAGGAACCTAAATTCAAACCCTAGCCTCGGGCTAGGAAGAATCTGAACAGAGCCAAGCGCAAAGGACAAGGCACAGCGCAGCATAAGAGCAGAAGGAGGTCATGGAGGTGACAGTCCTGGAACCCGAGGCATACAGGTGGGGCTCTCTGGAACTTTGCCGTCATTAGAAGGGGGACACTGAAAGGAGCTCGCCGAGTTACTATATTGGGACAAGCATATTCCTCGAATATGCTTGCCACGTCAGCCCTAGAGGAGCCAAGGCACCCCTTTATAAGGGGAAGCTTGGACCCTTGACGGGGGATCGGCTCATTCTACACCGTTAGGCTTGTAAATTTCATCTTCTCTTCCTGCATACAACTCAAGGAGCACTTTTAGTCCCAGAGAGGAGAAATAAAGATCTGTATGTTAGTCGTTCGCGTGTAGAATAACTACATCTTCCCTCCCCAGATCCCACTAGCATCCATTGGCCCCATACTTTAGCCTACCCATGGCATCTGCCGTGCCACCACCACGACACTTACCATTACACAACTCATAGAAGAAAGCAACTCACCATTATATAACTTATCTTGCAACAAGTAGAGGAGTCACAATAGAGATGCGTAAAGATAAATTATAATTGGAATTGGAAAAACTTTTGTTCTTGGTCGGAGAACAGCTGGCAAATAGTTTCACAAATAAAGCTTTTGTAGAAGTTTCACAACAAGAGTACTCTTTGCTCAACATAAAAGGTTTTTCACAATGAAGGCTTTCAAAGTAATACTCAATAGATAAGAGTCTTGTGCAAACAAGGAAGATAAAGAACATGATTGAATAAATCATCATATGAATGCTTGAAACATAACAACTCAAATACTTGCTAGAGATGGAGAGGATGTAGGTTTACTGACTCAACTTAGAAGTGGGAGAAAGGCCCTTCATAGAGGAAAGCATGGACTACAAGTTCATAAAGAGCTTTGATCTAAAAAAAAAGTTCATAAAGAGCTTCCAAACGATTATGGTACTTACTAGCTTTGAGCTCTCATTGCCCCTACCATAAGCATCTTGAGGTGATTAAGGTTGAAGTGAACAAATATGACGTATATGCTTGACGAAATATAAGTTAGCAATATCATGTCCCTTAAGTACGAGGGTCGATCCTCATGCTACTGAACTTTAGTTACCAGTAAGTTCTTGTCATTGTAAGTATATGTGTATCATAAAGAACCGCCAACAGGGTACCCCTTGCACATGACTCAGGAGCTATCCCATAATCAAAATGACAAGGCAAGTAGACAGTGAACATCTTAGCGATCTTTTTATTTGCTATTTGCATAGGTTTTTATTGAGGATGCTTCACATATTGCTCACTATGGTTATGCTGCAAGTTTCCATCATGATTAAGCATGGCTTAGGCTAGCGGCCCAGGCGTTTCTCTAACACACATACATAACTCCATAGACTTACAAGCTCCCTTTTTATTTCGACGACATCCGCAAACAAAAGAGCACGATATCAACTGGATAAGTATCCATAAGTGTTGAAAGCGTTCCCCATGACACCACGTTTCTGCTAATCCCAACGTATAGAACTTTAGGGGCAAGCAAATAAGTTGTGCCATAAAGTTGGCAAGCATATACAACTTTGATGACACAATGGTTCAAGTCTATTAGGGTCAAGAAAATAAGTTGTGCCATCAAGTTCAAGAGAGCTTTACTAACTAGTTTTCACATAACAAAATCATTTTTTAATTCTAAAGATAGATGAAGCTTGATAATTTGCTTGGAATAGCAATAATGCTAATAGGTAGGTATGGTGGACACACATGGCATTGGTTTTGGTTTAAAGTGGTTGGAAGCATGAGAAGTACTCGTTCTCAAAACAGGTTTTTGGCTAGCAAGGCTGGGTAGCAAGCAAAAGAGTTGAAGGAAACAATCAAACCTATAAGTGATAAAGCCAAACATGCAATATTCCTTGAAGACACAAAAATATCTTAAATAAATAATACTAAGCTTACGAGCCAATCAATAAAGAAAATAAATGATACAAAATACCTATAAGATTTTTTCTCTTTTCCTTTCAAACCTCAAAAAGTGTTGCTACTGACCAGAGCTCGGTTTGCCAAAACCAATTTGGACCTACTTGATGCTCCCAAAGTGATACCAATACTGATCAACAAGATTATTCATATAAAAGAGATTGCATACTAAAATAAGAAGTGCAAAAAGTAAAAGATGAAGCCTCTCATTAATACTCCATAAAGGCACTCACACCAAGGGATACATAGATAACCAACTAAAGGAGAGATAATTCCACAATGCAAACCAACCTATAAGATAACTTCTCTACCAAAGACATAGCTCTACTAAAAAGGTAAAAGATAAAATATAATGATGTGATACCGCGGCACTCCCCCAAGCTTGGAACAAACCAAGGGGATGCCAAACCTGATGACGAATTACTCCTTCGGTGGTGGTGGTGTTCTCTTGATAAGCTCTACAATCAGTTCCCTCAATTTCTCAATCTCGAAGGTTAGAGTACGAATCAACTCCGAATTTTGCTCAATGCGGTTCATGATCATGTCGGACCGAGAATCCCAGTCCTTGCTATTCTTTCCCCACTCTTCCTTCTTAGAGTTTTCCTTTTCTGCATGGTTAGAACGAGGCAGATCCCAGACAGAGGGCAAGTCCCCTTTGGGAACATGTTGATATTGTCTCTTAATTAAGAGAGTATGGAAATGGTTCTTGGTGCGTGAAAGAGGTGACCGTGGAGAAAAGACAAGACGTGGGGTTTTCCCTCCTTTAGACATCCGTGCCGTCCTCCTAAGCTTGGTAGGGTTTGCCACCACTCCAATGCTTGCAACGATAGCGCGGGTGTCCGGATGCTCGTCCTCCTCATCCCCAACCAAGATATCCTCCTCCTTGGGGTTTTGAGGATCATCTTCCTCAGCCTTCTTGCCTTTATCGTTGGCGGAGACCATGGTGCTCTAAACTTGAGAAGATTTCCTGACAGAAACAGATCGAAACAAAAAGACAACGAGAACATGATACACGAACCTCAGGGGATCCGGGGGGTTATATATTATGAAATTTCAATGCATAAGGAAGGTACTGTGCGAAAACGAGGCGGAGACGGAGTTCAGGGGGCTCACACTGTAACGCCCCCAAATCGGGTCTATGCAGATCTTAGCATTTCCCGCCAAAATAAGCATTGAAGTGATTCAAATACGCCCACCAGACACTTTCGTGTGGGTGGGATTTGATTACAAGTAGTTACATCACAGTAGTTTACAACAGAGTCCACAAGAACTTATATATACAACAACGAATCAAAGAGTCAAGAATACAAAAGGTATAATACGAAGATACAACTCATGAAAAAAGCAAGATAGTATCCGAGTACGGACAAGATCTAAATGGGACTAAGAGTCCTAAAGAATAACCAAGCGGTGTCCAACCCTGCCCAGGCCAAGCCGTAATGGTAACCTTGCTAACATCGTCAATCACATACCTGTCAAGCCAAAAGTGTGCCGATAAAGGGAAAAATAAAACAGAAAGAGAGCGGTCAGTACTGAGGCCAGTACACGGCGAGACTAGAATTCGGCGGTCCTCGCCTACATAGGTATGGTGGGCTCAGCGGCAACAAATCTTGCACTATATAACTTAAGAAGACACGCTACAACTTTGGCTATTAGAGCGAGCTAAGAGAGCACTATACGATAGCATAATATAACACCAAACATAACCCATCCGAAGATTTCCCCCTCGAAGACCAGTCAAGGAAGTCCCCTTGCGGAACACACACGGTGGCAATTTTAGTTAAGCAGGTGTTTAGTTGATAAGGCTAATTACTAGTCATATTATTAAAGAGGCAAATCATTAGTGGTGTTGTCTATGATCAGGACACTGTACTCCCGAGGCGTCCAAAACCGTGGACACACGACTTCTCGGAAAGATTTACCCTGCAGGGATGCACTACTGTACCCAAACGCATGCTCAACCCTTCAGGCATCATATCACGTGTGCCTTCCGAATCTCACAACAAGAACTGTCCCATAACTACGCGCATATCCAGAGGCATCACCTACTGTGTTTTACCCACACAAGAGATACAACTGATTCTCCAGGTGACACAGCGTTTGAGTCTATGGCCGGGCGATGATCGGAAGATAACTTGTAGAGCTCCATACCACCTCCAACATGATATCCCAATTTTATGCAATGCAAGGCATGGCAGTCCACCAAAATCATATCACAACTCAACCCATGTTCGAGGACATATTATGCGTATGCACCAAATGGAAAACCAATTTTGTAACCCTCTGGATATACAAATAGCGCTGGTAGTTGGGGGGGGGGCATTCCCAGAGGCCCCATGTTTGGTTAGCGCGAACAACTCAGAACTGGTATCATAGAACGAACGGGTCATAGGTCGGCTCATGCAGTTCCCAAAGGTGGTCCCTTCCGGGGCCTTATCATTAGGTGAATCCATACCATAACCATAACCAACATCACTAGATTAATTATATTATCACCAACAATATCCAAGGATCATGTTCCACCTGAGAGCTATACTAAGCATGCCTACGACTCATAATGACAGGGCTAGCAAATCAAACAAGGCAATAGGAAACCAAGGTGTTAGACCCATTCTTTTATAAAGGAAAGGATCCCTGTGATTGCAATGCTAGTCCCTGGATCAATGCTAGCATCCACAGTTTAAGATGAAGTACACAGATACAAAGGTCGTTTATTAGATTCATTCCAGAGATAAAACATAGTCTTTTACAACTCAGGGCCATAGGCCTAATACAAGAGTTTAAGGAATAAGTAAATAAACATAAGTCTTCATCTTCATGTGCCACAGGCAAGCATGTTGAGTGTAGACTCATGACTCCTACTCATCATCGGAGTAACCTGCAACATCACAAGTTACAGCCACAGAGGGTCAATACTTTGGAATAGTATTGGCAAGTGATACCTTAATATATTTTAAGTGGACTATATTACTATATGCATTTGGCTAAGTGTAGCTTGCTTTTGCTTGAAAATAGGTTTTACCTATTAGTTGAAATCACTAAGTTTTTCTTTATCAAAAACTTCCCAAGAAACCACCAATAGACATTGGGGTCCTTCACCCTTGTTCACCCACCAATTTTTACTTAGAAGTTGGAGTGATGAGATTCTTGTAGCTTCCATGTCTTGATTATCAAGTTGTCCATTGCCTTGGACTAGGCTAAGTACTTAGGTTTTCCATCTGCAGAGGTTGTGCACTTTCCCCACCAGACTTGGTTTCCCAAGACAGGACCTTTCAGAAGCCTTTCCTTAGTCAAATGGACGCGTTCCAACCTAGCATCCCATCTACCACCAACTGTCCAAGTGACTAAGTTCTAGCAACCTATATGATCAAGGCAGAGCCCATATTGCCAAGTGGTTGCACTGTAAGCTTTCTCAACACTTGGCCTCCAAATCCCTTTGTGCCTGGGTGGCTTACCACAAGTGAGATACACAACCCAAGTCCATGGCCTTGTGTAACCACTCAACATAACCCATCCCTTCCATCCCACCCAGGAGGTTCATTTGACTTAGTGGTTTTATTAGGAAAGAATAAGTCTCATGACTTAGAAATATTTTCACCATAGTAAGTATAGATTTTCACCAACCCTTGTTTGCTAAATAGCTAGGCTAAGCATGGTAAGATAACTTAACTTAGGAAAATTCCTTAGCAATTCTACAATTCTACACTACATAGGATTTCCCAACTTAGCATTAGGCAAAAATAGCATGCAAGACTTAGCAAAATATCTAATGCTAGTACAAAACATAGGATAGAAATATTCATGAAAATATCACTTGCCTTGGTAGTGGGGAGAGTAGCACTCTTCACAATCACAATCACTAGCAAAATCTACACAAAAATTATAGCATACAATTACACACAATTATATACAACCAAAAAATAATATGTATGCATGCATGCAAGAATTTACTAAGTGGTGATTTTGAAAACTCTACCAAGCATGCACATGTTTACAGAAACTTAACAAGTCACAAGTTTGCCAACTAAACTTATTAAACACTAATACAATTTACCAAAATAAATCTATATTTAAAATGGCCTTAAACATGTTTCCACAAACAAAGTCAATTTAACTGTTACTATTTGTTAAACACATTGGATATTCAGAAAGGTCTTGAATCACTGAATCCAACAGTATAAAGTTCGTAAAATTCTAACGTGGCATTCAAAAGTTATAGCAGTTTGAAGTTTGGATCTAAATCAGGTTTAAATTCTGTTTTTGAATTCATCTTAGCCACGCGTCGCAACCTCACTGGCGCGTACCAGTTCGCGCGGATCGAGCTCTGCGGACCGCACGATCTAAATGAGATCTGGCGGCTTAGACACACGCGTACCCCTTCGTCCTACTTCTATTCTACGCCACAGGATCTAGATCCAACGCTCCCAAACATTCTGACCACACTCTGGCGGCGCTAGCGGCGCTGACCGGCGGCGGCGAGTCAGACTACGGTGGCGCCGGCGTTCTAGATCGTCCCAGGAAGCAGGGAGGTGCTTACCAGATCCGCAAGGTCGTGCTGAAGCTTGACGTGGTACTGGTTTGCGGAGGGGCGCTCGGAGATGGACTCTGGATCTCGTCGGAGTTGCGTCTGGCGTCGGGTGGATGTTGTCGGAGTCGTTGCCGAGGCTCCGCGTCGCCCTAACACGAACCAGGGGTTTAAGAGGTGCGCAAGACAGCTGCGAACACGCTCGTGTGAAGGAAAAGGCAAGGGGTGCACGGGACTTACTGAGATTGGTCGCCGGAGTTGGGGTGGTCGTCAGGTGCTTACGGCGTCAAGCGAATACGGCGACCTGGGGCAATACATGATGAGCTAGTGGGGTCAGGAGGTGCGCCAGGAGATTACAAAGTGGCTCGAACAATCCAGAGGAAGGGCGACGGGCTCACTCGAATCGATCGCCGGAGTGAGCTCTGTCTGCGGCGGTTTTGAGCGAGTCGTGGGCAGCCTGGTGGCGTGAATGCAGAATTGGCTGGGGGAAAATGACTGCGAGGAGGTGGGGATCTTATAGCCGGAGTCTCGATAGGAAACGCTCGTCGCATCAATGCAATTTACGCCCGCGGATTCAGTGCTGCAACGGCCAGCGGCGGAGGTCACACGCGGAATCAGAGGAAGACGATGACGACGTGGACCGGGCCCGTTCGTCAGTGAAAGGTGCGAGGTGGAGGTGGGGTATGGTCATCAGTGATCAACGCGCGCTTCATGTGAGAGAAGAAAAGGAACTCCCCGGGTGGCTTGTTGGGCCGGGTTCGTTGCTGGGCCAGATATCTGGCGCGTGGCCTTTTTCCTTTGTTTAGTTCTTTTTCTTTTCTAATTCGATTTTCTGATTAGGTTTTCAAATGGTTTCAAAAACAATTTGAATTCAAATTTTCCTGAGGTTTTGTAGGGGTGAATTGGTCTCAGAAATAGGTCAAAACTCGTGGGGCTACCTTGCAAGGGCTTGGTCCAACTTGGATTTCAAACAACAGAGGCTTTGCATCTGTTTTGAAAATGCTTGGAAAAGGGATTTTGAATTTCTTTCTAAATTGAAACTTTGGTTAACCCTTCTCTCCTAAACTTTTCCAACAATGGGGCAAGCAAACAAGTTCCTAAACATTCAAGTTTCAAATGGTGTTGGTCTTTTGAATTAAATCTATCCACATAAAATCATAACATCAAAAGCTTCTGTTTTTCTGAAATGATTTTGAGAAATCCCTAAATGATGATGAATGCAAGGATGATATGAATGAGTTTTGGAATATGAATTTAGGGATGTTACACAAGGAAATATAGTGGAGTAGGTAAATAAAGGAACGATACTATAGCATCGACAATAAAGATAACAATATATCAAAGAAAGGAAGTAAATACTATAAATGCAAAATAGGTAGAAGGGGGAGAATGCTTGCCTGTGAGATAAAGTCGATAACCGAAGGCTTGTCGTATGTCGCATCGACTCATCGCCCTATCCGGTGAAGAAGCAAAGCACTAGAAAAACACCCGGTGCAATATTTAATAATACAACTAAAGATCCGGCATATTTATGATATGATGCATGGCATGGAAATATGCGGCCTCACTTATCAATATTAAACGGAATCGGGATCCTGGAAAATAAATATTATGGTTCGAGTTTTTTATCTATCCCACAATTTAAATGTTGAGTTAACTTGGCAAAACATGGCATCGATGAACTACACAATTTAAATGGGGTCGAGATAAGACAAGATTATCCCGCATATAGCCTCCATATTTAATTATTAGGTGAATCGAAAAAATACCCCCAAACAAATAAATATGTATACGAGCATGAATGATTTAATATGCAACAAGTTTAATATGGCAATTTATAAAATAGGGGGCTCGGTTAGAGGCCACACATTTAGGTTCGGAGGGTTCGATTTCGGGTCTTCGGATCCGTGTAGCAGATCTTCGGGTCTAAGAAGGAGGTCTTGGATTCGAATGGTTGTTCTTGTTCGGGTGGAGCGCTTTAGAAACACCACATATACTCCGCTTCACTTCATTTGACCTTTTCACAAAAACATCACCACACCATCTGCACCTCACGTCCTCATGGACAATCACCAACAACATATCAGCACAAGATATTACACTGTTCTAGAACCAACTAGAAACCAAGATTATGAGGTCTGTAGAATCAATAGGAAGATGCGCTTGGATCCACACAAGAAACATCGGCCTGCTAAAGAGAGTAGCCCTAGTCTTGACGGCGACACAGAAATAACCGGAGAAGAGCACGTCGTGTACTACAGAGAAAAAGGACCAGCACTCTCTGCTCCCTACACCTCTGACGTTATCTGGAAGAAGAGCACTGCGGGGCATAGGAGCGTCCAGCGCTGACGGCCACACACTAGTAGAAAACAGGACATTAGTCCCGGTTTGTAAGAGGCTTTAGTCTTGGATTGTAATCCGGGACTAACGTATCGGGACTAAAGGTTAGGCCTTTAGTCCCGGTTCTGTTACAAAACGGGACTAGATTTTCTCCACGTGGCCGCTCTGTGCGCGCTGGGCTGGAGGACGAACCGGGACTAAAGTTCTTCTGCCGCAGCAGCGTTTTGCACCAAACTGCTGCCGCGGCAGGCGGTGGGGTTTTAGGGTTTTCTTTTTTTGTGTTTGATTATTTTTCATTTTGTGTTTTCATATACATATTATTCTACACTATTACATGTTGTATACATTGATGCATATATAATATAATTTCACTCACGATAACATAAATACATATAAATATATACACAACCGAGACTAGAGCTCGTCTAATTGATGTACACCAAGATCATCATTACAACAGATACTGTCCTTTTGTGTCTATCCATGATTACATGAAGGTCTATCTACGTTGTACTCTCCTTTTGAGTTTATGACGTCCCTGAGCAAAAATCCCGACAACTCCTCTTGAATTGCTAGTAGGCGTTCATGTGGTAGGAGCTTATACCGCATCGCATCCAACTATATATAAAGAAGTAGATCATTATGAATGGAACTCAACAAAAACTATGGTATATAATAAATTGTGAATATATTGTTTACGTACTTGAATAAAGTCTGTGTCCTGCTCCATACACCCACGAATAAACTCACATACGTAATATCCACAAAAATTAGTCCCCTATGGCTGCGTCGCACACTTTTCGATTGAGAATATAATTCAATCAGATAATAATCAAGCATGATAATTGTAAGAATCATAATTGTAATATCCACATAAATTAGTCCCCTAGCTCTCGTACTACTTACCGGGACCGTATGAAGAGTGAGCTCCTCACGCCATTCATCCTGAACCTCCTTCGTGAACCTTTTCCAAACCCTGTCCGGCAAAAAAGAAATGAATGAGTTATTAATTAGTTTACATCTCAGAGAATGAACGAAAGAGACACATATAGTGATTGAAATTACTTTTGGAGGCAATCAATTATGCTGCGGTAGTCTTCCATCGACTTTTTTAACGAGTCCGAGATTTTAACTTTTGCACGATCAACGTCAATGTTTAGAAGAATCCAGTGGAAGCTGCGCACGTTTATATACACTTAACATCGAGTAAACAAAAATTGAATGTGTACAATACAGTAAGACTCTTACCCATAGTTGTAGGAAATAGTATTTGTGTCTTGTAATGTTGCTCCATTAAAAACATTAGCAAGTTATCCTCCGTTTCCTCGAGGTTATTTATTAGCGTATGTCCATTAACTCTGTTTGGGTCAACGAACCCAATGCTATAGATTGACTTTCTTCTACATTCTTGAATCTTCACTCTGCATATATAATAGCATACAGAAGGAGCTATAGTGAGGATAACGACAGCAAATGAATTGAACGAGCTGAGTTAGTGACTTAATTACTTACAGACAATATATGTTGAGGAGGGACTTGTCGAGGGCGTCTAGGTTGAATAACTGAAATAGTTCACAAAGTTCAGTGGAGATCTCGTCTGGATGGAAGTACTCCTCTCCAACTTTACATAGGAGAAATTGTCTCCCTTCCTTTAGGACTTTCAAGTACCAGATATGCAACAGTCGCATATGTGTTGGCAGATCATCGAATACCTCATCGCTGACCAGAGGCTCCTCGTAGACAAATTTTCGTGCTATTGGTCCCTTGGCGACATTATATCCGCCGGCTATAAGTGCTTCGACGGCACGTTACACTCCTTGGCTAGTTTAATAGCTAATTCCATATCTATTCCACCTTGTGTGGGCTGGGGTAACACCTTGAGCGGGGCAATGGATTGTTTTGCCTGTTTGCCGAGCTGGGCAACTTCTTTTGATTTTCTCCCACTTGTAGTACTGCTTGATGACTTCTCTTTTAGTGTCTTCGTAAGACAGCGTGTATAGTCATCTTTCCTATATAACACATGTTGGGGTGGTTTCTCAAGGAATGCCTTGAAGTGCTTCTTGACTTTTGGATCTACTAGCACCTGTGGCTCGGGTTGTTTTGGTGCAAAATGGGCCTTCACTACGGCCCGGGAGATCACCGCGCTTTCCTCATCAGTCCGGTGATAAGATAACTTGGGAGGAGAAGGCGGTACTCTTGGGAGGGGATCTTGTCGTTTTCGGCGTCGGGTCTCCCTCGACGTAGCGGTGTTATTCTTCCGCTTTCTTCCCTTTGATTCAGTGGGCGGAGGCGGAGGCGCCGGAGATGGAGATGCAGTCGCGCTGCGATCCCTCTCAGGAAGGGGTGGACTATTGTTTCTTGGTGGAGACGGTGGACTCGGAGGTGATGGTGACCTTGGAGGTGATGGATTGCTTCTTGGAGGACAAAATTTCCTTGGTGCCCATCCTGGAAACACGATGTGTTGTTTTTTCCAAAGAATGATCCCACCCTCCACTTATCCAAGTGTTTTCTCCCCTTCGCCTGCAGGGATGTCAAGATCAAGTGATCGACATGTCATTTCAACTTCATCCACACCGACACGAGCATAGCTAGCTGGAATCTGACTTCCATGGTAGGTCGCTTCCGGTGGACAAGGTAAAGCAAAGCCGAGCGCCACCTTCATAGAAATGTTCTTCACTGTGACATGTAGCTCACAAGCTGTCCTTGCCTCGACTTCATCCACGGGGTAGCGAACCATCGTTGCACCGGCCATATCATCTATCACCGGTGCATCATTGTCCATCAGCATTGTATTATTAGCTTGTACCTCCGTGGAAGCCACGCTGCTTCTCCGCTGAGATGGGCCCACCAGACTGTCTAACGCAGGATCTTGCTGTCGGGCCAGTACTCTAAGTTCATTAATCTGCTCCTGCTGCAGCTTGAACATGGCTTGAAATTCCTCGTTCCATTTTTCAACCGCCTCCAACCGCGCTGCCTCCTCCACCTTCTGCCGGTTCGTTTTTCTGGATCGGATTCTATAAGTGTCGATGTCAGCGGGAAACCCTGTCTTCCATGGAACAGATGGGCCAAACCTCGTGTTCGTCCGACTTTTTCAGGATTCCCGAGGGCATATGTCAGCTCATCGTTCTCTCTGTCGGGAGTGAACTTTCCATCTTTTCTCAGTTGTATAACTTTAACAAGTTCATCTTTGGGTTTAGTAATGGCCTCCTTTGTAACAATAATCTCCCCGGTTTCAGTGTCATACGACCCCCCATGCCCAAGGAGCCAATTTTTTTACCTCACGGGCCACTAATTTGTAGCTAGCGTGACCCCTTTTTTACGCATTTCTTCCTCGGTTTTTTCCCACTTCGGCGCGGCCGTCTTGTAGCCACCTGTCCCCATAGTATGGTGATATTTCTTTTTGGCCGCATTTATCTTATTCTTTTCTGACTTGTCCGTAGCTGCTTCTGATTCCTTGTATTTCACAAATGGGGTCCAGTTATCCCGCTGCTTCTCTAGCGGGCCAGTGAATGGCGGAGTCAGCCCCTTCTTGGCAAAGTTGTTGTACAATCTTTTCTTCCAGTCCTTGAACTGTCCGCCCATCTTCTTAAGGGCCCACTTTCTGACTTGCAACCTCAATGCCTCAGTGAGTTCAGGAGTGTCCAATTCAGGCAGAGAGAAGTGTGCCATGAGTGAATTCCAAAGACCGTCTTTGGCTCTGTCATCGACAAAAGTTTCTCCAACTCGATCACTTTTCTTTCCTGGCTTATTCCACTTCTGAGTAGTGATCGGGATGGCGTCCCTGACTATCGCTCCGCATTGGTATACAAATACACTTGCAGCCTCTTTCGGCTCCAAAGGTTCGCCGAACTGAGACACTAGATCAATGGTGAAACGCATAACATCGGCTAACTTTTTGGTCGGGCCTCGTTTCCTTGCAGAAGATTCGCCCGATGCGGAAGTCTAAGAGAAGAAACAGTCGTTAGTACATATATATATATATATATGAATCAACTAATGCATATACTAGCTCGTGATCAGCAGAGGCTTTATATACCTCGCCGGTCTTTGCTATGGTGGTGTCTCCACCGTCAGTTCCACCGTCGTCTCCACGAAAGAATTCGTCATAGTCGTCTCTTCTGTCGGCTTCATCCAAGTTGAGGTATTGGGAGCCATCACCATCTCCATCATCGTCTGCTCCATCATAATTGTAACCTCCTGTACCGTCATCTATCATGTTGTACATGATGTGCTCTTCGTTGTCTCTACCGTCCATAACTTAACTAGTACAGAAGAAAGATAAAACCATTTTTCTTAATGCGATAAAATAAAGGAAGATAAAGTAATCCAGCTTAAACAATGCGATAGAGAAAGATAAAGTACCAGTTAAGCAATAATACATCTCGAATAATCCAGCTAGTACAACAATAAAGTACCAATTAAACAACAATACAACCCTATTACACATCTAGCTAGCTCAGCCAAGACGTCGAGCCCCGGCTACTGAGCCGCGGGAGTTGTGCACCCAAAGTGTAGGAACCATCACCGGAGAATATCTCGGATAAGGTGCCTGAAGATGCTGCCAGGTATTGGCGTCCCGGACTCCTAAAATGTGCATGTAGCGCCGGACGTGCTCGTCCTCCTCCCTGACATGACGCTGTTCCACCTCGTCGGGGGCCGGCTCCCTCTGCATCGCACCTGGACCACTCGGCCGCCACCACAGAAGATCCGGGTCGACGACGACACCCGGATTCCTCACGAGACGACGTCCCCCGACTGGTAGCACCTCCCAGTGCCAGCCCGGCGGAGCCTAGCCCCGTGGATGCCCGGTGACACTGTCTAGTAGCGCTCTGGGGGTCACGCCGAGTGAATGAGGATGAGGAATCGGCATTCCTAAACACTAAATTAAACCTATATACTTTAAACATGATGAAAATAAATAGTATCAACTAAAACAAACTATATTACACTAAAATAAATAGTATCAACTAAAATCCTAAAATTCACTAACTAAGAAAAATTCACTAACTAAAATAAACTATATTACACTAAATAAATTACACTAACTCAAAATAAAATATATTAAACACTAACTAAAATATCTAAGAAAAATTACACTAAACTTACTAACTAATTAACCCTAAAATAACCCTAACTAATTAACCCTAAAATAAACTAACAAAATTATAAACACTAACTAATTAACACTAACAAATAACTAACAAAATTAACACTAATTAACACTACTAATTAACTAGAGCTTAATTACCTTGGGGAGGGGCGGCTCCGGAGGTGGTTGACGGTGCGGGCGGCGCGGGCGGCGCGGTGGGCTCCGGTGAGGGACGACGCCGGGCGGTCGGCGGCGTATCGGGGAATAAGGGGCGGCACCTGAGCGGGATGGCACGGGCCGGGCGCGGGCCACACGGGCGGCGCACGGGCGCGGGCGGCACTGTTGTTGACGGCGCGGTGGCTCTGCGCGAGGAAGAATATGGCGGCGCAGCGGTCTGTGTCAGGGCGTACGGGGTGGGTATTTATACCCACCCCCCTTTAACCCCGGTTGGTAGTACAAACCGGGACTAAAGGGGGACCTTTAGCCCCGGTTTGTAGTACAAACCGGCTAAGGGTTTTCAAGACCGCGTGCCACAGAAGCCTCAAGATTTTTAGCCCCGGTTTGTACTACAAACCGGGGCTAAAGGTCCTTTTTTAAAAGCTTTTTCAAAACCTTTTTTAAAATTAATTATTATATGCTTGTTTAAAACCTTTTTAAAAACAAAAAACCTTTTTCAAAACCTTTTATAAAATCTTTTTTAAAACTTTTTTCAAAAACATTTTTTAAAACCTTTTTTCAAAACCTTTTTTAAAACCTTTTTGAAAACCTTTTTTAAAAACCTTTTTTAAAACTTGCATTGGATCTCTGAAAAAAGATATATTGTGAGTCTAAAAATGATTTTTTTTCAAAAAATCACGGACGTTAGATCATGTACCTGTAGTTCAATCCCACTTCCTACCGATTCGGCAGACATTTGTCTTTTTCACTTGGGAAGGACATAAAGGTTTGAGATCCCCCGGTTGGGATATAGTTCACGTAACATGGTCTACTATTTTAGAAAAATGGGATGGTAGCATTCTGTAACTGCATTTTGGTGGCTGCTTCACAAAACGACCCGTCTTTTTGCGCTCGGAAAATGGAAAATGGCTTTTCCGAGCGACGAAAAGCAAAACTTCATCCTGCAACATTGTTCTACATCCCAATATACACATGCATGCACAATATGGGCACCGTATCACAAACTATGTCGCGATTCAACACATAACATCCGTCTCTTGGACCGAAAGCCATGAAACTTCGAACATGATAGGTCATTTTGTGAAGGTTTTTTGGAGACATAATTAGTATACCAAGTTTGATATTTTTCCTTGCAACTACGTCACATAATATCACACCACGCGAAGGATTTACATTGTTCGGAACTTTTTTGAATTTTTATGCCCGTTTTGAATTTTTTGCCGTTTGGAACTTAGGTCAAAACGGCGTGCGTGAAGATAGGGGATGAGAATGTTAGAACTTGCATTGGATCTCTGAAAAAACGACATATTTTGAGTCTAAAAATGATTTTTTCAAAAAATCACGGACGTTAGATCATGTACCTGTAGTTCAAACCGGACCCACTTCCTACCGATTCGGCAGACATTTGTCTTTTTCACCCGGGAAGAACAGAAAGGTATGAGATCCCCCGGTTGGGATATAGTTCACGTAACGTGGTCTACTATTTAGAAAGATGGGATGGTAGCATTCTGTAACTGTATTTTGGTGGCTGCTTTTCACAAAATGACCCGTCTTTTTGCGCTTGGAAAATGGAAAATGGCTTTTCCGAGCGACAAAAAGGAAAAATTTCTCCTGCAACATTGTTCTACATCCCAATATACACATGCATGCACAATATGGGCACCGTATCACAAACTATGCCGCGATTCAACACATAACATCCGTCTCTTGGACCGAAAGCCATGAAAACCTCGAACATGATAGGTCATTTTGTGAAGGTTTTTTGGAGACATAATCAGTATACCAAGTTTGATATTTTTCCTTGCAACTATGTCACATGATATCACACCACGCGAAGGATTTACATTGTTCAGAACTTTTTTGAATTTTTTATGCCCGTTTTGAATTTTGTGCTGTTTCGAACTTATGTCAAAACGGCGTGCGTGAAGATAGGGGATGAGAATGTTAGAACTTGCATTGGATCTCTGAAAAAACGACATATTGTGAGTCTAAAAATGATTTTTTCAAAAAATCACGAACGATAGATCATGTACCTGTAGTTCAAACCGGACCCACTTCCTGCCGATTCAGCAGACATTTGTCTTTTTCATCCGGGAAGGACAGAAAGGTTTGAGATCCCCCGGTTGGGATATAGTTCACGTAACGTGGTCTACTATTTTAGAAAAATGGGATGGCGTCGATTGGGAGGGGATGGCGTCGATGCAGCGCCGATGGGCGGGCAGCATGGCCAAGCAGGGGCGACGAGTACAGAGGTTCCAGGTCGACGGGAGGCGGATGCCGGCGGTTCTACTACAGGGCGGGTCGAGGTCGCCGACCAGGGTGGCGGAGATGCTTGTAGAGACGACGGCCATGGCGAGACCGATGGAGGCGCCGGCTTGCTGCCGAGAGGCGGCCGGCAGCAAGGAAACTCGAGCTGCGAACGGGCTCCAAGGAGAAAGGGAGGTGGTGAAGCTCAAGGACGAGGATGGCGGTCGGCAGCAGGGAGCTCGAGAGGACGGCGGCGCTGCAGACCTGGCAAGATCGTACCCGTGTGGAAGCAGAGGCGACGTGCTGCCGAGTGGAACTAGAGGCGGAGGGCCGCGGCCTCGCAGCAGAGAAGAGTGCGCTAGGGGAGACGCAGGGAGCAAGATATGGGGAAGAACCTAGTCGGCGGCGCGGGGAAAGGCGAGCCTGGCCGTGGCGCCGATTGGGAGGAGGCTGGAGGCGCTGAGATTGATGGGAGAGACGAGAGAGGAGGGCGCACGTGTGTTGCGTGGGCGATACCTGCGTGCGTGAAGCCAGGGTGGGTCGCATCGTACTGTGTGCGTGCGTGTACGTCATTGGGTGTGTGTGTTTGCGTTGAGTAGAGGCGTGGTGGTTGTGTGCATCGTGTGCACGTGTGAGTGCGACGGCGGCGGCTGCGGGTGCGAGTGCGGGGCTAGGGTTAGGGTTTGGTTTATACTGGGGTCGTAGGTGGTCTTCCGACTGGGCCTTTGTGCCTGGTCGTTTGACTGCCTACCCCACTAAAAACATTTTTATTTTAAAACACTTTTGTAAATATTTTTTAGGCAAACAAAATATTCCGAAAGACAGGGGTTTTTAATTTGAAATTAGAGAAGGGGACTAATTAGAAAACAAAATAGTCTTTTGGTGAAAATATTTTAAGACAAAAGTATGCATGATGTTATGATTATGCAAAAAAACAAAATAACACGCAATTTTATTTTGAAATATTTTCCGGGGCATTACACACATCCCCTCCAGGAGTGGCCAGCTGGGGCCCACGCCTAGGTTGGGTGTGGCCACCCTGGCCTCCGTTTCCTCCTCTATTTCGTCTCGTAACCTTTCATATGTAATAAAAACACCAAAAATATAAAAAGATTAGACTTTCACGAACCTTCAGTTTTCACCACTTTTACCTAGTCAAAGACGGACTCTGCAGATTCCTTTTCTCCATCTCCTGAAAATTCCTTTCATACAAGGCCTTACACAAACCTCAATGGCAACATTAGTGTATGCAAATCAATAAACCTTTAGGTTAAATTTTCAACTGAAATCCATCAAAACAAGAGCTACTGTAGCAACTCCTTTCCAAAATCCCAAACTAAATCTGAAAGGGAATCAATATAAGAAGCAAATGCAAATGATGGTAGAAATCTGTCAAAACAGACCAGCAGATAAAGATTGATTTTTTTCGAAAAACTTATGTTGCTCAAATCGAAAAGTACAAAACTAATGAAAGTTGAATAACAACTTGGAGAACAATCACGGAAAAATACAGCTCCATTCATTGTATTGAGCTCCTTCAAATTTTTTTGCAGTGCAGCACAAAAATCTGTCCCAGGACATCCAATTTTCACAACTCTACTTCTCAAAAGTAGTTGATCTTGACACAAAAACCAAAACAAAAAGGATAAGAAGCGGTTATTACTGAGGTAATAACTTCAGAGACTCAACAAAACTATTGGGTCATCTCCCAAGAAGTACTTTTCTTTATTGCCTTTAAGTTAGGCTTGATAATTTCAAAGATGCTCACATAGGAGATATATATTTGAAGTGAAAGAGAGCATCAAGAAGCAAATATCCAACACATTTGAGTCTAACCCGCTTCCTATGCAAGGGGGTCTCATGAGAAAACAAATTATTGGAACAAAAAGGCACTAGAATAGGAAGACAAAACAAATGTAACTTCAAAGCTTTCATCATAAAACGGGGAAAATTAATATTATTGAGGTGCATAAAACCATGTTTCCCTTTCTCATAATAACGTTTAGTAGCACTTTGAATAAAGTTGACAATATAACTGTCACAGGAAACAATTTTATCATCAGAATGAGAATACTTACAATCAACAAAAAGAGGTCCAAGGTCATAAACCGGATCAATAGAAGCAAGTTGTTCCATCCTGAAATCTTCATTAGGCAAGTTGTTTTCACAAGGAGGTTTAGAAAATTTGGAAAATTTAAACTCATAAGAATATCCATCAAACTTAGTTAAAAATTTCTCCTTCTTACAATATATAATAGCTCCACAAGTGTTCAAGAATAGTCTACCAAAAATTATAGGTCAAGTTTTGCTAGCTGCTAAATTAAGCATTAGAAAATCAACAGGATACAATATTACCGCAAAGAACCTCCACATCTCTTACAATACCAATAGGGCAAATGTTTTCCTTATTATCAAGGTGAATAACCATATCAATGTCCTCAAGCTCACAAGGACCAATTTCATGCATAATTTCCCTATAAAGCTCATAAGGAATAGCACTAGAACTAGCACCGATATCACATAAACCATAATAGCAATGATCACCAATTCTAACAAAAAGCACATGGACACTAGCTTTTCTAACTTTTCTAGGATGAGAGATAATATTAGAAGTGTCTTCATAGAAGACAATATGCTCATCCTCTATATTTTTTAGTGACAAGATCTTTCACAATAGCTACCACAGGTTCAATTTTTATTTGCTCATCAGGTTCCACAGTTTCCTTTGTACCTTTGTTATTCGCACTAATTATCATAGAGTACTCCTTTACCTTAGTTGGGAAAGATGTTTTCTCAACATAAGGTTCAGGCACAATATGATCAATAGTACAAAATTCAGTATTTCTAACAGGAACATGACTAACAACATCTTTATAAGGTGCATGGTACTTATTCCACTTCTTTTTAGGAATTTCTATATAAGATGCAAAGTCCTTAAAACACTTAGCAGTACTTTGAGAATCAAGACCATACTCAGTACTAATATCACAGAAGTCATCAGTTCCCATAAAAGATTTAATGCATTCATAATCATAGTTTATACCTAACTTTCTTCCTTTGTCATTCTCCCATGCTTTAGTGTTATCTTGAGTACGGTCTAGGAGATCCCATTTAGCTTCTTCCTTCATACGTGTGAATGATCTAGCACAAGAAGTAGCTAGTAGATCTTTATCATGAAGAGAAAGCCTAGCATAAAAGTTATTGATAATAATATTGTTAGGGAGTTCATGAATACGACATTTAAGCATTAGTAAATTCAATATCCCCCAAGCTTGAGCTGTACTCTCTCCATCATGAGGCCAAAAGTTATATAACAGATTCATATCCTTATGAATCTCACTGGGAGGATAGAATTTAAAATAAAAGAGAGGTACTATTTCCTCCCATTCCATAGATTGTCCATTCTTCAGCAGTTTATACCATTCTTCAGCTCTTCCTTCCAATGATATAGAGAGTAGCTTCTTCTTCAACTATTCAATTGTAGGTATCTTAAAAGGACCTATCTCAACATCTGGTGTGTCAACACCCGGATTTTTCAATCCTAGATACCTGTTATGCCATACATCACAATCCCAGGATTACCATTTTTGTGAGACATCACAGAATTGGATACCATAATACATCATCCATTACAAACGATACATAAGTTCTTACACAAATAGGGATCTCATGATCTAGTTCTTAATACAACATCAAGCAGCGGAATACGTAATAATAACGGTCGCGTAGGCGAAGCTCCATCTTCGGGGTCACAGGCAATGCTGATGATGGGAGATGATCCTAGTTGTCGTAACCTTCCTGGGGTCCATCTTCCAGGAACTCCTCTTCATAGTCTGTCCATGCGAATATCCAGGGACAAAGCCATGAGTACTCTTTAAGTACTCGCAAACTAATACTAATAGGTAAAGGGGGTTTTTGGATAATAGGACACTAGGCTCTAGGGTTGTTTTGCAAAAGCCAGATTTATCTCTACTAAGTTCTAAAGCTAGTCACAATTTTATAACTCCTAACTGGGAACTTGTATTTCATATCACAACTCTGTTGTGGTCAAGTCAAAGTCTTAGTTCATTTCACAGGTCATTTTGAAAAGTCTGACGGGGGAACAGTATGGCCACTCCAACTGTCCATAACCGCGGACGCGGCTATTCGAATAGTTTGACACTCTGCAGAGATTGTACACTTTCACCACAACATTCGATACATCCGTCGGGAACAAATCCTGAATTCACCATACTTAGTATGCGGATAATCAATCCTAACCTTTCGATTACACGCCCTAGTATAAGCACCTCTCATATGAGTTTGGCCTCCCAACCATGACCAACTATCATCTTGGGTACTGCACAGGTGGACAATCTTCACAAGGTAGCCTCAGCTCAGACCTTGGCCGTGAGGGAACTAATACTAAGGAATATAAGTTTCCAGTCAAGCCCTACCCAATATTCAGGTTTTGTGGTTGTACGATAAAATTGGAATGGTATCGCATCCAGACAACCATCAGTTTTATAAAGGGCTAAGGCTCATGCCTCAACATTTGTATCACCAAAATTCTCAAGTGTTTGGAAACACATGTCCAAAACATTTCAATAGAATGATCCATCATTCCAAGGTTTTCATAACCATTTTTCCACCAAGTATTCCCATCTAAAAGTGATCAAGTTTTATGCTTAGCACTAGCATCTACATGTGGGGGTAGTACTAATGAGGTTTGGTAACTAGTGGAGTTTCAACTAAGTACAACCTCATGTCTCAGGCTGATGTCAAGGTTTCTAACTTAGGCCAAATTTTATGCTCTTTATGCAACCTTCAACATCTTTCCAATATCTAGTAGTCACTTAAGTAAACTCTAAGTAAGCTTTGATAAAGAAATAGAGTAAGAAGCTTGCACATAAAACTAGGATTGCTTTATCAAGTGGGTATGATCAAATATGCTTAAGGCATATAGTAGTCATAGAACAAGTATGGGTTTGTTGCATCAGTAGGGTATCTTGCAAGGGTTAGCTTGCATAGGTCAACTTGATTAGTAAGGCTTGCATAGGTATAGTATCAGCTTGCATCGATATCAATATAAGCTTGCTAAATTGCAAGTGTTAGCTTGCAAGGTTACTAGCTTGCCTTGTGCAGAGCAGTGGTTGAAGTTCTCCTCGGCCTCTTCTTCGTAGTATCCTCCTTCCTCCTCGTATCCTTGGTCGATACTAGCGTCTATGAATAAATACGAGGTACACAATCACCAAACAATACTTAACTACTTGCAATCATCACACACAAGGGTCCTATGGATGATCTAGCATCATCCCTAACATTACAAGGTTTGGGCTTGATTTAAATCCTTTTATTTTTAGAAAAGTAATTTCTACTCATTGAAAAACTACTTAAGATTTAATATTATCCAAACCCAACATGGGATCATGTTGACACATGTCATCACCACATATTGTAGTCCATGGGAATGTGATTTAAAGTGGTGTCACAATTTAATAAGGTTTTACCCTTTTATTTTAATTAATTAAAGTGGCTAGAAATGCTTATGTAGCATTCTTTTATTACTTGAACGTTATTTCTGCAAGTAAACCTATATATTTTTATATATTCTGAAAGGTATGGTTAAATGAGATTTTTGAGAGTTGGAATCAACTCAAAAGGTATTATGGTTTAAATTTGAAAAATGGTTGAATGCAGAAAAGCTTCTGCCTTGTTATTTTCACCATGGGTGATCTATAGATCCAAATGACTTGAATCCAACGGGCTTGGATTCAGCATTCACAGACCTTTCCAACAAAATTGGTTTCATTCAATTTGGTGCACTGAATCGATCTGGGTTGATTTTTGAAGTTGGGTACAGAAGTGTGTTTGAATTGAAATAGAAAAAGGTTTAATTTGAATAACTGGGCTGCGCGGGAAAAGTTACTGGGCCGGCCTGCTAAGAGCAGTGCTCCCGCAGGCTGCTTAAGTGGGTGTCCCCACTCGTCAGTGACACTGGGCTGGGTGAAGCGGTATGGGGCAACGTGGATCGTTCGATCTAGTTCTAATCTAACGACTGGGAGCCATCGTCGACGCGAGACAACGCCGGCGAGAACGAAACCTAGCGCGGCCAGTGAGGGTTGCTGGGGGCTCACCGGGGTACTGGCGAGGGTCGGCGAGGCGGGCGAAGTCGGCGGCATTTAATCTCCGGTACGGTGGCTTCTCCTAGGACGGCTCCAATCGCTGGCTCCCTTCTTCTCCAGAGGCGGCGGTCTCCGGTGAAATTCTGGCGGGTTGGTGCTTGCCTTGCTCTGAGAATGGTGTGGCACGATCAGTGAGGAGAGGGGAGTGAGATGGTGTGAAGAAATCGTGCGGGGGTGGCCTCTATTTATAGTCGAGCGAGGGGACCGTCAGGGCGCACGGTGATCTCGTCGGGGGCGAGGTTACAGGCGGCTAATGGCATGGGCAAGGGTAGGGGACGGTGCGGTGTCTCCTGGCGATGCTCAACGACATGGTCTCGAGGCATGGGGCGGTGTGGTTTGTGCAGGCAGGCGGTGCTCTGCGGAAGAGGCGTCTTCGGACGGCGGTGGCTGTGCGTTATGGGGCGGCAAACGGGGATGTCTGGCGGTCTCCTGGGTCGGTGGGGATTGTGTATGCACGTGGCGAGGGCGGCGCGCGGTCTGTGGGCTTCGGTCGAGGGTCGTGCTCTGGCGCATGCTCGGCATGGTCTCTGGCGGTCTAGGCGCGGCTTGTGCGCGTGGTCTAGGTCTTGGCAACGCTCGCGGCTGGGACAGGTAGTGGCGGTGGACGGTTGGCTGCCTCCCAGACAAGGTTGGCAAGGCTAGTTCTTCCTCTAGCTGCTGTCCACAATGGGGTGACAAGGGGTGCTCTGTTCACCATTGATGGCAATGGCAAGCTCACAGGGTGCTATTCCTGAGTTAAACTTCCTAGATGATCTACTGAGCTGTGTGTGAGCTAACTAGGGAACAAGTTAGGCAAGAATCACTGCTCACAATAGTGTTTGATGTTTTGTTTGATTTGTGTCTGCAACCTGTTTGATGAAATGGCCGCATGAACTCAAGTTTTGAATTTTGAAAAGAATTTTGGTGGGTTTGCTAGATTGGTGCTGGTGAGTCTGCAGATGCTTGGGTTTTGAAAGTTGAGCTTGTTTGAGTGGTTTTTGAAAAAGTGGGATCTTCCCATATGATAAAGATTCAATTTTGAATTGTCATTTAAACTATGCATTTGAAAGTTTCTGGATGATCACAAAGTGGTCCTTGATACCTTGTTATGACTACATTCAAGGGGTGCAAAGATCCAGAAAAGTTTCAGTTAGGTTCTGAAAGTTTGAGACAGCCAAAGTAGGCATGGGAGTTAAATTGGCCAAAATGACCATTCATTTCATATATGTGTTTTGATTTACTTGTCTTTAGGAAAGGTGTGGGAAATGTTTTAGATGATGTTTATTTCACCTAAGAAAAATTTTACAAGCAATGAAACAAACAAACAAACAAGGTGGTTTTAAAGGATTTCAAAATCCAGGCATACACATATGCATGCATTCATGATTTCATTTAGAAAAGTTTTTGTTAACCCTAATTTTGATGATTAGAATTTGATGATCCAAGCTTAGTATTTTTGGGATGTTACAAACCTTCCCCCCTTAAACAAAATCTCGTCCCGAGATATGAAAAAGGACGAAAAGATTACCTAGGATTTGAAGAGATCGGGAAACTCTGTCCTGATGTGATCTTCGCGCTCCCAGGTAGCTTCCTCTTCTGTGTGGTTGCTCCACTGAATCTTGAGAAACTTGATGCTTCGGGTTTGGGTAGTTTGAAAAGCTTCTTCCAAAATGTGGATGGGTACTTCGGGATAGTTCAGGTCCTCGTTGATCTCTATGGTCTGATGATCGATATTCTTGAACACTTCGGTCCTCTCGGGGACTTCGAGACATTTGCGAAGTAACGAGATATGGAACACATTATGCACAACTGACATCTCTTCAGGTAGTTCCAATTCATACGATACTTCTCCTCGATGGTTCAGAATTTTGAAAGGTCCGATATATCTGGGGGCTAACTTTCCTTTGAGTTGGAAACGCTGCATTCCCTTCAATGGCGACACTTTCAGATAAAAAAAATCTCCTATATTGAAGGAGAGGTCTCTACGTCTCTTGTCGGCATAACTCTTATGTCGGGATTGGGCGGTCTTGAGGTGCTCACGAATCTTGTGAACCTTCTCTTCTGCTTCTCGGAGGATGTCGGGTCCAAAAATCTGACTCTCTCCTACTTCCGACCAGTTCAAAGGGGTGCGACACTTTCTTCCGTACATGAATTCAAATGGGGCCATTTGCAAACTGGCTTGGTAACTATTTTTGTAGGAAAATTCTGCAAACGGCAGACAGTCTTCCCACTTGGATCCATATTCTAGCACACATGCTCTAAGCATATCTTCGAGTATTTGATTTACTCGCTCCGTTTGTCCATCGGTCTGAGGGTGATACGCGGTACTAAAATCTAGGCGGGTTCCTAAACCTTCTTGGACTTTCTTCCAGAATCTCGATGTAAACTGAGTTCCTCGATCCGATACTATGTTCTTGGGGACTCCGTGCAAACTGACGATTCTAGCAATGTACAACTCCGCTAGCTTCGAACTCTGATAGGTGGTTTTGACGGGCAATAAATGGGCGACCTTGGACAATCTGTCCACTATGACCCAAATAGAGCCATTTCCCCTACTAGAAGTAGGTAGTCCAGCGATAAAGTCCATTCCTACAGAATCCCATTTCCATTCCAGAATTTGCAAAGGTTGCAACAATCCAGCGGGTCTTTGATGTCCTGCCTTGACTCGCTGACATATATCACACTTGGCGATATATCTTCCGATTTCTCTCTTCATCTTATGCCACCAAAATTGCTCTTTCAAATCTTGATACATCTTAGTTCCTCCGGGATGGATAGAATAAAGAGTATCATGAGCCTCCTTCAAGATAACTTCTTTCAACTCCGAATCTGCTGGTACACAAAGGCGTCCTTTGTACCACAGAAATCTTTCTTCGTCCTCGGTGAATCCGGGTACTTTGCATGTACCAATACGACGCTTGATTCCGTCGATACTGGCATTTCCCTTATGCGCCTCTTTAATCTGACTGATCAAAGTGGGCTGAAGTTCTATGCTAGCCAAAATCCTTCACTTACTAATTCCATTCGAAAATCTTCCATCTCCTTGTGCAAACTTGGTTGCTCCTTCAAAATCATGGAGTTCAAGCGGCACGACAATCTGCTAAGGGCATCGGATACCACGTTGGCTTTACCAGGGTGATAGTGAATGTCCAAATCGTAATCCTTGATTAGCTCAATCCATCTTCTCTGCCTCATATTCAACTCCTTCTGAGTGAATATATACTTTAGTCTCTTGTGATCCGAATAAATCTCACAACGGTTTCCCATTAGGTAATGTCTCCATGTCTTCAGGGCTAGGACTACTGCTGCGAGTTCGAGGTCATGGGTTGGATAGTTTTGCTCATGTTGCTTCAATTGTCGATATAGATAAGATATAACTTTGCCTTCTTGCATTAGCACACATCCGATACCAATCTTGGATGCGTCACAATACACATCGAAGGGCTTCGTGATATCCGGCATGATCAAGGTTGGGGCTGAAATTAATGTCCTCTTGAGTTCTTGAAAACTCGCTTCACATTTTTCGGTCCATTCAAACTTCTTGTCCTTCTTCAGAAATTGGGTCATGGGTCGGGTGATACTCGAGAATCCTTCTACGAATTTGCGGTAATTGTAGGGTTCGCAGCATAGAAAACAAAAATTTTCCTACGATGTGAACTATATACCAAGATCTATCTACTAGATACAAACAACGTGCGGATGTATATCCGTAGAGAACATACCCTTGAAGACCGACAAAGCTTAACGATTTCAACTCGTGGTTGATGTAGACGATCTCTTGACGATCTCAAGATCGAGAGGAAGTCCTAGCGCCGCAAATCAGCAGCGCATCCGTGCTCGCACACACGTTCGAGGCACCGAGCAACCTCCGCCTCCTCGCTCCAGCGATGCAGCGGAAGCACAACTCTTTCTTGCCGAATAGCCACCGGGAACATGTATCTCGCTAGTCCGAGACCATGGGGGATAAATTCTAGAGGGGGAGAGAGATCCTTCACGAGGAGGTGTGAGAGACAAGTGAGGAGGGGGCTCCTTTTATAGGAGGAGGGGGGGAACCCCAAGGGGGTGGCCGGAGCATGGGGGCTGCCCCCTTGCCCTCCCCTCTTCATGTGGGTGGACACTCCACTCACAAATCTCCTTTAAATTCCCTCCACTCAAAAGTCCACTCAAACTCCCATTAAATTTCCACCAAATTTAATGCAAACTCTCATTAAATAAAACTCTTTTATTTTATTCAGAATTTTGTCAATTACTTTAATGACAAACATTCACAAATAACCCCTTTCTAGAATTCTATTTCACATGCATAACCACTTTATGCAATTTCACCCGAAAACCTGTTTCGGTATCTAGTGAAATAAATTTCTGCGCTTGTTCATTCTTTCGGCATGAAACATTTGCTCCAATTGGATGTCGGTGTCTCTTAAGTGTGTCACCCTACGGTTCGTGAATAATGCGGACATGATCGAGACCCCTCTCGAATCAATAATCAGAAGCGGGATCTGGAGACCCATACTGACTCCCACACATTCAACGATGACTTTCTTGTGATCGTCGGAACCTTTTACGCTAGTATCTTAATCCCTTTGTTTCACGATATATTACATGTCCGGGATTTGATCATCGGTATCTGCATACCTAGTTTGATCTCGTTACCGACATGCACTCTTTTCTCGTTCCTGTGATATAACATTCTAGTGATCAAATCACTTGCTTGCAAGCTAATCAATGTGATATCACCGAGAGGGCCCAGAGTATATCTATCCGTCATCGGGATGAAAAAATTCCACTCTCGATCCATGAGCCTCAACATAACACTTTATTAGTTCTAAATCCATCTTTATAATCACCCTGTTACGGTGTGACGTTTGATGTTATCAAGAAACTCTTCCGGTGTTAGTGATTGACATGATCTCATGGTCTAAGGATTAGGATCACTTCGTAAGTTGTTATAGCAATATAAACTCAATGACTTTGATCGTAATGCTATACTTCGGATGAATGTTCATCACACCATTACACTAATGTTGTGATCCCGTTATTAACAACATCCAATGCCCATGATCAGGAAACCTTGATCATCTTGTTAATCAACGAGCTAGTTTATGAGAGAGGCATAACTAGGAACTTTCTGTTTGTTTATTAAACACAGTTGTATTAACGTTTCCGTATTAATACAATTATAGCATGCAAAATAAACATCTATCATATACTTGGAATACACATAATAAACACTTTATTATTGCCTCGGTGCATATTCCCTTGGTCTCCCACTTGCACTAGAGACAATAATCTAGTTACATAGTGATAAATCTAACACCCATTGAGTTCTGGTGTTGATCATGTTTTGCTCTAGGGAGAGTTTTAGTCAACGGATGCTACATTGAGATCCGTATGTACTTTAAATCTTTATATCTCCATCCTTGACATGCTCGGATGGGAGCGAAACCGCGCTTAATATGCTTGGAATGCTTGTGAGACCTTGGCTCTTTGGCATTGGCAATGGCACCATTGTTGTCACAATAGATCACCATTGGGTCCAACACGTTTGCCACCACTCCTAGTTCGGATATGAACTCCTTCATCCAAAGCGCTTCTGAGCCCAAGCAAAGCAACATATTCGCCTCGTTGTTGATCCCGCTACTACCACAGGTTGTTTGGAGCTCCTCCAACTAACCGCTCGCCATTCATGAGAAATACGTATCCGGATTGAGACTTAGAGTCATCCGGATCGGTGTCAAAGCTAGCGTCGACATAACACTTAGCGACGAGCTCTTCTTCACCTCCGTATACAAGAAACATATCCTTAGTTCTTCGTAAGTACTTAAGGATATTCTTGACCGCTATCCAGATGTTCGAACACGGATCCGATTGGTACCTACTAGTCAAACTAATAGCATGTGCCACATCCGGTCTTGTACATAGCATGGCGTACATTATAGAGCCTATGGATGAAGCATAGGGGACTTTGTCCATTATCTCTCTTTCTTCCGCTGAAGCCGGGATTTGAGTCTTACTCAATGTCTTGCCTTGCAACATAGGTAAGAACCCCTTCTTACTTCCGTCCATTTTAAACTTCTTTAAAATCTTATCAAGGTATGTACTTTGCGATAGCCCTATTAGGCGCCTAGATCTATCTCTATAGATCTTTATGCCTAATATGTATGACGCTTCACCTAGGTCCTTCATTGAAAATTTGCTGTTTAGATAACTTTTAACACTGTTTAAAAGATCTATATCATTTCCGATCAATAATATGTCATCCACATATAATATCAGAAATGCCACATTGCTCCCACTCACTTTCTTGTAAATACAAGCTTCTCCATAAGTTTGGACAAATCCAAACTCTTTGATCACCTCATCAAAGCGGAGATTCCAACTTCGTGATGCTTGCTTCAATCCATAGATGGATCGCTGAAGCTTGCACACCTTGTTAGCATCCTTAGGATCGACAAAACCCTTTGGTTGTATCATATACAAATCTTCTTCAATATTACCATTGAGAAACACGGTTTTGACATCCATCTGCCATATCTCACAATCGAAATATGCAGCAATTGCTAACATAATCCTAACTGACTTTAGCATCGCTACGGGAGAGAAAGTCTCATCGTAGTCAACTCCTTGAATTTGTCGAAACCCCTTTGCGACAAGTCGAGCTTTATAGACGGTCACATTACCATCAGCATCATTTTTCCTTTTGAAAATCCATTTGTTCTCCACGACCTTTCGGTCGTGAGGTAATTCCACCAAGTTCCAAACTTGATTTTCATACATGGATTCCATCTCGGATTTCATGGCTTCTAACCATTTGTTGGAATCCGGGCTCATCATCGCTTCTTCATACGTCCGAGGTCATCATTTTCATCAACCATGAAATTCATGACAGATTTCCGTCTGACTCGGAGCTGCACGCGTCCTGTTTGACCCTTGAGGTTCGGTAGTACTCTCTTTCGGAGTTTCATGATCATTATCATTAGTTCCCTCTTCAACAGGTGGAGCCAACTCCGGAACAACTTCCGGCGCTGCGCTACTCGCCATACTTTGAAGAGAAGGTTCCACAACCTCTTCGAGTTCTACCTTCCGACTACTCACACCTTTCGTGAGAAACTCTTTCTCTAGAAAGGATCCATTCTTGGCAACAAAAACCTTGCCCTCGGATCTGCGATAGAAGGAATACCCAATAGTTTCTTTAGGGTATCCTATGAAGATGCATTTTTCCGCTTTGGGTTCGAGTTTATCCGGTTGAAGTTTCTTCACATAAACATCGCATCACCAAACTTTAAGAAATGACAGCTTAGTTTTGTTTCCAAACCATAATTCATACGGTGTCTTTTCAACGGATTTAGATGGTGCCCGATTTAAAGTGAATGCAGCAGTTTCTAGTGCATAACCCCAAAATGACAACGGCAAGTCCGTCAGAGACATCATAGATCGAACCATATCTAATAAAGTACGATTACGACGTTTCGACACACCATTTCGCTGTGGTGTTCCGGCAGGTGTGAGTTGTGAAACAATTCCACACTCTTTCATGTGAGTGCTAAACTCGTAACTTAGATACTCACCTCCACGGTCGGACCGTAGAAATTTGATCTTTCTATTACGATGATTTTCCACTTCATTCAAATTCCTTGAACTTTTCAAAGGTTTCGGACTTGTGTTTCATCAAGTAGATATAACCGTATCTACTCAAATCATCCGTGAAAGTAACAAAATAACGATATCCACCTCGCTAGCACACTCATTGGACCACATACATCGAATGTATGATTTCCAATAAATCGCCGCCCGTTCTGAACCGAAAACGGCGTTCTAGTCATCTTGCCCATAAGGCATGGCTCACGGTATCAAATGATTCATAATCAAGTGATTCCAAAAGTCCATCCGAATGGAGCTTCTTCATGCGTTTAACGCCAATATGACCTAGACGTCGATTGCCACATATATCGGATATATCATCATTAAGTTTAATCCTTTTAGCATCAACATTATGAATATGTGTAACATTATCATCGAGATCTAATAGAAATAAACCATTCATCATCGGTGCATGACCAAAAGATTTCATTCATATAAATGGAACAACCATTGTTCTCATTTAAATGAATAACCACTTCGCATCAAACACGATCCGGATACAATGTTCATGCTCGGTGCACCGGATAACATTTATTCAAGTTTATAACTAATCCCGACAAGAAGTGGAGAGGCGTTCGACGGCGATCACATCAACGCTGATCCATTGCCGACACGCATCTTGACCTCACCCTTGCTAGCGGTCGCTTGTTTCGCAGCCTGATTCGAGTTACAAATATTAGCAACTGAACCGGTATCAAATACCCAGGTGCTACTACGAGCACTAGTCAAGTACACATCAATAACATGTATATCATATATACCTTTGTTTGCCTTGCCGGCCTTCTTGTCTGCCAGATACTTGGGGCAGTTGCGCTTCGATGGCGGTCCCTTACAATAGTAGCACTCGGAATCGGACTTAGGTCCAACTCGGGTTTTTTTCAGTAGCGCAACAGCTTGCCGCCTTACTTCCTTCCGTTTTCCCTTCTTGTCTTTCTTGAAACCAATGTTCCTATTGATCATCAACACTTGATGTTCCTTTTTGATCTCCACTTCTGCAGTTTTAAGCATTGACAGAAGCTTGGGGAGAGACTTCTTCATGCCTTACATATTATAGTTCATCACGAAGCTCTTATAGCTAGGTGGCGTAGAGAACACGATGGATGCCTAAGTCAATGGGAATCGATATTCCCAAGGACACAAGCTTATCGGCGTAACCCGACATCTTGAGTACATGCTCACTAACGGAGTTGTGCTCTTCCATCATGCAGCTAAAGAACTTTTCTGAAGCGTTATAGCTCTCTACAGCAGCATGTGTGTTGAAAATCATTTTCAACTCATCCATTGTATCAAATGCATTGCCGTTTTTGAAACGCTTTTGAAGTTCCGGCTCTATCCCATACAATATGCCGCAATGAACTAAGTTGTGGTCCACTTTGTGAGTCGATAGACATTCTTGTCCTCGTGGGGCATCATCAAAGGTGGGGGCCTAACGGCGCTTCTAGCACATATTGCTTTTGTGCGTGAGAGGAGAATCCTCAAATTCATGGCCCATTCGGTAAAGTTGCTACCGTTTGTTGCTAGTTTCTCTTTCTCCATGAACACATTGAAATTAAAAGCAGGTGGTGCCATCTACAACAGAATTTGTAAAGTTTAGACTAAGTGTATGATAGATTGAGTTCAACTAATCTATATTACGAATGAACTCCCAATCAAAAATGACATCCCTCGTGCCTTTTTGGTGATTACATGAACCAAATCCAATACACCAAGTCCGATCATCACGTGAGTCGGTATATCTTCAAAGGCGAGCATCAAATGGGCATCATATCAACTATATGACTCATGCTTAACCTTTCGGTCCGTGTTCCGAGGCCATGTCTATACATGCTAGGCTCGCCAAGTTAGAACCTTAGTATTCGCGTGTGTAACTGTTTTACACCCGAAATATGGTCGTGGATCCAAGAACACCCGATCATCACGTGATGTCTTGGAGCGACGAAAACATAATCGGTGCATACTAAAGGAAGAACACATTCTTATCTTGATATTTAAATGAGGGATCATCTTATTATGCTAACAAAGCGCTAAACAAGCAATATAAGATGCTATCAAAACATCATATGTTTATTAGTGAAATGATATGGTTCCCGCAGATGATCTCTATCATGTGCATCGTGGTATGATCACTATCATACCTATATGTGTAAATCCAAGGTCTATGGATTTTACACGCTATTTGTGTTGTAAGAGTATCATCTCATACTTCTACTTACAACACTACCATATCATAACACTAGCCCAGCAACAATCTAAACTAGACGCCTCTAATTTATCCATTGCAAGTTTTATGTGGCTTAGGGCTTTCGAGATAGAACCGTTCTTACCTATGAACATGAACCACACCAAGGATAATCAAATTGTTGATAACTCGCTTGCAAAATAGATATTGACTATAGTAGAAGAGACAGACACCCGCTAGCCACTTATGCAAACTAGTTGCATGTCAAGCGTGGAACAGGTCTCATGTGCGAGGACATGTAAAGTTTGTCCGGGCCGCTTCATCCCACTATGCAACCAATATCCAAAATTACAACAAAGGAGCAACAACATGATCATCATCGCCCACATACTCATATGTGTACTACCCGTGTAAAGTATCTACGCATAGATCCGGCTCGATACCCTTTGTAGGGTTCGCAGCATAGAAAACAAAAATTTCCTACGATGTGAACTATATACCAAGATCTATCTACTAGATACAAACAACGGGCGGATGTATATCCGTAGAGAACATACCCTTGAAGACCGACAAAGCTTAACGAGTTTAACTCGTGGTTGATGTAGACGATCTCTTGCCGATCTCAAGATCGAGAGGAAGTCCTAGCGCCGCAAATCAGCAGCGCATCCGTGCTCGCACACACGTTCGAGGCACTGAGCAACCTCCGCCTCCTCGCTCCAGCGATGCAGCGGAAGCACAACTCTTTCTTGCCGAATAGCCACCGGGAACATGTATCTCTCTAGTCCGAGACCATGGGGGATAAATTCTAGAGGGGGAGAGAGATCCTTCACGAGGAGGTGTGAGAGACAAGTGAGGAGGGGGGATCCTTTTATAGGAGGAGGGGGACCCCAAGGGGGTGGCCAGCGCATGGGGGCTGCCCCCTTGCCCTCCCCTCTTCATGTGGGTGGACACTCCACTCACAAATCTCCTTTAAATTCCCTCCACTCAAAAGTCCACTCAAATTCCCATTAAATTTCCACCAAATTTAATGCAAACTCTCATTAAATAAAACCCTTTTTTTATTCAGAATTTTGTCAATTACTTTAATGACAAACATTCACAAATAAACCCTTGCTAGAATTCTATTTCACATGCATAACCAATTTATGCAATTTCACCCGAAAACCTGTTTCGGTATCTAGTGAAATAAATTCCTGGGCTTGTTCATTCTTTCGTCATGAAACATTTGCTCCAATTGGATGTCGGTGTCTCTTAAGTGTGTCACCCTACGGTTCGTGAATAATGCGGACATGATCGAGACCCCTCTCGAATCAATAATCAGAAGCGGGATCTGGAGACCCATACTGACTCCCACACATTCAACGATGACTTTCTTGTGATCGTCGGAACCTTTTATGCTAGTTTCTTAATCCCTTTGTTTCACGATATATTACATGTACGAGATTCGATCATCGGTATCTCCATACCTAGTTTGATCTCGTTACCGACATGCACTCTTTTCTCGTTCCTGTGATATAACATTCTAGTGATCAAATCACTTGCTTGCAAGCTAATCAATGTGATATCACCGAGAGGGCCCAGAGTATATCTATCCATCATCGGGATGAAAAAATTCCACTCTCGATCCATGAGGCTCAACATAACACTTTATTAGTTATGAATCCATCTTTACAATCACCCTGTTACGGTGTGACGTTTGATGTTATCAAGAAACTCTTCCGGTGTTAGTGATTGACATGATCTCATGGTCTAAGGATTAGGATCACTTCGTAAGTTGTTATAGCAATATAAACTCAATGACTTTGATCGTAATGCTATACTTCGGATGAATGTTCATCACACCATTACACTAATGTTGTGATCCCGTTATTAACAACATCCAATGCCCATGATCAGGAAACCTTGATCATCTTGTTAATCAACGAGCTAGTTTATGAGAGAGGCATAACTAGGAACTTTCTGTTTGTTTATTAAACACACATGTATTAACGTTTCCGTATTAATACAATTATAGCATGCAAAATAAACATCTATCATATACTTGGAATACACATAATAAACACTTTATTATTGCCTCTCAGGGCATATTCCCTTCAGTAATATCCCGCCAATCTAAGAAAAGCACGAACTTGGGTTTGAGTGGTTGGGGCTTGCCAATCTTCTACATCTTTTACTTTGGCAGGGTCAACGGCAATTCCTCCGGCTGATACAATGTGACCGAGGAATCCTACCTCCTGTAACCAGAATTCACATTTGCTAAACTTTGCATACAGCTGATGCTCTCTAAGGGTTCCAAGAATGGTCCTTAGGTGTAGCTCATGTTCTTCTTCTGATTTGGAATAAATCAGAATGTCATCGATGAAAACAACGACAAACTTATCCAGGAAGTCCATAAAAATCTTATTCATGAGGTTCATGAAATAAGCGGGGGCATTGGTTAATCCAAAAGACATGACTGTATACTCGTACAATCCATATCTGGTGGTAAAGGCAGTCTTTGGAATATCCTCTGCACGAATTTTGAGTTGATGATAGCCAGTTCTAAGATCAATCTTAGAAAACACCTGGGCACCGGTCAACTGATCAAACAAATCTTCTATCTTGGGCAAGGGGTACTTGTTCTTGATGGTGACATCATTTAACTTCATATAATCTGTACACAAACGGTTACCTCCATCTTTCTTGTCCACAAATAAGACAGGTGATCTCCATGGTGACGCACTTGGTTGAATCAATCCAATTTCTAGCATGGAATCCAGTTGCTTCTTCAGTTCTGATAGTTCCGACGGGTTCATACTATAGGGTCTCTAGGCTATGGGCCCTGTTCCGGGGATTACTTCGATGATAAACTCGATATTCCGATCTGGGGGCATACCGGGCAAAACATCTGGAAATACATCAGGGTATTCACAGACTATCCGGACTTGGTCAATGGTAGGTTGGGCTAGACTCTTGTTACACTTGGATTGGCGAGGTAAGGTTTCAGATATATGCTCGACTGATATTCCGGTGGTACTGGTCATGGTGATGGCTTTCTTAACACAGTCAATCAATCCCTTATGTTTGGACATCCAATCCATTCCTAGTACTACTTCCAATCCTTTAGTTCCGAGTACTATTAGATTAGCATAAAAATCTATGCCATGGATTCGGATAGGGACGGCTTTGCAAATTTGCCTAGCCTTGGTGGTGGATCCGGTAATTTGCACGATCATAACATGCTTCAGTTTGGTTGGTTGAATTTTACTAGTGCAGGCAAATTCTTCGGTGACAAATGAATGCGAGGCACCAGAGTCAAACAACACTCTTGCAAGTACTGAATTAACAGAAAACATACCCAAGACGGCCTGGCGCTTCGAGCTTCTTGAGATGCATGAGAAAAAACGGCCATTGCGGTTGAGTGAATTCCACAGGGCAAATCTTCTCCTGCTGAACACGGCCTTGCTTGAGCTGGGGCATTGTCATTAGGGTCTGTAGCATTCTTCTTGGTGGGGCACTCGTTGGAATAGTGGCCTTTATTTCCACAGTCATAACAGGTCACTTGTGACTTATCCTTGGCTGCGACAGGCAGAGCATTGCTTCCAGTCCTCAGGGCAGTGTTGGGGTTGGCGGTAGCATTGTTGGTGTTGAACTTGGGTGGGGCACGTGTGAAATTGCTAGAGTTGTCGGGGTTGTTGTGATTTCCTCTGGGTCTAGGGTTTCCACGGTTGGGGTAGGTCGGACGGGTCATAGGGGGTCTGTTGGTTCTTGGGGCAAATCCTGGAGATGGGTTGGGGCGATACTTTGGGGTCTGATGGGTTCCTGGTTGATGCATCATGCGACGCTTGCGGTTTTCATTGGCTTGGTTGATCTTTCATTCCATCTGGATAGCAGAGTCGACAAGGGCTTCAATATCAGCAAAGGGGATATTGACTAACACCGTCTGCATCTCATCATGCAGACCATTCAGAAATCTTTCTGTCTTCTTGGCTTCGGTGTCTATCTCGTCCGGAGCATACCTAGCTAATGACAAAAATTTGTCACGGTATTCCACTACAGTCATCCTTCCTTGCTTAAGCTCTCTGAACTCGTCTCTCATTCTCTTGATCAAACCTGGGGGCACATGGGTTCTGCTAAACTTGACCTTGAATTCCTCCCAGGTCATCATCTGTCCTCCGGACATTGCACGAACACTGTTCCACCATGCCCTGGCATCTCCGGCTAGATAATGGGTGGCGAACAGGACTTTCTCGTTGGCTTCCACTCCGGCGACTTCTAGGTTGTTTTCCATGGTTTGTAGCCAATCATCGGCATCTAGGGGTTCTTCTGACTTGGTGAAAACGGGTGGGTTGGTATTCTGGAAATTCTTGATCTTAGATCCATGGTTGTCCTGATTTCCGTGGCCTTGGTTGTTGTGGGCTAGCTGGGCTATCTGTTGCAGAGTGGCTAGGTTGGCTTGACGTTCCGCTCTTTCAGCTTCGCGGTCAGAAGTCAACATTTGCAGGATCTGCAACATCGGGTCCAGGGCTGAACCACTTCCTCCACGTGGCATCTGAAGATTGATATAGATCATGAGAAAAGAGAGAAATTTCTAAGGTTTTGGGTCTTTGAAAAGTTTTCAATGTTTGACTCAGATTTTTCTAGCAACTTGCTTTTTCATTCATTCATAGCACACAGTACAACACACATCACAACAAAGAAAAACAGATGGTTTTAAGAACCATTCTAGAATCTACGATATAGTGGGACCGACTACTACTCACTACGCTAGTGCTCAGTGCTACTACTCCTCGGAGTCTGTGGCTTCATCATCTTCATCATCATCGATGAAGGCGAAATCATCCTCATCGGTGAAGAAGTCCATGGACTGATCCTCCAGAAAATCATCGTCATCGCTGTGATAGGAGTAAGGGTCTCCACGAAGATCCTCTTCGGCATTCTCCCTTTCCTCCAACTGCATGTCTCTCTCGTGGATGGTCTCCTCCAAAGATGAGATGCGGTGGCGAAGACGGGCAATAATGCGTTCCTTCTTGTCAAGCTGACGGCGGCGAGACTTGCGATCCTTTGCTAGCATGGCTATGGTCTGATCCTTCGTCTTAATGATGGCAGACTTGTGGTTGCAATAGTCACGGCAGTTGTCCAACTCCTGCTGACGATCATACATCATGAAGCTAAGGTGGTCCAATTGAGTCTTCAGCTCGGGGTGGTATGGGGCTTCCAGTGGTTGTCCATTTTCATCACGCCTTGGGCAAAACTCAAAGCGAGTACCCTTGATCTGATTGATGCTCTGCCCACACAGACGGGAAAGAGCTTCCTGCATTGCTCTGGCAAGTCCTCAAGGTAAACTGAATTCCCTCCGCAGTGGGAGGTTTAATCTTTCCTCGGAGACTTGCAACAATTAGCCACTGCAGATCTTCTCCTCCTTGATCATTGAGCTGAGCTCCAAAGAACTCGGGGTGCGGACGCTCCAGAAGTTCTGAAAGCTGATCCAGATCCCTCTCAAAGATAAGGTCTAGTCCATTCCCAAGTTGGTAAAACTTGCTGTACTTCACGTCCATCTATAAAAATAGAGGATGAGTAGATTAGCAGAGTGATCAAGTGTGTCAAAATTTTATGTATTTTGCAAGAGTGTTTGAGGAACATGAATTTTTATGAAAGAATCAAAGAGATAAGAATGAGAATAAATTTTTGTAAATATTTGTTTTCTTTGGTTTTGAAACTAAGTTTTTGATTCAAATGTCCAGTCTAACTAGGTCTCCTATGGTCAGGATGGCTCTGATACCAACTTGTCAACACCCGGATTTTTCAATCCTAGATGCCTGTTATGCCATACATTGCAATCCCAGGATTACCATTTTTGCGAGACATAACATAATTGGATACCATAGTACATCATCCATTACAAACGATACATAAGTTCTTACACAAATAGGGATCTCATGATCCAGTTCTTAATACAACATCAAGCAGCGGAATATGTAATAATAACGGTAGCGTAGGCGAAGCTCCATCTTGAGGTCACAGCAATGCCGACGATGGGAGATGATCCTAGTTGTCGTAACCTTCCCGGGTTCCATCTTCCGGTACTCCTCTTCATAGTCCGCCATGGGAATAGCCAGGACAAAGCCATGAGTACTCTTTAAGTACTGCAAACTAATACTAATAGGTAAAGGGTTTTTGGATAATAGGACACTAGGCTCTAGGGTTGTTTTGCAAAGACAGATTTATCTCTACTAAGTTCTAAAGCTAGTCACAATTTTATAACTCCTAACTGGAACTTGTATTTCATATCACAACTGTTGTGGTCAAGTCAAAGTCTTAGTTCATTTCACATGTCATTTTGAAAAGTCGACGGGGAACAAGATGGCCACTCCAACTGTCCATAATCATGACGCGACTATTCGAATAGTTTGACACTCTGCAGAGATTGTACACTTTCACCACAACATTCGATACATCCGTCAGGAACAAATCCTGAATTCACCATACTCAGTATGCGGATAATCAATCCTAACCTTTCGAATTACACGCCCTAGTATAAGAACCTCTCCAGTGAGTTTGGCCTCCCAACCATGACCAACTGTCATCTTGGGTACTACACAGGTGAACAATCTTCACAAGGTAGCCTCAGCTCAGACCTTGGCCGCGAGGGAACTAATACTAAGGAATATAAGTATCCAGTCAAGCCCTACCCAATATTCGGGTATTGTGGTTGTTCGATAAAATTGGAATGGTATCGCATCCAGACAACCATCAGTTTTATAAAGGGCTAAGGCTCATGCCTCAACATTTTTATCACCAAAATTCTCAAGTGTTTGGAAACACATGTCCAAAACATTTCAATAGAATGATCCATCATTCCAAGGTTTTCATAACCATTTTTCCACCAAGTATTCCCATCTAAAAGTTGATCAAGTTTTATGCTTAGCACTAGCATCTACAGGTGGGGGTAGTACTAATGAGGGTTGGTAACTAGTGGAGTTTCAACTAAGTACAACCTCATGTCTCAGGCTGATGTCAAGGTTTCTAACTTAGGCCAAATTTTATGCTATTTATTCAACCTTCAACATCTTTCTAATATCTACCAGTAACTTAAGTAAACTCTAAGTAAGATTTCATAATGAAATAAAGTAAGAAGCTTGCACATAAAACTAGGATTGGTTTATCAAGTGGGTATGATCACATATGCTTAAGGCATATAGTAGTCATAGAACAAGTATGGGTTTGTTGCATCAGTAGGGTATCTTGCAAGGATTAGCTTGCATAGGTCAAGTTGATTAGTAAGGCTTGCATAGGTATAGTATCATCTTCCATCAATATCAGTATAAGCTTGCTAAATTACAAGTATTAGCTTGCAAGGTTACTAGCTTGCCTTGTGCAGAGCAGTGGTTGAAGTTCTCCTCGGCTTCTTCTTCGTAGTATCCTCCTTCCTCCTCGTATCCTTGGTCGGTACTAGCGTCTATGAATAAATACGAGGTACACAATCACCAAACAATACTTAACTACTTGCAATCATCACACACACAAGGGTCCTATGGATGATCTAGCATCATCCCTAACATTACAAGGTTAGGGCTTGATTTAAATCCTTTTATTTTTAGAAAAGTAATTTCTACTCATTGAAAAACTACTTAAGATTTAATATTCTCCAAACCCAACATGGGATCATGTTGACACATGTCATCACCACATATTGTAGTCCATGGGAATGTGATTTAAAGTGGTGTCACAATTTAATAAGGTTTTACCCTTTTATTTTAATTAATTAAAGTGGCTAGAAATGCTTATGTAGCATTGTTTTATTACTTGAACGTTATTTCTGCAAGTAAACCTATATATTTTTATATATTCTGAAAGGTATGGTTAAATGAGATTTTTGAGAGTTGGAATCAACTCAAAAGGTATTATGGTTTAAATTTGAAAAATGTTTGAATGCAGAAAAGCTTCTGCCTTGTTATTTTCACCATGGGTGATCTATAGATCGAAATGACTTGAATCCAACGGGCTTGGATTCAGCATTCACAGACCTTTCCAACAAAATTGGTTTCATTCAATTTGGTGCACTGAATCGATCTGGGTTGATTTTTTAAGTTGGGTACAGAAGTGTGTTTGAATTGAAATAGAAAAAGGTTTAATTTGAATAACTGGGCTACGCGGGAAAAGTTACTGGGCCGGCCTGCTAAGCCAGTGCTCCCGCGGGCTGCTTAAGTGGGTGTCCCCACTCGCCGCTGACACGGGCTGGGTGAAGCGGTATGGGGCAACGTGGATCGCTCGATCTAGTTCTAATCTAACGATGGGAGTCATCGTCGGCGAGACAACGCCGAGAACGAAACCTAAGCGCGGTGAGGGTTCTGGGGCTCACCGGTATCGCGAGGTCGGCGAGGCGGCGAGCAGCGAAGTCGACGGCGAATCTCCCGGTACCGGTGGCTTCTCTGGGGCGGCTCAATCGCTTGCTCCCTTCTTCTCCGAGGCGGGCTCGGTGAAATTCGGCGGAGTGGTGCTTGCCTTGCTCACGAACGGTGTGGCACGATCGGTGAGGAGAGGGAGTGAGATGGTGTGAAGAAATCATGCGGGGTGGCCTCTATTTATAGTCGGCGAGGGACCGTCGGGCGCCGCAGTGAGCTCGTCGGGGGCGAGGTTACAGGAGGCTAATGGCATGGGCAAGGGTAGGGGACGGTGCGGTGTCTCCTGGCGATGCTCAACGACATGGTCTCGAGGCATGGGGCGGTGTGGTTTGGTCTGGAACGGGCGGTGCTCTTCGTGGCAGAGGCGGCGTCTTCGACGGCGGGCGATGGCTGTGCGGCATGGGGCGGCAAACGGGGATGTCTGGCGGTCTCCTAGGTCGGTGGGGATTGTGTATGCACGCGGCAAGGGCGCGTGGCGTGCAGCCAGGCCGGTTGGGCAACGCCAGGGACAAGTAGTGGCGGTGGACGGTGGGCTGCCTCCTAGACAAGGATCGCAAGGCTAGTTCTTCCTCTAGCCTGCTGTTCACAATGGGGTGAGTAACACGAGGAATGACCCTCGTACTCAAGGGACATGAGATTGCCAACTTATACTTTGTCAAGCATATACTCCATATTTGTTCACTTTAACCTTTATCACCTCAAGATGCTTATGAGAGCTCAAAGCTAGTAAGTACCATAATATTTTGGAATCTCTTGACTAAACTTGAAATCGCTACTTCCCTCTGTGAAGGGTCTTTCTTTTATTTCTAAGTTGAGTCAGTAAACCTAGTATTTTCTATCTCCAACAAGCATTTTAGTTGTTGTGTTTCAATCATTCATATGATGATTTATTCAATCATGTTTCTTATCTTCGTTGTTTTGCACAAAACTCTTATCTAAATGAATATTACTTTGAAAGCCATCATTGTGAAAAGCCTTTTATGTTTGAGAAAAAAGGATAACTGTTATAAACTTCATTACAAAAGCTTTGCTTGAAAACCAAGTATGATTTGTCAGCTGTTCTTTGACCAAGAACAAAGTTTGCCATTACCAATTATGATTTGTCTTCATGCATCTTTATTGTGACTCCCATGATCATTGCAAGTTAAGTTATATAATGGTGAGTTGCTTTCTTTTTTGAGTTGTATATTGGTGAATGTGATGCTTCTTGTCCGTATTCTTTTTATCGACACTTCACTCCATAAACCCGTGGGCATGTTTACTGAGCTCAGTTTTCGCTTGGGGACAAGCAAGATCTAAGCTTGGGGGAGTTGATACGTCCATTTTGCATCACCATTCTATATCATAATTTACTGTTATTCATTGATATATTTCATATTAAGAGGTTATACTTATGTTGTTTCATCTATTTTTGCATGGTGGATGACTTTTGGAGGATGAACTGCCGGAGTCAGGATTCTGATGGAAAAAGCGGTGTTTAGATGCAATTTTCACAAAGATCAGAAAATACCAGAAAATACACGGAAAATCCTATTTTTCCAGAAGACGAAGGAAGCCAGAAGGGGAGGCTGAGATGGGTCACAGGGGGCCCACACACCCCCTGCACGGGCCACCCTAGGTTGCGCCACCAGGGGGTGTGGCCACCCTGGCCCACCTCCTGCTTCGCCCTTCCGCCTATATCTTCTCCTCGAAACCCTAATACCAGGGGAGCAACCACATAAAGATTCCACCGCCTCTACGGGGCAGAAACTACAGAGAGATAAAGAGCTCTCCGGTAGACAGATTTCTGCCGAGGAAATTCCTTCCCGGAGAGGGGAGATCATCGCCATCATCAAGCTAGACTTCATCGGGATCATCGTCATCCTCGCCACCATATCCACCAGCACCATCATCACCACTACATCCCGTTGTAACAATTGTGTTGAATCTTGCATAGTTCTTAGGGGAAACTTTCCCGGTGTTAATTACTTTTGTAGTTGATGCTTGTAAGTGGAACCATTGAATTATTGGTTATGTTCAGATTGTTATTCATCATTATATCATCTCTGATCTTGATCCATGTGATGTCTCGTGAGTAGTTTGTTTAGTTCTTAAGGACATGGGAGAAGTCATGTTGTTAGTAGTGGAATTGTGTTGAGGTTTACTCAATGGTTTGATATTTAAGTTGTGGTGTTATTCTTCTAGTGGTGTCATGTGAACGTCGACTACATGATACTTCACCATTTATGCGCCTAGGGGAATGCATTGTGTATTTGGCTACTAATTGTGGGTTTGCCGGAGTGACAGAAACCTGAACCCCCATTAGGAAACCTTTGCACAAGGGAGTGTAGGATCTCAGAGTTTAATGATGTGGTTAGGTTTTTTATCTTAATTACTTTATTGTAGTTGTGGATGCTTGCAAGGGGTATAATCGCAAGTATGTATTAGTCCAAGTAAGGTCGGTACATTAGCATAGATTCACCCACATAACACTTATTCAACCAAAGAAGATTAATCAACTATATGAAGCGAAATCACTTGACAATATTCCCATATGTCCTCAAGACCGTTTGGTCCTCATAAGTAATACAACCGGCTTGTAATTTTCTAAGAAAGGATTGGGACACTTGCTGCAATTATTTGGTGTCTTTATTTACTTGCACTTTATTTCTTTGCCTTAATCAAAAACCCCTAAAAATTCGTTTTCTAAGTATTTGTAGAATATTCCTGATCCAAACCACTAGTCAACACCTTCTGCTCCTCGATGGGATCGACACTCCTATTTATCAAAAGTACTATGATACATCCCCTATACTTGTAGGTCATCATATATCTCCTCGGAATCCCAAAAACATGATGGCGTGGTGTAGAAGAATCCTTGCAGGGCTTCGCCTAAGCCAGAACAGGGCAATGGAGGAGGGAGGAGGGAGGCGACCATGGGTGGTGGCGCCTAGGGTTTGGGGTGAGGTTGTGGGGGGGGGGGTCGCACCACCCCTCCTTATATGGGTGGAGGGTCGGTGGCCAGGGTTACCAGCCCAGGCCGAGTCCCCCCAAACTCCTCATGTCCAGCGGCAATGGAGAGGGAAAAGGGAAACCTTTTTCCTCAAGGTTTCCTTCCCTTACTCCACTAGGACTTTGACTTTCAAACTAGTGTTTGACTATTAAAACTAGATTTTGATCTCTCTTCCTTGTCCTTGGCCGACTTGACCTATTGGTCCATGCTCCTACCCCATTAGGGTATTGTGCATTCCGAGTATCCTCTCCGGGGGTGGCGTAACTTCCAGAACATTCTAGAAGCTCCCGGTTAAAACACCGAAAACATTTCCGAACCCCGGAAATTGACTTTCCTTATATGAGTCTTATTCGCCGGACCATTTTGGATCTCCTCGTGATGTCCGGGATCCAATCCGAGACTCCGAACAACATTCATTCTCCAACTCATATTCCATATCTACTAAACAACATTGAATCCTTAAGTGTGTCTCCCTATGGTTTGTGAACTATGTAGACATGATCGAGACACCTCTCCAATCAATAACCATTAGAGTAATCTGGAAATCCATTATGGCTCCCACATATTTCTATGATTACATTGTGATCGAATGAACCATTTACATACGATACTGATTCCCTTTGTCGCGTGATACTTTACTTATCCGAGGTTTGGTCGTCGATATCTCTTATACCTAGTTCAACCTAGTTACCGGTAAGTACTCTTTAATCGTTCCGTGATATGACATCCCTTGTGACCTATTCACATGATTGCAAGCCAATTGGATGGCATTCCATCAAGAAGGCCCAGAGTATATCTATTTGTCATATGGATGGACAAATCTCACTCTTGATCCATGTGCCTCAACACATACTTTCAAAATACCTAATGCCAACTTTATAACCACCCAGTTATGGAAGTGGTTTTTGATGTCATCAAAGCATTCATATGGTCATGGTGATTAACATGATCTCATGGTCGAAGGATTAGGTTACTATGTATTTGAAAGCTTTGTAGAAAACGGAATCTAAATGACTTGATCTTACGCTACGCTTACTATAGGAGTGTATCCATCATATCGTTCTCCTATTGACCATGATCAGGAAACCATGATCATTTATTAATCAACAATATAGTTCAACAAGAGGCTTACTAGGGACTCTTTGATGTTTACAAAACACACAAGTATTAATGTTTTCGGTTAATACAACTATAGCATGTTGTGCAAACATTTATCATAAACACAAAGATATAATAATAATAACCATTTTTTATTGCCTCTTGGGCATATCTCCAACACTCACGTGCCCTCGCGACTGGCTCGGCCATGAAAAAGTTCGAGCCATAGCGGGAAGTATGGGCGGCATCCAAGGTAGCACTCGCAGAAGGCAATGAAGACCGCCAGTTGCTCGAAGCTTTGCGGCCCAAGATTGGGGAGTTTTGTACGGCGAAGTCGGTGAAGGATCGTATGGGCACCTAGAGGGGGGTGAATAGGTGCTACTACAAATTTTCTTATTTTTCAAATTAGGGTTTGACAAGAAAGGTAAATTATCTAGATTATGCAACTAAGGTGATTTTACCTATATGTCAAACAAGCATTAACTAGCATAACACTATGTAAGAACAAGTAAGTAAAGTGCGGTAATGGATAGAAGTAACCAAAGTGGTTGACGCGGAGACACAAGGATTTGTTTCCCGTAGTTCCTTCCTTTTGAGGGGAAGTACGTCTACGTTTGGAGAAGGTCTGCTTTCAAACCACCAACGCCACAAGAGGTCTCACTTCTTCTCCGATGAACCTCACCCCAAGGGGTTCGATTCACCTTCCACTATATCGGCAACCTTCGAGGTGGAAGCCCGCACCTTTACAACGAGTTTGGGGCACACATGCACAACTTAATTGGAGGCGCCCAAATACAAGCAAGCTGTCAAAACAATCAAATACAAGCTTGTAAGAACCAAATCAAAGCTAGGGTTTCCAAAGAAACACTAGAGCATGGGGGCCCTCAAGTGAATGAGGGGGAAATGAAGATCTCTCTTGGTGAAGTTGTAGATCAAGGCCTCCTCCTCCAATTCTCCAAAGATCAATGACTTTGGATGGTTGAATGAAGAGATCTTGTTGATTTGGTGGCTCAAATGGGGGTAGTATTCTTGAGTGGGTCGAGCAGCTAGAGGAAGGGTAAGGTCCCCTATTTATAAGCAGCCCCCTCCACGAACCGTTTTCTGAACGTTGGAGAAAATTCAGACCGGAGACTCCGGCCTAAACACCGGAGACTCCGGTCTACACCGGAGATTCCGGCCTATCTCTAGACCAGCCTCCGGACCAGTATTCTGATTGACCGAGCCCTTCTGTGAGCCAAGTGGGCTGGAGACTCTGGTCTAGCGGGACCGGAGACTCCGGTCCGAGGCCCACACCGGAGACTCCACAGTAGTCTTTGGACCTTGCTCCGGACCCCCTTAGGGACTGTCCCAGCCAGAATCCTGATGCCCCCTTCGGGGATTCCTGCGGAAACTCCGGTCCACACCGGAGACTCTGGTCCAGCCAGACCGGAGACTCCGGTCTGGAATTTCCAGAAACATGCCAAACTTGCAGGAATCTTTCCATAGTGCGAGGGTCCTTTTCACTTAGCATTATAACAACCTATAAACAGTATCATACTATAAAAAGATCTACTTGTTGTTAACGAACACCGAAAGTGATTATGATAGTAAATGTCTTTTCAATATACCCCTTTTTGGTGTTCGATGACAACAAGTGATTTTGCATGGAATAATTTGTATGAAGATCCCCCTAACTATGTGCATAAGGTAAACAAGTAAATCATGCAAGATAGATGGTATCAAAGATAAATCACATAATCCTCACATGAGTTACAATAATAGGTGCACATGCACATAGTCACACACATAAGTGGCAAATAACACATGAAGTTCAAATATGGCAAATAAAGGCAAATAACAGCGAATCCAAAGCCCAAGCCCATGAAAATCGATGAAAATGTCTTCTCCCCATTTGGCATCGAAATGCCGAAAACAGAAAAGACCTAAGCTAGCGCCCCAAAAATCCAGTAGTCCTCGTCATCCTCATCCTAATCCCGATCCTCACCACTCTCATCATAGTCATCATCATCATCAGGAACTGCAGGCCCTTTACCATGAGGGCGAGATGAGGAGGTACCCTGGTACCTGTATCTAGAGGTGATATCTGAAAAAGTCTTCCAGTCCACCAAGCTGTCCTGTTGGGCATTCCATGCCCCAAAAGAAAGAGTGTGATCTGACTCTGAGGACTGCTGAGCACCATGCTCATCATTGTACTCACCCTCTCCTTCCTCATCATCCTCTTCACCTTGCGCCTTAATTTCCTTGAGGAGCTTCTCAATGCGCCGGTTGCTTTTGTAGGAGGAATGTTGTTGCTTGTGGATGTCTACATTCATGTAACATAGGGTCATCTCCTAGAAAGTAGCCTTCTTAACCTTCTCATGTACATAGTCACGGGTCATGGAAGGCATAGGTGCATTGGAGGCATTCTTCCGTCGAGTTCTAGGAGGAGAGGGAGCCCTCTCAGTATCATCCCTCTCCTCATCATCATTGCCATAGCAACGCCTAGGGGGAAGCCCCATGCGCCCCTTCTGCTGCAGAGAAACCAGAGTATGCTCAGTGAGATTGGGAGCCAAGCCAAGTGGGGAATCATGCTCTTTGGAGTTGATGAGCTGCATAACCAGTGGTGCATATGGAGGAGACTTCTTGTATAGAATAGCATGAAACATCTCCTCAAAGATGAAGTCCATCACATCAATAGGATTTGCGTCTGCCTCAGGCCCAGCATTGTGAATCCTGTGGGTATGATAGAGTAGGTTGACCAGCCCACATCTAATAGCATCATCATTTCCAGCACTTGGTGAGATGGTATGACGGAATATCCTCAACATCAGGTTGTAGAGGGTATTGAGTCCCTTGGACCCCCCCTATAACACCCTCGCTGCCATACAGAGGTACAAGCTTCATCTTGTTCTCACCAAGAGACGCTGAGTGCATGCGTAGCCCAACATGAGTGGATACGCCATGGAAGGTCTCGAAGATGACATTAGCAAAGTCATAGAAAGTAGCGGAGCAATGGGTGGTGCCAGTCATCCAAGTCATGGTCCTATCTTGGTCAGATCCAAATACAACAGTGGCGTAGAACTGCTGCACAAGTGTGATGTTGTAGTCGTCATGAAGCTCCATCAAATTGAATAGCCCTAACTTTTCACAAATCCATAGTGCATCATGGAAGTAGAGACTGAGCCTCATCTGCTCAACAGTCATGAACTTCTGAGTACACACATGTGATTTCTTGAGCACACCATACACATCCTTCATAAAGACAACCTTGTCATTCCTCCAGAAACGAGGATCCTCGCTCGTACGTGGCAAGTCATAGAAATTTGTCTTCCGCAGCTCACGATACTCATTCTTTGACAAGTGGGCCAAAGAATGAAGATTGTCATATTTGGCCTTCTTGGACCGGTTCTCTTGCTCAACCCTTTCACGTTCCTTCCTCATATATGTTGCATCACGGGCCTGATGTATCCGGTTGGAAGGTGGCACGATAAACTAACCCTAGGACTCATCATAGCGAGGATTGGCCCTTTTTGACTTGGCCTTGGTGCGAGGAGGAGGACGAGAACCATCACCTATGAATAGCAATGAGGGAGATAGCATCGAGGTAATCATATATGTCCCAAAGATGTAGTACATGATCTTTGATGCATTACAGAACCTTTTTGAGTCACCCCACACCGGAGACTCCGCAGCTCAGACCAGAGTCTCCGGCCCTGGGGCCGGAATCTCCGGTCGGGAGGCTCGAGCATGAGCTGGGAGGGTGCTGTTGGGGGTGAATCTAATAGATCGGGCAATGCAACAAGGCTAAAGTACTATAGTGCACGCATACGAGTGATTCCAATGGACAAAACAACACCAATCCTCAAAACACATCTAGAGATCAACCCTAGGAGAAAAAGAGGAGGAGAGGTACCAGATCTATCCATGGGATCGATTCCACCGGTGGGAATGACCCAATGGAGGAGAGGAGAAGGTTGGCCGGTGTCACGACGGATCCCGGGGGCTTCTTGACCTCTAGGGAGGAGTTTTGGAGGAGGAGGCGATGGGTTGGAGGGAGGGGAACGAGGATGGAAGAAAGAAACTATTGTTTTAGTTCATGCCGTCCCCTCCCTTGGAGTGGCAGAAACCGTCTGGACCGAAGACTCTGGTCTACACCGGAGAGTCCGATGCAAGTGCACTAGAGACTCCGGTCCTCCTCGACCAAAAAACTCCAGGTTTTGTGTTTGGGGGCATATATGAGAGATAGAGAGTTTTAAGACAAGGTAAAGGCTTGGGTTAAGATGCCAATCTGTGAAGAATCAATAAAAGCCATAGAAATCCACTAGAATGTTCAAGAAAGCTCCAAATAGGAACAAACCAACAAATGACAAACACGACTAAGCACCAACCTCTCGAATGTGAAAGGGCGGTGGCCTAGGCCTCCATGTTTGAGTATACTCGGCTTGGCACCACGAAGATATGTCTTGGGTCCATTACCGAAACTCATCATTTAAGCTCACATATCACTTAATGATATTAAGAGAAACGATTTTTATCGCTTTGGGCATAATGGGGGGAGGGATAGTCCAATCAATTAGGACCGCACTCCCCCTATATCCATGCCTGCACCTAAACCAAATAGGGGTCAAGACATAGGTGAGTATGCAAGGTGATCAAGTCAAGCTCCTTGAATCTATGATATTTAGTTCATTCCTCAAATAAAAAAACCTTGCTTCATCAAGTGTCTTCATGAAGATGTCAGCAAGTTGGTCTTTGGTTGACACATAATATAGATCAATATCACCTCGAGCCACATGATCCCTAATGAAGTGATGACGAATCTCAATATGCTTTGTCCTCGTTTGATCCACCAGGTTGTAGGCAATCTTGATAGCACTTTCATTGTCACATAGAAGAGGCACTTTGTCACAATGGACACCTTATTCCTTTAAAGTTTGCCTCATCCATAGTAATTGAGTGCAAGCACTAGCAGCAGCCACATACTCGGCTTCGGCGGTGGAGAGAGATATACAATTTTTCTTCTTAGAATACCAACACACCAAGGACCTACGAAGGAATTGGCAAGCCCTGGATGTTGATTTTCTATCATCCTTATCACCATCCCAATCCGAGTCCGTGTATCCACAAAGAGAAAATGTTGACCCTCGAGGATACCAAAGACCATAATGTGGGGTTTGAACCAAATATCGAAAGATTCTCTTGACCGCCATCAAATGGCTTTCTTTAGGAGCCGCTTGATATCTTGCACACACACCTACACTCAACACAATATTGGGTCTAGATGCACAAAAGGTAAAGCAAAGAACCAATCATAGACTGGTATACCTTTTGATCCACATCTTTACCATTTGGATTTTGTTCTAGATGAGTCTTTGTAGCCACGGGAGTAGGAGCTCCATTTAAATCTTGCATATTGAATCTTTTGAGCATATCTTGAGTGTACTTGGCTTGGTTGAAGAATTTCCCTCCCCTAACTTGCTTGATCTCAAAGCTAAGGAATACCCTTAACTCCCCCATCATAGACATCTGGAACCTACTAGTCATAAGCTTTGAGAATTCATCATTAAAACCTTCTATTAGATGAGACAAAGATAATATCATCAACATATATTTGGCATATAAAAAGATCCCCATTGACCTTCTTAGTAAAAAGAGTGGGATCAATTTCCCAACCTCAAATCCACGGTCAAACAACAACTCTCTAAGGTCCTTATACCACGGGTGTGGGGCTTATTTGAGCCCATAGAGCGCCTTATCAAGTTTGTAGACATGGTTTGGAAAGTTGGGATCCTCAAATCCCAGGGGTTACTTTACATACACCAACTCATTTAATGGACCATTAAGAAATGCACTTTATACATCCATTTGTTGCAACTTAAAGTTATGATGTGCCGCATAAGCAAGAAGGATACGGATGGACTCAAGGCGAGCCACGGGTGCATATGTCTCTCCATAATCAATGCCTTCAATTTGAGAGAACCCTTGTGCAACCAATCTTTCCTTGTTCCTTACTATAATTACATGCTCATCTTGCTTGTTCTTGAATATCCACTTGGTGCCTATAACATTGCGGCAATCCTTTGGCGTCTCAACTAACTTCCATACTTTTTTTCTCTCAAAGTTGTTGAGCTCTTTGTGCATTGCTTCCAACCAATCCGAATCTTCAAGAGCTTCCCACACTTTCTTGAGTTAATTATTGGATTACCACTAGAGACTGTCATATGCTGAGTTTTTCCACTAGCGTGGAATGTTGCTCAGTTTTGCCACTACTTCGGACGCAGCTGCTATGGTGGGGTCAACCAGCCAGTTTAAAATGATCATAATAAATTCAAAAAATCTAAAAAACGAAAAATCCACACATACATAGTCTTCTTATGTCTTATACAAACAATTAAAGTTGATAAACAAGGTCTACATACATTCAAACAAAAAAATTCATGTATTCATGTATGTAAGACCTTGTTTATCACGTATTCATTAATTTTTCGTTTGAATGTATGTAGACCTTGTTTATCAACTTAAATCGTTAGTATAAGACATAAGAAGACTATGTGTGCGGGTTTTTCATTTTTTGATTTTTTTATTTTGTTACGCTCATTTTAAACTGGCCGGTTGACCTCGTCATAGCAGTTGCACCCAAAGTAGTGGCAAAACTGAGCACGATTCCGCGCTAGTGGAAAAACTGAGCATATGGCGGCCTCTAGTGGCAAACAAATAATTAACCCCACTTTCTTTGGTTCAATCATGGAAATGTATGCTTGGTGTTCACTAAACCTCTTCAACTGTGCTCTTGTGGAAATGCATGTCCTTAGGTCACCAACCACATTTTCTAGAGAGTGATCTCTTAATTCCAACATCCTATCTATTCTAGCTTCACGACGAGTGTGGATCTCCTTGTTGTTTCTTGGAGGAACCTCTTCATTATTTTGGTCCTCGTCTTGACCATCAACTTGACCTTGATCATCACCGGAATCATTCTCTTCATTAAGAGGCAAATATTGACCTTGGTCTTGATCAGACACACTTCTAGAATGGATTTGAGCTTGTCTCAAGGCTGTTTGGATGGATCTTCCTTGTGTAATTGACTTAGCAGCACTTGACATTCTAGAGAATGATGACTCAAGCTCCTCCTCACTAGAGATGTCACCTTGATCAACATGTTGAGGCTCCACAACTTGTCTTTGGCTTGGGTCATTGTCCTCCTCGGTAGATGGAGCTTGTTGATGTTGTGAAGATGAGGGCTCCACTTGAGTGGAGCATAGTTCTTCTCGATCCGCCATAAGGGGTTCCTCAACGGGGCAGATATATCCCACACCCATTCTTCCTATGGCATCCTGAGGCATTTCATCATCTGCATCACAAGAATCAACACGCCCCCCTTGGGGACCATCATATTCTTTGAAGTTCACACTACAAGATTCTATGACGGCTCCGGAGAGCTTATCATAGATTCTATAAGTGTGAGATTCGAGACCATAGCCAACAAAAATACCCTCTAATGCTTTAGAATCAAATTTGGACAAACGAACAACTTTTATGAGATAGAAACACTTAAAAGAGAACACCTGGAAGTAGGAAATGTTGGGCTTGTTACCGGTAAGTATTTCATATGGAGTCTTGTTCACTTCTTTGCGGAGGTAGAGCCGGTTTGATGCATGGCAAGCGGTGGAGATGGCTTTGGCCCAAAAGTTGTATGGAGATTTAAACTCCGCCAACATGGCTCTTGCCATCTCAATAAGAGTCCGGTTCTTCCTCTCGGCTACACCATTTTGTTGAGGGGTATATGCAGCGGAATATTGGTGTTTTATCCCCTCATCGCTAAGAAAATCATTCAAGTTGTAGTTCTTAAACTCGGTGCAATTATCGCTTCTTATTATCAACACGGGGACAGTGTATTGACGTTGAACCAAGTTGATGAAGTCAATGAAGGTCTTTTGGGTCTCACTTTTCAACTTTAAGAAATATACCCAAGAGTATCTTGAAAATTCATCAACAATCACCAAACAATATTTCTTCCCACCAAGACTTGCATGAGATGGAGGACCAAAGAGATCCACATGAAAGAGCTCCAAGATCCTTGTTGACTTGATGTGGTTCTTTGGCTTTTGGGGAGCATCATGCATCTTTCCTTGAACACAAGCCCTACAAACACGATCTTTGGCAAAGGAAACATTTTCTTTTAGTCCAACAATATGTCCCTCCTTGTGGAGACTTTGTAAAGTTCTCATATTGACATGGGCTAGTCGGCGATGCCATAACCAACCCCCATCGGCCTTTCCGAATAAGCACATCGCACTTGTAGTGGTTTGCCCCCAAAAGTCCACCACATACAAGTCATTTTCGACATACCCAACAAAAGTGACCTTGAGAGACTTGCTCCACATGAACACCACAATATCATCATCAATAAATACGGCAAAACCCATCTTTCCAAGAGCACGGACTGAACGTAAATTGTAACCAATTGTCTCAACAAGCATGACGTCCACGAGTGTAATGTCGTGGGTAATCACCACCTTGCCAAAACCCATTACCTTAGACTTTGACTTGTCGGCATATGTCACGAATATTTGATCATCATTTGGACTTAAATCCTAGACAATAGAAGATCTTCCGGTCATATGACTTGTGCAACCACTATCAAGCACCCATTTTGACCCTCCGGGAGCATATGTCTACAAAAGATCAAGCTAATTTTTAGGTACCCATTTTTCAATGGGTCCTCTTTTGTTAGCAACAAGGGACTTGGGGACCCAAATAGACCAAGCAATATAACCATCATATGGGCCAACATATTGTGCATACACATCACAATAATAATCAAGCATTAGAACATAGTGAGGGTTAGCACTTCCCGCAAAATCATCACGAGACATAGTTTTACCACTTGTGGTCTTAATATCCACAATGGCCTTGTTTTTCTCTTATGCAGGCTTGGCCTTCTTCATCTTATTGTTGTTCTTATTCTTGGCTTTGGAGACAAAACCAATGCCCTCTTTATCACCATTTGACCTTTGCTTACTCAAGAAGTCATCAATGGACTTGTTACCTTTTGGAAATGTGTCCTTAGCTAGCTCCCCCTTCAACCTAGCATTTTCTTCAAGAATAGTTGTACTACTAGATGGAATGAAATTACTAGGTGAAGGAATATTGGTCCATTGAGTTTGAAGCTTTTCATGAGACTTTGTGAGTGACAAGAGTTCACTTTCCAAAGCCTTGTGAGCCTTGTTAAGTAAACTAAAATCCTCGGCAAGTTTTCCATGAACCACACCAAACTCAACCTTGTCCTTTTTAGCCCTTTTATATTTAGCAATAGAAAGGTCACATTCCTTAATGAGTCTATTCACAATTAAATCATTTGCCCCATCAATCCCTTCAAGTTTTAGTTCAAGGGACAACCTAGTCTCTTGTTCTTATTCTAGAGCATTATTTAGGGCTTCTACCTCAATCATGTGTTCTCTTCCTAGTTTACATCTTTCATCAAGAAGCTCTTGGGTGTGAGAAAGTTGATCTAAGAGGTCCACAAAATGTCTGTTGTGTTCCCCTTGCAAGTTATTCATGAACTCATCAAAAGCAATTAGTTCCTTTTTAACCTCAAGAGACATTTCATCATCATTTTCATCATTACTTAAGAGGGTGGGGTGAGATGATGAAGATACCTCCATTCCTCTTGCCATAAGGCAAGTGACGTTCTTGTTGGAGAGATTCTCATTTGGGGAGTTGAAGAGGGAGAATGTGGGAGTAGAAGTAGTGGCAAGAGCAGCCACACCACTTGACGTTTCCTCTTCATTATCTTCATCTTCTTCATCATAGGAGGAGTATTCTTCATGAGTGATCAACACAATTTCACCCGACTTCTTGTTGATGGGATTCTTCTTGATGAAGGGTTTCTTTTAAGGATCTTTGGAAGTTTTCTTCAACAAAAGTTTACCCCCATGATCTTCTCTCTTCTCATAGGGACAACCCGCCACAAAGTAATAGCAGTCACCACAATTGAAACAAGTTCTCAATTTAGTGACATTTTCTATTCTTCCATTTGGGTTGCTTGTTCGTTGTATTTCCATCTTGGCCTTGGTGGGGTTCTTCCAAAAGTTCTTTGCATAGAAGGCCATATATTCACCATGAGCAATCTTGACATCATCGGGGTGACTCATGGAGAGGCCTTCATCACTATCATGTTCATCCCCATGTTCGACAACTTTGGCCTTTAATGCAAGGTTGACAACATTGCTCATTCCAAGGGCTCGAGCACGAGCATCTTTTGCATTCTTGGCGGCAACCTTGAAAGAGGCCATCTCTTGCATAAATTCATTGGAGGTCATGAGGTGGTAGTTGTGTCTTCCTTGTAGACTCTTCAAATCGGTGGGCTCAAAGGGCATGAGTGCACTCACATATTTCCTTTTTATCCAAGCATCATCCACATGTGAGGCACCCACATTTCTAAAAGCGGTGGCGGTGGACTTGAGCCTACGGTACATGTCTTCATGATCTTCACCTTCCTTAATATAGAACCCTTCGGGTTCATTGCTTAGTGCATCATACCGGTTCCTTCTCATGCTCTCATTCCCAACATACAGCACTGTGAGAGCATCCCAATCTTCCTTGGTGGTGTTAAGGTGCTCAATCTGTGGGTAATCCTTTGTACCCAATCCTTGTTGAATCATGTGTAAGGCGGTGGCATTGAGTTTACTATTGACAACTTCTCTTCTTGTCAAGTTGTTTGGATACCCAATATAGAGTCCTTGTTCAATGATGTTCCATAGTTCAATGCAAGAGCTGCGCACATGAGATTTCATTAGAGATTGCCATTGAGCAAAAGTAGATGCCTCTAGCTTTGGTGGGTATCCTCTATTGTTTATATGAGGGCGAGGGATTGGAGGGTCGGGAGAGTACCATCCATGAGAGTCGTGGTGCTCTCCCTTCCCACCATCCCTTTTTGAGGAGGAATTAGTGTTGTCTTGATTACCCCCCACCACCACACCCTCGGTGATACCTGGGCATTCCCTTTAGGTAATGGTGGAAGTTCCTCTTGGGGAGAAGGGGATGATGATCCACCTTTATCTTTAACAAGTTGCTCAAGTAACTTGTGCAATTGTTTGATCTCGTTGTCCATGGTGGAGCTCAATCTTGTTTCCAAGTTATTGAGATCATCCATGGTCACCAAGGTAGGCGCACCACTACCTTCCCCGTCGTTGCTACCAATATACTCTTAGGCAGTAAAGCCCAAATAAAGAGTCGACGCTCTGATACCAACTGAAAGGATCATATGGGAACCTAGAGGGGGGGGTGAATAGGTGATACTTCAAATTTTCTTCCTTTTCAAATTATGGTTTGATAAGAAAGGTAAATTCTATAGATTATGCAACTAAGGTGAATTTACCTATATTTCAAACAAGCATTAATTAGCACAACACTATGCAAGAACAAGTAAGTAAAGTGCGGTAAAGGATAGAAGTAACCAAAGTGGTGGACGCGGAGACACAAGAATTTGTTTCTCGTAGTTCCTTCCTTTTGAGGGGAAGTACATATACGTTTGGAGAGGGGTGGTTTCAAACCACCAACGCCACGAGAGGCCTCCCTTGTTCTCCGATGAACCTACCCCAAGGGGTTCGATTCACCTTGCACAATATCGGAAACCTTCGAGGTGGAAGCCGACACCTTTACAATGAGTTTGGGGCACACATCCACAACTTAATTGGAGGCTCCCAAATACAAGCAAGCTGTAAAAACAATCAAAGACAAGCATGTAAGAACCAAATCAAAGCTAGGGTTTCCAAATAAACACTAGAGCATGGGGGCCCTCAAGTGAATGAGGGGGAAATGAAGATCTCTCTTGGTGCAGATGTAGATCAAGGCCTCCTACTTCGATTTTCCAAAGATCAATGACTTTGGATGGTTGGATGAAGAGATCTTGTTGATTTGGTGGCTCAAATGGGGGTAGTGTTCTTGAGTGGGTCGAGCATCTGGAGGAAGGGGATCAGGTCCCCTATTTATAAGGAGCCCCCTCCACGAACCGTTTTCTGACCGTTGGACAAAAGTCAGACCGGAGACTCCGGCCTGCACACCGGAGACTTCGGTCTACACCGGAGATTCTGTCCTATCTCCGGACCAGCTTCCGGACCAGTATTTTGATTGACCGAGCCCTTCTGTGAGCCAAGTGGGCCGGAGACTCCGGTCTAGTGGGATCGGAGACTCCGGTCTGAGGCCCACACCAGAGACTCCAAAGTAGTCTCCGGACCTTGCTTCAGACCCCCTTACAGACTGTCCCAGCCAGAATCCTAATGCCCCCTCTAGGGATTCCTGCGGAAACTCCGGTCCAGCCAGACCGGAGAATCCGGTCTGGAATTTCCAGAAACATGCCAAACTTGCAGGAATCTTTCCATAGTGTGAGGGTCCTTTTCACTTAGCATTATAACAACCTATAGACAGTAACATACTTTAAAATGATCTACTTGTTATTAACGAGCACCAAAAGTGATTATGACAGTAAATGTCCTTTCAGTCGGGAACCCTAAGCCACGTTCTAGGTGGCTGATGAAGGTGATGAATTCTCCGGGTTGGGGTCGCGGCTCAATCTCATTAGCGGATGGAGCGAGCCAACATTCCTTAGTCAGAATGCCAGCTCCCTCGAAGGATGGCAGTAGCGCGCTATTGCATTTGGATTTGCTCCATTCAGACACCATGGAAGCAAGCTTGCGAGAAGGGGAGATCTGAGTTGGGGGTATGCGTAGGGCGGAGGATATGGAGGTGCAGGTACAATTTGCCTACCTCTACACACCATGCTTTATACAAAGGCATCGCCGCCAATGATGGAGCAAGTTGTTGCTTCGCGGTAATCTCGCGGAGATTACCGTTAAGAACCAACTAATGGCTAGTTGACTACATAGATGGTCTAACTTTGGTCAAATCGACCACTTGCCTACGCCATTCGCCTACTTCAGTCGCTTGAGGAAAAGGACCTGAAGGAAATTCGCCGAAGCTGCTACTGAAGATTAAAAACGTTTCCCTTCATTAGAGGAGATCGTCACTGATTCGACTGGGCATCCACCCGGACTCGCCTACTCCAACCACCAAGTTGACTCCTACACCGAACCCCTGACACACTCAGGTACTACTGATGGGGGTATGCCAATTGGGGTATCCATAGAGGCAGGAAGCGACTAACCCAGGACAAAGTCGATTGGGCCAGCAATGACGACGACTAGAAAGAAGGCTTCTGAGAAGACCAGCGACTGGACACGAAGGCCCAAGACCGTAGCTAGTGCCAGTCGAATTAGGTCAAAAACCCCGAACCCGTTACTGATTCGGTTGGGATCCTGTAAAACCCTAGCGAGGCACCCCTATATAAGCCTCCCTAGGCTTCCCTTTGTACTTATGTTCCATCATCTACCCCTTCTGACGGAATCTCTTCCCTAACGCCGAGTGTGGTCCCTCTATAACCTCATTCTCCATCAATACAAACAATATGGAAGTAGGTCTTTACCCCTCTGGGGGGCGGAACCTGGTTAAACTTCGTGTCTACCCAATCTCGATCCGTAGATGACTACTCGCTCTTGCCCTACTTCGAATCAATCGCTACCCATTGTAGTAACTATTGTGGCCGTTCCCACAATAATTCACTTACACATGGGCCTCAACACAATATCCCACATGTCATTCAATAAAAAACCCGGTGGTTCCATGGAAGAAAAGACTGTGCGTGAATAGTTGTACGTAGTATACTATACATAGTACTACCAGTCAACTGATATGTATTAGAACAAATGAAAGAATGCATTGATACACCCAATTTGCATCACCTTTCTATATCATAATTTACCTCTATTCATTGATATTTGTCTTATTATGAGGTATTACTTATGGATTTTCATATGTTTATGCATGTTGGATGATTCTTGGAGGATGGATTGTCGGAGTCTGGATTCTGATGGAAAAGAAGGCGTTTCGGTGCAATTTTAGGAAGATCAGAAAAATACCAGAAAAATATGGAAACATATTATTTTAGCAGAAGACGAAGGAAGCCAGGAGGGAGGGAGATGGGCCTCAGGGGGCCCACACCCCCTAGGCGCGGGACCCACCTGACCCCGCGCCTAGGGAAGGTGTGGCCCACCTGCCCGGCCTCCGACTCTGCCCCTTCACCTATATTTTTCCTACGGAACCCTAATACCGGCGGGCGACCACATATAGATTTCCATCACCTATAGGGGGACAGAAAACACCGAGATCTCTTCGGCAAACAGATTTCTGCCGGGGGAATTCCTTGCCGGAGAGGGGAGACCGTCGCCATCAACACCGTCATTAAGCTAGGCTTCATCGGGATCATCATCATCATCCACACCATCATCTCCACCAGCACCATCACTCCGTCCCGCTGTAACAATTGTGTTGGATATTGCTTTAGTTCATTAGGGGAAACTTTCCCAGTGTTGATTACTATTGTAGTTGATGCTTGTGAGTGGAACCATTGGATTATTGTTTATGTTCAGATTGTTATCCATTATCATATCATCTTTGATCTTGATCCATATGATGTCTTGTGAGTAGTTCGTTTAGTTCTTGAGGACATTGGAGAAGTCATGTTGTTAGTAGTGAATCTGTGATGAGTTGTTATTGAATGGTTTAGTATTTAAATTGTGGTGCTATTCTTCTAGTGGTGTCATGTGAACGTCGACTACATGACACTTCACCATTTATGGGCCTAGGGGAATGCATTGTTTATTTGGCTACTAATCATGGGGTTGCCGGAGTGACAGAAACCCGAACCCCTGTTAGGACACCTTTGCACAAGGGAGTTGTAACATCCCAGCATTTAGGACTAAACGAATGGTAGATTTAGGATTTTGTGCATCTGCATGCATGCATCTGAAAATCCAGGGAAATTTTTCGCCAAATTAAAAGACTAGAGTCATCAGAATTCTCACTCCGATGAATTAGGTTTAGTGACATCGGAAGGGGAGTGAGATGAATTGTGACATGACCTCTACTATTTTCCGTAGTTATGAGGGAAGAAATTTGACTTATAAATAATTATTCACAATAATACAAATAAAGTATTATAAATAAAAGTATAAATATTATTAAAATCCAACATTACGATGTTCTTTTACAATAAAATAATAAAGGAATATTACATTGAAACAAATAAGAGAATAAAGAAAATGGAAAATGAATTACAATAATTAAACAAATAGAAGAATTCTTTATTAAAAGAATATATATTACATTATTCTTTAACAATAAAGGAATAATAAGAATGGTTACAATAATAAGATAAACTAATGTATTACAATGACTTTATATTAATTCTTGACAGAAAAGGAAATTACAAAAAATGGATAAAAAGAAAGTCCTAAAATTAATCTTCATCTTCACATCTTCCATTTCCTGATATTGTCCCTATAAAAGCATGAAGTAAACAATATATAGTATAAATAAGTTTTGGGGGGTTAGAATTACTCTCAGTAAGGCAATGTGATGAATTGCTTGTCACATCATTGAGTTTTAGAGAAGAAAACAAGTCAAGTGTAAATCCGTTCTTATCAAATCTGTCTCAGCACAGCATCACTGACATAAATGGGGAAAGTTTCACCAATTTAGTAAAAGGTAAAAGTCAAAGAGTAGAACCATCAGCAAATATCAAGATATTTTAACTTGATCTGATCCATAACATCACAGCAAGCAACCACACAGCTCACACACACATGCAACTACGTGTGCCGTCAACACCACAAGAGAGCAACAAATGGAGAGATAGCACCGGCCGTAGCAAGGCTGCTAACATATCCATCCCACACATACCACCAGCCCATAGTTCCTCCACTATCTCTAGAGCACCACAAAGAACATCACCTGTTCTTACATTTTCCAATAACATTTAGATCAAACCACATCACTAGCATCTTGGTTTCTTGAGAAAGCCATCCAAGAACACCAGGAGGAGGCCAGGAGCATAAGGAGTAGATCAAGTGAGCATCAAGAGGGACAAGTCCAGGAGTGCAAGGGGAAGCAGGACAGACACTAGATCTAGCAACAGAACAGAATCACCACAACATCCACAACCAAGTCATCTATCTCCACTGCAAGCATCAGGTTAGCTACTAGAACCATGCTAGTACATGTTCTTGTCAAATTAAAACAAGTATCAGTGGGGAAGAGGGAGAGAGCTCTCAGTATAGTGTAGAAATGCTACACTAGATCATCCTAGAGCTGTTAAAAGCCAACAAATTATCTGTTCTTATCTCTCTAAGAGTTTGGCCTCAGCCTTGTGCATCATGGACCAAGGTCAAATAGTAGGGTGGTACATCTAGATCATCCAGATTAGAGGATATCATTTTTTTCCACACCTACTTGGGAAGTCTAGCAGATCCATTAGGGGGAAATCACTGTGTTCCATCCTAAAGGAGGCATCACAGTGGCATTCCACTATTGAATCTACACAGTACAAGAAATCATCACCACATAATCATTTTCCTAGTCTACAATAACTAGAAATCATTTAAATTCTCACTGTCATATTGATAGAATAAATTGTCACTCACTTATATACAAGCTATCAATTGGACTACAAGTTATAGCCAGAAAAGAGTCCAGGTAGTAGTTCCCATCTACAGATCATACTACCTAGGCCATCACTGTGCACACTCCAGGAAGGGAAGCATCACAGCAGTAGCTCAGATAGCAGATGCCACTGATAAGTAAGGAATCCATTTTGCAATACATTCATTTAGCCAAATCAATATCATATGAACTTGCTAGATATGATCAAGCTATTGTGTACACTCCAAAGAGGCATCACAATAGCATTACCATATTAGCAGAAGCCACTCTAGAAAATTCCATTAGGAAAGAATGTAATCATCTTCCTAGTATATTCTAGGAATCATATCTTCTATATACTACCTGACTGGCAGTCAACACTAGGTTCCTTGCAAAGAAATCAACCCTCATGTATAGCTACTGTGTTGTTCACCACTGTGCTCAATCCAAAGGGAAGCACCACAGTGGCAAACCTCATAGTAATAATCCCTAGATAATTTACCAAACAGTTCATCATTTAGTAAAAGCAATCCAAATATAATCTATCATCTCCCCATCTTAGCAAGCTAGGAATCATTGCAACCATTCAGACTGTCATGACAACAGTGTTAAAGGAAACATGTAAGCTATGCTTACAAGACACATCCATACAAGATTCATCATCTTCCTAGATAATAATTTCTAGGAATCATTCTTTAAATTATGATCTCTCTAAAAACCTGGACAAGCAATAAGATTAATACATATCATAATTTTAGCCAGAGACATATACCCATTTTGCTATTATACCTAACAGATATTAAGTTACAGAAAAACGACTTCCTGAAGCAAAGCTTCAGTAAGTGAAGAATCAAAACATCAATTTTGCAGGGTACTTTAGAATTCCATGTGTTCGAATCCAAACCATGTATTTGAATCCAAACATTTCCATTGTATCAATTATAGTATGAGCATTGTGTTATATTAGTTCCAGCTAAACTAACAATCATCAGAACATGGTGAACATCCTCTCAGTATCCTTAAAGGAGATCCAAATCAAAGTTTTAGCACATTAACTAATCATACTCAATGGCAACTACCAGAACGTGCTGTGAGAGGGATTTGAGAGAAAATAAGAGGGGTGAGGAAAATGAGCATCTGGACGTGTACCTGGCGCCCGAGGCTGTCACATCCCAAGATTTTAGAAATTGGAATTAGAAAAAAATTGTTTTACATGTCATTCATGATCATTGCATCGCATACATGCAAAAAATTGCAAGAATTGAATTCGAAAAACCCTAACCTTATTAGGTTTGGAAAATATTCCTATAAGGAATAAACATGAATTCTATAAACCTAATATTATTGAACTAAATAAAATGGTACAATAATGATCTTAAGATTATCTACTTGAATTTAGAAAAATTTGAAAACAAGTTTCGCCTCTTCTGGATTTTAAATGTGGAAGTTATGGCCAAAAGAAATAAAAGGAAATAGAAAAACAAAACAGAATAAAAAAACAGACTAAACCTAACCCTACCCAGCCTGTTTCCTGGCCCCTCTCATTCGCCTTTTTTTCCTCGAAATCTCGAACCCTAGCCCCCACCGACGAGCTCCGATCTTGCGCCGCCGCTGCCATTGGAGCTTGCAGATCGCGCTTGAGGACGAGGTTCCATCACGCCCGAGCCCTCCCCCCTTTTCCTTCTATCCGATCCCCCTATCTGCACTGATTCGAATGACCCCTTTCCCCTCGCCACAGGGTCACCACAGAGCCGAGACGACATCGCCAGAGCTCCGCCACCGTCCACTGCCTCCGTCCGCGCCTCACCATCTGCAGAGGAAGAACCAGTCGACGCCAAGCATGCCCTCGAGCCCTCTGTGTCGCGCCGCACCCCGTCGCCTACTCCTTCGTCTCTGAAGACCAACGGAACGCCAGCCACCGTCTCCCTCCGCACCGACCGCCGCTCACCATTGTCGTCGTTGCCTCCAGCTCGCCAACGTCACCGTAACTCGTATGATCTAATCTGAGCGGCCCAGATCCGTTTGAGCCGAGCCCAGCCGCAGCCGGAGCGAAGCAAGGACTCAAGCCAATCCGGAGCCCAAGCCATCAAATAGCCACCGCTGGATCTTGATCAGACGCCTCCAAATGAATCACTCACTAAAGAGGTATCAGCCATTCAAAACACGCCACGTGTCGCCAGCTCGCCTGATTTTCTGGAAATAGATTTAAATAGGCAGAAAAACATGTAAACTTGTAAAATGCGTATAAAAATATTTGTAAGTCCAAAATTTACAAATAAGATATCCCTGGATTCATAAAATCGTGTAGAATAATTATAAGAAATTATATCTAATGCTTACAGTACATATTTACTGTAATAATTTAAATGGTTTAATAGATAATTTAGACTAAATAAATCATAGTAAATTGTTTGTATTACCTAAAAATACAAATAAGATGTCTATGGATTCCTAATGTCGTATACAACATTAATATACTATTGTATCTAACTTTTACAGTGTATAACTGCTATAGATATTTAAATAGTTTTAATGGCCTTTTAGAGTATAAAATTCATAGTAAATAATTTATAACTCATAAAAAATACAAATAATATGTCCCTCGAATCAAAATCTCGTGTATATTATAGATCTGGTTTTAGTTTGAATTTTAGACAGTTTAAACTATTTAAATGATTTAAACCCTACCAAATAGTAATTAAATCATAAGGAAAGATCTAAAACTCCGATTAAGGTGAATCCAATTGCTACTGGTTCGTATTAACATTACCTATCCAGTACAATCCAGAACCAAATTTAATACGGCAATTAGTATAGAAGTTTCAACAGAACTATTAAAACCCATATATTCATAATCAAGGATTATTAATAAATACCCAATTGCATTAAATGATCTCCTGCATGCATCATGTGTTCTAGTACTGTTGAGATAACTAATTGCAACAATTGTGACCAATTAAATCGTCATGCATGCATTTTTTTATAATTGTTTTGTTGTATTGTGCATAATTGCATTTTTCTGAATGGTGTATTTGTTGTGCTTTGTTTTAATCATTAGATTGCGAGGAGTGCAACGTTTGTGATTGTGACGAGTGAAACGATTGCAATTGTGAGGATTGTTTGAAAGACTACATCAACTAAAGGCAAGTGGAACTATCATAAATGTCCTATTATTTTTCCTATGCATTGTAGTTGTTTTTAGTAGAAGTGCATGTGTAGGAATATTTTGCACTATGTGTTATGATATGCTATGTCCTATTTAGGATATCCTTTTGTATCTTGCTTAGCAGAAATATCGTAGTGGTAGTATACTTAGCCCTACTATAGATTCGGGATGCAATATCATGTTATGAGTATTGTGAGTTATTGGAAAATCTATGCTTTTATATAATAAAACAAGTACTTAATGAATCACCTGGGTGGAATATTGTTTTTGTTGAGTTTTGAAGAAGTGGCAACAAAGAGGACCGCATCTTTGGCTACCTCTCTCGTGTGTGCAGTAGAAGAAGACCACGTAGGCATCATAGAGATTGGCATGTTTCTCGTATAGTAGCTTCCAGTACAACCACATGCTAATATGGGCTCTGTCAACACCCGGATTTTTAATCCCAAATGCTTATTATGCCATACATCGCAATCCCAGGATTACCATTTTTGCGAGACATAACAGAATTGGATACCACAGTACATCATCCATTACAAACCATACATAAGGTCTTACACAAATAAGGATCTCATGATCCAGTTCTTAATACAACTCAAGCAGCGGAAATACGTAATAATAACGGTAGCGTAGGCTAAGCTCCATCTTCGGGGTCACATGCAATGCTGACGATGGGAGATGATCCTAGTTGTCGTAACCTTACTGGGGTCCATCATCCTGGTACTCCTCTTCATAGTATGGCCACGGGAATAGCCAGGGACAAAGCCATGAGTACTCTTTAAGTACTCGCAAACTAATACTAACAAGTGAAGGGGGGTTTTGTAGTAGGACACTAAGCTCTAGGGTTGTTTTGCAAAAAGCCAGATTTACTTCTACTAAGTTCAGAAGCAAGAGAAAACTAGTCAAATTTTATAACACCTAAGTGGGAACTTGTATCTCATGTCACAACTCCGTTGTGGTCAAGTCAAATTATCCGATTCATTTCACAAGTCATTTTGAAAACATCTGACGGGGGAACAGTATGGCCACTCCAACTGTCCATAACCGCGAACGTGGCTATTCGAATAGTTTGACACTCTGCAGAGATTGTACACTTTCACCACAACATTCGATACATCCGTCAGGAACAAATCCTGAATTCACCATACTCAGTATGCGGATAATCAATCCTAACCTTTCAATTACACGCCCTAGTATAAGAACCTATCCTATGAGTTTGGCCTCCCAACCATGACTAACTGTCATCTTGGGTACTGCACAGGTGGCCAATCTTCACAAGGTAGCCTCAGCTCAGACCTTGGCCGTGAGGGAACCAATACTAAGGTATATAAGTTTCCAGTCAAGCCCTACCCAATCTTCGGGTATTGTGGTTTTACGGTAAAATTGGAATGGTATCGCATCCAGACAACCATCAGTTTTATAAAGGGGGCTAAGGCTCATGCCTCAACATTTTCATCACCAAAATCATCTGGTGTTCGGAAACACATGTCAAAACATCTCAGTAGAATGATCCATCATTCTAAGGTTTTCATAACCAGTTTCACCTAGTATTCCCATCTAAAGTTGATCAAGTTTTATGCTTAGCACTAACATCTACAAGTGGGGGTGAGTACTAATGAGGGGTGATAAACAAGTGGAGTTTCAACTAAGTACCACCTCATGCCTTAGGATGATATCAAGGTTTTCTAGCTTAGGCCAAATTTTATGCTCTTTATGCAACCTTTAGTTATCTTTCTAGAATCTACAAATCACTTAAGTACATTCTAAGGAAGTAGCTTTTATAAAGAAATAAAGTAGAAAGCTTGCAAGTAAAACTAGGATTGGGTATCAAGTGGGTATGATCACATATGCTTAAGGCATATAGTTGGCATGGTAACAAGCAAGTATTAGCTTGCACATTCAAATAGTAGTATTAGGCTTGCATCAGTATCAGTATAAGCTTGCCTTGTGCAGAGCAGTGGTTGAAGTTCTCCTCGGCTTCTTCCTCGTAGTATCCTCCTTCCTCTTCGTATCCTTGGTCGGTACTAGCGTCTATGAATAAATACGAGGTACACAATCACCAAACAATACTTAACTACTTTCAATCATCACACAAAGTGGTTCTGTAGATGATCTAGCATCATCACTAATATTACAAGACTAAAGCATTTGTCTTAATGATTTTAGTTTTAGAAAAGTAATTTCTACTCATTGAAAAACTACTTAAGATTTAATATTCTCCAAACCAAACATGGGATCATGTTGACACATGTCATCACCACATATTTTAGTCCATGGGAATGTGATTTAAAGTGGTGTCACAATTTAATAAGGTTTAACCTTTTTATTTTAAATAAAATAAGTGACTAGAAATGCCTATGTGGCATTCTTTTATTACTTGAACATTATTTCTATAAGTAAACCCATATATTTTTATATATTCTGAAAGGTATGGTTAAATGTGATTTTTGAGAGTTGGAATCAACTCAAAAGCTATTATGGTTTAAATTTGAAAAATGTTTTAATGTAGAAAGCTTCTGCCTTGTTATTTTTACCAAGGGTGATCTACAGATCCAAATGAATTGAATCTAACGGGCTTGGATTCAGCATTTCAAGACCTTTCTAAAAAAATTGGTTTCATTCAATTTGGTTCATTGAATCGAGTTGGGTTGATTTTTGAAACTATGTACAAAACTGTGTTTGAATGAAAATGGAAAAATCCAAATTCAAACGAGTGGGCTGCGCGGGAAAGGTTAACGGGCCGGCCTGCTACGCACAGCGCTTACGTGGGCTGGTTAAGTTGTTGTCCCCACGCGTTAGTGAGACGGGGGTGCGAAGCGGTACGGGGCAACGTGGTGCGTTAGATCTAGTTCTAATCCAATTGCTCTGGTTCATCGTCCACGTTGGGCAGCGCCGGCGAGACAGAACCCTAACGCGGCAGGTGGGGGTCGTGGGAGGCTCACCGGGGCTCAGGCGAGGGTCGGCGATGCGGGCGAACGACAAAGTCGACGACGGCGAACCTCCTGGTACCGGCAGCTTCTCCTGGGGCGGCTCCAATCGCTGGCTCCCTTCTTCTCCAGCAGCGGCGGGATCCGGTGAAATTCTGGCGATGCACTGCTCGCCTTGCTCCGGGAACAGGGAGGAACGGTCAGTGAGGAGAGGGGAGTGGAATGGTGTGAATAGTTTGAGCGGGGGAGGCCTCTATTTATAGTCTCAATGACGAGACCGAACAGTAAGGGCAGGCGACGGTGGCGACATGGCTACGGGCTGCTAGAGGCATAGCCGACGGTGGCGATCGATTGGTGGTCTCCTGGCAATGCTATATGGCTTTAATGCGCTTGTAGGGGCGGTGGCAAACGGTCTGGAACATGCGATGCTCTGCACGGTAAAGGCGGCGTCTTCGACGGCGAGCGGTGGCTGTGAGGCATGGGGCGACGAACGGGGATGTCTGGCGTGCTCCCTGGGTCATGGCGAAGCGGTGGGCACGGGCTGCGGTCGAGGGGCGGCGTGTGCACGCGTGCCGGGTGCGGTGCTCTGGCGCATGCTCGGCATGGTCGACAGCGGCACGGGCGCGGCGTTCCTGGCGGTTCTGGCTGCTGTCCGCGAGGCAGGGCTGGTCGAGAGGGGGCGGTGAGGCATGGGCTACCTCCCAAACAAGGTTGGCACGGCTAGTTCTTCCTCTAGCCTGCTGTCCATACTAGGGTGACATGGGTGCTCTCGGCTGTTCACCATTGATGACATTGCCAAGCTTACAGTGGTGCTAGGGATTAGTTAGGGTCGTTAGATGATCTAATAAGGCTAGTGGTGTCCAGAGAGGGGACAAGTTAGGCTCAAAACATTGCACACTATAGTGTTTTGATTTTGTTTGATTTGAATCAGCAAGGTGTTTGATGAAATGGCCGCATGAATTCAAGTTTTGAATTTTGAAAAGATTTTAGGTGGGTGTGCTAGGCATGTGATGGTGAGTCTGTGGATGCTTGGGTTTTGAAAGTTGAGCTTGTTTGAGTGGTTGTTGAATAAGTGGGATCTTCCCATATGATATAGATTCAATTTTGAACTGTCCTTTAAACTATGCATTCAAATGTTTTTGGATGATCACAAGGTGGGCCTTGGTACTCTGTGATGAGTACTATCAAGGGGTGCAAAGATCCAAACAAGTTTCTGTTAAGTTTTGAAAGTTAGAGACAGCCAAAGTAGGCAAGGGAGTTAATTTGGCCAAAGTGACCATTCACTTATTTTGTTTGTTTTGATTTATTTGTCTTTGGGAAAAGTGTGGGGATTGTTTAGATGATGTTTATTTCACCTAAGAATCCTTTTAAAAGAAAATAATCACACAAGCAAGGCAATTCAAAAGAATCCAAATTGGAATGCATACACACATGCATGCATTCATATTTTTAAATAGAAAAGTTTTTGTTAACCCTAATTTTGATGATTAGAGTTTGATGATCCAAGTTTAGTATTTTTGGGATGTTACAGGCTCTGGCTTAGTTAATTACATAGCGGAAGACCCTTTGCATTGGTATATCTTCAGGTTAACTAGAATTCTGTATAGGAGGTTATATCCTTGCATTGGTGCCTGTTAGACGTGCTAGTATTGTGTATTGGGAGGACTTTTATGGAAAGACTTCATCGTATTCTCGATCCGTCGGTATACCAATTGGTGTGTACTAAACCAGCGGCCACTGGTGGCATCAAGGCGAGATTGTGTCGTGTGGGTAAAGAGTACAACTTCTGCAGAAGATATAAATCTAATCGATTAGCCGTGTCCCCGGTTATGGACAATATTGAGCAACTAAGGCTTGAAGCTTATGTATGATCTCGACATTCCAATTTCTTAATAAAATTTGATGGTTTGAACAAGGGTTTAGGAACACTTGGTGTTGGCCAACGTGTTCATACAATTTTCAAAAAGGATTAAAAACTATTTGAAAATGTTAGGATAAAACTATTGCTTTATGCAAATGAGCCTGAAACTCCACTTAGCCAAATATGCATGTAATTGATAGATTCTGTTTTATATCCACATACTAGTGACACTTGCCAATACATTCAAAGTATTGACCATTCGTGGCTGCAACCTTTCATGTTGCTGGTTATATCATTTCTAAGTGATCGTTATAGGTCGCGAGACTCCACTCAACGATTGTTCACCTGTGGCACATTTGAAGAATGGAGATCTACCCTGTATTTTCTTTTTGCTGTCATATAATGTAAATTCTAGATCATATTCGTTGTATTTATGATGCACAGTTATATTTGGTATTCATTTTGTATTTTGTGTGCCAGTGAACCGATCCAGGGATTGGCACTGTACACATGAACTCAGCCTTATCAGGCGAGGGTGTTACAAGATGGTATCAGAGATGTGCGTTGACTGTAGGATCATGACCTAGGAATGGAATAGGAAAACCATATGAATTATAAACACTATTTCATTCTATCTTATCTTCATATGCTTCACTCTAGTATATTCTTATCACTTCAATTCTAATATAGAGAACCATATCATGCAATGATATTAGTTAGAATTATGCCTACCATCAGGTTCTTCATTAGGACGTCGATATCACTTCGCCATTTACCATATCAAAACTGGTGATATGTCAATATTAGAATTGTTTGATTGTTTGTGCTTGTTGTTGTTTGACTTTGTTGTGTATGGGTAAGAAAATACTTCTCTTAGTCCTCTTCTATTAATGCTCATCTATGTTGTCCCAAACATATGCCAACTTCAGTTTTCTTAAGGGGGTTAGCCTCGAGAATATATCCATAGTGATATAATCCACTTAGAAGCTAGAATAAGTTATTGAGTAAACCACCCAAGCCTTGCTAGCCATTTCGAATCTCGGGACAAGATTCATCCTAAGGGGGTTAGTCTGTCACATCCCAAGATTTTAGAAATTGGGATTAGAAAAAAAATTGTTTTACATGTCATTCATGATCATTGCATCGCATACATCCAAAAAATTGCAAGAATTGAATTCGAAAAACCCTAACCTTACTAGGTTTGGCAAATATTCCTATAAGGAATAAACATGAATTCTATAAACCTAATATTATTGAACTAAATAAAATGGTACAATAATGATCTTAAGATTATCTACTTGAATTTAGAAAAATTTGAAAACAAGTTTCACCTCTTTTGGATTTTAAATGTGGAAGTTATGGCCAAAAGAAATAAAAGGAAATAGAAAAACAAAACAGAATAAAAAAACAGACTAAACCTAACCCTACCCAGCCTGTTGCCCTGGCCCCTCTTGTTCGCCTTTCTTTACCACGAAATCTCGAACCCTAGCCCCCACCGACGAGCTCCGATCTTGCGCCGCTGCTGCCATTAGAGATGGCAGATCGCGCTTGAGGACGAGGTTCCATCGCGCCCAAGCCTCCCCCCTTTTCCCTCTATCTGAACCCCCTATCTGCACTGATTTGAATGAACCCTTTCCCCTCGCCGTAGGGTCACCACAGAGCCGAGACGACATCGCCGGAGCTCCGCCACCGTCCACTGCCTCCGCCCGTGCCTCACCATCTGCAGAGGAAGAATGAGTCGACGCCAAGCATTCCCTCGAGCCCTCTGTGTCGCGCCGCACCCCGTCGCCTACTCCTCCGTCTCTGAAGACCGACGGAACGCCATCCACCGTCTCCCTACACGCCGACCGCCGCTCACCATTGTCGTCGTCACCTCCAGCTTGGCAACGTCACCGTAACTCGTCTGATCTAATCTGAGCGACCCAGATCCGTTTGAGCCGAGCCCAGCCGGAGCCGAAGCGGAGCCAGGACGGAAGCCAAGCCAGAGCCCAAGCCATCAAATAGCCACTGCTGGATCTTGATCAGACACCTCCAAATGAATCACTCATTGAAGAGGTATCGGCCAATCAAAACACGCCACGTGTCGCCAGCTCGCCTGATTTTCTGGAAATAGATTTAAATAGGCAGGAAAACATGTAAATTTGTAAAATGCGTATAAAAAATATTTGTAAGTCCAAAATTTACAAATAAGATATCCCTGGATTCATAAAATCGTTTCGAGTAATTATATGCAATTATATCTAATGGTTACAGTACATATTTATTGTAATAATTTAATTGGTTTAATGGATAATTTAGACTAAATAAATCATAGTAAATTATCTGTATTTCCTAAAAATACAAATAAGATGTCTATGGATTCCTAATGTCATATACAACATTAATATATTGTTGTATCCAACTTTTACAGTGTATAACTGCTGTAGAGATTTAAATAGTTTTAATGGCCTTTTAGAGTATAAAATTCATAGTAAATAATTTATAACTCATAAAAAATAGAAATAATATGTCCCTCGAATCACAATCTCGTGTAGATTACAGATCTGGTTTTAGTTTGAATTTTAGACAGTTTAAACTATTTAAATGATTTAAATCCTACCAAATAGTAATTAAATCATAAGAAAAGATCTAAAACTCCGATTAAGGTGAATCCAATTGCTACTGGTTCGTATTAACATTACCTATCAAGTACAACTCAGAACCAAATTTAATACAGCAATTAGTAGAGAAATTTCAATAGAACTATTAAAACCCATATATTCGCAATCAAGGATTATTAATAAATACCCTATTGCATTAAAAGATCTCCTCCATGAATCATGTGTTATAGTACTGTTTAGAGAACGAATTACAACCATTGTGACCAATTAAATCATCATGCATGCATTTTTTTATAATTGTTTTGTTGTATTGTGCATAATTGCATTTTTCTGAATGGTGTATTTGTTGTGCTTTGTTTTAATCGTTATATTGCGAGGAGTGCAACGTTTGTGATTGTGACGAGTGAAACGATTGCAATTGTGAGGATTGTTTGAAAGACTACATCAACTAAAGGCAAGTGGCACTATCATAAATGTCTTATTATTTTTCCTATGCATTGTAGTTATTTTTAGTAGAAGTGCATGTGTAGGAATATTTTGCACTATGTGCTATGCTATGTCCTATTTAGGATATCCTTTTCTATCTTGCTTAGTGAAAACATCGTAGTGGTAGTATGCTTAGCCCTGCTATATATTCGGGATGCAATATCATGTTATGAGTATTGTGAGTTATTGGAAAATCTATTCTTTTATATAATAAAACAAGTATTTAATGAATCACCTGGGTGGAATATTATTGTTGTTGAGTTTTGAAGAAGTGGCAACAAAGTGGACCGTATCTTTGGCTACCTCTCTCGTGTGTGCACTAGAAGAAGACCACCTAGGCATCATAGAGATTGACATGTTTCTCGTATAGTAGATTCCAGTACAGCCACATGTTAATATGGGCTCTGGCTTAGTTATTACATAGCGGAAGACCCTTTGCATTGGTATATCTTCAGGTTAACTAGAATTGTGTATAGGAGGTTATATCCTTGCATTGGTGTGTGTTAGACATGCTAGTATTGTGTATTGGGAGGACTTCTATGGAAAGACTTCGTCGCATTCTCGATCTGCCGGTATACCAATTGGTGTGTTCTAAACCAGCGGCCACTAGTGGCTTCAAGGCGAGATTGTGTCGTGTGGGTAAAGTGTACAACTTCTGCAGAAGATATACATCTAATCGATTAGTCGTGTTCCCGGTTATGGACAATATTGAGTAACTAAGGCTTGAAGCTTATGGATGATCTCGACATTCCAATTTCTTAATAAAATTTGATGGTTTGAACAAGGGTTTAGGAACACTTGGTGTTGGCCAACGTGTTCATACAATTTTCAGAAAGGATTAAAAACTATTTGGAAATGTTAGGATAAAACTATTGCTTTATGCAAATGAGCCTGAAACTCCACTTAGCCAAATATGCATGTAATTGATAGATTCCATTTTATATCCACATACTAGTGACACTTGCGAATACATTCAAAGTATTGACCATTCGTGGCTGCAACCTTTCATGTTGCAGGTTATATCGTTTCTAAGTGATCGTTATAGGTCGCGAGACTCCACTCAACGATTGTTCTCCTGTGGCACATTTGAAGAATGGAGATCTACCCTGCATTTGCTTTTCGCTGTGATATAATGTAAATTCTGGATCATATTCGTTGTATTTATGATGCACAGTTATATTTGGTATTTATTTTGTACTGTGTGTGCCAGTGAACCGATCTAGGGATTGGCACTATACACATGAACTCAGCCTTATCAGGCGAGGGTGTTACAGAGGCACAACCACTGCGGCGTGGCGAGGCAGGGCTCGCGCGACCGCAGTAGTGCACACACGGGGAGGACTTCACCGTGCACCAGCATCATCACCACGATGTGGCGGCACGAGGAGCACCGTGGTTCTCAACCTGCACCGAGCCGCACCCATGGATGCCTGTGCGTAGAAGAGGTGGCACCAGCAACCAACCCATCATCAGATCACCTCGCCACCATCACCATCCAGGGGTCACCAGAGCACATCGGAGTCAAAGCCGAAACCCTAGTAACAAAGATGTTGTGGGGGGCGAGCGAAAAAGGGATCAAATGACAGATCGAATTAGATAGGAAGGAGTAGCGGAGGGGAGCGCGTCGAGGACAACCGATGGCGGCGGCCAAGGAGGCCGGAGCCGGCCATGGTTGCGCGGCGACGGCGGCGACACCACATCGCCAGATAGGGAGAAGGTGAGGAACGAGCCAGTGTGGAAGAAGTAAAGGGGCCGAATGGATCGAGCTGACCGACTTGGTTGGTTGGGCTCTGTGGCTCAGTCCAACCAGGTGGACTGGGCTGGGTTTTGGGCTATATGGACCCAAGGACTAGGCCCAAATTATATAATAACAACAATAGAAATTATTAAAATACCCTCTACACATTTTAAGCTCTAGAAAAATGTAGAAAAATCCTAAAATTATATTTAATACATCCAAGTGTTTATTAAAATAATATCCACCTAAGAAAATATAATCATATTTATCTAAGATTAATAAAATGCAAATAAATATTAACACCCTTAAATATCTAAATGAAATTTAATAAATTTAGGAAAATTCCTAAAAATAGATAAAAATCACTTGTATAAATAAAAATAAATCTCCTATCTCATAAAAATACTAACTTAAAATATTTTACTAATAAAATTTAAAACAAATATTTAAAGACAATAAAATATATATATATAATAATAAATATAATGTTTAAAAATAAATAAAATTCATTTTTAAGAAATTAAGCAAGTATATTTATTAGAAAGGTCCTAAGTATATTATTATAAAAATATTTTAAAGTTCTTATATCATATAACTTGAATTATCTAATTTATTAAAATAAGATAATTGTTTAATATTATTTCCTAAGTAAGAAATGATCTTATTCAAAACATAATCTTTTGAATATAACTAGTCTAAACCATAATTATAAATTAATATAAAATCCAGGTGTAAACAATTAACTTTATAATATTCTTTTAAAATCCTTAACTAATTATTAGTCAAGGATTTACAAAGTTATCCTTTGCAAATCATTAACAATTCATAAATAATCATATTTATCAAACTTGAAATTCACTAAATCAATTATAATAAAATCCATCTATTTTTATAAAGAAAAATCTCAAAGTATAATCTATAAATACTACACATGCTAAATTTACATCTTTAAAACAAAGTTCCATAATTATAAGATTTTATTTTTATTATGCTTAGGAAAAAACCCTAATAATTGATAATGCTACAAATGCTATTAGTTTACCTTGGTCCGAGATACCCTAAGATAGATATATAATAACTCAAAATCATTTAAGCCTTATTACAAAACCATAGCTTCAATCCTATTAATCTTCAAAGTTGAATAACTTAACATTAATAATGTTTTCTTCAAATGTTATTCTTTTTGCCACTTCAAAAGAAACAATATACCATTTATTTAAAACCATAACAACTTAAAACATGAACTTTGTAATAATTACATAATATCATGGAACTTTAGAATTATATTATGACTGTACTTTACTCTTAATAATTTATGTGTTTATCCTTTTTATGAAGTAAACTTAAAATAAAGCAAATCTTAAATAAATCGTCTAAGTCCATCTCACTGGTAATGATTGAGGAATTACTTGGGGACTTTGCATTATGCATCTCATTACTTATGCATAACAGCATATTGCTTCTTCAAACATTGTCCTTACCAGGCAATGATGATATTTTTGTAGAACACGAGGTCCAGGGTCAAGTTGAGACATTCGACTACAATACCCCGCTATATCAAGGCAAGTTCACACTTGCTCATGTCCTTTGATTATTTTTTTGTAAAGTAATTGCAAACTATGTGTCATCACCTGCATTTCAAAAAGGTCGAAAACACTATTTTCATAATTAACTTGAAGTATCGGTTACTGATCTAGGGTGATCAGCTAATCTATTAAGACTGGCAGTTGGGATACCACTACACGGGAATATATCATCTAGGACTTAACAACCAATGTTGCCCGTGATTCTTGTGTCGTATATTACGCGTTAACCATGAGATTTTGAATGGGACGGAGAAGTCAGCTGGATTGGCTCCCTTTCGCATACATTGGACACTGTTCTGGGCATTTGTGAGTTGCAGATCATGGGTATAGCCGTTTTATACAGGTAAAGGTCTACCGTGGATCTGGGCTTACAAAAGACAGATTACTAGTGTTAATGGTCGTTGTGTGTAACCAACTAAGGTATAGCCGTTTTATATGGGAAAAGGTCTACCTTGAGTTTGGGCATACAATAATTGTGGTGTATGCGGGGTCGCGGAGAAGGACAGTGATTGGCTTGGATCATCTACTAGGCCCCACACCATAGGAAGTGTGGACGGGAAAGATTCCCCGGTTGTGCATCAAGGATTTGATCTCTCATGGGTAAAGTAACGCACCTCTGCAAAGTGTAAGAACTGTAACTTGTTACTCCCTGTTTCGGGAAGGAGCTGCGAACGCTGCAGGAAAGGAACTCCATGAAAGTTCTGGTAAACCTGTGAAGGCTGACGGACATCGCTTTTCAGAATAAAAGCAACGTTTAGAGAAATGTTTACGAAAACCTGCATTGCCTACGACCTATGGTCTGTGGCTGTAGATATAGTGCATCAAACACTCCTTTTTAGTGAACTTGCTGAGTATGCTCGTACTCAATGTATCTTCTTAACCCTTTCTAGATTCTGAAGACATTAACGATCAGGAAAAGGAAATACTATATCCAATTTAAGACCAAGAAGAATTCCGCTATGAAGAACCAGAAGTATCTAGAAGCGTCAAAGGGAACAATTACGAAAACATCTATGGAATGGAGACCGACGTATCTGAAGTGTAGATGTAGCATATATAGTGATCTAGTCCAGTAGTATAGATCTCTATCCTCTATCTATATTAAATCTCGTATAAACCTTAGTTGCTTCTTTATTTTGTTCTTCGAGTTATTATAGTTTATCCCTGAGTCATCTACATACCTCTATGGACCTAGGAGGATCTCAAAGTCGTCATGTAATTTCTAGTTGTAATAATGATAATGTATGTTGTGGACCCGCTTTGTTTCTGTTGTACCACTATGAGGATGTAATATTTGCGGAATGGTACTCCGTGAGTGTTATGTCCACGACTATAGTATACTACAACATGCAGTGGTATGCTGGATCACCATAGGAGTGTAGGATCTCAGAGTTTAAGGCTATGGTTAGATTTATATCTTCATTACTTTCCTGTAGTTATGGATGTTTGCAGGGGGTTTAATTACAAGTATGTATAGTCCTAGGAAGGGCGGTATGTTAGCACAGGTTCACCAACACAGCACTTACAAACACCAAAGAAGAGTACTCAGCTATTTTGAAGCGAAAGCACTTGACAGAATTCCCATGTGTCCTCGAGAAAGTTTGGTCCTTATAAGTATTTCCACCGGCTTGTCCTTTGCTAAGAAAGGATTGGGCCACTTGCTCCGTTTGTTCGTTACTTTTGTTACTTGCTCCTTGTTTTTTTGCCTTGTCAGAAAACCACTAAAAATCCGTTTGCTAAGTATTCACAGGGATTTCCCGCTCCATACCACTGTTCAGCACCTTCTGCTCCTCGTTGGGATCGACACTCCTATTTATCAAAAGTACTACGATACACCCCCTATACTTGTGGGTCATCAAGATTATTTTCTGGCGCCATTGCCGGGGAGTGAAGCGCTATTTAAGAGTGGAATTGGTAAAGGAAACTTTTACTGTGAGTATTTCTTTTGTTACTACTTGTTACTTTGTTTCCAATATGGATAACCCACTTGGTTTTATGTTTGGGAAAACTACTACCGCTGGTAGGGTAGTAGATGAACCACCTCCAGTTGAGATCGATCCTTTTAAGATACCTACAAGTATTGTTAATCGTGTTATGGATAATTATTATTTTGGGGATGGAACTGTCCATCGTGGTGATCACTTGCTTTTTATCCATGAATTATGCGGGTTGTTTAAGTGTGCACGTATCACAACTGAACATGTGAAGAGGAAGTTACTCTCCATATCCTTGAAAGGGAGAGCTGAGGCATGGTATAAGCTGCTGAAGAATGGACAATCCATGGAATGGGAGGAGATGGCATCTCTCTTTTACTCTAAATTTTATCCTCCTAGTGAAATACATAAGGATAGAAGTCTTATTTATAACTTGTGGCCTCTTGATGGAGAGAGTACAGATCAAGCTTGGGGAAGATTGAAGTTACTAATGCTTAAATGTCCTATTCATGAACTCCCTAACAATATTATTCTCAATAACTTTTATGTTAGGCTTTCTCTTCATGATAAAGATTTACTAGATGCTTCTTGTGCTAGATCATTCACAAGTATGAAGGAAGAAGCTAAATGGGATCTCTTAGACCGTATTCAAGATAATGCTGAGGCTTGGGAGAATGACAAAGGAAGAAAGTCAGGTATAAACTATGATTATGAATGCATTAAATCTTTTATGGGTACTGATCACTTACGTGATATCCGCAATGAGTTTGGTCTTGATTCCCAAAGTATTGCCAAATTTTTAAGGCCTTTGCCTCTTACATTGAAATTCCCAAGAAGAAGTGGAATAAGTACCATGCTCCTTATAAAGATGTTGCCAGTCATGCTCTAGTTAGAAGTGCTCAAGTTTGTACTACTAATCATATTGTGCCTGAACCCCATGTCGAGAAAATGCCTTTCCCAGCTAAGGTAAAGGAGTATTCTATGATTATTAGTGCAAATAGCAAAGGTACAATGAAAACTATGGAGCCTGGTAAGCATTTGAGTGATGAACCTGTGGTAGCTATTGTGAAAGACAGTGTCACTAGAAATATAGAGGAAGAGCATATTGTCTTCTGTGAAGACGCTTCTAATATTATTTCTCATCCTGGTAAATTTAGAAAAGCTAGTGTCCCTGTGCTTTCTATTAAAATTGGTGATAATTGCTACTATGGTTTATGTGATATTGGTGCTAGTTCCAGTGATATTCCTTATGAGCTTTACATGGAAATTATGCATGAGATTGGTCCTTGTGAGCTTGAGGACATTGATGTGGTTATTCACCTTGCTAACAAGGAGACCATTTGCCCCATTGGTACTGTAAGAGATGTGGAGGTTCTCTATGGTAAGATTAAATATCCTGCTGATTTTCTAGTGCTTAATTCAGCAGCTAACAAAACTTGTCCTATCATTTTTGGTAGGCCTTTCTTGAATACTTGTGGAGATATTATTGATTGTAAGAAGGAAAAAGTTGTAACTAAGTTTGATGGAGATTCTTATGAGTTTAACTTTTCCAAATTTGCTAAAGCTCCTTGTGAAAATAGCTTGCCCAATAAAGATTTCAGGATGGAACAACTTGCTTCAATTGATCCAGTCTATGACCTTGGACCTCTTTTTGATGACTGTAAGTATGCTTATTATGATGATAAAGTTGTTTCCAGTGACAGTTATATTGTCAACTTTATTCAAAGTTCTACTAAAAGGTATTTTGAGAGAGGGAAACATGGTTTTATGCATCCCACTGATGTTAAGTTTCTCCGTTGTATGTTAAAAGCTTTAAAGTTGCATCTGTTTTGTCTTCCTATGCTTGTGGCTTTTTGTTTCAATAATTCGTTTTCTCATGATACCCCCATGCATAGGAAGTGGGTTAGACTCAAGTGTGTGGGTTATTTGTTTCTTAATGCTCTCTTTCTTTCCAGATATATATCTCCTCTGTGAGCATCTTTGGAAGTTTCAAGCCTAACTTAAAGTCATTAAAGAAAAGTAATTGTTGGGAGATAACCCAAGAGTTTTGTCGAGTCTTGAAAGTTATTACCTCTATAATGACCGCTCCTTATCCTTTTTGTTTTGATTTTTGTGTCAAGTTCAACTACTTTTGTAAAGTAGAGAAGTTGTGAAAAGTGGCTGTCCTGGGACAGATTTTTGTGCTGTATTGTAAAAATTCGTGAGGAAGCTCAGTATGTCGGATGGAGCTGAATTTTTCTGAGATTGCTCTCCAATTTGTTACCCAACTTTCATTAGTTCTACACTTTTTTATTTGAGCAACAGAAGATCTTCGAAAAAATCAATCTTTACCTGCTGGTCTGTTTTGACAGATTTCTGCCATCATTTGCATTTGCCTCTTACAGAAGCTTTTGTTTTGGTGGGTTTTCAGTTGAAGTGTTTACCAAAAGGTTTATTGTTTTTTATTACACTAATTTTGTCATTGAGTTTGTGGAAAGGTTTTGTATGAAGGAAATTTTCAGGAGAAAGAGAAAAGGAATTTGCAGAGTTCGTCTTTGAATAGGTAAAAGTGGTGAAAACAAAAGGTTTGTGAAACCCCAATCTTTTTATATTTCTGATGTTTTTAATACATAAGGGAAGTTACGAGACGAAACTGAAGAGGAAACAGATCCCGGGGTGGACAAAACCACCCCAGGCGCGGGTCCAGCCTGGCCAGGCCTGAGGGGGGTGTCCCCTCCTCGAACTCCGTCACCACTTCGTTTTGGTGTCAAAACCTTCCTTATGCATTGAAACTTCGTAATATATAACCCCCCGGATACCCCGAGGTTTGTGCATCGTGTTCTCTTCGTGTTTTCGTTTTGATCTGTTTCTGTCAGGAAATCTCCTCAAAGTCTAGAGCACCATGGCCTCCGCCAACGACAAAGGCAAGAAGCCCGAGGAAGAAGAACCTCGAGTCCCCAAGGAGGAGGAGATTTTGGTAGGGTATGAAAGTGACATGGAGGAATACAAGCAACCGGGCACTCGCGCTACCGTCGCAAGCATTGGTTATGTAGCAAGACCTACCAAGCTGAAGAGGACGACATGGATGTCCACAGGAGGGAAACCTCCATGTCTCTTCTACAATCCGCAGTCACCTCCTCCACGTAACAAGGGACCCTTCCATGCACTTATACATGAATATCAATATCAACATGTGCCCAAAGGGAATTTCCCCTCGGCTTGGGATTTTCCTCGTTCTAACAATGCAGAGAAGGATCATGCTAAGGATGAAGAGTGGGGGAAGAATAACAACAACTGGGATTCTCGGACTGACATGATCATGAACCGTATAGAGAAAAACTCGGATCTAATCCGTACTCTTACTTTTGAGTTCAAGGAGTTGAGGAAACTGATTGAGGAGCTTATCAAGAGAACACCACCACCACCGAAGGAGTAATTCATCATTAGGTTTGGCATCCCCTTGGCTTGTTCCAAGCTTTGGGGAGTGCCATGGTATCACCACCATTATCTTTTATCTTTTACCTTTTTAGTGGATTCGTATCTATGGTAGAGGGGTTATATTATAGTTTGGTTTGCATGTGGAAGTATCTCTCCTTTAGTTGATTATCTATGTATCCCTTGGTGTGAGTGCCTTTATTGGAATATTAATGAGAAGTCTCATATTTTACTTTTTGCACTTCTTATTTTAGTTTGCAATCTCTATTATATGATGGATCTTGTTGATCAGTATTGGCACCACTCTAGGATCATCAAGTGGATCTAAATTGGTTTTGGCAAACCAAGTTCTGGTCAGTGGCTTTAGTTTGAAAGAAAAAGAAAGAAAGAAAAAGCTTACAGGTATTTTGTATCATTTGTTTTCTTTCTTGCTGGCTCATAAGCTTAGTATTCTTTATTTAAGATCATTTTGTGTGTTCAAGAAAGATTGCATGTTTGGCTTTATTACTTGTATGTTTTCTTGTTTCTTTCAACTCTCTTGCTTGCTATCCAGCCTTGCTAGCCAAAAACCTATTTTGAGAAGTCATACTTCTCATGTTTCCAAAACCCTTTCACTACTAGGAAAAGGGCTATAGGTAATCCGCACATCCGTGGCTCACATGGTTGACATTCCCCACGGGTAAAATAGGCGTGGCTCACATGTGGGTAGTGCCCTACTAGTAACTAGAACAACTGTGGCGCACATGGGGTATGTGCGCCACAGATATGTATGGGCCAGGGGCCTGCCAGCCGCATGCCACGTACCCGTAGCGCACATGGGGTAGGTGCGCTACGGTTGTGGCAAGTTCTGTGACGCACTATGCCATGTGCATCACGGATGTATAAACTTAGTAGTAGGGCACCTTGCCCTAGTGCCCTACGCCTAACTATCCTGCACCAACTCCACCCCCCCCCCCTCCGTGGATCGCCTTTTTAGGCTTTGCAAAAAATAAAAGAAAATGATAAACACTTCAAAAAATTAAATCCTTTCATATTTAGGTAGGTAATATGGTATAGCTTCTAGTAAAATTAACAAACATGAGTTTCGACTTTATTTGCAAAAAAAGTCATGCCACGGTAAAAAAGGCGTAACTTCTGTATACGATATCGAAAAAAATCGTATAATATATCAAAATGACGAGAACGAGATTTCGCATCTGCTCGGAACCACCTCTGGTCGTTTAGAGATTTTTTAGATTTTCAAAATTCGAAAAGAGTAAAAAGTTATGGTCAAAAGACCGTTTTTTTCCTGCAGAAAAAAAATAGAGGGCGACTTACCCGTAGCGCACCACCACCTAGTGCGCCACGGATAAGCTTGGGCGGGATTCAAATTTCGAATCCTCACCCCGCCCACCTACCTTTCCCTTCCCCCTTTTCCCTCCCACTTTTCCCTCTTCCTTTTCCTTTCCCTTCTCCTTCTTCCTTCTCCTTCTCCTTCTTCCTTCTTCCTTCTCCTCCTTCCCCTTCTCATCTCCTTGCAGTGACGGCGCGACGACGGCCTCCTCCTCTCCTTGAAGTGATGGTGGCGCGGCGGCGGCGCAACGGCGGCCTCCTCCTCTCCTTGTAGTGACGGTGGCGTCCGACCTCCCTTCATCCCTCTCTTCCTCCATCTCTTCCTTCCTCCCTCTCTTCCTCCCTCTATTCCTCCATCTCTTCCTCCATCTCTTCCTTCCTCCCTCTCTTCCTCCCTCTCTTCCTCCATCTCTTCCTTCCTCCCTCTCTTCCTACCTTCCTTTCTCCAACCACACCCTTCCTACCACCTCGACACAGGCGAGGACTAGAGCGGCCACGACCCCTCCCGCACCTCCCTGCCACGGCCATGCTCCGGCGAGGTGACACGACTGCGGCGGCGATGCACGGACCCGATTGCTTTTGCAATTCAAAACGAAGGTGTTTTTTGCATTTTTTGTTTTTTGAAAAACACATCTGTGGCGCACCCTGTACCCCTACCCGTGGCGCACCTGGTAGTGCGCCATGCCTATCTCGATATAACCGTGGCGCACCAGGCAGTGCTCCATGGCTAGGAAATAGCCGTAGCACGAGGCCTGTGGAGCACCCCTAGTGCGCCACAGATGCTGTTTACAGGTACGCCACGAACAAGCGTTTTCCTAGTAGTGTTTGAACCAAAAACTTTTGCCACTTGTGTCCACCATATCTACCTATTAGCTATTTCTATTCCTAGCAAATTCTCAAGCTTCATCTACCTTTCGAATTAAAAAGTATTTTGTTATGAGAAAACTAGTTAGTAAAGCTCTCATGAACTTGATGGCATACTTTATTTATTTGCCCCTAATAAACATGAACCATTGTGAACATCGAAGTTGTATATGCTTGCATCTATACGTTGGAATTAGCAGAACCATGCTATCACGGGGAACGTTTTCAACATTGCACTTGTACTCTGTACACAGTTGATATCGTGCTCTTTTGTCTATGGATGTCAACGGTGTGAAATAAAGAGGGAACTTGTAAGTCCATGGAGTTTGTATTCTGTGTTAGAGAAACGCCTGGGCCGCTTGCCTAAGCCATGCTAAATCATGGTGGAAACTTGCAGCATCACCATAGTGAGTCATCTATGAAGCATCCTCAATAAAAAGCTATGCATATGGTAAATAAAAAGATTGATGAGATACTAATTGTCTGCTTGCCTTGTTATTTTGGTTATGGGAAAGCTCCTGTGCCATGTGCAAGGGGTACCCCGTTGGCGGTTCTCAATGATATGAAAATACTTACAATGACAAGAACTTACCTGGACCCAAAGTTGAGTATGCATGAGGAGTGGCCCTCATATTCAAGGGACATGAGATTGCCAACTTATATTTCGTCAAGCATATACTCCATCTTTGTTCACTTTAACCTTAATCATCTCAAGATGCTTATGATAGGGGCAATGAGAGCTCAAAGCTAGTAAGTATCATAATATTTTGGAAGATATTTATGATTTGTAAATCCCTGCTACCCTCTAAGAAGGGACCTTTTTGCTAGTTCCTAGTTGGGTCAGTAAACCTACTTCCTCTCTATCTCCAGCAAGCATTTGAGTTATTGTGTTTCAAGCATTCATATGGTGATTTATTCAATCATATTCTTTATCTTCCTTGTTTGCACAAAACTCTTATCTATTGAGTATTACTTTGAAAGCCTTCACTTGTGAAAAACCTTTTGCGCAAAGAGTGTTCCTATTTTGAAACTTCTACAAAAAGCTTTTGTGAAACTGTTTGCCAGGTGTTCTCTGACCAAGAACAAGTTTGCCATTTCCAATTATGATTTATCTTTATGCATCTCTATTGTTACTGTTGTACTTGGCTGCAAGCTAAGTTATATAATGGTGAGTTGCTTTCTTCTATGAGTTGTGCAATGGTAAGTGTGATGCTTCTTGTTCGTATTATTTTATCGACACTTCACTCCATAAACCTCTGAACATGTTTACTAAGCTTAGTATTCGCTTGGGGATAAGCGAAGTCTAAGGTTGGGGGAGTTGATACGCCCAATTTGCATCACCTTTCTATATCATAATTTACCTCTATTCATTGATATTTGTCTTATTATGAGGTATTACTTATGGATTTTCATCTGTTTATGCATGTTGGATGATTCTTGGAGGATGGATTGCCGGAGTCTGGATTCTGATGGAAAAGAAGGCGTTTCGGTGCAATTTTGCGAACATCATAAAAATATCAGAAAAATATGGAAACATATTATTTTACCAGAAGACGAAGGAAGCCACAAGGAGGGACGGAGATGGGCCTCAGGGGGGCCACACCCCTCCTAGGCGCAGGCCTAGCTAACCGCGCGCCTAGGGCGGGTGTGGCCCACCTGCCCGGCCTCCGACTCCGCCCCTTCGCCTATATCTTCCCTACGGAACCCTAATACCGGGGGGGTGACCACAGATAGATTTCTGCCGCCTCTAGGGGCGGAAAACACCGAGAGAGAAAGATCTCTCCGGCAGACAGATTTCTGCTAGGGGAATTCTTTCCCGGAGAGGGGAGACCGTCGCCATCAACACCGTCATCAAGCTAGGCTTCATCGGGATCATCATCATCATCCACACAATCTTCTCCACCAGCACCATCACTCCGTCCCGCTATAACAATTGTGTTGGATATTGCTTTAGTTCGTTAGGGGAAACTTTCCCGGTGTTGATTACTATTGTAGTTGATGCTTGTGAGTGGAACCATTGGATTATTGTTTATGTTTAGATTGTTATCCATTATCATATCATCTTTGATTTTGATCCATATGATGTCTTGTGAGTAGTTCATTTAGTTCTTAAGGACATGGGAGAATTCATGTTGTTAGTAGTGATTCTGTGATGAGTTATTATTCAATGGTTTAGTATTTAAGTTGTGGTGCTATTCTTCTAGTGGTGTCATGTGAACGTCGACTACATGACACTTCACCATTTATGGGACTAGGTAAATGCATTGTGTATTTGGCTACTAATCGTGGGGTTGCCAGAGTGACAGAAACCTGAACCCCCGTTAGGACACCTTTGCACAAGGGAGTGTAGGATGTCGGAGTTTAAGGTTATGGTTAGATTTATATCTTAATTACTTTCCTGTAGTTACGGATGTTTGCAGGGGGTTTAATCACAAGTATGTATTAGTCCTATGAAGGGCGGTATGTTAGCACAGGTTCACCCACATAGCACTTACAAAAACCAAATAAGAGTACTCAACTATTTTGAAGCGAAAGCACTTGACAGAATTCCCATGTGTTCTCGAGAATATTTGGTCCTTATAAGTATTTCCACCGGCTTGTCCTTTGCTAAGAAAGGATTGGGCCACTTGCTCCGTTTGTTCGTTACTTTTGTTACTTGTTCCTTGTTTTGTTGCCTTGTCAGAAAACCACTAAAATCTGTTTGCTAAGTATTCACAGGGATTTCCTGCTTCATACCACTGTTCAGCACCTTCTGCTCCTCGTTGGGATCGACACTCCTATTTATCGAAAGTACTACGATACACCCCCTATACTTGTGGGTCATCATGCATGATCCAATCATGATAAGAGTTGGACAGTGGATGCATGCACGGTAGCTACCATGCACGCTAGAAAATCCTCTCTCGCTTTTCTGGCCCGTTCATCCAAGCTTCAAACTACAACGTTGGTGATATGTTTCGGCACATTTGGGAAGCTCGCAATGAAAAGCAACTCTGATTACAAGCCTAACCCGAGTCACACGAGTGGTATAGCTCTAGCATATATCGAGATGATCAAACATAATTTGTTCAAGACAATCCGAAGCAAAGATGATTCCAATTTAGCAGCTCCAATATGGATTCCATCACCGTCAAGATCAGTTCTAGATACTTTTAATGCTGCCACTTTTGAGGCTTCTAGGTGCTTGGGGGGAGCTGTTACACATGATCATCGCAGTGATTTTATTGTGGCCTGTCAGGAGTCAGGAGCATTTGGATGGTACTGCACCGCCGGAACATGCAGATGCTTTAGCTCTTCAACGAACGGTAACACTAGCTGATGATGAAGGGATTTTACAGGGTCGTTTTTGCTTCAGATTGTTTATCATTGATACAACGACCCAACTCCTATGTGATCGACATATCTTTTGTTGTTTCGGTTGCAGACATCAAGCAACTAGTGGTTTCCTTCTCGTCGACATCCTTTTTGCACTCGAAGAATTTTTTCAACGTGGTGGTGCATAATTTATCTAAGACTAGTAGTTTATTTTCAAGTATTTTTCATTCTATCCCGGATCGCATCCAAGAATATTTATGTGATTGTTCTTCTATTAAAAAATGCAATTTAATACTCCTCTGATCCATTGTAAATGTCGCTTATCATGGATTAGAGGGAGTAGTAAAGATGATCTCCAAGTACAAGGTGTGGTTGAACAAAATTAACGAATGAAAGAGGAAGTCCCTTGCCCATGTGCTATGTTTTTAGATGAACATGGGTTGAAACCTCGGCTCCATTATCAAATGAAACCAAGTGATACTGAAAGATCTTAACAATGTTCAATCGCCAACAGAAAAGAAAGAGCATAGTCTAGAGTTTATTACAAACTAAAATGCCAAAAGTCACCGGAAATACGAAAAGGAAAATTAGTAAAAACAAACTACAGAGCTAGTAGGTCATGGCAATCATCACAGTGATAGCTTCCTCAATCCTGATATTCTTCATCAGAGATGGTTGTGGAGATTGGGGAAGTTCCTCCCGCGTGAAATAACTGAATGCAACCATCTTTTTTGCTCCCAACAAAGGGAAAGTTCTTAGAGGAGAAAGCTCGGTATGAGGAAGAGAACCTCCACCCAGAGCATCCGCCAGAAACATAAAGTTCAAAAGATGTGGGTGCCTCACCCACACATTAGCTGTGAAGGGACAGACACCGGCTTTGAGACCATCAGACAGAACTCGTCCACCATGTTTTGGGCTTGATCCTTTGGCAAACTTCTCTAGTTTTTTTAGGGATGACATAATCATCGTTCACCATATCTGTTTAATACCAGACCATGGTCGATTGTCGAAAATTATGCTATTTCTAAATTTCCATATGCACCAAAAATTTCATGCACAAATGGAATTTGGAGCCAAATGCTTTTTGTTGGAGATCCAGAATTTAGCAATCAATTCAAAATGTAAACCTAATGGTGCATAAAAAAAGAGAGTGGTATGCCTCCACACAGGCTGTGCTACCACACAGTCAAAGAAGATGCATGTGATAGTTACCTTTTCATTGTAGAACATACATTTTTCAGGTTTCTCAATTTCCCTTCTCTTAAATTATCTTTTGTCGTTAGCTTACTGTGGGAAATCAGCCAAAGAAAATTTTGAATTCTGGGAGGATTTGAGTAAACCAAATGGAAGAGATATAAATGGGTTTTACACCTTTAAAATTAATATTACTGTAAAGGGAACTACTCCCTTGGAAAATCACTTTGGAGCCCGTCCTCTATGGATAACTTTTAAAAAAAAATTCAAAAAGCATCACATATTTTCAAAAAAAAAATATTCGTGTAGCCAACAACATGTAATACAAGTCTGTAAATTTTTAATGTAAAATATTTCCCATTTTGGGTGCAGCAAAAAAGAGAAGTATGATTTTTTTTATCATTACGAGAGCATTACGAATACATCAAAAAAATAGAAAAGACTAGTCAAGAATAGCCAAACCACGGGCCGACTCCAAAAACAAGTGTCTCAATAATGCTTTGCTAGTCAAAAATAGTGTACTAACTCAACAGAAATCAATATAGCCAGCAACCACGATCACACACAAACGGCATAATGACATGCAAGCACGGCACTACACGGGCAGACAGACCCGTCGCTAGAGACCAAGGCCAGCTCGAGCAGATCGAGGCGGATATCGTCATGCCGCAGATTGGTCATGATGGGAGCAACGACGGGGACATCGGCTTCGAGATTGAGACGGCGCCGTGCCCCGGGAAAAGGGGAAACGTCGGCCAACAGCTGGAAGAATTTCCAAGGGACGATCGCCTCCAGATGCACAACATAGACATGCCGCAACCAGGGTTCGGCTTCCAATGCACCAATGGCAACTATTCAGGCGTCGTGGACAGCTATGGTGAGATGCAAACTCCTGGCTATGGCTACCCCGGTGTCAACTACTTGGTCAACTGTGGTCAGATGCAAGCTCCTGGGTACATCTGCCCCGGTGGCAACTACTCGGGCGCCGTTGAGAGCTATGGACATATGCAAGCTTCTGGCTATGACTACCCCGGGGGCAACTATTCGGGCGCCGTTCAGAACTATGGTCAGATTCAAGCTTCTGGCTATAGCGCCCCGGGTGGCAACTACTCGGACAACTATGGTCAGATGCAAGATCCTGACTACATGCACCCCGGTGGCAACAATTCGGGTGACATTGACATCTATCGTCAGATGCAAGCTCCTGGCTACGACTATCCCGGTGGCAACTACTCTGGCGCCGTTCAGAACTCTGGCCAGATGCAAGATCCTGTCTACGCATGCCCTGATCTGACCATGTGCTACGGAGTTTTGCCGATAAGGTACTACTACCCATCTCTAGCCAGCGCAACACCACCCGTGCACACCATGGACGGCAACTCCATGAATCTAGAGAGCTACAACGGGTATGGACGGTCGCTCCAGGATTTCCAGCACGCCAACGCTGGCACCAGTACCAGTCCCAGCCAGGTATTGCCTCAGTATTCGGCTCCGGGGACAAGCAATTCCAACAAATTCTTCCATTTTCTTTAGTTAAACTAGTTTAAGTCGGTGCCAGTCAACACTGTTGGTCCGGCAATTCTGGATGATGCAAGGTCACCAGGTTCAACTCATGTCATCGCCATCGTCCCTGCCCCCGCCGCCGCCCAAAGTCTTCCATATACTCTAGCTATTTAAGGTTGCAACTGTTTTATGTTAGCTATATAAGTTCTATATATGGTTGTCAATTTAAAGACATGTTGTTATATACTACCTCCGTTTGGGATTATAAGTCCCGCGCGGATAACTAGGTTGTCAATTTGAACAATAAATTATAAATAATATAACATAAAAATTATACCATTAGAAACTTTAGAGGTTATATTTTCTAATGGTATAAATTTTATGATATATAAGTTATATTTTATTTGTCAAATTAACAACCTAGGTATACGTGTAGGACCTATAATCCCGAACAGAGGAAGTACTGTGTTATTTTTTGGATGCTATATGGATAGTACAACATGAACTCAATCCCAGATTTACTCTTATCTCCAAAATACTTGTAATGCCCCGAAAAATATTCCAAAATAAAATTGCGTGTTATTTTCTATTTTTGCATCATCATGACATCATGCATACATTCGCCCTAAAATATTTTCACAAAAATCCTATTTTGTTTTCTAATTAGTCCCCATCTCTAATTTCAAATTAAAACCACGGTCTTCCGGAATATTTTGTTTGCCTAAAAACTAATTTATAAAAGTATTTTAAAATGAAAATAAAATAAAAATGTTTTTAGTGGGGGAGGCAGTCAAACAACCAGGCCTAAAGGCCCAGTCGAAAGACCACCTACCACCCCAGAAAACCAAACCCTAATACTACCCTAATCCCCTCACCCCGCCGCCGCCAGGAACACCCACACACCTGCACTCACGCACCCAGGCGACACACACACACACCCCGACCCATGACACCACACGCAACACCCACGCACACCACACACGGGAAGCCCACGATACAAACACACACGACTGCACACCACGCACGCCACGACCCAGACACGCACACGCGAAACACACCACGTACGCGACGCGGCTCCCATCGCCACCAACCCCGTGTCGCCTCTCTCCTCGATCTTGACCACGAGCCACTATCGTCGCCGGATCCCGAGCCCTCCGTTCCATCACCAGGACCCCCAGGCGCGCCGTCCTCCTCGGTCCCCTGGGCCCATACACCGCCAGGGAGCTCCTCCCCGGCGCCCTCTCCCCGCGGCTCCTTCCTCCCGCGCCCGATGCCTTCCTCCTCTCGCACCAGCGCCCCTCCGTCCTCGCCTCCCTCTCAGGCGCTCGCCTCCGCCAGGAGCCCCTGCCGCCCGTTGCCGGTAGGTCCCCCCGTCGCCAAGCTCTTCCCCGCCCATCTCAAGCCGCCACCGGTGGCCTCATCGTCTCCCTCCCCCGGTAGATGCTCGCCCAGCGCCCCGTCGACCTCCGGCGTCGCCTCGTTTCCGCCGTCGAAGCCTTCCCGAGCGCCGCCGCATGGACCCGTTCGCCAGCGCCTCGCCTCGCCTCCAGGCGCAGTCCCAGGTCGTGTGAGCCCGACCCTGCTCGCCTTGAGGCCCAGCGTCGCCTCCGGACAGCATCCGCAGCACCACTCTCGCGTGCTTTCCGCCGGTGTGGCAGCCTCATCTTCCCGCGGTCTTCCTCGACACTCGTCGTTCTGCACGCCTCGCCAAGCTTCGCTTTCGGCCGACGCTGCCGTCCTCAGGTCTCTCTACCTCGGTCGCTCTGCCCGTCTCCAACGCGTGTATGTCATGTGCTTGTGTGGTTCTATGGGCACCTAAATGTTGGTTTGTCCGCTGATTCGCACAAGCTTGGGGCAGACGTGCAAGCGCCCTTACAGTTATCCTCCAATACACATCTCGACAAGATCTCCAAAGAAGCCATGTGGCCATAGGGTGTCAAGACGTGTCAAGGTCTTCTCTTCGATCGACGCGGGCACCAAACAGGTCACCTTGGAAAACCGAAGACCGAACCCTCGACACGCCAAGTTCTCCTTCATGTAACGCCAAGATCTTCTTCCTGGATTCCGAAGACCACCCGAAACTCTCCGGACCAAGATCTCCGAACCAATCGTGCGACCCCTATCCGAAGACCCCTATTTTGTTATAATATATAAAGAAATAACTTGTTGCATATTAACTCATTCATACCTGCATACATGTTTATCTGTTTGGGGGTATTTTGTCGATTCGCCTAAATTAAATATGCAGACCATATTAATCTAGTCTAATATTGGCCTCATTTAAATTTGTGTAGCAAACCGATGATATAATTTTGTCTTGTTAATACAACATTAAATTGTGGGGTATCTAGACAACATAAACCACTTAATTAATTGTCGGGACCTTGGTTCCGCTTAATATTGCCTAGACGCATCGCACCTTTGCCATGTCATACATCATGCATGCATTATGCCCGATCTTCTGCCGTAGTATTAAATAGTGCATCCAGTGTTTCTTCTAGTGCTTTTCTTCTTCACAGATTAGGCCGATAAGTTGATGCGAGTGTCGACCCGATCTTCGGGTGAGCCTTCAGCAATGTTTTCAGGCGAGCATTCTCCCCCTTCTACCTATTTTGCATTTATAGTCTTTACTTCCTTCCTTTGATCTATTGCTATCCTTATTGTCGATGCTATAGTACCGTCCATTTAATTACCTGCTCCACTATCTTGCCTTGGTTACCCTATTGCCTTGTTCGATTAGCTAGCTTTGTCCTTGCGAGTCATAGGCATTGCTTAGTACAGCTCTCATACAGGTGGAACATGATACTTGGATATTGATGGTGATAACATAATTAAATTGGTGATGTTGGTTATGGTTATAGTTTCACCTAATGATAAGGCGCCGGCAGGGACCACCTTTGGGAACTGCTTGAGCCGACCTAGGACCCGTTCGTTCTACGATACCAGTTCTGAGTTGATCGCGCTAACCAAACGTGGGGCCTCTGGGATCCCTCCTCAACTACCGGCGCTATTCGTATATCCAGAGGGTTACAAAATTGGTTTTTCATTTGGTGCATATGTTGGAGATATGCCCTAGAGGCAATAATAAATGTAGTTATTATTATATCTTTGTGTTTATGATAAATGTTTACATTCATGCTATAATAGTATTAACAAGGAAACATTGATACTTGTGTGTTTTGTAAACTTAATTTGAAGTCCCTAGTATAGCCTCTATACTTCACTAGCTTGTTGGTTGATTAATGATTGTGGTTTCCCTATCATGAACATTGAGATGTTATCAACAACAAGATCATATCGTTAGGAGAATGATATGGTGGACATACTCCTATAGATAAGCGTAGCATAAAGATCAAGTCATTTCATTAGTTCAATTGCTATATGCTTTCGATACATAGTAACCTAATTCCTTCGACCATGAGATCATGCATATCACCTTTACGGATGGATGCTTTGATGACATCAAACACCACACCGTGGCGGGTGGCTATAAAGGTGGCATTAAGTGTTCGGAAAGTATTGGTTGAAACACATGGATCAAGAGTGGGATTTGTCCATCCACATGACGGATAGATATACTGGGCCCTCTCGGTGGAATGTCATCCAATTAGCTTGCAAGCATGTGACTTGGTCACAAGGGATCACATATCACGGAACGAAAAGAGTACTTATCGAGAACGAGGTTGAACTAGGTATGCGTAGATACCGACGATCATAACCTCGGGTAAGTAACATATCGTGAGACAAAGGAAATTGGTATCGTATGTAAGTGGTTCATTCGATCGCAAAGTAATCGAGAAATATGTAGAGCCATATGAATTTCAGATTCCTCTATTGGTTATTGTTGAGAAGTGTCTCGATCATGTCCGCATAATTCACGAACCGTAGGGAGACACTTAAGGATTCGACGTTGTTTGAGTAGTTATGGTATTATGAGAAAGAGACCGAATGTTGTTGAGTCTCGGATGGGATCCGGGATATCACGAGGTGATCCGGAATGGTCCGGAGAATAAGATTCATATAAGGAAAGTCCGTTTGAGTTCGGGAATGATTAGTGTTTTCATCGGGAATGTTCTAGAAGGTTCGGATTGTCCGCACTCCGGGAAGGGTACATGAATGTGTCATTGCTCATTGAATGATTGCATCATGTACTAAGTGTTCTTCTGTCCCAAATAAAGGATTAAATTGAATCCTAAAACAGAAAAGTCAAATGTCCAGTTTGAAAGTCAAACTGCCAAAACAAGAAACGGTGGGAAACAAGCAAGAGGAGTTGGAACCAACCTGGAGGAGGAGTTGGACTCCTCCAGGCCGGCGCCAGCCCTAGGCCGAGTTGGGGAGGGACTCCCTCCCTCCCCTGGCGCCAAGGACCCCCCTCCCATATAAGGAGGGGCAGGGCTCCTCCCATGGACACATAACTTTCTACTCTAGATCTCCGGTTTAGAGCCGTTTTGGTTTAGAGCTTCTAATTGCTTTAGCCAGCGGTTTAGAGCCTTTTAATTGGTTTAGAGCCTTCTAATTGGTGTGTCTAATTACTAGACCACTAATAGCCTCTCTCATAAGCTCCACCATACTCGCACCGGCTTAAGGCGAAGCCCTGCGGGATCTCCCCTCTACTTCCGGTACCACGCCGTTGTCTTTGCGAATCGCGAGGAGAGTGCTACAACCTCCATTTTCTGGAACAAGGGAGAGGAAGGTCTTCGTTAGTACCGAGCGTGTGACCGATCGCGGGAGCGCTGCCGGAACGTGGCTGGAAGGATCGTCTACACGATCTTGAGATCGGGAAGAATCGACTACATCACCCACGAGAATCCGCTCTCGTTAAACTTTGGAATCTTCGAGGGTAAGTTATACCATCGACTCGTTGCTACAATCTAGTAGATAGATCTTGGCTTGTTTTGTTTGTATGCGATAGAAAATTTTTGTTTTCCATGCTACGAACCCCTCAAAGGGTATCGAGCCGTGTCTATATGTAGATCTGTTGCCGAGTAGAACACAATGGTCATTGTGGGCGTTGATGCTTTATTGTAGATTGCTTTTGTGTACTTTGCATCTTGCGGTATGTTGGGATGAAGCGGCCGGGCTAACCTTACATGACATCGTTCATGAGACTTGCTCCACGCTTGACATGTAACTTGTATTGCATAAGTGGCTTTATGGTGCATGTTTCTCCTAGCATAGTTAAGATCCAATTTACAACGGGTGATCCACAATGCTAGTATCAATGTTGTGGTTCTTGTTCGTAAGTTAGAACGACACTTATTGAAAGCCCCAAACCACGTAAAATATGCAAAGAAAGTAGAAGCGTCTAACTTTGTTTTGCGGGGTGTCGATGATGTGATATGGCCATGATTGTAATTATATTTGATGTATGCAATGTTCCTTATTGTAAGTCGACAACGGCAGAATATATGGTTGTCTTTAATTTATGTTAAGACCAGCGTGTCTATTCAAAGTAGTTGTAATAGTTGAAGCGGTGGGCGACAACCATGGAGAAGCGTCATTGACCTTGATGCAATGCGGTGATGATGGAGATCATGTTCGGTTTGAAGATGGAGATCGGAGGCACGAAGAAGAAAACCATATCATATCACATATATATTGAATTGCATGTGATGTTAATCCTTTATGCATCTTGTATTGCTTAGTAGACGACGGTAGCATTATAAGATGATCCCTCATGCACATCAATTTCAAATCATAAAGTGTTCACCCTTAGTTAGCACCGTTGCTAAAGCTTGTTGTTTCGAAGCACCACGTGATGATCGGGTGTGATAGATTCGCAAGTGTATACAACGTGAGCAAGCCAGATTTGCTCATGCGAAACTAAGGTTTGATCTTGTGAGCCTAGCATGTACGGACATGGTCTCGGAACACGGATTACGAAAGGTAAAGCATGAATCGTATAGTAGATATGATGAACATGATGATTGTTCGCCATTGAAACTATATCAACTCTCGTGATGATCGGTGTTGATGTAGTGGATTTGGTTCGTGTGATCACTAAAACAATGTGAGGGATGTTGTTTTGAGTGGGAGTTCACCTAGTTTAATTTCATTAATTAATTTGAACTCAATTTGTCATAAACTTAGTCTAAACTATTGCAAATATGTTGTAGATCAATGGCAGCCCCTACCATCAATTTTAATGCGTTCCTAGAGAAAGAAAAGTTGAAAACAATGGAAGCAACTTATGGATTGGTTCCGCAATTTGAGGATTGTCCTCACGGTGGTAATTTGACCTATGTGCTGGATGCACCATTGGTGACCCACTGCGGTGATGCTTCCGATGAAGTAAAGAATGTTTACCTCGCTCGGAAGAATCAAGACTCCATAGTTCGATGTGCTATCTTGTATGGTTTAGAATCGAGCTTGAGAAAAGGTTTGAAGAGTCGACCCATATGATATTGTCGAGGATCTCAAATTGATTTTGAGACTCATGCGGCAATTGAAAGCTATGAGGCTTGAAAAGTTCTTTAAGCGCAAGATGGAAGAGGGCAGCTCACGGTGAGCATGTGCTTAAGATGTCCGGGCATGCAAACAAACTTCAAAGCTTGGGTATTGTGATTCCTAATGCTTTGGGGATTTACCGTGTCCTCCAATCACTACCACCAAGTTACAAGAACTTTGTGATGAACTACAACATGCGAACATGAACAAGACGTTGCGAACTCTTTGCCATGTTGAAATCTGCGAAGTGGAGATCAAGAAAGAGCACCAAGTGTTGTTGGTCAATAAGACCACCAAATTCAAGAAAGGCAAGTCTAAGCAAAGGGACACTTCAAGAAGGGTGGTAAGAAAACTACCACGCCCGAAGAAGACCAAGGCTGGACCTAAGCACAAACCGAGTGCTTTTCTTGCAAGGGAGAAGGTCATCGAAGCGGAATTGCCCAAAGTACTTGGCGGATCGAAGAACGGCAACATCAAGAAGAAAGGTATATCGATATACATGTTATTGATGTGTATCTCACTAGTACTCGTAGTAGTGCACAGGTATTTGATCTTCGGTTCGGTTGCTCATATTTGTAACTCAAACAGTCTTTGCGAATAAACGGAAGCTAGCGAAGAACGAGGTGACGATGCGCGTGGGAAACGGATCAAAGGTTGATGTGATCGCGGTCGGCACGCTACCCCTTCATCTACCATCGGGATTAGTTTTATACTTAAATAATTGTTATTTGGTGCCTGCGTTAAGCATGAACATTATATCGGGATCTTGTTTATTGCGAGACGGTTACTTGTTTAAACCTGAGAATAATGGTTGTTCTATTTATATGAGTAATATGTTTTATGCACATGCACCTTTGATAGATGGTCTATTTTTATTGAATCTCGATAGTGGAAATACACATATCAACAACATTGAGGCTAAACGTTTGAAATCAAGCGATAATTCGACCTATATGTACATGCGTCTTGGTCACATCGAGTGAAACGTATGAAGAAACTCCATTCCGATGGACTTCTTGAATCACTTGATTTTGAATCACTTGAAAGATGCGAAGCATGTCTGATGGGAAAAATGACTAAGACTCCATTTTCTGGTATGATGGAGCGAGCTACGGACTTATTGGAAATCATACATACCGATGTGTGTGGTCCAATGAGTGTAACGTCGCGCGGTGGTTATCGTTATGTTCTTACCTTCACGGATGACTTGAGTAGATATAGATATATCTATTTCATGAAACATAAGTCTGAAACTTTCGAGAAGTTTAAGGAGTTTCAAAGTGAGGTAGAGAATCAACGTAACAAGAAGATTAAATTTCTACGTTCTGATCGTGGAGGTGAATATCTAAGTTACGAGTTTGGCGAGCATTTAAAGAAGTGCGGAATACTTTCACAATTGACACCGCCGGGAACACCACAGCGTAATGGTGTGTCCGAACGTCGTAGTCGAACTCTCTTAGATATGGTTCGTTCTATGATGTCACTTACAGATTTACCGCTATCATTTTGGGGTTATGCATTAGAAACAGCCGCATTCACTTTAAATAGGGCACCGTCTAAATCCGTTGAAACGACACCGTATGAATTATGGTTTGGGAAGAAACCTAAATTGTCGTTCCTTAAAGTTTGGGGATGTGAAGCCTATGTAAAGAAGTTACAGCTGGACAAGCTTGAACCCAAAGCGGAAAAATGCGTCTTCATAGGATACCCGAAGGAAACTATTGGGTATACCTTCTATCATAGATCCGAAGGCAAAACATTCGTTGCTAAGAATGGATCCTTTCTAGAAAAGGAATTTCTCTCGAAAGAAGTGACTGGAAGGAAAGTAGAACTTGACGAGGTTGTTGAACCTTCTCTCGAAATTGCGAGTAGCGCAAAGACCGGAAGAAGTTCCTGTGGTGCTGCACCAATAAGGAGGAAGCTAATGATGATGATCATGAAACTTCGGTTGAATTTGCTCTGAGCCTCGGAGGTCAACGAGAACTCGTACCACTCCATTGGTATGATTCCGTTATGAATGTCATGGTGGTGGACAACACCGATGACCCGAAACATATGAGGAAGCGATGATGGGCCCGATTCCAATAAATGGCAAGAAGCCATGAAATCCGAGATTGGATCCATGTACGAAAACCAAGTATGGACTTTGGTGGACTTCTGGGATGGCGGAAGGTCACGAGAACAAATGGATTTTCAAGAAGAAAGCAGATGCTGATGGTAATGTTCGTTTATAAAGCTCGACTTGTCGCAAAAGGGTTTCGACAAATTCAAGGAGTTGACTACGATGAGACTTTCTCACCAGTAGCGAAGCTAAAGTCTGTGAGGATTATGTTAGCAATCGCTGCATATTATGATTATGAGATATGGCAGATGGATGTCAAAACAGCATTCCTCAATGGAGACATTGATGAAGAGTTGTATATGATGCAACCCAAAGGTTTTGTCGATCCTATAGATGCTAACAAGGTATGCAAACTTCAACGGTCCATCTATGGATTGAAGCAAGCATCCCGAAGTTGGAATCAACGTTTTGATAAGGTAATCAAAAGTTTTGGTTTTATACAAACTTATGGAGAAGCTTGTATTTACAATAAAGTGAGTGGGAGCTCTGTAGCATTCTTAATACTGTATGTGGATGACATATTGTTGATTGGGAATGATGTAGACCTTCTTAATAGTGTCAAGGAATATTTAAATAATAGTTTTTCAATGAAGGATCTTAGCGAAGCAGCTTACATATTAGGCGTAAAGATTTATAGAGATAGATCGAAACGCCAAATATCATTGTCACAGAGTACATATTTGGACAAAGTTCTAAAGAGATTTGGAATGGAAGAAAGCAAGAAAGGGTTCTTGCCCATGTTGCCCAATACGACCTTGAGTAAAACTCAAAGTCCGACATCGGCAGAAGATAGAGAAAGGATGAGTAAGACTCCCTATGCCTCAGCCATAGGATCTCTAATGTATGCCATGCTATGTACTAGACCCGACATTGCATATGCTGTTAGTTTAACTAGCAGATATCAAAGTGATCCAGGAGTGGATCATTGGACGTGATCAAAAACATCCTTAAGTACTTGAGAAGAACTAAGGATATGGTTCTTTCTTATGGAGGTGATGAACATCTCGTTGTTAATGGTTACCGATGCTAGTTGGAACACCGATCCAGATGATTCTAAATCACAATCCGGATCGTATTTATTTTGAATGGTGCGATTAGTGGAGGAGTGCAAAGCAAAGCGTTGTGGCGAGATCTTCAACTGAATCGAATACATGGTTGCCGGAGGCTTCACAAGCGATATGGATGAAAGAGTTCATTACAGGTGGGTGTGGTTCCAAGTGCTGGACCCAATGTCTATCTGTGATAACATGGGCGCCATAGCCAATGCGCAAGAACCAAGGTCACACAAGAAGTCAAGCATATCAAGCTGCGTTTTCACGCTATTCGAGAACATATCCGGGATGGGGATATAAAGATTTGCAAAGTACACACAGATCTGAATGTGGCGGATCCGTTGACTAAACCTCTCCGAGGGCAAAACATGACCAACACCAAACTGCCATGGGTGTTCGGTATATTACCATGTAATCTAGATTAGATGACTCTAGTGCAAGTGGGAGACTGTTGGAGATATGCCCTAGAGGCAATAATAAATGTAGTTATTATTATATCTTTGTGTTTATGATAAATGTTTACATTCATGCTATAATAGTATTAACAAGGAAACATTGATACTTGTGTGTTTTGTAAACTTAATTTGAAGTCCCTAGTATAGCCTCTATACTTCACTAGCTTGTTGGTTGATTAATGATTGTGGTTTCCCTATCATGAACATTGAGATGTTATCAACAACAAGATCATATCGTTAGGAGAATGATATGGTGGACATACTCCTATAGATAAGCGTAGCATAAAGATCAAGTCATTTCATTAGTTCAATTGCTATATGCTTTTCGATACATAGTAACCTAATTCCTTCGACCATGAGATCATGCATATCACCTTTACGGATGGATGCTTTGATGACATCAAACACCACACACCGTGCGGGTGGCTATAAAGGTGGCATTAAGTGTTGGAAAGTATTGGTTGAAACACATGGATCAAGAGTGGGATTTGTCCATCCACATGACGGATAGATATACTGGGCTCTCGGTGGAATGTCATCCAATTAGCTTGCAAGCATGTGACTTGGTCACAAGGGATCACATATCACGGAACGAAAAGAGTACTTATCGATGCGAGGTTGAACTAGGTATGCGTAGATACCGACGATCATAACCTCGGGTAAGTAACATATCGTGAGACAAAGGGAAATTGGTATCGTATGTAAGTGGTTCATTCGATCGCAAAGTAATCGTAAAAATATGTGGAGCCATATGAATTTCAGATTCCTCTATTGGTTATTGTTCGAGAAGTGTCTCGATCATGTCCGCATAATTCACGAACCGTAGGAGACACATAAGGATTCGACGTTGTTTGAGTAGTTATGGTATTATGAGAAAGAGACCGAATGTTGTTCGAGTCTCGGATGGGATCCGGGATATCACGAGGTGATCCGGAATGGTCCGGAGAATAAGATTCATATAAGGAAAGTCCGTTTGAGTTCGGGAATGATTAGGTGTTTTCATCGGGAATGTTCTAGAAGGTTCGGATTGTCCGGCACTCGGGGAAGGGTACATGAATGTGTCATTGCTCATTGAATGATTGCATCATGTACTAAGTGTTCTTGCTGTCCCAAATAAAGGATTAAATTGAATCCTAAAACAGAAAAGTCAAATGTCCAGTTTGAAAGTCAACCTGCCAAAACAAGAAACTGTGGGAAACAAGCAAGAGGAGTTGGAACCAACTTTGGAGGAGGAGTTGGACTCCTCCGGGCGCCAGCCCTAGGCCGAGTTGGGGAGGGACTCCCTCCCTCCCCTGGCGCGCCAAGGACCCCCCTCCCATATAAGGAGGGGCAGGGCTCCTCCCATGGGCACATAACTTTCTACTCTAGATCTCCGGTTTAGAACCGTTTTGGTTTAGAGCTTCTAATTGCTTTAGCCAGCGGTTTAGAGCCTTCTAATTGGTTTAGAGCCTTCTAATTGGTGTGTCTAATTACTAGACCACTAATAGCCTCTCTCATAAGCTCCACCATACTCGCAGCGGCTTAAGGCGAAGCCCTGCGGGATCTCCCCTCTACTTCCGGTACCACGTTGTCTTTGCCGGAATCGCGAGAGAGTGCTACAACCTCCACTTTCTTTGGAACAAGGGAGAGGAAGGTCTTCGTTGAGTACCGAACGTGTGACCGATCATGGAGCGCTGCGGAACGTGGCTGGAAGGATCGTCTACACGATCTTGAGATCGGGAAGAGTACGACTACATCACCCACGAGAATCCGCTCTCGTTAAACGCTTTGGAATCTTCGAGGGTAAGTTATACCATCGACTCGTTGCTACAATCTAGTAGATAGATCTTGGCTTGTTTTGTTTGTATGCGATAGAAAATTTTTGTTTTCCATGCTACGAACCCCTACAGCATACGCATAATATGTCCTCGGACATGGGTGAGTTGATATGTTTTAGGACTTGATGTTTTGGTGGATTGCCATGGCTTGCATACATAAATCGCGGTACACGGTGGCGGCACCCACGGTGTGTACAGGTTACCCCGCAGGGCCCGATCCACCAGTAGGCGCAAACGATGTGCCTTCCTTGAGAATCGTCGTACCTCTTGGTTGGTTCCCCACAGTAGGTGATGCCTCTGGATATGCGCGTAATTATGGGACAGTTCTTGTTGTGAGATTCGGATGGCACGCGTGATATGTTGCCTGAAGGGTTGAGCATGCGTTTGGCATGCATAGTGCACCTGGGTAAATCTTTTCGATAAGCCGTGTGTCCACGGTTATGGGCGCCTCAGGAGTACAGTGTCATGATCATAGACAACGCCACTAATGTTTTGCCTCTAATAATATGAGTAGTAATTAGCCTTATCAACTAAATCTCTGCTTAACTAAAATTGTCACCGTGTGTGTTCCGCTAGAGGACTTCCTCGACTGGTCTTCGAGGGGGAAATCTTCGGATGGGTTATGTTTGGTGTTATAATATTGTTACCGCATAGCGCTCTCTTATCTCGCTCTAATAGCCGAAGTTGTAGCGTGTCTCTATAAGTTAGATAGTGCAAGCTTTGCTACCGCTGAGCCCACCATACCTATGTAGGCGAGGACCGCCGAATTCTAGTCTCGCCGTGTACTGGCCTCAGTACTGACCGCTCTCTTCCTGTTTTCCTTTGCCCTTTTGCCGGCACCCTTTTGGCTTGACAGGTATGTGATTGACGACGTTAGCAAGGTTACCCTTCCGGCTTGGCCTGGGCAGGGTTGGACATCGCTTGGTTATTCTTCAGGACTCTTAGTCCCATTTGGATCTTGTCCGTACTCGGATACTATTTTGCTTTATTCTTGAGTTGTATCTTCGTATTATACCTTTTGTATTCTTGACTCGTTGAGTCGTTGTTGTATATATATATATAAGTTCTTGTGGACTCTATTGTAAACTACTGTGATGTAACTGCTTGTATTCAAATCTCACCCACAAGAAAGTGTCTGGTGGGCGTCTTTGAATCGCTTCTATGCGGGTTTTGGCGAGAAATGCTGAGATCTGCATAGACCCGATTCGGGGGCATTACAAGTGGTATTAGAGCAAAGGTTTACGATACTCACTGGTCCAGCCTGTAGGATAACCTAGCTAACGGCCGATGTCTAGTGTCAAAACTATTTTTCTACAAATGCGTTGGATAGACCTAATTAGCTCTAATTTTACTTCTTATCTCTATTCTTTCTCCTCTTATCTTTGCGTTTTTTAATCTGTCTCTTACCTTCTTCAAGTCTAGGATTCTTGTAGTTGGGTCTTTCGTCGTACCTTTAGGGTTCCGCTTTTCCCCCTTTTGAAACGGTGGATCTACATCTGGATTTCATTCTATTTGATCTCTCTTCAAATGTTTTCCTGGTGTCCTGCAACTTCTGTGATGACATCATCTGTCTGACTCTTTTGTTAATACCGCTTGTCAAGATCTTTAATCTGAATTTCGAGAGTTTTGTTGCATGATCCTCTTATTCATGTACAGAGTAATGCTTAGAGTGTGGGATGGAGTAGCTACCATACCACTACTTTTATCATTAGCTCTCTGGCATTGAACAGGTGGATTAATGTGACTAATACTCTTTCCTTGGAAGTTAGAGATGACCTTGTGATCTCTTTCTTTGCCTTTGTCTCTCCGAAGTGTTCTCTCGAAGAACGTGAGCAACAAACCCTTGTTGGTGGTGTCGATGATATCAAGACGAAGCCAGAATTCTTGCTAGTGGTGTCATGACCATCAACCCTACTCAAGAATATCCGATCATCAACCCCCTTCCCCCCGGTGTCTTTGATTGGATCTCGGGACGAGATCCCTTGTTAGTGGTGTCGAGTCGTAATGCCCCGGAAAATATTCCGAAATAAAATTGCGTGTTATTTTCTATTTTTGCATCATCATGACATCATGCATACATTCGCCCTAAAATATTTTGACAAAAATCCTATTTTGTTTTCTAATTAGTCCCCATCTCTAATTTCAAATTAAAACCACGGTCTTTCGAAATATTTTGTTTGCCTAAAAACTAATTTATAAAAGTGTTTTAAAATGAAAATAAAATAAAAATGTTTTTAGTGGGGGAGGCAGTCAAACGACCAGGCCCAAAGGCCCAGTCGAAAGACCACCTACCACCCCAGAAAACCAAACCTAATACTACCCTAATCCCCTCACCCCGCCGCCGCCAGGAACACCCACACACCTACACTCACGCACGCACCCAGGCGACACACACACACCCCGACCCATGACACCACACGCAACACCCACGCACACCACACACGGGAAGCCCACGACACAAACACACACGACTTCACACCACGCACACAACTCACGCACGCCACGACCCAGACACGCACACGCGAAACACACCACGTACGCGACGCGGCTCCCATCGCCACCAACCTCGTGTCGCCTCTCTCCTCGATCTTGACCCCGAGCCACTGCCGACGCCGGATCCCGAGCCCTCCGTTCCATCGCCAGGACCCCCAGGTAGCCAGGTCCGCCGTCGCGCGTCGTCCTCCTCGGTCCCCTAGGCCAACGCACCGCCAGGGAGATCCTCCCCGGCGCCCTCTCCTCGCGGCTCCTTCCTCCCGCGCCCGACGCCTTCCTCCTCTCGCACCAGCGCCCCTCCGTCCTCGCCTCCCTCTCAAGCGCTCGCCTCCGCCGCCAGGAGCCCCCGCCGCCCGTTGCCGGTAGGTCCCCCCGTCGCCACGCTCTTCCCCGCCCAGCTCAAGCCGCCGCCGGTGGCCTCGTCGTCTCCCTCCCTCGGTAGATGCTCGCCCAGCGCCCCGTCGACCTTCGGCGTCGCCTCGTTTCCGCCGTCGAAGCCTTCCCGAGTGTCGCCGCATGGTCCCCGTTCGCCAGCGCCTCGCCTCGCCTCCAGGCGCAGTCTCAGGTCGTGTGAGCCCGACCCTGCTCGCCTTGAGGCCCAGCGTCGCCTCCGGACAGCATCCGCTGCACCACTGTCGCGTGCTTTCCTCCGGTGTGGCAGCCTCATCTTCCTGCGGTCTTCCTCGACACTCGTCGTTCTGCACGCCTCGCCAAGCTTCTCTTTCGGCCGACGCTGCTGTCCTCAGGTCTCTCTACCTCGGTCGCTCTGCCCGTCTCCAACGCGTGTATGTCATGTGCCTGTGTGGTTCTATGGGCACCTAAATGTTGGTTTGTCCGCTGATTCGCACAAGCTTGGGGCAGACGTGCAAGCGCCCTTACAGTTATCCTCCAAGACACATCTCGACAAGATCTCCAAAGAAGCCATGTGGCCATGGGGTGTCAAGACGTGCCAAGGTCTTCTCTTCGATCGACGCGGGCACCAAACAGGTCACCTTGGAAAACCGAAGACCGAACCCTCGACACGCCAAGTTCTCCTTCATGTAACGCCAAGATCTTATTCCTGGATTCCGAAGACCACCCGAAAATCTCCGGACCAAGATCTCCGAACCAATCGTGCGACCCCTATTCGAAGACCCCTATTTTGTTATAATATATAAAGAAATAACTTGTTGCATATTAACTCATTCATACATGCATACATGTTTATCTTTTTGGGGGTATTTTGTCGATTCGCCTAAATTAAATATGCAGACCATATGCGGGCGAATCTAGTCTAATATTGGCCCCATTTAAATTTGTTGTAGCAAACCGATGATATAATTTTGTCTTGTTAATACAACATTAAAGTATGGGGTATCTAGACAACATAAACCACTAAATTAATTGTCGGAACTCTGGTTCCGCTTAATATTTCCTAGACGCATCGCACCTTTGCCATGTCATACATCATGCATGCATCATGCCCGATCTTCTGTCGTAGTATTAAATAGTGCATCCGGTGTTTCTTCTAGTGATTTGCTTCTTCGCGGATTAGGCCGATAAGTTGATGGGAGTGTCGACCCGATCTTCGGGTGAGCCTTCAGCAATGTTTTCAGGCGAGCATTCTCCCCCTTCTACCTATTTTGCATTTATAGTCTTTACTTCCTTCCTTTGATCTATTGCTATCCTTATTGTCGATGCTATAGTACCGTCCCTTTAATTACCTGCTCCACTATCTTGCCTTGGTTACCCTATTGCCTTGTTCGATTAGCTAGCTTTGTCATTGCGAGTCGTAGGCATTGCTTAGTACAGCTCTCATACAGGTGGAACATGATACTTGGATATTGATGGTGATAACATAATTAAATTGGTGATGTTGGTTATGGTTATAGTTTCACCTAATGATAAGGCGCCGGCAGGGACCACCTTTGGGAACTGCTTGAGCCGACCTAGGACCCGTTCGTTCTACGATACCAGTTCTGAGTTGATCGCGCTAACCAAACGTGGGGCCTCTGGGATCCCCCCTCAACTACCGGCGCTATTCGTATATCCAGAGGGTTACAAAATTGGTTTTTCATTTGGTGCATACGCATAATATGTCCTCGGATATGGGTGAGTTGATATGTCTTCGGACTTGATATTTTGGTGGATTGCCATGGCTTGCATACATAAATCACGGTACACTGTGACGGCACCCAGGTGTGTACAGGTTACCCCGCAGGGCCCGATCTAGCAGTAGGCGCAAATGCTGTGCCTTCCTTGAGAATCGTCGTACCTCTTGGTTGGTTCCCCACAGTAGGTGATGCCTCTGGATATGCGCGTAGTTATGGGACAGTTCTTGTTGTGAGATTCGGATGGCACGCGTGATATGTTGCCTGAAGGGTTGATCATGCGTTTGGGTACAGTAGTGCACCCCTACAGGGTAAATCTTTTCGAGAAGCCGTGTGTCCACGGTTATGGGCGCCTCAGGAGTACAGTGTCATGATCATAGACAACGCCACTAATGTTTTGCCTCTAATAATATGAGTAGTAATTAGCCTTATCAACTAAATACCTGCTTAACTAAAATTGCCACCGTGTGTGTTCCGCTAGAGGACTTTCTCGACTGGTCTTCGAGGGGGAAATCTTCGGATGGGTTATGTTTGGTGTTATAATATTGTTACCGCATAGCGCTCTCTTATCTCGCTCTAATAGCCGAAGTTGTAGCGTGTCTCTATAAGTTAGATAGTGCAAGTTTTGCTGCCGCTGAGTCCACCATACCTATGTAGGCGAGGACCGCCGAATTCTAGTCTCGCCGTGTACTGGCCTCAGTACTGACCGCTCTCTTCCTGTTTTCCTTTGCCCTTTTGCCAGCACCCTTTTGGCTTGACAGGTATGTGATTGACGACGTTAGCAAGGTTACCCTTCCGGCTTGGCCTAGGCAGGGTTGGACATCGCTTGGTTATTCTTTAGGACTCTTAGTCCCATTTGGATCTTGTCCATACTCGGATACTATTTTGCTTTCTCCTTGAGTTGTATCTTCGTATTATACCTTTTGTATTCTTGACTCGTTGAGTCTTTGTTGTATATATATAAGTTCGTATGGACTCTGTTGTAAACTACTGTGATGTAACTACTTGTATTCAAATCCCACTCACACGAAAGTGTCTGGTGGGCGTCTTTGAATCGCTTCTCTTGGGGTTTTGGCGAGAAATGTTGAGATCTGCATAGACCCGATTCGGGGGCGTTACTTAGTTTGAAACTTAGCTAATTCAATGCTTCTTATTGAGTATGGTGACATGGCTTCTGAGGCGTGAATTCTTATATTAATCTAAGCTGTAAGCGTGGTGGCCTACCCGGCTGTTTAGGGCATCACCTATGTATAAGGTTCACTTTAGCTATAAGCTGGGACCCACATAGCTTATGGAAATAGCTACAATGTATAAGGTCAATTTTGCCATAAGCTGGGACCTACTTGTGTGTTAAAAGTACATACATGCAAGAGAGAGAGGAGAGAGAGAAACATTTTTTTATTACTTGTGGACAACCCACAAGCTTGTAGGTCATCCATAAGAAATTTTGCTTATGGACAAGCTCCACTATGTATATGGACATCTTTATGGACTACTTTTTGCTTGTGGAACCTCTTGTGAACAACATAGTGGATGCCCTTAGACCCTCGCTGCTTAAATCACGTTTAAAACAGTCCTAGCCGTCCATCTAGGCCAGTGAAAAGGGATTTTATTTACTTTAGGCTCCTCCATTCCGTGACTGATACTAGGTCCCACTTGGCCACTTGGACTTGGCCCAGCAAGACATTAGTCGTGTCTCCTCCGCTGTAGAAAAAGTTTTCTCTTTCTCCCTGACACAGGTATGACTCCTCCGATGAACTTGATTTCCCGATCTCGCAGACTGTATGGATTTCCTCCTGTCGGTTCTGTGTGGCGCCTTATTTTCTCAAGACTAAGGAGTCGATCCCCAGGTGCATCGCCACTGGCTTCTACTATACCTGGAGGCCCTTCGTGCCTGCTGGTGGTGGAGGTCGACGCGGCATGCTGATCGCTGTCGCATCCTTCGCGATAACTCGAAGGAGGTTGGGGTCCAGGGTCTGGTCTAGGTCCGTGTAGCCTCCTCGCCCGGCGGCGGCGAGGTCCCTTCTGCTGAGGTTCGGGATGCAGGTCTCCTAGAGGTCGCAGGCTCCTCCCGTTAGTTTGAGCCTGAGATTGTCTCGGGTGCAGTACTTGAGAAGGGATTTGTGGTTGCTAGCGTGAGTGGTGTGGCGATGGAAACCTACATGGCAACTTCGTTGGACATAGGTATGTCCGTTGTTGCAGCTGCTCATTGTGGTGACATGGAAAGCGATCATGACAAGTATAGGCATAATTAAACAGAAAAAATGTGTACATTTCTACAGCGCCGACCACATTGTATTGAAACGAAATAAAGGGCGCGGCGAAGCGCGCATTTTCACCTAGTATATCTTAGTCCTAGTTCTTTGTCAATAAATTTAGGCTGAATAGATCAATTTGACAGACTCCGTCGGCAGAGCATTCGGGCTTTATTGGAATGTTCCAAAATTTCCCAGCGTACACACATACAATCGCTAGGTTGACCTTAGACTACCCCGATGATACATAGCTCGAGTGAGAAGTTTTAAAAACTTTGGAATTCAGGAGGCATAAATTCATAGTACTCCGTCCGTTTCAAAATAAGATGTTTTAGCCATTTTCTAAAATCGTATGTATTTAGATGTTTTTTTAGTATATAGATTCAAAGAGAACATATATTTTAAAAGACGTCTAGATACATGTGTTTTAGAAAATAGCTAAAATATTTATATTTTGGAACAGAGGGAGTAATATTATTTTACTCCCTCCAATCCATATTAATTGACTTTGATTTGTTAAAATTTAGATGAACCTATATACTAGTAGTGTTTAGATTCATTCACATCTAGATAAATTTAAGTCAATTAATATGGTCTGAAGGGAGTATAAATTTTTTTTATACACTAGTAGAAAACAGGCCATCCGTTCGCGCCCCCTCAGAGCATTAGTCCCGGTTGCACCACAAACCGGGACTAATGCTGGCACGCGTCCCGGTTCGAGCGGACACGGGCCCGGAGGCATGCATCCCGGTTGGTAAGGGGGCATACGTCCCGGTTTATAACACAAACCGGGACTAAAGGTTGAGCGTCAGTCACGTGGCGTAGCACACACCTTTAGTCCCGGTTTGTCTTACAAACCAGGACGTATGCTCTCGCCCTGTATAAATGAAACGACCCAGCCCTCTGCCTTCACTCTGTTTTTTTTTGTTGGAAGGTGTGAGGGGTGTGCTAGTTTTTTCCCCTATGCATGCATTCAAGGTGTTTGATGAAATGTTTGAGTGAATGATCCCGTTCAATTTCTCATAGAACAAAAATATAGAAGGTGTCCGAGACGCACTTGAGCTTTCTCCTCTTTATTTTTCTCGATCGAGGTTATCAATCTTATCTTTTCTCTGTCATTGATACAATGCATGTATCGATGTGAATTGGTCATTTCAATATTTATGATGTCCTTTTTTTGATAAACTTACTTGTATGATGCAGATGAACGGTCGATAATGGATGTACGGTGACCGGCGCGTAGCCAGGTATATGAAAGGCGTGGATAAATTAATCGATGTGGCTACGGCAAACAAAGAGAATAGTTTTATACGTTGTCCATGTGTTCAATGTCGGAACAACAAGGAGTACTCTTCCTCGAAAATCATTCGCGGCCACCTGATTATGAAAGGTTTCATGCCCAACTATAATTGCTGGACCAAGCACGGGGAAAGAGGGGTTATGATGGAAGATGGTGAAGAAGAAGATGATGATAACAACTATTATCGTATGTTTCCTGAATACAGTGATACTGCAATGGAAGACAATGGAGAGGAAGGAGGTGAAGAACGGGCATCAGATGAGCCGGCTGATGAACTTGGTAGGGTCATTTCTGATGCAAAGCGAGACTGTGAAACAGAAAATGAGAAGTTGAAGTTAGAGGGCATGTTAGAAGATCACAAGAAATTGTTGTACCCAAATTATAAAGATGGCAGCACAAAGCTCGGTACCACACTGGAATTGTTGCGATGGAAGGCGGAGTGTGGTCTAACTGACTCCTCATTTGAAAAGATGCTGAAAATAATGAAGCCGAAGTTTTCAAAACATAACGAACTTCCCGGGAGTACCTACGAAGCAAAGAAGACTCTTTGTCCTCTAGGATTAGATGTGCAAAAGATACATGCATGCATTAATGACTGCATCCTCTACCGCGGTAAGGAGTATGAGAATTTAGAAAAATGCCCGGTATGCAATGCATTGCGGTATAAAATCAGACGAGATGACCCTGGTGATGTTGAGGAAGAGCCCCTCCGGAAGAGGGTTCCTGCTAAGGTTATGTGGTATGCTCCTATAATACCAAGGTTGAAACGCATGTTTAGAAACAAAGAGCATGCCAGGTTGTTGCGATGGCACAAAGAAGACCGTAAGAAAGACAGAAAGTTGAGACACCCTGCTGATGGTTCATAGTGGAGAAAAATCGAGAGAGACTTTCAGACTTTGCAGGTGACGCAAGGAACTTATGGTTTGGTCTAAGTACGGATGGCATGAATCCTTTTGGGGAGCAGAGCTGCGATCCTGACACGGCCCGTGACTCTATGTATCTACAACCTGCCTCCTTGGTTGTGCATGAAGCGTAAGTTCATTATGATGTCAGTGCTCATCCAAGGTCCGAAGCAACCGGGCAACGACATTGATGTGTACCTTAGGCCATTAGTTGAAAAACTCTTACAATTGTGGGGCAAAACAGGTGTACATGCGTGGGATGAGAACAAACAGGAGCCATTTGATCTATGAGGGTTGTTATTCGTAACCATTAATGATTGGCCCGCTCTTAGTAACCTTTTAGGACAGACAAACAAGGGATATAAGGCATGCACACATTGTTTAGATAAGACTGAAGGTACATATTTGCATAAATGCAAAAAGGTTGTGTACCTGGCGAATCGACGATTTCTTCAGACCAATCATCCCGTAAGAAAGAAAGGCAAGCATTTCAAAGGTGAGGCAGATCACCAGAAGAAGCCTGAACTCCCTACTGGTGAAGATGTATTTAGTATGGTCAAGGACATAGAAGTAATCTTTGGAAAGGGTCCCGGCGGTCAATCAGTTCCGAACGACGTCGCTACAGGACACGCACCCATGTGGAAGAAGAAATCTATATTTTGGGAGCTGCCATATTGGAAAGTCCTGCGTGTCCGCTCTTCAATCGACGTGATGCACGTGACAAAGAATCTTTGCGTGAACCTGCTAGGATTCCTAGGCGTGTATGGGAAGACAAAAGATACACCAGAAGCACGGAGGACAAACAAATTATGAAAGACCCAAAGAACATGCATACACAGAATAAGACGGATAAAGGGCGTCACTTAAGTCGTGCCAGCTATGCTCTTACAAAAACAGAGAAGGAAATCTTTTTTGAAGTCCTTTACAGTATCAAGGTGTCGTCGGGCTTCTCATCTAATATAAAAGGATAATAAATATGGCAGAGAAAAAGTTCCAAAACCTAAAGTCTCATGACTGTCACGTGATTATGACGCAGTTGCTTCCGATTGCATTGAGGGGGATTCTACCGGAAAATGTTCGAGTACCCATTGTGAAGCTGTGTGCATTCCTCAATGCAATATCTCAGAAGGTAATCAATCCAGATATTCTGCCAAGGTTACAGAAGGATGTGGTACAATGTCTTGTTAGTTTTGAATTGGTGCTCCCACCATCATTCTTCAATATTATGACGCATCTCCTAATTCACCTAGTGGAAGAGATTGCCATTCTCGTTCCGGTATTTCTGCACAATATGTTCCCCTTTGAGAAGTTCATGGGAGTCCTAAATAAATATGTTCATAACCATGCTAGACTAGAAGGAAGCATCTCCAAGGGATATGGAACAGAGGAGGTCATTGAGTTTTGTGTTGACTTTATTCCTGACCTTAAGCCGATTGGTGTTTCTGACTCGCGGCATGATGGAAGGCTAAGTGGAAAAGTCACGCTGGGAAAGAAATCAATGATATGTAGGGACGGGGATTCTTTCACTAAAGCACACTACACAGTTCTACATAATTCCACCTTCGTAGCTCCGTATATCGAGGAACACAAGAATATTGTACGCTCCAAAAACCCGGGGAAGCCTGAATCATGGATTACAGATGAACACATGAAGTCTTTCGGTGGTTGGATGCGGACACATCTCTTGAATGACACCACTGTTGGAGATCAGCTATACTTGTTGACCGAGACTATATATAGGGGGGCCTTTAGTCCCAGTTTTGTAGTCTCAGTTTTTAATATTAATAAATGTCTTGAGTGTTAGTCCTGTTTTGTGGCTGGACCGGGACTATGAAGAAGTTGTCCCGATTCGTACTTACCATTAAGATCTGATCTCCAAACGCGCGCGGTCACATATTAGGGAGTGCCTCTATGACTAGTTTCTTGGAGAAGCCGGAGGACTGGGATCCGGTGGCATCTCCCTGAAACTGGTCGTAGTGGTGTCCCTGCTCTCGAAAACCATCTTGCAGCTTGTAACTTCTCTAACTAGATAAATACACCTGGGAGCTAACTAATTTCACATATTAGGGAGTGCCTCTATGACCAGTTTCTCGGAGATGCCGGAGGACTGAGATCCGGCGGCATCTCCCTGAAACTGGCTGTAGTGGTGTACCTGCTCTTGAAAACCATCTTTCAGCTTGTAACTTCTCTAACTAGATCAATACGCCTGGGAGCTAACTAATTTCACATATTAGGGAGTGCCTCTATGACCAGTTTCTCGGAGATGCCGGAGGACTGGGCTCCATCGGCATCTCCCTGAAACTGGCCGTAGTGGTGTCCCTGCTCTCAAAAACCATCTTGGAGATGCCTCAAACTGGCTGAAGGACTGGACTCACAAGGATGCCTATTTATAGTATAAGCAGCTAAGAATAGTGTCGACACTTACGAAATAATGTCGACACTCACCCCTATTATTAGTGTTGACTCGTGTTTTGTCCCGGTTGGTGTCTCCAACTGGGACTAAACGTTCATCTTTAATCCCGGTTGGTGACACCATCCGGGACAAGGTACAGGCCGCACGACATAATGTCGACACTCACCCCTATCATTAGTGCTGCTTGGCCCAGCCTGCCGAATTCCCTCCAACCGGGACTAAAGATGAACCTTTAGTATATTGAAAATCCGAACAATGAAAATCCTTCGCGTGATGTCATATGATGTGACATAGTTGAAAGGAAAAATACCAGACTTGGTATATTGATCATGTCTCGAAAAAACCTTCACAAAATGACCTATCAAGTTCGAGGTTTCATGGCTTTCGGTCCAAATGACCGATGTTATGTGCTAAATCACGGCATAGTTCGTGATGTTGTGCCCATATTATGCATGCGTGTGGACATTGGTATGGAGAACAATGTTGTAGGAGGAAGTTTTCCTTTTTGTCGCACGGAAAAGCCCTTTTCCATTTTCCGAGCGCAAAAAACGGGTCGTTTTGTGAAGTAACCACCAAAATGCCGTTTCAGAATGCTACCGTACCATTTTCCTAAAATACTAGACCACCTTACATGGACTATCTTCCAACAGGGACATCTCAAACCTTTTCGTCCATCCCAGGTAAAAAGGACAAATGTCTGCCGAATCGGTAGGAAGTGGGTCCGGTTTGTACTACAGGTACATGATCTATCGCCCGTGATTTTTTGAAAAAATCATTTTTAGACTCGAAATATGTGGTTTGTTCAGATATCCAATGCAAGTTCTAACAATGCTCGTCCCCTATCTTCATGCACGCCGGTTCGACCATAGTTAGAAATTCAGAAAATTCAAAACGGGCATAATAAATTCAAAAAAAATCCGAACAATGAAAATTCTTCGCGTTGTGTCATATTATGTGACATAGTTGAAAGGAAAAATACCAGACTTGGTATATTGATCATGTCTCGATAAAACCTTCACAAAATGACCTATCATGTTCGAGGTTTCATGGCTTTCGGTCCAAATGACCGATGTTATGTGCTAAATCACGGCATAGTTTGTGATGTTGGGCCCATATTATGCATGTGTGTGGACATTGGTATGGAGAACAATGTTGCAGGAGGAAGTTTTCCTTTTTGTCGCACGAAAAAACCCTTTTCCATTTTCCGAGCGCAAAAAAACGGGTCGTTTTGTGAAGTAACCACCAAAATGCCGTTTCAGAATGCTACCGTCCCATTTTCCTAAAATACTAGACCACCTTACATGGACTATCTCCCAACCGGGACATCTCAGACCTTTTCGTTCATCCCGGGTAAAAAGGACAAATGTCTGCCGGATCGGTAGAAAGTGGGTCCGGTTTGTACTACAGGTACATGATCTATCGCCCGTGATTTTTTGAAAAATCATTTTTAGACTTGCAATATGTGGTTTCTTCAGATATCCAATGCAAGTTCTAAATGAGTCATTTTTTTTCCCGCCATTTTTTCCCGGCATTTCTCCCGCCAGTTCTTCCCTCTAGTTATCTTCCTGCCATTTCTCACTATATATATATGTAGGGTTGGACTCCATTGTCATTGCACATCTCTAGACTCATATCTGCAACCTCATCACTCTTTCCCATGACTTCCACCGTAGCACTAACTCCCAGAGAGGCGGAGGCGCTTTGCGCCTCGAACTACCCCTGCCAGACTCATTGTCCCCATCAATTTGGATCTTTGGCCGAGGCGTCTTGGTTCCTCCTGTCCCTCTAGGTGTGAAACCTCGGATGGCCATCACGAACCACTACTACTTCGAGCTCACGACGGAGCAGCGGAGGAATCCCAGATGGCATCCCGACTATTTCCCGACTTGGGAAGCCTTCTTCGTGGATCGGCGTGAGAGGGCGCTCGCCAGGCACGAGGAGGATGGCCCACCTCCTCCGAACTTCAACGAGGCCGGCCGACGGTTGTGGTGGCGCGGTTGGACTTTCCAGGGCGTCATGGCCTATGAAACAGTAGCCGACTCTATCCCCCGCCTACGCTACCCTCAAGTCCAGCCCACTCGTACTCAGCCTTCAAGGTTCAACTACGGCGACCCGACGATGACAACGACGATGGTCGCGATGAGTACGACGACTACAGTGGCAAGTATTACAGGTGTAGGCAGGAGCATGACTGAATCACTCCAACATTGCAAAACAAGTTCGGTCGATTGTGGCTTAATCTGGCCATGTATCTTAATTTTCAGTTCTTCTATGTAACTTTGTGTTAGTTGTGTTATGTAATTTAATTCCAGTTCTATCCTAATAAAATTTTCTTTCCGCCCATTATTTCCCGTCCTTTTTGCCCGCCCGTTAATATATAAAAAATATAAGTTAATTCAAATCCAAATTAAAACACAAAAAATGGTTTTGAATTATTTAAAAATAGAAAATGGTTTTGAATTATTTATTCAAATCCAGACACTTTTTATGTTTAAAGTTTTTCTAAATTCCAAATTAATATTCAAAAAATATAAGTTAATTCATTTTTAATTTTAAATGGTTCATAGTTTAAATGGTTACATTAATTATTTTTTAAAAATAGAAAATGGTTTTGAATTATTTATTCAAATCCAGACACTTTTTATGTTTAAAGTTTTTCTAAATTCCAAATTAATATTCAACAAATATAAGTTAATTCATTATTAATTTTAAATGGTTCATAGTTTAAATGGTTACATTAATTATTTTTTTAAAACAGAAAATGGTTTTGAATTAGTTATTCAAATCTAGACACTTTTTACGTTTAAAGTTTTTCTAAATTCCAAATTAATATTCAAAAAATATAAGTTAATTCATTATTAATTTTAAAGTATTCATAGTTTAAATGGTTACATTAATTATTTTTAAAAACAGAAAATGGTTTTGAATTAGTTATTCAAATTCAAACACTTTTTATGTTTAAAGTTTTTTCCAAATTCCAAAGTAATTATCATTTAAAAAAATTACAAATTTAAACTCGAAATAAAAAATAAGGCGAGAACAGAGAGAAAATTGCTGATTTTTTTTTAAAACAGGGTCATACGTCCCGGTTGGAGCCACCAACCGGGACTAAAGACCCCTGCGCGCGCCAACCCTTGGTCTGCTGAAAATAGTGGAGTATACGTCCCGGTTGGTGGCTCCAACCGGGACGTATGCTCCCTCCCCTTTACACACGACGCGCCCGTTCCTCTCCTTCCCCTTCTTCATTCTCTACAACTCGCACACACATAGGGATACGCCGCCGCCCCGTCGCCCAGCTTCCCAGCGCCGCCTCGTCAGCCGTCGTGGTCAGCGTCCGCCAAGCCGTCAGCTGCCAGCGCGCCATCGTCAGCCGCCGTCTTGTCGGTGATGGGTTTCGCGGCATAGTAAATCAAAATTTTCTACGGATGCAAACAGAGGGAAAGCCAAGATCTAATCTAGGAGATGCAAACAACGAGAGAGATTGGATTAGATCTTCATACCCTTGAAGATTCATAAGCGGAGCGTTAAATCGGAACGTGGGTGATTTAGTCGTACTCGCTTCTCCTCCCCACGATCCGATCCGATCTAGCACCACAAGTGGCGGTGCCTCCATGAGATGCACACGTGCAGCACCTCGACGTCTCATCCTTCCTCGGACCAGCAAGTATGGTGGAGAGACGGATTGGATCTACAACACGATGGCGTGGTGTATATGGTGGAGAATTTCTGCAGCAGGGCTTCGCCTACAAACAATCGGGAGGGAGAGAGGAAGGGCAGCAGGGCGGATAGGGTTGGAGGGGAAGGTGTAGGGGGTTGGTGCGCCCCCAACCCTCTATATATAGAGGGGTGGGCGAAGCCCTATCCCCTCCCCCAAGCCAAGGCCGGCGGACCCAAGGAGGAAGAGTGGGGGGCAAGGAACCCCCCCCCCTTCTAGAAGCTCTATCTAGAGTTTAAACCTCTCTTGGCCGGCTGGGCCCTATGGGGCCTTGTGCCCCTGGACCAATGCGGCCAGGGCACTCCCTCATAGGCCCATGCCCCCTCCCGGAAGGTGGGGCCACGTTGGTCCCCTTCCGGAAGGTTCTAAAAGCTTCCAGTATACCGATTAACCCGAACAATTCAACTCCAAAAACTGCCGCCTTATATGAATCTTATTCTCCGGACCACTCCGGAACCTCTCGTGATGTTCCGGATCCCATCCGAGACTCGAACAAAAACTCATAAACCAATTATCCAATCTATCCTAGCGTCGAGATCGTTAAGTGTGTGACCTGCGGGTTCGAGAATATGCGACATGATCTTCTATCAATAATCAACAGGGGTGCAAACCCATATTGACTCCACATTCATCGATGATCATATCGGATGAACCACGATGTCGATTCAATCAATCCCATATATATATTCCCTTCGTCTCGCGATATTTTACTTGCGAGATTTGATCGTCGCATGCCGTCATACCTAGTTCAATCTCGTTCACAGCAAGTACTTTACTCGTTCCGTAATCCGATATCACTTTGTGATTAACTCCTTAACCACATGCTTGCAAGCGGTGTTGATATCGATTACCGAGTGGGCCCGAAGTATATCTCTCCGACTTGGGAGGGATAAATCCCATCTCGATACATACAACCCAACAGATACTTTCCGATCACCTGAGAGACACATTTATGATCACCCTCTCATAGGATGACGTTTGATGACCTCAAGGCTTTCTTCCAATACCAGGGAGTTGTATTATCTCATGGTCTAAGGAATACAATATTTGACATAAGAAAAGCTTCGCAAAGACGAACACGATGACACGATCTAATTGCTTCGCTTAGTTTGGGTCTGTCCATCATATCATTCTCCCAATGATATGATCTCATTATCAATTGACAACTCATGTCTATGGTTAGGAAACCTTAACCATCATTGATCAATGAGCTAGTCCATAGAGGCGTACTAGGGACACGGTGTTGTTCACAAACCACACAAGTATTAAAGTTTCCGCTTAATACAATTCTAGCATGGAATATAAACATTATCATGAACAAGAATTATAATAATAACATCTTTATTATTGCCTCTAGGGCATAATTCCAGTCTCCCACTTGCACTAGAGTCAATAATCTAGTTTACATTTGGCAACAATCTCACACCCATGGCACTGAGGTGCTGATCATGTTTTGCACGCGGAAGAGGTTTAGTCAACGGATCTGCGACATTCAGATCTGTATGTACTTTGCTAATCTTCAGATCTCCATCTGCTATATAATCTCGGATTATATGAAACTTGCGGTTGATATGCTTGGTCTTTGGATGATATCTTGGTTCCTTAGCGAGTGCTATGGCGCCAGTGTTGTCACACAATATCTCCAGTGGGTCCAATGCACTTGGAACCACGCCAAGCTCAGTGATGAAGTTTCTGATCCACACTCCTTCACTTGACGCTTCTGCAGCCGCCATGTATTCCGCTTCTACTGTATATCCCGCGATCACGCTTTGCTTGCAGCTTCTCCAGCTCACAGCTCCTCCATTCAAAATATAAACGTATCCTGTCTGAGATTTAGAATCATCTTTGTCGGTGTCGAAACTAGCATCGACGTAACCTTTTACGACAAGCTGTTCATCACCCCCATAGACTAAGAACATTTCTTTAGTCCTATTTAGGTACTTTAGGATGTTCTTCACGGCTGTCGATGTTCCTCACTCGGATCACTTTGATATCTTCTCGTCAAACTAAGAGCATTGGACACATCCGGTCTAGTACACAAGATGGCATACATGATAGAACCTATGGCGAGGCATAAGGCACTTTGCTCATAGCTTCCCTATCATTTACCGTATGGACCGAGCCTTGCTCAATATCTTACACGACAACATAGGCACGAACATTTCTTTGCCTTATCCATTACGAACCTTTTCGAACTTTGTCTAGGTATGTACTCGGCTTAAAGCTATCGAGCGTCTTTGTCTATCTCTATAGATCTTGATGCCCAATATATAAGCAGCTTCACCTAGGTCTTTCATTGAAAAACACTTGTTCAAATAACTCTTCACATCGTTAAGCATGTTGATGTCATTTCCGATAATCAATATGTCATCCACATATAGTACCAGAAACATCACCGAGCTCCCACTCACTTTCTTGTAGATACAAGCTTCGTAGCAATTTGGAACAAATCCAAAGCTCTTGATCACTTGATCAAAACGAAGGTTCCAACTCCAAGATGCTTGCTTCAGTCCATAAATGGAATGCTGAAGTTTGCATACTTTATCAGCATCCTTAGGATCGACAAAACCTTCGGGTTGCATCATATACAACTCTTCATCAATGTTGCCATTGAGGAACGCAGTCTTGACATCCATCTGCCATATTTCATAATCACGAAATGCAACAATAGCTAATAAAATCCGAATGGACTTAAACATCGCTACGGGAGAGAAAGTCTCATCGTAGTCAACACCTTGAACTTGTCGAAAACCTTTCGCAACAAGTCGTGCTTTATAGACGGTAACATTACCATCCGCGTCCGTTTTCTTCTTGAAGATCCATTTGCACTCAACGACCTTTCGGTCGCTAGGAGGGTCCACCAAAGTCCATACTTGGTTTTCACTCATGGATCCCAATTCGGATTTCATGGCTTCTAGCCATTTCTCAGAGTCCGGGCTCATCATTGCTTCCTCATAGTTCGTAGGTTCACTGTCTTCTACTAACAACACAGTCAAGACAGGGTTGCCGTACCACTCAGGAGGCGCACGCGACCTTGTCGACCTGCGACGTTCGATGCGACATCGTCCAAGCTTCATGATCCTTGTCATTAGCTTCCTCTATTGTTGGTGCGGTGACCTTTGGAACAATTTCAGTCTTTGCTACTCTCCAATTCAAGAGAAGGTTCAATAACCTCGTCTAGATCTACTTTCCTCCCACTCACTTCTTTCGAGAGAAACTCCTTCTCAAGAAAGGAACCGTTCTTTGCGACAAACACTTTGCCTTCGGTTTTGTGATAGAAGGTATACCCAATAGTTTCCTTAGGGTATCCTATGAAGACGCATTTCTCCGCTTTGGGTTCGAGCTTGTCCAGCGTCAACTTCTTGACGTAAGCTTCGCATCCCCAAACTTTAAGAAACGACAACTTAGGTTTAGCACCAAACCATAGTTCATACGGTGTCGTCTCAACGGATTTAGATGGTGCCCTATTTAAAGTAAATGCAGCGGTAACCCCAAAATGATAACGGCAAATCAGTAAGATACATCATTGATCGGACCATATCTAATAGGGTTCGATTCCGGCGTTCAGACACACCATTGCGCTGTGGTGTTCCGGGTGGCGTGAGTTGTGAAACGATTCCACTTGCTTTAAGATGCGTGAGAAAATCATAACTCAAATATTCGCCTACACGATCGGATCGTAGAAACTTAATCTTTATGTTACGATGGTTCTCCACTTCATTCTGAAATTCTTTGAACTTTTCAAACGTTTCAGATTTATGTTTCATTAAATAGATATACCCATATCTACTTAAGTCATCGGTAAAAGTGAGAAAATAGCGATATCCACCGCAATAAACACTCATCGGTCGCATACATCGGTATGTATGATTTCCAACAAGTCCGTTGCTCGCTCCATCATACCGGAGAACGGGGTTTTGATCATCTTGCCCATGAGGCATGGTTCGCATGTGTCAAATGATTCAAAATCAAGAGACTCCAAAATTTTATTAGAATGGAGTTTCTTCATGCGCTTTACACCAATATGACCTAGACAGCGATTACCACAAATAAGTAGTATTATCACTATCTACTTTGCATCTCTTAGCCTCAATGTTATGGATGCGTGTTTCATCCCTTACGAGCTTTAGAAGAAATAAACCATTCACAATAGGTGCATGACCATAAAAGATGTTACTCATATAAATAGAACAACCATTATTCTCCGATTTAAATGAATAACCGTCTTGCAATAAACAAGATCCGAAATAATGTTCATGCTCAACGCAGCACATAATAACACTTATTAAGGTTTAAAACTAATCCCGAAGATAAAACTAAGGAGGCGTGCCGACCATCACATCAACTCTTGATCCGTTGCCAACGCATCGTCACCTCATCCCTATAAGCCGTCTATTACGTAGCTCTGTTTGAGTTACAAATATTAGCAACCGACCGGTATCAAATACCCGGGCACTACAACGAGGGCTAGTAAGGAAAAATCAATAACATGTATATCAAATATACCTTTGATGGTGCCGACCTTCTTGTCCGCTAAGTACTTGACGATTCGCTTCGATGACCCTTGTCCTTGCAATAGAAGCACTCGGTGTCCGGTTTAGGACCAGACTTGAGCTTCTTCTCGGCGGGCAACAGCGCTTACGCCGCCTTTCTTGAAGGGCTTCCTTGCACCCTTACCTTTCTTGAAGGTGGGGGCTTGTTGATCATCAACACATGATTATTCTTTTGATGTTCACCTTCGCTACTTTCATCTTAGCAAAGAGCTCGGTGATCATATCGATTAACCAATCTGATTGTGATCAACTACAAAACTTTTGTAGCTAGGAGTGTCAATCTTGAGCTCCTCTGGAATCTTGCAGTCCAGTTGCTCAAGGCGTTGAGTGTAGCCCGTCATCTCAATGGCGTGCTCACTAACGGAACTACCTTCCTCCATCTTGTAGTTAAATAATTTCTTAGAGATCTCATATCTCTCAAAACGGGCCTGAGTCTGAAACATGGTTTTCAGCTCTTCGAGAATCTCAAAGGGCCCAGCGAACTCCTCAAAACGATTTTGAAGATCCGATTCCATAGCATACAACATGGCGATCTTAATCAAATCATAATCATCCTTGCGCGACTGATAAACAGCTTTTTCATCAGCCGGCGCATCTATAGAAGGGGCGTCACCTAGCGCTTTCTCAAGGACATAGTCCTTTTGTCTGCCAGCGAGAATGATTCTCAGAATGCGGAACCATTTGGTGAAGTTAGACCCATTGTTTCTAAGCTTTTCTATCTCAGCAAAAACGTTGAAGTTGAAGTTGGACTTGGCCATGTGATCTACAGTATTTGCAAGTACAATTTAGACTATGTTCATGATAAATAGTTCAACTTAATCAAATTACTAGATGAACTCCCACTAAATTCAACATCCCTCAAGTTGTTTAGTGAACACGATCCAAATTCACCACACCTAATCCGATCATCACGAGAAGAGATGTGGTTTCAATGCTGGACAACGACGTGTCGATCATATCATTCATATGACTCATGCTTAACCTTTCGGTTCTTGTGTTCGAGGCCATGTCCGCATATGCTAGGCTCGTCAAGTTAGACCAAGTATTTACGCGTGAAAAACGGCTTGCACCGTTGTATGTGGCGTAGAGTCTATAGCACCCGATCATCACGTGATGCTTGGACACGACGAACTTTCGCAACGGTGCATACTTGGGAGAACAGTTTTTATCTTGATCTTTAAGTGAGGAATCATCTTATAATGCTACCGTCACGATCTAAGCATAATAAGATACATAAAAGGATAAACATCACATGCATATAACTTTATGTGACATGGTATAGCCAATCTTCGCGCAATGATCTTCATCTTGTGCGTTCCGGCATGATCTCCATCACTCCACCATGATTGCCTCCACCATGAATAGCAACTACAACTATTGCTAACTACTTAGCGATAAAGTAAAGCTATTACATGGCGTATAAGAAGTTGACTCGCAGGTCATACACAATTATAAAGACAACCATATGGCTCCTGCCGGCTGTGTACTCATCGACATGCAAGTCGTGAAACATTACAAAACATGATCATCGCATACAATATACACATCACATCTTGGGCCATACCATATCACGAGAAATACTCCCCAAAAAACAAGTTAGACGCCTCTACTTTGTTGTTGCATGTTTTACGTGGCTTATGGAGTAGATGCTAAGAATGATTCTTACCTACGGAAAGCCACAACGGTGATATTATGGTTGCCAAACTCGGTGTTAATCCCATGACAACTATAGTGAGAGAACGACATCCACCACCGCATGTGTGGAACAAGCCACACGTCAAGTGCGGAGCCGGTCTCATGACGGCGTCGCGTAAGGTTGGCTGGACGCTTCAATCTCACTATCCCGCGTCATAAGAAGAACACAAACAAGAGGCTTGCAACAGAAAACATCAACGCCGCAACAACCATGTTGCGTTCTACGTGAAACACATCTACGCATAGATCTAGCTCGATACCCGATGGGTTTTGGCATAGTAAATCAAAATTTTCTACGGATGCGAGCAGAGGAAAGCCAAGATCTAATCTAGGATATGCAAACAACGAGAGAGATTGGATTAGATCTTCATACCCTTGAAGATTCGCATAGTGAACGTTAAACGGGCGTGGGTGATGTAGTCGCATACGCTTCTCTCCGCGATCCGATCCGATCTAGCACCACAAGTGACGGTGCCTCCGTGAGATGCACGTGCAGCACCTCGGCGTCTCCTCCTTCCTCGGACCAGCAAGTATGGTGGAGAGGCGGATTGGATCTACAACACGGCGTGGTGTATATGGTGGAGAATTTCTGCGCAGGCTTCGCCTAAAAGCAGTCGGGAGGGAGAGAGGAAGGGGCGGAGGCGGCTAGGGTTGGAGGGAAGGTGTAGGGGTTGGTGCCCCAGCCCTCTATATAGAGGGGTGGGCGCAGCCTAGCCCTCCCAAGCCAAGGCGGACCCAAGGAGGAAGAGTGGGGGCAAGGAAACCCCCCTTCTAGAAGCTCTATCTAGAGTTTAAACCTCTCTTGGCATTTGGGACCTATGGGGCCTTGTTCCCCTGGCCCAATGCGGCAGGAACTCCCTCATAGGCCCATGACCCTCCCGGAAGGTGGGGCCACGTTGGTCCCCTTCCGGAAGGTTCTAGAAGCTTCGGTACAATACCGATTAACCGAACAATTCGAACTCCAAAACTGCACCGCCTTATATAAATCTTATTCTCCGGACCACGGAACCTCTCGTGATGTTCGGATCCCATCCGAGACTCGAACAAAAACTCATAAACCAATTATCCAATCTATCCTAGCGTGAGATCGTTAAGTGTGTGACCTGCGGGTTCGAGAATATCTGCACATGATCTTCTATCAATAATCAACAGGATCGAAACCCATATTGACTCCCACACATTCATCGATGATCATATCGGATGAACCACGATGCCAGGATTCAATCAATCCCATATATATATTCCCTTCGTCTCGCGATATTTTACTTGCCGAGATTTGATCTTGATGCACGTCATACCTAGTTCAATCTCGTTCACAGCAAGTACTTTACTCGTTCCGTAATCCGATATCACTTTGTGATTAACTCCTTAACCACATGCTTGCAAGCGGTGTTGATATCGATTACCGAGTGGGCCCGAAGTATATCTCTCCGACTTGGGAGGGACAAATCCCATCTCGATACATAAAACCCAACAGATACTTTCTGATCACCTGAGAGACACCTTTATGATCACCCTCTCATAGGATGACGTTTGATGACCTCAAATCTTTCTTCCAATACCAGGGAGTTGTATTATCTCATGGTCTAAGGAATACAATATTTGACATAAGAAAAGCTTCGCAAAGACGAACACGATGACACGATCTAATTGCTTCGCTTAGTTTGGGTCTGTCCATCATATCATTCTCCCAATGATATGATCTCATTATCAATTGCAACTCATGTCTATGGTTAGGAAACCTTAACCATCATTGATCAATGAGCTAGTCCATAGAGGCGTACTGGGACACGGTGTTGTTCACAAACCACACAGGTATTAAAGTTTCCGCTTAATACAATTCTAGCATGGAATATAAACATTATCATGAACAAGAATTATAATAATAACATCTTTATTATTGCCTCTAGGGCATAATTCCAACAGTCGGTGACCTCGCCTTCTCTGATCCCGACGACCTCCGCCGCCCGCATCCCCGTCGCTCCGGTCCACCTCGTGTCTCGCCGTCGATTCCTCCAGCTCTAGGGTGAGCATGCGATCCTCCTGGACCCCTCATATGCCCCCCTCCCTCTTTGTGCTCGTCGCGTGTCGCTGACCCATGAGCACCGCCGCCGCTCACTGTCGCAGCAATGTCTCGGGTGGCCTCGATCTACCGTCGCCGCCTCTATTAGGTAGCCTGCGACGCCCTCGTTCAAACACGCTAGTTGTCGTAGACCAGCGTGCCCGCTATCGCCGTCGCTTCCGCTGCCTGGGAGCTTACCGCCAGCGTGAAGTCGTGTTGACGTCACTCGTGCGTCACCTTGCTTGCGTGGCAGCTGATGTGGCCTAGGGCCCATCAGTCAGCCTCACTGGGTAGGCTCCGCTGTGGTATAAAAAGTATCTGATGCGTGTGTTGACATCAGCATGCGTGGAGGCTGAGTTGGCACTGGGGCCCTTCTGTCAGTCTCACTGGCTAGGGGTCGCCCAGGTGTAAAAACTATTTGCCTTTTTGTTTTTAATTTCAGAAAATGATTTAATATTGTAAAATCAATAACTTATTGTTTATAAGTCATAAAAATACAAATAATATGTCAAATTGTCCAGAAAAATGAAACCTATCTATTTAACCTATAATCATGCATTGTTAAACAACTTAAATGACAAGTATAATTATAATAACAAATGCACCCCTCTCATATGTTCCGGAGTTCCCCGAGTTAGGGTTTTCACCCCTCGGAACCCCGCTTAAATCGTCGATCATGTCTTAGGGTTACATTCCAATGAAAATTAACTTGTCATATCATCATACTTGCTTGAGCATTGCATCAATGCCATGTGTTGAACAAGCTAGGCGTTCGGTTCTTCGCGGTAGAATACGAGATCGAGATCAAAGACCGAGGTCAACACCATCGAAGATCGAAGATTTCTTGATAGCCATCGCATTGTGGATGCTTAGCCATGATATTAGTTGTCATAGACCCCAGTTGAATCAATTTTGCACCTAGGGTTAGCCGGTGTGTCCTCGCCAGGGCATCCCGAACCCGAGGGTTGATGGATTGCCGCCTTTCTTTTCGGTATTGGTTCTTCGTGATAGGATCCGAGCCCGATGGTTTCTCCGAATTAGGGTTTCTGATATTGTAAATTCATTATTATTATTGTGTATGTATATATTAGGGTTTCTCCGAATTAGGGTTTATATCTCTCAACACCGTACCTAACATTCTCCCTTAGCCGCTTTGACTTATCCATTCTTCCACTTATGCAGAAAATATGGACCCACACGATAGAGACGAAGAAAAGGAAGAGTTGATGCAAGGTGTGATCCGCGGGGAAGAAAATTTAGATGTATCGACGTTTCTGAACAACTCCGGTGAGGGTGATCCTCTTCTTGCCCGAAGAGACGACTTGTTTGAGGTTGAAGGTTATGCCTTCCGCGAGGGATAAGGCGATGCCTTGTGTGATCGAGAAGACGACCGCTCCGGCGAGGTGCATGTAATATAATTAATTCATTAATTAATAATCTGCTATCTATATAGAAATAATAACGACGATCTTTATTCTTTTAGCCCTCCAGATCAAAGAAATCTACTGAAAAGAGCAAACGAGGCCCAACCAAAAAGTTGGAAAACCATGAGAGGTTTAGGATCGAAGATGTCGCTGAAGACGACAAACCGACGGCTCCCGAAGTTGTCGCAAACAAATTTGTGGCACAATGCAGAGTAATCGTTAGGGACTTAATCCCGATCACCATCCGAAATTGGAATACGCCTGCTGATGCGGAAGAAGAGGGAACATGTTTATTTGTCCCTAACCACGCCAAAGATTTACTGTGGAAGAGGCTCATGGTTAATTTCAAACTACCGAAGATAGAGATGGTCCAAAATGTGGAGGATCCAGTTGAGGACGCCTTAGAACATGGGAGAGCCATGGAGGCTAAGGTCAAGGAGTGGGCTTTGAAGAAGATGGCCCAGTGTTTCACCAACTGGAAGAAAAGATTGCACCTTGACTATGTCGTGAAAGAGAAGACTCCCGATTTCAAGAATATTCAGTTTGAGAAGATAAAACCATTCTGGGCTGAGTTTGTGAAATACAAGACATCAGAAAAAGCTAAGAAAATGTCTGCAACGAATAAGCTGAATGCTGCTAACAAGAAGTATCACCATACTATGGGGCAAGGTGGCTACAGGGCTGGCATTCCTAAGTGGGAGAAACTTGAGAATGAACTGCGTGCTAAAAAGATCACCCAGATGCAGTTTATTGGGTAGAACGTGCAAGGAATTGGTTTTACGGGCATGGGGGCACGTTGGACTCGGAAGGGAAGTGTATATATAACATACAACATAAAGAAGACCCCTTGCCAATCGAGAAGATGAGAAAAGCAGTAAAGGTTGTTAAAGATGGGGACTTCATTCCCGATAGAGAGAATGATGAGCTCACACTCGCCCTTGTAAATAAGGAACATGATGGACGAAAACGAGGCACAAGCGGCTCCAAACCATGGAGGACTGGATTTCCCGAAGAGAGGAAGAAATATACTAATAGAAGCCGTCAGAGGAGAAAGGACAGGGCGGAAGTTGAAACGGATATTCAGAAAGAGCGAATGCGTATAATTGAAGAACGAATAAGGCAACAACAAGATGAAATTAACGCACTTAAAGAGCAAAGTACTACCGGCCCATCTCAGCAGCACACTGCATTCGATGCTACCGGCCTATCGAATAATCAAAAAAGCAGTGTGGCTTCCACCGAGGTCTCGGGTGATGACAATGGCGATGACGATGGTGCACCGACGATGGCTCCTGTTGGCTACCCAGTGGATGATATCACAGAGCTGACACACTGCGAGCTACATGTCAAAGTTGTGAACATATCAATGAAGGTGGCGATCGGCTATGCCTTACCAATTGGACCCACACCAACTTACCACTGTCGTCCGGTTCCAGAGGGCTACGCTGTTGTCGGGGTGGATGAAATCATGCCCGCCTTTAAAGTTTTGGATCTTCACTACCCTGTAAAACAACCTAAATGAATTCTCCGTCGCGACATAAAAAGTGGCCAAAATGCTGCCGCGGCAACAAAAGTTGCCAAAATTAATTCTCTGTCGCGGCAGAGAAATGTGTCAAATCTCTGCCGCGGCAGAAGGCTATTTGCTCACCCCCCCCCCCCTCGCCCTCTGCCGCGGCCACGTGTACCCCCATTTGTCCCGGTTGGTGGGGCAACCGGGACTAAAGATTTGGGGCTTTAGTCCCGATTGCCCTGTCCCGGTTGGGTAACCGGGACTAATGCCCCTTACCAACCGGGACCAATGGGGCGTTCTAGATTAGTGATATGAGCAAAAATTATAGACGATTTGTTGACCGAGGAGTCTGCGCAGCCACGCAGGTCCGGAGTGAAGGCGATGGTAATGTGGCTATAAACTAGTTCTATATATGGTTTTCAATTTGAAGACAAGCTGTTATATACTGTATTATCTTTTGTTTGGATGCTGTGGATGGTACGATATGAACTAAATCCTAGATTACTCTAGTCTCTAAAATTCTTTTGTTTAAAACTTAGCTAATTCAAAGATTCTTTTTGAGTATGGTGATGTGGCTTTTGAGGCGTGAATTCTTATGTATCTTAGTCCTAACTAGTTCTGACAAATTTGACAGGCTCAATCAGCAAAGCATTTTGGCTTCACTGAATATGTTCCAATATTTTCCAGTGCAGACACATACAGCCACTACTAGGTTGCCGTCAGACTGGGAAAACTACATTGATGATACATAGCTCGAGCGAGCAGTTCAAAAACTTCGAGATCCTTTTTTGTTACGTTTGAAAAAAAAACTTCAAAATCCAGAAGACATAAATCCATAGTACTCCGGGTAGTATAATTTTGCAAAAACTTCGATCGAGTAGTATAATTTTGCAAAATTTCCTTATAGGAGCAAGATGTACAGACGATTTTTTGACCGAGCCAAGCGCAGCCACGCACGTCCACGCATGTTCGGAGTGGAGGCCATGGCCTCGGAGCCGTCACACAAGGCAGGTCGACGGCCAGGTTCCTGTGGATGGACAAACAAACTTGACAAATTTAATCCACGCTGTTACGCATCAGATCCCAGGTTAATCTAAGGGCATGACTAGATCCCAGGCGTAAATCTCAGTCACCTGAGTGAGCAGCTAACCTATCGTGTCGCTGTGCTCTTCTTCGTTGTTTTGTTCTGAGTTCCCGGCCATATATTCTTCGCTGTGTTCTTTGCTGTAGTACATTCACCTGGACTTTTCTAAGCCAGAGTCGGCCATTTGCATGTCTTCGTATTTTGATCCTATGCTGCTCCAGCGAGTTGGTTAGCTTAGGCTTCTAATCATACATGTCCACAAATAAGCAGCGTTCAAAATAATCAACAACTCAATGATTTTATTTTTCCAAAAAATATCATGAGGTCCACCATCTTATTGTAGATCAAAAATATAGTACTCCCTTTTCGACCCATATTAGTTTACTTGGATTTGTCAAAATTTGGATAAACCTTTATACTAAATAGTGTCTAGATTCATTCAAATCTAGACAAATTCGAGTCAACTAATATGGGTTGGAGGGAGTAAGAGAGATAGATTGCTGGAGATCCATATACAACTTGAAAAATCATAATTGCAATCTATTTGCAACTAGCTAAATATTAGTTGCAACTAACGTATAACTAGCAATATCTCAGTTACAACTTACGTGCAATTAGTAAAAACTCGGTTACAACCTCCGTGCAACTAATATTTTACCCAACATGTAACTTAGGAAATCTCAGACGCAACCGACGTGTATCTGGGATATATTGGACACAATCGGCGTGTAACTGGGAACCTCGGTCGCAACCCACGTGAAACAGACGTTCAATAAGTAAGCAAGGCGCAAAAATAGCTTTTGACGGGGTTCAGTTATAATCAAGTTGTAACTGGCCCTCGACGGGGGCTCAGCTGCAAACAAGATGCAACTGGCTCCTCGACGGAGGCTCAGTTACAAGCTAGTTGCAGTTGGCCCCTCAATAGGGCCCAGTTGCAATTTGGCCCCTCGATGGGGCTTGATTGCACCAGTTGCAATCAAGTTACAATTGGCCCCTCGATGGGGCCTAGTTGCAATCCAGTTGCAATATTCAACGGGGCTCAGTTTTAAGCAAGTTGCAATTGGCCCCTAGACGGGGCCTCAGTTTCAAGCAAGTTGTAATTGACTCCTCGACGGGGGCACATTTACAATCAAGTTGCAACTGGCCCCCCAACGGGGTTGCAACTGGCCCTCGATAGGTAAGCAAGTTGCAAGAAATACCCTTCGACGGGGTTCAGTTGCAATCAAATTGCAAATTCCCCCCTCGACAGGGGTCATTGCAACTGGCTCCCCTGACGGGGCCCCAGTTGCAAGAAAATTGCAGCTGGCCCTCGACAGGTAAGCAAGTTGCAAAAAATGGCCTTCGGCGGGGTTTCATTATAATAAGTTGCAACTGACCCCTCGATGCGGGCTCAGTTACAAGAAAGTTGCAAAAATGGCCTTCGACGTGGTTCAGTTACAATCAAGTTGCAGCTGGCCCTCGACAGAGGCTCAGCTACAAGCAAGATGCAACTGGCCCCTTGACGGGGCCCCAGTTGCAATCAAGTTGAATCTAGCCCATTCAACGGGGCTTAGTTGCAATCAAGTTGCAACTGCCCCAAGACGTGCCCTTAGTTTCAAGCAAGTTGCAATTGGCCCCTCGACGGGAGCCCAGTTGCAATCAAGTTGCAATTGGCCCCTCGACAGGAGCCGCAACTGGGGCCTCCGACGGTGTTGCAACTGGCCCTCGACAGGTAATAAAGTTGCAAAAAATATCCTTCAACGGGGTTCAGTTGCAATCAAGTTGACACTGCTGTTGGGCCACGCAGAGATAAAACAAAAACTTTTCCTCTAACGTGGTGATCCCAAGATCTAGCTAAGGTAGAAGGCCACGAGGTTTACCACTAGACGCGCGGTTGCGGTTACTGATGTAGCACGCCAGTTGATGCAATGCAGTCCTCACGATCCGATCGTCCTGGTGCTGATCGCACAACACCTCTGCTGGTATCCACACGTACAAGGAGGAGCGTCGGTGGCGAACTGCTAGGTTCGTTACGGCGGCTGGACTGCTGTGGAGCTAGGGTTTCCAACACATGGAATAACCTAACCGAACAACGATTAACCTTTCTGGGTTACTGTGCTCCACTATATATAGGGAGTGAACGTGGGCTCTGCTCGCGCGACCCATTCACTAAAGCCCATATAAAACTAGTCACCGTGAGTCCAACTCACTAACTCAGTCCTAATCCGGTTTAGGTCCAACCCAACCAGATTATATGATTCGGATCCAATCCGAACTTTCTCTCGCTCTTAAGTGTGTGACCCCGCAGGCTCATGGTTACTTGGACACGATTAGAGTCCAACTCACAATCGATCAATCGGCATCGGCTCCTAGCAGAACATACCGATTTCCAAGTACCAAAGAGTCATGACGACTTGCCTTTTCAATGCGACTTACGTCTGAGTCCCTTTTGCCTCACGATATACCTTGTCAGACTATAGGCGAATATATGTCATCCCTTAAATAGTCCAACTCTCTTCTCGATCCGAGATAAGTGATTCACCCGACTAACTCTTAGCGGATCGCCTCGGTTAACACTTAACCGAGTCGTGCATGGCCATGCTTTCCGAATCATATCTCACGAGAGGGCCCAGAGAATATCTCTCCGAGTGGAGGGACAAAATCCCATCTTGGTTATTCACATCACGCAGCTTGATTCTCGATCGACCAACCCCGCCTTTATAATCGCCCAATTGGATCAGCTTGATGTAACCTAAGTCGGTGATCCTCAACTCGGACTATGCAACAACCTCGTGTCTAAGTATTACATTGATTGAGATATACAAATGACAACTTAGTTCGTTGTACCTCAATATGGGTCAATCCGACTCGCTAAACTCTTTAGCCTAGTCTGTAAGTTGGAATAGCATCTCCATGCCCATGACAAGTGGAACCGAGTCATCAAGCCAACTTTCACATTGGTCTAAGTTGTGTGTCCAGCACAACCTCAATGACCAAGGATATTTAGTACAAACAACATGAATGCATAGTTCCACAACTGAATCACATATTCAATGATACACATCAGATGTTTATACAAGGACTACTTAATAACTTTATGAATACAATGGGAAATATCATCATACATGATTGCCTCTAGGGCATATTCCCAACAGTCTCCCACTTGCACTAGAGTCAATCTTCCAACATCACATGTCTAAGCATCTAATGCCCATGGCTCTCAGGTGCGCCTCATGCTTCGGCTGGGGTAACGGCTTTGTCAACGGATCCGCAATATTTGCATCCGTGTGTACCTTGCATAACTTGATATCACCCTGATCCACGAACTGGCGAATCAGGTGGTACCGCATGAGTATGTGCTTGTTCTTCTGGTGTTGTCTAGGTTCCTTGGCTTGTGCAATAGCACCATTGTTGTCACAATACACGCCCAACGGACTGGACGAGCTCAACCACACCAAGATCCATGAGGAAATTCCTCATCCAAACACTTCCTTTGCCTCCGAGGCGCAATATACTCACCTCTCTGTAGACGCATACGCCTCTTGCTTGGAACTTTTCCAGCTCACAGCACCTCCGTTTATAATAAACACGTATCCGGATTGCGAACGAGAATCATCAGAGTCGGTGAGATAACTCGCATCTGTGTAACCCTTTACACTAAGTTCATCTTCACCACCATAAACCAAGAACATATCCTTCGTCCTTATCAAGTACTTTAGGATATATTTAGCCGCTGTCCAGTGGATCTCTCCAGGATCAGCCTGGTATCTGCTCACAACACTTAGAGCATAGGAAACATCCGGCCTAGTACAAATCATGGCGTACATGATGGATCCGACTGCAGAAGCATACGGAATCGCACTCATCCGACTTCGCTCATCAGTTGTCGAAGGACACTGAGTCTTGCTAAGTTTTACACCATGGGACATCGGTAAGAACCCCTTCTTAGACGATTCCATGTTGAACTTTTTCAACACTTTGTCCAAATAAGTACTCTGACTCAATCCAATGAGCCTCCTTGATCTATCTCTATAGATCCGGATTCCGAGGATGTATGTTGCCTCACCCAAGTCTTTCATTGAGAAACTCCTTTAAATGATTCCTTGGTTTCTTGCAACATCTGGACATCATTTCCAATCAGTAATATGTCATCCACATATAAGATTAGAAAATTTACTTTGTTCCCACTAAACTTCTTGTACAAACAAGAATCATGATCACTCTTGATGAAGCCAAACGATTTGACTACCTCATGAAAGCGAATATTCCAACTCCGAGATGCTTGCTTCAACCCATAAATGGATTTAAGTTTGCATACCTTGTCAAGATTAGCCGGATCGACAAAACCCTCGGTGTATCATATACACGTCCTCGGTTAAATTTCCGTTAAGGAAAGCCGTTTTGACATCCATCTGCCATATCTCATAGTCGAAATAGGCCGCTATAGCTAACATGATCCAAACTGATTTAAGCATCGCTACGGGCGAGAAGGTCTCGTCGTAATCAACTCCTTGAACTTGTCGGAACCCCTTCGCGACAAGGCGTGCTTTATAGATTGAAACATTTCCATCCATATCAGTTTTCTTTTTAAAGACCCATTTGCACTCGACGGGTCTTGCACCGTCTGGCAGATCAACCAAGTTCCAAACTTGATTTTCATCCATGGACTTTATCTCGGATCTCATGGCTCCAAGCCATGACTCGGAATCAGATCCCACCATCGCTTCCGAATAATTTGCTTCATCACCGCCTAACAAGTAACACATCACGAACACTTCGTAATCTTGCCGATCTTCGTAGTACAGTGTCTTGTTGTCGGCTTCCACGATCGGCTCAACCTCCAAGGTTTTGCCGATTCGCTATTAGCCGATTCCTCTCGAATTTCTTGAGTTGCACCGTTCCCACTTACTCCCGAGAAACTCTTTCTCAAGGAAGACACCGTTCGGCGACAAACACTTTGCCCTCTTCTCGGTTGTAGAAGTAGTAACCCAAGGTTTCCTCGGATACCCCACGAAAATACATTTATCCGACTTGGCGTAAGCTTGTCCGACCAAGTCGCTGACAAAAGCTTCACAACCCCAAATCTTAAGAAAAGACAAACTCGGCTTTTTGCTGTCCACATCTCATGCGTGTCTTCTCTCGATTTTGATGGTACTTTGTTTAGTGTGAACGCTTTGTTTCTAGACAATAACCCCAAAATGATAAAGGCAGATCTGTCCGACTCATCATTGATCGTACCATGTCCAACAAGGTCCGATTCCGCCTTTCCGAAACACCATTCCTTTGTGGCGTTCCTGGCGGAGTAAGTTGAGGAACTATTCCACAACTTTTCAGATGGTCATCAAACTCATGGCTCATGTACTCGCCTCCTCGGTCAAGAAGAAACTTTATTTTCTTGCCGAGTTGATTCTGTGCTTCATTCTGGAATTCTTTGAACTTTTCAAAGGCTTCCGACTTATGTTTCATTAAGTAGATATATCCATACCTACTCAAATCATCAGTGAAGGTAATGAAGTACTCATAACCACCCCTGGCTGCGTGCTCATTGGTCCACATACATCACTATGTACTAGTCCCAACAAGTCGGACGCCCTTTCGCAACTCTTTGCAAAAGGTGTCTTGGTCATTTTGCCGAGTAGGCAAGATTCGCATGTCTCGAACGACTCCAAGTCGAACGAAGTTAGGAGTCCATCATCATGGAGCTTCTTCATGCGTTTCCAACTTATATGACCAAGCCGACAGTGCCAAAAGTAAGTCATATTCAGATCATTTGGTTTCAACCTTTTAACATTTATGTTATAAACCGACTCACCATCAAGATTCAAAATAAATAATTCGTTCTGAACGGGTGCAAAGCCGTGAAACATATCATTCAAATACAAAGGACAACCATTATTCTTGATATTCGACTCATAGCCTTGCCTCATCAAACATGAAGCAGAAATAATGTTTCGACTGAGCACTGGAACATAATAACAATTATTTAGTTCCATAATGAATCCGGAAGGTAAATGAAGTTGCATCGTGCCGACTTCCAACGCAGCAACTCTTGCTTTGTTGCCGACTCGAATATCAACCTCGCCTCTTGCTACGCTCCTAGTTCTTACCAGTCCCTGCAACGAGTTGCAGATGTGAATAACTGATCCGGTATCATATACCCAAGAACTATTAGGTGCATCAGCAAGATATATGTCTATAACATTGCAAACAAGTGTACCTGAGTCGGAAGTCATACCTCCACTCTTGGCTTTGTCGGCCAAGTACTTGCTGCAGTTCCTCTTCCAGTGGCCATCCGCCTTGCAGTAGAAGCAAGTGGATCCGGCTGAAGGAGATGGCTTAGTCCCTGAGGAAGCGCTTGGGACAGGGTCCTGAGTCTGCTTTCCTCCTGACTTAGCCTTCTTCTTAGTCCAAGAACTCTTCTTGAACTTAGCCTTATTCTGCACCATCAACACTTGACTGGTGCCCTTCTTGAGATCCGCCTCTGCCTGCTTGAGCATCCCATGCAATTCAGTGAGCTTCTTATCCATACCATGCATGTGGTAGTTCGAAATGAACTGCCCATATGCACTAGGAAGAGAGTTCAGAATTATATCTATAGCGAACTCTTCGCTTATGGGGTAGCCAAGCCTCTCCAGAGACTACACGTAACCAACCATTTTGATCACATGCGGACTCAGTGGATCACCATCCTTAAGCTTGCAACTCAGCAAAGCCTGAGAGACTTGATACCTCTCAGTCTTACTTTGAGCTGGAACATACTTTTGAGGCTTTCGATCATATCGTAGGCCTCAACATGCTCGAACTGCTTTTGCAAGTCCGGTTCCATGTGAGCAAGCATAAGATGCTAATATCCGTGGACTCATCTTTAGCCCGACGGTAGGCATTGGTGGCTCACGATGCATTCTCATTCGCTCATCTCGAAGTGGGTTGTCTAGGACATGGTCCTTCTTTTCTTGTTTGAGAACAATTCTCGATTTCGATACCGATTGGTAAAATTAGTGTCGTTCAGTTTATCTTTCTCAAGAATGGTTCTCAACGCAAAACCGGATATCTGAGAGTGACCGCTACTTAGTGCCATGATCTACAACAGGAAATATGCAAAACACTTAAGACATGTATTCATAAAGAGCAAGCATATTAAACATTTTAATATTTTATGCTCCCACTAGAACCAACACCCTCCGATGGTTACTTAGTGATTCAGATCCTAAATAAGCAAGTCGGCTAGTGAGCTTTAGCATCACCGCTAGCCAAGTGATCTAGGTAGACAACTCCTTGTCAATCGCATCTCATGCGACTCTGTTGGACGGGTGGCATCACATGCCCGGCTCCCATCGACCTTTCCCGAGTCCCACAACCGTTGTGATAGACCCGTCTAGCTTACCAAGTGTTTCTGCTGTAAGAGTCCGACTTGAACCCACCTAGTCGGAAAGAATTGGCAGCACCCCAATTTTATGAGCCCACTACCAAAAATGTCCGACTTGTGATGGTGCAAACACTGCGGAAAAACCGACTAGACCTTCTTTGAGGGATTAAAATTTACCGACTATCTAATAGAGGTAAAACTGAGACATAACAATAACACAAAATAAAGCAATTATAATTTGAAATGGTATGGCTCTCTTCATGGCGATCTCCATCTCCACAAAGCTGTAATCCGACTCGTGCCAACTCTTGTCACTTGCCGTCTTACTCCATGTCGCCGACATGTACAACGCCTGCATGCCTTCCGGTTCTCAAACAGCTACACTAGCTTAGTAAAGTAAATTACATAGAGAATCCGACACGCAGGTCGCTATACAATAAAATGACAGCACCTAGGCTCCAGTACGACAAAAACCGTGATTCAGATCACGTATGGATTACACACATACATCACATGCACATGAACCATACCATTCACAACTTTCCTGCAAAAACAAGTTATGCATAGATACAATATCTACGGCGTTGTGAAACTCGCGACATCTAAGGCGCTTCTGACAGGCGAAGCGGCGGTCCGCTTAACGGATAGCGGGCGGGATCGAAGGGCGCGCATGGCGCGCGGCAGCCTGACGATTTTTCCGAAAATGTAGATCTCATCTACGATCCGGACATGGATTCCGACCATCGTTCCGATTCGATCAAACTCTTTGATCTTCGATCACCGCTTCTGGATTTACGTGTCACAATCTACCCCGATGGCGGAAGCCGACCGGTAGGGGTATGTCGTTCCACGACCTCAGCAGTATGATCACGGAAATCAGATCTACCATTCCCCGAGTACAGTTGATCCAATCAACTTCATACAAAACCGATCTATCTCATAGATCGACCACCAAACAACACATAGATCTCATCTATAGCCTACCGCATATCACATATGCGAGATCTCGAGCCTAAAACCAGAAGCTATCGCTCTGATACCACTGTTGGGCCACGCAGAGATAAAACAAAAACTTTTCCTCTAACGTGGTGATCCCAAGATCTAGCTGAGGTAGAAGGCCACGAGGTTTACCACTAGACGCGCGGTTGCGGATTACTGATGAAGCGCGTCAGTTGATGCAGTGCAGTCCTCACGATCCGATCGTCCTGGTGCTGATCGCACAGCACCTCTGCTGGTATCCACACGTACAAGGAGGAGCGCCGGCGGCGAACTGCTAGGTTCGTTACGGCGACTGTCAGGAGCTAGGGTTTCCAACACATGGAATAACCTAACCGAACAACGATTAACCTTTAAGTTACCGTGCTCCACTATATAGGGAGTGAGAACGTGGGCTCTGCTCGCGCGACCCATTCACTAAAGCCCATATAAAACTAGTCACCGTGAGTCCAACTCACTAACTCAGTCCTAATCCGGTTTAGGTCCAACCCAACCAGATTATATGATTCGGATCCAATCCGAACTTGCTCCCGCTCTTAAGTGTGTGACCCCGCAGGCTCATGGTTACTTGGACACGATTAGAGTCCAACTCACAATCGATCAATCGGCATCGGCTCCTAGCAGAACATACCGATTCCCAAGTACCAAAGAGTCATGACGACTTGCCTTTTCAATGCGACTTACGTCTGAGTCCCTTTTGCCTCACGATATACCTTGTCAGACTATAGGCGAATATATGTCATCCCTTAAATAGTCCAACTCTCTTCTCGATCTGAGATAAGTGATTCACCCGACTAACTCTTAGCCGATCGCCTCGGTTAACACTTAACCGAGTCGTGCATGGCCATGCTTTCCGAATCATATCTCACGAGAGGGCCCAGAGAATATCTCTCCGAGTGGAGGGACAAAATCCCATCTTGGTTATTCACATCACGCAGCTTGATTCTCAGTCGACCCGAACCCTGCCTTTATAACTGCCCAATTGCGGATCAGCGTTTGACAGAACCTAAGTCGGTGATCCTCAACTCGGACTATGCAACAACCTCAGGTCTAAGTATTACATTGATTGAGATATACAAATGACAACTTAGTTCGTTGTACCTCAATATGGGTCAATCCGACTCGCTAAACTCTTTAGCCTAGTCTGTGTAAGTTGGAATAGCATCTCCATGCCCATGACAAGTGGAACCGAGTCATCAAGCCAACTTTCACATTGGTCTAAGTTGTGTGTCTAGCACAACCTCAATGACCAAGGATATTTAGTACAAACAACATGAATGCATAGTTCCACAACTGAATCACATATTCAATGATACACATCAGATGTTTATACAAGGACTACTTAATAACTTTATGAATACAATGGGAAATATCATCATACATGATTGCCTCTAGGGCATATTCCCAACAACTGCCACCCTCAACAGGGGCTCAGTTGCAATCATGTTGTAACTTCCCCCCCCCCTCCCGACGGGGCCCCAGTTACAAGCTAGTTGCAACTAGCCCCTCAACAGGGGTCTAGTTGCAATCAAGTTGTAATTGTCTCCTCAACAGGGGTCCAGTTGCAATAGAGTTGGAATTGGACCCCCGACGGGGTTGCAACTAGCCCTCAACAGGTAAGCAAGTTGCAAAAACTACCTTCGACGAGGTTCAGTTGCAATCAAGTTGCAACTGCCCCCTTCGACAGGGGCCCCCAGCTGCAAGCAAGTTGCAACTAGCCCTTGACAGATAAGCAAGTTGCAAAAAATGGCCTTCTACGGGTTCAATTACAATCAAGTTGCAACTGGCCCCTGACAGGGGCTCAGCTACAAGCAAGATGCAACTGGCCCCTCGACGGGGACCCAGTTGCAATAACATTGCATCTAGCCCCTCGACGGGGCCCTAGTTACAATCAAGTTGTAACTGGCCCTCAACGGAGCCTCGGTTACAAGAAAATTGCAAGTGGCTTTCGACAGATAAGCTAGTTGCAAAAAATGGCCTTCGACAGGGTTCAGGCGTCTAAGAATTAGCAAAACCGTTTCACTATGCATACAAAGCAAAACAAAAAGACTACGACAAGTCTTATGACCCCTAGCAATAAACCGTAACAACTATAAAAATAAGGGGAAAACAATTAAAAATAAATAAAGAGGATACAACAAACCTAGAAATTGACGATTAAAATTACAACTAGATTGAAGTAAGATGAACTGCTGGCGTGAATCGTGAAGCCAATCTCACCGTCACTCTACTTAAAAGCATCAAGAAAACCAAATAAATATCCCCTAGCAGTTTAATTTCACATATTTATATTGCCGGTGAAGAAAAATAAAACAAAAAAGAAAATGAAAATAATAATCGCCACCCATAATAAAATGACCATATACAACAAGTACAGACACAAGTTGCTCGGTTTAGTACTAGGGCACGTAATCAGCCATTGCGAAGCAAGCGTATCAAGATCCAAGCCTACCGCATCCATGCAGCTTTGACCAATCGTGAGAGTGATATAGTAGTACGATAATTACTCTATAGCTTTAAGCGTGAGATAAAGCGAGGCCTCTCAGGCCATCGGCAGCTCATGCTATCGCTTCTTATCGGGTTTGGGTCACGAGTACCTGTTCGGTGAAAGAAAAATAAAATCCCCAACCGCTGACTAATGGAGAAAACGAGTCGTCCCTCACCTCTCGCTCGCCGCTCGGTTCCTACTGCTTGCCCACCCTGCGCCGCCCACCCTGCGCCGCCCACCCAGCTTCTCGCTCGCCGCCTGTACCGCTCGCCTCTGACCCCGATCTATTCGTTCGGTGCGCTGCTCTACCTGGATCCCGATTGCCCTGCCTCTATCCAGCCGGCGCCTCCCCAAGGGCTGCACCGCCACCGCCCATCTTCCCCTGCGCGGAGCTCCTCCTGCCGCATCCATGTGTGCCGGCCCCTGCAGCATCTGCGTGCACGCGCCGCCACACACGGAGCTCCCTTCCGCGACGCCATGGATGTCGTCCTCCGCCACCTCTCTCCCTAGATCTAACTGGGGGTCGGGGGACCTAACAGCATGTGTGTCGTGGTAGAGCGCATGCCATGGAGCGAGCTCTGCGTCTTGCGGGCGCCGCAGATGTTGTCCGCCCTCACAATGGGGCCTTCATCGGTGCTAAGTTAGGCCGCGTCGGCGGCGGGTGGCCTGTGATGGCGAAGCTGCTCCTCTTCTGCTTTAGGGACGTGGGCGCTGCTGTGTCGGGCCACTTCGCCCCCGTGTCCCGCTTCTCCAAGTGACAGGGTGTTGCGCCCTATGGCAGGGATCTGTTGACTGTTGTTCTTGCCAGGCCTAGGCGAGCACGCAGAGGCCGGCCGTGCCAACAACTAGGACGTGGCCGCGTAGCGCGGCGTCTTTCGTGGATTCATGCGCTCCCGCACTCGGGAATGCGTGGTGGGTGATTTGGTGTTGCCTTCCTAATGCAAATTTGCATGCCACAACACAACAACAGCGACACTGATGATGATGATAGTTACAATTCCGATTAACAATGATGGATAGGCCGGATCCTTGTCTGGTGTGGCTCTGAGGAAACCCATTGATGCTCCTGGCCCGTCCAAGCTTGTGCTCCAGGTAACTGATAGAAATGGTTGGCTCTCAATACACACTCTAGCATTATTATTCATATCATATATCGATCAGTTTTTCTTATTTTTTCTGGTGTTGTACTGTCTTATTTCATCATTAGTTCGTAGTTATTAAATTGGAGTTAAAATGACATGAGCCATCCGTTGCCGTCGACTAGACCCCTCATCTTTGGCTGCCCCGAGAACACGAACACAAGCGACTTGGCCAACCCAACCTGGTATCACACTACAGGAATGGCCAGATGCGCCGACGGCCGTCGGCTACGCCGACGGCCAAACGTCGGGGCCGTCGGCGTAGCACCGCACCAGGCCAGCCCTCGGCGTAGCAAAGCCGTCGGCGTAGCATACACTACACCGACGGTCACCCTCGGCGTAGTGGCGGCCCTCGGCGTAGCTAGCGGACGCGTGGCACATGCCGGCAGCACGGACGACGCGCTAACGGTGCCGTCGGTTAGGCCGACGGCGACCCTCGGCATAGCATACGCCGACGGCCACCCTCGGCGTACCAGAAACGTACGCCGACGGTCACCCTCGGCGTAGCCTTCTCTATTTTTCATATATTTTGTATTTGCATCAATTATTTATATTTTTTTTATTAATTGGATAATTTCGTACCCTCTGAATAGCAGTCTACACGTCCACATGAAATGTCGTTGCGAATCTTCTCACACCCCGAGAAATTTCTATATGTTTGTAAGTGTTATTATCGCATGTGGTTCTCAATAGCACTCACCACGACCACATGAAGTGCTTGCATGTGTCCCCCCTCGCATGCATGCGCTCTAACCTAGAGGCGAAGGTTCCGTACCAGATAAGGTGGAATCTCCCGTCGAGGTGAAACCGGCTAGGATAGTGCCCCAACTTGTGAGCCAACATGGTTTGACATCACCCTATGACCTAAACAAACACAAAACAAGAGAGAGCTACGCCGGGCTACCCCTGTCAGAGGAACGTCTAGGGGGGTAGACGATCCGAGTGTGCATAGAGATCAGGGTTTCGCTGGAGGAAGACCACGAGAACATCGGAATGAGATGAAAACTTGCATGTGCCCCTAGCATATGTGTGTGTGGGTGTGGTTAAAGGTTGGTATATATAGGTGCTTGCATGTGTCCCCCCTCGCATGCATGCGCTCTAACCTAGAGGCGAAGGTTCTGGGCCCGTATAAGGGTGGAATCTCCCCGTCGAGGTGAAACCGGGTAGGATAGTGCCCCAACTTGTGAACCAACATGGTTTGACATCACCCTATGACCTAAACAAACACAAAACAAGAGAGATCTACGCCGGGCTACCCTGGGAGGAACGCCTAGGGGGTAGACGATCCGAATGCACAGAGATCGTGGTTTCACGAGGAAGACCACGAGAACATTGGAATGAGATGAAAACTTGCATGTGCCCCTAGCATATGTGTGTGGGTGTGGTGAGAGGTTGGTATAGGTGCTTGCATGTGTCCCCCCTCGCATGCATGCACTCTAACCTAGAGGCGAAGGTTCCGGACCCGTATGAGGGTGGAATCTCCCCGTCGAGGTGAAACCCGGTAGGATAGTGACCCAACTTGTGAGCCAACATGGTTTGACATCACCCTATGACCTAAACAAACACAAAACAAGAGATAGCTACGCCGGGCTATCCCTGTCAGAGGAACGTCTAGGGGGGTAGACGATCCGAGTGTGCACAGAGATCAGGGTTTCGCCGGAGGAAGACCACGAGAACATCGGAATGAGATGAAAACTTGCATGTGCCCCTAGAATACGTGTGTGTGGGTGTGGTTAGAGGTTGGTATATATAGGTGCTTGCATGTGTCCCCCTCGCATGCATGCGCTCTAACCTAGAGGCGAAGGTTCCGGGCCCGTATAAGGGTGGAATCTCCCCGTCGAGGTGAAACCGGGTAGGATAGTGCCCCAACTTGTGAACCAACATGGTTTGACATCACCCTATGACCTAAACAAACACAAAACAAGAGAGAGCTACGTCGGGCTACCCCTGTCAGAGGAACGTCTAGGGGGGTAGACGATCCGAGTGTGCACAGAGATCAGGGTTTCGCCGGAGGAAGACCACGAGAACATTGGAATGAGATGAAAACTTGCATGTGCCCCTAGCATATGTGTGTGGGTGTGGTGAGAGGTTGGTATAGGTGCTTGCATGTGTCCCCCCTCGCATGCATGCGCTCTAACCTAGAGGCGAAGGTTCCGGACCCGTATGAGGGTGGAATCTCCCCGTCGAGGTGAAACCGGGTAGGATAGTGCCCCAACTTGTGAGCCAACATGGTTTGACATCACTCTATGACCTAAACAAACACAAAACAAGAGAGATCTACGCCGGGCTACCCCTGTCAGAGGAACGTCTAGGGGGGTAGACGATCCGAGTGTGCACAGAGATTCCCTCCGAGGACGATTACAACAACATTAACCCTTTAACGTACGAGGGAATTTTCTATCAAGAGAAAGAGGACTTCAGACACTTTGATTTAGAACCGGTTGATCTTGAGGATCTTGGGAATGATGTAGAAACTCGTGGTGAGTCAGTGGTGAATCTACATGACATAAGTATGCTCGAGAAGCTCCATACCGAGAATGACAACGATGATGAGCCTACACCCTTCGATGAGAATCCAGATTTCTACTCAAAAGATAGTGATAGTGAGAATGAGAATGAGAATGTGAATGAGAATGAGAATGAAAATGATAGTGAGTATTTATTTTTTAATGCATTTTATTTTGTCTTTGTGCTTAACTGTTTTCTTAATTGCATTATGCCTTTATTCTTTGTGTATACATTTTATTATGTCTTTGTGCTTAACTGCTTTCTCTTACTTAATGCAGGTGATTGAACAATATGAGCAGCGGCAAGGCAACCAGTTCGTCCTTGCTTAATGCTACTGCAAAGACAAGAAAAGTGCTACGGAGTGGGAGACAGCCAACTTAATCCGCTACATTCCGATCTTGCTCCCCACAAGGAGGACGGGTCGAGGCCGAGGTCGAGGAGGACGAGGACGAGGTGCCACGGAGGAGGCGTGGACTTTGACCCACCAACCTCGCTCGGGCGACGTGGCTCCTGAGTTGTTCCTGACAGAGCAGCCTTTCAGGGCCGAGAGGGAGGCAGAGTCCGAGAGGGAGGCAGAGTCTGAGAGGGAGGCGAGGACCAAGAGGGAGGCGGGGACCGATACGGAGGAGGACACTAGCCGCGATTTGGTGGGGCCGAAGAAATTGCGGAATCGTGGGGAATCGGGAGTCCCTGACGAGAAGTTTGAGCCTAGGACTCAGGAGGCGAAAGCCCTTATTATTCCAGATGGCCTTGAGTGAGTGTACTAATTTGGCAATTTAAAACATTTTATTTCATGTTGGCCATAAATAATTATTGTGTACTAACGTTTATTATTGTGCAGCAATTGGACATTTCCTCCGGGGACGAAGCCTCGCCTTCCTAACAACTTTGTTAGAGCTCTGATTAGGAAGTTCTGGCCGGGCTATCACATTACCCACGAGGGTGACAGGAAGCTAGCTACCACTTGGGCGGACTACCAGACTACCCGTGTCCCGGGCTTTCCGACAACTGCTGATGCTGTCATCACCAAGTTTTGGGTAAGGCATATTTCTCGAGTTATGTTCATACTTGATGACCCCACCGTGCTAACTCATGACTCTTATGCATGATTGAAGTGCTTTTACCGTGTGGCCGAGGAGGACCAGAGAAGGCAGAGGACTTTGCTTGGGGCTTGTGTGAAGTTGACCCCTGTGTGTGGTACAACCGTAAGGTCACGGCGCTAGCCACTTCTCGGCTGAGGCGTGAGGGTCGGGAAGGAAGACATTGTCGGTAGGAACCCTAATCGAGTACTCGATGGCGCTTTAAGAGTACATGTCGGTGAGTAAAATGTCAATAAGATTCTACATTGCTTCTAAGTTGCCATTGCATTGTCGGAGTTGAGTATTGCATTTTCAGTTATCCGATTGGGCGAGCCGCATCGACTCGCATGGGAGGAGCTGGTTAGGACGAGGTGGCTCGGAAGACGAGGAGTTTGCAGCCTTGTCGAGGCGGAACGCGGATAACCGAGGCGATGGTGGAACGATCGCTGGAAACCGCAACTTTGACCGCTTCAAGGGAAGGTGGTACGATATACATGGAACGACCTGTGCATTTCTGCTTATGTTTGTACTTCATATGCATAATATTTTCTTTTCGCGATACAGGTGGCCGAGGCACAACCCGGGAGTTGATTCGTGACGTCGCCGCCTATGAGATGATGCGCGAAGAAGCCCAATTACTCGAGCCTCAACCCTCGCGTTCGTGTACTTCGCACCGCCAGAACGACTTGGGAACTACAAGACGATGGTGAAGGCTCGTCACCCCATGTGGATGACCCCATTCACGCGGAGATCGACGAGGAGTCGTTGGTCCTGTCGGGCACGGATTGCAGCATGGACGCCTCAAGATTCTGAATAAGGTCAAGCCTACCCTCAAGACGAGCTTCACCGTCTCAAGGCTACCTACCCCCGACGGCCCCCTATCCCGCCTGGCCAGCCTCGTCGCTCCGCCGAGGATGTAAGTTTTTCTCGTTTTCATCATCTTTATGAGTTTTGTTCCTGCATGGCTAACCGCTGACGAGATTCCTTGTATTTGAAATTGTAGTCTGAGTTAGACGCGGCCTACGAAGCCGCTTATGAGGAATATCAGGTGACCTTTCGGCAGCATCAGGAGGCGACTGCGATCTACATGCAATACGTAAATGTAAGTCCGAACCTTTATTTTTTGCAAAAGATACAAGTCCCACTTCCCCCCGTTTGTTGTACTACGACCTGACTTCTAAACTATCTTGCAGGCCATGATGGTGAATATTCAAACTGGCCAGAATAGAGATTTAGGGCCCGTGTCTCTCATGCCAGGTCCGATGCCATTTTGGCAATCGAAGGAAAGCTTCGCTAGGACCTACTATGCATCGACACCGGTAAGTTCTTTGCGAACCCACTGGTTATCTCTTTACTTTGCCTCGCAAGTTGCTAACATGTAGGCAACATGTAGGGAACGGGAGCTTCTGGGAACCGGCACTTTGGCCACGCCTCGCCGGATGGGCGTCAGATCACACCGCTTCATGACGATGGTCCATCTCCTGGACATTCTGCAGGTGGTTCTCCCGAGCTTCACACTTCTCCTACTCCCTCGCCAGGTGGCTCTTCTGCTGCTTCTACTGGACGCAACCCTCGGCAGAGGTCGCCACTTTTCACCAGGGGAGATCGCGGGTACACCCTGTCTCCTCCAGAGTTGTAGGAATGTGTGATGATGTCGATGATCTTGTATGACTAATGTATGGATGATCTTGTATGACTGATGTTGATACATGTATGGCATATGTGATCTTGTTTCAATTGGTGTGGAATATATATTGCATGGATGTATGGATGATGTATGGATGTATGGATGATGATGTATGGATGTATGGCTGCTGTGAGTGCTGCTGCTGCTGCAAAAAAATTCAAATAAAAAAACTGTGCATTTGATACGCCGACGGCCTTGCCCTCGGCGTAGGAGGTAAGCGTGACCAAATGGTCAAGGCTACGCCGACGGCAAGGCCCTCGGCGTAGGGCCAGCCCGCTGCTGCCAGGCCGCTGCGCTGCCTCCACGTGGCGGTGAGTACGCCGAGGGAGGCCGTCGGCGTGCCAAAGCCGCCGCGCTGCTCCACGTGGCAGGCGAGGGGAGGCCGTCGGCGTAGCAGCCGCCAGGCCGCCCACCAGCCTCCACGTGGCTTAGCACGCCGAGGTGAGGCCGTCGGCGTAGCCGACGCCGTTCTAAGCGCCGTGACGGTCGGCGCCGACGGTCTCTCGCCGGCAGACGGCGTCGACCGTCGGCGTTGACCCACGCCGACGGTCTTGTCCCTGCTCCGCCGAGGGAGAGGTCCGCCGAGGACGGTACGCCGAGGGCAGCCGTCGGCGTAGCGTACGCCGAGGGTTTTCCTGGCTACGCCGACGGCAATATGCCCTCGGCATACCGAGCTTCTCCTGTAGTGTCATATGCTAGTGTTTAGGTTGTCCGGTTCTTGCAACTCTCACATGGAGAATTTTCCTTACAACATTGAAGGTGAACCTATGCAAATTTAAATATTTTTCAATTAGAATTTTATGGGAATTATTCTTATTTTTCTAGACCATTGATAATATTCTTGGCTATGATGGTAAACCTCTAAGGTTAGGTCACCTTTCTTATTCAAATGTAATTACAATATTGCACTGTGAAGTTATTCATGGAATCATGCTCATACATAGTGTAGAGGCAGGGAAGTCTATCAGGTATAAAGGCACATGTACAACCATATCCGCTGAGCAATCCAAATTGGTATCAGCCATTTGGTCAATTTGCATACTGGCATACTATCACGAGCACCCTCTCGAAGGCTGAACATATCAAAACCTTTACTCACACGGCTAGGAGGCATGGTTAGGAATCTAAAATACAAGTTATTTTTGTCGCTTCAGAGAGCTTATTTTGCATATCCCACAACCAGAATGCAAAGCTATAAGTAGTCAGATTAGCATATGCCCCTGCTGAATAGCATTTGATAAATCTCACATTGGTTAAACTAGCACACATCCTTTTTGATGCTGAGTGGGGTGGGAACTAGACAGCAAGGTTTGTGAGAATGGAAATTAATGATAGAAGTAAATTTTAATGTGTGCATTCTTTGCTCACATCGGTGCATAACTTCAGTACTCAATATACTCTCTTTCAAATCGTTTAGTCACTTTCTACGGTTCAATAGTTAATATGACAGACACATACAAACTAAATTCTGGAAGGTGCGTCCACCATTTTGATTTTAAACACATGGGAGTAACTCAAACCTAAGTACTTGTGTCTTCAGCTTTTTAGAAAATAAATCTACAGTTTTCATGTTCATTGGTCTATGGTGAAAAGGGTGTCTAACTATGAAGAAATGCAGAAACTACTGTACGTTCCATTAAAGTTGTATGGTGGTGATTTTTTTTGGTTATCTTCAACATTATTTAGGTTTTTGGTTATTGTGGTCTTCTAATCAGAAGTCCTATCATTTTGTACGAGATCATAGCATTTGTTCTTCCAAGTTTAACCAAGGATGAGCAAAAAAAATTAGGCCCATTGTTTTGTGTTCTTCAGTTCTATTCTACCTTGGCATTTGTTCTCCTACATGTCCTTGCTCCAGTAGCACTGAACTTATTCATGAACTATACCTAAAGAGTGGTGGAGTCGATATGGTCAATAGACCAGTACTTTGAGTTCATACTTGTCCTTGTGTACAACATAGGGTTATCTTTTCAGTTAAACAAATGGCCCTGTATATTTAGAAGAGGATATATAGGTTGAGTGTTATAGACTTACATTTGAACAAAAAATTAAGCAATGCATCTCATATTGATCTGTTAAGTTTATAGACATACATGATACATTTTCCTGGCAACCCACTTTCCTATATCTGATAATACAAGTATACAACTAAGGGAAAGTAATATACATGGACCCCAGAAGACTCCAGATAAATAAAAAAACTACTCAAGGGAAAACTACACCGGTCATCAAGAATTACAGTACATAACCTGGTAGCATCTACAAATTACATGTGCCCAAATTTTGGAGCATCTTGGCTGATGAATCAGCCATCTTCGTGGATTAATGCTTGGTAAGTTCGCACCGAACAACTTGCTATTTTTCATATCTATCTGTTTGAAAATTTGTGAGTTATTACCTGAATAATAATTTGACTATGTGGATCACATGTGCTGCTCACTTTTTAGCTTCCTTTTTCAGACTTTGTTGTCGTGGATTCACTATGCCTTGATGTTTCTCTTGAGACTTGAAGGACTATGTTTGGCCAAACCGGAAACCCGTCCAAATCGATGATTACAGGCGACTGTCTACACACTTCATAGACTTTACACTAGGGATGGCAGCTGACTGTGATTCTCTGTGAAAATGATTCTCTATGAACATGGTTATTTTATCTTTGTGACAGTTGTATTTTATTCCTTGTTTAACATTATCACAACTCTTCTTGAATTACTCTGCTATAGTTCAGCTAAGCAAATAAATCCGTTTCTTGTTTTTGTTCAAATTCAGTCCAACTCAATACAATGTTACAAAGAGATTTCCAGCTGTCAAAATGGAGCACATGCATTTAATTAAGGGCATGAATGTTAGTTTTGTGATTTCAGAGTATATATTCCACCTCCTTTAAGCATGAATCTACCAACTTAAATATACAGTTTGCACAGTCATGTACTCTCCGTTTGAATTTATTAGTCTACCTTGATTTGTAAAATGCAAATAATTATAGTTCAAAATAGATCTACTTGTAGCACTCTGACTCCATCTCGCAGCTTGCACCTCCTCTTCAATCTATGAACTTACACCAACTGCTCTTTCACATTACCACTAGGAATGGAGTGGAAAGAGGACACGTTGGTCTACCAGTGGCATGGAGTATACATGAAGACATAAGTGGAAATAAATAATAAATACTCATACGACATAATATGGCACATTATTATAAGTTGCCATAAATAAATACTCATAGTAGAGACATAACCGTGCACTTTGTTAAGAGAGGGAGAGAGATGTGGGAATAAATACATACTCATAATTCGGACCTAACAGTGCACGTTCGTTGTAAGAGCTTGTTGCGAGACACTTGTGTTTGTCGTGATGTTAGAGGAAATTGCACATTTTACTTTTGGTTTATGAGAATTAAGAATCATCATTTTGTCAAATCATTTAAATCTTTTTGGCATCTAATGTCTATGTCAACGCACGGGCATTCAACTAGTGTAAAGAAATCTTAATCATTTTATCTTGGGTACACATTTTGTGCCTACTTCCTTAAGTGTCCATAAACTAAAATAAGTATTGATTGTGAATTTCTCATTTGGGGGCATTATGTTATTCTGTAGCTTAACCTTGGAGAGCTGCGAGCCTTCTCAGCCCGTTTGATGTCACTTTGACGTTGTCATGTGGGCCTTGCGAAACTCGAGTGCATCTGCCAGAGGCGTGTAATTGAGGTGTAGACCCGAAGGCATCAAAGCACAAGAATGGTTTCCTCTCGCAGTAACTCTGTCGAGCACATCTCCTCCCCTCTCCCACTCGCTCGCCCTCGAGGACCAGATGCTGGCGAAATCTTCATGGACGCCTAAAGGCCCCGATGGCGACATCCATCTCCACCTCTTCGCCTGAGAAAGTTGTTGGCGTCGTCCACCTCGACCTTGGCCTTTGCCGTCAACTTTCCACTCCACGGATTTTACCTGCTCACCGAGGTCGCCGTACATTGTTGGTTCATCCTAGGCCTTGAGGTTGTATCTCTCCTCCATCTATCTACACCTCGGCCACTTGTTCGACGGATGGAGGACGATCCACCCTTCGGCTATGGTTCGCCAACCTGGAGCACAACAACTCTTGATTTCTGGGCACCGGTTGGACCTCCGGGGAAATCATAATTGTCTTTACTGACGGCGTTCCTCTTGCGGAGATGACCGTTGTGGCTCACCCCGTCTAAGGTTGCCAATCTTGCCTTGCTCGCTGCTGCATTGACGCCATGGGTTTGCCACCACTATAATCGTGGTGGGCCCTTGCTTCATTTTAGCTACATTGCCTCTAGCCCTCTACATCCCGGTTTCTCCTCCATGACCGACTCTCCCTTTTCTATCCCGTCGTGACTCCCATGCCTCAAAATACGTGCTTGCAAGATAGTATGTAAGAGGTTGATCCCGTGCTCTCTACTACTTTCCTGCTGCCCGGCAGGCCATTGTTAACCGGGTGTGGGAATGAGTGATGGTGTGGGATATGAAAAGCGCCATAGTATTAACACTGGCTCAAGGACGAGGGAGCGGATAAAGGGGACCAAGGTAGGATGGCTACCGTTTTTGCTGGTGGTCCATTCATGTCTCTTTACCTGCTCCAAGTATACCTAGCATCATTTGATAAGGAAAGCAACGGCCAGCTTATGTTATTCTAGCGCATTATGTATTGCATCGGATAAAGTGGTAGCTATCTACATGGTATCTGAGAATCGTTATTCGCCTAAGCTTCGGAAAGAACTATATCTGGATAAGTTGTCTGAATACAAAGTTTTATTTAGCTTAGAAGCATAAAACAATCCTTGGTAGTACCAGGGTGGCAAAGTGTAGATATCACATTTTACGGGCATTATGCCCGAGAGCAATGCATCCAAGCACACTTGCTAATACTCCACATTAACCACACAATGTCTAAACGTTCCGAAGGCGACGCGGCGAAGCGCGTATACCTATCTAGTGTATCTATATATACCTCACCGGACATGGCAACAGAGCAGTGCCACGTACACTACCACAAATGACAGTGAACCCACCAGCCGACAGAACAACCTACAAAACAGATAAAAACAGAGGGAAAAATAATCAGCTCTACAGAATAGCCCACAGAAAACAGCCCACAAAAGCAGGAAAACAGCCCACACAAAACACACGCAGCGAGGGAAACTGCCAGCTCGCAAACAGCCAAAATACTCCGGTTTATACAAAACTTAAAGCATATGATCTAATGGTTAAATAGGTGACTGAGACTTAACTAATTCTCAGGCGCCTGAGAATTAGCAAAACCGTAATAAAATAGAGGTACGCCTCCACACACCTCGGGCTATTTCACGGTCAAAGAAGAGGTCTGTGATAGTTTACTTTTCATTGCAGAACATATACTCCTCAGGTTTCTCAATTTTTCTTTTCTTAAAGAATTCTAAGGGGGATTTGAGTAAACCAAATGGAAGAGATATAAATGGGTTTTACACATATGAAATTAATAATACTGTAAAGGGAGCTATTCCCTTAATTTCCTAATATAACACGTTTTGAAAATTTAAAATAATGTGTCAAAACGTCTTATATATCAGAAAAGAGAGAGGGAAGTAGAAGAGTGAACACCTTTTTTACTCTTATATATGGGCTATGTCTATAGGGTTAACTGGGCCGGTGGTTGACTAGGCCAGACAGTCGCTCCGGCTAAGAAGGACCCGCACGGATTATATCTCGCTAGACTTGTTCCGAAGCTCAACCGATTGTTTCTTGGCATTCCCAGTTCAAAAAAAAAAATGTTTCTTGGCATTCCGCAATCCGTCCCAGACAAACTCCCTCTAGGCCTCGTGCTCTGCCAATTCCCAGAGTCCGGTCCAACACCGACTCATCATCGTACGTACTCCATCCATCCTTACAAATACCTCGTCGTCTTCACGTACAGACGTAGTACTCCTTTCTTTCCCACGCGCGCATTATTGCCGACGTCTCACGTTAACAGCGCGATCTGATCCTTCCCGTCCAGGCTCCGGCGTCCTCGATCGATCTGATGGCGCGTACCCGGAGCTCATCGGCAGCGGCAAAGGTGCCGGACGCTCTCGGCGAGAACGATACGTGCCCGTTGCCGCAAAAGCACTACGGATCCCATCTTGAAGACGCAGTCGACAGGATCATCACCATGCTCCACGATAAGCGGCGCGCCGTGCGCGAGGAGGGCCTCCAGGCCCTCGCCGGCAGTCTCGAGAGCTGCTGTTACATCGGCGCGTTCGACTACAGGTGCGCAACCGTCCTGGAACGCTGCCGCGCGTGCCTCAAGGCCCCCGGAACGACGGAGGCCCGCCACGCGTACCGTGCCATCGGCCTCCTCGCGCTCACCGTCGGCTCCAGCGACGCCTGCGCCAGGGAGATCCTCCGCGACGCGCTCCCGGGCCTCGCGGGGATGGTGGCCCATGCGCCGTGCTCGTCCGACGCGCTCACCGCAGTGGCCGCCATTGACTGCCTCGCCGCCGTCACCTTCGCCTGCGCGCGTCACCCAGAGCAGGCGTCCATGAACGCCATCTGCCGCGTGATCAAGCTCGGTGACACCGCGAATTCCGAGGTCCTGATCGCCGCCGTGTCCGCGCTGGCGCTGATCCGCGCTACCAGCAGATACAGGGCCAGTTTCCCGTTGCGCGACCTCGTGGAGCTCCTCGAGACCGACGACATTGCGCTCCGGATTGCCGTCGGCGAGGCGCTGGCCGTGTGCGCCGAGCGCGGCATGACAGCCTCGCCCGACGACATGCGAGCGCTCCAGACCAAGGTGTCGAGCCTCGCCGCCGAGGCAAGAGGAGAAGGCGTCGACAAGAAGAAGCATGGCAAGCAAAAGAAGCTGTTCAGGGAGGTCGCCGCCATGATCGCGACGAGGCACGGCGACGGCCCGGAGGAGAAGCCAATGCCGACGTGGAGCGGGAGCTGCGTGCTCAGGGCTTCGGGGTGGTCGCGGACGGTGCAGCTCAGCTTCCTAAAGCGGTACCTGGGCGATGGCTTCTACACGCACACTTTTTTCAACCCACTAATCGAAGAGGAGTACTGGAGCACAGATTCCGGCGAGGACGACGACGATGATAACGACTCTTATTTGGACTCAGATTCAAAAGACGGCGACTGCAAATCAGACTCCGGCGACGATGACTACATTGATACTGACTCCAACGAGGACGTGGACTGTGACCCGGACTCCCACTCCAGCGACGCTGGTTTCCAAGACGAGTTTGTGCTGGTTCAGCATGAGAACCATGAGGACGACGATTTTGTGATGGTTTAATACTCTTTTTTTTCTTGGCACTACTTTATTTTTTATATTAGAAACTGTCGAAGCAAAATCTGTTACATTGTGTTAGATTATATTGTTTACTTAGGGTTTAGGGTAGCCGGCCGACCCTCTTGCTCTATATAAATCGTCATATTATTCGAACTCTTTATGGTATCAGATTTCCGATCTTAGGTCATGGGTACCCCGTCCATCCCGCTGTCGTTGCCGTCGCCCGGCTACTTCGAACAAAAGGCCGCCGCCACGCGCTTCGCCGCCACCAAGTCCTCTTCTTCCTTCCCACCCACCTATCTCTCTCCCAAAACCTACCACCCTCGCAAGCCCCCAACAATTTCCATTACCGATACAATTATTGATGTCTCCAATGTTATTCCTCTTATTTTAGATCTAGCTGCCCATAATTACTATCACTGGTGTCACCTGTTCAACGTGCACCTCGACAGATGCAATCTTCATGCTCATGTCGCCACCAATGTCGTCCCCAATCCTGTCGATCCTAAATGGGAAAAGGACGATCTAGCCATCATACAATGGATCTACACTCGAGTTTTTACCGAGATCTTCAACCTCGTGTATTGTGAGGCCACCACCGCTGCCACGCTCTGGGCTGCCCTTCGTCAATTATTCCAGGACAATGTCGATGACCGTCTCACAACTCTGCATAATGAGTTTAGCAGCACGATCCAAGGAGATACCCTAGTCGGCGTCTACTGTCAATGACTCAAATCCATCGCCGACGAGCTTCGCGAGATCGGCGATCCCGTCGACGATCGGCAGCTTATCACCACCCTCCTCGCTGGGCTCGGTGACCGCTTTGAGAAATAGGCGTCCTTCATCCCCCTGATGCGCCCGCGCCCGACCTTTGCCGAGGTTCGATCTCTACTCCAATGGGCCGATCGGGCCCAAGCAAACAAGGACACCCGCCCCTAGGTCTTCGCTGCCTCTCCACGAACACCGTCGCCAGCTCCACCGACTGCTCCTACTCCAATGTTTGTCGCGCCTCCTGGATGGCGCCCCAGCCCCAACTACCGAGGCAAAAACCCTGCGTACCGGACTCCACATCCTCGGCCAGCACCACCGCCACCGTCTCCGATTGGCGCCTCTTCCTCAACATCGGCTCATCCAGCGGTGCCCGCTTGGCGCCCCCCTCATGATCTGTGGACGGGCTTGGTCCAGGCATGGCCAATGCCCTGGACTACGCCCTCTCCGCTCGGCGCTCCACCTGCTACTCTGGCGCATGGAAACCTAGTGTTCGTCCCCACAGCGGCGTGCCCGGGCTCCTTGGCACCCGCACGCCTACTACACCGCCCGACCGCGGCTCCATATGCTCCACCGGTCCCTTCAACGTACGGTGCTCCGGCTCCTCTCTACTATGATGTTCCAAGAGGCTCCTTCTCGTCGTCTAGCTTGCCCATTGCGGTACCCGTACCACCTGCACCAGCTCCTGCACAACCAACGGCACCATCCTCCAACGCTCCAAGCTGGGATCAAGCTGCATTTCTTTAGGCCATGAACAACTTTGTTGCCCAAGGTAACACAGGTACTGAATGGGTCTTTGATTCTGGTGCTTCTAGTCATATGTCTTCATCAAATATTATGCTTTCCTCCTGCACCCCATCCCACTTTTCCTACATAAATCTCGGTGATGGTTCCTCCACCCCAATTTTCTGTGTCGGTCAATTGACTTCACCTACTCAACCTCTAATTCTTCGAGATATCCTAGTTTCACCAACCTTAATAAAATTTTTATCTCTGTCCATAAATTCACTCATGACAATGACGTTTTTATTGAATTTGACATGTTTAGCTTTTCTATGAAGGATTTAATCACCAAGGAAAAGATCGCACGCTTCGATAGTTCTGATGATCTCTACTCCATCCATGGTGCTCCTGTCTCCACCATCATCCATGCTTGCTACCATAGATCTTTGGCATCAACGTATAGACATACAAATAAAGCTTCAATGTCATCCTTGCTTAGTGATTTTGCAATCCCTTGTAATAAATGTTCTCATAACACTTCTACCTGCGAGTCCTGTCAACAAGGAAAACATGCTCGTCTACCCTTTAGTTCGTCTAGTTCTTTTAGTACTTTTCCTTTTAAGATTCTTCATTGTCATTTATGGACCTCCTCAATCTTGAGTATTTCTGGATTCAAATATTATCTTGTCATATTGGATGATTCTACTAATTATACTTGGACTTTCCCTCTTCGAATAAAATCAGACATTCCTACCATTTTTCTCAACTTTCAGCGCTATGTTGCCACTCATTTTTGTTTACCCGTTAGATTCATCCAATGTGATAATGGTCGCGAGTTTAACAAATTCATAAACCAAAATTTCTTTCTCCATCATGGCATTCTCCTCCGTTTCTCCTGTCCATATACTTCACCACAAATGGAAAGGCCGAACATGCCCTTCGAACAATTAATGATATAATTCGTACTCTCCTCATCCACTGTTGCATGCCACCAAAATTCTAGGCTGAAGCACTCTGAACTGCCACCTATCTCTTAAATATTCTCCCATCTAGAGTCAAACCAAAAACCACACCTTACTTCTCCCTTTTTCTCCCATCCTAATTTTTCTGAGCTTCGTGTTTTTGGTTGTCTCTGTTTTACCAACATCTCTGCCACTTCCCCTAATAAACTCTCCCCTCGTTCTATCCCCTATGTGTTGCTCGGATACTCCGACGAACATAAAGGATATTGCTATCTTAATCTTGTTTCTGGTCATGTCCACATCTCTCGCCATGTCACCTTTGATGAAACTGTTTTTCCCTTCTGTCATTGCCAACCTAATCAACCAACCCCTCTAGCACCTATTCCCACCTACCCGATTCCCAAGTTCCTTTCCCCTGCCGTGTTGCCCGCCTCCTCTACCGTCCCGGCAAAAATATCTGTCACGACAGACAACCAAGCAGAAATCTCTGCCGCAGCAGACAACCAAGCAGCAAACACTGTCACGGCAGCCGAAACAGCAGTTTTTTCTGTCATGGCAGCCTCTCCTGCCGTTACCGATCCATCCTCCACCGCTGCACATTCAACAATCACGATCCCCATTACCTCTGACGCTTCCACCCAATCAACCCCCACATCCGCCTCATCCGCTGCGTCGGACGCCTCTTCCTCACCATCACCTTTAGCTCCTCCGCCTCATGCTAGTCCTACCACTGCTCCTACTAATGACCATGGCATGCGCACACGAGCTAAATCTAGCTTACGTCTTCCGACCAAATGTCTAAACTTTACTGTCACCCCATCTCTTTCACCTATTCCCAAAACCTATAAATCTGCTCTTCTCGATCCCCACTGGGTTGCTGCCATGCGTGATGAGTTTCAAGATCTTCTGTCCAACAACACTTGGCAGATCGTTCCTCAACCCCCTAACGCTAATATAGTCTCTGGCAAATGGGTGTTCCGTCAAAAAATTCACTCTGACGGTTCTCTCTCTCGGTAGAAAGCTTGTTGGGTCTGTCGTGGTTTATCTCAACAACACGGCATCGACTATGATAAAACCTTCTCTCCTGTAGTTAAACCTAGTACCATCCTCACTGTTCTCAACATTATTGTTTCCTCTTCGTGGCCCATTCACCAATTAGATGTTAAAAATGCCTTTCTTCATGGTTCTTTGGATGAAGCTAGCTATTTTCAACAACCTCTAGGTTTAAAAGATTCCACCTCCCCTAATCATGTGTGTCTCCTTATAAAATCCCTTTACGGTCTCAAACAAGCTCCACGTGCATCGTTCCAACGTTTCTCCACTTTCATCAAATCAGTAGGATTATCTCCCTCTCGGTCTGACTACTCTCTGTTTGTCTATAATTCCAACAATGACATTGCCTACCTTCTTCTCTATGTAGATGATATTGTCCTCACAGCTTCCTATACATCCTTCCTTAATCACATCATTTATCTTCTCCAAACTGAATTTTCTATGATTGATCTTGGGTCACTCCACCACTTCTTAGGTATTTCTGCCACTCGTGATCTCAACGATCTCTTTCTCTCTCAGCATCAATATTCTCTTGATCTCCTTAACAAAGTTGGCATGCTAGATTGTCAACCCTCTTGAACTCCTGTTGATACCACCACCAAACTTACCTGTGACGGTGAACAATTTTTTGATCCAACTCTTTATCATAGCCTCACAGGAGCTCTCCAATACCTTACTCTTACACGACCTGAACTATCTTATGCTGTTCAACAAGCTTGTTTATTTATGCACGATCCTCGCCTTCCTCACTTTAATCATGTCAAACGCATTTTTCGTTACCTCAAAGGTACTATTGATCATGGTTTACACATTAATTCCTCATCACCAACTTCATTGACAGCATATTCTAATGCAAACTAGGCTGGTTGTCCAGATACTCATTGCTCTACTTTGGGATACTATGTTTTTCTAGGTAACAATTTGATTTCTTGGTCCCCGAAACGCCAGCTTACGGTCTCATGCTCATCAGCTGAGGTAGAGTATCGTGTTTTTTCTCATACAGTTGCTGAAACAGTTTGGTTGCGCCAGTTGCTTGAAGAACTTCACCGTCCAATTTTGCAGGCCATAGTTGTTTGTTGTGACAACATTTCAGCGGTTTATATGTCGGGAAATCGAGTTCAACATTGGAGCACCAAGCACATTGAGATTGATATCTATTTTGTACGTGAGAAGGTTGCTTTGGGACAAGTCTGTGTTCTACATGTCCTGTCTATAGCTCAGTTCGCCGACATCTTCACCAAAGGGCTTGCTACAGTGTCTTTCAATGACATCTGATTCAGTCTTAACATTGTTAAACCCACCGTTGACACTACGGGGGGATGTTATATTATATTGTTTACTTGTAATGCAAGTTAGGGTTTTGGGTAGCCAGCTGACCCCTCTTGCTCTATATAAACCCTTGTACCCCTTTATTGAATAATTAAGCGTCATATTATCCAAACTCTTCACATTAAAAAGTATGATTTTTTATTCATTAAATCGCTTAATATCAATTGTAGCATGCATCATATAATCATATATATATATAGTATACAACAATGTTTATGCAAGCAAAACATGACTAAATAATTAATAAAATGCTTTATTCTTGTTCCTACACCTCACCCTTGCCATGCTATGTTATACTATGCAATTGTGCATCATTTCATCATCGCATATCTTGATTTTCTTATTGCATATGCTTCATATGATTGCGCACTTTATTTATTATGGTCCTTGTGTTTGGATTTTATTTTTGATAGACGCCGAGCAAGGGAGTTTCTAGGAGAACCAATAGTACCACCAGGATCCTGGTTATACTACTTCTGATCTTACAGGCAATCATTTACCCATGCTTTCACTACATATAGTACCTATTGCATCTATCTTATTCTTGCATCATAATTCGTGTTCCGAATTAAATTGCAATCCCAAGTACTACATAGCCTTTACTTTTAAACCCCACCAAAGCTTGTACCATCAATCCTATCAGCCATTACTATAGGAGTTGTTTGAGCCATATGAGTCATATAACTGCATGTGCAGGGTTTGTGCAAGTCTTTTGGAAAATGAGGTACCTAAACAACTGAATTATGTAGTAATGGGATAAAAAAAGAGGCACTCGTGGGCAATAACTTTATTTGGTTTTTACCCGCTCACTTGTGTCTCGTAGTACCCGAGTACTTGATTCTTGTTTCTTGACTATCACACTATCCGCATGTGGGACCATGAATCCCCTTAGTCCGAACTTGATTCAGATCTTATTTTTTGGGGCCACAATTAGTTTGGGGCTTTATTACTATATTATACTTATGCCATGTTACTGCTTTATTTGCTACTGTTGCTCGAGGAGCGTTTATTAATGTACTATTTTGGAATGTGCTACGTTTACGCGGTATCGACAAGCCTACTCACACTTTTGGGTTCCTAATTATTTACAGCCGTCGACACAAACCCTGGGTCTATCTCAGAGCCTGGCCGACTTCATTGAGGGTAGGTTAGTGGGATTGCCCCCTAAAATCATTTTTGAATCTTATGAATGCTTTGTCGTGATGCCTTGGTGCTTTTTATTTTCTTTTTCCCGGGATTGATCGTGCTTGAGTTACTATTTATGCACCCCTGTAGGGTAAATCTTTCTGAAAGTCGTGTCCGCGGTTATGGACTACTTGGAGCATAGTTTCTCGATTATAGACAACTATAACTAACATACCGTTTTTAACTTGACTAAACATGACTAGTAAAGTGTGCAATATTCATGAAATGATCAATAAAACTACCAATGGAAGGGATGTTTTTCCTCCTTCTCGTTCGGTAAACAGGAAGGAGGGCGGGCAATATTTATTTATGTTGTTATATTTAATGAGCGTCCATCTATCTCTGGTTAGCTGGATGTTATAGTGTGTCTCTATATAACTGTTAGGCTTTATCTTTCACTGCAATTGCATCACTCTCAGGTTATTCCTTTAGATGTATGAAGACTTGCTGAGTTCCTTAGGGTATCACACCACAAATATTGTTCAGATTGCTAGGTATATCAACAAGGAGGTTACTGGGTCGATGAGGCTGATGATGGTGGCAACGATCCTCTTGCATAGAGATTTCAGGGATGGATATCTCTGCGATCTATGGGTGGGAATGTGCTTATTTATGGGCATATGATGCTAATTTTCTTCTTAATCCATACTTAGATCTTGTCTTCCGCTTCCGCTTGATACTATGTTGATTGATGTAAGAGAATGTATCATAAACTATTGTCTCTAACTAGGATTTTTGGATCTTGCCATATGGCGTTGCAATAATTTCATTTCTTTTAGATGGCATGGCTCTGATGTATTCTTGTATGTCGTTGACATACATACTCATTTGTGTATGTTAGATTCGAAGTCCAGCCAGCTATGTTTCTCGCACATGAAGCTATAACCATGGAAAGTGGATAGGGTGGTTGACCGGTACCGTGTCCCCTCGGCTAGATGGGCCTACACGTGGATGGCCTTCGGCCTCCACGGTAGAACACCTTATCCACTTTTGGATTATACTGGCTTATGTTTAGAGCGTAGGGTCCAGGAAATTATATCTGTAGCGTCGAGGTTCAGATCGAGGTCGTTCTGCCACTTCACCGACGAGAAGATGTCTTTCATACCACTAAGATAGACCATTTCAGCACCCTAATCTCCTTCCACATGCGACAGCTCGCACGCATTCGTTGCACTAAGCGGCCGATCGACAATCAATGAGGCGGGAATACTGTGAAGGATCAGCTGAGGCTAGGGTCCAAACATTCTACACGTCGATCATCTATATCTCAGGTACTAAGCAAGCAGTGTGCAAGGATCAATGACAAGTATTCATGTAAGACTACCCAACCTTCCTCCCGTACCCGCGCGGCGGCCCCCTTCCCTCCCTGCCCCTCCCCTCTCCCGGGAACCCCCCATCCGTCATCGCCGCCCGGATCGTCGCCGGGAAAAGCCCTGGTGGCATGGCGGCGGTGGTAACCTCGGCTGCGTTCTGACGGGGATTGGCGGTGGCGTCCGCTCCTGCTCGGTCAACGGCGGTGTCGCGGCTGGCGGCAGTCGGAGGACCGACGGTAGATGGTTGCAAGCGGCGGCAGGGGAGTCGGGTTCCGATCTCGGCCTAGATCCATTGTCCGCTCATCGACCTACGCCAACTCCCAGGTTCCCCGAGCCATGTTCGTGACATGAGGTAGCTTGGGGCATCCGTCCCCGGCATGGTGGTGGTGACCTCCTTCTCCGTCGGAGTGGTCGGTCGGGTGGTCTCGCCGTGCAGCGGATCCTACTAGTTGCCGGTGGGTGGCATGGGGGCTGCTGACTCGGTTTCAATAAAGGTGGCAGTCATTGATCTCTCTCAAGTCAAGACAAAGATATGCTTGATGTTTGTCTACATTGATCTGGTTCATGTGTCGTGTTCCGGAAGGCTCCGCCGGCGAACTCCATAACCGCGATCGTGCCAAGAGTTTGCTGGATTGGATGGGATTCGGTTGTGCGCACCCATGTTTTACTCTGACCATTTGGTTTCAGAGGGTGCGCTTCGAAGCTTTGTTGGCTGTTAATATCATGGGGCATGTTCTCGTTCCATGGTGCTGACGAAGAAGATCATGGAGTCCAAGATCGGTGGACTGACAATGGTGGTTCAAGTGTGGGTGGTGATGAGGAATTGGCTTGGTGATTCGTGACTTGGAGAAGTGGCATGCAAGTGGGGGCAGCTCCACAGGAGAGGTTCACGGTCCTACCTTTCAGGGTGAAAACCCAGGGTCTGGTCTTAATTGGTTGTGCCTGGCAATGGTCTTGTTGAAGGGATTGTTTTTAGAGTGTGGACTTTCTTTAGGATGAAAACGTAAGATCTTTGATCGGGCGATGGCGGTGTTTGTGCACAGTTCCCTTCTTGGAGGCGTTGTTTTTGGAGAAGTTAGACTTCTGGTGCTGTCTTGATGGTAGTACTGTTGTTTTAATGATTGAGTGACTGTAGCGGGACTTTTCTTTTTTCTAATTCTTCTTTCTTTTTTGGCTGTGTGTATCCGTATGGTCACTAGGGCAATGCGTTATTGCAGAGGCTAGATGTAATTGATATCTTCTAATATTAATATATGCTACTTTAAAAAACAAATATAAAACTACCCGTCCAATCATTTTTCATGAAAACTTACGGTCGCATGGGCGCCGGAATCGACCAGCCGAGCGCGCAGGCGCTGCTGCAGTACGATCGGTCTTTAGCCCAGAGATTAACTCGTTCAGGTGGCCCACACTTTTCTGTATGGAATGCATGTCTTCTAATTCTCGATCCCTTTTCCTCTAGCTTCATCGGATCTACGCCAACGAGGATCCCTCGGTGCGCCGCCCCGCATCTACTGCCTCTAACCAAGCTCTCCCCTGCCACCATCCGCTATGATCTTGTATCGGCCGAGCGCTTCTCCGCCGCCGGACACACGGATATGAGCTCGAGCGCCGCTTGCAGTCGGAGGATCGATTTCCACACGTTGGACATACCTCTCCCTACTCTACCAGAACTCGCACTCGTTGCCGGCATCCGCTCCAGCCCGCGTGCCCCCGCCTCCGGCTTGCTCTTCACGTGCACCCATGCATGAGCTCATCACCTCTTGACGCTCCGGTGCCACACGCCGCCGGCAGGGGAGACAACTTCGATGCAACTTTGAAGCCTGGAGAGACAACTTTGGTGTCCGGCGAGGCAACTTCGGAGCCTGGCGACACAACTTCGGTGCCCGCGAGGCAACTTTTTCCCGGTGAGGTAACTTTGAAGCTCGGCGAGGCAAATTTTGCCCTGCGAGACAACTTTGGTGCCCGGCAAGGAAGCTTCGGTTCCCCACGAGGCAACGTTAGAGCCCGACGAGGCAACTTTGGTGCCCGGCATAGCAACTTTGAAGCCCGGCGAGGCAACTTTGGAGCCCGACGAGGCAACTTTAAAGCCTGGCGAGGCAACTTCGGAGCCCAGCGATGCAACTTTGAAGCCCGGCGAGACAACTTCGGTGCCCGGCGATGCAACTTCGGAGCCCGACAAGGCAACTTTTGCCGCGCGAGACAACTTCGGTGTCCGGCGAGACAACTTTTTCCCGGTGAGATAACTTTGAAGCCCGGCGAGACAACTTTTGCCCAGCGAGACAACTTCGGTGCCCGGCGAGGCAACTTCGATGCCCCACGAGGAAACTTTGGAGCCCGAAGAGACAACTTTTTCCCGACGAGGCAGCTTTGGTGCCCGATGAGGCAACTTTAAAGTCCGAAGAGGCAACTTTAAAGTCCGGCGAGGGAACTTTGGAGCCTGACGAGGCAACTTTGAAGCATGGCGAGACAACTTCGGAGCCCGGCGAGAAAATTTTTCCCGGCGAGGCAACTTTGGTGCCAAACAAGGCAACTTTTGCTTACTGGGACACAAAAGTTGTCTCGCTAGGCTCACTAGGCGACTCAAATTTGCCAAGATACGAATATTGCTTAGACAAGCACCAAAGTTGCTCAGACGGGCACTAAAGTTGTCTTATCGGGCTCTGATATAGTTTTCGCTCTGCGCACAAAAGTTGTTTCATCATGAATCAAAGTTGGTCGGTCGCATACAAAAGTTGCCTGTTAAGTTTTATTGTCAGAACATATACAGATGGGATCTAGTTGAAGAGTTTATTGTAAAAAACGGATCTTAATTCCGACACATGGTTCAAACGTTATAGTATTTCCAATTTCTAAAAAAAAGAAATTAATGCACAAAACTTCCTTTTTTGTTGGTGCACTCGGGAGTGCAATTTGGCGCAGCGGTAGGCGGAGGGTGCAATAATTATATAGAGTTATTTCCTTTTATGTTTGGTATAAGACAAGAACAACATATACTTGTAGCGCCCTGTCCGCTACAGGCGTGCATCATTTTTTGCCTTCTCTGGTTTCTCTATTGTAAAGGGATCGTTGTGAGAAAAGAGATTATTGTTCAGTTGGGGCAGGGGTCCAGCTCACGTTATGTTGTCTCTTTATTCAGGAGGGAACCACAATTGATCTTGTGTATTCTATTCTTGTGCAATTCAATAGTTAGAAATAAGAAAAATGGCGTTCATGTTCGCCAGAAGCATCACAATCCCAGCAATGCCTCCTCACCCGCTATCCCAATATGACGAAACGGTTCATACGACGCGCGGACGTTCTCTAGGTCGCCATCTTATCTCAAATTACTGAGATCTTTTGTGTACCACTATATGGAAATGTCATTATTTATTCCTTTTTTGTTGTTTGCAGATTCGGTAGCACATCAAATGGTCTACTCTCGGTTCAGTATAATATGATATAAAAATCAGAAATGATTTGGCATGTCCGTCACGGTGTGGAGGAAATTCTTTGCACAAACCCTGTTTTTTAATGTTCACGAGTGAGGAGTTCTTTGTTGGGGAATCCATGGTGTTACTTATAATTCCATGTTAAAATTGTTCATTTATGAAAACATGCCATGTTATTTTCATGTAGCCAAAGCTTAAGTAACTTTGTTGAGGTTGCTTATGTTTTGCTTTTCCTTTTTTTGTGACAATCAATATCATGTTATATTAATAGAAGCAAATAGTACATGGTAGAGATACATGAGCTGACTCCAACGATTGTAAAATAAAGTCTAAGAAACTAGCAAATTTTTGAGGTCTTCATACTCTTTTTTCTTCTACAATATACTCTTGCATTTTCCTAAAGACAACCGAACTAAACTGACATAGAAACCAAATCAGAGACCTGTAAGTACTAACATTGGTTCTCTCATAAATGCGCTGTAATGCCAAGACTGTGTGCACGCGCACAGCCATTGAAGTAACCAACCAACATCGGCAAGAGTACCAACAACAATATTTCAGGGAATAATAACCGAACAGCCTGATCAACGTCGCTGATAAACCGTTAGTAGGAATCATCATTGTCGAGAACATAGCCGTCGGGACAAATATTGCGAGAACAAACTTCGCTACAACCATGAAAAAAAAATATAAAATAGATCTGGCGAAGCAAGATCTGAAAACCCATACCTAGATAACTGTAATCTTTCAACATCATCATTGACGCCGCGAAAGAGATCTCGTTGTCGGACGAATGACGAAAGATCGCTTATTGTCGATAATGCCATCTCCATTGGGGCGAAGATGGCTAGCAAAACCCTAAACCCAATCTGACAAAATCGGTACTATTACTAGAAACTCCACTCATAGATCGGATTCCCCACCCCTTGCCGGCGAGGCCGGCCGAAGGAGGGGGAACCGATCTACAAAGGTGAAGGGGGCGAGAGGCGACTTCTTCCGGCGGCGGCTATTTTCGTACGTAACTTGGAGCCTGTGTTGATTTCCAGCGGCGGGGGCCATTTCCGTGCGTAACTTGGAGCTCCCCAGACCCACTTTCCTTCCATTTCTTGAAACCATTATATATTAGGCATACATGCCATGGTCCTCTTAGATACCCTGGTAAGTAAAAAGAGTGCGTCTAGAACCTGCAGCCTCTAAATTAAAGTAGTTACATCATTCGCGAGCTTGCTAAGGATAAAAAGAGAGGGTTCATCGACCCAAATACAAGAATTGCCTGAATTAAAAGAAATCCTAGTAAGCTCATGAGCTACCTGATTTGTTTCCCTATTACAATGACCAATAGAAACATTATCAAACCCCGACCATAGAATGTTGCAGTCATCATCGATAGCCGCTGATGAAGTAGCAGAAAAAAACCCATTATTCATAGTGTCCACCACCTAAACACAATTAGTTTGTAGAATAAAATTATTACTTCTGATATATTGTGCTAGGACTAGACCATCTCGTACGGCATAAGCCTCTGCCATTAGGGCATAAACCACATGAGGAAGAAACTTCTGCACCGCAGCAATACATTGCCCCTTATAATCTCTAATGACTACACCAGTGACACCTCTTCATGTTTCCACATCGAAATCTGCATCAACGTTAATCATCAATTTCCCTTCCATTGGCTTCTTCCACCCGTATCTTTGTTTTTCGTAGGTTTCTTATATGCAATCATATAATTCTTTGACAAAACAGTTATAGTCATGGTCGGTCGAAAAGGAGCCTAAACTGTCTCCCCGTGCACTAACTATCTACGCTCCCACCTGATGTATCAACCTGCAGTCAAAACGATTTCAGCAAAGCCAACATTATCAAGTACAGATATTCGGTTATCTCTCATAATCATTTCCTCTATTAGGACTGATCCGACCGATACATATATATCATTTCATCTATAGAGCTTCGTAAACCAATGCAGCGCCAAACCTCCTTTGTCCTATCACATGTGAACAACATATTTCCGCCAAACAAACATGACAACCACCTTGGTTACCAATATGCTTATTAGCCAAAATTCCCCAACATGGAATCATACCATGGATAACTCTCCACCCAATTTTTTTAATTTTTACTAGGGATCTCTAAGTTCCACAACTTTTTCCAAATTGGACTGTTTGCTCTTTATGCAGTATCTGCATTCCTTTTATGCCTCCCAAACTTATATTCCCATTGATAGTGGTAGGCAGATCTGACAGTAAAAATTCCTATTTTTGTATGGTGCCAAGCAACAAAGTCCTCCCTACCAGGTGTCAAAGAAATTAGGAGTATCCGATGAACGTCTATAAGCCAGAATAAACATTCTAGTAGCTCAACATCCCAATTACCATCAATAGGATTGATAAGATCACTTAGATGAGTGTATAAAATTGATCCCCTTGGCGTCATGATCTTCAGATTATGACTGGACAATCCAGTTATCCTCCCAAATATTAATTTGTGTACCGTCCCCAACTCTCCAAATGCATCCTTTCTTGAAACAATCTCGACCCGCTAGAATGCTCTGCCAGGTAAAAGAACTCCCGCTCTTAAACTTTGCATCTAGGAGACGACCATCTAGATAATACTTAGCATTTAGGACCCTTGTATATAAAGAATCTGGTTCACTTAACAACCTCCACACCTTCTTTGCTAGCATCGTCAAATTGAAACTGTGAAAATCTCTGAAACCCATTCCACCCTTATCTTTTGGTATAGATAATTTCCACCATGCTTTCTAATGTATATGTTTCTGCTCTTCCTCATCATCCTAGCTGAATTGAGAGATAGCATCCGTTATTTCTTTGCAGATGTTTTTTGGAATCTTGAACACCATCATAGCAAACACCGGTATAGCTTGAGCAATAGCCTTTATTAGAATCTCTTTTCCTCCCAGACTCAACAACTTCTTCTTCCAGCCCCTTATTATTGCAATAATTCTATCAATCAAATGTCTAAAACAGTCACTTCTATCCATCCCTATCATAGACGACAATCCTAAGTACTTATCACTTAGAGATTCCGTCACAATGTTCAGAATTTGGCATACCTCTACTTTTTCCTCCACTCTCATATTTGGGATGAAAAATATACTTGATTTAGCCTCACTTATCTTCTGCCCCCAAACTTGCACAGTAGCTATCCAAAATCTCTTTTAACTTGCTTGCATTCCTTACATCAGCATGCATTAGAATTAAAGAGTCATTAGCAAATAATAGATGGGAAACCATTGGTGCGTCTCGACATACCTTTACTACCATTAATCACCTCTCCCTTTAGCTCCTCTGATCATGCTAGATAAACCTTCCGCCACAATAGAAAATAAATAGAGGGACAAAGGGTCCCCTGTCTTAAACCATTGGTCGGCTTAATCTCATCAGTTTCCATAGAATTAAACCGAACATTGTAGTTTACCAAGGATACACAAGCCATAACCATATCTATCCATCTTCTCTCAAAAACCAGCTTCAACATGATTTTTTCTAGATAAGCCCATTCCACTTGATCATATGCCTTGTGCATGTCGATTTTGACTGCGCAAATTCCTTTCTTTCCTTTCTTCCTTTTTATAGCATGTATACTTTCATAAGCTAATAAGATATTGTCCGAGATCAACCTTCCCGCGACAAAGGCACTTTGATGATCAGTAATTATTTTTGGAAGATATTTCTTTAGCTTATTTGCCAACATTTTTGAAATGATCTTGTAAACAACATTGCATAAACTAATTGACCTAAATTGAGATACCTTTTCTGGGTTTTCCACTTTAGGAATAATCACAATCGTTGTGTTATTCCAACCTCCTGGCACTTGGATACTGTTAACTGCATTCAGAACTTCTTTAATAATATCATCTCCAAGCATATCCCAGAACCATTTATAAAAAATCGCATGTATCCCATCCGGTCCTAGGGCCTTTAGATCACCCATGCTGAACAACGCCTTCTTCACCTCCTCCGCCGTGAAAGGAGCCAATAAACCCCTATTCATATCTTCTGTCACAAGCCGTTGTACATCAACCAAGACCTCATCATCCGGCTCTTGTTCCTCAGAGGTAAATAGCTCCTGAAAATAATGGTGAATTATATCACACATAGCATGTCGATCTTCATGTCTCACTCTGTTATCATCCACTAAACTCTTGACAGTGTTTTACTTTTTCCTCTTTGTTGCATGGTTGTGGAAATTTTTGTATGTCCATCCCCATGTTTGAGCCAATTTTCTCTAGCTCTCTGAACTCAAAAAATCTCTTCCTTCTCTAACATAAGCTCAATTTGCAATTGAATTTCTTTTTTTGCCGCAAGAGTGGCATCCGACATCAGACCCGTTCTCAACTGTTCTAAATCACTTTTAAGCTCCTTGAGTCTTCTAGCTGGCCCTTTTAGCGTCTCTTTGTCCCACTTATGCAGTTCAGAGCGCACGCCATTAACTTTTTGCATCGGTGGGACTCCCTCACCTCTTTGTTTTCTCTTTCCCAAGTTGCTCTGACCATATCCTCAACAGAATCCTCATGTAGCCATCGCGCCTCAAATCTTTTTAAAGCACTTCGGTTTGCATGAGATGATGACAAATACTCTTTATCAACCAATATAGGCCTATGATCAGACCGTGTTGTTTCACTATTAATTAAGCTTGCATACAGTAACAAGTTATTTCATTGCTCATTTACTACTCCTCTATCCAATATTTCTCGTAGATTTCCTCTTCTCCACGTGAACAAATCACCCACATAACCCATATCTTCTAATTCACAGTCACCCAATGCATCATGGAAAGCCTGCATTGCTTGTTGGGATCTCGTCCTACCTCCTTCATTCTCATAATTAAAAAATATCTCATTAAAATCACCGAACACTAGCCATGGCATAGTCATGCGACCATGGAGATCACAAAGAGTATCCCATGTTATATGTTTCTGACCCCAACTGGGCTCACCATAAATACCAGTAAGCCTCCAGGACGTATCTCCCTCAATAAAAACATCAATGAAATTTTTTGTGAAATTTTTCTCAACTACATTCAAGTCACTTCTCCACATCATTATCAAACCACCACTCTGACCATCACTTTCAAAAATGCTCATATGATCAAAACCCATCTTTCTTCTTAAGATTTCTGCCTTAGCTTTTTCCAAGTGTAGGAAGGCCCTCCTCAATTTATTCACCACTTCAATGGTTGCGTTGTACCAAATTATGCAAGCCATGAAGAAATTAGGGATGACAGATAGAACCGAGTTGATTAGTTGTACTCTGCCCCCAGACACAAGCATTCTGGACATCCATCCTAGAAGCCTCCTGTCGATTCTCTGTATAGCTAGCTAATTTTTTTAAATAATACAATTTATTTAACACATTTCATGAATAATAAACGAATTTGAGGAAATGCGAATCTAGCGCGGCGTTGGTGTTTGAAACACCGACTAATACCCGTCGGTGCTTGAAATACCGACTAGACCTATCGGCATTTGAACTACCGACTAGTACACGTCGGTGCTTGAAATACTGACTAGACCTATCGGCATTTGAACTACCGACTAGTCCTATCTCTATTTCCTTTGTTAAAAACAAGATGATGACATGTGTGGTCGGTATTTCAAATGATGATAGGTTGTGGTCGGAATTTCAAACACCGATAGGTTGTGGTCAGCATTTCAAACACCGATAGGGCATGGTCGGTATTTCAAACACCGACGTCGCGCTAGATTCGCAATTTCTCAAATTCATGTATTATTAGGGAAATTTGTTAAATAAATCGTATTATTTAAAAAAATAGCGTATAACTGGCTAGGTAAGGATATCGAGATTCTTGTCATGGATTGGGGTAAACCAAGTGTAACACCCTGGCCTCTCCGGACCAGCGGATGTCACTTCTGGAAACTCAATAGGATCTTTATACTAACCTCATAGACCAACACTAGTCTTTTCTACGCACTTTGTCCTTACTCGTGCGCACCCGGTACCCACTTCTCGGTCAGTCACCCATCCTTAGATTGCTCTAGGCCAAGCATGCTTAACCTTAAAGTTCTTTTTGGATGAGCTTCCAGAAAAAAGTTGCAACTTGTTGGTATGGGTATACTATCAATCTTATTAATCCATGCGCCAGGGTCTCACATATACCCACCCTTAGAACATCGACGCCCTCGTCGATCAACCACAAGCTAGGAACGTCTCCTCTTGGCACACGTTTGTGGGTCCAGTGCTGGCACATGTTCCATGCCGTGTCCTCTCTAGGCCACACACGACATGCTCCACATGTCCTCCACTGATCCTCACACGCCCGTGTAACCATGAGGATTGGCTCTGATACCACTTGTAACACCCTGGCCCCAGTGGCTGTCACTTCTGGCAGCTTAATAGGATCTCTATACTAACCCCACAGACCAACACTAGTCTTTTCTGTGCACTTTTTCCTTACTCGTGCGCACCGATACCCACTTTTTGGTCGGTCACCCATCCTCAAATTGCTCTAGGCCAAGCACGCTTAACCTTAGAGTTTTTTTTTGGATGAGCTTCCGGAAAAGAAGTTGCAACTTGTTGGTATGGGTATACTATCAATCCTATTAAGCCATGCGCCAGGGTCTCACACCAAGGTAGGTGCACGGCAGGCTAGAGATATGACAACCAAGAATTTCGGATACCATGTTTACATCTTGTCATCGTACATGAAATGGCAGTGCCTAAGGAGGCTAGATAGAGGATATGAGCTAGCATGAAAACTGACGATGATGTCCGCATGCGGGATTGGGCACAAGTATGTGTAGCGTGAAACGGGATGTACCTAGGTTTGAAGCCCTCGTGGTGAGGTAAAACTCCTACTCATGTCGATCTGACTATCTAGATGGACAACAAGAACTACAATTTCTCCTTGAGCTGTACCAGAGCTATCTATCCAACTAAGACCAACTGAGTGTATGTGTGCATGTGTATATGTGTCTGGGAGTGAGAGATCTAGCTGCGAGCTATCTCCCAGTGAGTGTGACCGATGGGTCTCTTAATCCTCATGTGAGCCTCCCTGGTGCACTTATAAAGAGGATGCTCAGGGAACAAAGGTGGCCCACATGCCTAATTTACTATACAACATGTCATCTGATAAAGTGCTACAGGTATAGTGCATAGTGTCATGTACGCTGCACACTATTTTCTATGTAGGCAGTGTGGCTGTGGTGCTCTTGGTCTTGTCCTCGCTTGTCTTCTCGCTACAATCTTCTCGTATTTGGTATCCAATGATCTGGTTTCAATCGGTAGGTGGAGTATCGATCTGGAGAAGGAGAAGCCTGGCATCTGGGAGTGGACCGGCTGGCTGGGATCGATCGATCCCAGTGAGCCGGCAATGCTCGATCCAGCCGGGGGAAGCGAGGCAGACGTGGCCCAGATGGGAGGAGGCCCAGCCGGCAGCTAGGGTGGTAGGATCGGCAAGGCCTTGGCGGGCAGAGGGATCCCATCCAGGGAAATCAGACAGGAGGCCAGCCGGGATCTGAGGGAGCCCAACCGAGCTGGGCGGCGGCGGCCCACCCGGGCGGGAGCACCGGCAGCACAGCCGAGGCGAGGAGGGCAGCAGAGCCGGATGGGCTAGTTGGCCCATCAGCGGTGTGCTGTAGCCGCATGGATGGCGGGATCAGAAGGGCCTAGCGGGGTGCGAGTAGGCTGGCTAGGGCGGAGGAGGCCCAACCAGGGGAGGCACTTGGTAGGGGCGCTGGCAGACCGGCTGGGATGCTCCAGCCGGCCAAATTTGCATTTGCTGCCATTTTCCTTTGTTCTTTTGCCCTTTTTGTCTGTTTTTGAGTGGGTCTTTGGAGTACCCGGGGATAATCCTGCCGACACATCTTGCTCTATCATGTGAAGTGGTACAAAAGTACTCTTCTAAAATTTGATTGTTAGGCCATTAAATTGTGCAAAAGCTTCAAGCAGCGTCTTAGCAAGTCTAGCCTGACCGACTGGACCATTAAAGATTAGCAGCGTGTCGTCCGCATATTGAAGAGAAGGCAGTGGTGCCCCATCCTCAATTGGATGTTGTAGTCTTGTAGAATACCATGATCATGAGATCTTCTGATCATTTGTTGCAGAACATAAGCAACAAGAATGTAGAGGAAAGGTGATAGGGTTCACCTTGCCTAACCCCTCTGTATATTTGACCTTTTTCCCTACCTTGCCATTGATCAAGATCTATACCATGGATGTCCGTAGAAGATCTTGCACCCACCATATCCATCTGTTTGGAAACCCTCTAGCCTGAAGAGTAGCTCTTATGGCCTCCCAGCTTACTGTGTCAAAAGCCTTTTGGAAGTCAATCTTGAGTACAATAATTGGCTTCTTCAATTTGTTTCCACACTATATAATTTCTATTTTTTGTAAAAGAGTATATATTAATATCGCGAAGATACCAATTACACCCAGCATATGCAATAATGCATGTCCTAGCGGCCTTACGGATACACACATCCTAGAGAAAAAAAAAGAAAAATGTAAAAATAAAAAAGTGCCAGTATAGTGATTTACTCCTTGTTGCAGCAGACCAACCACCACCAAGAAAACACCAGAACTCCAACTTCTCCAAAAGCAACGCCTCCAAGAAGAAAACAGTACACAAGCTCCATCATCTCCCTGGCATCGATCATAGGTTTTCACCTAGGAGAAATCCGAACTTACAAAACAATATCTCCAACAAGGTCATTGCCAGACACAACCAACTAAGGCCAGACCTTGGGCTTTCACCCTGTAAGATCAGACCTTGAATTCCAACTATGTTGTCGCCTCCACTTGCCTCTGTCGCTGCTTCAAGTCACAAATCACCTAGCCGAAACCTCGTCATCACCAGGACTCGAACCATCCTTACTTGTTCTTAGATGTCGGCTTCCATGCCCTTCTCCATGACTGACTTCACCGTGATACTAAAGACATGTCCTACAATGGCAACAGACTGCAGAGCTTCGCAACGCTTCCTCTGAAACCAAAAGGTTAGAAAAACATGGATGCGCATGACCTAAATCCATTCGATCCGGCAAAATCAACGCATGTCGTCCATTTGGAGTTCGCCAGTGGAACACTCCGGAACTCGGCACTCGACACTCCCGTCAGATCACTGACGACATGCGATAACCAGGACATCATCATGGCTTGAGAGGGATCTTAGGACCGCCACCATTATTAAGTAGATTGTCGGCCCCCACATCGCCACCATGCCCGGGGCCGCCGCCCCGGCTTCCAAGTGTTGCAGGTAGAGCCACCGTCGTGCCTTGGGTAGACAGGGTTGGGAGATCGAGGCCCTCACGGGCCTGCCTCGCCGCACGCCCATCATCCACGCTGTAGTACACGAGTAGGGTTGGGATTGATCACGGGCCTTGCCGCTCGCCTTCCTTGCCGCCCATAGATTCTCTGGCCGCAGCCGCCACGCCCCACCGCAGCTGGCAGGACAAGGAACGACGCCGCCTCCTTGCATTTGGGCTGCCACCAGCGGGCGCCCCGCCGCCGCCGTGGTCTTTTCCCAGAGGCGCATGTGTGGTAGTGGAGGAGAGAGGTAAGGAGATGCGGAAGAGGTGCTAGGGGCGGCGGGTTGGGGATCCCCAGCGCGGCACGGGCGCCGCCATCAAAATTTCTATTGCTGCATCAAAAATTTCAACAATGGACCTATCTTTAATGAAACCTGACTGCATTTCATCAAGATTGTTTTGGTAACAAGACTTGATCAACCTTGTTAACAAAAGGATTTTAATGAACAAAATAATGTTTTCACTATGGTTATATTTGCTCACTTTTACTTTTTCTCCTTCTAGTCTTTGCCTTTTCTTTTTGCTAGCTTTGGTTTTGTTAGTTGTTTGCTTGTTAGAGTGTCTTAGAGCTTCTTGGATTTTGGTTTGCTTTTGCTTCTTCTAAAAAAACTGTTTTTGCGAGAAAATCAATTTTCATACCCTGAAAATTGGCCAAAAATAAAGTTTCCCAAAAATCCCAGAAAATTCAAAATAAAATTTTCCTCGAAAAAAGGGGCAAAGGGACACCTGGAGTGACCCAGGGGGCCACCCCAGGTAGGCGCGGTCTGCCCATGGGTGGCGCCTAGGGGGGTCTGGCCCACCTGGGCCCTTCAAGGTGCCCCCTCACAGCCATCTTTATTTTCTCTCCTGAAAAACACCAGAAAACTTGCTCAAGCTCGAGTTATTGCTATTCTTGCTCATAATTTTCGGTCTCCTTGCTCAGCCCATATTTGCTGCTGATTTTTGGAGGAATTGCTCCTTGGTATGTGCCTCCTCCACTTGTCCAATTAGATTTGTGATTGGTAGATTGTATCTTGAGTATTTTGCTGCTATAGGTGACAGGTTGTGTGAGCTTGCATGCTTTTTCTATGCTTAGAGATTTCATTTTGATGCATGTGTAGCCCTCTAGCAAGTTCCTATAGTAGTTTCTCATCATTTATCAATTTCGAAATCACTTGGTTTGATGTTTATCTAAAAATTTCAGAAAAGAGTGGTCATGGATAACCACATATTTGGAGAGTTATTTGAGAGTGATGCACCTATAAGGGAAAGACCTTCAAGATCATCCTCCCGTGCTAGGACCTCATACAATGAGGACCTCATTACTCCATGATTTGGCGATGAGGGAGATGAGGGGGATGCTCACCCCTCCACCTTTCCTTGCCAAACCTTCTTGCGGGCTGCTGGGATTCTTGATGATTTTATGACCTTGGTTCGGAGGGCTGGACTAACAAGCTTTATGCAGGATGAGAGCGTGCAATATGCTACGCTCACTAAAACATTTGTGGAGAGTTTTTCCTTTACTAACAGCATGTTCAAGCCAGAGTTTCTTTCAAAATTTATGGCAGGACTTACAATATGACGTTGAAGAAATTTTGTGTGGCTCTGGGACTTGGTACAGCTGGTCCAGCAAAGAAGATTTTAGCTCAACCCGCTGATTTGTTGGAGCTCTACCACGGGATAACTAATGATGATAACCGTAGAGCTCAATGGGGAAAGATAAGAAATATTCAGCTTCCAGCCATCAGATACTTTGCTTACTATCTTGCCACTAGTGTTCTTGGTAGGGAGAACACTAGTAATATTTCCAGCTATCATTTGGCTTTCTTAGATGTTGCGCTCAACAATGATACCAAGTACAATCTTGATTCTCTCATTGCTCGTAGTTTAACTGCTAAGGGACCCATTTATGGGGGAGTTATTGCTACACGTGTTGCTACCGACTTGGACATTGCTGTTGATCCAAATGATACAGTTTTGGCTCCTCAGAGGCTTGATCTTGCTGCCATGAAGGCGCACCACTTTATCACTAATGGCTCTACCCTTGAGACCTTGGTTTATAAAATGTTGTTTATTGACGGGGAAGAGAGAGCGATCCCTCTACCCCAAACCACTTTGTTTAGTATTTCTCAGGGACCTTTGTCACGCTCCAAGGAGGAGATGGATGACAAGCTGCGCTCTCTTAGCTTCTATGGACACTATCAGGAGTAAGCACCCTCGTATGACCCCGTTGTACACTACACATGGGAGTCCTCGAGCTCGTACCAGGACGAGGGAGCCTTCTCATCGTACTACGGAGGTGCACCTACTTGGGCACCATGGGATTGAGCCCCACTTAGGCCAAAAGACTAAGATTGGGGGGAGGTATACCGACATCACACTCATCTATATATCATGTTTGGTCGGTTCTTTGTATATCCATTGTTTCACTTTCTTTTGGGTTCTTGTTGCTTCTTTCTCAAAAACACAAAAATACCAAAAATATTTTCGTTGTTTCTCTTGCTTTGTTTGCTTCTTGTTTGGTTTTCCTTTTCTTTGTTTGGTTTTGCTTTGTTTGCTTTCTTTAAAAAATTGAAAACACCAAAAATATTTGTTATTCTTCTTTGGTTTTGTGAGATCTTTGCAGGGTTCAGCCGTCCTCAGTGGATTTTGGATTTCATGTTATTATTCAAGTCACACAAGTGAAGGGCAATAATGAAGATTAAGACAACTTGAGGAGTGGTAAGAGGCTGGTAACGAACTCTATTTGTTTTCGTTTTTGTACATATACTCATCATTGTGAGCATGCTTAGTATGTTCATTGTAAGGCATATGTTACTGATGGATGCTTAGTAGTTCTTGCTTGTCTATGATTAGCTCCAGCTTGCTAATAGTTTGTAGCATGTCATATGAATGTTTTCTTGCATTTTTTTATTCATATTTTGGTATGATATTGTGGTATCCTCCTCTGAAAGTTTCATGTAAATCGACTTGGCACATGCTCACGCATGAATATGACTAAACAATAGTCAGTAAGCCTCGATGATTTATTTTGCCTCAGAGTTCTTGTATCACTTTCATGCCATAATTAGTCCGGTTTTGTTTCAAGCATGATTATGACAATTATTGATCTCTCATTTGTCGCTCCCTCTCTTTTGCTAGCCTTCACTTGCACTGAGTATGAGCTCTACCTGTGCTTTCATTTCCCCAAAACCAATATTGCCAACAGTGTCCACCATACCTTCCTATTAGCATCATTTGCTATTTCAGTGCATATTCAATATGCCTTGTTTTCTTCGAAATAAAATGTTTGTCTATTTTGAGGAAGTTAGTTAGTAAAGCTCTCACGAACTTGATGGCACACTTTATTCCTTGCACTTAATAATCTTGAACCATTGTGACTTGTCCATGAAAGTTATATGATTGCAAATTATATGCTGGGAGTCAGCAGAACCCTTCTGACACGGGGAACGCTTTCAACACTTTTTGGATACATATCCAGTTGATACCTTGCTCTTTTGTTTGCGGATGTCGACGGTGTGAAATAAAAGGGGAGCTTGTGAGTTCATGGAGTCTATACACTGTGTTAGAGAAACGCGTGGGCCGCTAGCCTAATCCATGCCTAATCATGGTGGAAACTTGCAGCATCACCATAATGAGCATTTATGAAGCATCCTTAATAAAAAGCTATGCATATAGTAAATAAAAAGATCACTGAGATGCTCATTGTCTGCTTTCCTTGTCATTTTGATCACGGGATAGCTCCTGTATCATGTGAAAGGGATACCCCGTTGGCGGTTCTCTATGATATGCATGTATGTACAATGACAAGAACTTGCAGGTAACCAAATTTGAGTAGCATGCGGAGCGTCCCTCGTACTCAAGGGACATGGGATTTCCAGTTTATGGTCTGTGAAGCATATAACTCATATTGGACCTCGCTTTCACCTTAACCACATAAAGATGCCTATGATAGGGGCAATGAGAGCTCAAAGCTATTGAGTACTTTCCTTTTATCATTAGGAAGCCTTTCAAACTTTTCAAAACCTTTTTCACTCCCTTGTTGAGTCACCACTTATTCTATGAGCACCTTCTTGAGAGCATAGTTATCATTCTTGTGTTTCCAAAACTTGGTTAATTATGTCATGACTTTGATGCTTGTATCTCTGATATTTTTACTTCTAGTCTTCACTTGAACTTCAGAGGTTCCTTGACATTTATATGGTGCACTACAAACAAAGGCAAGCGAGATTCCACTCTATCATACCTTGCTATGAGCATTTTAATGTTGCTTATATTTATGTTCCATGCTACTTATTATTATTGAGTTGGTTTCTCTTCATAGCTTGCAATGACTATTGAGTAGACTTGGTTGCATGCTTCTTATTTTGAATGGTTTAAGCATCTACTCATGTGCTGAGAATATATACATCATATGGATTAAATGTGTTCGTGAAAGTTCTTTTATCGCACTCAGTTTTCAACTGAATTGCTTGAGGACAAGCAATAAGCTAAGCTTGGGGGGAAGTTGATACGTCCAAAACATATCTACTTTCACGAACACTTTTGCTATTGTTTCTCTTCTATACTTGTGTGATTTCGATACAACTAACACGGACTGACGCTGTTTTCAGCAGAATTACCTTGGTGTCTAGTTTTTGTGCAGAAAATCAACTATCAGGAAAAATCTCGAAAAATATGCCAAAAATTATATTTCGCCAGCAGACCCACGGAGCCAAAAGATGAAACGTAGTGGAGGCCTGGGGGGCCCACACCCCTGCCAGGCGCCGGTGGGCCCTGCCCCGCGCCTAGGGGGGTGCGGCCATCCTAGGCACGCCCCTCGGGCTCCCTCTGCGCCTATAAGTTACCCCTTGTCCTAAAAACCGAGGGGAGTTCAACGTTTTTCCAGAAAGAGTTCCGCTCCGCCGCCACCATCAGAAACCAAGATCCGGATCCAGAAACTCCGTTCTGGCACCCTGCTGGGACGGAGAATTTGGAGAGGATCATCGCCATCGTCGTCACCAACGTCTCTCCATCAACCATCGATGTTTCCCTCATCCATGAGTGAGTAATCCTCCATTGTAGGCTTGGGGATGGTAGGGATTGGATGAGATCTATCATGTAATTGAATAAGATTGTTAGGGCATAGTGCCTAGTATCTCTATTAGTGCTATTTGAGTTTGTTGCAACTTGTTGTGTTTAATGCTTGTCACTAGGGCCCGAGTGCCATGATCTCAGATCTAAACTTATTATTAAATCATTATGATAGTATTATTTGTGGTCTTATCTGCAAGTTGTGTACACATATTATTGTCCGGATCCAAAGGCCCCGAAGTGACAGAAATTGGGACAGCCGGAGGGGATAGCTGTGGTGTGAGGATCACATGTGTTCACGGAGTATTAATGCTTTGCTCCGGTGCTCTATTAAAAGGAGCACCTTAATTGCCAGTAGTTACCTAGAGGCCCGCTCCCCACGGGTCGGGATGAAGATGTTGTGCAAGTTCTCAATGCGAGCACGTATGACTATATTTGGAGCACATGCCTATGATTGTTTAGTACTTGGATGCTTGTTATTATTTATCTGCAATGCCCTAGATCTTGAAGTTACATGTTTAGACTCGTCCATGCAACGCCCATCCATACATCCCTATGCCTACTGCACTCATATTCTACTATTTACTGTTACTGTCAATATTGCTCTTGTTTTGCTGCTGCTGTTGCTACTACCAAACTGTTGCTACTGATAAACTTCTATGAGCAAGAACTATTTTCAGGTGCAGCTGAATTGACAACTCAGTTGTTAAGGCTTGCAAGTATTCTTTGGCTCCCCTTGTGTCAAATAAATAAATTGGGTAATACTATCCGCAAAGACTGTTGCGATCCACTACACTTGTGGGTCATCACGCTGTTGCCCGGCCTAGAAACTGGACCTAGGGTTTCCCCCGACACTCGGAGTATAGTAGACTAGGGATATCCTTAACTCCCTCCAAGAAGAAATGGCGCCACCCGACGGCCGGCACCGCGACGAATTCGGACAAGCCGACAAGGATTTCTCCCTAACCCCATCCACAAACAACTCCGGACGTGTCAGCGCACCACCACCAACTTCTTCACCCACCAACGCGTGCCACCACGATCTTGCGGCCACCATAGTCGTCGTCACATCATGGAAGTATCAAGCAGCCTCGAGTACGGGACGACAACACTGCATCCATGCGAGAGGAGCCCACCTCCACCACCGAGAGGCGGTTGTCGACCGAGCAGAGTAGCAGGGTCACACCAGGCTAAGGCCCGCTGAGCCCAAATACGCCTGTAAAGTCCCTGCCGCCGTGCTGTGACAGGCAGGTTGCTGCGCCGCTATTCCTACAAGATCGTGGCCATCGTCGCCTTCTCCAGTTAGCGCCAAAGCTGCAAATGCGTCGGCTCGCCGGAGCCCAGATCAGGCCCGAGGAGCCCAGGTCTGGGTCGGGAGGAACCAGCGCCACCGCGCCTGCGCCGCGTGCCGCCCCGCCTTGTCGCTGCATCGTCGCCTCGCCGCCAGGAAGAAGCCACAGAGGACGCGCCGGCACGCTTCGGCCAAGAACCGGGCCCGAGGGAGGCCGACGCCATCCGATGTGCCTGTTGTGGCTCCACCTAGCCACACTGCACCACCGCCACGACAACGACTCCGCCGTCCACCACCACCCAGAGAGAGCCCGGGCCATAACTTCCCGAGGAGCACTGCCAGCGATGGGAAAGGCCAGCCTCGACCGGCTCCCATGGCGCGGGGAGAGGAGGACCATCGTCGCCGGCACCGTCGGGGCTTCGCCCGGCGACCCCTGCCAGCGACGACGAAGGGGGAAGGAGGGAGGAGGGGGAGGGTTGGTCGGGTAAGGGGTGGGAAGCGCCGCTTCCCTGGGGGAGGGAGCGCGTGAGGGTTTTTTTCGTCCGTGCTCGAATTACTGCTAATCACCAGTCCAGTTTTTTTTGAACTTATCACCAGCTTAGTTGGAACTAATGGATGCATCGAATAATAGGACTGTCTGAGCCTGCAACGGGATTAAGAGGCCCACAACTCATGCACGATCCTTCCTCTCCTTCTTTTCCTTTCTCTTTCTCTTCGTGCGTGAGTACAATTTTGCTCATCTTCCAATCGCAGCTATCCTTTTCTTCCGGGTGCATTCAGAGTGTTTTTTAGATCAACAGGGATTCATCCCCGGTTCCATTTCAAGAAATGAAACCAAACAGCCCACGTTCCAGGCTCAGATACAGCAAGAAACTAAAAAGCAGAGGGCAAACTAGATGCTAAACAAAAAGCTACTATTTCCGTCACCCAGAAGGGGAGACCCAGAAAACTCAAAAGAGAGCTAGGAACTAGTCTCAGAAACGTAGGATTACATTCAAACAGAGAAAGACGAGGGAGAAACGGCTAGGCAAAAACAAATCTCTGACTCAAATAACCACGTGGACCTCATCAGCAGACTCAGGGTGTGCCTCCAGGAACGCCAGAGTAGCGCGCCCCTCGTAGCTCGACGATGCAGTGGTTTTCCAAGTATAGATCCACTCAAAGCCATTGCAAATCAGGTTGCCATGAGATCCAGTTGGTTCTTCAGCCTGCTTATCATCCGTTCCATTAACAGAGTGATCATCCCCCCTCCAGCTCTTTGAATGGGACCTTCCAATTCCTTAGATATGATAGAACGAGACACCACACCTATTTCATGTTAATCCAAGTAGTATGGTTAAAGACTATGTTATTCCTATTATTCCAGATGCTCCCAAGCACTGCAGCAGAAACCACATTAAACTGTAGATGTTTCTTACTAGTAAGCCATCTCGAAGCAATGGATTCAAAATTAACAAATAGAATTCCAAAAATGTCCTAAACCTCAGCCCAGATCATCTTGGAAACCACACATTCAAAAAATAAATGCTTAACAGATTCAAATTCTTTACAAAGAGTACACTCCATCGGTTTTGGGATACCTCTGACTCTAAGGTTATCTCTAGTAAGAATTTTATTCTGAGAGAAAAGCCAAAGAAAAATCTGAATCCTAGGGGGAACTTTGAGCTTCCAAACTGCAGGCAAATAAAGAGGAGTCAGCCCTCTAAAGTTCACCAAAGCATACATAGAGCTAGAAGAGTAAACCCCCTTAGATTCATACTGCCAGATAAGTTGATCCTTTACTACCATCCCAAAGATCAGCTATAGTTTTGGTTTGCTGGTTGGAAACTAAATAAACTTCCCAATATTGGGTAGCTAGATTAGAATTACCAAACCAGACATCCTCCCAAAATTTGATAGATTTACCATTACCTACTTGCCACTTATAACCTACTTCTACAGCTCTAGAAGCCCACATCACACCTTTTCAAAAAGTAGAAGGATGAACATCATGACAACAGAGAATATTAGGGTTTTTAGTTCTATATTTAGCATCTATAATTTTCTTCCAGAGTGTCCTTCACCCTGAATATATCTTTTAATCCAAGATCCTAGTAGACACAGATTAAGGTCTAGCAAATTTGGAATCCCTAGACCTCCAAACACTTTTTTCATACAGACTGAGGGCCAATTAGCAAGGTGGATTTTATGTCTATCCTCTTCATCATTCCAGAAAAAATTAGCCATATGAGAATCTAGTAGTTTAATGGCCCATTTAGGGAAGTTAAAGAAAGAAAGCAAATAAACAGGGATGCTTGATAAGCAAGCCTGAATCAAGACTCTTTTAGTAGCATAAGAAAGGAGTTTACCCCTCCAGCCAGTGATCCTTTTAAGAAGGTTTTCTATAAGAGGCTGAAGATCCTCTCTTCTCAACTTATCAAAATGTAGAGGGATTCCTAAATATTTAACAGGGAAACTACCTTTAACACACTCAAAAATATCTAGAAAAGGTCTAACCTCATCATCATCTAAGTTGATTGGAATGAGTTCACTTTTATGGTAGTTAATCCTCATTCCAGAAATATGCTCAAAACAAGAAAGGATCCATTTGAGATTAATGGCACCAACTCTATCAGGTTTTAGGAAAAGTAAAGTGTCATCTGCATACTGCAAGCAGCTAACACCCCCAAGCACAAAATTAGGACAAAGACCCACTATAGCTCCACAAACAGAGCCTTTATCTAACATTCTAGAGAAAACATCAATCATGATGTTAAAAAGCAGAGGGGCAATGGGGTCACCCTGTCTAAGACCTTTCCCAGTCAGAAAAAATCACTCTCAAACTCATTAACTCTGACCCCTATGGACCCCCTAGGGAGATTTGTCTAATAAATCTAATGAATATAGGACAAAAACCTCTAAGTTCTAGGATTTCAAACAAAAAATCCAGATTAACTCTATCATAAGCTTTCTCATAATCTATCTTAAGGACAAGCCCTTTACTTTTGCTACTGTGCACCTCATGAATGATCTCATGAGCAGTCACCACACTTTCTAAAATAAATCTACCTCTAATAAAAGCAGATTGATTAAGGGTAATAATTATGCCTATCACTTTGGCTAATCTATTTGTCAGAACCTTAGTAAAGATTTTAAAGGAGCAATTTAATATACTAATAGGCCTAAATTTCTTCATGGTTTTAGCATCATTCTCTTTAGGAATCAAAGTAATCATGGCAAAAATTTAATCTAAAAATATCAAGATGATCCTCATGCCATGCATTAAACATGGATAGCAGATCAACTTTGATAATATCCCAAAAAGATTGGTAGAACAAAAAGGAAAGACCATCAGGTCCAGGAGCACCTTCAGCATAGGAGCCAAAGACTGCCAACCTAACTTCCTCTTCAGTAAAAGGAGCACGCAAGCCAAGATTTTCCTCATCACTAATTTTCTCATCCTCAGAGAAAAAAATCATGTTTGAGCCTTAAATCAGGCCTAGGTTCCCAGGCAAAAAGATCTTTATAATATTCCATAGCAATTTTGGTCATACCACTAACCTCTGTAACTGGGCCATCAGGCCCTTCTAGAACAGAAATTAACTTTTTCCTCCTTCTCTGATTAGCTACAGCATGAAAATAAGCCGTATTCCTATCCCCCTCTAAGATGTTCCTATTCCTAGACCTCTGCCTAGCCTTGGTTTCTTCTATAACCCAGTAAGACTGGAGTTCTTTAAAAATCCAAGCTAGTCTATCCCTCTCTTCATCACAAAGCATTTGAGTCTCTGCTTTAATATCTAAAGAGTCATACTCCTCCATTAGTTCTTTCTTATTCTAGCAGCCTCAATATTAATGCTCCATCCCTTGGCTAGTTTCCTAAACTGTCTAACTTTACCTTGCCAAATATCCAGAGGATTAGAACTATTAATCCCGAGAGACCAGGCCTTACTAACAATATCTTTAATATCAGACCTAGCCAACCACCACTTCTCAAACCTAAATCTGGAAGTCTTTGGGATACAATGCTCACCAGAATCCCAAACAATTGGAGTGTGATTACTCCCTAATCTAGGGAGAGCTCTAGCACTAGCTAAAGGAAATTGCATGTCAAAACCAGTAGTACAAAAAATCCTATCTAATTTACACATAGTAGGGTCAACCTGGTTATTACCCCATGTCTAAGCTCTACCAGATAACCCAATTTCCATGAGATCCCAAAGTTCCACCCAAGCATTAAACTTATCTACCCACGTATAATCTATGTTACTATTATTTCTGTCCTCAGGGGATCTAATCAAATTAAAATCTCCACCAATCATGGCAGGACCATCCCAATTAATGAATAACTCATGCAACTCAGAGATAAAGGCTTGTTTGCCTTCCTCATAAGCAGAACCATAGATAGTAGTAATCCTACAAACAAACTCAGTATTCTTATTCTTAAGCACTACACTAACAGAAAAGGATTTAATATCCCAAGAAACTATATCAAAAAGGTCTAAATTAACACCTACTAGAATGCCACCAACAGTGCCACTAGAAGGCAAGAAATTCCAAGAAAAATTCCTATTTCCTAATAAATTCTTTAAAAAGGAATGACTAAAACTATCTTTTTTAGTCTCTTGAAAGCCAATATAGTCTACTCTTAAAGGAAAAAAATTATCCTCTATATACTTCTGTCTACCAGGAGCATTTAAACTCCTTCTATTCCAGAACACACTAATCATAATGACTTTTTCCTAGGGTGCTTGCCCCGAGATTTATGTAAAACTTCAATCCATCCATCTGCTTCCTCATCCAAGTTCCTATGACCAGATGAAGTAGCAATCAAACTATGACTATCATCTATATCATCATGATCACTATCATTAACTACAACTCCTATTTTGTCAGATAAAACTTCTAGTTCTACATGAGAAAGAACAGTAAATTGATTAGCAAGCATTATACCTTTCAAATTGGGAACCTCTAAATTACTTTTCTTCTTCAAGTCAACAGCTCTAGCAAGGATGTTTTTAGACCTATCCACTCTTGTGCTCTGTCTAGTGGGTTGAACAGGACCCCATTGTTTCTATCTCTTGATAGCCTTTGTTTCCATATTGGAATCATTTCTCTCTCACACACCCAGATCCTTAAAGCTTGGCATGATATCATCAGGCAACTTCAAACTATCCACATCCTTTCCTTTGGCTTTTGACTCTAGATTCGGAGCAAAACTCACCTCCTCATGCTGTCCCTGCATCCAGAACTGCTGCACCTCAGAGTCCACATCAGCTATAGCATGGGATTTATCCCTGATAAAGTTTCCTTCAGAGTCAACTACACCTTTTTGGACCATCAACTGAAACACAGCATTAGCACTCAATTCAAAATTAGCTTCCATCCTGACCCTGCTATCCCCTTGACCACCATTCCTAGGTAAGTTTCCAGAGCTAGTTTGCAGAGAGAGCAGACCACTCCCAAAGCTACCCTCATGGTTCATTCCATCACCTTGGCCAGTGGAATCATCAGCATCCTTCTTATTCTGATCATTCTGATCCTCATTAACTTGCACCTCATCACATACCACAGCAGGAACAGTAGTATCTAGAGTAAATCCCAGGTGGAACAAGTGATCATGGAAGTTAAAGAGTCTGCCAGCAGGTAGTTTGGAAGGGTCTTTACACTTAACCAAAACCCTGACATCTTTAGCATTGTTTTTGAAGATGCTCTGCCAATCAACATCTTCCAGAATGCCACAAGTGGAGACAGCTTGGTCTAATGTACTCCATTCACACCACTTAGTCTGCAAGCCAGTGATAACCACCCAAACTTTATTCAAAGAATCAACTGGCTCTGGGTCATCATTCCAAGCCTCAACTTTGACCCAAACACCAGGTTTTGACACACCAAATTTGGGGTAACCAATGACCTGTTCCACACCAATGTGTGGAGGGAACTTAACTAGAAAGGTGTTTTTAACCCCTAACTCTCTAATTTGCCATGGCCAATTTGTCTTGTAGATTTTGGAGAACTCTTGAGCGATTCGATGAGCACAAAGAACCCTCCTCAATTAAGACAATTCCACAATTCTTTGTAGATGCAATAGGATGCATAACCACTTCAGGCACCTCAATGTGGTAGAAGCCTAGACCAGGAGCTCCACTACCAACATACCTAGCCATCTGGTGAGGCCTCTTCCTCACAGGACACTTCTCCACAACATGAGAGGAGCTTTTACAGATGAAACAGAGAGGGGTTTTCTCACAACTGCTCTGCAGGTGACCTGGTTCACCACAACACATGCAGATTGCATCCACATAGTTCCACTAACTGTTACTGCTCACAGGGGCAGCAGTCTCCCTCTGAATAGGCCCCTGTTTCTTCTTAGTCTTCTATTGAACCTTACTGTTCTCATTCATCTCATTGCCCTGTGGAACTTGCTATTGCTGTGGAGCAACCCACTGATTTGAAGGCATATTGAAGGGCTGCTGACCAGGGAAAGCAGGAAAAGGAGTGTTGAAACCCCAAGGTGGTTGCATACCTGGGATGAAACCATAAGGAGGCTGGCTGGGGTAGAACTGATTGAACTGCCCCATCTCAAAAGGATTATGCTGAAACTGCTGCTGCCCTCCCTGTTGAGGCCAGTTCTCCTGTTCCTTGCCTCTCCCGCTGCCTCTTCCCTGGTTCCCTCTACCACGATCACCCATATCCTCTTCCCTGGGTTTGTCAGGAAGCCAATCTTCAAGCCCCAAACACTGTAAGCGAGAGGTAAGCTCTACAACCGCCTCTACCAGGTGGGGGGAAGAATAAACCCTAGGATCAGGAGCAACTTTGGTTAAAAAGGAAGGGACATGTGTCCTGTGGGAGGTAGGATATGGTGGGGGTGGTGGTGGTTGTGGAGGCTGTGGTGGTGGTGGACAGCACATGGGCTTCAAAGGACAACACCACAGCTGCAGGAAAAAATCATCTAAGTCCTCAGCACCACCCATTCCAAGCCCATCCAACTCTAGCTCAGACCCTTTGACAAGCTTGATTTTCCTCTTCTTCTGGCCACAAGGAACCAAACCTGCAAGTTCCCGCCATTGCTTCCCCTGCGACCCTACTGGGCTCCTCGATTCCGAACCGAACACAGAACATTGCAGAGCAGATATGCTTGTACCTGGAGATCTAACATGCCAACTGCAGCCCCCATTTCCTTCCTCGAGAATCCCGGTACCATCTGAACCGTAGAACGCTGTTTGAGCAGTGGACCTCGTAGAACCTATACCAGCCTCGACATGGGGGATGAAGCTCTGCGAGGCCTCCCTCGCTTGCAGGAGCTGCTCCGTGGACTCAACAGTATCTTCTTCAACGACCCCAACCTCCGCCTCGCTCGCGGGAGCGAGTTCAGATCGCTGAGCCGACGAGATTTCTGACCCAAAACAGATCGGACCGAACGACCCAGTGCATAGGCTGAAACCTTCGTCAGACCGACAGGGAGAGAGGGCCTTACAGAGCGAACCTTCCTCAATCCCCAAATCATGTCGATGTGGAGGATGCGGCCGGTTGCCCCCGAGCTGATCTTCATCTCCGTCGTCTCCCGTGCCAGCACCCTTCCTCGATCCTTCCCCTTCCTTCTCCAATTTCCCCTCATCATCGCTTGATAGCATCAGACGACGGGGAAGTCCAGAACGAGGAGCAAATCTCAGCAGAGGAGGAGTCAGCGATGTCTGAACCTTGAGCGAGTGAGAGAAGGGTGGAGTAGGTGGGGAGGGAGAAGCCCGGCGACGCGTGGCTACCTGCGCTACTCCGGGGCCAGCCATGGGAGGAGATCGAGACATCTCCGCCATGAACAGGAGCATAGCTCCGGTGCGTGGCGCACACGGAAGGAACGTGTCGAGCCATTTTCAGCATTTCAAACTTTCATCAAGAGTAGGAGCAACTGGAGTATGAGAGAAACACGTGCCCATCGTCCGATGGTCTGCTTACAAAATAAATCAATTCAAAAGTTGTTAGATCCTATTTTTTCTCCATGTCTTGTTTTTGATACATGACATTTTGGATAAGGTTAATTATGAAATATTAATTGAGTTTTTTTCTTAAAAGAATGTTGGAAATATAGTGCGTTTCTGCTAGACAATGTGGTAGTACTTTTTTTGATAGAAGCACAATGTGGTAGTTTTGAGTTCTAATAATTCTTTTATAGGATGGAATTCTTGCAAAAATCATAGTACCACCAACCAAATATATATATATAACAAAAATGGTCTTCTCCGAATCGCCAATGATTCCACTAAGGGCCTAATTTATAGTTTCGCACTGGGCCTCCCTTTTCTCAGGTACGGCCCTAAGGCCGACTACTCGTGACGCTCATTGATTCCCTGATCAGACTTGTCCTTCTCCATCTTCTTCGGCACCTCTTCCACATCGTCCAGCGTGAGGATGCCGCAACAGCTCGCCAGCTCTTTGAGCTTGCCGATGTCTGTTTCTGGCGGGCGGGCAATGACCGGCATCGGCGCAACCTTGTTGATATCTGGCAGGCGTCGAGTTTCTGGCAGCAGGTTGAGGTAGAGCCAACCGAAGATTCAGACTCGCCTCCGGTGGTCGCCTTCCGCTGTGACGCGTGCTCCGTCCTAGAGCTTGTTGATTCTCTCGCTCCTGCGTGGAGTTAATAGCATAAAACCACTACTTTAAGAGCAAAATTTACCGATTGATACCACTTCACGGAAAGGATAAAAAACCACCACAAAATTCGTTAGTTGTCTCAAAAAACACCAATTCGGCGTTAAACCTGAATTGACACCGCTTCTGACCAGTCGGGTCCACTGACAGAGCTGACGTGGCACCCCACAGACGGCTCCCGACACGGACGTTACGGCCGTTAACGGCGCGTGGGCCCAGTAGCATAAAACCACCACTTTTGTGCTTAAATTTCAAAAAACCACCATATTTAAATAAAAAATTCAAATAAAAAACTTTTAATAATGCAAACTTTGGAAATTCATAACTTTAATTATATAATTCCAAATAATATAAGTAATATGTCTAAATTTATTAGAAAAAATCAAGGAATCCATTTCTAACATCCATCATGCATGATTCACATCTGTTCCTCTCTGATATTACAAGAAAAAATAAAAAACAAGCGTGTGTGTTGATGAGTGTTTATAGAGACCTTAGCTCGCTGCCAGTTAACGCTCATACATACGTGACAATACCCATCGCAGCGTGCCTGCCACTATATAATATTAATCTTCTCACACACATACATGTACTATGTGTATTTAGCATTTTAGCACTTTTTGTAAACGGAATGTACTACCAAACATAGAGAGATGGATATTTTCACATTAACTTATTGACAAAGTTCTTCATTTAAAGGCATGGAAGTTATATGATGAATCAACCTCACATTTTAAAAAATAAGTCAGCAATCATCATTCAGCAATATCACACATACAAGTGCATATTAAGATCTTAAAATTCGTACGAAAGAAACGATGTTTATAGCACATCATCCTCATATCATCGCATTCTCTCGCTCTCTCTCTCTCCCATCGAACGACCCTTTCAGCCAAATAAGAACATCTCGTCTTGCTATCTACACATGAATCAAGATAAAGCATCTCACAATACTTCTATCACGGACACCAAAGTTTGATACTTGTACACCATAATAAATAGTATATACAAACCAAATAATGGTTTGGCAAACCTTCTGGGCAACGTGCGAACATGTAGAAACCAAAAGTGTTGTTTCAAGTGGTACACAAAGTACCACTATACTGTCATAATCATAGATTATCACACGATCACATGTTGTACTTGCATGTATATACCTATTATATGAGGTTTTTCTTGGAGATGAGAGAGAAGATTGAGAGAAAAAGAAATCCCCATCATGAGGGGTATGTCTAGCAAGCTAGGAAAAATAACTTGAGCAGCTAGCTCGTCAAACGAACTGAAATAAGCAAATATCCAGGGGCAAACAAATTCAAAAAGGACGGATGGGGGCACTCCTTCCTTTGCGTGCTCGCCAAAATAGAACTTAGCTTTGATCGGGACAGAGTCGTGGCCATGCATCACATATGTACACATGTTTTTTTTTCTTGTAATACCCGAGAGGAACAGATGTGAATCATGCATGATGGATGTTAGAAATAGATTTCTTAAATTTTTCTAATAAATTTAGACATATTATTTATATTATTTGGAATTATATAGTTGAAGTTATGAATTTCCAAAGTTTGCATTACTAATAGAAGCAAAAAAAAAATCATATTTTACTTATTTGAAATAGTAAATAAAATTTATACTAAAAATATTCAAATATATCTGAGCACTTTTCATATTAAAAGTTTTTCTATTTAAATTTTTATTGAAATGTGGTGGTTTTTTAAAATTTAAGTACGAAAGTGGTGGTTTATGCTACCAACGGAACGGGGGCCCATGCTCCGTTAACGGCCGTGTCAGGAGCCGTCTGTCGGGTGCCACGCTCTGACGGTGGATCCGACCGGTCAGAAGCGGTGTCAATTCGGGTTTAGCGTTAAATTGGTGTTTTTTGAGACAATTAACGAATTTTTGTGGTGGTTTTTTGTATTCTTTTCGTAAAATGGTATCAATCAGTAAATTTTGCACTTAAAGTGGTGGTTTTATGCTATTAACTCCTCATGCGTGAGAACGTCATCCTGACAGTGTTCTTCTTGGCCGGCTCCTCAACCAGGTCGACGATCCGCTGAACAGCGGCCACACACTCAATATCCAGGTCGACAGTATCCTGAACAGCGGCCACGCCCTCAACCTCCTTGTTCAGATCAGGAAGAGGCTCCAGGTCGGATAGACCGAACGTGAGATCCCTGCGCGGGAAGGCTTCCTTTTGAATTTCCGCCTGGGCTACATTGCGTTGCTCCTCGTGGCCCTCTTGGTCTTCACCTTGTCCCAGCACATCTGGCCCAGGTATGAAGCGAAATGGGCAGCACGTCTGGACGTTTTTTTTTTTTTGAGGGAACATCTGGACGCTAGTTACATATGGTCACAAGACCAATTTGCTCGGTAGCGCTCGCTGGAGCCCGTTTAGCGCCTAGGCGCAGGTACACAACATAAACTCAGAATGAACACCACAGCTTGCACATATAAGACGGAGCGTAGGGTCGTGTACGTCTTTCTTTAATTTTTTATTCGAAGACAGCCGGTCGCTCCTTGTAAGCTGGTTTTCGGTGTAAGTACGTGTGGTTTATTATTTTTTATTTTCTTTCATTCATATGTTTTAGACTAATTCTCGTTTTTTCTACCTGTGTGTTTTTTTCATGCTTTTTCTTTCTAGTTTTTATTTCTTTACCTTTTTAAAATCATCTTTCTCCATGATTCTTTTGTATGATTTGATTTGTGTTTTATTAGTACTATATCAGTTTCTAAATATAAAATATTTTTGTAGGCTAAAATAGCAATGAAAACATCTTGTATTTCGTTTCCGAACCATACAGGAGAATTGCATATGCTGTATTAAAAGGAAAAAAGCAAGCCATAGAAGGTAGTAAACATCTGCTTAAAGTAGTCTTGTTTTTTATCCTGACAGTTGTTAGGATTTCTTTCTTCGTGTGCTTTAATTTGTTCCCGCATAATCTAATTTTTGTTCCTCTTATACTCGTGTTTTATTCCACAAGTTCTAAATTTTGCTCCACTTATTCATATCCTTGTTCCTCCCTTTGTCGTGATTTCCTTTCCATGGATGCCAAAAAAATTGTTTTACTTATCCTAGTAACCTTTTCACTCATAGTTTGTTCCACGGTTTCTATTTCTTGTTCCCCATATTTTACACTTTTGATTCAGCGCGTAGATTCAATTTATTCCTCCATGCTGTAATTTTTTTCCAAGCGTCGCGTGATCTTTTTTTTTTTTGAGAAACACGGTACAAACGCAGACACTCACAATGCATACATACACTCACCCCTATGAATATACGCATACACACCTTACCCCTATGAGCACCTTCGAGAGACTGAGCCGGCGGATCTTAAGATTGACGAAGGCACCGCAGGTGCCTCACTATCGACGGGAACATCGCCTCCCACTGAAAGAATATTCCGTATTTATGAGACACCAAAGCATCAAACCTAGGGTTTGAACTTTGATGGACTAAGGTATCACTGCCCTCCTAACCATCCAACCACGGGTTGGTTCTCAAGTGTTGTGTTGTGTGATTTTATTCCCTATAGTCTAACATTTTTTTCCCACTAGTAGACTGCCTAGCAGCAAGTAGCTAGCTCCGATATGTTCCTAGTACTCCCTCCATTTTAAAATATAAAATGCTTTAGTTTTCTAAAATCAATGTATCTAGACTTTTTTAGTGCGTAAGTTCATCCAAATCTATACACTAAAAGATGTCTAGATATATTTATTTCATAAAACTTAAAAACATCTAATATTATAAAACGCAGGGAGTACTAGGTCTGAACAGCACCCGCCGTTAAGCAATAAGTCCATTGTCATTTTTTTTTAAATTCCATATTCTATTTATAAGAATGCGATAGAGAAGGATATCTAATTCTGAACTAAACATCCCGATACGATATAGAATAGCTTCATATATAGATTATCCAAAAGTAAAATAGAATTGTCCGATGATTTTTTATCGAATAATCCAATTTTTTTACCGAAAAGTCTTACATAATATAGGAAAGCTAGGAATTATTAAGTTTATGAGCTCATTCTGTAATCATTCAACTTACTTATATAGTCATTATACCTATAGATTGCAATTTTATTAGCTTCTAGGCTAACTCGATGGAACATTAACTGTTGACCTAAAGACCAGGGCAGTTTGGGCATCGAGGTGCTAGAACTTAAAAATAGATTTCTACTGAGTAAGTGGTTCTATAATTTATTGACAGAAGAAGGGGTGTGGTAAAATTTGCTCCATAACAAGTATCCGACTAATAAAACTTGAGCACAAGTAGAAGCCAAACTGACCGACTCTCCTTTTTGGAAATGACTAATGGGCGTGAAGGATGGGTTCTTTACTCGCAGTGTTTTTAAACTTGGTGATGGAAAAGGTATCATATTTTGGGAGGATACTTGGTTAGGAAAGATGTATCTCGTCTAACAATGTCCGTCTCTTTATAATATTGTTCATAGAAAACACATTCTCGTTCATGATATACTGTCTCACAATCCTCTAAATATTGGGTTCTGGCGAACCTTAACTGGAAATAAATGGGATGCATGGTTGCACCTATGTGATAGGTTGATGGTGATATCTTTGTCTTCATATCATGATAAATTCATATGTAGACTAACCGAGAAGGGGGGTTTTCAGTTAAATCCATGTATGAAGACCTTATAAATGAACACCCGCGTTTTCCCCCAAGATGTTTGTGAAAGATAAAAAATACCAATGAAAATAAAAACCTTTATGTGGTTTCTGAATAATAAAGTCTTGTTAATAAAAGATAACCTTGCTAGAAGGAATTGAAATGGATGTAAGAAATATTGCTTTTGTGACGAGGACAAAACAATTGAACATTTATTCCTTTCATGTCCTTTTGCAAAGATTATATGGTGTATTGGTTTTCTTCACTTATAATCTTCCTACTCCGACTAATATCACTAGTATGTTTGGGAATTGATTAAATGGAGTAGACAATGTGAATAAAGGGAGAATTCGTATTGGCATTCTGGCCATATGTTGGTCTATTTGGAAATATCGTAACAACTGTATTTTTAACTAGTCCGGAGTTCCTTCCTTTTTGCAAGTTATTCTTATGGCGACGATTGTATTCAGCTTCTGGGCTTTCCTCCTACTAGAGCACCATCGATAACCAATGGTTTCTGGTTGCACCCATCTTATGGCGGTTACTTGAAATTTCTTCAGGCATGCTTCGTGGCGACATTCTAGTAGATTGTCTCATGCCTAGTTGTTATTTCCATTCTCTTGTGAGACCCCTTGTTTTATCAGATGGTTGATCTGCGTATCTTCCTATCTAATTTATGATTTGTAATACTCTTATGATACTACTTTGAATTTTTTAATAAAGGGCTATGTGCATACCAGGATGAAGAGGCCGGGTTTCACCCCCATTCGGAAAAAAGGCTATTGAAACATGTGCTCATGTTATATTCATTTGCTCAATTGTGTTGTCATTGTTTATTCTACAAGTATTTGTTAAATTCATCAATAGTTTTGGTTGTATGGTTATTCGAACCACTTTTGCACGTACTTATATTTGTTCTGTTTTTGCCCCGAGTTCACTCCATTTTCGGTCAGAATCCTTGGTCCAATATATCTGTTTTCAAATCTGCAACGAATATTTATCCGCTCCGCTCCGAACCTAATGAAAAAATATGGTATTGAATTGGTAGATGGGAAATCCGATCTAATCCAATCCATTTACATCCGTAGCTAAAGAGCTATATATATTTTTAGTCCCACATCATGCAAAGTGAGCACCACTAATCCCATAACTTGTATCCTGAGAATGTTTTAGTCCAATTTAATTGGACTTCATTGAGTTTGACCGATTTTGACCAAATTCGTTAACCTATGGTATCAATTTTTTTACAGCGGACGTACAAAATAGATAAAAATGTAGCAAGGGAGTGAATCAAACTCATGATCTTTGCATTGCTATTCACATCCTCAAGCCACTACGTTAAGCAATGTTGTCTAGTGCTACAAAGGGTGGAGTTTTTTTATCCAATATAAGCGCGCACACGGAAAAATGCTCACATCTGCTGTTGGCATAATCTTATACATAACATGTGAAGGCCTTTATTTTAAAACTCAGGCTATGTGGTGGGCTTTATTTGAACATTTGAAAAATGTAGTTCTAAATATTAAAATCACCTTAAAAATTACGTACATGTGGACAATGATATAAGACTTTAGTGTGTAAAATTTTAGCCCGGATTGATTTGTATTAGGGGCCACAAAAAAAATTCTAACAAGATTTGAAGACGTACTGCTTACAAACCTGGATCTCTAATTTTGTTTTTTCTATGGAGCTCAGAGCACAAATTATTTTAGATTGAAAATTTATATTTTTTTATAAATTTTCCAACATTAGAATATGTATTTTTTGAATATCCAAAATAAATGCATAGATATAGTCCGGATGTACACACTGGATCAATAAATGTGTGCGCGCTTATATTGTATAAAGTGCCCCGTCCTTTTCTATAACAATTAGCATTGTTCAATCTAGTGGCTTGAGGAGGTTATTAGGAATGTAAAGGTCATGGGTTCAATTCCCTTCCTATCTATATTTTTATTTATTTTGTAAAAATATACAAGGATCATTTTAAAAAATTGTGATGTCATAGGGTTGATGGTCAAAATCGATCAAATCCGATGAAGTTCAATCAAATTGCACTAAAATGTTTTTGGGATGCAAGTTGTGGGACTAGTGTTGCTCACTTTGCAAGATGTGGACTAAAACGCTTTTAAGACGCAAGATATGAGACTAAAAGCGTATATAGCTCGTAGCTAAAACAAATGCACAAACATTTGCTAAAAAACAGCATACCGTTTTTGGTGGGAGGGTGCCATAAGGACGGAGGGAGCACATCCGTCGCCGCGGATTCCTAACTAGCTAGCGAGATGAGAATGGGGAAGCTTCAACTCAAGATTCCAATTCGCTGATTCCTTGTTTTGTGCTTTGTGGTTGTGTCTTGTAAAGATATTTTTACCGGGCCGACCTAAACGGCCGATCGAAATGGGTCCGTTTCTATTCGTTTGGGTCTAATCGCGGTCGCTTTTGGGTCGTGGTCCGGCCAGCCGTTCCCAGTGATACGACATATTTGTTCACCTTGGCGTCTCTTGGTATCATCATTGGCCAAGGCTTTGCCAATCGGTTTAAACATTCAAATTGATAACCAAATAGCACACAAATTGACTATCAAATAATATGGTAGACGTGTGTCATCGCCCTTTGAATATCGCCAAAAAATGGTCGGTGGATCTGAAATATACAAAAGGGGATAATATTATACATAATGTCTAAAAATGGCAACTTCTCTGTCCAAAAAGTTGCATTCGCCGTCACCATTGATGTTCAAGCATCGCGAGCCCGGATGGTCTGCTGCCTCCTCGCGACCCAAGCACTGTGACCGGGGTCGGCGATTGTGTCCAGATCGGTGAGCTGATGGCATTCTTCTCGGCCATAATCTTGCATTCGGCCTCCTTGGCCTTGGCATATGCCTCCGCCACCCTAAACCTGGCCTCGGCCTCCTTGGACCTGGCTTCAGCCTCCTTCTTTTCCTTGGCTTCGATCTCCATTAGCCTAGCCTTGGTGTTGGCCTCCTCCACCTCAATGGACCTCGTCTGGAGCACGACAAAGGTCTTGGCAATGGCCTTTTTCTCTTTGTGCCTCCTCTCTTCCTTCTCGGTGATGGCCTCTTCTTTCTTCTCCAGGATCTTCCTCAAGGTCTCCTGAAATGCCAAGGAATCAGCCTGACGGGCGATGTCGGCCTTCGTAGCCTTGTGGCCTCCAGGCCGGCGGGCACGGGCCGAAGTCCCATCACCTAAGGGTTGACGAAGCCTTTGCCATATCCTTCGTCTAGGTCGACGACACCGCCCATCGAAGTATTGATCTTGCCCTTCTTCTTGTTGTCAATTTTTTTCCAAAGAGCATAGCTAGTCTCCCATTTTTTGCAGTCCTTTATCAACGTCCAATAATGGGACAACGTGAAGGCCTTGTTATCATTCACCTTTTTAAAGTGCTCCATTGCTTTCATGACCTACACATATGGATGCCAACAATGGCTCAATGCATATGCAAGACATTAACAAAGAGAGGAAGAGGTTTTACCATGTCAATCGGCATCATGCTGCTTATTTTCCTTTTAATCACCATATTGTAGGAGCCTTGGAACCTGCTATACTCGGCATGGATGGCGCCGCATCGCTTGGAGAGGGAGAGATCATTTCGATCGCTATAGAAGGCGTCCTTTCCGAATTCCCTATGCTCATGAAAGAACTTCCCACCTTTTTCCAATAGGAAAAGCCCTTTTGCTCGGCGCCGCATAGTGTATCTTGTGAAATCTCTATCCATACTTTGTATAGGATCTTGTTCTTGTAGGTGGTGTAGCTCGAGTTTTGTTGGATAAACTTCTTATTGTCGACAAGTGATGCTGCAAGTGAAGCGGCCAACGATGCGGCCGTGAACCCATTCACCCATGGAAATGCCATCGTTTCCAAACAATGACTCGTCTGTAATGTTGTAGGAATATTTTTGAGTGCCTTGCTACGTCTCTTGATGAGTCTCTCCATCGTCGGCATAGCCGTCACCACCCTCATTGATCATGTCATGCATGAATTCATGGACATCGTTGGCCACGAAATGCTACACCCAATTTGGCCATGATAAAGTGGCGGGAGCAGTATACTGGCAATGGCAAAGAAATGTCGTGACCATATCGTGACGTCAGCGGTCGGTGGTGTTGGAGATATGCCCTAGAGGCAATAATAAAAGTAGTTATTATTATATCTTTGTATTTATGATAAATTTTTACATTCATGATATAATTGTATTAACAGGAAACATTAATAGTTGTGTGATTTGTAAACTTGTTAGAGTCCCTAGTGAAGCCGCTTTGTAACACTAGCTTGTTGGTTAATAGATGATCATGGTTTCCTGATCATGAACATTGAGATGTTATTAACAACAAGATCATATCATTAGGAGAATGGTATGATGGACATACTCCTATAGATAAGCGTAGCATAAAGATCAAGTCATTTCAATAGTTCGTTTGCTATAAGCTTTGAGATACATAGTAACCTAAATCCTCCGACCATGAGATCATGCTAATCACCATCACCGGAAGGATGCTTTTATGACATCAAACACCACTTCATAACTGGTTGGTTATAAAGGTGGCATTGAGTGTTCGGAAAGTATGTGTTGAGGAGCAGTGATCAAGAGTGGGATTTTTCCATCCATATGACGGATAGATATACTCTGGGCCCTCTCGGTGGAATCTCAACCAATTAGCTTGCAAGAATGTGACTAGCTCACAAGTGATCACATATCACATGAACGAGTAAAGAGTACTTATCGGTAACGAGGTTGAACTAGGTATGCAGATATACCGATGATCAAACCTCAGATAAGTAAAATATCGCGAGACAAAAGGGAATTGGTATTGTATGTAAATGATTCATTCGATCGCAAAGTAATCTTAGAAATATGTGGGATCCATATGAATTTTCCAGATTCCTCTTATTGATCGGAGAAGAGTCTCGGTCATGTCTGCATAATTCACGAACCGTAGGGAGACACACTTAAGGATTCGATGTTGTTTAGTAGATATGGAATGTGAGTGAGAAGACCGAATGTTGTTTGGAGTCTCGGATGGGATCCGGGATATCACGAGGAGATCTGGAATGGTCCGGAGAATAAGATTCATATAAGGAAGTTCAATTTCAGAGTTCGGGAATAATTCTGGTGTTTTCACCGAAATGATCTAGAAGGGTCTAGAAAGTTCACCAAATCGGAAGGGGATGGGTACATGAATGAGTCATGAAAAAATGGAATGGTTGCATCATGTCTTAGGTCAAAGGGCTTGATGACCCACAAGTATAGGGGGTATATCGTAGTACTTTCGAAAAATAGGAGTGTCGATCCCAACGAGGAGCATAAAATGCTAAATAGTGGTATGGAGTAGGAAATCCCTGTGAATACTTAGCAAACAGATTTTTAGTGGTTTTCTGATAAGGCAACAAAACAAAGAGCAAGTAATAAAGAACAAACGCAGCAAGTGGCCCAATCCTTTCTTAGCAAAGGACAAGCTGGTGGAAATACTTATAAATACCAAACATTCTTGAGGACACGTGGGAATTCTGTCATGTGCTTTCGCTTCAAATAGCTGAGTACTCTTCTTTGGTGTTGTAAGTGTTGTGTGGGTGAACCTATGCTAATGTACCGACCTTACTTGGACTAACACATACTTGTGATTAAACCCCCTGCAAACATCCGTAACTACAGGAAAGTAATTAAGATATAAATCTAACCACAACCTTAAACTCTGAGATCCTACGCTCTCTTGTGAAAAGGTGTCCTAACGGGGGTTCAGGTTTCTGTCACTCTGACAACCCCACAATTAGTAGCCAAATACACAATGCATTCCCCTAGGCCCATAAATGGTGAAGTGTCATGTAGTCGACGTTCACATGACACCACTATAAGAATAGAACCACAACTTAAATACTAAACCATTGAATAATAACTCAACACAAATCCACTAATACCAACATGACTTCTTCCATGTCCTCGAGAACTAAATGAACTACTCACAAGACATCATATGGATCAAGATCAAAGATGATATGATAATGGATAACAATTTGAACATAAACAATAATCCAATGGTTCCACTCACAAGCATCAACTACAATAATAATTAACACCAGGAAAGTTTCCCCTAAGAACTAAAGAAATATCCAACACAATTGTTACAGCGGGACGGAGTGGTGATGATGGTGCTGGTGGAGATGATGGTGTGGATGATGATGATCCCGATGAAGCCTAGCTTGACGATGGTGTTGATGGTGACGATCTCCCCTCTCCGGGAAGGAATTCCCCCGATAGAAATCTGTCTGCCGGAGAGATCTGTCTCTCTCGGTGTTTTCCGCCCCCCAGAGGCGGCGGAAATCTATATGTGGTCGCCCCCCGAGCCTTAGGATTCCGTAGGGAAGATATAGGCGAAGGGGCGTAGTCGGGAGCCAGGCAGGTGGGCCACACCTGCCCTAGGTGTGGCCTAGGATGGGCCCGCGCCTAGGGGGTGTGGCCCCCCTGCGGCCCTTCTTCGTCCCTCCTTCTGGCTTCCTCAATCTTCTGGAAAAATAATATTTTCCCAGATTTTTCTAATATTTTTCTGATCTTCACGAAATTGCATCAAAACACCCTCTTTTCCATCAGAATCCAGACTCCAGCAGTCCATCCTCCAAGAATCATCCAACATGCAAAAACAGTGGATAAGACATAAACAATACCTCATAATAAGACAAATATCAATGAATAGAGGTAGATTATGATATAGAATGGTGATGCAAATTGGGCGTATCAGGGCTGTGGAGATAAAAGTGAGAAGTCAAACTCCAAAATTGGAAGTCAAAAGGCAAGTTTGAAAAGTCAAACTGGGACAATGTATTCAGGTGGAGGGAGAGGAGGTGTGGAGGGAGGACAGGAAACCTCATCTCCCTCCACCACACGCCAAGGAGGAGAGGGAGTTGGAGGAGGATTCAACCTCCCCTACCTAGCTTCCCATCCCTCTCATAAATAGAGGGGAGGGGGATGCCCCAAACCACAAGAACACCACAGCCCCTCCACACGAAGTCGCCACCGCTAGCCGCCGCGCCGCCGCCGCCTCGCGCCGCCGTCGTGCCGCCACTGCCGCCCAAGCTACCACCGGTTACGCCTCCTCCTCTCTGGCCTCTAAACCCTAGAACATCGGGGAACCTTTCTAATCCATCCTAACCCGCTCCGACTTAAGGCGAAGCCCTGCGGGATCTTCCCTCTACTTCCGACACCACGCCGTCATGCTGCCGAAATCGCGAGGAGAGAACTACAACCTCCGCTGCCTGCTAGAACAAGGGAGATGAAGGTCTTCATCGAGAACCGAACGTGTGACCGACTATGGGAGCACTGCCGAAACGCGGCGCCGGAAGGATCATCTACGACATCTTGAGATCGGCAAGTGTACGACTACATCACCCACGAGAATCTGCTCTCGTTAACCACTTTGGAATCTTCAAGGGTGAGTACTCTAATCGACTCATTGCTACAATCTAGTAGATTGATCTTGGATTGTGTGTGTTAATGCGGTAGAATTTTTTTATTTTCCATGCTACGAACCCCTACAGTGGTATTAGATTTGTGTCTATATATAGATTTGTTGCACGAGTAGAACACAATGGTCATTGTGGGCGGTGGTGCTTTTATTATCAATTTCTTATTGTGTAATTTGCATCTTGCGGTATGGTGGGATGAAGCGGCCCGGGCTAACCTTACATGACAGCGTTCATGAGACTTGCTCCACGCTCAACATGCAACTTGTATTGCATAAGTGGCTTTGCGGGTGTCTGTCTCTCCCATCATAGTAATGATTCAATTTACAACGGGCACTTGATAGTTCAAGCATCAACGTTTTGGTTCTTGTTCGTAAGTTAGAACGGTACTTATTGAAATCCCCAAACCACGTAAAATATGCAAAGAAAATTAGAGGCGTCTAACTTTGTTTTGCAGGGGTGTGCTATGATGTGATATGGCCATGATTGTGATTATATATGATGTATGCAATGTTCCTTATTGCAAGTCGGCAACCAGAAGGAGCCTTATGGTTGTCATTTTAATTTCGTTAAGACCTGCGTGTCTATTATTCAAAGTAGTTGTAATAGTTGAAGCTGGTGGACGACAACCATGGAGCGGTGTCGTTGACCACGACGTCACGCCGGTGATGATGGAGATCATGTTCATGCCTGAAGATGGATATCGGAAGCACAAGAAGAAAGGCCATATCATATCACATATTTTTAATTGCATGTGATGTTAATCCTTTTATGCATCTTGTATTTCTTAGATAGCGACGGTAGCATTATAAGATGACCCCTCTCACAAAATTATCAAGTAAAGTGTTCACCCTTAGTTAGCACCGTTACCAAGACTCGTTGTTTTGAAGCACCACGTGATGATCGAGTGTGATAGAATCAACATGTGCATACAACGGGAGCAAGCCGGATTTGTTCATGCAGAAACTAAGGTTAATCTTGACTAGACTAGCATGTAAATACATGGTCTCGGAAAACGGATCACCGAAAGGTAAAGCATGGGTCACATAGTAGATATGATGAACATGTTGATTGTTCGCCTTTGAAACTACATCATCTCTCGCAATGATTTTTTTGATGTAGTGGATGTGGTTCGTGTGATCACTTAAAACAATGTGAGGGATATTGTTTTGAGTGGGAGTTCACTTAGATTAATTTAACTAATAATTAGAACTCAATTTGTCATAAACTTAGTCTAAACTTTTGCAAATATGTTGTAGATCAATGGCGGCCCTACCATCAATTTTAATGCGTTCCTAGAGAAAAAAGTTGAAAAACAATGGAAGCAACTTCGCGGATTGGTTCCACAATTTGAGGATTGTCCTCAATGTTGGTCAGTTGACCTATGTGCTGGATGCACCGCTAGGTGACCCACCTGCAGCTGATGCTACCGATGAGGTGAAAAATGTTCACCTTACTCGGAAGAATCAGTACTCCATAGTTCAGTGTCCTATCTTGTATGGTTTCGAATCGCAGCTTCAGAAAAGGTTTGAGAACTTTGACCCACATGATATTGTCTGTTAACTCAAAATGATATTTGAGGCTCATGCAGAAGTTGAGATTTATGAGGCTTCTGAAAAGTTTTTTAACTGCAAGATGGAAGAGGGTAGCTCCATCAGTGAGCATGTTCTTAAGATGTCTGGGCACGCTAATAAGCTCCAGATCTGGGGGATAGTGATTCCTAATGCTTTGGGGATACACCGTATCCTCCAATCACTACCACCAAGTTAAAAGAACTTTGCGGTGAACTACAACATGCAACGCATGGACAAGGCATTACCTGAACTCTTCTCCATGTTGAAGTCTGTGGAAGTGGAGATCAATAAAGAGCACCAAGTGTTGATGGTCAATAAGACCACCAATTTCAAGAAGAAAGGCAAGCCTAAGAAAAAGGGTAACTTCTGATGACCCACAAGTATAGGGGATCGTAACAGTCTTCACGGGTAGTATTACCCAATTTATTGATTCGACACAAGGGGAGCCAAAGAATACTTGCAAGCCTTAATAACTGAGTTGTCAATTTAGCTGCACCTAGAAATAGTTATTGCTCACAGAAGTTTATCAGTAGCAACAGTTTGGTAGTAGCAACATCAACAGCAAAACATGAGCAATAGTAACAGTAGCGGTAAACAGTAGGATATGAGCGCGGTAGGCATAGGGATGGATGGACGGGCGTTGCATGGATGAGTCTAAACATGTAACTTCAAGATCTTGGGCATTGCATATAAATAAGAACAAGCATCCAAGTACTAAACAATCCTAGGCATGTGCTCCATATATAGTCATGCGTGCTCACAATGAGAACTTGCACAACATCTTCTGTCCAGCCAGCCCGTGGCAGCAGGGCCTCTAGGGAACTACTGCCAATTAAGGTGCTCCATTAATAGAGCCCCGGAGCAAAGCATTAACACCCTGTGAACACATGTGATCCTCACACAACAGCCATACCCTCCGGTTGTCCCAATTTCTGTCACTTCGGGGCCTTTGGATCCGGACAATGATATGTGTACACAACTTGCAGATAAGATGGCAAACAATACTATCATCATGATTCAATAATAAGTTCAGATCTAAGATCATGGCACTCGGGCCCTAGTGACAAGCATTATGCACAACAAGTTGTAACAAAGTCAAATAGCACTAATAGAAATACTACGCACTATGCCCTAACAATATTATTCGATTACATGATAGAACTCATCCAATCCCTACCATCCCCATAGCCTACAGTGGGGGATTACTCACGCATGGATGAGGGAAACATCTATGGTTGATGGAGAGGCTTTGGTGATGACGATGGCGATGATCCTCCACAAATTCCCCGTCCCGGCAGGGTGCCAGAATGGAGTTTCTGGATCCCAATCTTGGTTTCTGATGGTGGCAGCGGAGCGGAACTCTTTCTAGAAAAACATCGAACCCCCTCGGTTTTTAGGTCAAGGGGTAATTTATAGGCGAAGAGGAAGCCCGAGGGGGTGCCTGGGGTAGCCGCACCCCCCTAGGCGTGGGGCTGGGCCCACCCGCGCCTGGCAGGGGTGTGGGCCCCCCAGGCCTCCACTCTGTCTCGTCTTCTGGCTCCGTTGGTCTTCTGGTGAAATAGGATTTTTGGCATATTTTCCGGGATTTTTCCTGATAGTTGATTTTCTGCACAAAAACTAGACACCAAGGTAATTCTGCTGAAAACAACGTCAGTCCGTGTTAGTTGTATCCAAATCACACAAGTTTAGAGGATAAACAATAGGAAAAGTGTTCGGGAAAGTAGATACGTTTTGGACGTATCAACTACCCCAAGCTTAGCTTATTGCTTGTCCTCAAGCAATTCAGTTGAAAACTGAGTGCGATAAAAGAACTTTCACGAACACATTTTCTTCATATGATGTATATATTCTCAGCACAGGAGTAGATACTTAAACCATTCATAATAATAAGTATGCAACCAAGTCTACTCAATAGTCATTGCAAGTTATGAAGAGAAACCAACTCAATAATAATAAGTAGCATGGAACATAAACATAAGCAACATTGCAATGCTCATAATAAGGTATGATAGAGTGGTATCTCACTTGCATTTGTTTGTAGAGCACAATATAAATATCAAGGCACCTCTGAAGTTCACATGAAGACTAGAAGTAAAAATATCAGAGCTACAAGCATCAATGTCATGACATAATTAACCAAGTTCCGAGACAAACACAAGACTGAAAACTATGCTCTCAAGAGGGTGCTCATAGAATAAGTGGTGACTCAACAAAGGGGTGAAAAGGTTTTGAAAAGTTTTAAAGGCTTCCTAATGCTGAAAGGAAGGTACTCATTAGCTTTGAGATCTCATTGCCCCTATCATAGGCATCTTCATGTGGTTAAAGTGAAAGTGAGGTCCGATATGAGTTATATGCTTGACAGACCATAAACTGGAAATCCCTTGTCCCTTGAGTACGAGGGCCGCTCTGCATGCTACTCAACTTTGGTTTCATGCAAGTTCTTGTCATTATACATACATGCATATCATAGAGAACCGCCAACGGGGTACCCCTTGCACATGATACAGGAGCTATCCCATGATCAAAATGACAAGGCAAGCAGACAATGAGCATCTCAACGATCTTTTTATTTACTATGTGCATAGATTTTTATTGAGGATGCTTCACAGAATGCTCATTATGGTGATGCTTCAAGTTTCCACCATGATTAGGCATGGCTTAGGTTAGCGGCCCAGGCGATTATCTAACACATATATATACTCCATGAACTCACAAGCTCCCCTTTTATTTCACACCGTCGACATCCGCAAACAAAAGAGCAAGGTATCAACTGGATATGTATCCATAATTGTTGAAAACGTTCGCCGTGACAACACGGTTCTGCTAACTCCCAACCTATAATTTGCAAGCATATAACTTTCATGGACAAGTCACAACGGTTCAGAATTATTAAGTGCGAGAAATAAAGTGTGCCATCAAGTTTGTGAGAGCTTTACTAACTAACTTTCTCAAAACAGACAAACATTTTATTTGGAAGAAAACTAGGAATAATGAATATGCACTGAATAAAAAATGATGCTAATAGGTAGGTATGGTGGACACTATTGGAAATATTGGTTTTGGAGAGTTGGAAGCACAAGTAGAGCTCATACTCAGTGCAAGTGAAGGATAACAATAGAGAGGGAGCGACAAACGAGAGAGCAATAATTTTCATAATCATGCTTGCAACAAAACATGACTAATTATGGCATGAAAGTGATATAAGATCTCTGAGGAAAAATAAATCATCGAGGCTTACTGACTATTGTTTAGTCATATGCATGCGTGAGCATGTTCCAAGTCAATTCACATGAAACATTCAGAGGAGGATACCACAATATCATACCAAAATATGAATAAAACAATGCAAGCAAACATTCATATGACATGCTTCAAACTATTAGAAAGCTGGAGCTAATCACAGACAAGCAAGAACTACTAAGCATCCGTTGGTAACATACACCTTACATGAACAGACTAAGCATGCTCACCATGATGAGTATATGTACAAAAATGAAAACAAATAGAGTTTGTTACCAGACTCTTGCCACACCTCGAGTTGTCTTAATCTTCATTATTGACCTTCACTTGTGTGACTTGAATAATAACATGAAACCAAAAGCCATTGAGGACGGCTAAAACCTGCAAAGAACTCACAAAACCAAAGAAGAACAACAAATATTTTTGGTGTTTTCGATTTTTCAAAGCAAGCAAACAAAGCAAAATATTCTTGGATTTTTCTTTAAGGCAAACCAAAGCTAAAAAGCAAAGAAACAAACCAAGAGAAACAACAAAAATATTTTTGGTATTTTTGTGTTTTTGAGAAAGCAGCAACAAAAACCAAAAAGAAAGCGAAACAATGGATATACAAAGAACCGACCAAACATGATATATAGATGAGTGTGATGTCGGTATACCTCCCCCCAAGCTTAGGCTTTTGGCCTAAGTTGGGCTCAATCCCATGGTGCCCAAGAAGGCGCACCTCCGTAGTACGTCGAGGAGGCTCCTTCGTCCTGGTACAAGCTCGAGGACTCCCCTGTGTAGTATACAGAGGGGTCGTATGAGGGCGCTTCCCCCTGATAATGTCTATGGGAGCCAAGAATGCGCAGCTTCTCATCCATCTCCTCCTTGGAGCGTGACAAAGGTCCCTGAGAAATACTGAACAAAGTGGTTTGGAGGAGAGGGATCTCTCTCTCTTCCCCGTCAATAAACAACATTCTATAAACCAAGTTCTCAAGGGTAGATCTAGTGGTGAAAAAGTGATGTGCCTTCATGGCAGCAAGATCAAGCCTCTGAGGAGCCAAAACTGTATCATTTGGATCACCAGCAAGGTCCAAGGCAACAACAACACGCGTAGCAATAATTCCCCCATAAATGGGTCCCTTAGCAGTTAAGCGACGAGCGATAAGAAAACCAATATTGTACTTAGCTTCATTGTTAAGCGCAGTAGCTAAGAATGCCAAATGATAGTTGGAAATATTACTAGTGTTCTCCCTACCAAGAACACTAGTGGAACGATAGTAAGCAAAGTACCTGATGGCTGGGAGTTGAATATTTCTTATCTTTCCCCGTTGAGCTCTACGGTCATCATCATTGGTTATCCCGATGTAGAGCTCCAACAAATCAGAGGGTTGAGCTGGAATCTTCTTCGCCGAACCAGTTGTACCAAGTCCCAAGGCCTCACAAAATTTCTTCAATGTCATGTTATAAGACCTGCCATAAATTTTGAAAGACACATCTAGCTTGAACATGCTGTTAGTAAAGGATAAGCTCTCCACAAATGTTTTAGTGAGCGTAGCATATTTCACGCTCTCGTCCTGCATAAGGCTTGTTAGTCCAGCCCTCCAAACCAAGGTAGTAAAATCATCAAGAATCCCAGCAGCCCGCAAAAAGGTTGGGCAAGGAAAGGTGGAAGGGTGAGCATCCCCCTCATCTCCCTCGTCGCTGAATCGCGGAGTAATTAGATCCTCATTGTATGAGGGCCTGGCTCGGGAGGATGGTCTTGAAGGACTTTCCCTCCTAGGTGCATCACCCTCAAATATATCTCCAAATGTGTGTTGTCCATGACCACTCTTTGCTGAAATTTTTAGATAAACATCAAACCAAGTGATTTCCATGTTGATAAGTGATGAGAAACTACTATAGTAACTTGCTAGAGGGCTACACATGCATCAAATGAAATCTCTAAGCATAGAACAAGCATGCAATCTCACACAACCTGTCACCTATAGCAGCAAAATACTCAAGATACAATCTACCAATCACAAATCTAATTAGACAAGTGGAGGAGGCACATACCAAGGAGCAATCCCTCCAAAAATCAACAGCAAAGAGGGGCTGAGCAAGGAGATTGAAATCACAAGCAAGAACAGCAGGAACTCGAGCTTGAGCAAGTTTTCTGGTGTTTTTTGGGAGAGAGAAAGAAGATGGCTGGGAGGATACAATTTGGAGGGACCCAGGTGGGCTACACCCTACCCAGGCACCACCAGTAGGGAGGCCGCGCCTACCAGGGGAGTAGGTGCCTAGGGTGCCCCCCTGGGTCACTCCAGGTGTCCCTCTGCCCCTTTTTTCGAGGAAATTTTTTTTTTGAATTTTCTGGGATTTTTCGTGAAACTTTATTTTTGGACAATTTTCAGGGTATGAAAATTGATTTTCTCGCAGAAACAGTGTTTTTAGAAGAAGCAAAATCAAACCAAAAACCAAACTACAGAAGTTCTAAGACATTCTAACAAGCAAACAACTAGCAAAACCAAAGCTAGCAAAAGAGAAGGCAAAGACTAGGAAGGAGAAAAATAAAAGAAAGCAAGTATAACCACAGTGAAAACATTATTTTGTTCATAAAACTCCTTTTGTTAACAAGGTTGATCAAGTCTTGTTACCAAAACAATATTATATGAAACAAAACTTTGCATTCCACAAGGTGATTATGTTACCTCATACTTGATAGCAATGGTCCCAATCATAATAGTTTCAAAATTTTCTTGTGGAATGGGACAATATATTTCTCCAACCTTGATGCTCTCAATATTTTCAATGGAATTCAGGCAATATTTCTTAGCAACCTTTGGGTAAATAGACAGTATGCTCTTTGTCATTAATATTGAATGTTAATTTTCCTTTATTACAATTAATGACAGCACCTGCAGTATTAAGAAAAGGTCTCCCAAGAATAATAGACATATTATCATCTTCAGGCATCTCAAGCACAACAAATTATTCAAAACCAAGAAATTATGGGCCACTTTAACAGGAACATCCTCACATATACCAACAGAAATAGTAGTTGACGTATCAACCATTTGCAAAGATATATCAGTTGGTATCAACTTCTCTAGCTAGAGTCTCTTGTAGAGAGAGAAAGGCATAACACTAACTACAACTCCCAAATCACATAAAGCAGTTCTAACATACTTGTTCATAATAGAGCAAGGAATAGTTGGTATACCTGGATCACCAAGTTTCTTTGGACCCTTACCATTGAAGGAATAATTGGCAATCAAAGTAAAAATCTCCTCATTAGGAATCTTCCTTTTATTAGAGACAATATCCTTCATATACTTTGAATAAGGAGGCAATTTAATAGCATCAGTGAAAGGAACTTGCAAAAATAAAGGCTTCATCCACTCGCAAAACTTGTTGTAGTGTTCTTCCTCCTTTGACTTGTCTTTCTTACCTGGAAAGGCATAGGTTTCTGCACCCAAGGTTCTCTCTCTTTACCATGTGTACCTAGTGTTCTTAGTGTGCTTCTCAGGTTCTTCCTCAACTTCCTCCTTATCAGGAGCATCATTTTTATCAATACCACTCTCAGTTTTAGCATCAGAGACAGATATACTATTAGGATCTACAGCAGGTTCAAGTGGTTCCTCAACTATCTTATGTTTCTTTTTCGTTCTCTTACAAGGACTACCACTACTTTCACCTTGTTGAGAATCCTGCTCAATTCTTTTAGGGTGTCCTTCAGGATATAAAGGATCTTGAGTAGCTATGCCACTCCTAGTTCAAATTCCATAAGCATGTTTATCTCCTGAGGCATTAACTAGCATATCTTTTTGTAGCTTAGCAAGTTAATCAAGTTGGGTTTGAACCATTTGAAAGTGTATACAAAGCATTTTAATATCATTAGAAGTTCTTTCCACAATATCTTTCAACTCATTGATAGATCTAGAGTTTTCCAATAAATGATTCTGAACTTTTTTATCGGAATTACCTTGTTTAACAATAAATGTGTCAAGTTCCTCTAAGCATTGACCAGGAGGCTTAGCATAGGGAATATCACCTTCATTAAAGTGGAGAGAGTGTACCTCAATAGTAGATGAGTGGGGAATTAGCTTACATAATTCTTCTATAGGAGCCAGATTCTTCATATCTTCAGCTCTAATACCTTTATCCTTTAGACACTTCTTAGCTTCTTTCATCACTTCATCATTTAATGCAATCAATCCCCTCTTCTTTGGTGTTGGTGTTGGAACTGGTTCAGGCACAATTGGTTCAGGAGTAATAGGCTCAGGTGTATTTAGCTCAGTTGAAATCCAATCATCATAATTCTTGCTTATCTTAGCCATTAATTCTTCAACATCTGAAGGAGTTCTTTTGCTGAAAACACAATCAGCAAAGCTATCTAGGTATGTCCTAGAATCATAAGTTAGTCCATTATAATAAATATCAAGAAGCCCATTTTTAGGCAATGGACATCCAAGATGTGCATGAATCAAGGCACAGAACCTTGTCCATGACTCAGACAATTTCTCTTCTTCTCCCTATTTAAAATCAAAAAGTCTCTACAAAGCAGCATGTCTAGTACTTGTAGGAAAATATTTCTGGAAGAAAGAAGCAATCAAGCAATCAGGGCTATCAATGGAACCAAGAGGTAATCTATTAAACCAAGCCCTAGCTTCTCCTTTTAGTGAAAAAAGGAAGATCTTAGTAACAAAGTACTTACGCATCTTAAAATCATCAGAGAATAAAGCACTGATAGTGGAAAGCTCATTCATATGAGCCACAACACTCTCATTTTCAGCCCACAAAAAGGTTCTTTCTCAACAATGTCCAAATAGGATAAATCAAGAGAGAAATCATAATCTTTATCTTTAATATCTATGGGAGAGGTGGCAAACTTAGGATCAGAGGATAGTTTAGGAATAATGGTTCGTCTAGCAAGGAGACTCTTAATAGCACTAGCACCATGTGTGTTTTGGCACTCTTCAACAAATTCATCAGTGAACTCAATGTAACCATCATTAATATCATAACTCTCTCTAGACTCAGGTGAGCTAACAGGTGTAACAGTTTCTTCACTAGGAGTTTCAGTATTTCCTAGACTAGCCATAGTAGCATCTAGGAAAGGACCTAATGAACCACTCGCATCAAGCACAGTAGAAGTAACATCATGAGCATCAAAAGCAGTTTCAGATTCAGCAGTAGTAACAGTGTGTGTAGCATGAGTATGTGGTGGTGGTGTGACAAGCTTACTTATAATAGACGGTGAATCAAGAGAAACAGAGGTGTTTAGGACTATACCTCTTCTTGTAGTGGATGGTAAAATAGAGAACTTTCCATCGCGAGACTTACCCATGATGAATGGAGTAACAATGAACAATAATATATCCAAGTGAACTTACAAATAAAGCTATGCTCCTCGGAAACGACACCAGAAAATAGTCTTGATGACCCACAAGTACAGGGGATCGCAACAGTCTTCACGGGTAGTATTACCCAATTTATTGATTCGACACAAGGGGAGCCAAAGAATACTTGCAAGCCTTAACAACTGAGTTGTCAATTCAGCTGCACCTAGAAATAGTTCTTGCTCACAGAAGTTTATCAATAGCAATAGTTTGATAGTAGCAACAGCAAAGCAACAATAACATCAAAACATGAGCAATAGTAACAGTAGCAGCAAACAGTAGGATATGAGCGCGGTAGGCATAGGGATGGATGGACGGGCATTGCATGGATGAGTCTAAACATGTAACTTCAAGATCTAGGGCATTGCAGATAAATAAGAACAAGAATCCAAGTACTAAACAATCCTAGACATGTGCTCCATACATAGTCATGCGTGCTCGGAATGAGAACTTGCACAACATCTTCTGTCCAGCCAGCCAGTGGCAGCGGGCCTCTAGGGAACTACTGGAAATTAAGGTGCTCATTTTAATAGAGCACTGGAGCAAAGCATTAACACTCCATGAACACATGTTATCCTCACACCACAGTCATCCCCTCTGGTTGTTCCAAATTTTGTCACTTCGGAGACTTTGGATCCGGACAATGATATGTGTACACAACTTGCAGATAAGATCACAAACAATACTATCATAATGATTCAATAATAAGTTCAAATCTGAGATCATGGCACTCGGGCCCTAGTGACAAGGATTAAGCACAAAAAGTTGCAACAAAGTCAAATAGCACTAATAGAGATACTAGGCACTATTCCCTAATAATCTTATTTGATTACATTATAGAACTCATCCAATCCCTACCATCCCCATAGCCTACAGGAGGGGATTACTCACTCATGGATGAGGGAAACATCTTTGGTTGATGGAGAGGCGTTCGTGATGACGATGGCGATGATCCTCCCCAAATTCCCCGTCCCGGCAGGGTGCCAGAACGAAGTTTCTGGATCCGAATCTTGGTTTCTGATGGTGGCGGTGGAGCGGAACTATTTCTGGAAAAACAACAAACCCCCCTTGGTTTTTAGGTCAAGGGGTAACTTATAGGAGAAGAGGGAGCCCGAGGGGGTGCCTGGGGTAGCCGCACCCCCCTAGGCACGGGGATGGGCCCACCCGTGCCTGACAGGGGTGTGGCCCTCCAGGCCTCCACTCCGTCTCGTCTTCTGGCTCTGTGGGTCTTCCGGTGAAATAGGATTTTTGCATATTTTTTAGGATTTTTCCTGATAGTTGATTTTCTGCATAAAAACTAGAAACCAAGGTAATTCTGCTGAAAATAGCGTCAGTCCGTGTTAGTTGTATCCAAATCACACAAGTTTAGAGGAGAAACAATAACAAAAGTGTTCAGGAATGTAGATACGTTTTGGACGTATCAACTTCAAAAAGGGCAGCAAGAAAGTTGCCGTGCCTACAAAGAAGAAGACCAAGGCTAGGCCTAAGCCTGATACTGAGTGCTTTTACTGCAAGGGAGAAGGTCACTGGAAGCGGAATTTCCCCAAGTACTTGGCAGATCTGAAGAACGACAACATCAAGAATAAAGGTATATCAGATATACATGTTATTGATGTGTATCTTTCTAGTAATCATAGTAGTGCCTGGGTATTTGATACTGGTTCGGTTTCTCATATTTGTAACTCGAAACAGGTGCTGCAGAATAAATGAAGACTAGCGAAAAATGAGGTGACAATGCACGTTGGAAACATATCAAAGGTTGATGTGGTCGTGGTCGGCATGCTCCCTCTTCATCTACCATCGGGATTAGTTTTAGACTTAAATAATTGTTATTTGGTGCCTGTGTTGAGCATGAACATTATATCGGGATCTTGTTTATTGTGAGACGGTTACTTGTTTAAGTCCGATAATAATGGTTGTTCGATTTATATGAGTAATATCTTTTATGGTCATGCACCTTTGATAGATGGTATATTTTTGATGAATCTCGATAGTAGTGATACACATGTTCATAATATAGAAGCTAAACGTTTGAAATTGAGTGATAAATCTACATACATGTGGCACTGTCGTCTTGGTCACATTGGCGTGAAATGTATGAAGAAACTCTATTCCGATGGACTTCTTGAATCACTTGAAGGATGCGAAGCATGTCTGATGGGTAAAATGACTAAGACTCCATTTTCTAGTATGATGGAGCGAGCTACAGACTTATTGGAAATCATACATACCGATGTTTGTAGCCCGATGAGTGTAGCAGCGCACGGTGGTTATCGTTATGTTCTTACTTACATGGATGACTTTAGTAGATATGGATATATCTATTTCATAAAACATAAGTCCGAAACTTTTGAGAAGTTTAGGAAATTTCAAAGTGAAGTAGAGAATCAACATAACAAGAAGATTAAATTTCTAAGATCTGATCGTGGAGGTGAATATCTAAGTTACGAGTTTGGCGAGCATTTGAATAAATGCAGAATACTTTCACAATTTACACCGCCGGGAACACCACAACGTAATGGTGTGTCCGAGGTCGTAATCGAACTCTCTTAGATATGGTTCTTTCTATGATGTCACTTATAGATTTACCTTTTTGTCGTTTTGGGGTTATTCATTAGAAACAGCCGCATTCACTTTAAATAGGGCACCATCTAAATCCATTGAAACAACACCGTATGAATTATGGTTTGGGAAGAAACCTAAATTGTCGTTCCTTAAAGTTTTGGGTTGTGAAGCTTATGTAAAGAAGTTACAACCCGATAAGCTTGAACCAAAAGCAGAAAATGCGTCTTCATAGGATACCCGAAGGAAACTATTGGGTATACCTTCTATCATAGATTCGAAGGAAAAATATTCGTTGCAAAGAATCAATCCTTTCTAGAGAAGGAGTTACTCTCGAAAGAAGTGACTGGAAGGAAAGTAGAACTCGACGAGGTTGTCGAAACTTCTCTTGGATTTGAGAGTAGCGTAGCACCAGAAGAAGTTCTTGTGGAGCATACACCAATAAAATAGGAAGCTAATGATAAAGATCATGAAACTTTGGTCGAAGTTACTACGAAACCTCACAGGTCAAGGAGGACTCGTACCACTCCTGATTGGTATGATCCCGTTATGAGTGTCATGCTGGTGGACAACACCGACAATCCTTGATGACCCACAAGTATAGGGGATTGCAACAGTCTTTGAGGGTAGTATTACCCAATTTATTGATTCGACACAAGGGGAGCCAAAGAATACTTATAAGCCTTAACAACTGAGTTATCAATTCAGCTGCACCTGGAAATAGTCTTGCTCATAGTAGTTTATCAGTAGCAACAGTTTTGTAGTAGCAATAGAAAAGTAACAGTAGCAGTAAAACAAAGGCAGCTATAACAATAGTAGCAAACAGTAGGATATGAGTGCGGTAGGCATAGGTATGGATGGATGGGCGTTGCATGGACAAGACTATTCATGTAACTTCAAGATCTAGGGAAATTGTAGATAAATAAGATAAAGCATCCAAGTACCAAACAATCATAGGCATGTGTTCCATCTATAGTCATACGTGCTCGCAATGAGAACTTGCACAACATCTTTTGTCCTGCCAGCCCGTTGCAGCGGGACCTCAAGGGAATGTACTGGCAATTAAGGCACTCCTTTTAATAGAGCACCGGAGCAAAGCATTAACACTCAGTGAACACATGTGATCCTCATATCACAGCCACCCCCTACGATCTGTCCCAATTTCTGTCACTTCGGGGCCTTTGGATCCGGAGAATGATATGTGTACAAGTTCAGATCTGAGATCATGGAACTCGGGCCCTAGTGACAAGCATTAAGCACAACAAGTTGCAACAAAGTCAAATAACACTAATTGAGATACTAGGCACCATGCCTTAACAATCTTATTCGATTACATGATAGAACTCATCCAATCCCTACCATCTCCATAGCCTACAGTGGGGGATTACTCACTCAGGGATGGTTGATGGAGAGGCGTTGTTGATGATGATGACGATGATCCTCTCCAAATTCCCCGTCCTGGCAGGGTGCTGATACGTCCAATTTGCATCACCATTCTATATCATAAATTTGCCTCTATTCATTGATATATTTCATATTATGAAGTGATACTTATGTCTTTTCATCTATTTTTGCATGTTGGATGATTTCTTGGAGGATGAACCGACAGAGTCATGATTCTGATGGAAAAAGAGGTGTTTTGGTGCAATTGCGCGAAGATTAGAAAAATACCAGAAAAACTATGGAAAACCCTATTTTCCCAGAAGACGAAGAAAGCCAGAAGGGGAGGCGGAGATGGGCCACAGGGGTCCACAGCCCCCAGGCGCGAGCCACCCCTAGGCCGCACCTACAGGGGTGTGGCCCACCTGGCCAACCTCTGGCTCCGCCCTCTCCCCTATATCTTCTCCTCGAAACCCTAAAACACAGGGGAGCGACCATAGAAAGATTTCGCTGCCTCTGCGGGGCGGAAAACAGCGAGAGAGAAAGATCTCTCCGGCAGACAGATTTCTGCCGGGGAAATTCCTTCCCAAAAAGGGGAGATCGTCGCTATCAACACCATCATCAATCTAGACTTCAAAGGTATCATCATCATCATCCATACCATTATCTCTACGAGCACCATCATCTCCACTCCATCCCGCTCTAACAATTGTGTTGAATACTTGCATAGTTCTTAGGGGAAACTTTCCCACTATTGATTACTATTATAGTTGATGCTTGTGAGTGGAACCATCGGATTATTGTTTATGTCCAGATTGTTATCCATCACCATATCATCTTTGATCTTGATCCATATGATGTCTCATGAGTATTTCGTTTAGTTCTTGAGGACATGGGAGAAGTCATGTTATTAGTAGTGGATTTGTGTTGAGATATTATTTAATGGTTTAGTATTTAAGTTGTGGTGCTATTCTTCTAGTGGTGTCATGTGAACGTCGAGTACATGATACTTCACCATTTATGGGCCTAGGGGAATGCATTGTATATTTGGCTACTAATTGTGGGGTTTCCAGAGTGATAGAAACCTGAACCCCCGTTAGGACACCATTGCACAAGGGAGCGTAGGATCTCTGAGTTTAAGGCTGTGGTTAGGTTTATACCTTAATTGCTTTCTTGTAGTTGCAGATGCTTGCAAGGAGTTTAATCACAACTATGTATTAGTCCAAGTAAGGTTGGTACATTAGCACGGGTTCACCTACACAACACTTACAACACCAAAGAATATGTCACATCCCAAAATTTTCCAAATTTTGAAATGTGAAAAATAAATAATTGTTGAAATTTAGGGTGAAAAGAAACTTTTTGTTTAAACTTGGAAACATCAAAACCCATCTTGAACAAACTTTGAATAAAATGGAACCCAACAAAATTTCAACCAAGAGAAAAGCATTCATCAATGGATGTATCTTGAAATTTAAACACTTGGAAAAGTTAAATCAAAAACCCTAAACCCTAATGGAAGAAAATCATTTCCAAGATCTCTCTAAGACTATGGAATTGTTCCATATAAAAATTTGTGAACAAACATTTATAAATGGTCAAAAATGATAAACAAAAATGTTATAAAACCATAGAAATTGGTTTCACTCAATTTGGAGCCATAGATAAAAACTTATGAATTTAATAAGTTAAAAGGAATTAATTTCCAAAGCTAATAAAGCCCTTATCTTAAATCCATGCCAAATCTTGAGCAAATAAATTCTAAAGGAATTTAAAAATATAAACAAATATTAAATAAGGTTTAAGAAGTTGGAATCGCAAATTTTGGATCTTTAAATAAAAAGATATGGATCTTCAAAGTGAATTATTTAACACCCTATTAAATAAATAAAACCTACTGAAAAAGGGTTTGGTAAAAATTAGAATTCAAATAGAATTTGAAAACATATTTAAATCTTATTTAAAATAAAGACAAATGTCTATTTTAAATAAATAATAGACCCTAAAAAGAATAAAAGAAATATTCTAAAATGGACTTTAGAAAATATTAATAAACATAATGAAATCCCTACTAAAAGTTGGGAAACATTTGAATTCAAACAAATGCTTGAATCATTTGAATAAATTCAAAACAGAATAATAGAAATAGAAAAAGGAAAAAGAAAACAGAGTAAAAAAATGGAAAGGAAGCCAACCAGCCCATTCCTTTCCTGAAGCGTTTTCTTCTCTCACTCGCAATCACACCCTCTCAGTCACTGACGCCTGGCCCCCTCGCGCACTCCCTCTCTCTCGTAGATAGCGCGACCCCACACTGCCAGTCATCGTCTCCACCCTGCGATCGTTCCCCCCTCGCACCTCGTCGTTTCTGCCTCGTTTACTCCTCGTAAATTCGCGTGAATGCACGATTAAACCTCGCCAGCGACGACGCACTCTTAAACGCCATCGCCCCTCTCTCTTTTCCCCCATACACCACTTCCTCTCTTCCACCAGGCTGCCGCAATCGCGACCTCGAACCCCACTACCTCTGACGTGTTTCCCGGCCGATTCCAGCAAAGCCAGACCCTCCCTAGCCCTCTGGTGCTTACTAGTTTGCTCGCCCACGTCTCCTGCACCTCCCAGTAACTCCTGCTTGGCCGCGCGCGCTCCACAGCATCGGCAACAATCTCGCCCGAGCGCCACCGTCGGCTGTGTCCACTCCGGCGACCCCTCCTCGTAAGCACAAACTGCCCCCTCGTCTCTGGTTGCTAGTCATGTGTTCAGCATCATTGCGTGCATCTAACAGAATCATTCATTTTCCTTGGCATGACCTGCAACCTCGCCAACGACGACGAACAGAGACGCACGACGCCTGGACCAACTCCGGTGAGCAATCGCCGCTATTCTCGTGCGTCCCTCGACGAACAGCCACCACCTCGAGCTTCTCCTCATCACGACAAGTTCGGTAATGGCCTTCTCCCTCTCCCGCACATCCTAAATCGTCGGCAACGTCGCTGACAGAGCGTCGCCGCCGCACGCTGCCGTCGAGCGCCGGCAGTTCCTGGTAATTGCGCTAGTAGTCGTTAGATCTGAATCGCCTGGCCGAGATTAGATTTTAAACGAAGGGGTATCGTGTGCTCTGTGCCACACGATCTTATTTAGATCCAACGATCCATAAAGCGCAATCCGCACGAACCGGTACGCGCTAGTAAGAAACAACCATGTGGCCAGTGATTGTTTTAAAAACAGAAATTTGATCTATTAGATGATAGGATTTGTAAAATTCATAACTTCAAATCTACACGTCCAAATTTTGCAAACTTTATATCATTGGAATCATGAATAATAATTCTACCCAACCATGCCCTTTGTTTAATGATTTCCTTCTGTAATATTGGTTGTTTTTGCAGAAACATGTGTAGGCATATTTTGAGTATAAAATATATTCTAAAAATGTTTTTAGAGTAAAATATTTTGTAAAAGGTTTGTTTTGAACCTACTGACCATAAAAACCAACTTGTAGATTTAAAAAAATATTTTTTGATGCAAAGGAATAAATCTTAGAACAAAAGCATTTCTAGTTGAATAAAAATGTTGTTTATGTTTTAAAAATGCTGTTAAGTAAAACCTTTTGGAAAATGATTTGATTTAAAAACTCTAACCCTAAAGACCAAGTTTTAAGATTTTAGGAAAAAAATATATATTTGATGAACCCTAGTAAATGATTACTTTGTTAAATGCATTTCTAGCAAATAAAAATATTGTTTTGATTTAAAAATGGAATTTAGGTGAAAACTTTTGCAAATGGATTAATATTAAACCCTTTAACCATAAACACTAACATTTGTGTTTAAATAATATATTTGGCTAAAACTACAAAATATTACTTTGATTTAAATCACTTCTAGCAAAACAAAATGATTTAAATGGCCATTTTCACCAACTTGAATTTAAATGGTTTTACCACTTTTGTAAATGACCAATCGGATCTTTAAAATGTTTAGAGCCTAATAGAAACCACTTTTCCAAATAAAACAATATTTTTCATGCTTGCATGCATTGCTTGATTTTATTGTTTTATGTGGTTAATTGTTTGAATACTAGTTTGAATATGTGCTTGCTTGCTTGAATTGTAGTGATATTTGAAGAGTGTGATTGTTGCAAGATCAAGGAGTGAACCAATATTATTTACTAAAAAGGAAAGTGGCACTATCATCCATGTCCTACTATTTTCATTACACTTAGTGGTATTTTTATAGTATGCATGATAGGGCTACTATGTTACTATGCTATGCTATGTCCTATTAGGAAATCCTTTATACCTTCCTTAGTGAAAACATCATAGTTGTAGTATGCTTATCCCTGCTATAAGACTTGGGATGGAATACATGATATGATTATATGAAGTGTTGGAAAAATATATGTTTTATATAATAAAACAAGTACTCAATGAATCACCTGGGTGGAATGTGGATACTCAAATGTGGATAAGGTGGCAACAAAGGGAACCATGTTTATATGGCTATCTTTTTGTATGTGCACTAGAAGAAGACCACCCAGGGACTTAGATATTGAACATGTTTCTCGTATAGTGGCTTCCGTGTACGGCCACATGCTAAATGAGCTCTAGCTTAGTCAATTACATAGTGGAAGACCCTTGCATTGGCACATACTCAGGTTAACCGGATTCATGTATTGGAAATATATCCTTACATTGGTGCCTGGTAGACAAGCTAGAATTATGTATCGGGAGGACTTCTATGGAAAGACTTTGTCACATTCTCGATCTGCTGGTACTCCATTTGGTGTGTACTTATCCAGCGGCCACTCGTGGCGCCAAGACGAGATTGTGTCATATGGGTAAAATGTACAACTTCTGCAGAAGATCAAAATTCTAAGTACTTAGCCGTGTCCCCGGTTATGGAAAACTCTGAGCAACTAAGGCCTGAAGCTGTGGAAGATCTCGACATTCCAATTTCTCAAAGTAAAACTTGATGGTGTCAACAAGGGATTAGAAGCACTTGGAGTTTTTCCAAGGAGTTCAGAAAGATTTTCAAAATATCAAAACTATCTTGAAAAGATAGGATAAAACTATATTGCTTTATGCAAATGAGCCTAAACCCTACTTAGCCAAATATGCATATATTGATAGGTTCCACTTATTTCTGCATAGTAGTGAAACTTGCCAATACAATTCAAATGTATTGACCCTTTGTGGCTGCAACTTATTATGTTGCAGGTTTGTTTGATGTTAGTGAAGTTTGTTGAATAGGATTACAAGTCTACAACCAACATGAATGCCTGTGGCACTTTAAAGATGAAGGGCTCCATGCTATACAGATATTTCTGCTGCATTGTAATGAGATAGCCAAATGAGCTATGTAAGATGTAATATAATATTTTATTCCTGGTTATAAAGTTGTACTATGACCTTTGTTTCTTGATATTACATCTTAAACTGTGGATGCTATCTATCGATCTAGGGACTAGCATTGTAAACATAGGTATCTCTACCTTATCAGGTTGGGACCTCTACAGAATACTACTCAGCTATTTGAAGCGAAAGCACTTGACGGAATTCCCATGTGTCCTCGAGAACGTATGGTCCTTATAAGTATTTCCACCGGCTTGTACTTTGCTAAGAAAGGATTGGGCCACTTGCTACAATTGTTTGTTGTCTTTATTACTTGCACTTTATTTCCTTGCTTTACCAGAAAACCCCTAAAATTCCGTTTGCTAAGTATTTACAGATATTTCCTGCTCCATAGCACTAGTCAACACCTTCTTCTCCTCGTTGGGATCGACAGTCCTATTTATCGGAATTACTACGATATACCCCCTATACTTGTGGGTCATCAAGACTATTTTCTGGCGTCGTTGCCGGGGAGTGAAGCGCTATTGAAGAGTGGAACTGGTAAAGGAAACTTCTACTGTGAGTATTGTTTTTATTTCTATTTGTTACTTTGTTTCCAATATGGATAACCCACTTGGTTTTCTGTTTGGGTAACTACTACCACTGTTAGGTTAGTAGATGAACCACCACCTGTTGAGATAGATCCTTTTAAGATACCTACAAGTATTGTTGATCGTGTTATGGATAATTATTATTTAGTGGACGGAACAGTCCATCCTGGTGATCATTTGCTTTTTATTCATGAATTATTTGGGTTCTTTAAGTGTGTAGGTATCACAACTGAACAAGTGAAGAATAAGTTACTCTCTATATCATTAAAAGGAAGAGCTGAAGAATGGTATAAGCTGCTAAAGAATGGACAATCTATGGAATGGGAGAAAATAGTACCTCTATTTTATTGTAAATTCTATCCTCCCAATGAGATTAATAAGGATAGGAATCTAATATATAACTTTTGGCCTCGTGATGGAGAGAGTACAACTCAAGCTTGGGGGAGATTGAAGTTACTAATGCTTAAATGTCCTATTCATGAACTCCCTAACAATATTATTACCAATAACTTTTATGCTAGGCTTTATCTTCATGATAAAGATTTATTAGATGCTTCTTGTGCTGGATCATTCACACATATGAAGGAAGAAGCTAAATGGGATCTCCTAGACCGTATTCAAGAGAACACTGAAGCATGGGAGAATGACAAAGGAAGAAAATCAGGTATAAAATATGATTATGAATGCATTAAATCTTTTATGGGAACTGATGACTTCCATGATATTAGTATTAAGTATGGTCTTGACTCTCAAAGTAATGCCTATTGTTTTAAGGCCCCCTCTTACATAGAAATTCCTATAAAGAAGTGGAAAAAGTACCATGCTCCTTATAAAGATGTTGTTAGTCATGTTCCTGTTGGAAATACCGAAGTTTGTAATATTGATCATATTGTGCCTGAACCTTATGTTGAGAAAACACCTTTCCTATCTAAGATAAAGGAGTACTCTATGATAATTAGTGCGAATAACAAAGGTACAAATAAAACTGTGGAACCTGATGATAAAATAAACATTGAACATGTGGTACCTATTATGAAGGATCTTGTCACTAGAAATATAGAGGATGAGAACATTGTCTTCTGTGAAGACGCTTCTAATATTATATCTCATCCTAGTAAAGATAGAAAAGCCAGTGTCCCTGTGCTTTCTGTTAAAATTGGTACCATTGCTATTATGGTTTATGTGATATTGGTGCTAGTTCTAGTGCTATTCTTTATGAGCTTTATAGGGAAATTATGCATGAAATTGGTCCTTGTGAGCTTGAGGAAATTGATGTGGTTATTCAACTTGATAATAAGGAATCCATTTGCCCTATTGGTATTGTAAGAGATGTGGAGGTTCTTTGCGGTAAGATTAAGTATCCTGCTGATTTTTCTAGTGCTTAATTCAGCAGCTAGCAAAACTTGTCCTATCATTTTTGGTAGACCTTTCTTGAACACTTGTGGAGATATTATAGATTGTAATAAGTAGAAAGTTTTAACTAAGTTTGATGGAGATTCTTATGAGTTTAACTTTTCCAAATTTTCTAAAGCTCCTTGTGAAAACAGCTTGTCCAATGAAGATTTTAGGGTGGAACAACTTGCTTCTATTGATCCGGTTTATGACCTTGGACCTCCTTTTGATGATTGTAAGTATGCTCATTCTGATGATAAAGTTGTTTCCTGTGACAGTTACATTGTCAACTTTATTCAAAGTCTACTGAAAGTTATTATGAGAGAGGGAACCACGGTTTTATGCACCTCAATAATATTAAGTTACCCCGTTTTATGTTGAAAGCTTTGAAATTGCATTTGTTTTGTCTTCCTGTGCTAGTGGCTTTTTGTTCAAATAATTTGTTTTCTCATGAGACCCCCTTGCATAGGAAGTGGGTTAGACTCAAATGTGTTGGATATTTGCCTATTGATGCTCTCTTTCACTTTAAATATATATTTCCTATGTGAGCATCTTTGAAATTATCAAGCCTAACTTAAAGGCAATAAAGAAAGTACTTCTTGGGAGATAACCCAATAGTTTTGTTGAGTCTTGGAAGTTAATACTTCAGTAATAACTGCTCCTTATCCTTTTTGTTTTGGTTTTTGTGTTAAGATCAACTACTTTTGAGAAGTGGAGGAGTTGTGAAAAGTGGTTGTCGTGTGACAGATTTTTGTGTTGCATCGTAAAAATTCGTGAAGGAGTTCAGTACTTCGGATGGATCTGTATTTTTCTGTGCTTGTTCTCCAAGTTGTTATTCAACTTTCTTTAGTTTTTCACTTTTTGATTTGAGCAATAGAATTTTTTCGAAAAAAATAATATTTATCTGCTGGTCTGTTTTGACAGATTTCTGCCATCATTTGCATTTGCCTCTTATATTGATTCCCCTTTCAGATTCTTTTTGGGTTTTTGGAAAGGAGTTGCTATAGTAGCTTTTGTTTTGATGGATTTCAGTCGAAGTTTGAACCTAAAGGTTTATTGATTTACGTACACTAATGTTGGCATTAAGGTTTGCGTAAAGCCTTGTATGAAAGGAATTTTTAGGAGATGGAGAAAAGGAATCTGCAGAGTCCGTCTTTGAATAGGTAAAAAAGTGGTGAAAACAGAAGGTTCGTGAAAGCCTAATATTTTTATATTTTTTATGTTTTTAATACATACGGAAGGTTACGAGACGAAACAGAGGAGGAAACGGAGGCCAGGGTGGCCACACCCACCCTAGGCGCGTGCCCCCAGCTGGCCACGTCTGGAGGGGGTGTGAGCCCCCCTAAACTTCGTCTCCGCCTCGTTTTCGCACAGTACCTTCCTTATGCATTGAAACTTTATAATATATAACCCCTGGATCCCCCCGAGGTTCTTGTATCGTGTTCTCGTCGTGTTTCTATTTCTATCAGGCAGATTCTCGGTTTTAGAGTCACAATGTCTTCCTCTGGATCACCCATGGAGGGTTCCTCCACGGATGTCATCAACCCATACATGTATGAGCTGAGGATTCATCCCAAGGAGTTGACTCTCAAGGATGGGAAGGTGCAGATGAAATAAGTTCAAGTCCCTAAAGGAGAAGGCAGTCTAGAATACAGGATGGAAGCATTGGAGCAGGAAGTTTTTAGGTACAAGAAGATGGCAGAACGCGAAGTGGATTCCATCCATAAGATAAGTTCAGAACTCATCAACAAGCATGAGGAGGAGGTTGCTGAGCTCCGAGATGAAGTATTCTTGCTCCATCAGACCACCAACCAATTACAAGCACATCTGTACGACATACAAAATCAAAACTGTGAGTATGAGGCTAGATTTAATCGCATAAGCTCTGTCGCTAGTTTTAGGATTGTGGAAACCAAGACATCCTTTTTGGATGGGGAACCTTTACCTTGGAATTTTGATGATGACAAGGGAACACCACCACCACTGAAGGAGTGTTTCATCATCAGGTTTGGCATCCCCTTGGATTGTTCCAAGCTTGGGGGAGTGCCGCGGTATCACATCATTATATTTTATCTTTTACCTTTTTAGTAGAGCTATATCTTTGGTAGAGAAGTTATCTTATAGGTTGGTTTGCATTGTGGAAGTATCTCTCCTTTAGTTATCTATGTATCCCTTGGTGTGAGTGCCTTTATGGAATATTAATGAGAAGTCTCATCATTTACTTTTTGCACTTCTTATTTTAGTTTGCAATCTCTATTATATGATTGATCTTGTTGATCAGTATTGGTATCACTTTGGGAGCATCAACTAGATCTAAATTGGTTTTGGCAAACCGAGCTCTGGTCAGTAGCAAAACTTTCTGAGGTTTGAAAGGAAAAGAGAAAAAGCTTACAGGTATTTTGTATCATCTATTTTATTTCTTGATTGGCTCATAAGCTTAGTATTCTTTATTTAAGATCTTTTGTGTCTTCAAGGAAGACTGCATGTTTGGCTTTATTACTTGTATGTTTGATTGTTTCCTTCAACTCTTTTTCTTGCTACCCAGCCTTGCTAGCCAAAAACCTGTTTTGAGAAGGCATGCTTCTCATGCATCCAACCCCTTTGAACCAAAACCCGTGGCATTTGTGTCCACCATATCTACCTATTAGAATTATTGCTATTCCAAGCAAATTCTCAAGCTTCATCTATATTTCGAATTAAAAATTATTTTGTTATGTCAAAACTAGTTAGTAAAGCTCTCACAAACTTGATGGCACACCTTATTTTCTTGCCCCTAATAAACTTGAACCATTGTGTCATCGAAGTTGTATATGCTTGCATCTATACGTTGGGATTATCAGAACCGTGTAGTCACAGGGAACGCTTTCAACACTTATGGATACATATCTAGTTGATATCATGCTCTTTTGTTTGCGGATGTCGTCGGTGTGAAATAAAAGGGGAGCTTGTAAGTCCATGGAGTTATGTATGTGTGTTAGAGAAACGCCTGGGCCGCTATCCTAATCCATGCTTAATCATGGTGGAAACTTGCAGCATAACCATAGTGATCAATCTGTGAAGCATCCTCAATAAAAACCTATGCAAATAGGAAATAAAAAGATCGCTGTGATGATCATTGTCTCCTTGCCTTGTCATTTTGGTTATGGGATAGATCTTGTACCATGTGCAATGGGTACCCCATTGGCGGTTCCTTATGATACACATGTACTTACAACGACAAGAACTTACCGGTAACTAAATTTTAGTAGCATGAGGAGCGACCCTCGTACTCAAGGGACATGAGATTGGCAACTTATATTTCCTCAAGCATATACTCCATCTTTGTTCACTTTAACCTTAATCATTTCAAGATGCTTATGATAGGGGCAATGAGGGCTCAAAGCTAGTAAGTACCATAATCTTTTGGAAGCTCTTTATGAACTTAAAATACCTACTTCCTTCTATGAAGGACCTTTTCTTCTACTTATAAGTTGAGTCAGTAAACCTACTTCCTCTCCATCTCCAGCAAGAATTTTAGTTGTTGTGTTTTAAGAATCCATATGATGATTTTTTCAATCATGTTCTTTATCTTCCTTGTTTGCACAAGACTCTTATCTATTGAGTATTACTTTGAAAGCCTTCGTCATGAAAAACCTTTTATGTTTGAGCAAAAGATTACTCTTGTTGTAAAACTTCTACAAAAGCTTTTTGTGAAACTGTTTGCCAGCTATTCTCTGACCAAGAACAAAAGTTTGCCAATTCCAATTATAATTTATCTTTATGCATATCTATTGTGACTCCTCTATGTGCTGCAAGCTAAGTTATATAATGGTGAGTTGCATTCTCCTATAAGTTGTGTAATGGTAAGTGTGATGCTTCTTGTCCATATTGTTTTATCGACACTTCACTCCATAAACATGTGGACATGTTTAGTGAGCTCAGTTTTCGCTTGAGGACAAGCGAAGGTCTAAGCTTGGGGGAGTTGATACGTCCAATTTGCATCACCATTCTATATCATAATTTGCCTCTATTCATTGATATATTTCATATTATGAGGTGATACTTATGTCTTTTCATCTGTTTTGCATGTTGGATGATTCTTGGAGGATGAACTTCCGGAGTCAGGATTCTAATGTAAAAAGAGGTGTTTTGGTGCAATTTCGCGAAGATTAGCAAAATACCAGAAAAACTACGGAAAATCCTATTTTCTAGAAGACGAAGAAAGCCAGAAGGGGAGGCGGAGATGGGCCACAGGGGGCCACACCCCCTAGGCGCGGGCCACCCCTAGGTCACGCCTATAGGGGGTGGCCCACCTGTCCCACCTATGGATCCGCCCTCTCGCCTATATATTCTCCTCGAAACCCTAAAACACAGGGTAATGACCATAGAAAGATTCCGCCACCTCTGCGGGGCGGAAAACACCGAGAGAGAAAGAGCTCTCCGGCAGACAGATTTCTGCCGAGGAAATTCCTTCCCGGAAAGGGGAGATCGTCGCCATCAACACCATCATCAAGCTAGACTTCATCGGGATCATCATCATCATCATCCACACCATCATATCCACCAGCACCATCATCTCCACTCCATCCCGTTGTAACAATTGTGTTGAATACTTGCATATTTCTTAGGGGAAACTTTCCCGGTGTTGATTACTATTGTAGTTGATGCTTGTGAGTGGAACCATTGGATTATTGTTTATGTTCAGATTGTTATCCATCACCATATCATCTTTGATCTTGATCCATATTATGTCTCGTGATTAGTTTGTTTAGTTCTTGAGGACATGGGAGAAGTCATGTTGTTAGTAGTGGATTTGTGTTGAGATATTATTCAATGGTTTAGTATTTAAGTTGTGGTCCTATTCTTCTAGTGGTGTCATGTGAACGTCGAGTACATGATACTTCACCATTTATGGGCCTAGGGGAATGCATTGTATATTTGGCTACTAATTGTGGGGTTGCCGGAATGACAGAAACATGAACCCCCATTAGGACACCATTGCACAGGGGAGCGTAGGATCTCTGAGTTTAAGGCTGTGGTTAGGTTTATACCTTAATTGCTTTCTTGTAGTTGCGGATGCTTGCAAGGGGTTTAATCACAAGTATGTATTAGTCCAAGTAAGGTCGGTACATTAGCACAGGTTCACCCACACAACACTTACAACACCAAAGAAGACTACTCAGCTATTTGAAGCGAAAGCACTTGACAGAATTCCCATGTGTCCTAGAGAACGTTTGGTCCTTATAAGTATTTCCACCAGCTTGTCCTTTTCTAAGAAAGGATTTGGCCACTTGATGCAATTGTTCGTTGTCTTTATTACTTGCACTTTATTTCCTTTCTTTGCTAAGAAAACCCCTAAAAATCAGTTTGCTAAGTATTTGCAGAGATTTCCTGCTCCATACCACTAGTCAACACCTTCTGCTCCTTGTTGGGATCGACACTCCTATTTATCGAAAGTACTATGATACACCCCCTATACTTGTGGGTCATCAAGACTATTTTCTGACGCCGTTGCCGGTGAGTGAAGCACTATTGAAGAGTGGAACTGGTAAAGGAAACTTCTACTGTGAGTATTGTTTTTATTTCTGTTTGTTACTTTGTTTCCAATATGGATAAACCCACTTGGTTTTCTGTTTGGGAAAACTACTACCACTGTTAGGGTAGTAGATGAACCACCACCTGTTGAGATAGATCCTTTTAAGATACCTACAAGTATTGTTGATCGTGTTATGGATAATTATTATTTAGGGGATGGAACTGTTCATCCTGGTGATCATTTGATTTTTATCCATGAATTATGTGGTTTGTTTAAGTGTGCAGGTATCACAACTAAACAGGTGAAGAAGAAGTTACTCTCTATATCATTGAAAGGAAGAGCTGAAGAATGGTATAAGCTGCTAAAGAATGGACAATCTATGGAATGGGATGAAATAGTACCTCTCTTTTATTCTAAATTCTATCCTCCTAGTGAGATTCATAAGGATAGGAATCTAATATATAACGTTTGGCCTCGTGATGGAGACAGTACGGCTCAAGCTTGGGGGCAATTGAAGTTACTAATGCTTAAATGTTCTATTCATGAACTCCCTAACAATATTATTATCAATAACTTTTATGCTAGGATTTTCTTCATGATAAAGATTTAGTAGATGCTTCTTGTGCTGGATCATTCACACGTATGAAGGAAGAAGCTAAATTGGATCTCCTAGACCGTATTCGAGAGAACACTGAAGCATGGGAGAATGACAAAGGAAGAAAGTCAGGTATAAACTATGATTATGAATGCATTAAATCTGTATGGGAACTGATGACTTCCGTGATATTAGTATTGAGTATGGTCTTGACTCTCAAAGTATTGCCAATTGTTTTAAGACATTTGCCTCTTACATATAAATTCCTAAAAAGAAGTGGAAAAAGTACCATGCTCCTAATAAAGATGTTGTTAGTCATGTTCCTGTTGGAAATACCGAAGTTTGTACTATTGATCATATTGTGCATGAACCTTATGTTGAGAAACCACCTTTCCCAGCTAAGTTAAAGGAGTACTCTATGATACTTAGTGTGAATAACAAAGGTACAAAGAAAACTGTGGAACCTGATGAGAAAATAAACATTGAACTTGTGGTACCTAATGTGAAGGATCTTGTCACTAGAAATATAGAGGATGAGCACATTGTATTCTATGAAGACGCTTCTAATATTATATCTCATCCTAGTAAAGCTAGAAAAGCTAGTGTCCCTGTGCTTTCTGTTAAAATTGGTGATCATTGCTATTATGGTTTATGTGATATTGGTGCTAGTTCTAGTGCTATTCCTTATGAGCTTTATAGGGAAATTATGTATGAAATTGGTCCTTGTGAGCTTGAGGGCATTGATGTGGTTATTCACCTTGCTAATAAGGAAACCATTTGCCCTATTGGTATTGTAAGAGATGTGGAGGTTCTTTGTGGTAAGATCAAGTATCCTACTGATTTTTCTAGTGCTTAATTCAGCAACTAGCAAAACTTGTCCTATCATTTTTGGTAGACCTTTCTTGAATACTTGTGGAGCTATTATAGATTGTAAGAAGGAGAAAGTTTTAAATAAGTTTGATGGATATTCTTACGAGTTTAACTTTCCAAATTTGCTAAAGATCCTTGTGAAAACAGCTTGTCTAATGAAGATTTCAGGGTGGAACAACTTGCTTCTATTGATCCGTTTTATGACCTTGGACCTCTTTTTGATGATTGTAAGTATGCTCATTCTGATGATAAAGTTGTTTCCTGTGACAGTTACATTGTCAACTTTATTCAAAGTCTATTAAAAGTTATTATGAGAGAGGGAAACACGGTTTTATGCACCTCAATAATATTAAGTTTCCCCGTTTTATGTTGAAAGCTTTGAAATTGCATTTGTTTTGAATTCCTGTGCTAGTGGCTTTTTGTTCAAATAATTTGTTTTCTCATGAGACCACCTTGCATAGGAAGTGGGTTAGACTCAAATGTGTTGGATATTTGCCTCTTGATGCTCTCTTTCACTTCAAATATATCTCCTATGTGAGCATCTTTGAAATTATCAAGCCTAACTTAAAGGCAATAAAGAAAAGTACTTCTTGGGAGATAACCCAATAGTTTTGTTGAGTCTTGGAAGTTATTACTTCAGTAATAACCACTCCTTATCCTTTTTGTTTTGGTTTTTGTGTTAAGATCAACTACTTTTGAGAAGTGGAGGAGTTGTGAAAAGTGGTTGTCCTGGGACAGATTTTTGTGTTGCATCGTAAAAAATCGTGAAGGAGTTCAGTACATCGGATGGAGCTGTATTTTTATGTGCTTGTTAACCAAGTTGTTATTCAACTTTCATTAGTTTTGCACTTTTTGATTCGAGCAACAGAATTTTTTCGAAAAAATCAATCTTTATCTGCTGGTCTGTTTTGATAGATTTCTGCCATCATTTGCATTTGCCTCTTATATTGATTCCCTTTTCATATTCTTTTTGGGTTTTTGGAAAGGAGTTGCTATAGTAGCTTTTGTTTTGATGTATTTTAGTTGAAGTTTGAACCTAAAGGTTTATTGATTTACATACACTAATGTTGGCATTAAGGTTTGCATAAAGCCTTGTATGAAAGGAATTTTCGGGAGATACAGAAATGGAATCTGCAGAGTCCGTCTTTGAATAGGTAAAAAGTGGTGAAAACAGAAGGTTCGTGAAAGCCTAATCTTTTTATATTTTTTATGTTTTTAATACATACGGAAGGTTACGAGACGAAACAGAGGAGGAAACGGAGGACAGGGTGGCCACACACCCACCCTAGGCGTGGGACCCCAGCTGGCCGTTCCTGGAGGGGGTGTGAGCCCCCTGAACTTCGTCTCCGCCTTGTTTTCGCACAGTACCTTCCTTATGCATTGAAACTTCGTAATATATAAACCCCCCACCCCGGATTCCCCGAAGTTCGTTTATCGTGTACATTAGCATAGGTACCTCGTTTAGGTTGGTACATTAGCACAATACCTCGTTTAGGTCGGTACATTAGCACAGGTTCACCCACACATCACTTACAACACCAAAGAAGACTACTCAGCTATTTGTAGCAAAAGCACTTGATAGAATTCCCATGTGTCCTCGAGAACGTTTGGTCCTTATAAGTATTTCCACCGGCTTGTCCTTTGCTAAGAAAGGATTGGGCCACTTGCTGCAATTGTTCGTTTTCTTTATTACTTGCACTTTATTTCCTTGCTTTACCAGAAAACCCCTAAAGATCCATCTGCTAAGTATTTATAGAGATTTCCTGCTCCATACCACTAGTCAACACCTTCTGCTCCTCGTTGGGATCGACACTCTTATTTATTGAAAGTACTATGATACAACCCCTATAATTGTGGGTCGTCAGGTGCTAGAACAGAGTTTCCGAATCGCGGTTTCTGGTGGTGGTGGCGCAACAGAACTCTTTCTGGAAAAACGTTGAACTCCCCCTCGGTTTTAGGTCAAGAGGCATCTTATAGGCGAAGAGGGAGGCCGAGGGGGTGCCCGAGACAGCCACACCCCTCCCAGGCGCGGCCTGGGATGGCCCACGCGGCCAGGGGGTGTGGGCCCCTCGTGGCCCACCTCCGCCTTGTCTTCTGGTTCCGTGAGTCTTCTCGTGAAATAGGATTTTTGACATATTTTCCGGGATTTTTCCTGATATTTGATTTTCTGCACAAAAACTAGACACCAAGGTAATTCCGCTGAAAATAGCGTCAGTCCGTGTTAGCTGTATCCAAATCACACAAGTTTAGAGGAGAAACAATAACAAAAGTATTTGGTAAAGTAGTTATGTTTTGGACGTATCAACTACCCTCAAGCTTATCTTATTGCTTGTCCTCAGGCAATTCAGTTGAAAACTGAGTGCGATAAAATAACTTTCACAAACACATTTGCTTCATATGATGTAAATATTCTCAGCACATGAGTAGATACTTAGACAATTCATAATAAGGAGTATGCAACTAAGTCTACTTAATAGTCATTGCAAGCTATGAAGAGATTCCAACTCAATAATAATAAGTAGCTTGAAACATAAACATAAGAAACATTGCAATGCTCATAAAAAGGTATGATAGAGTGGTATACCGCTTGCCTTTGATGGTGGAGCAAAACATGAATGCCAAGGCACCTCTGAAGTTCAAGTGCATACTAGAAGTAAAGATATCAGAGATACAAGCATCAAAGTTATGACATAATTAATCAAGTTTTGAGACAAGAACATTACACTAAGAATGACAACTATGCTCTCAAGAAGGTGCTCATAGAATAAGTGGTGACTCAACAAGGAAATGAAAAGGTTTTGAAAAGTTTGAAAGGCTTCCAAATGCTGAAAGTATGGTACTCATTAGCTTTGAGCTCTCATTGCCCCTATCATAGGCATCTTTAGATGGTTAAGGTGAAAGTGAGGACCAATATGAGTTATATGCTTGACATACCATAAACTGGAAATCTCATGCCTCTTGAGTACGATGGTCACTCCCCATGCTACTCAACTTTAGTCACCTGTATGTTCTTGTCATAGTAAGTACATGTGTATCATAGAGAACCGCCAATTGGGCACCCCTTGCACATGATACAGGAGCTATCCCATAATCAAAATGACAAAACAAGCAGACAATGAGCATCTCAACAATCTTCTTATTTACCATGGGAAAATGGTGCTTTTTTCTCTCTCTTTCCTCTTTTCAGTATGTCTCTTTTTTTATAAGAATAACACGTCATAGATGTAAGATCCCTCCTTTGTAAAGGAAAAGGATCCCTGTGATTGCAATGCTAGTCCCTGGATCATTGCTAGCATCCACAGTTTAAGATGAAGTACATAGATACAAAGGTCATTTATTACATCCATTCCAGAGACAAACATAGTCTTTACAACTCAAAGGCCACCGGCCTATTACAAGAGTTTGAATAAGTAAATAAATATAAGTCTTCATCTTCATGTGCCACAGGCAAACATGTTGAGTGTAGACTCATGACACCTAATCCTCATCAGAGTAACATGCAACATCACAAGTTACAACCACAGTGGGTCAATACTTTGGAATAGTATTGGCAAGTGATACCTTAGTATATTTTAAGTGGTCTAGATACTATATGCAATTTGGCTAAGTGTAGCTTGGCTTGCTTTGCTCAAAATAGGTTTTTCCTATTAGTTGAAATCACTAAGTTTTTCTTTGTCAAAACTTTTCCCAAGGAACCACCAATAAACATTGAGGTCCTTCACCCTTGTTCACCCAAAGGTTTTTACTTAGAAATTGGGATGAGGAGATTCTTGATAGCTTCCATGCCTTGATGCTCAAGTTGTCCATTGCCATGGACTTGGCTAAGTACTTAGATTTTTCCATCTACAGAGGTTGTGCACTTTCCCCACCAGACTTGGTTTCACCAAGACAGGACCTTTCAGAAGCCTTCCCTTAGACCAAATGGACGCGCTCCAACCTATCATTCCCACTACCACCAACTGTCCAAATGGCTAAGTTCTAGCAACTTATGTGATCCAGGCAGAGCCCATATTGCCAAGTGGCTGCACTAGAAGCTTCTCAACACTTGGCCTCTAAAATCTCTTTGTTCCTGGGTGGCTTACCACAAGTGAGATACACAAGGTAAACCATAGCCATGGGCCTTGTGTAACCACTCAACCAAAAACCACCAATCAAGTACCTTTCCACCCAGGTGATTCATTGACTTAGTTGTTTTACTAAGTAAAACAAGTCCAAAGACTTATAAATATTTTCATCATAGCATGTATAATTCACCAACCCTTGTTTGCTACTAGGTAGGCTAAGCATGGCATAGATAGTAACTTAACTTAGAATTTCCTAGCAATTCTACAACTACTTAGGATTTCCCAACATGGCATATAGGCAAAATAATAACATGCAAGACTTAGCAAAATATTTCTAATGCTTAGTATAAAATATAGGGATAGAATTATTCATGAAGTACCACTTGCCTTGGTAGTTGGGAGAGTAGCACTCTTCACAATCACAATCACTAGCACCAAAGTCTACACAAAGAATGGTAGCAACAAATTACACACATAACATATACAAACAAACAAAAATATATGCATGCATGCAAAATGCTAAGTGATGATTTTTAAAACTCAACCAAGCAAGTCCATAGTACTGAATCACTAACAAGATAAAAACTTGCCAAACAACCAATATTTAAACTCTAAGTTAAATCCTAAACAATTCATATGCTCAAATAATCCCTACACATGTTTCTGCAATTAAAACTTTTTTAACAGAAGATAAACACTAAACACATTTCATAATCAGAAAGAGCTTGCTCTCCTGATTCCAACAGTATAAAATTTGCCAAAATCTAACGTGGGAATCGAAAGTTACAAACAAAACAAATTTGAACTATAATCTGATTCAAAATCTGTTTTAAATCTAAACTACTGCCACGCGGCGCTATCCTATTGGCTTGTACCGTTTCGCTCAGGATCACTCTTCCGCGCCATCGGATGGATCAAGTTAGATCCAACGCGCCAGATCTAAAGAAAACGCTTCGCTCCAGATCTAATTTAAATCGCGAGATCTACATCTAACGGCTGCTGTTGCTTTGACCATAGTCCAGCGGTGCTAGCGGCGGACCGGCGGCGGCGTACATCGATGGCGGTGCCGGCGTTCTAGGTCGCCCGGGGAGGGGAGAGGATGCTCACCAGAACCGCCGTGACGAGGTGAAGCTCAACGTGTCTCTGGTTGGCGAAGGGGCGCTCAGAGTCGTCACTGATTGCTCGTCGGATTTCGCGAACGCGTCGGGTATGGCTGCTTGTCGACGTTGGCGAGGTTCTGAGCCGCGCTAAGACAAGAGGAGGGCACCGTTAGATGCGCAAGACGCTGGGGATCTTAGGCGTATCAACCAGAGGGCAAGGGGCGGCTGGTACTTACGGGGAGAGGTTGCCGGAGTTCAAGCAGAGAGTGGTGGCGCTCGGTTGTTGTCGCTGCCGAGGCTACAGACCATGCGCGAGCAAAAGGGAGGTGTCAGTGGATGCGCACGGAGCTGCAGAGCATGATAGTATGAACCATGGACAGAGGGGGGTGCGGTGCTCACCGGAATTCATCGGCGAGGTTGTCGGAACAGCGGAGTTGCGGGGAGAAATACTCGCAGCCTGGGGGCGCTCTGTGGTTGGTGAGTGAGGGGAAATGGCCGCGAGAGGGAGGGGTTTAAATAGGCAGGAGCTCGACAAGAAACACCTGGCGAATCAATGTCAATTACGCCGCGGAATCAACGCAGCAACGGCCAGCGGCGACGTGTTCATGCGCGGAATTAGGGGAAGACGACGATGACGTGGACGGGGCCCAGCTGTCTGCGAGGGAACCAGAGAGGGGGTGGGGTCCGGGCGTCAGCGACTTGGTGGGTGCGTCTGCGCGTGAGAGAGAGAGGGGGAAACCCGGGTTGGCTAGTTGGGCTGGTTTCTCTGTTGGGCCAGAATAGTAGCGCCGGCCCTTTTCCTTTTCTTTATTCCTTTTCTTTTTCCAATTTGATTTTCTGGAATGATTTTCAAATGAATTCAAACTCTATTTGAATTCAAATCTTTTTAGGATTTTTGCAGTGTGCAATAGTCACAATTCTTAGCATAAAACCAAGTGGTCACTTTGAATTGCTTGGTCATTTGGAAAAAAAAATAAACAGGGACATAGCACTTTGTTTTATATTGACTTTGAAATGGGTTTTCAAATTGCATTTGCTTTGGACTCTTGGTTTGAACCTTAGCAAACTAGCAACACATTCTGAAAACAACAAGGCACAAAGTTTGGTTTCATGAACAATAACCTCTCATAGAAAGAGTAGCATTTGTTTCAAATGATGATCACATAAAATAATGAGCTCAAATGATGATCATGGATGCATGGATGATATGCATGAGTTTGAAACATGATTTTAGGGATGTTACAAATCTAACCCCCTTAAGGTGAATCTCGCCCTCGAGATTCGGATTGGCTAGCAAATAGGTGAGGGTGTTCTTTCCGAAGATCATCTTCTCTTTCCCATGTTGCTTCCTCTTCGGAATGATGGTTCCACTGCACTTTGCAGAACTTGATAGTCTTAGTCCTTGTGACTCTTTCCGCCGTCTCAAGAATCTTGATAGGCTTCTCTTCATAAGTGAGATCACTTTCCAATTAAACCTCCTCCAAAGGTATAGTATCCTTCAAAGAAGTTTCTTCCATTTTTGGATGACATTTCTTAAGTTGACTCACATGAAACACATTATGAACAGCTGACAGAGATTCTGGCAGTTCTATTTCATAGGCAACTTCTCCTTTACGACTCAGAATCTTGAATGGTCCAACATATCTTGGTGCCAATTTTCCTTTGACTCTGAACCTCTTCACTCCATGAAGGGGTGACACTCTAAGATAAGCTCTATCACCAACTTCGTAGGTGACTTCTCTATGCTTAGGATCTGCGTAGCTTTTCTGTCGGGACTGTGCTATCTTCAATTTGTCTTTAACCAACTTGACCTTCTCTTCGGCTTCCTTGATAAGATCTGGTCCGAATAAACTTCTTTCTCCCACACCATTCCATAACAATGGGGTGGTACACTTTCGTCCGTAGAGAAACTCAAATGGTGCCATCTCAATGCTGGCTTGATAGCTGTTGTTATAAGAAAATTCTGCGTAAGGCAGACTTTCATCCCAACTGGCTCCATAGTCTAGGGCACATGCCCTCAACATGTCTTCAAGAATCTGATTAGTCCTTTACATTTGTCCATCGGTTTGAGGATGAAAGCGATCTTGAATTCCAACCTCGTTCCCAATGACTCATGTAACTGTCTCCAAAAATGGGAAGTGAATTGAGTTCCCCTATCAGACACAATACTCTTGGGCACTCCATGTAGACACACAATTCTACTCATGTAGATTCTGGCTAACTTTGCACTTGTATAGGTTGTCTTCACGGGTATGAAATGAGCCACTTTAGTCAGGCGATCCACTACTACCCAAATAGAATCGTATCCTGACCGGGTCCTTGGTAATCCAGTAATGAAATCCATACCAATCTTGTCCCACTTCCAATCAGGAATAGGTAGTGGTTGAAGCATACCTGCTGGTTTCTGATGTTCCGCTTTCACTCTACTACACACATCACACAAAGCAATATGTTCGGCGATGTCTTTCTTGAGATTATTCCACCAAAATATTTCCTTCATGTCCATGTACATTTTGGTGTTACCCGGATGAATGGAATACGGAGAGTTGTGTGCTTCTTGCAAAATCAGTTTCCGCAGTTCCGGATCTTGTGGAACGCAGATACGTTTCCCATGCCATAAAGTACCCTGTTCGTCTTCATGGAACCCTTTGGCTTTTCCTTTGCCAATCTTTTCTTTAATCTCTTCGATTTCTTTATCATTCTTCTGGGATTCTTTGATCTTGTCCAACAAAGTGGGTTGAACATCCAAAGACATGAGATGTCCTTCAGGCACAATCTCCAATCCGAGCTTTCTAAATTGGGTACACAGATCATCTGGCAATTCTCCTTTGGGAAGTCCATTCACAAAAACCTTACGACTTAGAGCATCTTCTACAACATTTGCTTTAGCGGGGTGGTATTGCAAACTTAAGTCATAGTCCTTGATAAGTTCTAGCCATTTTCTTTGTCTCATGTTAATTTCCTTCTAGGTGAAGATATACTTCAGACTTTTCTGATATGTGAACACTTCACAATGCTTTCCCAAAAGATAGTGTCTCCATGTTTTGAGTGCATGGACAACAGAGGCTAACTCTAAATCATGAGTGGGATAGTTCACTTCATGAGTTTTGAGTTGTCTCGAGGCATAAGCCACAACTTTACCATCTTGCATAAGTACTGCACCCAAACCTTGATTAGATGCATCACAATATACTTGGAAATCTTTCTCCAAATCTGGCAGACACAAGACTGGTGCTGTCACAAGTCTCTTCTTCAATTCCTGAAAACTGAGTTCACAACCTTCAGACCAAGCAAACTTCTTGTCTTTCTTTAGCAATTCAGTCATAGGCTTAGCTACCTTAGAGAAATTTTCAATGAACCTTCTGTAGTAACCTGCTAAGCCAAGGAAACTACGAACTTCTTTCACGGACTTGGGAGATTCCCATTCAGTCACAGCTGAAACTTTAGCAGGATCAACTGCTACACCATCCTTTGTCATAACATGTCCTAGAAAACCAACTTCATCCAACCAGAACTCACACTTCCTGAATTTGGCATAAAGTTTATGCTCTCTTAACTTCTCAAGTATCAAACGCAAATGTCCTTCATGCTCTTCTTTGCTCTTGGAGTAGACTAAGATGTCATCGATGAAAACGACAAAAAACTTGTCTAGGAATTCCATGAACACCTTGTTCATCATATTCATGAAGTATGCTGGAGCATTGGTCAAACCGAAAGGCATTACGGTATACTCATACAATCCATACCTTGTAGTGAAAGCTGTTTTAGGTATGTCTTGTTCTCTTATCTTGAGTTGAAAATAGCCTGACCGGAGATCTTTGAAAACACACATGCTCCTTCTAGTTGATCAAACAAGTCATTGATTCTAGGCAAAGGGTATTTGTTCTTGATAGTCACCTCGTTGAGTGAACGGTAATCTATGCATAACCTTTGACTTCTATCCTTCTTCTCCACGAACAAAACTGGGGCTCCCCAAGATGAAGAACTTGGTTGAATAAATCCTTTGTGCAACTGTTCTCCTAGTTGTTTCTTGAGTTCTTTCAGTTCATCAACTGACATTTTATAAGGTCCCTTTCCTATTGGTCCAGACCCTAGTACCAAATCTATAAGAAACTCCACATCTCTATCTGGTGGCATTCCCGGCAATTCTTCCGGAAACACATCTGGATACTCACTCACAATTGGCACACTGTCCATGCTAACCCCCTTAAGAGAATTTAGCTTACTTCCTTTAGATTCAAAGTTAGACTTGAATTTAATCCGCTTTCTTTCCGGGGTTGTGAGTGCAACAGTACGATTAGCACAATCTAGTACTCCTTCATATTTAGCCATCCAATCCATTCCCAATATTACGTCCAGTCCTTGGGAATCTAGGATTATCAGACTCACTGGAAATTTATGTTTTCCAAACTCTACTACTAGATCCCGGCATCCAAGACTTACTATCATATCTCCACCCGGAGAACTAACTTTTATTGGACACCCAATGTTTTTAGTTGGAAACCCATTTCTATCAACAAATGCTTTTGATATGAATGAATGAGATGCTCCAGTATCAAAAAGAACAAATGCTGGAATAGAATTGAGTCTGAACTTACCAGCAACAACATCAGGCTCCTCATAGACCTCCTCCACACTGATGTGGTTCACCTGTCACTTCTGGAAAGGATTGGGCTTGTTGGGTCCTTCAACTTTCTTTTCTGGGCAGTCATTTGCATAATGCCCCATTTTCTTGCATTTGAAGCATTCAACCTGACTTATGTCTCTCTTAACAGGATGACTTGCACTTCCACTTCCATTACCACTGTGGTGACTCTTGTATCCACCCTTGTGGTTCTTGTATTTGTCATTGTCATGACTACGGTGATGTTTGTCATGACGGTTGTGGTTGTGGTGCTTGTTGAATTTCCCATGCTTGTGGGATCCCGAGCTTCCACTGTCATCATAATGAGATCGTTTGTGAGACGATCCCGAGCTGTGCTTGTCGGAGTGCTTTCTCTTTCTACTCTCAACTTGCTTCATTTTGTTCTCCAAAATAGCAGCCTTGTCACAGAGCGACTGATAAGTGGGAACATAGGCTACAACCAACTGCAGGTTCAGCTCATCATTCAAGCCTTCCAGAAATTTTTCCTTTCTCTTAGCATCGGTATCAACTTCATCCGGTGCATAACGCGCCAGATTGTTGAACTCCTCAATATATTCAGCCACGCTACGGTGGCGCTGATTCAGATTATGGAACTCTTTCTTTTCAGACTCATCACTCCAGATGAGATATGAGCAGTGCGAAAGCCATCCTCAAAGATAGCCCATGTCACTTCATCTATGGGAGTGGTGATCTGGAAGTTGTCCCACCAAGTGGCGGCTGGTCCTTCCAACATATGTGCTGCAAATCTGACCTTTTCAGCAAACAACCAAACCTGAAGAAACCAACCAAACCTTACCGATGTTGAAAAGGTCAGATTTGCAGCACATCTGCTGGAAGGGCCAACCGCCACTTGGTGGGAAAACTTCCAGATCACCACTCCCATAGATGAAGTGACATGGGCTATCTTTGAGGATGGCTCAGATCGCTTCATATATCATCGAGTGATGAGTCCAAAAGAAAGAGTTCCACATCTGAAGCGCCACCGCATGCGTCAATACATTGAGGAGTTCAACAATCATGCGTTATGCACCGGATGAAGTTGACAGATGCCAAGAGAAAGGAAAATTTCTGAAAGGCTTGAATGATGAGCTGAATCGCAATTGTGGCATATGTTCCCACTTATCACCGCTGACAAGGCTAAAATATTGGAGAACAAAATGAAGCAAGTCGAGAGTAGAAAGAGAAATCACTCCGACAAGCAGATCGCCTCACAAACGATCTCACTATGATGACAAAAGCTTCGATCCCACAAGCATGGGAAATTCAACAAGCACCACAACCGTAACCGTCATGACAACAAGCATCATCGCGGTCATGACAATGACAGTACAAGAACCACAAGAGGATATAAGAGCCACCACAAGTGGTAATGGAAGTGGAAGTCACTGTTAAGAGAGACATCAACAAGTTGAATGCTTCAAATGCAAGAAGATGGGGCATTACGCAAATGAGTGCCCAAAAGAAAGTTGAAGGACCTTCAAGCCCAACCCTTTCCGTAAGGGACAGTAAACCACATCAATGTGGAGGCCTATGAGGAACCCGATGCAATTGGTAAGTTCAGACTCAATTCTATTCCAGATTTGTACTTTTGATATCGGTGCATCTCATTCATTCATATCAAGAGATTTTGTTGAAAGAAATGAACTACCGTAGAAACTATTGGGTGTCCTATAAAAGTAAGTTCTCCGTGGAGAAATGATAGTGAATTCGGATGTCATGATCTAGTCATAGAATTTGGGAAGTATAAGTTTCGTTAACTTGATAATTCAACTCCCAAGGATTGGATGTCATTCGGGAATGGACCTGGATGACCAAGTACAAAGGAGTGATATATTGTGCCAGCCATCTTGCCTCACTCACAACCGTAAAATAAAAGAATCGATTCAAGACCAGCTTTGAAGCAAAAGGAGTATGCTTAATTCTCTTAAGGGGTTAGCATGGACAAGTGCCAATTGGGTGAGTATCCTGATGTGTTTCGAAGAATTTCCGGAATGCCACCAGATAGAGATGTGGAGTTTCGATAGATTTGGTACTGGTCCGGACCAATAGCAAAGAGACCGATAAAATGTCGGTGATGAACTAAAAGAGCTCAAGAAGCAACTTGGAGAATGATGTAAAGGATTTATTCAACCAAGTTCTTCATCTTGGGGAGCCCCAGTTTTGTTCGTGGAGAAGAAAGATAGAAGTCAAAGGTTATGCATAGATTACCATTCACTCAACGAGGTAACTATCAAGAACAAATATCCTTTGCCTAGAATCAATGATTTGTTTGATCAGCTTGAAGGAGCATGTGTGTTCTCAAAGATTGATCTAAGGTCAGGCTATTTTCAACTCAAGATAAGAGAACAAGACATACCTAAAACAGCGTTCACCACAAGGTATGGATTATATGAGTATCCCGTAATGCCTTTTGGTTTAACCAATGCTCCAGCATACTTCATGAATATGATGAACAAAGTGTTCATGGAATTCCTTGACAAGTTTGTTGTCGTTTTCATCGATGAAATCTTAGTCTACTCCAAGAGCAAAGAAGAACATGAAGGACACTTGCGTTTGATACTTGAGAAGTTAAGAGAGCATAATATTTATGCCAAATTCAGCAAGTGTGAGTTCTAGTTAGAGGAAGTTGGTTTTCTTGGTCATGTTATGACAAAGGATGGAGTAGTAGTGGATCCTGCTAAGGTTTTAGCTGTGACTGAATGGGAATCTCCCAAGTCCGTGAAAGAAGTTCGTAGTTTCCTTGGCTTAGCAGGTTACTACAGAAGGTTCATTGAGAATTTCTCTAAGGTAGCTAAGCCCATGACTGAATTGTTAAAGAAAGACAAGAAGTTTGCTTGGTCTGAAGGTTGTGAAGTCAGCAGAATTGAAGAAGAGACTTGTGACAAGATTTGGAAAAATATTTCCAAGTATATTGTGATGCATCTCATCAAGGTTTGGGTGCAGTACTTATGCAAGATGGTAAAGTTGTAGCTTATGCCTCGAGACAACTCAAAACTCATGAAGTGAACTATCCTACTCATGATTTAGAGTTAGCCTCTGTCGTCCATGCACTCAAAACATGGAGACACTATCTTTTGGGAAAACGATGTGAAGTGTTCACAGATCACAAAAGTTTGAAGTATATCTTCACTCAGAAGGAAATTAATATGAGACAAAGAAGATGGTTAGAGCTTATCAAGGACTATGACTTAAGTTTGCAATACCACCCCGGTAAAGCGAATGTTGTAGCAGATGCTCTAAGTCGTAAGGTATTTGTGAATGGCCTTACCAAAGGAGAATTGCCAGATGATCTATGTACTCAATTTAGAAAACTCAGATTGGAGATTGTGCCTGAAGGACATCTCATGTCTTTGGATGTTCAACCCACTTTGTTGGACAGGATCAAAGAAGCCCAGAAGATTGATAAATAAATTGAAGAGATTAAAGGAAAGATTAGCCTGGGAAAAGCCAAAGGATTCCATGAAGACGAACAGGGTACTTTGGCATGGGAAACGTATTTGTGTTCCACAAGACCCGGAGTTGCGGAAACTGATTTTGCAGGAAGCACACAACTCACCATATTCTATTCATCCGGGTAACACCAAAATGTACATGGACATGAAAGAAAGATTTTGGTGGAATAATCTCAAGAAGGACATTTCCGAACATATTGCTTTGTGTGATGTGTAGTAGAGTGAAAGCGGAGCATCAGAAACCAGCAGGTTTGCTTCAACCATTACCTATTCCTGATTGGAAATTGGACAAGATTGGTAGGATTTCATTACCGGATTACCAAGGACCAGGTCAGGATATGATTCTATATGGGTAGTAGTGGATCGCCTAACTAAAGTGGCTCATTTCATACCCGTGAAGACAACCTATACAAGTGCTAAGTTAGCCAAAATCTACATGAGTAGAATTGTATGTTTACATGGAGTGCCCAAGAGTATTGTGTCTGATAGGCTTCCCATTTTTGGAGACAGCTACATGAATCATTGGGAACGAGGTTGGAATTCAGTACTAATTTTCATCCTAAAACCGATGGACAAACAGAGAGAACTAATCAAATTCTTGAAGACATGTTGAGGGCGTGTGCCCTAGACTATGGATCCAGTTGGGATGAAAGTCTGCCTTACGCAGAATTTTCTTATAACAACAGCTATCAAGCCAGCATTGAGATGGCACCATTTGAGTTTCTCTACGGAAGAAAGTGTACCACCCCATTGTTATGGAATGGTGTGGGAGAAAGAAGTTTATTCGGGCCAGATCTTATCAAAGAAGCCGAAGAGAAGGTCAAATTGGTTAAGGACAGATTGAAGATAGCACAGTCCCGACAGAAGAGCTACGCAGATCCTAAGCGTACAGAAGTCACCTACGAAGTGGGTGATAGAGCCTATCTTAGAGTGTCACCACTTCGTGGAGTGAAAAGATTCGGAGTCAAAGGATAATTGGCACCAAGATATGTTGGACCGTTCAAGATTCTGAGTCGCAAAGGAGAAGTTGCCTATGAAATTGAACTGCCAGAATCTCTATCAGCTGTCCATAATGTGTTTCATGTGAGTCAGCTTAAGAAATGTCACCCAGAAATGGAAGAAACTTCTTTGAAGGATACTATACCTTTAGAGGAGATTCACTTGGAAAGTGATCTCACCTATGACGAGAAACCTATCAAAATTCTTGAGACTGCAGAAAGAGTCACAAGGACAAAGACTATCAAGTTTTGCAAAGTGCAGTGGAATCATCATTCCGAAGAGGAAGCAACATGGGAAAGAGAAGATGATCTTCGGAAAGACCACCCTCACCTATTTGCTAGCCAATCCGAAACTCGAGGGCGAGATTCACCTTAAGGGGGTTAGATTTGTAACATCCCTAAAATCATGATTTCAAAGATTGCATATCATTCATGCATGCATATAGAATTCAGATCAATTTCAAACTCATTTCAAGAAAACAGAAGCACATAGTGCTATCATTTTATGTGAGCAAACTTAAATCAAATGGCCATCCCCATTTGAGAGCTTGAATGTTTTAAACCAAGTTTGGTTGCTTCCCTTGTTGATTGGATTGAGTGTGGAATTTGAACAAAGTTTTACAAAATAGAAATGGCTTCAAAAACCATTTTCAAACATTTTCAAATCTTTTGCAAACCAAGTGCCAAGTCACTGTTATTTTGTTTTTCCAAAAATAACCAAGCCAACTCAAAGTGACCACTTGGTTTTATGCCAAGTTTTGTGACTGTTGCACACTGCAAAAATCCCAAAAAGATTTGAAATCAAATAGCTTTTGAAAAATTTGAAAACCATTCCTAAAAATCAATTTAGAAAAAGAAAAGAGAAAAGAATTGAAAAAGGGTCGGCGCCAGGAATTTGGCCCAGCAACAGACGCAGCCCAACTAGCCCACCCGGGCCACCTCTCTCTCTCGCACGCGCGGACACACCCAGCAAGTCACTGACACTCGGACCCCACTTCCCCTTTGCTCTATTCACTGACAAGCGGGCCCCGTCCACGACGTCATCGTCTTCCCCAAAATTCCACGCATGAACTCCGCCGCTGCCTGTTGCTGCTTTGATTTCGCGAGGTAATTGGCATTGAATCACTGAGCATTTCTTGCCGAGCCTCTGCCTATTTAATCCCCTCTCTCTCGCGGCCATTTCCCCTCAACCAATTCCCTCTCCACGCCACCAGGCTGCTCGAAACTCGCCAGACGCCGCCGCTGTCCCGACGAACTCCGGCAGCAATTCCGGTGAGTCCCGACCGCCCCTGTGCCCCTGGTTCAAACGATTATGCTCAGCATGAGCTCGTGCATCTTCTGACACCCATCGCTTGCCTGCTCGTGACCTAGGACGCCGTCCCCGTTCGTGCCCGCAACCGACCGAGCAGCCGCTCAACTCCGGCGACCAATTACGGTAAGCAGAGCGCGCCCCTTGCCCCCTCTTGCATACTAGTTTGTTCGCCTTCGTCTTGTGCGTCTTCTAATCCCTCTGGTTCATGCTAGGGCGATGCGAAACCTCGGCAACCAACTCGACAGTAACCACCCGACGCCGTGCTCAACTCCGACGAGGATTTCCGGCCGTGCCAGTACGCCCCTGTCCAAGCAAAGTCCACGTTGAGCTTCCTCGTGACCGTGCGAGTCTGGTAAGCCATGCCACACACCCCAGACCTTCCTGTATTCGCCGGACCATCACCGCTAGTAGCTCCGCCGCCGCCAGCAACCATTTACGCCGCCCATCTTGGTCGCACGCTTAGCAGCCGTAGGATCTAGATCCAGCGCTCTAGATTAGATCTGCATCGAAGGGGTAAGTGACAATCTGGGCCGTGCGCTTTAAGTTTGATCTGACGGTCCACGCTAGTCGATCCACGCGAAGCGGTACCGACGAATCAGAGCACGACGCGTGGCTAGGGTTTAGTTTAAAAACAGAATTTGAATCAGATTTAGATCCAATTTTTAAATAGCAATAACTTTTGATCCACACGTTAGAATTTGACAAATTTTAGACCGTTATCAGGAATACAAGCCCTTTCTGTTTATGCAATGTGTTTAATGTTTAGTTTCTGTTAAAATGATTTTATTTGCAGAAACTTATTTAGGACTATTTTGAGTATAGAAATTGTTTAGGAAATTATTTTAGTGTCAAATAAAACTTGGTTTAGCAAGTTTTGACTTGTTTATGGTTCAGTACTATGCACTTGCTTGGTTGGGTTTTAAAAATCATTCCTTAGCATCTTGCATGCATATATATATATATATATATATATATTTTTTGATTGTATATGTTTTGTATGTGATTGTGGCTATATTTTATGTGTAGATTTTGGTGCTAGTGATTGTGATTGTGAAGAGTGCTACTCTCCCCACTACCAAGGCAAGTGGTACTTCATGAATATGTCTATCCCTATATTTTATACAAGCATTAGAAATATTTTGCTAAGTCTTGCATGTTACTATTTTTGCCAAATGCCATGTTGGGAAATCCTAAGTAGTTGTAGAATTGCTAGGAAATTTCTAAGTTAAGTTACTATCTATGCCATGCTTAGCCTAGCTAGTAGCAAACAAGGGTTGGTAATTTATACATGCTATGGTAAAAATATTTCTAAGTCTATGGACTTATGTTTTTCTTAATAAAACAACTAAGTCAATGAATCACCTGGGTGGAATGGGACTTGATTGGTGGATTTTGGTTGAGTGGTTACACAAGGCCCATGGCTATGGTTTACCTTGTGTATCTCACTTGTGGAAAGCCACCCAGGAACAAAGGTATTTTAGAGGCCAAGTGTTTAGAAGCTTATAGTGCAGCCACTATGCAATATGGGCTCTGCCTGGATCACATAGGTTGCTAGAACTTAGTCATTTGGACAGATGGTGGTAGTGGGATGATAGGTTGGAACGCGTCCATTTGGCTAAGGAAAGGCTTCTGAAAGGTCCTGTCTTGGGAAACCAAGTCTAGTGGGGAAAGTGCACAACCTCTGCAGATGGAAAAATCTAAGTACTTAGCAAAGTCCATGGCAATGGACAACTTGAGCATCAAGACATGGAAGCTATCAAGAATCTCATCACTCCAACTTCTAAGTAAAAACTTGTGGGTGAACAAGGGTGAAGGACCTCAATGTCTATTGATGGTTTCTTTGGAAAAGTTTTTGACAAATAAAAACTTAGTGATTTCAACTAATAGGAAAAACCTATTTTGAGCAAAGCAAGCCAAGCTACACTTAGCCAAATTTCATATAGTAATATAGTCCACTTAAAATTTACTAAGGTATCACTTTCCAATACTATTCCAATGTATTGACCCACTGTGGCTGTAACTTGTGATGTTGCAGGTTACTCTGATGAGGATTAGGTGTCATGAGTCTACACTCAACATGTTTGCCTGTGGCACATGAAGATGAAGACTTATATTTATTTACTTATTCAAACTCTTGTATTAGGCCTGTGGCCTTGGGTTGTAAAGACTATGTTATCTCTGTAATGGATGTAATAAATGACCTTTGTATCTGTGTACTTCATCTTAAACTGTGGATGCTAGCAATGATCCAGGGACTAGCATTGCAATCACAGAGATCCTTTTCCTTTACAAAGGAGGGATCTTACAGTTGTTTTATTTAGTAAAGCAAGTCCAAAGACTTAGAAATATTTTCATCATAGCATGTATAATTCACCAACCCTTGTTTGCTACTAGATAGGCTAAGCATGGCATAGATAGTAACTTAACTTAGAATTTCCTAGCAATTCTACAACTACTTAGGATTTCCCAACATGGCATATAGGCAAAATAATAACATGCAAGACTTAGCAAAATATTTCTAATGCTTAGTATAAAATATAGGGATAGAATTATTCATGAAGTACCACTTGCCTTGGTAGTTGGGAGAGTAGCACTCTTCACAATCACAATCACTAGCACCAAAGTCTACACAAAGAATGGTAGCAACAAATTACACACATAACATATACAAACAAACAAAAATATATGCATGCATGCAAAATGCTAAGTGATGATTTTTAAAACTCAACCAAGCAAGTCCATAGTACTGAATCACTAACAAGATAAAAACTTGCCAAACAACCAATATTTAAACTCTAAGTTAAATCCTAAACAATTCATATGCTCAAATAATCCCTACACATGTTTCTGCAATTAAAACTTTTTTAACAGAAGATAAACACTAAACACATTTCATAATCAGAAAGAGCTTGCTCTCCTGATTCCAACAGTATAAAATTTGCCAAAATCTAACGTGGGAATCGAAAGTTACAAACAAAACAAATTTGAACTATAATCTGATTCAAAATCTGTTTTAAATCTAAACTACTGCCACGCGGCGCTATCCTATTGGCTTGTACCGTTTCGCTCAGGATCACTCTTCCGCGCCATCGGATGGATCAAGTTAGATCCAACGCGCCAGATCTAAAGAAAACGCTTCGCTCCAGATCTAATTTAAATCGCGAGATCTACATCTAACGGCTGCTGTTGCTTTGACCATAGTCCAGCGGTGCTAGCGGCGGTGACTGGCGGCGGCGTGTCTGTCAGTGGCGGTGCCGGCGTTCTAGGTCGCCCGGGGAGGGGAGAGGATGCTCACCAGAACCGCCGTGACGAGGTGAAGCTCAACGTGTCTCTGGTTGGCGAAGGGGCGCTCGGAGTCGTCACGGATTGCTCGTCGGAGTTCGCGAACGCGTCGGGTATGGCTGCTTGTCGACGTTGGCGAGGTTCTGAGCCGCGCTAAGACAAGAGGAGGGCACCGTTAGATGCGCAAGACGCTGGGGATCTTAGGCGTATCAACCAGAGGGCAAGGGGCGGCTGGTACTTACGGGGAGAGGTTGCCGGAGTTCAAGCAGAGAGTGGTGGCGCTCGGTTGTTGTCGCTGCCGAGGCTACAGACCATGCGCGAGCAAAAGGGAGGTGTCAGTGGATGCGCACGGAGCTGCAGATCATGATAGTATGAACCATGGACAGAGGGGGGTGCGGTGCTCACCGGAATTCATCGGCGAGGTTGTCGGAACAGCGGAGTTGCGGGGAGAAATACTCGCAGCCTGGGGGCACTCTGTGGTTGGTGAGTGAGGGGAAATGGCCGCGAGAGGGAGGGGTTTAAATAGGCAGGAGCTCGACAAGAAAAACCTGGCGAATCAATGTCAATTACGCCGCGGAATCAACGCAGCAACGGCCAGCGGCGACGTGTTCATGCGCGGAATTAGGGGAAGACGACGATGACGTGGACGGGGCCCAGCTGTCTGCGAGGGAACCAGAGAGGGGGTGGGGTCCGGGCGTCAGCGACTTGGTGGGTGCGTCTGCGCGTGAGAGAGAGAGGGGGAAACCCGGGTTGGCTAGTTGGGCTGGTTTCTCTGTTGGGCCAGAATAGTAGCGCCGGCCCTTTTCCTTTTCTTTATTCCTTTTCTTTTTCCAATTTGATTTTCTGGAATGATTTTCAAATGAATTCAAACTCTATTTGAATTCAAATCTTTTCAGGATTTTTGCAGTGTGCAATAGTCACAATTCTTAGCATAAAACCAAGTGGTCACTTTGAATTGGCTTGGTCATTTGAAAAAAAAAACAGTGACATAGCACTTTGTTTTATATTGACTTTGAAATGGGTTTTCAAATTGCATTTGCTTTGGACTCTTGGTTTGAACCTTAGCAAACTAGCAACACATTCTGAAAACAACAAGGCACAAAGTTTGGTTTCATGAACAATAACCTCTCATAGAAAGAGTAGCATTTGTTTCAAATGATGATCACATAAAATAATGAGCTCATATGCTCCTGTTTTTGAATTGTTTTGTTTGAAATGAATTCTATATGATCATGGATGCATGGATGATATTCATGAGTTTGAAACATGATTTTAGGGATGTTACAAATAGGTGAATCTCGCCCTCGAGATTCGTATTGGCTAGCAAATAGGTGAGGGTGGTCTTTCCGAAGATCATCTTCTCTTTCCCATGTTGCTTCCTCTTCGGAATGATGGTTCCACTACACTTTGCAGAACTTGATAGTCTTAGTCCTTGTGACTCTTTACGCCGTATCAAGAATCTTGATAGGCTTATCTTCATAAGTGAGATCACTTTCCAATTGAACCTCCTCCAAAGGTATAGTATCCTTCAAAGAAGTTTCTTCCATTTCTGGATGACATTTCTTAAGTTAACTCACATGAAACACATTATGAACAGCTGACAGAGATTCTGGCAGTTCTATTTCATAGGCAACTTCTCCTTTACGACTTAGAATCTTGAATGGTCCAACATATCTTGGTGCCAATTTTCCTTTGACTCCGAACCTCTTCACTCAAAAACGACACCCCTCGTGCCTTTTTGGTGATTACATGAACCAAATCCACTATACCAAGTCCGATCATCACGTGAGTCGGTATAGCTTCAAAGGCGAGCATCAAATGGGCATCATATCAACTATATGACTCATGCTTAACCTTTCGGTCCGTGTTCCGAGGCCATGTCTGTACATGCTAGGCTCGCCAAGTTAGAACCTTAGTATTCAAGGTGTAATCGCTTTTACACCAAATATGGGCGTGGATCCAAGAACATCCGATCATCACGTGATGTCTTGGAGCGACGAAACATAATCGGTGCATACTAAAGGAAGAACACATTCTTATCTTGATATTTAAATGAGGGATCATCTTATTATGCTAACAAAGAGCTAAACAAGCAATATAAGATGCTATCAAACATCACATGTTTATTAGTGGAATGATATGGTTCCCGCAGATGATCTCTATCATGTGCATCGTGGTATGATCACTATCATACCTATATGTGTAAATCCAAGGTCTATGGAGTTTACACGCTATGTGTGTTGTAAGAGTATCATCTCATACTTCTACTCACAACACTACCATATCATAACACTAGCCCAGCAACAATCTAAACTAGACGCCTCTAATTTATCCATTGCAAGTTTTACGTGGCTTAGGGCTTTAGAGATAGAACCGTTCTTACCTACGAACATGAACCCCAACGAGGATAACCAAATTGTTGACAACTCGTTTGCAAAATAGATTTTGACTATAGTAGGAGAGACAGACACCCGCTAGCCACTTATGCAAACTAGTTGCATGTCAAGCATGGAACAGGTCTCATGTGCGAGGACATGTAAAGTTTGTCCGGGCCGCTTCATCCCACTATGCCACCAATATCCAAAATTACAACAAAGGAGCAACAACATGAACATCATCGCCCACATACTCATATGTGTACTACCCGTGTAAAGTATCTACACATAGATCCGGCTCTGATACCACTGTAGGGTTCGCAGCATAGAAAACAAAAATTTTCCTACGATGGGAACTATGTACCAAGATCTATCTACCAGATACAAACAACGGGCGGATGTATATCTGTAGAGAACATACCCTTGAAGAACGAAAAAGCTTAACGAGTTCAACTCATGGTTGATGTAGACGATCTCTTGCCGATCTCAAGATCGAGAGGAAGTCCTAGCGCCGCAAATCAGCAGCGCATCTGTGCTCGCACACACGTTCGAGGCACCGAGCAACCTCCGCCTCCTCGCTCCAGCGATGCAGCGGAAGCACAACTCTTTCTTGCCGAATAGCCACCGGGAACATGTATCTCGCTAGTCCGAGAACATGGGGGATAAATTCTAGAGGGGAGAGAGATCCTTCACGAGGAGGTGTGAGAGACAAGTGAGGTGGGGGGCTCCTTTTATAGGAGGAGGGGGGCACCCAAGGGGGTGGCCGCCGGCCATGGGGGCTTCCCCCTCCCCTCCTTCATGCATATGGGTGGACACTCCACTCACAAAATGTCCTTTAAATTCCCTCCACTCAAAAGTACACTCAAATTCCCATTAAATTTCCACCAAATTTAATGCAAACTCATTAAATAAAACTCTTTTATTTTATTCAGAATTTTGTCAATTAATTTAATGACAAACATTCACAAATAACCCCTTGCTAGAATTCCATTTCACATGCATAACCACTTTATGCAATTTCACCCGAAAACCTGTTTCGGTATCTAGTGAAATAAATTCCTGCGCTTTTTCATTCTTTCGGCATGAAACTTTTGCTCCAATTGTATGTCGATGTCTCTTAAGTGTGTCACCCTACGGTTCGTGAATAATGCGGACATGATCGATACCCCTCTCGGATCAATAATCAGAAGCGGGATCTGGAGACCCATACTGACTCCCACACATTCAACGATGACTTTCTTGTGATCGTCGGAACCTTTTACGCTAGTATCTTAATCCCTTTGTTTCACGATATATTACATGTCCAAGATTCGATCATCGGTATCTCCATACCTAGTTTGATCTCGTTACCGACATGCACTCTTTTCTCGTTCCCGTGATATAACATTCTAGTGATCAAATCACTTGCTTGCAAACTAATCAATGTGATATCACCGAGAGGGCCCAGAGTATATCTATCCGTCATCGGGATGAACAAATTACACTCTCAATCCATGAGTCTCAACATAACACTTTATTAGTTCTGAATCCATCTTTATAATCACCCTGTTACGGTGTGACGTTTGATGTTATCAAGAAACTCTTCCGGTGTTAGTGATTGACATGATCTCATGGTCTAAGGATTTGGATCACTTCGTAAGTTGTTATAGCAATATAAACTCAATGACTTTGATCGTAATGCTATACTTCGGATGAATGTTCATCACACCATTACACTAATGTTGTGATCCCGTTATTAACAACATCGAATGTCCATGATCAGGAAACCTTGATCATCTTGTTAATCAACGAGCTAGTTTATGAGAGAGGCATAACTAGGAACTTTCTGTTTGTTTATTAAACACACATGTATTAATGTTTCCGTATTAATACAATTATAGAATGCAAAATAAACATCTATCATATACTTGGAATACACATAATAAACACTTTATTATTGCCTCTCAGGGCATATTCCTTGATCTCCCACTTGCACTAGAGACAATAATCTAGTTACATAGTGATAAATCTAACACCCATTAAGTTCTGGTGTTGATCATGTTTTGCTCTAGGGAGAGTTTTAGTCAACGGATCTGCTACATTGAGATCCGTATGTACTTTACAAATATTTATATCTCCATCCTTGACATGCTCGCGGATGGAGTGAAACCGGCGCTTAATATGCTTGGAATGCTTGTGAGACCTTGGTTCTTTGGCATTGGCAATGGCACCATTGTTGTCACAATAGATCACCATTGGGTCCAACGCGTTTGCAACCACTCCTAGTTCGGATATGAACTCCTTCATCCAAAGCGCTTCTCGAGCCGCTCAAGCGAGAACATATTCGGCCTCCATTGTTGATCCTGCTACCACAGGTTGTTTGGATCTCCTCCAACTAACCGCTCCGCCATTCATGAGAAATACGTATCCGGATTGAGACTTAGAGTCATCCGGATCGGTGTCAAAGCTAGCGTCAACATAACACTTAGCAACGATCTCTTCTTCACCTCCGTATACAAGAAACATATCCTTAGTTCTTCGTAAGTACTTAAGGATATTCTTGACCGCTATCCAGTGTTCCGAACCTGGATCCGATTGGTACCTACTAGTCAAACTAATAGCATGTGCCACATCCGGTCTTGTACATAGCATGGCGTACATTATAGATCCTATGGATGAAGCATAGGGGACTTTGTCCATTATCTCTCTTTCTTCCGCCGAAGCCGGACTTTGAGTCTTACTCAATGTCTTTCCTTGCAACATAGGTAAGAACCCCTTCTTACTTCCGTCCATTTTAAACTTCTTTAAAATCTTATCAAGGTATGTACTTTGCGATTGCCCTATTAGGCGCCTTTATCTATCTCTATAGATCTTTATGCCTAATATGTATGACGCTTCACCTAGGTCCTTCATTGAAAATTTGCTATTTAGATAACTTTTAACACTGTTTAAAAGATCTATATCATTCCCGATCAATAATATGTGATCCACATATAATATCAGAAATGCCACATTGCTCCCACTCACTTTCTTGTAAATACAAGATTCTCCATAAGTTTGGACAAATCCAAACTCTTTGATCACCTCATCAAAGCGGAGATTCCAACTTCGTGATGCTTGCTTCAATCCATAAATGGATCGCTGAACCTTGCACACCTTGTTAGCATCCTTAGGATCGACAAAACCCTTTGGTTGTATCATATACAACTCTTCTTCAATATTACCATTGAGAAACGCGGTTTTGACATCCATCCATATATCTCATAATCGAAATATGCAGCAATTGCTAACATAATCCTAACTGATTTTAGCATCACTACGGGAGAGAATGTCTCATCGTAGTCAACTCCTTGAATTTGTCGAAACCCCTTTGCGACAAGTCGAGCTTTATAGACGGTCACATTACCATCAGCGTCAGTTTTCCTTTTGAAAATCCATTTGTTCTCCACGACCTTTCGGTCGTGAGGTAATCCACCAAGTTCCAAACTTGATTTTCATACATGGATTCCATCTCGGATTTCATGGCTTGTAACCATTTGTTGGAATCCGGGCTCATCATCGCTTCTTCATACGTCGCAGGTCATCATTTTCATCAACCATGAAATTCATGACAGATTTCCGTCTGACTCGGAGCTGCACGCATCCTGTTTGACCTGTGAGGTTCGGTAGTACTCTCTATTGGAGTTTCATGATCATTATCATTAGTTCCCTCTTCAACAGGTGGAGCCAACTCCGGAACAACTTCCGGCGCTGCGCTACTCGCCATACTTTGAAGAGAAGGTTCCATAACCTCTTCGAGTTCTACCTTCTGACTACTCACACCTTTCGCGAGAAACTCTTTCTCTAGAAAGGATCCATTCTTGGCAACAAAAACCTTGCCCTCGGATCTGTGATAGAAGGAATACCCAATAGTTTCCTTAGGGTATCCTATGAAGACACATTTTTCCGCTTTGGGTTCGAGTTTATCCGGTTGAAGTTTCTTCACATAAACATCGCATCCCCAAACTTTAAGAAATGACAGCTTAGGTTTGTTTCCAAACCACAATTCATACGGTGTCTTTTCAACGGATTTAGATGGTGCCCGATTTAAAGTGAATGCAGCAGTTTCTAGTGCATAACCCCAAAATGACAACGACAAGTCCGTCAGTGACATCATAGATCGAACCATATCTAATAAAGTACGATTACGACGTTTCGACACACTATTTCGCTGTGGTGTTCCGGCAGGCGTGAGTTGTGAAACAATTCCACACTCTTTCATGTGAGTGCTAAACTCGTAACTTAGATACTCACCTCCACGGTCGGACCGTAGAAATTTGATCTTTCTATTACGATGATTTTCCACTTCATTCTGAAATTCCTTGAACTTTTCAAAGGTTTCAGACTTGTGTTTCATCAAGTAGATATAACCGTATCTACTCAAATCATCCGTGAAAGTAACAAAATAACGATATCCACCTCGGCACATTCATTGGACCACATACATCGAATGTATGATTTCTAATAAATCATCGCCTGCTCCATTGAACCGGAAAACGGCGTTCTAGTCATCTTGCCCATAAGGCATGGCTCACATGTATCAAATGATTCAAAATCAAGTGATTCCAAAAGTCCATCCGAATGGAGCTTCTTCATGCGTTTAACGCCAATATGACCTAGACGACAGTGCCACATATATGCGGATATATCATCATTAAGTTTAATCCTTTTAGCATCAACATTATGAATATGTGTAACATTATCATCGAGATCTAATAGAAATAAACCATTCATCATCGGTGCATGACCATAAAAGATTTCATTCATATAAATGGAACAACCATTGTTCACGGATTTAAATGAATAACCACTTCGCATCAAACACGATCCAGATACAATGTTCATGCTCAGTGTAGGCACTAGATAACAATTATTCAAGTTTATAACTAATCCCGACGGCAAGTGGAGAGGCAGCGTTCCGAAGGCAATCACATCAACGCTTGATCCATTGCCGACACGCATCTTGACCTCACCCCTTGCTAGCGGTCGCTTGTTCTGCAGCCCCTGATTCGAGTTACAAATATTAGCAACTGAACCGGTATCAAATACCCAGGTGCTACTGCGAGCACTAGTCAAGTACACATCAATAACATGTATATCATATATACCTTTGTTTGCCTTGCCGGCCTTCTTGTCTGCCAGATACTTGGGGCAGTTGCGCTTCCAGTGGCCAGTCCCCTTACAATAGTAGCACTCGGTATCAGACTTAGGTCCAACTCGGGGTTTCTTTTCAGGCACGGCAACAGGCTTGCCGCCCTTACTTCCCTTCCGTTTTCCCTTCTTGTCTTTCTTGAAACCAGTGTTCCTATTGATCATCAACACTTGATGTTCCTTTTGATCTCCACTTACGCTTTTAAGCATTGTAAGCTCGGGAGAGACTTCTTCATGCCTTGCATATTATATTTCATCACAAAGCTCTTATAGCTAGGTGGCGAGACCGAGAACACGATGGATGCCTAAGTCAATGGGAATCGTTATTCCCAAGGACACAAACTTATCGGCGTAACCCGACATCTTGAGTACATGCTCACTAACGGATTTGTGCTCTTCCATCATGCACTAAAGAACTTTTACGAGCGTTGTAGCTCTCTACAACAGATGTGTGTCGAAAATCATTTTCAACTCACCCATTGTATCAAATGCATTGCCGTTTCAAACGCTTTGAAGTTCGGCTCTAACCCATACAATATGCCGCAATGAACTAAGTTGTGGTCCTCCGACGAGTCGATAGACATTCTTTTCCTCGGGGGCATCATCTAAAGGTGGGGCCTAACGGCGCTTCTAGCACATATTCCTTTTGTGCAGAGAGGAGAATCCTCAAATTCATGGCCCATTCGGTAAAGTTGCTACCGTTGCTAGTTTCTCTTTATCCATGAACACATTGAAATTAAAAGCAGGTGGTGCCATCTACAACAGAATTTGTAAAGTTTAGACTAAGTGTATGATAGATTGAGTTCAACTAATCCATATTACGAATGAACTCCCACTCAAAAACGACATCCCTCGTGCCTTTTTGGTGATTACATGAACCAAATCCACTATACCAAGTCCGATCATCACGTGAGTCGGTATAGCTTCAAAGGCGAGCATCAAATGGGCATCATATCTACTATATGACTCATGCTTAACCTTTCGGTCCGTGTTCCGAGGCCATGTCTGTACATGCTAGGCTCGCCAAGTTAGAACCTTAGTATTCGCGTGTGTAACTGTTTTACACCCGAAATGTGGTCGTGGATCCAAGAACATCCGATCATCACGTGATGTCTTGGAGCAACGAAACATAATCGGTGCATACTAAAGGAAGAACACATTCTTATCTTGATATTTAAATGAGGGATCATCTTATTATGCTAACAAAGAGCTAAACAAGCAATATAAGATGCTATCAAACATCACATGTTTATTAGTGAAATGATATGGTTCCCGCAGATGATCTCTATCATGTGCATCGTGGTATGATCACTATCATACCTATATGTGTAAATCCAAGGTCTATGGAGTTTACACGCTATGTGTGTTGTAAGAGTATCATCTCATACTTCTACTTACAACACTACCATATCATAACACTAGCCCAGCAACAATCTAAACTAGACGCCTCTAATTTATCCATTGCAAGTTTTACATGGCTTAGGGCTTTAGAGATAGAACCGTTCTTACCTACGAACATGAACCACAACGAGGATAACCAAATTGTTGACAACTCGTTTGCAAAATAGATTTTGACTATTGTAGGAGAGACAGACACCCGCTAGCCACTTATGCAAACTAGTTGCATGTCAAGCGTGGAACAGGTCTCATGTGCGAGGACATGTAAAGTTTGTCCGGGCCGCTTCATCCCACTATGCCACCAATATCAAAAATTACAACAAAGGAGCAACAACATGATCATCATCGCCCACATACTCATATGTGTACTACCCGTGTAAAGTATCTACGCATAGATCCGGCTCTGATACCACTGTAGGGTTCGTAGCATAGAAAACAAAAATTTTCCTACGATGGGAACTATGTACCAAGATCTATCTACCAGATATAAACAACGGGCAGATGTATATCCGTAGAGAACATACCCTTGAAGACCGACAAAGCTTAACGAGTTCAACTCGTGGTTGATGTAGACGATCTCTTGCCGATCTCAAGATCGAGAGGAAGTCCTAGCGCCGCAAATCAGCAGCGCATCCGTGCTCGCACACACGTTCGAGGCACCGAGCAACCTCCGCCTCCTCGCTCCAGCGATGCATCGGAAGCACAACTCTTTCGTTCCGAATATCCACCGGGAACATGTATCTCGCTAGTCCGAGACCATGGGGGATAAATTCTAGAGGGGGAGAGAGATCCTTCACGAGGAGGTGTGAGAGACAAGTGAGGAGGGGGCTCCTTTTATAGGAGGAGGGGGGCACCCAAGGGCGTGGCCGCCGGCCATGGTGGCTGCCCCCTCCCCTCCTTCATTGATGTGGGTGGACACTCCACTCACAAAATGTCCTTTAAATTCCCTCCACTCAAAAGTCCACTCAAATTCCCATTAAATTTCCACCAAATTTAATGCCAACTCTCATTAAATAAAACTCTTTTATTTTATTCAGAATTTTGTCAATTACTTTAATGACAAACATTCACAAATAACCCCTTGCTAGAATTCCATTTCACATGCATAACCACTTTATGCAATTTCACCCGAAAACCTGTTTCGGTATCTAGTGAAATAAATTCCTGCACTTGTTCATTCTTTCGGCATGAAACTTTTGCTCCAATTGGATGTCGGTGTCTCTTAAGTGTGTCACCCTACGGTTCGTGAATAATGCGGACATGATCGAGACCCCTCTCGGATAAATAATCAGAAGCGGGATCTGGAGACCCATACTGACTCCCACACATTCAACGATGACTTTCTTGTGATCGTCGGAACCTTTTACGCTAGTATCTTAATCCCTTTGTTTCACGATATATTACATGTCCGAGATTCGATCATCGGTATCTCCATACCTAGTTTGATCTCGTTACCGACATGCACTCTTTTATCGTTCCCGTGATATAACATTCTAGTGATCAAATCACTTGCTTGCAAGTTAATCAATGTGATATCACCGAGAGGGCCCAGAGTATATCTACCCGTCATCGGGATGAACAAATTCCACTCTCGATCCATGAGCCTCAACATAACACTTTATTAGTTCTGAATCCATCTTTATAATCACCCTGTTACGGTGTGACGTTTGATGTTATCAAGAAACTCTTCCGGTGTTAGTGATTGACATGATCTCATGGTCTAAGGATTAGGATCACTTCGTAAGTTGTTATAGAAATATAAATTCAATGACTTTGATCGTAATGCTATACTTCGGATGAATGTTCATCACACCATTACACTAATGTTGTGATCCCGTTATTAACAACATCCAATGTCCATGATCAGGAAACCTTGATCATCTTGGTAATCAACGAGCTAGTTTATGAGAGAGGCATAACTAGGAACTTTCTGTTTGTTTATTAAACACACATGTATTAATGTTTCTGTATTAATACAATTATAGCATGCAAAATAAACATCTATCATATACTTGGAATACACATAATAAACACTTTATTATTGCCTCTCAGGGCATATTCCCTTCAGGGTCATCGTAGGAATGATCATAATCTAGCCCTCGCGATGAAGAAGAAGAAGAAGCGCCCCAGTCATAGGAGGGATGCTGGTATGTAGACTCCCCCATATTGGAGGGCTGAACCGAATCATCTTTGACATCCTCTCCAACATTCTCGTCTTGCTGGGAGAGCTCTGCCACGTATGTGTCAAGTTCTTCCTCCGTGAGTGACCATCCTTGCCTATTATCAAAATTAAAGAGAGCAGGTGCATGCAAAGAGACTACCTTCTCAGTCCTACCCCCTCTCCAACCACGCTTGACAAAGGATATATCATACAGTAAATCTCTCAAAGTAGCCCAAGAAGAAACAAAATTATGCTGAACCATGAAATTATGATCAAGTCTCTCTATGGGGAACTGATAATCTGAATGGTGAGGCTCTAAACCATGAAAAGCTAGCAAACGAGAGGCAATGAGACCTCCACAAATTCCACCTTTCTCGCGGTTAGGGTAAGACGGTAAGCTATCAAAGCACCCAAGTTATAAGAGCTATCCCTATTCAAAGAAGCTGATATAAAAGCTAGATCAAATGAAGATAAATTTCTAGCAGTCTTTCTAGCAAGTACACACTTGGTAATGAAATAGGCAAAATATATAATGGATGGGAAATGAATGTTCCGGATTTTACCACTTTCCTTTGAGAAGTCGCAACATTGGCAAATTTCAGCATATAAATCCATGAGTGTCTTGGGCCTCTCTCTAATTTTCTCACAAGATCCCCATTGTGGCACTCTAATGGCTGCACAAAAATTCAGCAAAAGGCAGGTCGACAGCTATGTTTTAAATTTTATAGTGGACCATGGGATTAGACAAGGACCAACTAAACCAAAAGTCCTGCACCACAGCCATGGTTAGCTTAACATATTGATATGGTTCCTCTTCAACAAAGTGCTCCAACCCTGCATTAGAAATCATAGTTTGGAAATCATGAAAGATTCCCGCAGCTCTCATAAATTCAGGGCATGGATATATGGAAGGGAAACCTCCTCCTCGGGATGGAATGTCATTGGCTCAGGTACTATCAATTAATGTTGATTCAGCTGGTATGCACTCATCTTCTTTCCTGAAATTTTTAGACAAACATCAAACCAAGTGATTTCCAAGTTGATAAACAATGAGGAACTACTATAAGAACTTTCTAGAGAGCTAAACATGCATCAAAATGAAATCTCTAAGCATAGAACAAGCATGGAATCTCACATAACCTGTCACCTACCATAAAAAATACTCAAGGTACAATCTACCAATAAAAAATCTAATTGGACAAGCGGAGGAGGCACATACCGGAGAGCAAACCCTCCAAAAATCAGCAGCAAAGATGGGCTAAGCAAGGAGATCGAAAATCGGGAGCAAGAACAGCAGGAACTCGAGCTTGAGAAAGTTTTCCGGTGTTTTTGGGAGAGAGAAAGAAGTGGCTGGAAGGAGACACTTTGGAGGGCCATAGGTGGGCCCCACCCAGGCCAGGCGCGCCCTGGGCTGGCCACGCCACCAGGGGATATGCTGGACTGGTAGGTCTCCCTAGGCCAATCCAGGTGCCCCTCTGCCCTTTTTTCGAGGAAAATTTAATATGAATTTTCTGGAATTTTTCGGGAAACTTTATTTTTGGCCAATTTTCACGTTATGAAAATTGATTTTCTTGCAGAAAAATATTTTTTTGGAAGAAGCAAAAAGCAAACCAAAACCAAAACTACAGAAGTTCTAAGACACTCTAAAAAACAAACAACTAGCAAAACTAAGACTAACAAGAAGAGCAAAGATAGGAAAGGAGAAAAAAAATAAAAGTGAGAAAGTATAACCACTATGAAAACATTGTTCCATTCATTAAAATCCCTTTATTAACAAGGTTGATCAAGTCTTATTACCAAAACAATCTTATATGAAGCAAAACTTTGCATTCCACAAAGTGATTATGTTACCTCAAACTTGATAGCAATGGTCCCAATCATAATGGTTTCAAAACTTTCTTGTGGAATGGGACAATATATTTATCCAACTTTGATGCTCTCAATATTTTCAATTGAATTCAGCAAATATCTCTTATCAATATTCTTGGGGAAATAGACAGTATGCTCTTTGTCATTAATATTAAAAGTTACTTTCCCTTCATTGAAATTGATGACAGCACCTGCTGTATTAATAAAAGGTCTCCCAAGAATAATGGATATATTATCATCTTCGGGCATCCCAAGCATAACAAAATCAGTTAAAACCAAGCAATTATGAGCCACTTGAACATGAAAATCCTCACATATACCAACAGGAATAGTAGTAGACTTATCAGCCATTTGCAAATATATATATCAGTTGGTATCAACTTTTCGAGCTGGAGTCTCTTGTAGAGAGAAAAAGGTATAACACTAACTCCAGCTCCCAAATCACACAAAGCAGTTCTAACATAATTATTCTTAATAGAGCAAGGAATAGTTGGAATACCTGGATCACCAAGTTTTTTGGAACCTTACCATTGAAGGAATAATTAGCAAGCAAAGTAGAAATTTCCTCATTAGGAATATTCCTTTTATTAGAGACAATATCCTTCATATACTTTGAATAAGGAGGCAACTTAATAGCATGAGTCAAAGTAATTTGCAAAAATAAAGGTTTCATCCACTCACAAAACTTTTTATAGTGTTTCTTATTGGAAAAAGGCATAGGTTTCTGCAGCCAAGGTTCTCTTTCACTACCATATTTATTAGCAATAAAATCTTCCTTAGTGTACCTAGTGTTCTTAGTATGCTTCTCAGGTTCTTCTTCAATTTCTTCCTTATCAGGAGCATCATTTTTATCAATACCACTTTCAATTTCAGCATCAGAGACAGATATACTATTAGGATCTACAGCAGGTTCAGGAGGTTCCTCAACTATTTTATGTTTCTTTTTCTTTATCTTCTGAGGACTACCACTATTTTCAACTTGTTGAGAATCCTGCTCAATTCTTTTAGAGTGTCCTTCAGGATATAAAGGATCTCGAGTGGCTGTACCACTCCTAGTTCTAATTCCATAAGCATGTTTTTCTCTAGAAGCATTAACTAGCATATCTTTTTGTACCTTAGCAAGTTGATCAATTTGGGTTTGAACCATTTGGAAGTGTTTAACAAGCATTTTAACATCATTAGAAGTTCTTTCCACAATATCTTTCAACTCATTAATAGCTCTAGAGTTTCCCAATAAATGATTCTGAACTTGTTTATTAAAATTACCTTGTTTGACAATAAAAATGTCAAGTTCCTCTAAGCATTAATCAGGAGGTTTACCATAGGAAATATCACCTGCATCAAAGTGTTGGAGAGAGTGTACCTCAATAGTGGATGAGTGGGGAATTGACTTACATAATTCTTCTATAGGAGGTAAATTCTTCACATCTTCAGATCTAATACCCTTCTCCTTAAGACATCTCTTAGCTTCTTTCATCACTTCATCATTTAATGGAATCACTCCCCTCTTCTTTTGTGTTGTTGTTGGAGTTGATTCAGGCACAATTGGTTCAGGTGTAGTAGGCTCAGGTGTAATTAGCTCAGTTGAAGTCCAATCATCATAATTCTTGCTTATTTTAGGCATTAATTCTTCAGCTTCTGCAGGAGTTCTTTTCCTGAAAACACAATCAGCAAAACTATCTAGGTATGTCCTAGAATCATTAGTTAGTCCATTATAATAAATATCAAGAAGCTCATTTTTAGGTAATGGACATCCAGGATGTGCATGAATCAAGGCACAGAACCTTGTCCATGACTCAGGCAATTTATCTTCTTCTCCCTTTTTAAAATCAAAAATTTTCTACAAAGCAGCATGTCTGGCACTAGGAGGAAAATATTTCTTAAAGAAAGAAGCAATCTAACAATCAGGGCTATCAATGGATCCAGGAGATAATCTATTAAACCAAGCTTTAGCTTCTCCTTTTAGTGAAAAAAGGGAATATTTTAGTAACAAAGTACTTGCGCATCTTAACATCATCAGAGAATAATACACTCATAGTGGAAATATCATTCATATGAGCTACAACACTTTAATTTTCAGTCCCATAAAAAGGTTCTTTCTCAATAATGTTTATATAGGATAAATCAAGAGAGAAATCATAATCTTTATCTTTAATGTCTATGGGAGAAGTAACAAACTTAGCATCAGGAGACAGTTTTGGTATAGTAGTACGTCTCTCAAGGAGACTTCTAATATCACTAGTACCATGTGTGTTTCGGCACTCTTCAATAAATTCATCAGTCATTTCAATGTAACCATCATTAATATCATATCTCTCTCTAGACTCAGGGGAGCTAACAGGTGTAATAGTGTCTTCACTAGGAGTTTCAGTGTTTCCCAAAATAGTTCAAGCAATAGTAGCATCTAGGAAAGGACCTAATGAACCACTTGCATCAAGCACAGTAGAAGTAACATCATGAGTATCAGAAGCAATTTCAGATTTAGCAGTAGTAGCAGTGTGTGTAGCATGTGTATGTGGTGGTGGTGTAACAAGCTTACTCATAACAGACGGTGAATCAAGAGTAGCAGAGATGTTTAGGACTGTACCACTTCTTGTGGTGGATGGTAAAATAGGAAACTTTCATCATGAGACTTCCCCATGATGAAAGGAATAACAGTGAAAAATAAAAGATCCAAGTGAACTTACAAATAAAGCTATGCTCCCCGGCAACGGAGCCAGAAAATAGTCTTGATGACCCACAAGTATAGGGGATCGCAACTGTCTTCGAGGGTAGTATTACCCAATTTATTCATTCGACACAAGGGGAGCCAAAGAATACTTATAAGCCTTAACAACTGAGTTGTCAATTCAGCTGCACTTGGAAATAGTCTTGCTCACAGTAGTTTATTAGTAGCAATAGTTTTGTAGTAGCAATAGCAAAGTAACAGTAGCAGTAAAACAAAGGCAGTTGTAACAATAGTAGCAAACAGTAGGATATGGGTGCGGTAGGCATAGGGATGGATAGACGGGCGTTGCATGGACAAGACTATTCATGTAACTTTAAGATCTCGGGCAATTGCAGAGAAATAAGATAAAGCATCCAAGTACTAAACAATCATAGGCATGTGTTCCATCTATAGTCATACGTGCTCGCAATGAGAATTGCACAACATCTTTTGTCCTACCAGCCCGTTGCAGCGGGACCTCAAGGGAATCTACTGGCAATTAAGGCATTCCTTTTAATAGAGCACCGGAGCAAAGCAATAACACTCAGTGAACACATGTGATCCTCATATCACAGCCATCCCCTCCGGCCTGTCCCAATTTCTGTCACTTCGGGGCCTTTGGATCCGGACAATGATATGTGTACACAACTTATAGATAAGATCACAAATAATACTATCATCATGAATCAATAATAAGTTCAGATATGAGATCATGGCACTCGGGCCCTAGTGACAAGTATTAAGCACAACAAGTTGCAACAAAGTCAAATAGTACTAATATACATACTACGCACCATGTCCTAACAATCTTATTCGATTACATGATAGAACTCATCCAATCCCTACCATCCCCATAGCCTACATCGGGGGATTACTCACTCATGGATGCGGGAAACATGGATGGTTGATGGAGAGGCGTTGTTGATGATGTTGATGATGTTTCTTTCCAAATTCCCCGTACCGACAGGGTGCCAAAACAGAGTTTCTGGTTCCAAATCACGGTTTCTGGTGGTGGCGGCGCAGCGGAACTCTTTCTGGAAAAACGTTGAACCTCCCCTCGGTTTTTAGGTCAAGAGGGATCTTATAGGCGAAGAGGGAGGCCGAGGGGGTGCGCGAGGAAGCCACACCCATCCCAGGCATGGCCTGGGCTGGCCCGCGGGGCCAGGGGCGTGGGCCCCTCATGGCCCACCTCCGCCTCGTCTTATGGCTCCGTGAGTCTTCTAGTGAAATAGGATTTTTGGCATATTTTCCGGGATTTTTCCTGATAGTTGATTTTCTCCACAGAAACTAGACACCAAGGTAATTCTACTGAAAACAACGTCAATCCGTGTTTGTTGTATCCAAATCACACAAGTTTAGAGGAGAAACAATAGCAAAAGTGTTCGGGAAAGTAGATACGTTTTGGACGTATCAACCCTGCGACATATGAGGAAGCAATGATGAGCCTAGGTTCCAATAGATGGCAAGAAGCCATGAAATCCGAGATTGGATCCATGTACGAAAAACATGTATGGACTTTGGTGGACTTACCGGATGGCCGGAAGGCTGTCGAGAACAAATGGATCTTTGTAACATCCCAGCATTAGAGCTTAGAAATAAGTTGAACACAGATGTGTGCATTGCATTCATGCATAGAAAATATGAATAATTTTCGCGCTTTTAAATAAAAACGTGTCAAAGTGATTGAAGCTTCTCTTAACTTGATGGAATTGAAGTAGATCATCAAGTTGACTGCGATAAGTTTCACTTTGCTAAAACCTTATTTTGGGTAAACATGATTTGATCTAAGGGTAGATCAAATGGAATAAAATTAAACCCTAATACATTACTTAAGGATTTATATTTGATCCTTAGGTGATCATATCATAGTATTCATTATAATCACTCATGAGTACCAAGTTAAGGATATAACACAAATAACAAGCATGTAACAACTATATCTTAATCTCATTTACTTATACCATGAGTATCATGGAAATACCTAACTTTAACTCTCTAGTGAGATTGAGTAGGAAATAAACCAAGTTAAGATCATTTACCATATATCTTTCTTTCGATATCAACTTTATCATCTCTACTGAATCTTATCCTTATAATTGTTGTTCATCAATATTGAGTAATCAATTATTGATTCACCCATTCTTAACTTATTAATTCTTGATATATCAACTCTTGTCCTTGTTATAGCATTCACTTAAGGCTTATAAAGAAAGAAGTAAGAAGATATAAGTAATGATGATAGTTTTAGATATCATCTATAGGATGGGAGTGATTTGAGGAAATCAAATCAATATGGTAACAAATAAGATTACAAGAATGAAGTCTAAAGATAGTTACCAGGATTAGTCCTATTGGATCAAGTAGTTATAATCAATTAATCATATCTCTTAATCCAATAGAGCTAGATAGAAGATAATTTCAATACAACGGTAGTGTTGTATTGAAGAAGCCTTGATTAGCCAATTGTAAACCTAAACCCTAAAGGATTATAATGATCATGCCTTACTCACCAATATTGAATGCTTATACCAAGTATAAGTGATATTGGTGGATAACACATGATTGAACCATAGTATAGATTTATTATCCTAGATTAGTCATTACAAGTCACATTAATATAATGTGAGGTTGAAATGTTAGATATTGGAGTGAAGAAGAGATAAGATAGTATGAATAAGATGATGTTAAAATAACATTGGATTATAGGAGTAGTATTTTCCTCTTTGGAAATACTAAACACTAGAGGAGAGTAGAACTTGATATAAACCTCTACTAGAGTAGTATTTGTGATGGATGATTTAAGAAGGGTATGAATGGAGTTAGAGGTAACCACTTGTTGGGTTAGAGATTATTAATAGTAGAATAGTTGTTATAGACAAGTATAAACATGAGAATATTATGAAAGCTTTAGTGTTAAGCACTTTGCATTTTTAAATGGATTTAGAATAATAAAGGGTGGATAAGAAGTTTCTATAAATCAAAGTTCATCATGTTGGTACACGATGATGGATATAGATAAGTAATATATCTAGGAAGGGAATTCCTTAATCAGAAGTCCAGAATTATGAAGTATAGAAGATAGGAATTCCTGGTAAATATTAAACCCTAAATCTAAGACCAAACCAAATATCCATTTCTGTAGTTGAGCTATCATCTTGTTTCAACGGTGCTTTATAGGAATATTCTCCTATATCAAATCACCTGAGCACATCTTTTGTTATATTCAACCATCATTATAATAGGTGCTTATGGAACTATCTTTATTTATTGTTTCCCATAAGTTATCCTAGGAAACAATTCCACTATTTTACTTTAAATGGTGATATTATTAAAATCACAAACATAAAGACAAAAAATTTAGCCATTAATCTTTAATTACATCAATAAAGGAAATAAGAGAATAATATTAACCATATTAAAATTCTCAAAACTTTACGTATTGAGTAACAATAAAGGATCAAGATATATATAAAAGTTTCTTTAACATTATAAACCAATAAGAATCAAGACATCAAAATTAAAAGATCCTAAACCAATTAAAAAAACCTAAGACCCTAATTAATACCTATTCTATTTGATATAATAACCTTCATATGTTTATGAATATGAAGTATATAAAAGGTAAATCAATAAAATATACTATTATCAAAAATATTATTAATATCAGAATCTTAAGTTTATCCCCATAAACTTACAAATTTCTAAATAAGAAATTCCTATAAAGTCAAAAAAAATGAATATATACAAGGGAAATAAAGAAAATATCACATACTATAATAAAGGTTCACAAATTGATTTTTAATAACTTTATTGTTGCTGCAATTATTTAGCTAATAATTTTCTATGGGAAATATTCAAATAATTGAGTATTATTCAAATCTGAAAAGAAAATGAAATACAAAGCAGAAAACAGGAAAAAAATAAAAGAACTAGCTCAGTCCAAAAAGTGGCCCACGGCCCATTTCCTCTTCGCCTATTCACCGCTCGCAAGTGGCAGTCAGACCTCTCAGCTCACTTCACTGCAGCCCAGCAACAGCCCAAGCCCATATACCGTTTGGAACTCTAATCCGTCGTCTTCATCCTCGCGACAAGCAGCTCGCTGGAGCGCCGCCGACCACCTAATGCCGTCGTCGACGTCACGTCGCCACCGAGGTCTTCGCGAGGATAAGATCAACACGGCGACGCCCTAAATCACATCCTGATCACTTAACGCGTGCTCTCTCTCAAATTTCTTCTCCAGCGCACAAACCCTACCTCCAGAGATCTCAGACGCCGTCGAGATCCGGCCTCTTCAGCCGCCCTGAGCCCCGCCGTGGCTCCCGGAAGCTTCGCCTCGCTACGGTGAGCATCCTCGCGGGAGGAATCGACATAGGAAGCTTCCAATCATCTACAAGAACACCACCTTCCCGAGCTTCGGCCATAACTTCCTTCGTTGATTCCGACGTTCCCCGTGCTCACCTTGCCTCGGCACCACCACCGTCATGCTCCCGGTGAGTCACCGGTGCTCAAGCACCCTTCTGTTTTCTCTCTCTTCCTCTGAATCGACCTCCCTGCGAGAGACCGACGTCGCCGCCGCTCGCCGTTGTTGCACCGCCGTTGCCACCAAGGATCTGCCTAGGCGGCCGCCACTATTTGGCCTCCCGCACTCCACTGTTTCGAATAGGACCATCCCCACGTGCCCGCATGCCTTCAATCCAAAGATCAAACCACGATCTGAGGATCATCCTTGAGGTGATGTCAGCGTGACATCACGCTGATGTCATATATCATTTATTCATTTCCTAAATTAAGTTATTCATTTCTGTAATAAATAAAAACCCTGAGAAATGACGTGGCATATGACCCACCAGTCAGTGACTGGGTGTAGATTAGGCCCAGGTGAGAAAAACCCTTCATTGCTTGCTGACATCAGCATTACTTATTAAATACATTTAGTTATTTAACTAAGAATTTCATAAAATGATTAAAACTTGTAAATTTGATATCTTTAATTCTATAATCAGAAAAATACATATAATATATGAAAATGTTTAGAAAAATAAAATCTACAACATAAAACTATTATTAAATAATATTATGATAATTATTTAAATAAATATTATTTAATAAATACTTTATAAAGTTTTAATACTTTGATAATTAATATTTCAATAATGGTAAATGTTAAAAATATAAATAAAATACCAAAAATCTTAGAAAAATAAGAATTAGAGTTTAAAACTATAATTATACATTACTAATACTCTTAATTAAATATTTTTATTTATTAAGTATTTATCAAATAATAAAACTTATTAAAATCATATCTTATTATTTTTAAATCACAAAAATAAATGTAATATACCAAAATGACCACAAAAATAATACCTACATATTAAAAATGTGATATTCCATTTTATTTGAATTAAATAAAAAGATTAAACACCTTCATAACTTGAATTAAACATATTTCCTTAATTAATAATTCATAAATAGGTAAATAAAATTTATTAATATTTCTTCGATTAACCAATTAAATGTAATAAATAATATTAATCTTAAATACTAATTTTATTGAAGTCAAAATGGTTTAACACATTTTAAAATATAATTTTATTAAGTTATCCTTCAACCATAAGTATAAATTATTTTATAAAAGAATTCTTATTTAATATAAAATCTCTAAGAATAATTTGTAAAGAAATAAAACCTATTCCTTTACTTTAACCACAAGTTATATACAAATCAAACACTATAGGTGAGTTCATAAGTAATACATAATATTGTTTACTCATTCATAAACCATAACCACATCCTTATCAGAAAATACAGCCCTTTATACATTTACAATACAAAGAAACCACTACCAAATAAAAGTATAATCCTTCCTAAATAACTCTAAAGGAAACATTATAAAGTAAATAAGCTACAAATATTATAAGCATAATACCTTAAGTCCATCTATGTTATTATAGTTAACTTTGGTCTGTTATAATTGAATTATAAAGCATCTTAATACCAAACCAACCCAGTTAAAAAGCAAGATAGATAAGTCTCAAATACTACTAATTTCATTATTCCAATAAAGGAAATTCTTTAAAACTTAAAGACTATAACTAGAAAGAACACCTCATAAGGATAACTTAAAATCTTAAATACTTCTACTTAGTTGAGAAATATTTTCTTCAAAAGATATTCATTTTGCCACTTCAATCAACATATAACAATTAATAGTAAACACTTTACTTTATACTTTACTTGTATAATAAGATTGTTAATACTTAAATTCTTTATAAGTGACATTACTTGCAAGTAAAACTTGAAGATAAACAATTAAGGTTGTAAGCAACCTTGAGTAGCATTCCATATGTATGTATGTTGTTGTTGTATAAATACATGTTGTTTTCCACACACTCACAAGCCTTAATAAGAAGCACATGTGTGAAACTTAATCTAAAAGGGCAACACATTCCAAGGAAACCCTTTCTAGTATCCAAACCCTAGAGCAACGTTATTCTCGGGATTCACATTTATCAACCTGCATTACATTACTTATGCATCAAAGCATCTTGCTTCTTTAAACATTAGTCCTTACCGGACCAATGATGCAGATTTCCGCTATTGGATCTTTTATTGTCTTGAAGACCGTGAGTGCATAATCTTGCAATCACAAAATGCAAGTTCACACTTTCTCATGTCCTTTGATTATTTTCTGTAAAGTATTTTACAAATCCAGTGTTGTCATCACCTGCATTTGAAAAAGGTCCAAAAACACTATTTTCATAATACTATGATTAGAGGTTTATTACCATGAGGTAATAACCTACTATAAAAGTTCCGGTGGTAAAGGAACATATTATCTAGGACTTAACAACCAATGTCGCCAGTGATTCTTGCGCCGTATATCATGCGTTAACCATGAGATTTGGAATGGGACAGAGAAGTCAACTGTATCTTCTTCCTCTCGCATGTAGCCGGATGTGCAGGTCGTGGCTGTTATCCTCGTAGCATGCATATTATTGGTAATTCGTAGAGGATATGCAGCATATGGGTGGGAACCCTCAACGTCCCACGATAGTTTTGGCATCTAACTATCTGTACAAACCATTGCCGTAATTCAATGTGTGGGAATGGTGTACACCAAGGAGGCATGCGGGGTCGCGAAGGGGGCAGTGATTGGCTTGGATCTTAGACTGGGCCCCATACCAAGGAAGTATGGACAAGGTCATGACTTGGTTATGCAACAAGGCTAAGGTCTCTCATGGGTAAAGTAACGCACCTCTGCAGAGTGTAAAAACTGTAACTTGTTACTCCATGTTCCGGGAAGGAGCTGCGAACGCGGCGGGAAAGGAACCCCATGAAGGTTCTAGTAAACCCATGAAGGCTGACGGACATAGATTTTCAGAATAAAAGCAATATTTGAAGAAATGTTTACGAAAACCTGCATTGCCTACGACCTATGGTCTGTGGATGTAGATATAGTGCATCAAACACTCCTTTTCTAGTGGACTTGCTGAGTACGCTCGTACTCAAAGTATCTTCTTAACCCTTGCTAGGTTCTAAGGCCAGTACAGACAACGTCTACATCAAGTTATGCTCCAGGAATCATCATCAAAAGCTAAAGCTCTTCAAGGAAGTCAAGAGAGTCAACATATACATCAACTCAAGTGAAGACGAAGTTGCTGATTAGGTAAGAATATAATTTCTAACCATAGAACCTACTTCTGTAGTGTATTGCAATAGCAGCAATGCAAGCCAGTAGTTCAGCCATTAGTTTTATGAGTATGGTAGCTATGAGTTATTTATTCTTGATTCTTCTTTGTAAGAAGTTTCTTTCTCTCTCTTTAACCTAGAGTGTTCTCTGGATCTTGTGTAAAGAGTTGAGTTGTAACCTATAGTCATGTCTTGGACCTGCTATGTTTCTGTTGTACTACTCTGAGGGATGTAATACTAGTGAACGGTGTTTCATTAGTGTTATGTCAACGAATATAGTGTACTACATCATGCAGTGGTATGCTGGGTCACTGCAATCTTCAAGAAGAAAACAGATTGTGGCATCCCGCAAAACCACTACTAGAAAATCGCGTTGAATTTGTGCGTTGCATCGTCATCATCATGCATTGTTTGCATAAAACTATGTTCGCAAAGCCCGTTTTGTTTTCTAAAACGCCCCCTCTTGTTTCCAACATCAAAATCCGGGACGCCGGAATATGTTGTTTTGCCCGACATCGGTTTGCAAAAGCTTTGTTTGAAATAAATAAAATTATTTATTATTTTTATGGGGCAGTCGAACGGGCCGAGTAGACCCGAACGACCACCCCTGTTTTAAAATCGGTCCACCTCCTAAATTCCTAAAGCTACCCACTATCCTACCCACACCCCCTGGCCACCTCACTCCACCCAATCAGAACATGCCACCTCACCCTCTCCCCTCCCCCCTAACCAATCTAAAACTGCCACATCACCCAACCTTCCCCCCCTCTCTCTCTCCACGCTGCTCACACAGCCAACCCCCACCGCGTGGACCTACCCAGGAAAAACCACCTCCCCAGCCGTCCCCGCTGCCCCTGGGCCCCACCCCACTCACGCACCCCACCCCGCACCCGCACGCCCCCGCGCGGCCCCAGCTCGCCTCCGTCGTCTTCCTCCCGCAGCGTTCGTCCCCGCCTGGCCCCGTCCTTCTCCTCCCCCTTTTCTCTGCACGCCACCGCTGGCGCTCACCCTCCCCGGTCCCCAGCTCGCCCCGCCACCTTCCGCCCGCTCGCCGCCTCTCTCTCTCTCTCCAAGGCCGGAGCCTCGCCTCACGCACCCACGCCTCCTCCCACCGAGCTCGCGAGGCTCGCCCGCCTGCGCCACAAGACGCCCACCTCCACCCACGGGCCCGCCGTCCCTCCTCCCCATGACGGCCGGCCCGCCCGCCTGGCTGGCCCTGCCCGCAACCTCGTCGCTCCGCCTCCAGCCCCGCCCGCTCGCGAAGCTCCGCCATGACCCGCCTCCTGCCTCCTTCCGCAGCAGCTCCAAGATCGCCCACCGCGCCTCTTCTCGCGTCAGCGCCAGCCGCTGGCTGCCGCCCTCTCGGCCCGTCCGCCGCCGCACCGCTGCTTCCCCAAGAAGCGAAGCGCGCCGCCACCCTGCCTCGACCCGCTCCGCTGCCCGAGCCTCCCGTCCGCCATTCTCCGCGGCCGCCTCCTCCGCCTGCATCTCCGCCGCCCGGCCAGCTGCCGACGCCGCCTCCGTCGGCCGACCTCGCCAGCGCCTCCCATCGCTGCTCCGGCGCGAGCCCGTGACGCCCTCGCCGTTCGCCGTGACCCCGTCGACCCCAACCCTACAGATGTGTGCTGGTGACAAGTTCTAGAGCCTGATTCCACCGGCGCCGAAAAGGCTTGCCACCGACCCTCAAAGCTGGAACCTCAAGGCCTTCGAGGTAAGATCGGCAAGATCGCCCACACGGAGACCGAAGACCCGAGCCCTTCGCCATAGATCCGGTGATGCCGAATACCAAGCTCTTCATCCCGAAGCAGATTCCAAGACCGAGCCTGGAATGCCATGACCTCCTACCCGGAGAGTGAGACTGAACCCCGGTACAGGGCGAGTTCGCCATCGACCTCGAGTTCTCCCACGCGGATACCAAGCGACAAGATCATCGTCATCGAACCCTAAGGCCACATGCGCGACAAGTACTCTCTTCCGGACGCCAGGATCTCCGCATGAGGCGACGAACCCACAACATGACCCGAGGACCGCGAATGCGACAAGATCTGCATGCGACAAGAACGACACCGTACAAGGCGAGACCGATGCGCCCCCGACACCGACTCAAGTTCCGCACCCGGACGCGCCAAGAACTACCCCGATCCGAGACCCTAACCCCGGAGCCCGAGAACGTTCCGTCGAACCCTGGACCCCGAGACCAACCCCGAACCCCGGAACCCCAAGATCGTCGAGAACCCTAAAGTGTGAACCCCTTCCCGAAACCCTATTTTTCTAACATAACAACAAATTGTTGCATAATAAATTGTCATCTCGCATGCATATATGTGGTTTGGGGCCTTATGCCGATTCACCTAATAACTAAATATGGGGCCCATATGCGGGCAAATCTAGCCTTATATTGGCCTCATTTAAATTTGTGTAGCGAACCTATGTTGCAACCTTGCCTTGTTAAGACAACATTTAATTGCGGGATAGATAAATAACTTGAACCATCTAACTAATTGTCGGGACCCCGGTTCCGCTTAATATGACCTATTTGCATCGCACCCTTGCCATGTCATCCATCATACATGCATCATGCCGATCTTCTGCCGTTGTATTAAATAGTGCATCCGGTGTTTCTTCTAGTGTTTTGCTTCTTCGCGGATTGGGCCGTTGAGTTGATGTGAGCTTCGCCCCGATCTTCGGTTGAACCTTCGGCGATGTTTTCAGGCGAGCATCTCCCTCTTTCCACCTATCTTACTTTTATAGTCTTTATTCCCTCATGTTGATCTATTGCTATCTGTGTTGCGTTGCTCTAGTTTTCGTACCCGTGATATCCCTCGCAGCCTTATATTGCCTTGGACACATCCTATTACCTGTTGTTTGGTAGATAGTTGGACTTGCGCGTCGTAGTTGCTTGCTCAAGTGCTGAGGTGTGTCGTCATATGCCACAGTTGCTGATGTATTGCCGCATGTTGATGTTGGAGATGATTCTAGTTTTACTTACCGTTCACTTTAATTTCTGTTTAACAACTAAAATTGAAATAAGCAGAGGCATCGGTGGGTGATAGAAAATATTTGGTTTCGACGCCCACTTGTGTCCCGTAAGACCCGAGTACTTGATACATGTTCCTTGATTTATCGCGCTATCCACCTCCGGGAGGTATATGGGACCCCCCTGAGCCAGAGCTTGATTCAGTCTTATTTCTTGGGGCCACAACTAGTTTGAGGTTTTATTTACGATCCTGTACTTATGCCATGCTACTTCTGTATTTAAATTGTGCGAGGAGCACACTGCATCTTTTAGGTAAGCGGAATGTTTTCATGTCGACAAAGCCCAGCCACACTTTCGGGTTCCCGATGTTTCGACCATTGACGCAAACCTTGAGTCCGTCTCGAGCTTGCTTACTTCATTGGGTAGACTCCAAGGGTGGCCCCTGAAATATTTCAATCCTGTGATTGTTCATCGTGAAAGCCTCGTTGGGTTTTGATTTGGTTTTCCGAGGTTGATCGAGCGTGTGTTGCTATTGGTGCACCCGGCCGGTAAAACTTTCTCAAAGCCGTGTCCGCGGATATGGACGACTTGGAGCACGATTCGATCATAGACAAGCATAACTAAAGTTTACTGCTATAAATTTGACTTATAATGACTAGTAATCAGCTTCACTATAATGGAATGGCTAATTAATATTGCCCACAATTGCTTGTTTGGTTGTCGCTTGCGACAATTGTACCTGACTAGTAAGTATTGCAACTACAACGGAATGGCTAAATAAAAGTACCAACAACTGCTGGGTTTTGGGTTTATATCATGCTATCTGTATCTGATTAGTAATTGCTGCAACTACAACGGAATGGTTAACTAAAAGTGCCCACTGCTTATTTTATCAGGATGATTATCTATACCTGACTAGTAATTACTGCAACGATAACTGAATAAATAAAACTGCCAACTGTGTGAGTTCCTAGGTTGACTTCCTCGTTTGGTCTCGAGGGGGAAACACCAGGATGGGTTTGTTTGGTGATAGCTTCAGGTTGGATCCGGATAGGTCATTCTTATCCCTCTCTGATATCCGCCAGTTGTATCGAGTCTCTATAGGTTGTTTAGTGCATCTTCTTGCCGCGATCCACCATACCTATGTAGGCGAGGACCGCCAATTTAGCCTCGCTGTAATCGGCCTCGATCGACGCTCCTTCTTTTCCTTTGCCCTTTGCCGCACCCCTTTTGTTTAAGCAGGTTTTGAGATCGACGCCGTTAGCGTGGTTACCCTTCCGCTTGGCTTGCAGGTGGTTATGGACGCCATTGGTTATTCTTGTGGCTCTTAGCCCCATTTGCATCTTGTCCGTAGCTGGACGCCTATCGCTTTTCAAGGTGATTTGGATCTTTGTACCGTATATCTGTATTCTTGACTCTTTGAGTCGTTATATATATATCGCTACGTGGGTCCCATCGAGGACTGTGTAATGTTATTATTGCTTTCCACCCGCACGAAAGTGCCTGGTGGGCACCTTTGAATCGTTTCTATGCGGGTTTTGGCGAATTTTGCTCAAACTTGCATAGGTCCGATTCTGAGGGTGTTACAGAGTGGTATCAGAGCTCAGCAGTTGCAATACCCCACAAGTCCAGCCTGTAGGATAACCTAGCTAACGGCCGAAGTAGAGTGTCAAAACTATTTTGAAAATCGGTTGGATAGTTCTGATTAGGTCTGATTTTACTCCTTACCCCTCTGCTGCTCTCCTCTCACCTCTACGTGTTTTGAATCCGCTCTCATCTCTCTCTTCGAGTCCAGGATTTCTCGTGGTTGGGTTTCCGCCGTACCTTCAGGGCTTCGTTTTCCCCCTTTTGTAACGGAGGCGCTACGATCATCAATCGGCAACTTGTCTGTTGTACCCTTCCTCCAATCTTTTGTTCTTGAGCTCCTTAACCATATGTGTTCCTTGCTGGATATCAGTGTCGTTGAAAAACATATGAGAAGGACGAGCTTTGGTGAAGTTGGAGTCGACCTTGAGCATGTGTTGTTCATGCCAATGGAACCATCGCGAAACCTAATCAGTGTGTCTTTCATACGTCTTCTGTTGTATCTTCCGGTGTTACCCGATGTGATGACATCATCTACGCCAGATCCGATGCAGAGTCTGCATCACTCCTTTGTTCCGAACCTCGTTTGTCGAGGTATTCAGTCTGATTCCGAGAGTTGGTTGCTTAATCCGCCTATTCGTGTGCAGAGTAATGGTTTGAGTGCGGGATGGAGTAGCTACCCTACCACTGCTCTTATCATTCGCTCTTGTATGTCGAATCAGTGGATCCAGCAATTTTACTCCGTCCACGGAAGTTAGGGGTGGCTTTATTTGCGATACCTCTACCTTCGACCTTTTGTTCCCGGAGTGTTCTCTCGACGATCAGGAGCAACGACCCTTTGTTGGTGGTGTCGCCGTTTTCAAGATGAAGAAGGAACCATCGTTAGTGGTGTCGCGAAGATCTACACGAAGCGAGAAGACGCAGATCGCCGACCTTCCTTCCGGTACCATGAGGCGGATCTCGAGGGCGAGATCCCTTGTTAGTGGTGTCGAATTGTGGCATCCCGCAAAACCACTACTAGAAAATCGCGTTGAATTTGTGCGTTGCATCGTCATCATCATGCATTGTTTGCATAAAACTATGTTCGCAAAGCCCGTTTTGTTTTCTAAAACGCCCCCTCTTGTTTCCAACATCAAAATCCGGGACGCCGGAATATGTTGTTTTGCCCGACATCGGTTTGCAAAAGCTTTGTTTGAAATAAATAAAATTATTTATTATTTTTGTGGGGCAGTCGAACGGGCCGAGTAGACCCGAACGACCACCCCTGTTTTAAAATCGGTCCACCTCCTAAATTCCTAAAGCTACCCACTATCCTACCCACACCCCCTGGCCACCTCACTCCACCCAATCAGAACATGCCACCTCACCCTCTCCCCTCCCCCTAACCAATCTAAAACTGCCACATCACCCAACCTTCCCCCCTCTCTCTCTCCACGCTGCTCACACAGCCAACCCCCACCGCGTGGACCTACCCAGGAAAAACCACCTCCCCAGCCGTCCCCGCTGCCCCTGGGCCCCACCCCACTCACGCCCCACCTCAAGACCAAGACGCCTGCCCCTCCTCGTCTTCCTCCGCAGCTGTCCCCCTCACCCTCCCGGTCCCAGCCTCCGCGGCCCGCCTCGCCTCGCCACCTTCCGCCCCCTCCAGCGCTCGCCGCCTCTCGCGGCTCCCTCTCTCCCCTCTCCGGCGTCGGCCCCCGGAGCTCGCCCCGCCGCACCCACGCTCCTCCCCGCGCCCGGGCCTGCAAGCTCGCCCGCCGCACGCTCGCCCGCCAGACGCCCACCTCCACCCACGCGGGCCCCGCCCGGCCCCTCCTCCTCCAGCGACGGCCGCGCCCGCCCGCGCCAGCGTCGGGCCCTGCCGCAACCTCGCCCGCTCGCCCGCCTCCCGCCGCCTCTGCGGCTCCGCCCGCGGACCCGCCTCCCCTGCCTCCTTCCACAGCAGCCGGCCAAGATCGCCCACGCGCCTCTTCTCGCGTCCAGCGCCCGCCCGGCCGCCGTCGGCCCGGCCCTCTCCGGCCCGTCCGCCGCACCCGTGGCTTCCCAGCGAACGCGCCGCCCGACCTGCCCCCGACCCGCTCCGCCCGAGCCTCCGTCCGCCTCACGCCGCCATCCGCGCGCCGCCCGCGTCCTCCATTCTCCGGTCGCCTCCTCATCTGCATCTCGCCGCCCGCAGTGCGGCCGCCGCCTCTGCGCGCCCTCCGTCGGCCGACCTCGCCAGCGCCTCCCATCGCTGCTCCGGCGCGAGCCCGTGACGCCCTCGCCGTTCGTCGTGACCCCGTCGACCCCAACCCTACAGATGTGTGCTGGTGACAAGTTCTAGAGCCTGATTCCACCGGCGCCGAAAAAGCTTGCCACCGACCCTCAAAGCTGGAACCTCAAGGCCTTCGAGGTAAGATCGGCAAGATCGCCCACACGGAGACCGAAGAACCGAGCCCTTCGCCATAGATCCGGTGATGCCGAATACCAAGCTCTTCATCCCGAAGCAGATTCCAAGACCGAGCCTGGAATGCCATGACCTCCTACCCGGAGAGTGAGATCAACCCGATGCAGGCGAGTTCGCCATCGACCTCGAGTTCTCCCACGCGGATACCAAGCGACAAGATCATCGTCATCGAACCCTAAGGCCACATGCGCGACAAGTACTCTCTTCCGGACGCCAGGATCTCCGCATGAGGCGACGAACCCACAACATGACCCGAGGACCGCGAATGCGACAAGATCTGCATGCGACAAGAACGACACCGTACAAGGCGAGACCGATGCGCCCCCGACACCGACTCAAGTTCCGCACCCGGACGCGCCAAGAACTACCCCGATCCGAGACCCTAACCCCGGAGCCCGAGAACGTTCCATCGAACCCTGGACCCCGAGACCAACCCCGAACCCCGGAACCCCAAGATCGTCGAGAACCCTAAAGTGTGAACCCCTTCCCGAAACCCTATTTTTCTAACATAACAACAAATTGTTGCATAATAAATTGTCATCTCGCATGCATATATGTGGTTTGGGGCCTTATGCCGATTCACCTAATAACTAAATATGGGGCCCATATGCGGGCAAATCTAGCCTTATATTGGCCTCATTTAAATTTGTGTAGCGAACCTATGTTGCAACCTTGCCTTGTTAAGACAACATTTAATTGCGGGATAGATAAATAACTTGAACCATCTAACTAATTGTCGGGACCCCGGTTCCGCTTAATATGACCTATTTGCATCGCACCCTTGCCATGTCATCCATCATACATGCATCATGCCGATCTTCTGCCGTTGTATTAAATAGTGCATCCGGTGTTTCTTCTAGTGTTTTGCTTCTTCGCGGATTGGGCCGTTGAGTTGATGTGAGCTTCGCCCCGATCTTCGGTTGAACCTTCGGCGATGTTTTCAGGCGAGCATCTCCCTCTTTCCACCTATCTTACTTTTATAGTCTTTATTCCCTCCTGTTGATCTATTGCTATCTGTGTTGCGTTGCTCTAGTTTTCGTACCCGTGATATCCCTCGCAGCCTTATATTGCCTTGGACACATCCTATTACCTGTTGTTTGGTAGATAGTTGGACTTGCGCGTCGTAGTTGCTTGCTCAAGTGCTGAGGTGTGTCGTCATATGCCACAGTTGCTGATGTATTGCCGCATGTTGATGTTGGAGATGATTCTAGTTTTACTTACCGTTCACTTTAATTTCTGTTTAACAACTAAAATTGAAATAAGCAGAGGCATCGGTGGGTGATAGAAAATATTTGGTTTCGAGCCCACTTGTGTCCCGTAAGACCCCGAGTACTTGATACTGTTCCTTGATTTATCGCGCTATCCACATCCGGAGGTATATGGGACCCCGAGCGAGCTTGATTCGTCTTATTTCTTGGGGCCACAACTAGTTTGAGGTTTTATTTACGATCCTGTACTTATGCCATGCTACTTCCTGTATTTAAATTGCGAGGAGCACCTTTGTCTTTAGGTAAGCGGAATGTTTTCGGTATCGACAAGCCAGCCACACTTTCGGGTTCCCGATCGTTTCTGACCATTGACGCAAACCTTGAGTCCGTCTCGGAGCTTGCTTGCCTTCTTGGGTAGACTCCAAGGGTGGCCCCTGAAATATTTCTGAATCCTGTGATTGTTCATTCGTGAAAGCCTCGTTGGGTTTTGATTTGGTTTTTCCGAGGTTGATCGAGCGTGTGTTGCTATTGGTGCACCCCGGCCGGGTAAAACTTTCTGAAAGCCGTGTCCGCGGATATGGACGACTTGGAGCACAGTATCTCGATCATAGACAAGCATAACTAAAGTTTACTGCTATAAATTTGACTTATAATGACTAGTAATCATCTTCACTATAATGGAATGGCTAATTAATATTGCCCACAATTGCTTGTTTGGTTGTCACTTGCGACAATTGTACCTGACTAGTAAGTATTGCAACTACAACGGAATGGCTGAATAAAAGTACCAACAACTGTTGGGTTTTGGGTTTATATCATGCTATCTGTATCTGATTAGTAATTGCTGCAACTACAACGGAATGGTTAACTAAAAGTGCCCACTGCTTATTTTATCAGGATGATTATCTATACCTGACTAGTAATTACTGCAACGATAACTGAATAAATAAAACTGCCAACTGTGTGAGTTCCTAGGTTGACTTCCTCGTTTGGTCTCGAGGGGGAAACACCAGGATGGGTTTGTTTGGTGATAGCTTCAGGTTGGATCCGGATAGGTCATTCTTATCCCTCTCTGATATCCACCAGTTGTATCGAGTCTCTATAGGTTGTTTAGTGCATGCTACCGCTGCCGCTCAGTCCACCATACCTATGTAGGCGAGGACCGCCGAATTCTAGCCTCGCTGTCTTGGCCTCGATCGACGCTCCTTCTTTTTCCTTTGCCTTTGCGGCACCCTTTTGTTTAAGCAGGTTTTGAGATCGACGCCGTTAGCGTGGTTACCCTTCCGCTTGGCACAGGCAGGTTATGGACGCCATTGGTTATTCTTCGTGGCTCTTAGCCCCATTTGCATCTTGTCCGTAGCTGGACGCCTATCGCTTTCAAGGTGATTTGGATCTTTGTACCAGATATCGTATTCTTGACTCTTTGAGTCGTTGTTATATATCTGCTCATGGGTCCCATCGAGGACTGTTGTGTAATGTTATTACTTCGTTTTCCACCCGCACGAAAGTGCCTGGTGGGCACCTTTGAATCGTTTCTATGCGGGTTTTGGCGAATTTTGCTCAAACTTGCATAGGTCCGATTCTGAGGGTGTTACACAGATGCTGATGGTAATGTTATTGTCTATAAAGATCGACTTGTCGCAAAAGGGTTTCGACAAATACAAGGAGTTGACTACGATGAGACTTCCTCACCCGTAGTGAAGCTAAAGTCTATGAGGATTTTTTTAGCAATCACTGCATATTATGATTATGAGATATGACAGATGGATGTCAAATCGGCATTCCTCAATGGAGACATTGATGAAGAGTTTTATATGGTACAACCCAAAGGTTTTGTCGATCCTAAAGATGCTAACAAGGTATGCAAACTTCAAAGGCCCATTTATGGATTGAAGCAAGAATCCCAAAGTTGTAATCAACGTTTTGATAAGGTTATCAAAAGTTTTGGTTTTATACAAACTTATGGAGAATCTTGTATTTACAAGAAAGTGAGTGGGAGCTCTGTAGCATTCCTAGTACTATATGTGGACGACATATTGTTGATTGGAAATGATGTAGACCTTCTTAATAGTGCCAAAGGTTATTTGATAATAGTTTTTCAATGAAGGATCTTGGCGAAGCTGCTTACATATTAGGCATAAAGATTTATACAGATAGATCGAGACGCCTAATATCATTGTCACAGAGTACATATTTGGACAAAGTCCTAAAGAGGTTTGGAATGGAAGATAGCAAGAAAGGGTTCTTTCCCATGTTGCCCAATATGACCTTGAGTAAAAATCAAAGTCCTGCTACGGCAGAAGATAGAGAAAGGATGAGTAAGACTCCCTATGCCTCAGCCATAGGATCTATCATGTATGCCATGCTATGTACTAGACCCGACATTGCATATGTTGTTAGTTTGACTAGCAGATATCAAAGTTATCCAGGGGTGGATCATTGGACAACGGTCAAAAACATCCTTAAGTACTTGAGAAGAACTAAGGATATGGTTCTTTCTTATGGAGGTGATGAACAGCTTGTTGTTAATGGTTACAACGATGCTAGTTGTAACACCGATCCGGATGATTCTAAATCTTAATCTGGATACTTATTTACTTTGAATGGTGCATCAGCGAGCTGGAGGAGTGCAAAGCAAAGCGTTGTGGCGAGATCTTCAACTGAATCGGAATACATAACTGCTTCGGAGGATTCACAAGAGGTGATATGGATGAAGGAGTTCATTATGGAGCTCGGTGTGGTTCCCAGTGTGCTGGACCCAATGTCTATCTATTGTGATAACATGGGTTCGATAGCTAATGCACAAGAACCAAGGTCACACAAGAAGCTGAAGCATATCAAGCTGCGTTTTCACGCTATTCGAGAGCATGTCCAAGATGGTGACATAAAGATTTGCAAAGTACACACATATCTGAATGTGGCGGATCCGTTAACTAAACCTCTCCCGAGGGCAAAACATGACCAACACCAAACCGCCATGGGTGTTCGGTATATTACCATGTAATCTTGATTAGTTGACTCTAGTGAAAGTGGGATACTATTGGAGATATTCCCTAGAGGCAATAATAAAATTAGTTATTATTATATCTTTGTGTTTATGATAAATGTTTATATTCGTGCTATAATTGTATTAATAGGAAACATTAATACTTGTGTGATTTGTAAACTTGTTACAGTCCCTAGTGAAGCCTCTTTGTAACACTAGATTGTTGGTTAATAGATGATCATGGTTTCCTGATCATGAACATTGAGATGTTATTAACAACAAGATCATATCATTAGGAGAATGGTATGATGGACATACTCCTATAGATAAGCGTAGCATAAAGATCAAGTCATTTCAATAGTTCGTTTGCTATAAGCTTTGAGATACATAGTAACCTAAATCCTTTGACCATGAGATCATGCTAATCACCATCACCGGAAGGATGCTTTGATAACATCAAACACCACTTCGTAACTGGGTGGTTATAAAGGTGGCATTGAGTGTTCGGAAAGTATGTGTTGAGGCACATGGATCAAGAGTGGGATTTGTCTATCCATATGATAGATAGATATACTCTAGGCCCTCTCGGTGGAATGTCATCCAATTAGCTTGCAAGCATGTGACTGGATCACAAGGGATCACATATCACAGGAGCGAGTAAAGAGTACTTATCGATAACAAGGTTGAACTAGGTATGTAGAGATACCGACGATCAAACCTCGGATAGGTAAAATATCACGAGACAAAAGGAAATTGGTATCGTATATAAATGGTTCATTCGATCACAAAGTAATCATAGAAATATGTGGGAGCCATATGAATTTCCAGATTCCTCTATTGGTTATTGATCGGAGAAGAGTCTCGGTCATGTATGCATAATTCACAAACCGTAGGGAGACACGCTTAAGTATTCGATGTTGTTTAGTATATATGGAATGTGAGTAAGAAGACCGAATGTTGTTCGGAGTCTCGGATGGGATCTAGGATATCACGAGGAGATCCGGAATAGTATGGAGAATAAGATTCATATAAGGAAAGTTCAATTCCGGAGTTTTGGAATAATTCCGGTGTTTTCACCGGAATGATCTAGAAGGATCTAGAAGGTTCACCGAACTGGAAGGGGTTGAGTACATGAATGAGTCATGACAAAGTGTAATGGTTGCATCATGTCCTAGGTCAAAGGTCTATGCAGATAAAAGTGAGAAATCAAACTCCAAAATTGAAAGTCAAAAGGCAAGTTTGAAAAGTTAAACTGGGACAATGTATCCTGGTGGAGGGACGAGAGGAAACCTCCTCTCCCTCCACCACGCGCCAAGGAGGAGAGGGAGTTGGAGGATGATTCAACCTCCCCTCCCTCTCATAAATAGAGGGGAGGGGCTGCCCCAAACTACAAGACCACCACAACCCCTCCCCACGAAGCCACCGCCGCCATCTATGCCTACTCCTCTCTTGCCTCTAAACCCTAGAACGTCGGGAACCCTTCTAATCCATCCTCACCTGCTCCGACTTAAAGCGAATCCCTGCGGGATCTTCCCTCTACTTCTTACACCACGCCGTCGTGCTGCCGGAATCGTGAGGAGAGAACTACAACCTCCGCTGCCTGCTGGAACAAGGGAGAGGAAGGTCTTCATCGAGTACCGAACATGTGAACGACTGCGGGAGCGCTGCCGAAACACGGCACCGGAAGGATCGTCTACGCGATCTTGAGATCGGCAAGTGTACGACTACATCACCCACGAGAATCTGCTCTCATTAACCGCTTTGGAATCTTCAACGGAGAGTACTCTAATCGACTTGTTGATACAATCTAGTAGATAGATCTTGGCTTGTGTGTGTTTATACAGTATAATTTTTTTGTTTTCCATGCTATGAACCCCTATAGGTGGCTCATCGGTCATTTCTCCGAACAGGTTGACTGACGTCGGCATGTCCGCGGCGGAGATGGACCACTGGTTCTTCTACGCCTCCAGGGTTGTGTCCACGGTTGTTGGAGTGCGGTTGAGGTCAATGGCGGGCTCTCCTACCTCCGACGACACCGTGCGGGGATGGACGAACCGGGAGAGCGAGGCCTCGATCCTACTGTGGCCTTCAAGCAAAGGTGTGTGGGCCTATCGTCCTGGGCTGACCTGGTGGCCAGCCGCAAGGCATGGAAGTGACCGAGCTGGTAGAGAACGTGTAGGCCATGGACAGGCCAGGAAATGCGACGGCGTCGCCATTGAAAACCATGGTGCCACCGAAATTGGCGGTCAGCGCCTCCTGCTTCATCATGTTGATGTCGTGCTTGGCGGCATTCACTAACAGCTCGTCGGTGTTGACTCTGTTCTGTGCGGCGAGGAAGCGCTCATTGTCCTCCCAACGCCCCTTCTCGAGCTTGACAGCGATGGGTCGAGCTCTCGCCGCTACCCAACGACCAGTGCGCTTGCTGGACTCAACTTTCCACTCCTCCACTGTCAGGTCCTTGCCAAGCTTCTTCGGACGGCCGCGCTTCTTGGTGGTAGGAACGCTGGAGGGCGCAGCATTGGCCATGGCGGCGGGATCCATCATCTTCCCTCCCACTCCCGCATGTGGAAATTTTGGAGAGGGTCTTTGAAGGAAGAACTAGAGTGATTTATGTGTCACTGGCGGGAGAGACTTTCAAAGGTGAATGAAGGACGTGCGGGGACAAGCGCGCTCTCTACGCCGACCCAACCGAGGCCCAAATTTGATGCATGGATGAGTTGGTCTGCACGCGTTTGTCCGGATGGGTTGCACTCTAGACCGCCGCGCAGTTGTCTGCCATTCCGTTCGAACGCGTTCGGACATGCTCAGATGGGTTGGATCGGCCCAGTAAAAATATCCTAAGATGGATGGCATCATTAGTGTCTGTTTTTTTCACAAACTAGACCAAGGGTCTTGTAGCAAAGGACACCGCCGCTCGGCCATGCGGCCTGGGAGTTCTCTTGTCTCTCGGACGGAGTAACTATCTCTATCTGGTGCACCGCCTGGGATCAAAAAACTAATGGTATGTAAAGGCATGTATAATCAGGTGATATCGGTTTTTCCTTAAAGTTATCACGTTGAATTTTTATTTAGTTTAAAGAAGAGAAAAATAAGAAAGAGAAGACTTTCTTCACTTAGCAAAGAGATGATCTCTTAAAAATAAAAGAAAACTATTTTCTTCATTGTACCAAATGTCCTTCCTAAATACGTCAATATCTTACTAAATTTAACTAATGACCATTAATTGCTAGGGATGACAATAAACGATAATGTATCGTACAACTTATATCTATTATGTTCTCTAAATGATACGAAGGGTTAAAGCAAAAGCATGTTTTTCCCACCATTATACATGCCCTAAACGAAACTCTACCGTTGTGACAGGTACAGTGACTCGTTGCCTTAAAGCTGTGTAAACATCCGTACTCTCCTAGAATTTGGTTCTTTTATTTGTAGGCCATCGTACGGAGCCACCTAATAATGATACTGATTTGGTCCATAAGGCTGTCTTCATCTAAGATCTAATGATCCATTATTGCAAAGAAAAAAAGATCTGATGATCCATTTGTATATTCTGACGCCAGGAAGAAGGACAAAACACATTGGTGATTTAGGAGCATATATTCTTCTCATCCTCAATTATACTATTCCCTCCATTTTAAAATATAAGATATTTTAGGTATATATACTTGGTCGACGATTTTAGTCCAATTCACTCCCTTCCGTGACAAAGCTAGGGATGCTACCAGATGTCCGGACGTGATATGCATCGATCGGTTCCGACAGCCTGCGACCGGGAAGGTCACTGACAGCAGCATGCACATGAACCACGCCACTGCTCATGGCTTAATTATGCCACTCACAATTGAAAAACGCTCCTGGTCAAGCTTCGCTGGTGGCGATAATGATCAACGGGGCACAGGTGTTTTAGTCTATTCGAAACTTCTGACTTCCCACGGCTCTCGCTCTCTAGTCTGGTTAAAAATTCGATATATATGTGTATCTTCCCACGCAATCTGCTTTGGTTCAAGGTGTTGGTTCAACTATACCGTCGATATCATATGCGTCTAGCCAGCATCGCCCCCCAATGGCGCGCATCATTGTGGGCATGTGGGTTGCCTATCCGTGCATCTCTGATCAAGCCATCAAGGAAACCAAGCGCCAAACTTTTCAGCTTTTCGTGGTTCCCTTCATCATTACTTGCACACGTTTTCAGCTTCTCTGCCAAGCTAAGCTGTGCTCCTTTTGGGCTGCCTGGCTGTTTCTTCAGTGAAATTACTCCCGTGGAGTAGGCGGCGTACGAACACGTTTTTTTTTTGGCAAAGTATAACCACAAAATACTAGTCCGTATATTATTGTTTTGGACGTAAATTTTTGAAACCACGGTTTCTTTGTGGAATTTATAAAGGTAAATTTCCAACCATGTACTCTGTCCATTCCAAAATATAAGATTTTTTTAAACATATATATCTAGACACTTTTGAATGTGTAGGTTTACTCATTTTTGCTCCCAAACTACACACGTTTTAGCTGAAGAGCAAGAGACCCCCAAAATGTAAACCATCATTCAAAAATCAAAACCGTGTATAGATGGCGGACCGGCTCAAAAGAAGAGGGTGTCCAAGGGGGAGGATTCGTCCACTTTGTCAACGCGACAATGAACTGGCATGTCACATTCTTTTGCAATGCCGCTACTCTTTGGATCATAGAGATTGGATTGGCTTAACAAACTTGGACCCAACGGCTTCGATAGCCTTTGACGATGTAGTTTCTTGGTGGAGAAATGTGGTGCTCACCCAAGGTGGAAGGAGGAAAAGCAACGGCATCACTTCTTATGCTTGTTTCTTGGTAGATTTTGAAGGAGCGGAACTCGAGAATCTTCAAAAAAAAAATGCACCCTACCAATCATCGTCTTTTCTAGAATAAAGTTATATTAGAAGCGAGTTCATGGTCATCATGGGTTCCAAATACTTGGGTTATCTGATGCGGGGCGAGTAGGGTTGTTTTATCGCATGGGTGGCTTGTAAACTCAACTTTGTTTCATCACATGGTATCGATAGAACACAAGTTTTTTGAAACAGGAAGACCCCATGGAACTGCCTCACACTTAATATTACAAAACAATAAGGACGACCTCAGAGGGAGGAGACATGTCGACACTTGGATATATATAGAAATGCCTTTTAAATATATACTTTCTCCATTTAAAAATAACTGACTTGAATTTATCTATATATAAATATATTTATATACTAAAATACGTCTAGATATATTTTGAATCTAGACAAACCTAAATCAGTTATTTCTACACAGAAGGAATACAACTTATTGTCTTTACCTTTTTCTCTGAACCATATATGATATCTACCTTCACATTTGATGGTCCGATTGTTATATGTTGATCCAAATTCTACAAAGTATAGGCCAACTTCTGACGAGTGGAGCGAGGCCCGTCGCCGGAGGCTTGGGCCGAAGACCTAGGTATCCACCGATATATAAACCCCTTATAAGTCGCCGGTTGGGATGAGTTGCATCTGTGAAATCCCGGCGTTTGTAAACACTCCTCGATATAGTAAAGTTTCGCTGGCTAGCGCCCGTGGTTTTTTCCTCTCTTTGTTGGAGAGGTTTTTTCACGTTAAATCTGTGTTCCCTTGCTGTGTTTTTCGTTTTCGTTCTTCATTATCTTCTTGCGCAATTGTAACACCGATCGTGGTAGTTGCGGTAGTAGTTGAGATTGGGTTGGCACTTACTACATCGTAAAACATGTTGGACAGATGCAATTGCGGTGCAGGGCTGACACGCATATAGCATATAGTACCAGTATAGAACAGATCGCAATTACGGTGCAGGGCTTGCAGCAAGCCTCAGCAATTTCCTTCGTCTAGCGGCCAGTTGTAGCACTAGCATGCATGCAGCGTCGGGTCATTTCTGCCCACGTCAGGCACGCATGCTAGCTACACGCAGATGCGCACCCCAGGCAACCACCACGGAGTGCTTCGAGATGCGATGAGAGCGCCTCAATGCAAGGGTGGTAGACAGGTCAAGCATCGATACAAAAATATCTTTTGTAAACGTGTCGCTCTTCTCTGATTTCGACCACCGCGTCCTCGTGGTTTTCGTGCAGAACTTGCATAATTTCGGGTCAGTGTCGGGGCCTCAGACTGTTTATATATTGGGAGCGTCTTATCTCATGTGTTTGATTTTTAGTTATGTCTTAGTCGTTAATGTTATTTTATATTTTATAATAATTCTCAGTTGCAACCTAGTTGTAATTTATAAAATTTATACTAATTCTTAGTTATAGCCTAGTTGTAATTTATTAAATTTTCGGTTACAACTTATTCGTAACTCATGTATAACTCCTATACCACGAATCATAAAGTATATGCAATGTTGAGAGAGACGACTGAGACTTAACGAAAAATCAGGTGTCTTATATATTAGCATACTACGAGGAGAGGCTAAAACCGCCATCACATGTGTGTCTTGAGAAATTGGGAAGGAACCGAGCGCGATGGTTTTTAGACTATTCATTGTAGAAGTAACATAACTAACAACATTTTTCTAAAAAAAAACATAACTAACAACATGCATAATCATGCAATGCTAACTCAACATATTGGTGACATGACATACTTCCTCTGTTCTCTAATATAAGATGTTTTAACAAGCTCTTCTATTATGGAACGGATGGAGTAGGATCATGGGAACGTATTATGTTGCTATCCATGCAACATAATATGTACTCTATAATACTACCTCCATGTGTTACTATGCACCATGAATGTAATACAAAACTACGTTGCATACGATGAGTATGTGTCCGATATCTACTTTCTCCGTTTCAAAATATAAGATGTTTTAGGTTTGTAAAAAAAAGTATCTAGACTTTTTTAGTGTGTAAGTTTACTATGGTTTGAAGTGAACCTACACACTAAAAGAAGTCTAGATCATTCTCTTCACACACCTAAAACATCTTATATTTAAAACGAAGAGAGTATACGCCAAGGCATTCAGTGGTCCGCTTCCGTTCTATTACACATGTGGATGGTTCGATGGTGCATCTCGTAAGGAAATTATAAAGGGGGTGGGGCTATGTGCATATGGACCAATGATGGAGCATTTGAAAGACACTTTATATACAAGATTTTCTACATCTAGGTCAAATACTTCATCATCGGTCCATCTGTTCGTTGGGCCGAGCTTTGCTCGAGGGACTGAGAATGCTAGACTTTTTTTCAAATCATGCAGAAGAGCTGCATGTTATAAATTAAGAAGAGGAAAGGCCAAAGAAAATAGTCTGAGTACAGCAAATAGGTTTTACAGTTGAGGAAAGCTAGACCTTTTCGCCTTATATGCAAAATCATGATCATCTATTTTGACCTCGCCCGGCTTCACCTCGGCGCATCATCATGTATTGCTTAGAATAGAACTCCTTATTAATAAAAATGAGAATGTATATATTTTCCTTCTAAGTATTAACTAGGATTTAAAGTTCTAGAAAGGGTGCACTCTGTTAGCTTTATATTGCTCTATATCTAATCGGTAGGGCTTGACTATGGGATTCGATCTTGCACAGAGAGAGAGATGCATACCATCGTCCTTAGGCGTTGAGGATGAGCTCGCCATCGAGCTCGTCGGAGTGGTGGCGGCGGTCAGGGATGATTCCCACCGCTACAGCGCAATGCCGGATCGGTGGCTAGGGTCTAGGGTTTTCAGTGGGGTGAGTGGGCACGACGAACCTTGGCATTCGTGCCCCCGGCCCCCACCTCTATTTATTGCGCTGCGCGACGGGGGCCCACCAACGATTGTGACGTTGGGCGCCCCCGATCAGGGCTTGAGACTAAGGTTTGTTCGGGACGTTGGGCTGAACGGGAGATCAACCTAACATTCTCCCCCTTGATCTCATCTTTCATTTAACTTATACTTTAAACTTATACTTTAGTACCCATTTCATCACAGATCAACATATAGAGCATGTCTCGTCATATAGGTCAGTTACGCACCATAGATTCAATAACCACTATACACCTCTCTATTTTGAAATAGATTCTTGTTCTAGGCCCTTAATATCCAGGTATCATAGGATTTCCCTTAAACGCATGTCGGCTAAGTGTTCTCTGAACACACTGGGTGGTAAGACTTTTGTGAGCGGATCCGCGAGCATTTCTTTTGTACTTATATGCTCTAAACTTATGGTATGATCCTGTATTCTTTCTTTCACAACATAAAACTTAATGTTAATATGTTTGGCAGCAACACTTGACTTATTGTTGTGAGCATAGAATACTGCTGGCTCATTGTCACAGTACATCTTAGGTGGTCTTTGAATGCTGTCTACCACTCTCAACCCGGGTATAAACTTCTTTAACCAGTTTGCCTGCCCCGTGGCCTCATAACATGCTACATACTCAGCTACCATCGTGGACGATGCCGTGATGGTTTGCTTGGAGATTTTCCACGATATAGCTCCACCTGCGAGAGTAAATACATATCCTGATGTGGATTTTCTTTCATCTACATCTCCCGCATAGTCTGCATCTGAGTACCCTTCTATCTCAAGGGAATCAGTTCTTATGTATGTTAGCATGAGGCCTTTTGTGCCTTTTGCATAACGCAATGCCTTTTTCACCATTTTCCAGTGATCTATCCCTGAATTACTTTGGAATCTGCCAAGTACCCCGGTAACAAAGGCTAAGTCAGGGCGTGTACACACTTGAGCATACATCAAGCTTCCGACAGCTGAAGCATATGGAACCACTTTCATTTGATCGATCTCATATTGGTTCCTGGGACACTGAAAATTCCCAAATCTATCGCCCTTGACTATAGGAGCAGGCGTAGGATTACTCGCATGCATACTATACTTCTTCAGAATCTTCTCTAAGTATGCCTTCTGCGATAACCCTAAAACCCCTTTTGTCTATCTCGGTGAATTTCAATTCCTAGAACGAATGAAGCTTCACCAAGATCCTTCATATCAAAGTTCGAGGACAAGAACTTCTTCGTCTCCAATAGTAGACTAACATCACTACTAGCGAGTAGAATGTCATCCACATACAGGATAAGGAAAATGAATTTCTCATTCTTGAACTTTGTCATATACGCAATTGTCCTCCTCATTCTCATCAAACCCAAACTTTCTTGTTGTTTCATGGAACTTTAAGTACCATTGCCTGGAGGCCTATTTTAATCCATAAATGGACTTTCTCAGACGACATCCCATACACTCTTTTCCTTCCACAACAAAACCCTTGGGCTGTGTCATGTAAACATTTTCTTCCAAGTCTCCATTTAGGAATGTCGTCTTTACATCCATCTGATGCAATTCCAAATTGTAGTGTGCCACTAAAGCCATTATGATTCTAAAAGAATCCTTACTTGAGACTGGAGAAAATGTCTCATTGTAATCTATTCCTTATCTTTGGGTGAAGCCCTTAGCAATAAGTCGTGCCTTATATCTTTCAATATTCCCTCTAGAGTCACATTTGGTTTTGTAAACCCATTTACAACCTACCATTTTGGCTCCTTTAGGAATTTCTTCTAAATCCCAGACTTTGTTGCCACTCATAGATCTCATTTCATCTTCCATGGCTTCAAGCCACTTCGATGAATGAGGACTTTTAATGGCTTCTTCAAATGTGGTGGGATCACCCTCCATTTGAACTTCTTCTCTGGCATAGATCTCAAAATCGTTGGGAATAGCTAGCTTTCTAGTTCTTTGAGACCTTCTTAGGGTCTCGCCTTCTGGCACATTCTCTGTGTGGGGCTATTGTGGCTCTCCCTCATGTATGGTAACGGGGTCTTCATTTTCATTCATTGTCACCACAGGAGAACCAACAACAGGTGTCACATCGACATTGTCCTGTGTCGGTGCAGCAGCAGGTATCGAGAAAAATGGTTCCTGAATCATCGGAGTGGGTGCATGCACCCGCTTCTCCTCAAGGTTGATTTCTCGGGATACCGTGCTCCCCCTGATCATCTGATCCTCCAGAAATATATCGTGTCTCGTTTCTACAAACTTAGTAATTCTATCTGGATAATAGAAACAATAACCTTTTGACTTGTCTGGATAGCCAATGAAATGGCAACTTACTCTCTTGGGATCTAACTTCCCAACGCTTGGATTGAAGAGCTTTACCTCAACTGGACAACCCCACACTTGCAAATAATTGAGTGAAGATTCGCGACTAGTCCATAACTCATATGGTATGTGAATGGCGGTTTTTAACGCCTCCATCCACAAACCAATCGATAAGGTGGAGTAACTTAACATGCTTCTCACCATATCCATCAAGTTACGGTTTCTTCTTTCAGCTACTCCATTCTGTTGAGGCTCTCCCGGTGTTGAATACTGGGTGACTATACCATGTTCCTGGAGAAACCTTGCAAAGGGTCCAGGAACTTGGCCATATGGGGTATGCCGGCCGTAGTATTCGCCTCCACGGTTGGACCTTACTACTTTATTCTTTAAACTATGCTGATTTTCAACTTCATCCTTAAATATCTTGAATTTATCCAGTGCGTCATAACGTTCTTTAATAGGATAAATGTAACCATAACGCGAATAGTCATCCGTGAATGTTATGAAAGAGTCATAGCCATCCACAGATGTCACAGGAAACGGAGCCCATATATCCATATGAATTATTTCTAATACTCTTGTGCTTCTTTTGGCGCCTTTCTTAATGTTCTTTACAAACTTTCCTTTAATGCAATCGATGCATTGCTCTAAATTTGAAAACTCTAGAGGCGGTAGAATTGATTCTTTTACTAAGCGTTCTATTCTCCTCCTCGAAATATGGCCTAAACGACAGTGCCATAATTTCGATGAGACTTCATCAATTCTTTTCCTCTTACTCTTTCCATTCAGGGATGAGGAGGCATTCTCATTCTCAGCGCTTATTTCATTCACATTCCCACAAAGTTATAACAAATAAAGCTTGTCTTGTCTGAAGGCAAGACCAACAATCTGATTATTTAACTTGATCTTACATTGTCCATCGCCAAAATGGCAAGCAAAACCACAATCGTCTAAGCGCGATACACTTATTAAGTTTTGATGCAAAGAGGGTACATAAATCACATCTACTAATAAAAGTACAAAGTCATTCGACAACTCTAAAGGGAGATCTCCAATGGCTTCAACTTCAGCTTGAACGCCGTTTGCAACTTTAATACTTCTTTCTCCTCTTTGCGGGGTCCTTCTCATATGGAACCCCTGTAATGAATTGGCAACATGAACAACGCACCTGAGTCAATCCACCAAGTAGATTTTGCATAACTTAAAAATAAGGATCCATCAACAAAAGTAATTAAATCCTCACCATTCTTGCACAGATACTTCTGAAAAGCCACACAATCACTCATGTAGTGGCCCTTCTGCTTGCACCACTTGCAGGTGTCCTTGTCCACTTCTTATGCCTGGTGTTCAAGAGCCTTTCCATGCGGCCTAGAAGAAGAGGGATGCCCCTGAGGTTTCCCTTGGGGCTTGGAACCCTGAAAGTTCCTCTTCTTGGTTGGGCTCAGGTAGTTCACAGAATTACCAGATTGCCCCTTAAGCCTCTCTTCCTCTTGAACGCACATGGCCATCATCTTCTCAATGCCCCACTTTCTGGCTGTGCATTATAGTTCACAGCAAAAACTTCAAACTGGTTTGGCAGTGAGGAAAAGATCAGATGAATGATGAACTCATCTGGAAGCTCCATGCCCATAGGCTTAAGCTTGGAAGACATGTTGCTCATTCGCAAGATGTGATCCCTAACACCACCACCAATGTATCTTGTAGTAACAAGTTTCTTAATAAGAGAGTTTGCATAGGCCTTGGAGGACCTAGTAAACTGACTCTCTACCTTTTCAGGTACTCACTGGCTGTGGTGCACTCTCGGATTGCTCCCCTTATAGCTTCCATGATGGAGCTCTTAATCACCATCAGGCACTTCCTATTGGACGAGTCCCACTTTGCACGCTCAAGGTCGTACTTCATTCTTATCGGTCCATGGTCACTGACCCTTTTCTTGAAGTCCTCTTCACTTTCTTTTTCGCCCCTGACGGGGTCGACGGGTTCTTTAGGACAAGTCTCAATCAGCGCCAATTCGAGGTCAAGCAGACCAAGCCCCATCTCAATCTTCTCTCGCCATGAGCCGTAGTTTTCTCCATTGAGAGGCTCAATAGCCGAGATAAAACTCATAGGATTGCCTAAAAGCAAAATATCATCAAAACGAGTTAATTCAACGTTGGTCAAATTAAAACATAAAACTTCTCCATATTAATACTACATCACCGTTGGGCAGAAATATAACTAATATGGATAAAACTTACTATTCATAGTGAAAATTTTACTAACAACGTTGGTCATCAAATAAAATAATCACTATAAAAAATTAAAGTCTTACTCTATTGCATTTAAGCAATTAATTCTTGCAGCGGAATATCATGAAAAAACATCAACTTTACTTCTTTACATAGTTTTTATTGTTACTTTATTATTTTTCTACACAAAATTTCGTTGGAAAAATTTCCATAGAAAATAAGGTTGAAAAAACTATTGAAAAACAGTAAAAATAGCTTCTGAAAATAAACAAACAAACAAAATTGTGCTTAAAAACGCCCTTTTGGGCCTATACTGAGCGCAGCCTATGCTCTGTGTCGCACGCGCTGCTGGTAAGATAGATTCCAGCACCTCAGCAGCAGCCCGCGACGGTCTGCTATTGCGCAGCGCATGCGCGCACTGATGCACTATATGCCTCTTACTCGCCTGCGGCCCAGCAGCAGCCCGCAGCCCAGCTGCACCCTGCGCCGCCAGCGCCGCCTAATCTGGAGCGTCCAACGCCTCAACCCTAGATAGGATGGTTCAGCGCGGATCGCGGAGACAAAACCAGCGCCCCAGCCCCGTTGCAACCCTAAACGACATTTCCTCCTTCCACTCTCTGGCTCGCCTCGAGTGACCTCCCTGGCGGCACGTCCTCTACGGGCGGACGACGAGAGGCGAGGTGGCGCCGCTCGGCCCAGCCGGCGACGGGCCCCTCCCTTTCCCGCGAGCCCCTTCCGTCCACCTCTTTGCTATCCCCTTAACCCTCTCTGTTCCCCTATCCCGTTTCACCACTGTTAGCCACCATGGCGAGGCAGAGAGGAGCGAGCGAGAGGAAAGCGGGCGCTTTGGCCCCTTGCGTGGCGTCGTCCACCGAGGATGGCGCGCCGTCAGCAACTCCATGGCGGTGCCCTTTGCCGGTGTCGACCGACAAGTTTTTCTTTAGGTTTTTGGGATCTGGGGATCTGAGGGTTAGGGATCTGGGGCTCCCCCTTTCTTTCATTTGTTTGCTTGCTTTTTGCGTTGATTCGGAGAGGAAGGGACTAGGGGAACACGGGATGTGGGGCTTTTCTTTGTTCTTTCTTCCCGAAAAGGATTTGGTTGGATCTTAGGGGTTAGGGTTTCGATCTGTTGGGAGGTTCTTCTTCCCGACCTCGGCTTGCCGATGCGTCGGGATCGAGAGGAACGGCGCGGCCTCGCGGCGGCGCTTCTAGAAACCCTAGACCTCTATCATTTCTTTGCCTTTTGCAGTTCTACAGAGCATTGGCTCTGATACCATTGTTAGCTTTATATTGCTCTAGATCTAATCAGTAGGGCTTGACTATGGGATTCGATCTTGCAGAGAGAGAGATGCATACCATCGGCCTTAGGCGTCAAGGATGAGCTCGCCATCGAGCTCGTCGGAGTGGTGGTGGCGGTCAGAGGTGATTCCCGTCGCTACAGCGCAAAGCCGGATCGGTGGCTAGGGTCTAGGGTTTTCGGTGGGGTGAGTGGGCACGACGAACCTTGGCATTCGTGCCCCGGCCCCCACCTCTATTTATTGCGCTGCACGACAGGGGCCCACCAATAATTGTGACGTTGGGCGTCCCTAATCAGGGTGCGAGAGTAAGGTTTGTTCGGGTCGTTGGACCGAACGGGAGATCAACCTAACACACTCGAAATCGTGGGATTGGTTATATGTTAATTCAACTGATATTTAGAAAAATGCAGATAATTACAGAAAATATATTTCCTCCTTACTACTCATACACGCATACACCAGACGGTCCAAACGTCTTGCATCGATCATAGTGATCGTACGATCAATAGCCCCACAACGCCACTTGGCACTAGCCTATACTCATTCCCTGGACGACGAGGCCTTGGTGAGCGACGTGAACGTGACAATCGGCTCCAGCGGCAGGTCCTTCACGTCGGCGGCGAACGTGTCGTAGCGCCGGAACAGCTGCGCCACCATCAGCCTCCCCACCGCCACCACCATGTCCTTCCCGGGGCACTGCTTGTTCCCCTCCGCCGCCTCCCCGTCCTCCGCGCCGTTCGACCACACCACGTTCCCGAGCCCCCGCTCGCCGCCGGCGACGACGAACCGTTCGGGGACGAACTCGCCGGCGTCCTTGAACACGCGCCCGTCGCGCGTCGCCATGGGCTGGTACCCGAACAGCATCTCGCCCTTACGCACCCGGTAGGCCGCGTCGTGGCTCTCGATGACCAGGTCCTGGCGCGCGCGGCCGTACTGGAACTCCACCGGCGGGTTCACGCGAAGCGCCTCCCATACCACCGACTTCACCAGCGGCATCTTGTCGACGTCGGACACGGTGATCTCGCTACCGTTGGGAACGGCGGCGCGGACCTCCTCGGCGAGCCTGGCGTGCAGGGCCGGGCCGGCGCGGGCCAGCCACTTGACCAAGTGCGGCAGGAAGATCTTGAAGCCTCCGTAGGCGTTAAAGATGGCGACGAAGACGAGGTTGTGGAGGAGCTCGTCGCGCGAGATGCCGGTCTGTGCCTTCTCGGCGTCGTCGAGGACGGCGGCGGCGGCCTCGGCGAAGTAGGCCGTGAGTGCGGCGTAGTCGCGGCGGACTAGAAAGAACGGCAGGCGGAAGGTGTGGAGCAGGAGGTCTTCCAGCGGCCACGGCTTGATCACCTTGCTGGCTATCGGGTGTAGCTGCAGGAGGAGCCACTTCACGGCCTTGGTCACCGCGCCGTCGCCCATGGCCTTGCTGGGCGGCGTGCCGCCGAACAGCGCGCAGCAGGTGAAGTCGAACATGTGATGCTGGTTGAGCTTGTTAAACTGGACGGGGCCAGAGTCTATACTGGCATCGACGGCGTCGAACATGGCGCCGAAAGAGGCGTTAAACGTCGGCGCGACCTGGTGCATCCGCGCGACGGCGAGGCGGATCACGACGCCCTTGATGGCGGCGTGGCGCGGGTCGGCGGCGTCCAGGAACGCGAGCGGGCGGTATCCGCCGAAGAGCTTGAGCGAGGGCATGAAGGTGCCGTCGAGTGTGTCGGTCTTGTCGACCTTGGCATCGTCGAGGAGCACGGCGAAGCTGCGCGCGTCGAGGAGGGCGACGACGCCGGAGTCGCACGTGATGAACGGGCCGGGGGGCATGTTGACGCGCAGCACGGTGGCCCCGCCGTTGCGGGCGATGCGGGAGCGGAAGTACTCCTCCGCGCCCTGGAGGTAGTAGTAGTCCAGCCGGTCCTTGAGCGGCGAGAAGAAGGGCACGCCGTAGCCGCCAGGGACCTCCTTGACTGGGAACCCCGACGGAGACAGCTTGGTGTCCGCTTCGTCGGCGACGGAGCTGCTTGCCGTCTTGGACGTCATGGTCGCCGGACCTGGAAAAACGTTAACGCGACCGCGGTAGTCGCTTAATGCGAGTCTGGCTTGGTTCTGTTTCTAACTCTGAAATGATCAGCTACCTCAGCTAGTGTGGTGTAATGACTAGTGAGCGGGGACGTCCTTCGTATATATAGAGGAACATCTGTGGGCTATCGTACCTGGGCCATGGGTAGGCATAGTTTCCCCTAAACCAAAAAAAAAAAAAGTACGGCTAGGATTGCCAGATATCTCTTCATTCATTCGAAATGAACGGTATTGGCTAATCTTAACCGTACTTATGTTTTCAGTTTTATAAGTTTGAAATAGAGAGGAACGCCGAAGTTAAAGTCATATCAGAAATAGACGATGTTTTAAACATGTATGAATCCACACTCTTCTGGAGGGAGGTTTTATAAAATATTTTACCGCAGTTTGATATGTGTTCAGAATGGATGTACTAGCAAAGGTTTCGTTCGATATGAAACATATTTTTTCATTGAGGGTTTCATGACGAGAAATACTTTTATATATGACGAGGAAAATCCTAGTACTGTACATGCATGGTGTCGATTGTCTTGATGATTGTTTTGAGATTTGGATATGCATGTGATCTTTCTTATTGTGGTCCGACATACAACAGCATCTTTCAGCCATTTTGCACGCACATGGTAATATCTTCCACACCACTAGCACTCTCTCTCCCATTCATAATTTTTAGATTTGAAAGGGCCATGTATATTTGTCATGAAAAATATCAGACTAACATCCATTTGGAAAAATGCAAAGAAACCGACCGAAATATATTGTTAAAAGGTTATGCAGATGACGGGAAAAGATTGAGCCCTGCTCGGCCCCCGCGTCGCTCTCTCTGGGCGACACGGGCGGCGACTCCCACCTCCTCCGGCCACCCTCCCCACCTCCCCCGCATCCTCTCCCTCGCCGCTGACGGAGGATGCCGCCGTGGCTCGCGTGGGACGGCGCGGTGAGGTCCTGCCTTCGGTTTCCCATGAAATGGAGGGCCTGCAGATTCCGGCTTCCATGCGGTGCATGGGGGTGTGGCGCGGCTAAGCGTGAGGGCATCCAGCCTGCCGGCGGGCGCGGGCTGCATGAGGTGTCGTGGCGGCGGTGTGTGGGCCTAGATCTGGCCCGCCAGGTTGCTCGGCGCCTCTCTCCCGAGGCGTGTGGTGTGATCGGTCCCGGTTGGCGGCGGAGGTGGTGGTGGTTTGGTGGTGCTTGGCAGGGCGGTATGCTGTGCTCGCGATGTCTTGGCGTGATGGTCATTGGTGTACTCTCCGGTGGTTGCAAGGGTCGCTGCCTTCTCTCTCGGTCATCATCCTGCAGCTGGGTTGCCCGTTGTAGGCTGGCTGGTGCCGTGGCTTCGCAGATGGCGGCCATGGTGGTGATGCGCTCCCTAACCGGGGGGGCATCGTGGCCGAGCGTGGAGCCCCTCTGTCTTGCCATCAGTTTCAGCGGGCGCTGCTCCCGCCTGTTCTGGTGTGCCCCATGGTTCTGCAGATGGCAGCCATGGGTGCGGTCTTCTCTCCATGTGCGAGGTGAGCCGTGGCAGTGGTGGTGGTGGCTTCTCCTTGCCGGTTGCCAAGCTCTTGTGTTGGATCCTTGTTAGAGCTCTACGGCATACCTAGCGTGTGGTGGTCTTTTGCGCGTGCTCTCGGCTAGCCTAACCTTCGGGTATATCGAACCCATGTGGGGTTGGGGTTGCCCTTGGTGTTGCTATGCCTTTCGACTACGGCAGCGACCCCCAGCGTGCGGTGTGAGTGCTCCATGTGAGAGTGCTCAATGGTGTGACTCTGCCCTGTGACGCCCTTCGACTCCATCCGATGGCACACAGGCGTCATGGCGTCGTCTCGGGCACGCGTGCCCCTTCGGCCACACCCACGACACAGGTGGTGTCGGTGCGTTGTGTGGTCTCGGATGTGCGTTGCCCTTCGATTACGTCGATGGTGTAGTGTCGAGGCTGGGTCTCGGCTGATCAAAGGCCGTTCGTTTACTCCGGCGATGACTCGAGCTGGATTGTCCCCCTGCGGTCGTGTCCCGCTGGTTCTTCCTTATGATCGTTGTGCTTGGATTGTGATGAGTTTTCTCATCAGTCAACCGCCTCCGAGGATTCTCAGAGTAGCCCCTTTTCCTCTCAATCTTTTTTGTGGGTGGTGTGTGTGTTTTTCTCCTTTATTTCTCTTCTCTTGTAACCCCTGCAAATTCCGGTTCATTTAAACCCTATCTTGTAGAGGCCGAAAAGCAACTTTGAATGAAATTATTCAGGCTGGCGTAAGCCCGCCGTAGTTCCGCTCAAAAAAAATATATTGTTAAAATGATATAGTCTTCTAGTGAGACGGTTGTTCATCTCAAGACACTGTCGGTGGCTTGATGGCCCTGGCACCCTATGTTGGACTTATACCTGCTCTATGACCGTACTGTGGGGTGTGTTTTACGTTTTTGTCCGATTTTTCTCTATTTACCTAAACAATCATAATGGTTTGCTCTTGTTTCAAAGAAAAAATCAGACTAAGAGGGTACGAGATTTGACATTATTAACAGAGCGTGTAGTACCTTTTTTCTTGTACAAGCTCCGATGTACGGGTAATAATAGATCAAACCACGTGTCATCAGGACGTTTTTACAGACTACATTCAAGTTATCGGAAAAGTCAGCAGCCAAAATTGAACAATGAATCATTGTCCCACACGACACATGGTCAATAATCCCGCTACGCGAGGAGGACACGTGCACTAATCCACGGACAAACGATGAGGGTGGTAAGACATAGTGGGCCTAACTTAGATGATAACAGTTATCTACATCCAATACCATCGAGATATTTTGACATGACATGCCGATAAATAATAAAAGATGCTTGTGGTAATTAGTTATGTTATTATAATATCAAACACTCCAATTCTAAATGAGTCTAAAAAATAAATAGATGAGACATTCTAAGTTACTTTCTCTCTCTCTCTGATAAAAAGGACACATATTGGAAATTATGTAACCCAAAAATCTCTCACATTCTAGACGCATAAGCATTTTATTTGTTTAATTATGGCTGGATTCTTCTCCCTTTGCACTCCCATAAATGCATAACTTTGGTGTGAAAAGATTTTGCATGCTAGTGTGGGAACGGCTATTTGCATGCTAATAGATCAATCAAAGAAAGTCTAGGTCTAATTTTTTTATTATATGTGTTCTTTAAACCGAGAGAGAGGAAGGAGTACTACTATGAAACTACGAACTATGACGATAGTAATATAAAGACATGGAGTATGTGATATAATATGCGTGCCAAGTAAGTAGCATCGTAGCAAACACAAAGTTCTATGTATATGCATGGCGACGTGTAGCTAGCAGTTTTCCTGACGCGTGCCAGCATCGAAAAAAAAAATCTGTCAACAACTGAAAATGAACGGGGACACGTATACAACAGTAACTAATTTTCTGATGCGTGCCGGCAATGAAGAAAAATGGAGTACAAAACAACTCATGGCGAATATGCTATTTTATTCATAAAATTTTGATAGGTGAAGCGAATGGAGTGCGGAGCGCATGCATCGTTCGAAATCAACGACCCTTCAAACCTGCAATCTGTATACTAGATATAAAACTGATTGGAACTCACACAAATTCCGCCAACTCATGGATAGGCAGTTCCTTTATTTAACTGATCTAATGAAAACGGTCAAGAAGTCTATCGAATTAATCAATAGACACCAAATGGACAGTTATATATAGTACTAGCTTCCAGCAATTTACTAATCCCTCCGATTCATAATAAGTATCGCTCACTGGTATAAAGTTTATACTAGCTTAGTATAAAATGAGAGATACTTACACTACTAAGAAATTAGCTATAGATATATATACCTTCTGTGGCGCATGGTCAGAACCATGCGCCACACAAGTTATCCAATGACGCATTTGAAGCAATGCGTCACAGAACCATGAAACTTCTGCGGAGAGATGCGCCACAGAAATTTGGTGGGACCCACACCAGTCCTTGGACCATGAATATTCCATGGCGCATCTTGTTATATGCGCCACAGCCACAGAAGTTTTATGTTCTGTGACGCACATTGCCTGATGCGCCACAGAATCATCATGTGGAACCCACAGCAGGCGGGGTCTGACCATGATCTGACCAAACTTCTATGGCGCATACCGGGAGATGCGCCACAGAAGTTTATATCTTCTGTGGCGCATATCACGATATGCGCCACAGAACAATTATGTGTGCCCCACTCTCTAGACACCTATGTACTTCTGTGGCGCATATGTGCATATGCGTCACAGAAGAACAAATTTATGTGGCGCATGTGTGCAGTATGCGTCACAGAATGCTTCGTGCTACTCAGATTATATTGAGTGTTTCCTAGTACACACATTTTTCTCTTGTGCATTTCCTAACTAAATAAGTACCGGTGGAATAGATAGAATACTAGACAATCTAGTAGATAGACATGTAGCATACATCGTTGCAAATGCACATGCGTATAGCCTTGAACAGCAAAACAACAATGGCATACATCATTCCAAATACACAAACTACAACATTGCAAATCCCTTCACAGAGATGGTGGGGGCGATGGTGGTGGAAGATGCCAAACCTCTCTGTTCACGTGCGCCTGCAGCCTGTGGACGTGGTCCTCCATGGACACGTTGGGGTCGAGCACCGGCCGCCACCCGATTGGTTCCGCCATGAGCGCCCTCTCCTCCGGGGACGCGAGCACGGCGTACAACCTCATGGCCTTGTTGTAGAGGGCCTCGTGCCACAGTCTGGCCTCCTCCTCGAATAGGTTGACCTCCGAATCCCGCGGCGGCTGACTCCGACCACTGCCACTCGACATCGCCCCTCCACTGCGAGTAGGCTGCAGGGAACGCGAGCGGGCTATGCTCTCCAGCGAGTCTTCCGACGAGTTGTGAGAAGAAGACATCAGGGGCAGGTATGTTGCTTTGGACATGGAGTGTGGTATATATATAGAGGGGTGTCATTAAAGCAGCTATATCTTCCACCTTTATTTCGTGCAGATCTGCGCACTTTATCGTAACGAGTACACGGAGAGAACAACATGTCCGGTGTGTGGCCATGGACGGTACAAGAGAGGGAACAAGAAAGTTCCTCGAAAAGTGGTATGGTACTTTCCTATCACTCCCCGTCTACAGAGATATTTAGTAGATCCTAAGGAAGCAAAGCTAATGCAATGGCACGCGGAAAAGGAGAAACCCGAAGATGATCCAGAGAAGGGCAAGATCCTAACACACTCTTTAGACGCTAGCCAGTGGAATGCATTGGACATCGAGTTCGAACGGGGGCGATGCAAGGAACGTCAGGCTGGGTATGAGCACCGATGGACTCAATCCTTTTGGCAACCAGAGTAGCACGCATAGCACCTGGCCCGTGTTTATATGACCCTACAACATCCCCCCGTGGCTCTGCACAAAGCAAAGGTACGTACACATGAGCATTCTTATTCAGGGGCCGAAACAGCCAAGTGTTGATATGCATCTTTATCTCGGATTGTTGAAAGAGGAGTTAGCCATGTTGTGGGAGACGCCAGCCCATACGTGGGACGCCTACACTAAAGAATATTTCCCTCTGAGAGCCGCGTTGCTCACGACGGTGCAGGAATATCCTGGTTACGCATATGTATCGGCCCAGGTGAACCACAGACACAATGCATGTGTCAAGTGCATGGATAAGACCCCACATATCCAGCTACCCAAAGATCCCGGGTCTTCGAAAACCGTGTTCCAAGGGACTCGAAAGTGGCTTTGCATGGATCACCCGTGGAGAAAACGCGGTGACCTGTTCAATGGTAAAGACGAGCTCGAAAGAGCCCCGCGTACTAGGAGCGGCGAAGAAATCGCTGAGCTTCTGAATAATTGGGATGACTACCCAACGCCAGGAAAGAAGCGACCAAGGACAAAGCCGCTTCTGGGTGTATGGAAAGCGAGGTCTGTTTTCTGGGACCTGCCGTACTAGAAGATCCTCCACACGCCCCATAGCCTCGATGTAATTCACATCACAAAGAACGTTACCGAGAGTCTGCTTGGCAGTCTCCTCAACATGCCGGAGAGGACCAAGGATGGGCCGAAAGGAAGAACTAAAATTGCTTGGCATCAAGAAGGAGCTTTAGTACCCTGATAGTGATGATGATGACGATCCAACGGAAGGGACTCAAGGTCGCCGCAAAAGGGTTAAGAAAAATGAGGTGGTTGTGCTTCGCGCTGCCTGCTTCACTCTGTGTCAGGAGGAGATCGAGCAGTTTTCAGGTGCCTCCTAGGATTCAAAGTTCATCACGGTTACTCGGGCAAGATAAGCAGGTATCTCGACGTAGCGAAGAAGAGTTTGGCGGTATGAAGTCCCACGACTGTCACGTGATGATGACACAGATACTTCCAGTTTCCATATGAGGGATAATGGACGAGCACGTCCGTGAGACGTTGTTTGGCTTGTGCAACTTTTTCTACGTCATCTCTAGGAAGTCGATCGGCATGAAGCAGCTCGACAGGCTACAGGAAGAGATCGTGGTGATACTATGCGAGCTCGAGATTTACTTTTCGCCCGCATTCTTCGACATCATGGTGCATCTACTTGTCCATGTCGTGGATAACGTCATCCATCTTGGGCCGACATTAGTGCACAACATGATGTCGTTTGAAAGGTTGAACAGTGTCATCAAAGGGTTTGTTCGCAACAGGTCCCGTCCATATGGAAGCATAGCCAAGGGTTTTCTGATGTACGAGTGCATATCTTTCTGCCAGAACTATCTAACCACCGAGAACGAGGATGTTGGAATACCCACCAAGAAGCACCTCGGCAGGCTCACTGGGTATGGTCATCGCAAGGGCCACCGCTCACAGCATGTCGGCATTGCTAATCGACGCGCCGAATTTGGCAGAGCACACCGAGTCGCACTACAACACATTGAATTAGTCAGCCCTTGGGTGGAAGAGCACAAAAGCTTGATCGAGCAGGAGTACGTGGATCGGGCCCGCCCGAGGAAGAAAGTATACGTAACAAGAGAACACAACTCCAGCTTCACGGGTTGGTTCAAGAAAAGGATGCTGGACAATCCCCCGCAGACGCCTTTTACGGAAGATCAACAACTCATATTCTCCTTGTCATAGGGCCCAGCACATAACGTAAGACCTATCAGTCATACGACATCAACGGTTACAGATTCTACACCGAGGAAAAGGACATGAATAGCGAATATCAAAACTCAGGAGTAACTATGATGTCCTTCGCCGATGACGAGACTACAGTCATGGAAAGATTCTACGGAAGGATCGAGGAGATATGAGAGCTCGACTACTGTGGAGAGACGGTACCGATGTTCTGTGTTAGATGGGACAAGAATGTCGAAAAAGAAGGCCGATATTTCACCACCTGCGTTATACCCGATGCCAAGTCGGCAAAGAAGGCCTCCGCGAAAAATGAGCCGTGGATACTCGCTATCCAAGTTGATCGATGTTTCTTTATTAACGACCCGTCAAAGCCCAGTCGTGTTGTAGTGAAGAGGGACAAGAGGAGCATCATCGGAATGGAAGGATCCGCCAACGAGCAAGACTTCGACAAGAACGACAATCCGAAGATCGAAGAGGAGTTCGACAAGTACTTCAACATGCCTACTACTAGTACAGTAAGAAGAAAGACTACACTACCTACTAAAGGTTGTCCGTTCATGAGAAGAAATCTCATAGTGCCCGGGCTAAAGTATTCAACCGCAAAGAAAAAGGGCAATAATATTGTGAAGAGAGGCTACCTCGACACATCACATGACGACATGTGACCTTTTTTATGTATTAGTTAGAGACTAAAATATATATCGTGATATTCGTATATATATGCATGTGTATGTTCTTTGTTTTAAATATATTTGTAACATATATATATTTGTTCTTGCTTGTTTTAATATAACATAATTAAATATATTTGTATCATATAATTAAAAATATTTTTTAATTAAGAAAAAAAGTCTGAAATAGCCAGGGCTCGAACCTGGGTTGCCCAGATTTAGAGCCCCAAGACTGACCACTAGGCTAGATTGTTGTTTGATGCAAACTACAATGTCGCGCTGCTTTTGGACCAAGCACACATGTTCTGTGGCGCATTCCTCCAATATGCGCCAACTTCTGTGGCGCATATTGGAGGAATGCGCCACAGAAGCTTCACACTTAGCCAAAATAACGGTTCGGCCTTCCCCTTCCCCCCACTTGCCAACTTCCCCCCCACACGAGGCCGCACGCACCAGAACCCTAGCACCGCCGATCAAATCGAAACCTAGCCCGCCCGTTGCCGGAGCCCGTGGAAGAGCAGGAGCCGTCGCCGGAGCCCGTGTTGGAGGAGGAGCCGCCGCCGGAGCCCGTGGAGGAGCAGGCGCAGGAGCCCGTGGTGGAGGAGGAGCCGCCGCCGGAGCCCGTGGAGGAGAAGGAGCCCGTGGAGGAAGAGCAGGAGCGCAACCTCGCTGTCTATGCCACCTCGCCGTCCATGCCACCTCGCCGTCCACCCCTTGGTGAGGTTCAGGCCTCCCCTCCCCTCTCTCTCTACATCTGTTCTGCTCCTCCCAGATGCGTGATGAGGTTGTCGAGGCCGCTCCGTCGATCAATTAGGGTTTATCCCAATCTGCCCTAGTAGTAACATATTGGTATGCGTTTATCAATGTTCTTGAGGTTACTGTCCTATTTGATATATTGGTAATACAGAGTGAACATTTTCATTTTTTTACAATATTTAATTATCCAATGGATGCTTGATTTGCTGAATCTGAAAATTCAGCATATTTGTGTATACCGAATTACTGATAGTACCAGGTTACACAAGGTAGATTTACTGAACAGGTAGTCTCATACAAAAATGTATGTTACATTGTACTTGCAGAGTGTTCATCTAATTCATAGGCCCCATGCTACTTTAATATTGTGAAGCAATTCTATTGAGAGGTCAAGACCTTATGTTAATGTTATCTGCTTCTGATTGAGATCTATACGATAATAATCAAACAACAGTGGTTTGCTTTCTAATGAAGACTTGGTCTCTTCCATTTACCTGTTTCCTCTGATGTTGATGGTTATTTCTATACCAGTTATAGTTAATTAATCCCTCGGCTTTCAAAGCATCTAGCATTTGCTCATGGAGCTATATGTGGAGAAATCAAACTTTTTTCCAATAGTCATACTACTTACTGTTTGTGTGCTTACTACTACTCCCACTTAAAAGTTTGTGACACTACATCAATTAAACTAGGCAAGTATGTTATGTTCTCTGCTCTTGACTCACCTGAAGAACATTTATATGACTAATCTGTAAGGCTTGATCATAGTTGCTTTGGCATGGTGATGTTCATAAGGTTGCTGGTCTTGATTCTTTTACTGGATTGGGTTGGTCATATGGTATCTAGTGTCTAGTGGTTAAAATCTCTAATGGCTTATACTGTCAGGTTGACATGGAAATGATTTGTAGTGATATATTTAAATTCAAACCCATTGCTATGTATTGGAACATGTAGTGGGTGTAATCTAGATTGATATCTTGCATCTACACTCACCCCCAATGCATGTTTGACTATTTCCCCATGACCACCAGGTCAGTCTCTATCCTTCCAGGTTAGGTGAGGGGCCCTGGCATCCCTCCTCCAGACCAGGATGGGTAGGAGACAACTCTATATTAACTGGATGACAGTGTGGCCACTATTTCCATTATAGAAAACTTAAAGAAAACAAAAACAATTATTGGTATACTCAATTTGTAAGACATGAACCATAGGCAAAATTAGTAGCTGGTACAAGCTCAGCGGCAAACCTTCAAGTTTTAGGGCAAGGTACATTGCATATATAGAAGTACCTACACCAATACAACCAAACAGACCCCTATTTAGTCTTGTGTGGAATCAAACTGAAAATCAAACTGGACGTACTATGCTTATATGAAATGGTGCTGTTTATATGAAATGGTGTTGTGCTGTTGTTTGTGTACATGATATGGTGTTATTGTTGTTATTTATATAAATTGGTGCTAATGTTGTTATTTATATGAAATGCTGCTGCTGCTATTTGTGTACATGATATGGTGCTGCTACTGTTTTTTATATGAAATGGGGCTGCTGATTGATGATGGATGATGGGGCTGATGTTTATGTACTTGATTGATGATGGATGAGGTTAATGGGGTTTTCAATTGGGGCCGTGGGGCTATTTTTTCTTGCAGGGATTTCAATTGATTTGCCCGTTTCTCCCGAAGTGTTGATTCACTTCCGTTCCGGTTGAGAAATGGGCACTCGTAGGTCCTAAAATTAGCAAAGGTCATGCTGAATTTTTTGGTCGATATCTGTGCTAACTTTTTGCCTCTTTTTTTAGTAATAAAGCGCAAACATGTCAACTAACGACGAGGCCGGTCCTTCTAAACAAATGAGCGTCGAGGATCTAGCCCGAGAGGCCAACAAATCGTTCTGGGGGCCGTCCCAAGAGCATGAGGAGGTGGAGGAGATGAGAATGACACCACCACCGGCGACCGTCGTCGGAGGTGCTGGGGGAAACAAGGAAGATCCAGATTACGAGGGGGACGACGACGACTACGATGGAACTAGTGAAGGCAGGGAGGAGGGTAACGCCACCACGAATGGTGGCGAGCGCACAGATGGTGGTAGCGGCAGCTCAGCCGCTATACAGAAGAAGAAGAAGAAGAAGAAGAAGAAGAAGAAGAAGAAGAAGAAGAAAAAGGATATTAAGGATCGGAAGCCGCAACTTCTCGCCAACGTCTGTGATGAGTTCACCGAGGTCACAGAAGGTGGCCAACCCATTGCGCCTGCATCGATTTCCTGTGGGTACGGCATGCAACTCGGGTGCATCGTCCGGGAAAGCATGTCGATCAACACGAAGTACATCCGACGTAATCATGCTTTGGTCGAGAACCTCCTTAAGAAGCTTCACAAGCGATACACATTCCCAGAGAAGTTCAGAAACCTGGAGAGTAATAAGAACCCAGTGAACAAATTAGCACTGACAAAGATGAGCAACACCTTGAGAAGCTGGAAAACCCGGGTAAAGAACAACATTGACAAAGGTGAAAGCTGGGAGATTATAAGTAGAAAAAATCCGATGCTCGACGAAGAAGAGTTCAAGATATTCAAGGCAGACTTAGATATCGCTGCCTCTAAAGCATGGACTGAGTGGGGAAAGACTATGCGAGAGAAGAACAAGGTAACCACCAGCTTGGAAGCGGCGGACACAGAGGGAAACAACCCATTTGGGACAAGGAGGACGTCGAGCTTGAACGCCTGGGTAAAGAGAACCCATGGCATAAAATCACAGACCTACAAATCCGACAATTTGTCCGGGCCTGCTACTACCCGGACCCTGTTACAGGGGAGTTTGTCACCGACGACCCGGATGTGAAGGCCTTTGAGGATGAGCTGGTAAGGAATTACCGTGGATATCTCATTAAAATAATTAAGCCAAGAATCTAAATGCATGGGTTCACCTCTCCTTGTCTCTCTGCAGGAGAAGGAATTGAATGCTACCGAGGACTTGTCATCCCAGGATTCGGCAGAGGAGCCATGGGACACTGTTTTCAATAGGGCGACGAACACTTACAATAAGAGGGAGAAGAATTTGCCGCCAAAATCAGCTGGCCGTGTGTCCGGCTTCGGTACAAGCATCAAGTTTACCGAGTACTACAAAGAGGACGCAAAGAAGAGGAGGGAGAGGAAGAACCAGTCGGCGGCTAAAGATAAATCCGAGGTTGAAGAGCTAAAGTTGAAGGTGAAGAAATTAGACGAAAAAGTGGACGAGAAAGCAATGGACAAGTTATTGGAGGAGAAGCTTCGCGCGATCATCCCCCTAGGTTGATGGAGGGGCTAGCTATTTGGAATGCAGGAGGTCGGCAGGGGCCGATACACGTGCCCAGCTTTAGCGGCAGCAACTCGAGCATCAATGTTAACGCGTCGCCGGACTTGTTGACCCCGCCGGCCTTGGTGACCCGCTGGCCACCATCGCCACGGCGCAGCCACAAGAGCTGGTCATCGCACAGCTGCCTCCTGCTGCTCCCGCCAAAAATACCAGTATCGCACAACCGGCGGTGGCACCAGTACCGCGGGAGAATGTTGATTATAGGCCTACCGCCAGGACCGGCCGTGTGTCGACATTAGCCGAGCTCAACGCCCTCACCAAGGTAACTAATTAGTTACTCCGCTTCATCTTATTTATGCGCCTTTGGTGACTGTCACCTCGATCATGATGCCCAACACATATGTGTCGATATTCAGGACGCTGCTTGCGTACTACTCCACAAAGTTGCCGGCGGCGAGTTGAGGAATGTTGCCAAGGGAAATATCAGACAACCGGCGAACCGCACAATGCACAACAATGCAATGGACGATGCCGTGATGAGGGTCCGGATTGCTCGGGTGTTGCCAGGGTGCGACGACATGGACCCCCTTTCAACCTTAGGGAGCCGACGAACACAAGACCCTTGCAGAATGCCACGGTTGTCCCTTGACATGGCCGAAGACTCAGATTCATCTTACAGGGCACCTAAGCGCCACCTCGATCATCCGGCCACCACCTCGGATGCCACCTGTCACCGGCGCCACCTCGATCATCCGGCCACCACCTCGGAAGCCACATGTCATCGTCGCCACCACCAATCGCCACCAACAACTGTTGGGAGCATGTGGGCCGCCCCAAGGCGAAGCCGTCGCAATGCAACCGCCGTCGCCCCCGCCACCACCATCACCACATGGCGGCAACAACGTTGATGATGAAGAATTTGTCAACGTCAACGACTACATCAACACCGGCGCCGACATAGGATTGTACATGCCTGCTGTGGATGAAGAACCCTTCGTCGCTCGTGAGGGTCAAGGTGGGCGTCCCACTACATGCACACAACGCTTGGTATTCCATGGTTTATCTCAAGAGACGCCTCCGGCCGCCGATCAACAGGAGAAACCTGTTGGGTTCGTCTTTAGCCCTGGCACACTCCAAAAGACGGCCGTTGAGCACTTAGCATCCCCAGGGGAGGAGCCTGCTCAGAAGACGAAGAAGCACATGAAGAGAGGTAAGAAATCCGAGAGCCAACCTCCTCCGAAGAGGATCCGGGCTAAGGATGTCGTCGTACCAGCCCGCGAGGATGGCTTGCCCAGGATACATATAGCCGGTGAAGCTATACTGACTCCGGAGCTGCTTCACCTTGCTGGTGGACATATGCTCTCTTTGAGTGATAGTATCAAGACACTAGAAGGCATTCTTCTTAAAGACAAAGATCCAAATTACCCGGTTTTCACTGTCAAGGTGCCATCGGATGTGGACTTCATCCATGAAGCCCCCGCGGACGTGTTCTTCATAGCGTACGAGGACGTCTTCAAGCTGTTTCTCTCGTAACGGCTGGACTATAACATGGTACGCCTATTTGCGCTCAATCTGGCGATGAAGACCAAGAGAGAGCAAACCCCCTACATCGCGATAGTGGATCCCTACTACATGCGTGATAGCCAGTTGAGGGAAGGATCGCGTGCCAAGGCGACGACGTACCTCGGTAAGTTCGTGGTGGACCACAAGAGGACGAACACGCTTCTTTTGCCTTTCTTTCCCGAGTAAGTACACACACCCCCTAGCATTGGTAACTTAGGCTTTCTTATAGCTTTATTCCTTTGCCCTTTTCCAACATCCCGTTTCAATCGTGTTGTGCAGAGACAAATACTGCACACTCATCGTCATTTGCACAAAGTACTCGATAGCACCGTATTTCAACTCGGCGAGTCAGAAGAAGAAGGACTACACCAGAATAAGGGGTGTTTTGAATGAGGCTCTCGAGGGCTACGCTAGAAAGGGATGCCCCTTCGTCAACAAGGGGGAATGTATCAAGGATGACAAGCACGTGTTCAAGCACAAGCTCGAGTTCCCCAGCGTCAAGGAGCCGGCTACTGGCGGCGCCAAGGAGTCCTTCTACGCCATGCATCACCTTAAAGGGTTTGTCCGGGATTTCCAGAACCTATCTCTGCCATCTAGTTTCCGAGCATGGGCCAAAAATTTGGCGCGAAGGGACGATGATGATCTTAGAGAAGACTTCCATCGCATCCAGGTTAAGTTGTCAGAAATCATCGTGGAAGATGTCAACACAAGGGGAGGGGTCCTAAAACACAACAGAGGGTTAACTAAGAGGGAGATTGAAAATATTCTTCGTAAACAGGGTGACAACAGGACGTGGATGACGAAGGATGGCTATCTACCATTCCCGAAGCCAAGCGTTAGCAGTTCTCAACATTGATCGATGTGTGCGCCTAGAATTATCATAGATGTCTGTGCGTAGTGTTGTGTCACAAACTATATACTACCGTGGTCGTATGTTGTAAACTTCACTATTGTGGTTGTTGTCGTCGAAGTTCTATGATTGTGATCGATGTGCTATCTTCTATGTTTACTGATCTTTTGTTTTAGTTTTTGTGAACATATATGCATGTGAACCAATTTAGTTCTTTCTGTTGCATGATTTACTAATATGCCTTATCTATAGAGATGACGAAGTGGTACGTGGTGTATAAGGGTTAGGTTTCAGGAGTCTATGATGAGTGGAAGGACTGTCAGAAACAGGTGAACAAGTTTAGCGGCAACAACTATAAAGGATACACGAATCGAGAGGAGGCGGTAGCCAAGTGGAGGAACCACCTGTGGAGGGAGAACCGGATGAAGATATTGCTAGTGCTCTTGCTCTTGCTCACCGTCGTCACAACTCTGTTTGATTCTAGTGTAGGCGGTGAACACTTCATTTGTAATGTGATGAGATGGTGAACTTTGTAACAAACACTTGTATAAATATTCGTCAACTTTGACTTGTATTGTAATATGATGACCACTTGTCTACCTCGATCAGGCTCTAAGTAGTGTGATGACACTATATTCGTGTTTGTATTATATTTGTTTTCATATACTAAGTTAAATATACCGTTTCTGTATAATACCTGTATAATACATGTATAATACATGTATAATATAGTATATTTGGACAAGTTTGGATTTTTTAATACGTGATATTCAAACCAGTAGCGTATTATTTTTACCTTCTGTGGCGCATAGCTCTTCAGTGACGCATTTTCCAGAATGTGCCAGGCGCATCAGCCATAATGCGCCATAGAAATATCATGACTTCTGTGACGCATTTCGAAATGCGCCACAAAAGTTTGCATCAGTGGAGTCCCTGCCATGCGCCACAGAAGGCCAATATAGATGCGTCACTGATGAAGGATTTCTAGTAATGTTATTATAAATCGTAGGAAGTAGTATTTTTCTCTCTTCGATGAAACCAACCGCACCCATGCATTTTATAAGTACCGGTGGGTCTTGTTAACAATTTGGGACCGAATATGACCTCAAGGAAGAAGTCAATTTACATAGCACATGTGAAGGTGAGTTGAGCGACGGGTAGAAGTCAAACATGTTGTGGCGAACTTAGCATCTTTGTTGAAGATTGGACAAGATTAAGAGATGATAACATCGCACAACTACCGTTTGCTTGACAACGGGGAAAAGGAAAAACATAGAACTCCCTCCGTCTTAAAATAGATATCTTAAATTTACCAAAATTTAGATAAACCTAGACACTATTTAGTACTTCATCCGTCTCAAAATAGATGTCTCAAATTTATCAAAATTTGAATGAATATAGACATTATTTACTATATAGATTCATTCAAATTTTGAAAAACTTAAGACATCTATTTTAAGACAAAGAAAGTATATAGATTCATTTAAATTTTGAAAAATTTAAGACATCTATTTGAGACAGAGAGAGTAGTAGTGACAATTATATGATGTACGAGCAATAGAAGTATTGCATCGATATTTCTATTGTGACGTGGCTAAACAGGTGTGGCCTTGACCCTTGTGGCTTTCTCGTGGAGGATCTGATTTCGTGGTTGCATCGAGAAACGACTAGTGTGCTGCCCTATGTGAGCACACGCCCTATGATGGATGGCAACATTGCCATATTCATAGACTAGCATGTGTTTCTCTAGTTGAAAACCTTTGATCTAGCCTTAGATGTCTAGATTACACAATATCGACGAGATGCACGTTGTTTCCTAGTTTAAGAAGTCGGTTCGAAACTCCCCTCTGGTGGTAATATTTGAAGTCTACCGTATATATTTGATGGTTCAAATCTAATAATATCTGCCCATATTTTATGATAAAATTCTAGTTGTGTGTATATGTGGATGTAGAGTAGGGAGGTTTTTCCTTGTTTTTACAGAAAGCGTGAGAAGAAACAGTGATAACCAAGTCTATGGTAAAAGAGGAGACCCGCATAAAACATTTGAAATGCAAAGAATCCTGAAAAATAAACAGTTTATGGAGATTATCATATTTAAAAGTTAAGACGATCTTTCAACGCAAACAGTGAGAGACAAGTTGGTCAAACTCCAAAAGAAGAAGCATAGTTCAACAAAACAACATAGTTGTACACTAGTGGAAACAACCCCATGTGTCCCGGTTGGTAAGGGGCTTTAGTCCCGGTTCCCCAACCGGGACGGGGCTATCGGGACTAAAACCCCAACCTTTAGTGGCTGCGGCAGAGGGCGAGGGGGAGGAGGATCCGTCCCGGTTCGTAACACGAACCGGGACAAATAACCCTCTGCCGCGGCAGAGAATTTATTTTGGCAACTTTTGTTGCCGCGGAAGCATTTTGGCCACTTTTTGTGCCACGACAGAGAATTCATTTATGTTGTTTTATTGTTTATTTAGTGTTTTGCACTCATCAATGAAGGAACCATTATATATTTATATTACACAAGATCATCATGACAATATAGATCCAAGTGTCAAACCTATTACATTCGATACACGGATCGAGTTCATGCGCTACATAGAAAATAAGCTCTTTGTACAATCCCTATTGTTTATGCACACCCGAATAGTATTCTTCTTTTGGGTTTAAGACTTCTGCATCCAAGAATCCCGCCAATTCCTTCTGAATTGCTCGTACGCGATTCTTTGGCAGAAGACCGTCCCGTAGACGTTCGATCTGATTTAAAAAAGGAGTCAACCCATATGAATGAAACATCACACAATTTGATGGTAATTAAAAACTATAGAAATTGTTTACGTACGTGGAGTTGCTCTAAATTTCTGCCCTTCTCACAGCACGTCTGACGGATGAACTCGCAAACATAATATCCACATAAATTGTTCCCTGGTCCCTGCGTCAGGCACTTTACGAGAACAGAGTTCAATCAAAAAAATAATCAAGCATGAATTATAACGGTATCAATACTAGAATCAAAGAGATGCGCGGATATAGCTAGTAGTGCTTACATCTAGTGGTTGAAATGTAAGCTCCTCTTTCCAAACACCCCTAGCCTTGTTGGTGAACCGTTTCCAAGCGCTGCTCGGCGAAGAAAACGAATAAAAGAAGTTATTAATTACTTAATATCATAAAATTCACGAACGTTTCCGATATAGTGTCGTAATGATTAGAATTATCGCTGGAGAAGCATCTGCATGTCCTTCCACTGCTCAAGAGGTTTATGTTTCGAGTCCATGACTAGTACACGCCCTTTGTCAAGTTGAATGATTAACAGAATATAGTGGAAGCTGCGCATGTATAACTAATCAATAATATACTTAACATCGAGTAAGCGAAATAGAAAGTGTATACAAGACAATAACACTCACTCGAAGTTGTAAGGAAATAGTATTTCCCTTCTGGTTTCTTGAAACCTTAACGCGTGTACGATATTATCCTCTGTATCCTGGGGGTTTGTTTTGAGATTAGCTTGATGAACCTAATATGGGTCAATGAATCCAATGTCATAGATTTGTCCTCTGCTGTATTCGAGAATCTTCATTCTGCATATTATAGTATGATTATATACATACAATAAATGAGGTGAGATAGCTAGAGACTAAATTACAGAAGTAGTACTTACAGACAATATACACTGATGATCGATTTGTCCAAGGCGTCTTGATTGAATAATTGAAATAGTTCATCAAATTCAGTGGATATCATGTCATCTATTTCTTTCCCATAATGCTTTTTTGTAACCCTCAGCACTATCCAGTTAGCCCTGGCCTTTGTGGCATGCATGTACCAGTTATGCAATCTTCGCATTTTTGTTGGAAGATTATTTACCTCCACAGGTTTGACGAGAGGTTTGCCGTACTGGTATTTGTATGCTACATCACACACGGGGAAGTACTCTAACTGGGATAAGTACTGGGCAATACTCATACCTTGAGCAGCGGCAGCTTCTTCGTATTGTGCAACTATCTCTGGATCATACTGCTCTTCGGCCGCATATTTGCTCGACCGCACATTGGTATGGGAAATCACCTTGAGAGGGGCGCAAGACTGTTTTGCTTGTTCTCCGAGCAGGGCAACAGATTTATTGCTTGCATCAGTACTACTCTTCGAGGCTTGTTGTGCCGCATGTGACTTGAGAATAGAACGCTCATAGTCTGATGACAGCTTTGGCTCGGGTTGATAAAGAGTCTTTAGCATTTTGAACACTCAGGATTTTTCTTCTTTGGTGGTGGGGAACTCTGGCTCTTTCGGCCGCCTCAACTTAGCGAAAAACGTTGTCGTTTCCGCATCAACGATAGCCGTAGTCTCCTCTTCAGTACAGTCATAAGCTCCCTTGGGAGTAACCTTTGGTACTTTTGGAAGAGGCTCTTGTTTACGTTTCGGCGATCGCTTACCATGATGCAGAGTAGCGGTGGTACGCTTACGCTTTTTATCCCGAGGCGCCGGCGATGGCTGCGCCGGAGATTGGTGAGGCGACGAAGACGGCTGCCGCGGCAGCGACGACCTCGCTGGAGACGGGTGAGGCGGCGAAGATGGCCTTGGCATGTGATTTCGAAGCACGATACATTCCTTTGGCCATAGAATGATGACGTTTGTTGCTTCTCCCAGTTCAGTCACATCCCCTTCACCTGCAGGATAGTCAAGCTTCAAAACTTCAAAGGTGGGCATGATTTCATCCACCCTGACAACAGCGTAGCCCTGTGGAACCGGACGACAGTGGTAAGTTTGTGTGGGTCCAATTGGTAAGGCATAGCCGACCACCACGTTCATTGATATGTTCACAACTTTGACATGTAGCTCGCAGTGTGTCATCTGTGTGATATCATCCACTAGGTAGGTCGGTGCACCATCGTCATCGTCATTGTCATCACCCGGGATCTCGGTGGAAGCCACATTGCTTTTTTGATTATTCCATACGCCGATACCATCGAATGCAGGTTCTACCACCATGTGCTGCTGAGATGGGCCGGTTGTACTTTGCTCTTTAAGTGCGTTAATTTCATCTTGTTGTTGTTGCTTTATTCGTTCTTCAATTATACGCATTCTCTTTTTTTGAATATCTGCTTCAACTTCCGCCTTGTCCTTTCTCCTCTGACGGCTTCTATCAGGATATTTCTTCCTCTCTTCGGTAAACCCAGTCCTCCATGGTTTGGAGCCGCTTGTGCCTCGTGTTCGTCCATCATGTTCCTTATTTCCAAGGGCGAGTGTGAGCTCATCATTCTCTCTATCGAGAATGAAGTCCCCATCTTTAACAGCCTTTACTGCTTTTCTCATCTTCTCGATTGGCAAGGGGTCTTCTTTATGTCATATGTTATATATACACATCCCTTATGAGTCCAACGTGTCCCCATGCCCGTAAAACCAATTCCTTGCACATTCGATCCAATCGTGTGTCTCTGGGATGATCTTTTTAGCACGCAGTTCATCCTCAAGTTTCTCCCACTTAGGAATGCCAGCCCTGTAGCCACCTTGCCCCATAGTATGGTGATACTTCTTGTTAGCAGCATTCAGCTTATTCATTGCAGATATTTTCTTAACTTTTTCTGATGTCTTGTAATTCACAAACTCAGCCCAGAATGGTTTTATCTTCTCAAACTGAATCTTCTTGAAATCCAGAGTCTTCTCTTTCACGACATAGTCAAGGTGCAATCTTTTCTTCCAGTTGGTGAAACACTAGGCCATCTTCTTCATAGCCCACTCCCTGACCTTAGCCTCCATGGCTCGCGCATGTTCTAAGGCGTCCTCAACTGGATCCTCCGCATTTGGATCCAGCTCTATCTTCGGTAGTTTGAAATTAACCATGAGCCTCTTCCACAGTAAATCTTTGTCCACGGTAGGGAGAAATAAAGACGTTCCCTCTTCTTCCGCATCAGCAGGCCTATTCCAATTTTGAACGGTGATCGGGATGAAGTCCCTAACGATTACTCCGCATTGTGCCACAAATTTGGTTCCGACAACTTCGGGAGCAATCGGTTTGCCATCTTCACTGATATCTTCGATCCTGAACCTCTCATGGTCTTCCAACTTTTTGGTTGGGCCTCGTCCGCTCTTTTCAGTAGATTTCTTCGATCCGGAGGCTAAAAGAAGAAAGATTGTCGTTACTATTTCTATATAGATAGCAGATGATTAATTAATGAATTAATTATATTACATGCACCTCGCCGGAGCGGTCGTCTTCTCGATCACACAAGGCATCGCCTTCTCCCTCGCGGAAGGCATCACCTTCAACCTCAAACAAGTCGTCTCTTCCAGCAAAAAGAGGATCACCCTCACCGGAGTTGTTCCGAAACATCGATACATTTATATTTTCTTCCCCCTGGATCATACCTTGGATCAACTCTTCATTTTTTTCGTCTCTGTCGTGTGGGTCCATATTTTCTACATAGCTGGAAAAACAGATAAGTCAAAGCGGCTAAGGGAGATGTTAGGTACGGTGTTGAGAGATATAAACCCTAATTCGGAGAAAGCCTAATATATACATACACAATAATAAAAATGAATTTACAATATATTTACAATAATAAAAATCAACTAAAATCAATATTCCGGAGTTCCCAGGGGTGTAAAACCTAGTTCGGAGAAACCTCGGATGCATATGAGAGGGGTCACTTAGGTATTGTAGCATCCCATTTGTCTAACAACTGTAATGCTACTTGGTCTAGTAATATAATGGCTACTTCATATATGCAATTGTTGCATCATCATTATATCATGCTAATGTCATCATGCCACCTTGCATTTGAGCATCATATAAAACCCTTTTTGGTTTGGATCTTCTCTCATATGCATTGTTAATTGTATTTGCCTCTTGATATTGTATTTGGTTATTGATATCATGTTTAAATGCCCAAGTTGAGTTGGGGCATATCTTTTATTCAACTCCATCACCTTTCTCTGCCACCACCTTATAATTCCACCATTCCATTATCCATGAGCTTGTATTCTATTTTCTTTTGGTATTTTAATCTAGCTCATGGGAGATAGGATGGATCTACTTCTATAAATTCTTTTTCTTGGCCTTACTCCACATTTTGGGTAATGCATAGGAATAATGCCATGCTTATTATTTTGTTTTCACAAGATTAAGACATGGCATTTAATACCCTTGCATGGGCCATGCAACCATCTCCATCTTTTGACCTCCTTTGTTTTATTTGATCTTTTGAGTGAATCTCCCATCTATCTCTCTACCTCATTTCATGCTTGATCTTGTTTGGATCATGTCAAAACCCTACACCCATCCCCCATCCATGCAAGCCATGTGTGAGCATTTTTCCACCTTTATCTCTAAAAACCCTAATCCCTCCCCCTATCCCTCTCTCCTCTCTTTTGCCACCTCTTGTTTTGATCTTGTTTCAAATCCTACCCCACCATCCCCCATACCTCCCTCTCCCTTTTTGGTGTATATATATTTTTTTGTATTCTATAATGTGGGAACCCATTGCTAGGGTTCCATATTTTATCAAATGCTTTTATTCTTTGTCTAAACCCCTACATCCTCTAATCTAGTAAAGTGCCCCAAATTGACACATACACATCGTGTATGTGGGCATCCTCTCTTTCCCATATGCTAATTCCCTCTAGTCTATTTTGTTGCCTAGACACCTTTGTTCAAAAATCCCTTTGCTTTCTTAAAACTAGATAAATATAAACATAAAACAAAACAATTGAACTAACAAAAAGAAATAGAAAATAAATAATGGGAAAGCTAAGAACCTGCTGGGCCGCAGCCCAAGAGAGAGTAGCAGCCCACCAAGCCACACACCCTCCTCCGGCCCACCTTCCTCCACGGCCTGGTACCCCTTCGCTCCCCGACGCCGTCCACTGTTTGTCTTCCTCCGTCCCGACGCTTCTCTCTTCAGTCTAACGGCAGAGCAGGTGGCCGTCGTTCCCCCGTGATCCACGTCACCACCCACCACGGTCGCTCCCTTCTTATCCCCAAGCCCTGCATCTCTCCCATCGAACCCTAGATCCCCTTCACGCCTCGTGTCGCAGCCGGCCTCCATCTGCCACCTTGGTTTTCTGCCCCCCACCTTAAACCATCGAGAGCTTCACCAAGTTCTTCAGGTTGGCCAAGACCTTGTTCGGGGCACCCCCTAAGCTTGGCTGGCTACGGGAATTGAACCGAGCCGCCTTCCTCGTCGTCCTCGCAGAAGATCGGAGCCGGAGCTTCGCTGCATTCTCCCTCCACAGGACACCCTCCTCGCCATCGCTGCATACCTCGTCGCCGCGCTCTTCCGCAGTCCCCGTCTCACAGTCATCGCGCAAGGCGGGCAACGTCGCCTCCGACTTCCCCTCGGTGAGCCTCTTCTTGCCCCACCTCTCTGGTCTCGCCTTGCTTCGGCGCCGCTCGCTGCAGTCACCGTCCGCTCGCCACGCACGGCCGCTCGTTGCGCGCAGACAGACAACAACAACAGCTCCACGACTCCCTATTCCCCCTTTTTTTCCCGATGAGCCCAGACCTCCTCTGTCAAATCTCCCAACACGATATATGCCCCTGAATGTCCCAAAAACAAGCAGGATCAAACGGATTCGAAAACGATGTTGTAGATCACCCGCAATCTTCCTCCAAAGTCCGGCCAGATCCTGACGTTTTGTAGTTTTTCCGTCAGTCTGCGACACCAATTGAAATCCCCTCTGTTCCTCGATGATTACCGGTATCTGTAGCCCTCCTATATAAAAACGTCCTAAACGAAACTTGTAGATCTAGGTTTTCTCTCCAACTTTTCTTTTTGCATCATCGTAAGTTTCATAGCGGTTAAGTCGCCATCGTCGTTGCAAGATCGAATCAGCTGGCAATTTTTTGCGCACCCTTCTTCAGTTCGTCAGAGTCTGGATCGAACCACTCCTGGCAGTTTTGCACGCAGACCCTTGGCCTTTCTAAAACTCAACCCGCAGACCAGTTCTTCAAGGCTTTTTGTAAAAAGGCCCCTGTGGTTTTCTCTTTCCCAACCCGCGGTCCTCAACCCACATGTCCTATGCCCAGTCAGCACTGCGGCCCACCTGTCATCCTCCTCGGGTAACTTCTCCTGGGTAACAAAAGTCCAGAAGCTTTCAGAAAATCCAAATTCAAATATATCTTATAAACGAATTCATAACTTTCAAATGATTTGGAATTTGAATTCAAACTCTATATGAAATATGTTTTGTTTTTGAATGTTAATTCAAATCTTTAGTCAAATATTTTCAGAATGGATTTAAAATAGTTAAACCTTTGACTTTGACCCTATTTAATAATTTTGACTTTAAAATAAATTTAAATTCATAATTCCAAATAATACAAATAATATATGTTTTCAAATCAGAAAAATGTGAGGAATTCAAATATGCCAACCAAAATATATTTTGAACACTTTAAATTTCAAGTTGACTAAAATTACAACAAAATGCCTTTTTCTTAATTAATTAATAACTTTTGATTTATAACTCCAAATTTGACAAATGATATGTCTAAAATGTTTAGCTCGACGAGACCTTTCTGTTTATGCATTCCTTGTTCTGTTATGCAGCATGCATCATATAAATATAATGTAAACAGCAACTAATATGAGGATAAAATGTGACCCAAACTCAATAAAATGCTTATTTCTTGTATTCCACACCTCACCCATGCCATGCTACTTTATTGCCATGCAAATTGTGCATCATTCATCATGGCATGATTGTTTGCTTGTCGCATCTATTCATATGCTTGTGCTCTATATTTATGTTGGCCCTTGTTTGTTTGGTTCTTCTTCGAATAGACGCTGAGCAGGGGATATATCAAGAAACCCAGGAGCACTACCCAGATCCTTCTCTCGCTTCAACTGAGCTGCCAGGCAAGCACTACCACATGCTTGCATACATATAGTACATATTGCCTCTATCTTATTCTTGCATCATTGAGTCACGATTGCATTAAATTGAACCCCAAGTATTGCATAGCCTTTACTTTTAAACCCCACCGAAGCTTGTTCCTCCATCCCATGCGCCATTACTACAGGAGTTGTTTGAGCCATGCGAGTCGTAGAACAGCATGTGTAGGGTATGTGAGTGTCTGATGGATAATGAGGTACCTAAACAACTTAACCTGAGTAGTATGGGATAACTAATGAAAGTCGCACCGGTGAGCAATATTGCTTTACTGCTTTATTTAAATTGTGCGATGTACTGCACCTGTACTGTTTAGGATCGGGACACGATTTCGCGGTATCGACAAGCCCAGTCACACTTTCGGGTTCCCGATCGTACCGCCCACCCAAACCTTGAGTCCGTTTAAGTCAGCTAACTTCGCTATGGTAGCTTAATGGGTGGCCTCAAATATTTCTCAATCCTGTGATTGCTTTGTCGTGAAAGCCTCGTTGGGTTTTGATTTGGTTTTTCCGAGGTTGATCGAGTGTGTGTTACTATTTGTCCACCCCTGCAGGTAAAACTTTCAAAGCCGTGTCCGCGTTATGGACGACTTGGAGCACAGTTTCTTGATCATAGACAAGCATAACTAAAGTACCGCTTTTAAATTTGACTAAGTAAATCGACTAGTAAATAGTGCAACACTCATGGAATGGATAATAAAACCGCCAACGGATGGGGGTTGTTCCTTTCCTCGTTGGTAAGCGAGGAGGAGGATGGATCTGTTAATATTATCGTTATAACTGTTGTTACTAATTCACGACATCCGCTTCATCTATGGTTAGGCGGATGGTTAGCGTATCTATAGGATTGTTAGGGTTTATCTTTTGCTGCAATTCGTCACCCAGGTTGTGTCCCCTTTAGAGGCATAAAGACTTGCCGAAAATTCTAGGGTCTCACACGATAAATTATTTGATTCAGATGAACAGTACACTCACAAGATGGATACTTGGGTGGAGGAGACGGACGATGTGGGCAACGATCATTCGTGTAGAGATTCCGGAACGGGATCCGTGAGATCTGTGGGCGGTGTGTTTATTTATGGGGAATCTTATGCCGATTTGCTTCTTATCCGTACTCGGATCTTGTTTTCCGCTCACCGATACTGATGTTTGATGTATGAGGAGATATCCTAAACTATTATATCTATCTAGGACATTTGGATCTTGCCGTATGGCGTTGCTATATTTCCTTTCTTTTTAGATGGAATTGCTCTGATGTACTGTTGTATGGTGGCTTGCATACATACTCATTTGTGTATGTAGTTGATCCCTTCGCCTGCCGATTACGCCGCCCGTTCTTGACCCGATGATTGGAAATGGTTGGGACGGCCGAAAGGTCTACCTGTGGGTGGCATTTGGGCCCCACCGTACTATTTCAACCATTTCCGCTCATCCAGGCTGGTAACTAGGAGCGTAATTCACCGAGGTAGTTACAGGTATACTATTTTGGTATATTATTTATACCAAAATTTTGGTATATAATTTATATTTTTCTCAGTTATGAATATTAAAATCTGAATTTTCAAAGTACTAATACTTATAAAATATATATCAAATAGTAATTATTTAAATAGTTTACATAATAATGTATGGTAATAGTTTTAAGTTGTATATTTTATTTTTCTGATTTAAAATGAATTAGTTATGAATTTCTCCATTTTTAATTCATTTTAAATCATTTTTAGAATATTATAAAATAATTTACATTTTTGGAATTACTTTTAACATTTTATTAAACAGAAAACATTTCTAAATATGTTTATACCACTTAAAGGGTGGACCCACCTATCAGCAATAATCAATTACACAATAATTACAGAAATCATTTCAGAAAACATTAACAGAAAACAAAAAAATGATGATGTCACGATGACATCACCCATGGTGATGGCGCCGCCAGCGATTGAGCCCGCGCGGGGCAGCGAGAGGGGGCGCGTTGGAAAGATCTCGTCGAGGCGAACCATATGGTGGTGGCGCTGCCCATTATTGGTCGCTGGAGCGACGAGCACAGCGGCGGACAGAGGCGGCGGCGACGGATGGTCGTCGCGGTAGAGCTAGAGAGCGAGAGGGAGCGCATGAAGAGGTGCTAGAGCACCAGTGGCTCACCAAGAACGTGATGCCGGGGTCGGGGAAGCAAGGGGTGGCCGGACGGAGGCGAATCGACGATGGCTGGAGCTCGGGAAGATGGGATGCAGATCTTGATTAAGGCCGAGCGGGGCCGATTCCTTTGGCGTAGAGACGCAGTCCAGCACGGCGGAGCTCCTCGGCACCTTGGCTTGGCTCGGGGAGGCTCTGAACAGAGGCGATGACGACGAGTTAGGGTTTCTTCTCAAATAGGGAAGAACGCGAGAAGGAACGAGAGGGGATGAGATTGGTATTGGGAGAGAGAGGGGAACGCGACGGTTCCTATCCTTGCATCGAACAGCGGCGGCGAGCTCGGCGGGCAGCCTGCCGGCGTCGTGGGGGGTTCATGTGTGCGCGCGTCGATGAATGAGATGGGGAAGAAGAAGAGGAGGCGAGCCAGTTATAACCGAAGGACCTTTTGTCCCGGTTGATGGCTCCAACCGGGACTAAAGGGATATACGTCCCGGTTGGAGCCACCAACCGGGTCGTATACTCCACTTTTTTTTCATCAGACCAAGGGGCGCGCGCAGCGGTCTTTAGTCCCGGTTGGTGGCTCCAACCGAGAAATATGACCCTGTTTTCAAATTTTTTCAGGGATTTTCTCTCTGTTCCCGTCTTATTTTTTATTTTGGGGTTTAAATTTGTAATGTTTTTTAAATGATAATTACTTTGGAATTTAGAAAAACTTTAAACATAAAAAGTGTTTGAATTTGAATAACAAATTCAAAACCATTTTCTATTTTTAAAAATAATTAATGTTACCATTTAAAATTAAAAATGAATTAACTTATATTTTTTGAATATTAATTTGGAATTTATAAAAACTTTAAACATAAAAAGTGTTTGAATTTGAATAAATAATTCAAAACCATTTTATATTTTTAAAAATAATTAATGTAACCATTTAAACTATGAACCATTTAAAATTAAAAATTAATTAACTTATTTTTTTAATATTAATTTGGAATTTAGAAAAGCTTTAAACATAAAAAGTGTTTGGATTTGAATAACTAATTCAAAACCATTTTATGTTATTAAAATTAATTAATGTAACCATTTAAAATTAAAAATGAATTAACTTATATTTTTTGAATATTAATTTGGAATTTAGAAAAACTTTAAACATAAAAAGTGTTTGAATTTGAATAAATAATTCAAAACCATTTTATGTTATTAATTTGGATTTGAATTAACTTATATTTTTTATATATTAATGGGCTTCGCTTGGGCCATGTGTTGGTCTCAAGGTTGGAAGATGGAGAAATGTCCAAGGGCTTTGTGCCCATTGGAATCAGGAAGAAATAAGGAGCTTGAAGGTTGATCAAGACATGTGCAAAGAGTTGTATCAAGATGGATCAACCTCAAGTAGGTATGAAGAAGGGCGAGCTCAAGATGCGCCATCTCTAGAAGATCTCATGCTTAAAGCTTGCCATCCTCGTGCTCATGGAATGATGAAGACAAGTTCAAAGAAGAGGTTTCCCCATGGAGTATGGGGGAGCAATTTGCAAGTATTCATCTTCATCAAGCAAGAGCATCCAAGAAAGGTGTTCCCACTATAGAAGAACAAGACGGTCTACATCAAGTTCAAGTGGGATGCTCAAGGCAAAGGTATGTTCTTGATAGGGCTTCTCTTTTGCCGGTCTCGTGTTGTTAGTTGCGAGACCGGGTTTAGGATAGATATCCGTACTATCAAGAGGGGATCTCAAGAGGGTGTCTCGTTTGCATCGTTCGGAGAGAGCTCAAACCTTTGCATTCATAGCCTCATCTTTCTTGGTTGTTTTTTTGGTTCTTGTCCATGAGAGGATCTAGAGCGTGTGGTCATCATCATAACAAGCTCTAGTTTATCATCTAAGGATTTCACTTGCATATATTATTGCCGTTTTTGATCTTGCGAGTTTTCCGGCTCCACACCTTGGGGGATACTTCACATAGGATTCTATTCGTCGTTATCTTTCCAACAAAATTGGTTTCATCCCGTTTGGAGGTCGGATGCAAAAGTTATTGCGTTCCTGGTTTTCTGGTTTCTGGAATTTCCCTGACCGGAAGTTCTGGCTTGCCATCGGAAGTTCCGCTAGGGCATTTTTACCGCCGAAAGTTCCGGTGGAAGTTCCGGGTCTTCTTCCGCTCACACTCAGTAACCTTCTGTTTTGGATGTGCTATTTGACAGAACTTTAGTCGGAATTTCCACCGGAAGTTTCGCTCACCGAAGTTCGCCAGGACCTAAGTTCCGCCAGCCAAAAGTTTTGGTTGAATTTCCGGCTCTTGTTCCGCTCACGTTTAGTAACCTTCTGTTTTCGTTGTGTCTCTTTGACTAACTTACGGAACTTTCACGGAGTTTTGCTCCCACCGAAGTTCCGGTGAACCGTGAAGTTCCGCCCAGATTCGCTTTTTCGCTCGCAGTTTTCGACCGGAACTTCCGGACTCCCACCGGAAGTTCCGGCCAGGGGTCGCGATTGCCCATAACGGGCAGATCTGGGAGCCCTTTAAAAGGGGCTCCTCTTCCCCTTCGTGGGTACTAGCTTTTCTTCTTGGTTCTTAGCTTTCTCTCTCTCCTCCATTCTTAACCTTGAAGAAGCTTTCCCTCTCCATTTCCCTTCCTATGATTCTTGCATTTTTGAGGGATTTGTGAGAGGAGATCTAGATCTACAATCCCCCCAAGCCAAATCCCTTCTTTGTGAAGGAATCATTGGGATCTAGATCTTGAAGAGTTTTGTATTCTCCTCTTGTGTTCTTCCTCCCTTATTCCCCCAATAGCTTTTGTAGCTTTGTTGGAATTTGGGAGAGAAGGACTTGCCCTTGCATTTGGTGCATAGGTTTGAGTTCTCCTCGGAGATTTGGCGAGTTCAAGCTTGTGAGCTTGTTTCTCTTGGGTTCCTTGGAACCCTAGACGGTTGTGTGGTTGGATTGTTGACCTTTTATGGTCTTGTTGACCTTTTATGGTCTTGATTGACCTTTTGTGGTCTTGTAGCCTTTTGTGGCGTTGTTGTCCTATTGTGGCATTGTAGCCTCTTGTGGCTTTGTTGTTGGGAGCCTCCAATTGAGTTGTGGAGTTTTCCCTAATCTTGTATGGGTTCGGTGACCACCCTCAAGTGTCCCATAGTGGAGCGAGTGCCCGCCTTTTATGGTGCGCGCTCGGGAGAATAGGGTGAGCCTTTTGTGACGTTGGTGAGTTGCGTGCTTCCGCATCCGGGGTGAGGCCTTGTATGGCGTTGGGTGAGCATCGATCCACCACACCTCGAGGTGAGCCATTTGTGGCGTTCGGAGAGAATTGCGCCATTGCACCTCTCCAACGGGAAACAAATCTTCGTCTCCGTGTCCATCGGTTATCTCTCTACCGAGCCCTTTACTTATGCATTTTACATTGTGATAGCCATCGTGCTTGAAGTATTCATACCTTGCTATCACCTTGTTGCTTGTATTGCTCAGCATAGGTTGTTGGTGCACCTAGGTGAACTTAGTGGCTAGGTTTTGTGCTCAATAAATTAAACATTAGTTTTACTCCGCATTTACTTGAGCCTTAGCCGTAATATTTTTAAAAGCCTATTCACCCCCTCTAGGCGACTTCCTTTGTACTTTCAGGCGGGAAAAAAAGGACAAGAAATAATGGGCGGGAAGAAAATTTTATTAGGATAGAACTGGAATTAAAGTACATAACGCAACTAACACTAAGTTACATAAAGCACGACTAAAGATTAAGTTACATAGAAGAACTCAAAATTAAGATACATGGCCAGATTAAGCCACAATCGGCCGAACTTGTTTTGCAATGTTGGAGTGATTCAGTCATGGTCCTGCCTACACCTGTAATACTCGCCATCAGAGTCGCCGCATTTCGCCGCCGTCGCCGTCGCTGGGTCGCCGTAGTTGAACCTTGAAGGCTGAGTACGAGTGGGCTGGACTTGAGGGTAGCACATGCGGGGGTTAGAGTCAGCGGCCATGTCGTAGGCCACGACGCTCTAGAGAGTCCGTCCGCGCCACCACAGCCGACGGCCGGCCTCGTTGAAGGTGGGACGTCCTCCTCGTGCCTGGCGAGCGCCCTCTCATGCCGATCCACGAAGAAGGCTTCCCAAGTCGGGAATAGTCGGGATGCCATCTGGGATTCCTCCGCTGCTCCGGCGTGAGCTCGAAGTAGTAGTGATTCGTGATGGCCATCCGGCGTGCCACACCTAGAGGGACAGGAGGAACCGGCACGCCTCCGGCCAAAGATCCAAGCCGACGGGGACACAGAGTCTGGCAGGGGTAGTTCGAGGCACAAATCGCCCCCGCCTCCCTGGGGGTTAGTGCTACGGTGGAAGCCATGGAAAAGAGTGATGGGGTTGCAAATATGAGTCTAGAGATGTGCAATGACAATGGAGGCCAACCCTACATATATATATATATATATATAGTGAGAAATGGCAGGAAGATAATTGGAGGGAAGAACTGGCGGGAAAAACTGGCGGGAAGAAAAATGGCGGGAGGAAATGGCGGGAAGAAATGGCGGGAAAAAATGGCGGGAAGAAAAATGGCGGGAAGAAAAATGGCCGGAAGAAATGGCAGGAAGAAAAATGGCTCATTCAAAAAATCATGGGCGTTAGATCATATACCTGTAGTACAAACCGGACCCACTTCCTACCGATTCGGCAGACATTTGTCCTTTTTACCCGGGATGGACGAAAAGATTTGAGATGTCTCGGTTGGGAGATAGTCCATGTAAGGTGGTCTAGTATTTTATAAAAATGGGACGGTAGCATTCTGAAACAACATTTTGGTGGTTACTTCACAAAATGACCCGTTTTTTGCGCTCGGAAAATGGAAAATGGCTTTTCCGTGCGACGAAAAGGAAAACTTCCTCCTGCAACATTGTTCTCCATACCAATGTCCACATTCAGGCATAATATGGGCACAACATCACAAACTATGTCGTGATTCAGCACATAACATCGGTCATTTGGACCGAAAGCCATGAAACCTCGAACATGATAGGTCATTTTGTGAAGGTTTTTTCGAGAAATGATCAATATACCAAGTCTGGTATTTTTCCTTTCAATTATGTCACATAATATGACACCACGCGAAGGATTTTCATTGTTCGGATTTTTTTTGAATTCCTTATGCCCGTTTTGAATTTTTTGAATTTCTAACTATGGTCGAACCGGCGTGCATGAAGATAGGGGATGAGCATCGTTAGAACTTGCATTGGATCTCTGAAGAAACCACATATTGCGAGTCTAAAAATGATTTTTTCAAAAAATCACGGGCGTTAGATCATGTACCTGTAGTAAAAACCGGACCCACTTCCTACCGATTCGGCAAATATTTGTCCTTTTTACCCAGGATGGACGAAAAGGTTTGAGATGTCCCGGTTGGGAGATAGTCCATGTAAGGTGGTCTAGTATTTTAGAAAAATGGAACGGTAGCATTATGAAACAGCATTTTGATGGTTACTTCACAAAACGACCCGTTTTTTGCGCTCGGAAAATGGAAAATGGCTTTTCCGTGCGACGAAAAGGAAAACTTCCTCCTGGAACATTGTTCTCCATACCAATGTCCACATCATGAATAATATGGGCATAACATCACAAACTATGCCGTGATTCAGCATATAACATCGGTCATTTGGACCGAAAGCCATGAAACCTCGAACATGATAGGTCATTTTGTGAAGGTTTTTTCGAGACATCATCAATATACCAAGTGTGGTATTTTTTATTTCAACTATGTCACATAATATGATACCACGCGAAGGATTTTCATTGTTCAGATTTTTTTTGAATTTCTTATGCCTGTTTTGAATTTTTTGAATTTCTAACTATGGTCGAACCGGCTTGCATGAAGATAGGGGACGAGCATCGTTATAAATTTCATTGGATCTCTGAAAAAACCACATATTTCGAGTCTAAAAATTATTTTTTCAAAAAATCACGGGCGTTAGATCATGTACCTGTAGTACAAACCGGACCCACTTCCTACCGATTCGGCAGATATTTGTCCTTTTTACCCGGGATGGACGAAAAGGTTTGAGATGTCCCGGTTTGGAGATAGTCCATGTAAGGTGGTCTAGTATTTTAGAAAAATGGGACGGTAGTATTCTGAAATAGCATTTTGGTGGTTACTTCACAAAACAACCCGTTGTTTGCGCTCGGGAAACGGAAAATGGCTTTTTCGTGCGACGAAAAGGAAAACTTTCTCCTACAACATTGTTCTCCATACCAATGTCCACATGCATGCATAATATGGGCACAACATCACAAACTATGCCGTGATTCAGCACATAACATCGGTTATTTGGACCGAAAGCCATGAAACCTCAAACATGATAGTTCATTTTGTGAAGGTTTTTTCGAGACATGATCAATATACCAAGTCTGCTATATTTACTTTCAACTATGTCACATAATATGACATCACGCGAAGAATTTTCATTGTTCGGATTTTTTTTGAATTTCTTATGCCTGTTTTGAATTTTTTGAATTTCTAACTATGGTCGAACCGGCGTGCATGAAGATAGGGGACGAGCATCGTTAGAACTTGCATTGGATCTCTGAAGAAACCACATATTGCGAGTCTAAATTTTTTTTTCAAAAAATCATGGGCGTTAGATCATGTACCTGTAGTACAAACCGGACCCACTTCCTACCGATTCGGCAGACTTTTGTCCTTTTTATCCGGGATGGACGAAAAGGTTTGAGATGTCCCGGTTGGGAGATAGTCCATGTAAGGTGGTCTAGTATTTTAGAAAAATGGGATGGTAGCATTCTGAAATAGCATTTTGGTCACAAAACGACCTGTTTTTTACGCTCGGAAAATGGAAAATGGCTTTTCCGTGCGACGAAAAGGAAAACTTCCTCCTGCAACATTGTTCTCCATACAAATGTCCACATGCATGCATAATATGGGCACAACAACATTTATAGGTTCATCTTTAGTCCCGGTTTGAGGGATTTCGGCAGGCTGGGCCAGGCAGCACTAATGATAGGGGTGAGTGTCGACATTATGTCGTACGGCGTGTACCTTGTCCCGGATGGTGTCACCAACCGGGACTAAAGATGAACCTTTAGTCCCGGTTGGAGACACCTACCGGGACAAAACACGAGTCAGCACTAATAATAGGGGTGAGTGTCGACATTATGTCGTAAGTGTCGACACTATGTCGAGCTGATTGTACTATAAATAGGCATCCTTGTGAGTCCAGTCCTCTAGCCAGATTGAGGCATCTACAATATTGTTTTCGAGAGCAGGGACACCACTACGACCAGTTTCAGGGAAATGCCGTCGGATCCCAGTCCTCCGGCATCTCCAAAAAACTGGTCATACAGGCACTCCCTAATATGTGAAATTAGTTAGCTCCCAGGTGTATTGATCTAGTTAGAGAAGTTACAACCTGCAAGATAATGTGCGAGAGCAGGGACACCACGACGACCAGTTTCAGGGAGATGCCGCCGGATCCCAGTCCTCCGGCATCTCCAAGAAACTGGTCATTGAGGCACTCCCTAATAGGTGACCACACGCGTTTGGAGATCAGATCTTAATGGTAAGTACGAATCGGGAAAACTTCTTCATAGTTCGGGAAAGTCGTTCTACGAATCGGGACTAAAGGCCCCCCTATATATAGTCCCGGTCAAGCCACAAACCGGGACTAACACTCAATACATTTATTAAACTTGGAAAATTGCAAACATCATAAGATATCCCGGCCAGACATGAACTAGAGTTACACAATATGAGCATGAACTTCTTGGCATATGTCCTTCCTTATGATCGCTTCAGACGTAACCATGGAGCATCTTCTTTACTTAACGGAATGCTTGTGTCAGTTTTCACTGTGAAGGGCGGAATTTCATCAAACTTATTATAATCTTCTGACATGTCTGTCTTGTCCTTGATTCCCACGATGTTTCTTTTCCCTAAAAGAACTATGTGACGCTTTGGCTCATCATATTATGTATTCGTTTGCATATTTTTTTCTTTTTTTCGGTCTGGAGGACATGTCCTTCACATAGAAAACCTGAGACATATCATTGGCTAGGACGAATGGTTCATCTCTATAACCAAGATTGTTGAGATCCACTATTGTCATTCCGTACAACTGGTCTATCTTTACCCCTTCCCCATTCAGGTTGACCCATTTGCAGCGAAACAAAGGGACCTTAAAAGAGACTCCATAGTCTAGTCCCCATATGTCCTCTATGTAACCATAGTATGTGGCCTTTTGTCCATTCTCGTCTGTTGCATCAAAGCGGACACCACTATTTTGGTTGGTGATCTTTTTATCTTGGGCGATCGTGTAGAATGTATTCCAATTTATTTCGTACCCTTGGAAATTCAATATAGTAGAAGATGGTGACGCGGCCAAAAATTATAGCTAATATCCAACAGTGGTGTCATTCAAGAGATGTGTCCGCATCCAACCACCAAAAGAATTCATGTGTTCATCTATAATCCATGATTCAGGCTTCCCCGGGTTTTTGGAGCATACAATATTCTTGTGTTCCTCGATATACGGAGCTGCCAAGGTGGAATTATGTAGAACTGTGTAGTGTTATTTAGTGAAAGAATCCCCGTCCCTACATATCATTACTTTCTTTCCCTGCGTGCCTTTTCCACTTAATATTCCCTCATGCCGCGAGTCAGAAACACCAATCGGCTTAAGGTCAGGAATAAAGTCAACACAAAACTCAATGACCTCCTCTGTTCCATATCCCTTGGAGATGCTTCCTTATGGTCTAGCACGGTTATGAACATATTTCTTTAAGACTCCCATGAACCTCTCAAAGGGGAACATATTGTGCAGAAATACAGGACCGAGAATGGCAATCTCTTCCACTAGGTGAACCAAGAGATGCGTCATAATATTGAAGAAGGATGGTGCGAACACCAACTCAAAACTAACAAGACATTGTACCACATCCTTCTGTAACCTTGGCAGAATATCTGGATTGATTACCTTCTGAGATATTGCATTGAGGAATGCACACAGCTTCACAATGGGTACTCGAACATTTTCCGGTAGAAGCCCCCTCAATGCAATCGAAAGCAACTGCGTCATAATCACGTGACAGTCATGAGACTTTAGGTTTTGGAACTTTTTCTCTGCCATATTTATTATCCCCTTTATATTAGATGAGAAGCCAAACGACACCTTGATACTGTAAAGGACTTCAGAAAAGATTTCCTTCTCTGCTTTGGTAAGAGCATAGCTGGCACGACTTAAGTGGCGCCCTTTATCCGTCTTATTCTGTGTATGCATGTTCTTTGGGTCTTTCATAATTTTTGGTCCTCCCGTGCTTCTGGTGTATCTTTTGTCTTCCCATACACGCCTAGGAATCCTAGCAGGTTCACGCAAAGATTCTTCTTCGCATGCATCACGTCGATTGAAGAGCGGACACGTAGGACTTTCCAATATGGCAGCTCCCAAAATATAGATTTCTTCTTCCACATGGATGTGTGTGTCCTGTAGCGACGTCGCTCGGAACTGATTGACCGCTGGGAACCTTTCCAAAGATTACTTCTATGTCCTTGACCATACCAAATACATCATCACCAGCAGGGAGTTCAGGCTTCTTCTGTGATCTGCCTCACCTTTGAAATGCTTGCCTTTTTTTCTTACAGGATGATCGGTCGGAAGAAATCGTCCATTCGCCAGGTACACAACCTTCTTGCATTTATGCAAATATGTACCTTCAGTCTTATCTAAACAGTGCATGCATGCCTTATATCCCTTGTTTGTCTGTCCTGAAAGGTTACTAAGAGCAGACCAATCATTGATGGTTACGAAAAGCAACCCTCGTAGATCAAATGGCTCCTGTTTGTTCTCATCCCACGTATGTACACCTGGTTTGCCCCACAGCTGTAAGAGTTTTCAACTAATGGCCTAAGGTATACATCAATGTCGTTGCCTGGTTGCTTCGGGCCTTGGATGAGCACTGGCATCATAATAAACTTACGCTTCATGCACAACCAAGGAGGAAGATTGTAGATACATAGATTCACGGGCCAGGTCTTTGTGGCAGCTCTGCTCCCCAAAAGGATTCATGCCATCCGTACTTAGACCAAACCATAAGTTCCTTGCGTCACCTGCAAAGTCCGGGAAGTCTCTCTCGATTTTTCTCCACTGTGACCCATCAGCAGGGTGTCTCAACTTCCCGTCTTTCTTACAGTCTTCTTTGTGCCATCGCAACAACCTGGCATGCTCTTTGTTTCTGAACATGCGTTTCAACCTTGGTATTATAGGAGCATACCGCATAACCTTAGCAGGAACCCTCTTCCGGAGGGGCTCTCCCTCAACATCACCAAGGTCATCTCGTCTGATCTTATACCGCAATGCATTGCATACCGGGCATTTATCTAAATTCTCATACTCCTTACCGCGGTAGAGGATGCAGTCATTAATGCATGCATGTATCTTTTGCACATCTAATCCTAGAGGATAGAGGGTCTTCTTTGCTTCGTAGGTACTCTCGGGAAGTTCGTTATGTTTTAGAAAATTCGGCTTCATTATTTTCAGCATCTTCTCAAATGAGGAGTCAGTTAGACCACACTATGCCTTCCATTGCAGCAATTCCAGTGTGGTACCGAGCTTTGTGCTGCCATCTTTACAATTTGGGTACAATAATTTCTTGTGATCTTCTAACATGCCCTCTAACTTCAATTTCTCATTTTCTGTTTCATAGTCTCGCTTTGCATCAGAAATGACCCTACCAAGTTCATTAGCATGCTCATCTGATGCCCGTTCTTCACCTCCTTCCTATTTATTGTCTTCCATTGTAGTATCACTGTATTCAGGAAACATATGATGATAGTTGTTATCATCATCTTCTTCTTCACCATCTTCCATCATAACCCCTCTTTCCCTGTGCTTGGTCCGGCAATTATAGTTGGGCATGAAACCTTTCATAATCAGGTGGCCGCGAATGATTTTCGAGGAAGAGTACTCCTTGTTGTTCCGACATTGAACACATGGAAAACGTATAAAACCATTCTCTTTGTTTGCCATAGTCACATCGATAAATTTATCCACGCCTTTAATGTGCCCGGGTACACGCCGGTCACCGTACATCCATTCCCGACCGTTTATCTGCATCATATAAGTAAGTTTATCAAAAACAGGACATCATAAATAGTAAAATGACCAATTCACATCGACACATGCATTGTATCAATGACAGAGAAAAGATAAGATTGCTAACCTCGATCGAGGGAAATAAAAAGGGGAAAGCTCAAGTGCGTCTCAGACACCTTCTATATTTTTGTTTTGTGGGAAATTGAACGGGATCACTCACTCAAACATTTCATCAAATACCTTGAATGCATGCATAGGAAAAAAATAAACTAGCACATCTCTCACACCTTTCACCAACAAAAACAGAGGGGAGGCAGAGGGCGGGATGGTTTGTAACACAAACCGGGACTAAAGGTGTGTGCCACGCCACGTGGTTGACACCCAACCTTTATTCCCGGTTTGTTGTTTGTGTGACAAACCGGGACGCATGACCCCTTACCAACCGGGACGGATGCCTCCGGCCTCCGTGCCCGCTCGAACCGGGACGTGTGCCAGCATTAGTCCCAGTTCGTGCCGCAACCGAGACTAATACTGTTAGGGGGCACGAACGGATAGCTCTTTTTCTACTAGTGATAGGGATATCGTTGTGTCGTTGTAACAAAGTTCACCAAGCCGCGTTAGATCTATCTTTGGTGAAAGTGGATTAGTTAACTCCGAGATCCCTGGTCTAGCGTGTTTAGTTCCCATTAGCTCCTAATTAAGAGTGTAACATGTAAGCACGATGATCACACGGATCTCAAACGATAGGCGGTATCGGTATACCTCTGTTAGTGTAAATTAAGCTTATTAATTTGACCAGAGACGAACCTTTTTTTTCTCCTGATCGTGCATCGTATATCCATTCGACTTTATTTTAACAGAAACAATGGATATATGCACTATAAACACACATACACACCATCTATGCTTAAGGTTATCGTGATATATATATAGATGTCTCTGTCCAATGCTTGCATCCAAATCACGGTGTATGTTGACACAAACATGAATGATGAATCATATCGCCCGTTACTTACCGTGTGTTTTTTAAATCCTCTTGCGGAATTAGGACATGCAATTAATCCGCACTTTGCGTAATAAACATGTACAAGGCCCTACGTATACGTTCATTGAGCCTTGACACGTCCATCTAATTGCCATTTTCTTTGAAGATACATATAGCCTTGCCATCAAATTGATCTAGACATCTGTAGGGGTCTGTACAGAGACATTTTTCCATACAAAAGTACAGATGTAGACTCATATATTGATAGCATTTTTTTGACAAAATATATTGATAGCATCACTACAGGAAACAGGGAAGGCGCCGACGGCCGGACCCCGTCGGCGTATCCCACAAAACCGTCGGCGTAGGCTTGCCCGACGGCCACCGTCGGCATAAGGCCCCGTAGGCGTATGCTAAACCCTCGTCGGCGTATAGGACCCCATCGGCGTACGATCTAGCCCGACGGCTACAGCAGACCGTCGGTATAGATGCCATCGGCACAGCTTCAGTGGGTCCCACTTGGGGCACTAACGGCCGTTTGCTCCAGGCAGAAGACGCCGACGGCAATGCCGTCGGCCAAAACTGCCATGTGCTAGCACTACGACCCGCTCCAGGCAGCAGACGCCGACAGTTAAGCCGTCGTCCTAAACCGCCACGTGCCACCACTACAGCCCGCTCCAGGCAGCAGGCGCCGACGGCCTTACCGTCGGCCTTAGATTCTGTAGTGCCATATGGTCAAGTCTACGCTCATGGCAATGTCGTCAGCGTAGGCCCTGCAGTTTTTACTTTTTTGGGATTTTGTTCATTATTTCTCGCATGCACATCAGGCACAATATACAACATTTCAAATTCCCGCAGTCATAAGATCATCATCAGGCACAGTATACAACACATGCACATCGACACAAACATAAGATCATCATAACCAAACGGACATAACTAGATCATCCATACATAGGTGCATCATCATCCAAACAACATAGCTAGTACATCCACACATAGATACATCTCTAAGTGCATCCTAACACATGCGCATCCCTACACCTCCGGAGAGCTGCTCGAGAGACCCATGTATCCCCGCGTGAAGAAAGGTGAAGCTTGACGTCGATTAGCCGCCGTCGAACTAGCACCGGAAGAAGGAGTACCGCCATGACCACCACCACCGGTAGAAGGAGAAGCACCGCCACCCTCAGCACGATTGGAAGAAGGAGAATCACCGCCACCGCCACCAACCACGGAAGCACCAGGAGAAGCACGACCGGCATGAACCGGTGTCATCACGCGCGAGATAGTCGGCGAGGCATCAGAACGACCAAAGTTTGCCAGAGCATCCCGGTCCCTACATGTTTGAGGCAGAGTTAGCAACCACCAAAAGGCACATGTTTGTTGTAACAACCTGTTTGGCAAATAAATTATCGGGGTCCCTGAGTAGAAGGTCAAAGCATATTCGTCCTTTGATGGGAAGATTGGCTGCGGCCCTGGCCTAGGTGGTCGTGGCGGTAGAATGGCTCGCTCTCTAGTGCCATAAAACCTCTCCAAAAGCTGCAAGATAGTTTAGATGTGAGGCGTTGCAGAAATAAAGATTCAAACTAGGGAATGCGAGACTTGTCATATTTTGCAAAAATAAAGGTGGAAACTTACATCATCGCGTAACTCTGCCCACTCCTCGTAGGCCGCTCGGGTCTACGACCACTTCTCGAGCGTCACCAAGTGTTCCTCAAAAGCGGCCTTGTAGGCCGTCCAAAGCAGGCTACAATTTCAAAAACAATGAATCTCGTCAACTTAGCCACTCATGAACAATTTTCGGAAAGATAATGGAAATGAGAAAAACTTACATCGTCGTTCGCTCGGGAAGGCCGTCGAGGCGGTACAACGGGGTCGTCGGCGGTGAGGGTAGCCTTGATCCGCGTGAGGCTCAGAGCAGGAGTTCACGGGATCACCCTATCGAGAATCTTGAAACGGTCGTGCTCCCGGTCGCGCCCCGCCACGACCACTACTCTCTTGTCGGTCTCCTCTGCTCTAGGGTCTTCCACCTCCAGATGAAAACCAGTGAAAGCCTCGAGGTAGTTAGCACCATCCTCCTTGGCAGTGCCATAGAACTCTGGAAGAGAGGGCTGAGGCAGGGACAGATCGGGCCTCTTCTGCTTCATCCTCTCCCATACTTCATAGTCAGAACAAGACCTCTCTAGATGTGTCTCCTGCATCGCCAAAGAAATATTATGCGTATCAAGTAGGATCACGAGGGGAAATAAATACAGATTGTTACATGTATACATGTATATACCATATGGGCCTTGAAGCAACCATGGCTGCGGTTTCCCGCACAGTGTGTCCCCCCGGAGACACGGTTTGCCTTGTTCCGCTCGCTCAAGGCATTGAACTCGGCGTCTTCGCCGCGCCACCTCACTGACAACGCCAGCTATGCGTCCTCCTTACCATCGGCCCACGTGGGCATAACCTGAAAAAAAATACTCATTTGAAGAATGGATAATGCAATTAGCAACAACATAGAATATGATTAACAATTTACTTACCCCGACATAATCTTCCTCGGTCATTTTTGGTTGGTCCTTCACATTCAAATGCTTCGGAGCCCTCTTGCCCAAATTCTCGGAGCTGTATAGACTGGTGGTGGTATGCTTCTGATTGTAGAACTGCTGCCATGTCAACCTCTAACAAGCCTCCCGCAAAGTCCTGTCCGCCTTCTCCTGGTCCTCCGGAAGCACCCTATAGAATCTCTGTAATCATACATAAAAAATATTGTGAGGCTCATAAGTTAGCATGGTGGGGTCATCAACTATGATCGAAACTCGAAAACTTTGCCTTACCCAAAACTTGGTGATCACGGCATCAGAAGCTTTCCCAGCGTAGACCGAGTTTTCGGCGGCCTCATAGTGCGCTCAACTGGTGGATAGCTTCCTCTCACTGTTGGGGACGGGATTGTAAAAGCCTGGCCAAAATTTTCTAATCAGAGCTCCAACCAAGGTGTTAGGCGCACGGGTACCTGGAGGAAATGTCCAATTGCTGCACAATAGTAAAACATTAGTACATGCCAAATTGTTATGAGCAAAATGAAATTACATGTTCAAAATTAGTATAGCCACTTACTCAATGCCGTTAGGCGTAATGATGGGTTTCTCCTCCTTGGAAGCAGGTTCGTCCACTGGGACACCCGATTCCCCACGAATCTTTGGCTTCTTCGGCCGCGTCGACGGCCCCGACTCCTGGTCTCGGGGCTCCCCCTCCTAGTCTTGAGACTCCCCCTCCTGGTATCCCCACTCCAAGTCTCGAGACTCCTCCTCCAAGTCTCGAGACTCCTCCTCCTCGTCAGGAGACTCTGAGTAAGCAGACTCGAAAGCCACGTCGCCAGAAGCGGAGGGTAGGTCACTCACAAGGCTTAAACCTCATCCTCCATCTCGTCCTCGTCCTGCACCTCGTCATGCACCTCGTCCTGCCCTCAGGGGAAGTCCCTCTCCTCCCTCACCTCGTCATGCACCTCGTCCTAGCCTCGGAGGAAGTCCACCTCCTCCTCCTCCTTCCGCACTGTCGTCATTGTAACACGAGTTTGGAATGGGTGCTCTTCCACTTTTGGTAACCTTCTTCTGCTTCAAACACTTAAGGATAGAGGACGTTGATTCCTTGCGTTGGCTCATATTGGTCAATCACCTGCATTGAGAAGAGGTAAACAATTTAGTACAAATACATGATCGAATTAAGCATAATAAAGATATTAAGCATAATAAAGATACTAAGCATAAATACTAAGCATAATAAAGATACTAAGCATAATAAAGAAACTAAGCATAGTAAAGGGATAAAAGACATAAAAGACACTCACCACTCATCATCATCACTCTCATGTGTATGTCTTGGGTTCTCATCAGCACTATCAACATCACTATCATGTGAGAAGTAAGTTGGAGGTTCATCGCAGGGTGGAGGCTCATTGTTGCCATTGTTCGAATATAACTTGGTGAGCATATCAATGTCCTTTATATTCGTGACTACCTCACCACGAGTCTGTGCATTGTTCTCGAGGTTCTCAAGACCTTGTAAGTCAAAATCCCCAAAGTTCTCTTGTTCTTGATAGAAAACTCCCTCATATGTTTTAGGGTCAATGTTGTTGTAATCATCGTTGGAGGGCATGGGTATCTTACCACGTGGCGATACCTGGAACACGACTTCCCAGCCCTTGAGTTCCTCTTTCTAACATGGGTAGGGTAAATAATAAACCTGTTTGGCTTGGTGGGCCACAATAAAGACATCGGATCCACTATAGGTGGTTGAAGGCCTAACTTCAACTAAACCAATGGAAGGGGTACTTCTATATCCATCGCGTGGGTCGAACCAGTGGCATTTGAACACAACAAGCTTGAGTTCTAGGGGCGTATTATTGAACATCATCTCGTATACGTTTTGTAACCTTCTGTAGTAATCAAAGTCATCGGCTCCTCTGGTGAATACCCCGGTATTTACAGTTTTTGCATTTGGCCAACGGTTCTGGTAAGACTTTGTATGAAATCGATAACCATTCACATCATACTTATCATACATCTGACTTTACGGTTACAACCCTGGGAGACACATCGCAACTCATCTGACATCTCAATGTTGGGATCGGCTCACTACAAGTTGCGTACAAATTGTGCATTAGTTACGTGTAATAAGAGGGACAAGTCACGGATTTCCAGGTAAGAGGGACATGTTATAAATTACCTTTTCATAGAACCAAGATGTGAAATTTTTCCTTCTGGAGGCACCCACTTTCAGAAGGGTTTCCAACTCTGCATCATCGGGATCCGTCGTTCCCGACAACATTTCATCCATGAATTGGCTAAAAGGAGAAAATACGTATTAGATCGAAACCGAGTTACTAGTTGCAAAAGAATTTGTTCACAATTTTACCTAAGGAAACTGGGCACTTGATTTTCTTCCTCCTCTTCATTCTCACCGCGGACCACTTCCTTCATGTTCATAAGAACATAGAGCATTATGAAATACTTCTCTTCCTTTTTCAAGGTATAACTTGTTGCGCCACCGGGACACTGGAAGAGGAGGATCTTGGGGTCATGCTTCGGCTCGTCGACATTGTACAGACAGACCTGGTTATGCATAGTGGTAACATCATCGCCATAGTATGTTGTCGTGGTGTCTGTTATCTCCTGGAGGAGAGTTGCCTCAGCCATGCATGCTTCAATCTTATTTTTGTTTCCACATTTGGTTCGACTATACTTAAACTCTCTCTCAATACAAAACTACCAACAAAACTGCACCGGTCCACCCAAGAGTGCCTCGTTCGCGAGATACACAATGAGATGTAACATCGGAGTAAAGAAGCCTGGCGGAAAGATCGTATCTAACTTGCATAACAACTCCGACACTAGATCATGCAGCTTCTCAATCATCAAGGGACATATTTTCTTGGCATAGAGCGTGCGTAAGAAATGGCTCAACTCCGCAAGCACTCGCCAGATATGCTCAGGGAGATACCCTCGAACCATCACCGGCATCAGACGCTCAATCCATATATGATAGTCGTGACTCTTGAGCCCAGTGACTTTTCCAGTTGCCATATTGACTCCCTTGCTCATACTCGAACAATAACCATTAGGGAACATCACGACGAATTTGAGCCACCCCAATGACTACTTCTTTTGGAGGCTACCAAGGCAGAAGTAGGCATGCGGCTTGAACCAATTTTTTCAATTGCGTTCAGGAGGTTGCATGCATAGTCTCTTCCTATCACATAGCTCCTCAACATCAAATCTAGCCTTGACATTATCCTTTGACTTTTCAGGAATGTTCAGAATTGTGTAAAAGAGACACTCTGCGACATTCTTTTCAGTGTGCATCACATCGATGTTATGGGGAAGTTTGCAGTCCTTGTAATACTCGAGCTTTGTTATGCCTGCCTCATGTGTCCAGTTGTGCATTTTTCCATATCCCTCAAACTGTGGGAAACCGGACACAGTACGCACGAGAGCACGTAACTCGGTATCAACAGCAGCACCATAGAACGTTGGTATCTCTTTTTCTTCAAGCACAACTTTGCCCTTGATGAAGTTCTTTTTGTCTTGTCTGAACGGATGGTCTCCTTTGAGGTATGGTCGATGCATGTAAAATGCAGAATACTTTTTACCCGCCTTTAGCCAAAGTAACTCAAGTAGAAGCCTGCACACTGGGCATGGCCACTTACCAGCTGTACACCATCCGCAGAATAGGGCGTACCCGGGCATGTCGTGCATGGAATAGTGGAACCAAACTTTCATGTAGAAGTTTGTCTTTGATGCACGGTCGTATGTCAATGTCCCGTGGTGCCAAGAGTGGTTCATATCTTCCACAAGCGGCTGCATGTACACACTCAAATTCTTCCCCGGGTATTCAGGCCCTGGAATGATCAGCGACAGGAATATGGTCTTCCTTTGCATTAGGGCTCCAGGCGGGAGATTGAGCGGAATAACAAACTGTTGGAGATATGCCCAAGAGGCAATAATAAAGTGGTTATTATCATATCTTCATACTTATGATAAATGTTTACATACCATGCTATAATTGTATTAACCGGAAACATTAATACTTGTGTGATTTGTAAACATAAAAGAGTCCCTAGTAAAGCCTCTTGTTAAACTAGCCTGTTGGTTAATATATGATCATGGTTTCCTGATCATGAACATAGAGATGCTATTAACAACAGGGTCATATCATTAGGAGAATGATGTGATGGACATACTCCTATAGTTAAGCGTAGCATAAAGATCAAGTCATTTAATATAGTTCATTTGCTATATGCTTTCTGATACATAGTAACCTAATTCCTTCAACCATGAGATCATGCTAATCACCATCACCGGAAGGATGATTTGATGACATCAAACACCACACTATAACTGGGTGGCTATAAAGGTGGAATTAAGTGTTCAGAAAGTATGTGTTGAGGAACATGGATCAAGAGCGGGATTTGTCCATCCCTATGACAGATAGATATACTCTGGGCCCTCTCGGTGGAATGTCATCCAATTAGATTGCAAGCATGTGACTGGCTCACAAGGGATCACATATCACGGGAACGAGAAAAGAGTACTTATCGATGCGAGGTTGAACTAGGTATGCGGAGATCAAGCGATCAAAACCTCGGATAAGTAAACTATCGTGAGACACAGGGAAATTGGTATCGTATGTAAGTGGTTCATTCGATCGCAAGTAATCATAGAAATATGTGGGAGCCATATGAATTTCCAGATTCCTCTATTGGTTATTGATCGGAGAAGTGTCTCGGTCATGTCCGCATAATTCACGAACCGTAGGGAGACACACTTAAGGATTCGATGTTGTTTAGTAGTTATGGAATGATGAGTAAGAGACTGAATGTTGTTCGGAGTCTCGGATGGGATCCGGGATATCATGAGGAGATCCGGAATGGTCCGGAGAATAGGATTCATATAAGGAAATTCTTGTTTCGGAGTTCGGAAAATATTCCGGTGTTTTCACCAGGAATGTTATAGAAGGGTCTGGAAGGTCCGGCACTCCGGAGGGGAAGGGTACATGGATGTGTCATGCCAATGTGGAATGGTTGCATCATGTACTAGGTCACTTAGCTGGGCAATATGGAGAGAGGAATCAAATCCAATTTTGAAAGTCAAACACCAATTTGAAAAAGTCAAATCTGAAGTTTTCTTGGTGGAGGGAGAGTAGGAAACCTACTTGGGGAGGAAGTCCCACTCCCTCCCACCCTCCGGCCATGAGGAGGAGTTGGAGGAGGACTACCTCCTCCCCAAACCGCCTCTACCCTCCTATATAAGGAGGGGTAGGGCGCCCCTCTCCCTACACCTCCAAACCCTAGCCTAAGGCGCCACCACCACCACCAAGTGCTGCTGCCGCCACCACCTAGGGATCTCCTCCCAAGTTTCCGAGTTGGGGTATCCTAAACCCTAGCCGCCGGCTACACCCCTCCCCTTGGTTCTTCTAAACCCTAGATCTCCAAGGCACCTCTCTTACTCCAACATACTCTCTCCGGCTTAAGGCGAAGCCCTGCGAGATCTCCCCTCTACTTCCGACACCACACCGTCGTGCAACCGGAATCACGAGGAGAGTGCTACAACCTTCGCTGCCTGCTAGAACAAGGGAGAGGAAGGTCTTCAACGAGTACCGAACGTGTGACCGACTGTGGAAGCGCTACCAGAACGCAGCGCCGGAAGGATCGTCTATGCGATCTTGAGATCGGCAAGAGTACGACTACATCATCCACAAGAATCTGCTCTCGTTAACCGCTTTGGAATCTTCGACGGTGAGTTCCTCTATATACTCGTTGATACAATCTAGTAGATAGATCTTGGCTTGTTTGTTTGCATGTGGTAGAATTTTTTTGTTTTCCATGCTACGAACCCCTACAGTGGTATCAGAGCTAGGTCTATATGTAGATCTGTTGCACGAGTAGAACACAATGGTCATTGTGGGCGTTGATGCTTTTGTTGTCGATTGCTTCTTGTGTACTTTTCATCTTGCGGGATGGTGGGATGAAGCGGCCCGGGCTAACCTTACATGACATCGTTCATGAGACTTGCTCCATGCATGACATGCAACTTGTATTGCATAAGTGGCTTTGCGGGTGCCTGTTTCTCCCAACATAGTTAAGATTCAATTTACAACAGGTGATTGACAATACTAGTATCAATGTTGTGGTTCTTGTTCATAAGTTAGAACGACACTTACTGAAAGCCCCAAACCACGTAAAATATGCAAAGCAAATTAGAGGCGTCTAACTTTATTTTGCAGGGGTGTGCTCTGATGTGATATGGCCATGATTGTGATTATATATGATGTATGCAATGTTCCTTATTGTAAGTTGGCAACCGGCAGGAGCCATATGGTTGTTTCCGTTAAGTCCTGCGTGTCTATTATTCAAAGTAGTTATAATAGTTGATGTTGGTGGAAGACAACCATGAAGCGGCGCCATTGATCTTGACGCCACACCGGTGATTATGGAGATCATGTTCGTGCTTGAAGATGGAGATCAGAAGCACAAGAAGAAAGGCCATATCATATCACATATTATGAATTGCATGTGATGTTAATCCTTTTATGCATCTTGTATTGCTTAGTTCACGACGGTAGCATTATAAGATGATCCCTCAAGCACATAATTTCAAGTTTTAAAGTGTTCATCCTTAGTAAGCACCGTTGCTAAAGCTCGTTGTTTCGAAGTATCACGTGATGATCGGGTGTGTTAGATTCTGCGAGTGTATACAATGTGAGCAAGCCAGATTTGCTCACGCGGAAGCTAAGGTTTGATCTTGACGAGCCTAGCATGTACAGACATGGTCTCGGAACACGGATCACCGAAAGGTAAAGCATGAGTCATATAGTAGATATGATGAACATGTTGATTGTTCGCCATTGAAGCTACATCAACTCTCGTGATGATCGGTTTTGATGTGGTGGATTTGGTTCGTGTGATCACTAAAACAATGTGAGGGATATTGTTTTGAGTGGGAGTTCAATGGCAATATAATTAAAAGTTGAACACTATTTATCATAAATTAAATCAAAGTGAATTTGCATAATTGTTGTAGTCATTGGCATCTGTTTACCACCTTGCACTTAGTTATAATTGAGATGATAGAACTATAGAATTCTGGTTAGTTACTTTACGAACTGGTATTGTATTGTTTTGAAGTGTTAATCTAAAGTTTAAAAGTCCTATTGCAAACTTTCAGTAAGTTCCGGTTACTCCATGAAGTTTAATAATTGTTATTAAATCAAGAGTGACAATTCCAAGTGTTATTGTATGAGTATCATGTTTGTCTCCATGATTCTTGATATTCAAAGGATTGTCTTAATATCAAGGTTATCTAGGATCTGAAAGAGTTGTTTCAGAAACCATGATGTGTGCAAGATATTGTGATATCTGAAACGAAGTTTTGGTTGCAACATGACAGAATATGGCAAAAGTCATGTTCTCATATTTGATGAGAATTTACAAAAGGTTAGAGACACTAGTTGTCCTAGTCCTCCAAAAGGTTTTAGAGAGGAACATTATACTTGCGATTAACCGTTATAAGCTAAAGTAGCTTGATCATGAATAATTCCATGATAAGGGTGAATATTTGATGTAGGTAAATTGTTTACTACACCAAGAGATTACTAAAGAAAGGCATTTGAAAGAACACCAAACATTTGATGATGGTGATCTACTTCAAAGTGCAAGACCAAAGAGATTGGTATTTTACTATACATGCTTTGGACTATGTGTCATGTATATGGCTCCACTATTTATGTTGATAGTTTCTTTCAAACAGAAAAAGAAATACTAAAAGATAATCTCATAAATATATGGTAGAAAAGAAAAGACTAGAATTGTTCAGTTTAGGTATATAAAGGATATACGTGTTATGGATATATTCTTTGCTTGTTAAATAATGTGGTTCTTAAGTATTGGATACTGAATTTGTTGGTATGAATCGTCATACGAAACAACAGAATTCATGAACCACAATGGGCCTAAGTAACTAGCAAAAGAATATGTGATGATGTTCATCGAGAACAAATAAAGGGTTATTGTGTTGCTCGTTAAACATCAAAGCTTGCCTTCAAGATTTGTTTTATCAGGTATTATGAGAACAAAAGGGTTGTTCAAATAATTTCCGTAATCCATAAAAGATGGATGATTTACAAATCTCGTTGGAGAAATCACATCCATAAAACTAGTGCTAAAAATATCGAAATACAAATTGATTAAAAGATCACTTAGAAAGTGACATCGCCATTTAAATTATATTGGAAAGAAAACATGAAGAAACTCCATGTGGATGGAATTTTGGAGTCTTTTGATTTTTAATCAAATGATGCTTGTGAAACTTTCCTAAGAGATAATTAAAACTTTGTTCATAGGCCAAAAGGGAACGAATGACTAGCTTATTGGAACTTGTACATATTGTTGTATGAAGTCCATTATGTATAGTCAAGAGCGATGGATTTCAACTTCATATGCATTCTCCGAAAATTTGAGTGAATATATGAATATTTACTTAATGAGGATGAAGTGGGAAACATTTGAAAAGTTCAAAGAGTTTCAAGATGAAGTGCAAAATCATTGTAACAAGAATATAAATAGTTTATGATAAGATCATAAAGGAAGATATTTGAGTTACAAGTTTAGCATAATACCTAATATTTAAGGAATCGTTCCGTGGATTTGCATTTCCCGAAACACGATAAGAGTATGGAGCGTTCGAGATATGTAATTAAACCTTGTTTGACATGGTAAGATCAAAGGTGTAATTCATAAAACTGTCATTATATTTTGAAGATTAAAAGCTTTAGAGACTACCGTTTTTCCAGTGAAAAGAGCTCCATCATAATCCAAAACATTGAATTGACATCATATAAAGTTATGGTTTGGGATAAAACCCAAGTTGTCCTTTCTTAAAAATTGGTATTCTATGCATAAGAATGATGTTTGCAACCAAAATCGGATGAACATATCTTTATATGTTATTTTGAATAATAGTTGAGTATTCCTCCATAACACCGAAGACAAAAGTGTTTGTCGCTTAGAACGTCAAGTTTCTTTGAGAAGGAATTTTCCCTGAAAAGTTAAGTGGGAGGACAATAGAACTTTGACAAGGTTAAAAGAACCTTAGCTATATGTGCAAAGTTGCGTAGCGCCGAAAAGTGTTCCGGAGGCAGCAACAATGCTCATGGCTCACGTGCCTCAAAGGCTGTGGTCACGGAGGTCTAAGTTCCTATTGAAACAAATAGGTCGGGTAAACAATAAAATACCAAGATTTGAGAGTTATTTGACAATAATGATTCGACTACATGCAAAGAGGCAATGATGGGCCCTGACTCCGTCAAATGGCTTGTAGCCATAAAATCCGTGATAGTTCCATATACGAGAGATCAAGCTTTGAACTTGAAACACCCTCTGGAAAGGTACAAGACCTTACAGTCATATTTGTATCTACAAAGAAATAGACATGGATGTTTCACATTTATGAAATTATCGACATATCGGGAAAGAGTTCACGACAATGTTCAAAGAATTGACTATGACAAGATCTGATCTTTCATTAAGCGATATTTAGTCTAGACGGATTAATATAGCAACCACGACATATAATTTTGTTATGTGTTGAATAAACAAAACAAGTTCTTCTAATAGAATGGTTACCTAGGATGTGTGCATGACACAGTCCAAAGGGTTTTGTTAATTCAAAGGATGCTAAAAGCATATGCAAACTTCAATGGTTAAGCATCGCGGAGTTGGAATCTTCACTATGATGAAACTGTTAAAAGAGTTTAAATTCATCAGAGACGATGAAGATGCTTGCATTAGCAAGAAATTAAGTGGGAGCGCTAAGACATGTTTCTAATACATTATGTGGAAGACATATTGTTGATTGTAAATAATGTATCCTTTTATTAACACAAGATAAGAATTTCATCTCGATGAAAGGCTTAGGCAGAACCCGAATATTTGGCATCAATGTCTATAAGGATAAATTGTGACGCCAATATGGTTGTGCCAGAAGTACATAGATGAGATATTGAATGAGTTCAATATAGAAACTAAAAGAAAGGTTCTTGTTGCACAGGAAGGATTGAATAAAGATTTAAGTATTTTTGATACTTAATAAATACAATCACAAAGAGTATTTTATCAATCATGATGTGATGTGTACAGATTTAGATATGTCCTATGCTCTAAATGTTATGAGCGTATACCAGAATGATTCATAAGATGATTATTGGACGATAGTAAAGATATTATTATGATCTTGTAAAAGAACTAAGAATATATTATTTTGTAGAAATGACAAATAGATGGTTAGTTCATTGTAAATGAATTACATTGATACTAGTTTTGTCACAAAGTACAAATTAAGTTTATCTCAATCTAAACTAAGGGTGGAACAATATGATGGAATGTGAGTTCCATAATGAATTTGGATGAGTTCCAAAGTTAAGACATTGTGACAGATACTACAACAAAAGGGCTAAGTATATAACTGCTACTATAGCAGCAAAAGAGGGCATTTGAGTCAAGTAGTTTATTATCAAACTAGGTTTAGTTCACAGCAGGGATAATGCTATGAAGATATATTGTACGACAATATTATCAACATGTTTTAACCCCAAAGAACTAAAGGTCACACCAAAGGACCAAATTTGTACAAAGCCATATCATTAGAGAATGAGTGATGCATAGAAACGCAAAGACATTCAATTACACACGGACCTGGAAGTGTCAGATCCGGAGATCAGTTGACCACTAGCAATCGTGTACATACGACACCAGAAAGCCATAGGTGTTGAATACATAAAGGTTTAAAACTAGATTATTGACTCTAGTGCAAGTGGGAGACTGTTGGAGATATGCCCAAGAGGCAATAATAAAGTGGTTATTATCATATCTTCATACTTATGATAAATGTTTACATACCATGCTATAATTGTATTAACCGGAAACATTAATACTTGTGTGATTTGTAAACATAAAAGAGTCCCTAGTAAAGCCTCTTGTTAAACTAGCTTGTTGGTTAGATCATGGTTTCCTGATCATGAACATAGATATGTTATTAACAACAGGGTCATATCATTAGGAGAATGATGTGATGGACATACTACTATAGTTAAGCGTAGCATAAAGATCAAGTCATTTAATATAGTTCATTTTCTATATGCTTTCTGATACATAGTAACCTAATTCCTTCGACCATGAGATCATGCTAATCACCATCACCGGAAGGATGCTTTGATGATATCATACACCACAGCGTAACTGGGTGGCTATAAAGGTGGAATTAAGTGTTCGGAAAGTATGTGTTGAGGCACATGGATCAAGAGTGGGATTTGTCCATCCATATGACAGATAGATATACTCTGGGCCCTCTCGGTGGAATGTCATCTAATTATCTTGCAAGCATGTGACTGGATCACAAGGGATCACATATCACGGGAACGAGAAAAGAGTACTTATCAGTAACGAGGTTGAACTTGGTATGCAGAGATACCGATGATCAAAACCTCGGATAAGTAAACTATCGTGAGACAAAGGGAAATTGGTATCGTATGTAAGTGGTTCATTCGATCGCAAGTAATCGTAGAAATATGTGGGAGCCATATGAATTTCCAGTTTCCTCTATTGGTTATTGATCGGAGAAGTGTCTCGGTCATGTCCGCATAATTCACGAACCATAGGGAGACACACTTAAGGATTCGATGTTGTTTAGTAGTTATGGAATGATGAGTAAGAGACCGAATGTTGTTTAAAGTCTCGGATGGGATCCGGGATATCAGGAGGAGATTCGGAATGGTCCGGATAATAAGATTCATATAAGGAAAGTCCTATTTCGGAGTCCGGAAAAGATTCCGGTGTTTTCACCAGGAATGTTCTAGAAGGGTCTAGAAGGTCCGGCACTCCGGAGGGGCAGGGTACATGGATGTGTCATGACAATGTGGAATGGTTTCATCATGTACTAGGTCACTTGGTTGGGCAATATGGAGAGAGAAATCAAATCCAAGTTTGAAAGTCAAACGCCAATTTGAAAAAGTCAAATCTGAAGTTTGCTTGGTGGAGGGTGAAGGGTTTCGCGGCATAGTAAATCAAAATTTTCTACGGATGCGAACAGAGGGAAAGCCAAGATCTAATCTAGGAGATGCAAACAACGAGAGGGATTGTATTAGATCTTCATACCCTTGAAGATTCATACAAGTGAGCGTTAAACGTGGGTGATGTAGTCGTACTCGCTTCTCCTCCTCGCATCCGATCCGATCTAGCACCACAAGTGGCGGTGCCTCCGTGAGATGCACACGCAGAACCTCGGCGTCTCCTCCTTCCTTGGTCTAGCAAGTATGGTGGAGATGGGTTGGATCTACAACGCGGCGCGGTGCAATTGGTGGAGAATTTCTGCAGGCTTCGCCTACAAGCGGTCGGGAGGAAGAGAGGCGGCAGGCGGCTAGGGTTGGAGGGAAGGTGTAGGGGTTGGTGCCCCCAGCCCTCTATATAGAGGGGTGGGCGCAGCCAGCTCCCCAAGCCAAGGTCGGCGGCCCCAAGGAGGAAGAGTGGGGGGCAAGGAAACCCCCCCTTCTAGAAGCTCTATCTAGAGTTTAAACCTCTCTTGGTCGGCTGGGCCCTATGGGGCCTTGTGCCCCTGGCCCAATGCGGCAGGGCTCCCTCATAGGGCATGCCCCTCCGGAAGGTGGCCACGTTGGTCCCCTTCCGGAAGGTTCTAGAAGGTTCCGGTACAATACCGATTAACCCGGAACAATTCCGAACTCCAAAAACTACACTGCCTTATATGAATCTTATCCTTCGGACCACTCCGGAACCTCTTGTGATGTCCCGGATCCCTTCCGAGACTCCGAACAAAAACTCATAAACCAGTTATTCAATCTATCCTAGCGTCGAGACACGTTAAGTGTGTGACCCTGCGGGTTCGAGAATATGCAGACATGATCTTCTATCAATAATCAACAACGGGGTCTGGGCACCCATATTGACTCCCACACATTCATCGATGATCATATCGGATGAACCATGATGCCAGGATTCAATCAATCCCATATATATATTCCCTTCGTCTCGCGATATTTTACTTGCCCGAGATTCGATCGTTGGTACCGTCATACCTAGTTCAATCTCGTTCACAGCAAGTACTTTACTCGTTCCGTAATCCGATATCACTTTGTGATTAACTCCTTAACCACATGCTTGCAAGCGGTGTTGATATCGATTACCGAGTGGGCCCGAAGTATATCTCTTCGACTTGGGAGGGACAAATCCCATCTCGATACATACAACCCAACAGATACTTTCCGATCACCTGAGAGACACCTTTATGATCACCCTCTCATAGGATGACGTTTGATGACCTCAAAGATTTCTTCCGATACCAGGGAGTTGCATTATCTCATGGTCTAAGGAATACAATATTTGACATAATAAAAGCTTCGCAAATACGAACACGATGACACGATCTAATTGCTTCGCTTAGTTTGGGTTTGTCCATCATATCATTCTCCCAATGATATGATCTCATTATCAATTGACAACTCATGTCTATGGTTAGGAAACCTTAACCATCATTGATCAATGAGCTAGTCCATAGAGGCGTACTAGGGACACGGTGTTGTTCACAAACCACACAAGTATTAAAGTTTCCGCTTAATACAATTCTAGCATGGAATATAAACATTATCATGAACAAGAATTATAATAATAACATCTTTATTATTGCCTCTAGGGCATAATTCCAACAGTCTCCCACTTGCACTAGAGTCAATAATCTAGTTTACATTTGGCAACAATCTCACACCCATGGCAATCGAGGTGTTGATCATGTTTTCACGCGGAAGAGGTTTAGTCAGCGGATCTGCGACATTCAGATCTGTATGTACTTTGCTAATCTTCGATCTCCATCGCTATATAATCTCGGATTATATGAAACTTATGTTGATATGCTTGGTCTTTGGATGATATCTTGGTTCCTTAGAGAGTGCTATGGCGCCAGTGTTGTCACACAATATCTCCAGTGGGTCCAATGCACTTGGAACCACGCCAAACTCAGTGATGAAGTTCCTGATCCAAACTCCTTCACTTGACGCTTCTGCAGCAGCCATGTATTCCGCTTCTCATCAGATCCCGATCACGCTTTGCTTGCAGCTTCTCCACTCACAGCTCCTCCATTCAAAATATACACGTATCCCAATCGAGATTTAGAATCATCCTTGTCGGTGTCAAAACTAGCGTCGACGTAACCTTTTACAACGAGCTGTTCATCACCCCCATAGACTAAGAACATTTCTTTAGTCCTATTTAGGTACTTTAGGATGTTCTTCACGGCTGTCCAGTGTTCCACTCCTGGATCACTCTGATATCTGCTCGTCAAACTAAGAGCATTGGACACATCCGGTCTAGTACACAGCATGGCATACATGATCGAACCTATGGCCGAGGCATAAGGCACTTTGCTCATAGCTTCCCTATCATTTACCGTAGCTGGACACTAAGCTTTGATCAATATCTTACCTGAAAACATAGGCACTGAACCTTTCTTTGCCTTATCCATTCTGAACCTTTTCAGAACTTTGTCTAGGTATGTACTCTGGCTTAAAGCTATCAGGCGTCTTTGTCTATCTCTATAGATTTTGATGCCCAATATATAAGCAGCTTCACCTAGGTCTTTCATTGAAAAAAACTTGTTCAAATAACTCTTCACATCGTTAAGCATGTTAATGTCATTTCCAATAATCAATATGTCATCCACATATAGTACCAGAAACGTCACCGAGCTCCCACTCACTTTCTTGTAGATGCAAGCTTCGTAGCAATTTGGAACAAATCCAAAGCTCTTGATCACTTGATCAAAACGAAGGTTCCAACTCCGAGATGCTTGCTTCAGTCCATAAATAGAACGCTGAAGTTTGCACACTTTATCAGCATCCTTAGGATCGACAAAACCTTCGGGTTGCATCATATACAACTCTTCATCAATGTTTCCATTGAGGAATGCAGTCTTGACATCCATCTGCCATATTTCATAATCATGAAACGCTGCAATTGCTAATAAAATCCGAATGGACTTAAACACCGCTACGGGAGAGAAAGTCTCATCGTAGTCAACACCTTGAACTTGTCGAAAACCTTTCGCGACAAGCCGTGCTTTATAGACGGTAACATTACCATCCGCGTCCGTTTTCTTCTTGAAGATCCATTTGCACTCAACGGCCTTTCGGTCGCTAGGAGGGTCCACCAAAGTCCATACTTGGTTTTCGCTCATGGATCCCAATTCGGATTTCATGGCTTCTAGCCATTTCTCAGAGTGTGGGCTCATCATCGCTTTCTCATAGTTCGTAGGTTCACTTTCTTCTACTAACAAGACAGTCAAGACAGGGTTGCCTGTAGCATCCCATTTGTCTAACAACTGTAATGCTACTTGGTCTAGTAATTTAATGGCTAATTCATATCTATAATTGTTGCATCATCATTAAATCATGCTCATGTCATCATGCCACCTTGCATTTGAGCATCATATAAAACCCTTTCCATTTGGTTCTTATCTCATATGCATTATTAATGGTATTTGCCTCTTGATATTGTATTTGGTTGTTGATATATTGTTTAAATGCCCAAGTTAAGTTGGGGGCATATCTTTTATTTAACTCCACCACCTTTCTTGTCATCACCCCATCTTTCCACCACTCCATTATCCATGAGCTTGCAATTGTTTTTCTTTTGGGTTTTACCTCTAGCTCATATGGGTTGGGATGGATCCAATTCTATTTTCCACATGCTCTCATCTTAGCATCATGTTGTTTTCACAATATTGGTTTATGAGAGCCACATGGCCATTTTTGCATGCCTTGTGAGTGGGACCTTTCCTAGCTTCCACATGGGTTGTTTTGGGGGTTATCATCATGTTGGGATAATTTTGGGATTACTAAATACCTAGTGGCACCTACACACTAGCAAGTCCTATTTCTATTCAAACTTGGTCATGTCCCTCCACCCCACATGGGGCATCCTTTCAAGTTCTTTTGCTTAGGCCTTACTCCACATTTTGGAATGCATAAGAATAATGCCATGAAAATAATCTTGTTTCACAAAATAAGCATGGTATTAATTATTATGCATGGCCCATGCAAGTACCATCTTTTGCTTGACATTTGGATTTTATTTGATTTTTGCGTGGATCTCCCATCTCTCGATCTTGCTTAAAACCATATCACCACCTCTCCCTCTTTTTGGTCTAGCTTTGGTTTGATCTTGTTCTTGCTTGAGCTTGCCAAAAAGGAAACCATCTCTCTCTCCCTCATCTAACCCTAAACCCTACCCCCTAATCACCTACCCTATCACCATACCCCCTCTACTCATCTAACCTAACCACCCTAGCCACCACATCACCCCTCTCGGCCTCTCTCTTCTCTCGTCCTAGCTTGGCCCCACTTGGCCACCCTCTCACTAAACCCTAGCTCCACCTAGCTACCTCCCACCTTGCCAAGACAAACCCTAAAACGACCCTAGTGCAACCCTAACCCGAGCCTCCCCCTCTCCTTTCTATCTCTGCCATGAGGGCCCCTCCACCGAATCCACCGAGCCTGGCCTGCCCTGCCCCACCTGGCAGCCTCACCCTGCCCCTGCCCTGCCTCCCAGCTCGACCACGTGAGGGAGGAGCAAAAAGGTGGCACCGAGGCCACCTTTCTCTGCCCCACTCCCCACGGCACCTCTCCCCTTCCCCCGTCCTTATCTACTCCCTCTCCCCCTCTCTGCCTCGCCAGATCCACCCCCAGGGGCCTGCCCTCGCCTCCCTCCTCTCTCTCCACACCGTCTACCCCGACGACCTCACCGTCGGCCTCCTCTCGACGACACCGTACCAGGCGGCGGGCACGGCGTCCAGGTGTCGAGGAAGATCGAGCCGAGCCCCAGCGTCGCCCATGTACACGGAGTCGAGCAGGAGAGGCACCAGGGACCCCAGGCCGACGCTGCTCCGACGAAAACCCTAGCTCCAGGGAGCGCCTGCGTCCTCGCCGCTCCAGTACCTCCCAGCCCGATCCGACCCCACCGACCCACTCCCGGTGAGCGCCTCGACCTCTCTGACATGCTCCGCCTCGCCACCGTCGTCTAGATCCGTGGTTCTTTTGGTCGAACGCCCTCGGTGCACCGCCGCTCGCTGCCGTCTGCACACTCGCGCTCCGCGTAGCACCTCACCTAGGCCCCGACCGCCCTCCTTTCACCATCCATGACAGCCCGGTCAGCCCCTCGGTAGCCAGCGGACTGGGTTCGATCCCCATGCGCACACCGCTCTGTCGCTCGAGGCAGAGAAAAGAAGAGAAACAGTACCGCGTGGTACTTTTCCATAACCCCCCCACCTTTTTTTGCCTGCGCAGCCCGCGATCCCTCCGGACCCACCTGTCTGCGGCTGTTGCCTTTTTGCAAAAAGGGTCCCGGCTTTTGGTTCCATCAACCAGCCCCCCTTTTCTGCGGCGTGTTGGGCCCAATCGACCTGCCCACCGTCGGCCAGTCTAAATCTAGGTCTGAGTAGGAAAAGTTTTTCGTGTTCATTTAATTCAAATCTTTCAAATTTAATTCAAATTCAAAATTCAAATCAGTTATAACAACTTTTAAAATACAAATCCAAATAATACAAATGATATATGTTTTTAGATCAGAAAAATGTGAGGATTTAAAATATGCCATCCAAAATATATTTGGAACACTTAAAATTTCAAGTTGAATTAAATTACAATAAAATGCCCTTTTCTTAATTAATTAATAACTTTTGTTTTATAACTCCAAATTTAACAAATGATATGTCTAAAATGATCAGCTCGACGAGACCTTTCTGTTTATGCAGTCCATGTTATGTTTTGCAGCATGCATCATATAAATATAATGTATACAGCAACTAATATGAGGATAAAATGTGGCCAAAACTCAATAAAATGATTTACTCTTGTATTCCACACCTCACCCATGCCATGCTACTTTATTGCCATGCAAATTGTGCATCATTCATCATGGCATGCTTGTTTGCTTGTCGTATTTTATTCATATGCTTGTGCACTTTATTTATATTGGCCCTTGTTTGTTTGGTTCTTCTTCGAATAGACGCTGAGCAGGGGATATATCAAGAGACCCAGGAGCACTACCCAGATCCTTCTCTCGCTTCAACTGAGTTGCCAGGCAAGCATTACCACATTCTTGCATACATATAGTACCTATTGCCTCTATCTTATTCTTGCACCATTGAGTCGCGATTGCATTAAATTGAATCCCATGTATTGCATAGCCTTTACTTTTAAACCCCACCGAAGCTTGTTCCTCCATTCCATGAGCCACTACTACAGGAGTTGTTTGAGCCATGCGAGTCGTAGAACAACATGTGTAGGGTATGTGAGAGTCTGATGGATAACGAGGTACCTAAACAACTTAACCTGAGTAGTAATGGGATAACTAATGAAAGTGGCACCGGTGAGCAATATCTGCTATTTGGTTTTCACTGCTCACTTGTGTCCGTGGGACCCGAGTCCTTGATTCTTGTTCCTTGATTATTCGCTATCCACATCCGGGAGGCTTATGGGACCCCCAGGCGAGCTTGATTCATTCTTATTTCTTGGGGCCACAAACTAGTTTGAGGTTTTACTTACTATCCTGTACTTTTGCCATGATTCTTGCTTTATTTACAATTGTGCGAGCACTGTCTTGCTTAGGTAAGCGGAGTGTTTTGTGATATCGACAAGCCTGGATCACTTTTGGGTTCCCGATCGTTTCTGACCATCGGGCAAACCTTGAGTCCGTCTCGGAGTCAGCTAACTTTGTTGCGGGTGTACTCAATGGGGTGGCCCCCTGAAATATTTCTGAATCCTATGATTGCTTTGTCGTGAAGACCTCGTTGGGTTTTGATTTGGTTTTTCCGAGGTTGATCGAGTGTGTGTTGCTATTTGTGCACCCCTGCAGGGTAAAACTTTCTGAAAGCCGTGTCCGCGGTTATGGATGACTTGGAGCACAGTTTCTCGATCATAGACAAGTATAACTAAAGTACCGCTTTTAACTTGACTAAAGAACTGACTAGTAAATAGTGCAACACTCATGGAATGGATAATAAAACTGCCAACGGATGGGGTTGTTCGTCCGCTTCCTCGTTGGTAAGCGGGGAGGAGGATGGATCTGATGGTATTACTGTTATAACTGTTGTCATTAATTCACGGACATCCGTCTATTTTTTGTTAGGCGGATGGTTAGCGAGTATCTATAGAACTGTTAGGGTTTATCTTTTGCTGCAATTGTGTCACCCCAGGTTGTGTCCCCTTTAGAGGCATAAATACTTGCTGAGTACCCCTAGGGTCTCACACGATAAATTGTTTCATTCAGATGAACAGGTACACTCACAAGATGGATACTGGGTGGAGGAGGCGGACGAGGTGGGTTACGATCGTTCGGTGTAGAGATTCTGGGAACGGGGATCCGTGAGATCTGTGGGCGGGATGTGCTTATTTATGGGGCATCTTATGCCGATTTGCTTCTTATCCGTACTCGGATCTTGTTTGCCGCTTCCGCCTGATACTCTGATGTTTGATGTATGAGGAGATATCCTAAACTATTATCTATCTAGGACATTTGAATCTTGCCGTATGGCGTTGCTATATTTCCTTTCTTTTTAGATGGAATGGCTCTGATGTACTGTTGTATGGTGGCTTGCATACATACTCATTTGTGTATGTTGTTGATCCCTTCGCTGCGATTCGCCGTTCTTGTCCCGATGATTGGAAATGGTTGGGACGGCTGAAAGGTCTACCTGTGAGTGGCATTTGGGCCCCACCGTACTATTTCAACCATTTCCGCTCATCCAGGCTTGCAACTAGGAGCGTAATTCACCGAGGTAGTTACAATTGGTATCAGAGCCATCCCGCCCTTCAGGGTCTCAGCCAAATGGTCGTTGTCAGTCTAGCAAAATATTTTTGGTAGTTATGTATACTAGGGAAAAACAAAACGTGAGAGTAGGACTGCTTCCACTTTTCTTCTTACCCACCCACCCACCCTTTTCTGGTAAGGAAGTGCAACGTTTTAAATCCTCTTCTTAAAAGTTCAAACTAGGATTCACGTGTTCTGGGTTTACGTAGTACCATAGGTTGTGTGTGTGTGTGTAATTCCTTGTCTATCTGTTGCATCCAAGTTGTTATCACAATTGGCCTTTTGGTTATCAACTGTTGGTACATTCCATACCGACAGGCTTTTGCAAACCGACGCGATCTATCTGATTCGTTGTATACCGCCGCGATCTGTCTTACTCTTTGTTATCCGACATTATCTTGTTTGGGGTGTTCGTTTCCGTAGTTACTAGTCTTAGGTTCATCGTGAGAAGAAGGGGTTAGGATATGTGTTCTACTTACTCATGTGCGGAGTAATGATTTGGGTGCGGGATGGAGTCGCGACCATACCACTACTCTTATCATTCGCTTTTGTATATTGAATTGGTAGAGTCACTAATCTTGATTCATTAAGTGATTTTGCGCATATACTGGTATTTTAATGCCAAAATTTGCGGAATTTTTTTTCTTTGATATATCTGTGTACCACACTCTTTTCAGTCGTGTGCGATATGCTTAATATCTTCTAGGTGCTTTGAACTTTGTTGATATTTTAATATCATCTTAGTAAATTGTATCCTTTAATCTTGAGTAATTCCATCTTGGTACTATTTTGGATTATTATTATTCTCCATTATAGTACTGACTTGTGTTTTATATCAATCACAGGATGGCTCCACCATGCCGCTCGATGAGGACATACCACCAATGGGGTCCGCGTTGTCAAACATCGCCAATGCCTTGGAAGCAATGCAGTGAGAACCAAAGGCGTTTTGAGGAAAGTGTCGAGGAATGAGTTTGCTCCGCTACCTCCACCTCCCAAGCGAGGAGACATCAAAGCTTCCAAGTTCAACCCTCGCCAATTTGATGTTTCGATCAACCACTTGATGCGATGATTGGTTGCGTGAGATGTCAAGGCTCTTGGAGAGCTGATGTTCTGAGCAAGAATGGGTAAAGTGTGCTACTCACCTTCGAAGGAGATGCAACTCTCTGGTGGGAGAATTACACGAAGGCAACTGCATTGGTTTTCAGCCTACTTGGGAAGCGATTCCTGGGCGTTCAAAGAGCGATTCTCGGAAATTGTCATGGAAAGGATGAAGGAAGTGTTTCTCAACCTCAAGCAGGGGAATGACAATGTCAATACCTACATCAGGAACTTCATGAACCTTTCTCGTTATGGTGGGGATGAGATCTCCGATGACAAGAAGAAGCAAAAGAGGTTCCAAGGGCTCAATGCATCGATTAAATATGCAATCACACATGCAAGGCGGCATCTTTCGAACTTCAGCATCTGACTCTGCGGGAGGAAGCAAGTAGGCAAGTGTTTGAGGAGTCAAAGAAACACAACCGTGATGCACCAAGCTCTTCAGCTATGTCAGCTCCTTCTAAGCGTCGTGTCTGGGTTCCTAACACCCCACCGTCGCTCCCGGCTCCACCAAGACCTGCATGCAACGCGGCAAGGCCACCAAACTTCCTCCTTTGTTGCTCCCAGGGGCTACAACCACCACTACCCTGGAGCGCCTGGCGGAGTCCCTGGCTACGTTGCTCCACGTCCACCTGGTGCTTGTTTCACGTGTGGAGACTCTGGGCATCAAAGCTGGAACTGTCCGTTGAAAAACAAATCTCTTCCTCCACCCCCTCCAAGATCTGCGGCAAGCTCTCCTTTGGTTCGTGCACCACCACCTCGGGCTCTCAACATCAACACCAAGCCGGGTCTCTTGTTCGTGCCAACTGTTTCAACGCCGCTCAAGTGAGCATGCACTGAGTTGTGATGGGTATGCTTCCCATTAACTCGATCCACTGCGAGTTTTGTTTGATTACGGTGCATCACATTCTTTTGTTTACATCAAGTTTGCATATGAGAATGGGTTAGCGTTGGTTCCTCTCCTCAAGCGGTTAATGGTCCTTTCTCCGGAGAATATGGCAGCTTCTAAAATCAGCCATGGCAATCAAATTGAGATTGGTGGCTCTTCGTTCTCGGCATCCTTAATTGTTCTGGGCAATTCTGACATTGATGTCATCTTGGGCATGGATTGGTTGACAGCAAATCCAGCTGTGATTGATTGTGCTTTGAGCGCTCGGTTTCTCGAAGATTCACGAAGGCCATATAGTCTATTCTCCAAGTCGACTCCTGCTATCCAGCTTTTCTCTTTGGCGGCTCGAATGATGATGCTATGGAAGCTATTCGAGTGTTCCGTGGTCCTGTGAGTTCCCAGATGTCTTTCCTGAAGAGTTGCCGGGTATGCCTCCGGATCGTGAGGTTGAGTTTGTAATTGAGCTTGAACCTGGAACGGCTCCTATCTCCAAGCGGCCTTATAAAATGGGTCCTGCTGAGTTGGCTGAACTCAAACTTCAGCTTGATGAACAAGAGAAGTTGGGTTTCATTCAACACAGTACTTCTTCTTGGGGTATCCCAACAATCTTTGTGAAGAAGCGGGACATGAATGATAGACTTTGTGTTGACTATCGGCCTCTCAATGCTAAAACCATCAAGAATAAATATCCCCTTCCGCGGATTAATGATCTCTTCGATCAGCTAGCTGGAGCTGTGGTGTTCTCTAAGCTGGACTTGAGAAGTGGTTATCACCAAATCAAGATTCGCAAGGAAGATGTTCCTAAAACAGCTTTCACCACCCGCTATGGCCTGTATGAGTACACGGTCATGTCTTTCGGTCTCACCAACGCACCTGCCACCTTCTCGAGACTCATGAACTCGGTTTTCATGGAGTATCTTGATAAGTTCGTTGTGGTCTATCTGGATGACATCCTAGTATATTCAAAGTCAAAGGAAGAGCATGAAGAACACCTTCGGTGTGTCCTAAACAAGCTTCGTGAGAACCGCTTGTATGCAAAGTTCTCAAAGTGTGAGTTTTGGCTGCCTCAAGTAACCTATCTTGGTCACGTCATCTCTGCCAAGGGCATTGCAGTCAACCCGGAAACTGTGAAGACAATTGTTGAATGGCTTCCTCCTGTAAATGTCAAAGAAGTGCGGATCTTCCTTGGTTTGGCTAGTTATTGTCGTTGCTTCGTTCAGAACTTTTCGAAGATAGCGAAGCCTCTTACCGATCTCCTCAAGAAAGGCAAGAAATACCTTTGGACTCCTGCATGTCAAGCAAGCTTTGAGACACTCAAAGAGAAGCTCACTTCCACACCAGTCTTGGTTCCTCCGGATACATCTAAGCCTTTCCAGATATTCTGTGACGCCTCTTTGCAAGGATTGGGTGCGGTCCTTATGCAAGAAAAACAAGTTGTTGCTTATGCCTCTCGACAGTTGAAGACGCATGAGATCAACTATCCTACACATGACCTCGAGCTCGCAGCAGTTGTCTTTGCTTTGAAACTATGGAGGCACTACTTGCTGGGCAACCGTTGTGAAATCTTTTCTGATCACAAGAGTCTGAAGTATATCTTCACTCAGCCTGATCTCAACCTTCGGCAGAGGAGATGGATTGAAGCAATCAATGATTTTGATTTGACCATCAACTACACTCCGGGCAAAGCTAATGTCATGGCCGATGCTCTCAGTCGCAAAGCTTATGTCAACAACCTCATGATGGAAGAACAACAACCTCTCTTGTGCGAGGAATTCCATCAGCTCAACCTTGAAATTGTGGAACAAGGGCATCTCCTGAACCTTCTGGCTACTCCTCTCTTGGAAGAAAAGGTTCGCTCTCGTCAGCTTGGTGATCCGCACACCAAAAAGATCATCTCCAAACTTCAGCTTCCGAAGTATGAGTCTTTCCACGTCGATGATCAAGGCACGCTTTTCTTTGAACACCGGATGTTTGTTCCGAACTACCCGGGTTTGAGAGAGCAAGTTCTCAAGGAGGCGCACGATTCTGTTCTTTCTATCCACCCTGGCAGCACAAAGATGTACATGGACTTGAAAACACAATATTGGTGGCCGGGATTGAAACGATATTGTGCCAAGTATGTCTCGGAGTGTGATGTCTGCCGCAGAGTGAAAGCTGTCCATCAGAAACCTTTCGGTCTTCTACAGCCATTGAAACCCCCGGAATGGAAATGGGAGAAAGTAGATATGTACTTCATCACTGGTTTTCCAAGGTCGCAGAAGGGCAACAATGCAATCTTTGTTGTCATTGTGAGCTTTCTAAAGTGGCTCACTTCTTCCCGTCAAGGAAACAATTTACGGAATTCAGTTGGTGCTCTATATCAACAATTGTCTCTCTATGGGGTTCCGCTTGAGATCAGTTCGGACCATGGGAGCATCTTCACTTCCAAGTTCGGGAGAGTTTCCAAAATGCTTTGGGAACAAAATTGAACTTCAGCACTTACCACCCTCGATCGCAAGGACAAGTTGAAAGGATCAATCAGATTACGGAGGATATGCTTCGTGCTTGCGTCATCTCTTTTGGCATGAAGTGGGAGGAATGTCTTCCTTATGCTGAATTCTCTTACAACAACCTTCGGAAAAGTCTCGAAGATGGCACCATTTGAGGCTCTCTATGGTCAAATGCGAACTCCGATTGGTTGGTCGGGGAGAAAGAATTTGGTTTGGCCACGACATTGTAACTCAAGCGGAGGAGAAGGTGCATATCATTCTTGAAAATCAAGATTGCTCAAAGTCGCCGAAGAGCAATTATGACAGAAGCACACGGACATGGTGTATGTCCTGGTGATCTCGTTACCTTCGTGTCACTCCCATGAAAGGCACGCACCGTTTTGGTATCAAAGGAAAGCTGGCTCCTAGATACATCGGTCCTTTCAAAATTCGTGGAAGAAGAGGAGAAGTTGCTTATGCTCTTGAGCTCCCAGAAAAACTCAAGGTCCATGATGTTTTCCACATCTCTCAACTCAAGAAGTGCTTCAAGGATCCCGGCAGGACCGTGGATCATGAGCTAATCAATCTCCAAGAAGACCTGTCTTATCAACAACACCCCACAAAAATCCTTGAGACCGCAGAAAGAAGGACTCGCAACAAGTCCATCAAGTTCTGCAAGGTGCAGTGGTCGCTCCATTCTGTTGATGAAGCCACTTGGGAGCGTGAAGATGAACTCCGTGCCAACTATCCTACCCTCTTTGAGTCTTCTTCTTCTTCCTAGAATCTCGGGGCGAGATTCCTGTTAGTGGGGGAGAGTTGTAGCATCCCATTTGTCTAACAACTGTAATGCTACTTGGTCTAGTAATTTAATGGCTACTTCATATATATAATTGTTGCATCACCACTCAATCATGCTCATGTCATCATGCCACCTTGCATTTGAGCATCATATAAAACCCTTTCCATTTGGTTCTTATCTCATATGCATTATTAATGGTATTTGCCTCTTGATATTGTATTTGGTTGTTGATATATTGTTTAAATGCCCAAGTTGAGTTGGGGGCATATCTTTTATTTAACTCCACCACCTTTCTTGTCATCACCCCATCTTTCCACCACTCCATTATCCATGAGCTTGCAATTGTTTTTCTTTTGGGTTTTACCTCTAGCTCATATGGGTTGGGATGGATCCAATTCTATTTTCCACATGCTCTCATCTTAGCATCATGTTGTTTTCACAATATTGGTTTATGAGAGCCACATGGCCATTTTTGCATGCCTTGTGAGTGGGACCTTTCCTAGCTTCCACATGGGTTGTTTTGGGGGTTATCATCATGTTGGGATAATTTTGGGATTACTAAATACCTAGTGGCACCTACACACTAGCAAGTCCCATTTCTATTCAAACTTGGTCATGTCCCTCCACCCCACATGGGGCATCCTTTCAAGTTCTTTTGCTTAGGCCTTACTCCACATTTTGGAATGCATAAGAATAATGCCATGAAAATAATCTTGTTTCACAAAATAAGCATGGTATTAATTATTATGCATGGCCCATGCAAGTACCATCTTTTGCTTGACATTTGGATTTTATTTGATTTTTGCGTGGATCTCCCATCTCTCGATCTTGCTTAAAACCATATCACCACCTCTCCCTCTTTTTGGTGTAGATTTGGTTTGATCTTGTTCTTGCTTGATCTTGCCAAAAGGAAACCATCTCTCTCTCGCTCATCTAACCCTAAACCCTACCCCCTAATCACCTACCCTATCACCATACCCCCTCTCCTCATCTAACCTAACCACCCTAGCCACCACATCACCCCTCTCGGCCTCTCTCTTCTCTCGTCCTAGCTTGGCCCCACTTGGCCACCCTCTCACTAAACCCTAGCTCCACCTAGCTACCTCCCACCTTGCCAAGACAAACCCTAAACCGACCCTAGTGCAACCCTAACCCGAGCCTCCCCCTCTCCTTTCTATCTCTGCCATGAGGGCCCCTCCACCGAATCCACCGAGCCTGGCCTGCCCTGCCCCACCTGGCAGCCTCACCCTGCCCCTGCCCTGCCTCCCAGCTCGACCACGTGAGGGAGGAGCAAAAAGGTGGCACCGAGGCCACCTTTCTCTGCCCCACTCCCCACGACACCCCTCCCCTTCCCCCGTCCTTATCTACTCCCTCTCCCCCTCTCTGCCTCGCCAGATCCACCCCCAGGGGCCTGCCCTCGCCTCCCTCCTCTCTCTCCACACCGTCTACCCCGACGACCTCACCGTCGGCCTCCTCTCGACGACACCGTACCAGGCGGCGGGCGCGGCGTCCAGGTGTCGAGGAAGATCGAGCCGAGCCCCAGCGTCGCCCCTGTACACGGAGTCGAGCAGGAGAGGCACCAGGGACCCCAGGCCGACGCCGCTCCGACGAAAACCCTAGCTCCGGGGAGCGCCTGCGTCCTCGCCGCTCCAGTACCTCCCAGCCCGATCCGACCCCACCGACCCACTCCCGGTGAGCGCCTCGACCTCTCTGACATGCTCCGCCTCGCCACCGTCGTCTAGATCCGTGGTTCGTTTGGTCGAACGCCCTCGGTGCACCGCCGCTCGATGCCGTCTGCACGCTCGCGCTCCGCGTAGCACCTCACCTAGGCCCCGACCGCCCTCCTATCACCATCCCGCAGCCACCCACGGCCACCCAAGCGCCAACACTGGTTCGATCCACACAAGACCGGCTCTGTTGCTCGAGGCAGAGAAAAGAAGAGATACAGTACCGCTTGGTACTTTTCCATAAACCCCCCACCATTTTTGCCTGCGCAGCCCGCGATCCCTCCGGACCCACCTGTCTACGGCTGTTGCCTTTTTGCAAAAAGGGTCCCGACTTTTGGTTCCATCAACCCGCAGTCCCCCCCCCCTTTTCTGTGCGCGTGTTGGGCCCAGTCGACCTGGCCCCACCCGTCAGCGGCAGTGGTTAGGTCTGCCTGAGTAGGAAAAGTTTTTCTGTGTTAAGTTTAATTCAAATCTTTTCAAATTTAATTCAAATTCAAAATTCAAATCAGATTTATAACAACTTTTAAAATACAAATCCAAATAATACAAATGATATATGTTTTTAGATCAGAAAAATGTGAGGATTTCAAATATGCCATCCAAAATATATTTGGAACACTTAAAATTTCAAGTTGAATTAAATTACAATAAAATGCCCTTTTCTTAATTAATTAATAACTTTTGTTTTATAACTCCAAATTTAACAAATGATATGTCTAAAATGATCAGCTCGACGAGACCTTTCTGTTTATGCAGTCCATGTTCTGTTTTGCAGCATGCATAATATAAATATAATGTATACAGCAACTAATATGAGGATAAAATGTGGCCAAAACTCAATAAAATGATTTACTCTTGTATTCCACACCTCACCCATGCCATGCTACTTTATTGCCATGCAAATTGTGCATCATTCATCATGGCATGCTTGTTTGCTTGTCGCATTTTATTCATATGCTTGTGCACTTTATTTATATTGGCCCTAGTTTGTTTGGTTCTTCTTCGAATAGACGCTGAGCAGGGGATATATCAAGAGACCCAGGAGCACTACCCAGATCCTTCTCTCGCTTCAACTGAGCTGTCAGGCAAGCACTACCACATGCTTGCATACATATAGTACCTATTGCCTCTATCTTATTCTTGCACCATTGAGTCGCGATTGCATTAAATTGAATCCCATGTATTGCATAGCCTTTACTTTTAAACCCCACCGAAGCTTGTTCCTCCATTCCATGAGCCACTACTACAGGAGTTGTTTGAGCCATGCGAGTCGTAGAACAACATGTGTAGGGTATGTGAGAGTCTGATGGATAACGAGGTACCTAAACAACTTAACCTGAGTAGTAATGGGATAACTAATGAAAGTGGCACCGGTGAGCAATATCTGCTATTTGGTTTTTCCTGCTCACTTGTGTCCCGTAGGACCCCGAGTACTTGATTCCTGTTCCTTCATTATTCGCGCTATCCACATCCGAGAGGCTTATGGGACCCCCCTGAGCCAGAGCTTGATTCATTCTTATTTCTTGGGGCCACAAACTAGTTTGAGGTTTTACTTACTATCCTGTACTTATGCCATGATTTACTGCTTTATTTACAATTGTGCGAGGAGCACCTGTCAGAGGTAAGCGGTGTTTTCATGATGTATCGACAAGCCCATCACTTTTCGGGTTCCCGATCGTTTACAGCCAGCGCAAACCTTGAGTCCGTCTCGAGTCATTAACTTCGCTATGGTGTACTCAATGGGTGGCCTCAAATATTTCAATCTGTGATTGCTTTGTCGTGAAGACCTCGTTGGGTTTTGATTTGGTTTTTCCGAGGTTGATCGAGTGTGTGTTGCTATTTGTGCACCCCTGCAGGGTAAAACTTTCTGAAAGCCGTGTCCGCGGTTATGGACGACTTGGAGCACCATTTCTCGATCATAGACAAGTATAACTAAAGTACCGCTTTTAACTTGACTAAAGAACTGACTAGTAAATAGTGCAACACTCATGGAATGGATAATAAAACTGCCAACGGATGGGGTTGTTCGTGCGCTTCCTCGTTGGTAAGCGAGGAGGAGGATGGATCTGATGGTATTACTGTTATAACTGTTGTCATTAATTCACGGACATCCGTCTATTTTTGGTTAGGCGGATGGTTAGCGAGTATCTATAGAACTGTTAGGGTTTATCTTTTGCTGCAATTGCGTCACCCCAGGTTGTGTCCCCTTTAGAGGCATAAAGACTTGCTGAGTACCCCTAGGGTCTCACACGATAAATTGTTTGATTCAGATGAACAGGTACACTCACAAGATGGATACTGGGTGGAGGAGGCGGATGAGGTGGGCAACGATCGTTCGGTGTAGAGATTCCGGGAACGGGGATCCGTGAGATCTGTGGGCGGGATGTTCTTATTTATGGGGCATCTTATGCCGATTTGCTTCTTATCCGTACTCGGATCTTGTTTGCCGCTTCCGCCTGATACTCTGATGTTTGATGTATGAGGAGATATCCTAAACTATTATCTATCTAGGACATTTGAATCTTGTCGTATGGCGTTGCTATATTTCGTTTCTTTTTAGATGGAATGGCTCTGATGTACTGTTGTATGGTGGCTTGCATACATACTCATTTGTGTATGTAGTTGATCCCTTCGCCTGCCGATTACGCCGCCCGTTCTTGTCCCGATGATTGGAAATGGTTGGGACGGCCGAAAGGTCTACCTGTGAGTGGCATTTGAGCCCCACCGTACTATTTCAACCATTTCCGCTCATCCAGTCTTGCAACTAGGAGCGTAATTCACCAAGGTAGTTACATTGCCGTACCACTCATGAGGGGCACGCGACCTTGTCGACCTGCGATGTTCAGTAGCAGCATCGTCCGAAGCTTCATGATCCTTGTCATTAGCTTCCTCTATTGTTGGTGCAGGCGGCACTGGAACAATTTCAGGTGCTGCGCTACTCTCCAATTCAAGAGAAGGTTCAGTAACCGCGTCTATCTCTACTTTCCTCCCACTCACTTCTTTCGAGAGAAACTCCTTCTCAAAAAAGGAACCGTTCTTTGCGACAAACACTTTGCCTTCGGTTCTGTGATAGAAGGTATACCCAATAGTTTCCTTAGGGTATCCTATGAAGATGCATTTCTCCGCTTTGGGTTCGAGCTTGTCCGGCATCAACTTCTTGACATAAGCTTCACATCCCCAAACTTTAAGAAACGACAACTTAGGTTTAGCACCAAACCATAGTTCATACGGTGTCGTCTCAACGGATTTAGATGGTGCCCTATTTAAAGTGAATGCAGCGGTTTCTAATGCATAACCCCAAAATGATAACGGCAAATCAGCAAGAGACATCATTGATCGGACCATATCTAATAGGGTTCGATTCCGGCGTTCAGACACACCATTGCGCTGTGGTGTTCCGGGTGGCGTGAGTTGTGAAATGATTCCACTTGCTTTAAGATGCGTGAGAAAATCATAACTCAAATATTCACCTCCACGATCGGATCGTAGAAACTTAATCTTTCCGTTATGATGGTTCTCCACTTCATTCTGAAATTCTTTGAACTTTTCAAACGTTTCAGATTTATGTTTCATTAAATAGATATACCCATATCTAATTAAGTCATCGGTAAAAGTGAGAAAATAGCGATATCCACCGTGCGTCGAAACACTCATCGGTCCGCATACATCGGTATGTATGATTTCCAACAAGTCCGTTGCTCGCTCCATCATACCGGAGAACGGGGTTTTGATCATCTTGCCCATGAGGCATGGTTCGCATGTGTCAAATGATTCAAAATCAAGAGACTCCAAAAGTCCATCAGAATGGAGTTTCTTCATGCGTTTTACACCAATATGACCTAGACGACAGTGCCACAAATAAGTAGTATTATCACTATCTACTTTGCATCTCTTAGCATCAATGTTATGGATGTGTGTTTCATCCCTTTCGAGATTTAGAAGAAATAAACCATTCACAATAGGTGCATGACCATAAAATATGTTACTCATATAAATAGAACAACCATTATTCTCCGATTTAAATGAATAACCGTCTTGCAATAAACAAGATCCAGAAATAATGTTCATGCTCAACGCAGGCACATAATAACACTTATTAAGGTTCAAAACTAATCCCGAAGGTAAAACTAAGGAGAGCGTGCCGACGGCCATCACATGAACTCTTGATCCGTTGCCAACAAGCCGCCGTCTATTCCGTAGCTCCTGTTTCGAGTTACAAATATTAACAACTGAACCGGTATCAAATACCCAGGCACTACAACGAGAGCTAGTAAGGAAAACATCAATAACATGTATATGAAATATACCTTTGATGGTGCCAGCCTTCTTGTCCGCTAAGTACTTGACAATATGCTTCCAAAGGACCCTTGTCCTTGCAATAGAAGCACTCGGTGCCGGTTTAGGACCAGACTTGAGCTTCTTCTCGTTAGGGCAACGCGCTTGCCGCCGCCTTTCTTGAAGGGCTTCCTTGCACCCTTACCTTTCTTGAAGGTAGGGGGCTTGTTGACCATCAACACATGATTATTCTTTTTGATGTTCACCTCCGCTACTTTCATGTTAGCAAAGAGCTCAGTGATCATATCAGTGGAACCAATATGATTGTGATCAACTACAAAACATTTGTATCTAGGAGTGTCAATCTTGAGCTCCTCTGGAATCTTGCAGTCCAGTTGCTCAAGGCGTTGAGTGTAGCCCGTCATCTCAATGGCGTGCTCACTAACGGAACTCCCTTGCTCCATCTTGTAGTTAAAGAATTTCTTAGAGATCTCATATCTCTCAGAACGGGCTTGAGTCTGAAACATGTTTTTCAGCTCCTCGAGAATCTCAAAGGGCCCGGCGAACTCCTCAAAACAATTTTGAAGATCCGATTCCATAGCATACAACATGGCGATCTTAATCAAATCATAATCATCCTTGCGCGACTGATAAAAAGCTTTTTCATCAGCCGGCGCATCTATAGCAGGGGCGTCACCTAGCGCTTTCTCAAGGACATAGTCCTTTTGTCCGCCAGCGAGAATGATTCTCAGAATGCGAAACCATTTGGTGAAGTTAGACCCATTGTTTCTAAGCTTTTCTATCTCAGCAAAAACGTTGAAGTTGAAGTTGGACTTGGCCATGTGATCTACAGTATTTGCAAGTACAATTTAGACTATGTTCATGATAAATAGTTCAACTTAATCAAATTACTAGATGAACTCCCACTAAATTCAACATCCCTCAAGTTGTTTAGTGAACACGATCCAAATTCACCACACCTAATCCGATCATCACGAGAAGAGATGTGGTTTCAATGGTGGACAACGAAGTGTCGATCATATCATTCATATGACTCATGCTTAACCTTTCGGTTCTTGTGTTCCGAGGCCATGTCTGTACATGCTAGGCTCGTCAAGTTAGACCCAAGTATTTCCGGCAGTAAAACTGGCTTGCACCCGTTGTATGTGAGCGAGAGTCTATAGCACCCGATCATCACGTGATGCTTGGACACGACGAACTTTCGCAACGGTGCATACTTGGGGAGAACACAATTTTTATCTTGATCTTTAAGTGAGGAATCATCTTATAATGCTACCGTCGCGATCTAAGCATAATAAGATACATAAAAGGATAAACATCACATGCATATAACTTTATGTGACATGGTATAGCCAATATTCGCGCAATGATCTCCATCTTGTGCGTTCCGGCATGATCTCCATCACTCCACCATGATTGCCTCCACCACGAATAGCAACTACAACTATTGCTAACTACTTAGCCATAAAGTAAAGCTATTACATGGCGTATAAGAAGTTGACTCGCAGGTCATACACAATTATAAAGACAACCATATGGCTCCTTTCGGTTGTGTACTCATCGACATGAAAGTCGTGAAACATTACAAAACATGATCATCGCATACAATATACACATCACATCTTGGGCCATACCATATCACAGAAAAACACTCCCTGCAAAAACAAGTTAAACGCCTCTAGTTTGTTGTTGCATGTTTTACGTGGCTTATGGGAGTAGATGCTAAGAACGATTCTTACCTACGGAAATCCACAACGGTGATATTATGGTTGCCAAACTCCGGTGTTAATCGCATGGCAACTATAGTGAGAGAAACTGACATCCACCAGCCGCATGTGTGGAACAAGCCACACGTCAAGTGCGGAGCCGGTCTCGCGAACGACGTCGCGTAAGGTTGGCCTGGACCGCTTCAATCTCACTATCCCGCGTCATAAGAAGAACACAAACAAGAGGCTTGCAAGAAACATCAACGCCCGCAACAACCATGTTGGCTTCTACTCGTGAAACACATCTACGCATAGATCTAGCTCGATACCATCAAGGGTTTCGGCATAGTAAATCAAAATTTTCTACGGATGCGAATGAGGGAAAGCCAAGATCTAATCTAGGAGATGCAAACAACGAGGGATTGTATTAGATCTTCATACCCTTGAATATTACAAGCAGCTGAACGTTCGTTTAACGTGGGTGATGTAGTCGTACTCGCTTTTCCTCCTCGCAATCCGATCCGATCTAGCACCACAAGTGGCGGTGCCTCCGTGAGATGCACAAGTGCAGCACCTCGACGTCTCCTCCTTCCTTGGTCCAGCAAGTATGGTGGAGAGATGGGTTGGATCTACAACGCCGGGCGGTGCAATTGGTGGAGAATTTCTGCAGGCTTCGCCGCCTACAAGCAGGGAGGGAGAGGCAGGGCGGCTAGGGTTGGAGGGGAAGGTGTAGGGGGTTGGTGCGCCCCCATCCCTCTATATATAGAGGGGTGGGCGCAGCCCTAGCCCCTCCCCCAAGCCAAGGTCGGCGGCCCCAAGGAGGAAGAGTGGGGGGCAAGGAAACCCCCCTTCTAGAAGCTCTATCTAGAGTTTAAACCTTTCTTGGTCGGCTGGGCCCTATGGGGCCTTGTGCCCCTGGCCCAATGCGGCAAGGGCACTCCCTCATAGGACCATGCCCCCTCCCGGAAGGTTTGGCCACGTTGGTCCCCTTCCGGAAGGTTCTAGAAGCTTCCGGTATAATACCGATTAACCCGGAACAATTCCGAACTCCAAAAACTGCACTGCCTTATATGAATCTTATTCTCCGGACCACTCCGGAACCTCTCGTGATGTCCCGGATCCCATCCGAGACTCCAAACAAAAACTCATAAACCAATTATCCAATCTATCCTAGCGTCGAGACACGTTAAGTGTGTGACCCTGCGGGTTCGAGAATATGCAGACATGATCTTCTATCAATAATCAACAGCGGGGTCTGGGCACCCATATTGAATCCCACACATTCATCGATGATCATATCGGATGAACCATGATGCCAGGATTCAATCAATCCCAAATATATATTCCATTCGTCTCGCGATATTTTACTTGCCCGAGATTCGATCGTAGGTACCGTCATACCTAGTTCAATCTCGTTCACAGCAAGTACTTTACTCGTTCCGTAATCCGATATCACTTTGTGATTAACTCCTTAACCACATGCTTGCAAGCGGTGTTGATATCGATTACCGAGTGGGCCCGAAGTATATCTCTCCGACTTGGGAGGGACAAATCCCATCTCGATACATACAACCCAACAGATGCTTTTCGATCACCTGAGAGACACCTTTATGATCACCCTCTCATAGGATGACGTTTGATGACCTCAAAGCTTTCTTCCTATACCAGGGAGTTGCATTATCTCATGGTCTAAGGAATACAATATTTGACATAAGAAAAGCTTCGCAAAGACGAACACAATGACACAATCTAATTGCTTCGCTTAGTTTGGGTTTGTCCATCATATCATTCTCCCAATGATATGATCTCATTATCAATTGACAACTCATGTCTATGGTTAGGAAACCTTAACCATCATTGATCAATGAGCTAGTCCATAGAGGCGTACTAGGGACACGGTGTTGTTCACAAACCACACAAGTATTAAAGTTTCCGCTTAATACAATTCTAGCATGGAATATAAACATTATCATGAACAATAATTATAATAATAACATCTTTATTATTGCCTCTAGGGCATAATTCCAATAGAGGGAGAGTAGGAAACCTACTTGGGGAGGAAGTCCCACTCCCTCCCACCCGCGGGCCATGAGGAGTTGGAGGAGGACTCCCTTCTCCCCAAACCGCTGCTCCCGTCCTATATAAGGAGGGGTAGGGCGCCCCCTCTCCCTACACCTCCAAACCCTAGCCTAAGGCGCCACCACCACCACCAAGTGCTGCTGCCGCCGCCACCTAGGGATCTCCTCCCAAGTCGCCGAGTTGGGGTATCCCAAACCCTAGCCGCCTGCTACACCCTTCCCCTTGGTGCTTCTAAACCCTAGATCGCCAAGGCACTTCTCTTACTCCACCATACTCGCTCCGGCTTAAGGAGAAGCCCTGCGAGATCTCCCCTCTACTTCCGACACCACGCCGTCGTGCTGCCGGAATCACGAGGAGAGTGCTACAACCTCCGCTGCCTTCTGGAACAAGGGAGAGGAAGGTCTTCAACGAGTACCGAACGTGTGACCGATTGCGGAAGCGCTGCCGGAAGGATCGTCTACGCGATCTTGAGATTGGCAAGAGTACGACTACATCATCCACGAGAATCTGCTCTCGTTAAACGCTTTGGAATCTTTGAGGGTGAGTTCCTCTATCGACTCGTTGCTACAATCTAGTAGATAGATCTTGGCTTGTTTGTTTGCATGCGGTAGAATTTTTTTGTTTTCCATGCTACGAACCCCTACACAAACACGGTCCAGCAGCTATATGAGGCAATCGACATACCATATGGATTGAATCCATCTATTTCTATAGCAATTCTGACGTTCCGAGCCTCTCCTGCCTCATCGGGTGGTCTCTATCAAAGTTCTTCCATGCCTTACCATCAGATGGATATCCCATCTTTACCCGTCCTTGCTCATCCTCGTATCTCTTCCCTGTCTTATGCCACGTCATCTGTGTGGCAGACTCCTTGGTCATGTAAAGCCGCTGGATTATTTTTATGAATGGGAGATAACGAAGAATCTTCATGGCGACTTTTGTCTGCGTCATCTGACCATCGTATCCCTGTACCACATGATACCTAGAGGCCCCACACTTGCTACAGTAATTGTCATCCGCAAACTGTTTCCAAAACAAGAGGCAACCTTTTGGACAACAATCTATCTTTTGGTATTCCATACTAAGCGCTCGCATGATTTTCTTCGCTTCGTACATGGTTTTAGGCATACAATGCCCTTCGGGTAACATGGTACCATACGTTTGCAGATGGTCTTCAAAGCGTGAACGGGTGTTGCCGTACTGGAGATTTTTGGCTAGTGCCTGCGAGATGGCATCGAGCTGAGAAATCTTTGAACCCTCGTACAGAGGCCTCTTAGCCGAGGCCATCAAATCATAGAAGACCTTCGCGCTTGGCTCCGGATCCTCTGGTTCACGAGGTTCCTACGGTTCTGGCGGTTCATCTGGTTCATGTGAAGGTGGCAAATCTGGCATGTCAGCATCATGGAAATCATCTAGCAAATTTCTAATCCCATCACCCTCATTTCCATTGATCTGGTGCCGCATCACCTCACCTCTATCATGTTCGTACTGAGTAAAGTCAACCGTCGTGACGAAGTCCCGCATATAACCATATCTACAAAGGTGTTTTTTCATTTCCTCCTTTTACTGAAGATGACGCTTATTGCAATGAGTGCAAGGGCAAGTTGGACGAATGCCTGCCTTTGAACCACGCGCTAACTCCATCACTAGCAGATCAGTCTTCCATGCCCACTCATCTGTTCTATCAACAAGACTAGTACGGCCATTGTACATCCATCCATTATCATCCATCCTCTGTTTTATTGGGAGCCAAACAATAAACATAGCATTTCATATCAAATAATAGCATGAAACTAAATGCATCATATTTTCTATTTATCTACCAGGGAAAATGCATGACCTACATCTCTAATAGGTATAGAGGGTCCTAGCAGCCGCCGGATCCGTAGATTGAGTACGTTCTCCATGCTCTACCCCGCCTCGAGCCAGAATTTGGCAGCACCTCCCCGCTGCTCTCCCGATACATGTCGCGACAAAACAAGCCAAGAGGATGTGCATCCGGAGAACAACGGGGAGGCCCTAATGAAATCCTGACTCGGATAAGGACTGAAAGGATACTGATGTCGCCTAGAGGGGGGGTGAATAGGAGATTAAAACTTTTCCTAGAGTGGCTCAACAAAGGCGGAATAAAACTAGCTTTTTACTTTGTCAAGCACAACCTAGAACAACTAGGGTTCACCTATGTGCACCAACAACTTATGCTAAGCAATACAAGCAACAAAGTGATAACAAGATATAGATTACTTCAAGCACGAAGGCTATCACAATGTTAAGTGCATAAGTAAAAGCTTGGGTATAGAGATAACCGAGGCACGTGGGGACGATGATATTTTACCGAGTTCCTCCCAACATGGAGTACGTCTCGTTTGGATAGGGGGTGGTATCAAACCACCAACGCCACAAAAGGCCTCTCTTATTCTCCGGTGAATCTCACCCCAATGGGATCGATTCATGCTTCCACTATCGGTGCACTTGTCGATGGCAACCGGAACCTCTCACAAGGTTGGGGCACTTCTCCACAACTTGGAGGCTCCCAACAAAAGCCACAAAAGGCCTCAACAAATGCCACCAAGGCCACAAAACCGTCTACGGTTCCAAGAACCCAAGAGGGACAAGATCCAATGAGCAACTCAAACCAAATCCTCCGAGGAGAACTCAAACAGATGCAACAAATGCAAATGGCAAGAACACCACAAAGGTATTCAAATTCCTCACTCCCAAGTTCCAACAAAGCTACTAAATCTATTGGGGGAACAAGAGAGGAGGAATCAAAGAGAGACACAAAATCCCCCAAAATCTAGATCACCAGAGATACACTCACAAAGAGATGTTTTGGTTTGGTCAAAACATAGATCTAGATATCCTCCAACTATCCCTCAAATATATGTAAGAATCAATGGAGGGGGGAGTAGAAATCAAGCTCAAAGAGTAAGGCAAATGGGGACAAAGCTTAGACAAAAGGAGGAGGAAGAAGCAACCCTAAATAATAATGGACAAAGTCTATTTAAAGGGTCGGGCTAAATCTGCCCGTTGGGGCGTTTTTCTGGACGGTCCAGTAGTACCAGTTTGGTCCGGTACTACCGGACCAAAACTGCAAATGCCAGGAAAAACAAAGCAGCAGTAGCAGATCTGGGGCCAGCGATGCAAGATGGGGCCAAGCAAGGGCAACAAGAGCAGCAGCGGTTGGCGGCCAGCGTATGGAGGAGCTGCGCGCGAGGCGGGTCAACACGGCGGGATTGGCGGGCAGACGCGTGGCTGGTCGGGCGAAGCGCGCAGGAGGTGGGTCCAGCGAGGCCACGCGGCAGGCAGGCGCAGGGAGCAGCGCGCGGGTCGCGGGAGCAGCGCCGCGAGCGAGAAGGAGCGGGGCCATCCGGGCGCGCAAGGCGATGCAGGTCAACGCGCTCGAGGACAGGAAATCTAGATCTGGATCTGGGCTATACTGGGAAAAATAACTGGGCCGGCCGGTACTACCGGGCCGGCCGATAGTACCAGATTTCGGTACCTAGCGAGGCAGAAATAAAACGGTCCGCTTTTAGGCCTGGGCGGTAGTACCGGCCCGTCCGGGCGGTACTACCGCTCGGCCAGAAAACAGATGGACATACAAATATTCAAACGACAATAACTTTTGATTGGAAGCTCCGATTGACCCGATTCAAATTGCGTTGGATAGAGGACGACAAGGGCTTTCCAATAAAAGTGAGAAATTATCAAGTAGAATAATGTGAGATATCTCACTTGGTGAGAAACCGAAAAGGCGCATAAATCAAAATCGCAACAAGATATATATGGGAGATCCGATTTTGATGAACAAGAGCTTGTTATGGAGATTACCACAAGCTCTATATACTCACATGGACAAGACCAAATAATAACCAAATACGATGATGCAAGTATGCAAAGTTTTGAGCTCTCTCCGAACGATGTGACCGAATTACTCATACGAGAGCCCCTCTTGATAGTACGGTTATCTATCCTAAACCCAGTCTCCTACACACAATAAGAGACGGAAAAAGGGAAAATCTATCAAGATTATATCTTTGCCTTGAGCATTCCACTTGAGCTCGATGTAGACGGTCTTGCCCTTCTCAAGATGGAACGCCTTTCTTAATTCCTCATCGTCGACCTCGCATATTGAGCTTGCACAACATGTCTTCTTTGCATTTCATCGACCTTGAAGCCAACTCATGCTCCAAGCGATACCAATGGACAAATCCTACAAATATAACTTAATACACACATTAGTCCATAAAGATTGTCATTAATTACCAAAACCACACATGGGGGCCCAACATATTCTTTCAAGGATAGAGCATGGAGAACGTACCCAACTACGCATCCGCCGACTGTCCCGTAAATGCCGCAAGCGTTACGCTTCATAATATGCGACCTCTAATGCATATTTATCCGTGTAACGCTCGCAGACGGGATATGAAACCTAGGTCACGCGACTTGACGTGGAAATGGAATCTACTGACATAAAAAATGCGAGGGAGGAGACAGAGTTCTAGCTCATCCTCGGCGGTAGAGGAAGTAGGCGACCTCTGTGATGATGACCTCTGGGACGGCGACCTCCGGGACAGCGACCTCCGGGACAGCGACAGGACCCTAGTGAATGTAAATTGAGTCATGATTTATTAGTACATATAAATCCGGGAAAGAACATGGGAAAAATATTAAGTCATTTTATCCAGTAATTAATTTATACTTCAATATAGTTGTATTTACAAAAATTTAAGCATGCAAAAAGTACAAAATACACTATAAGAAAATAGGGAAAAAATTATCTTGTAATTTACAATTAAGTATACTTTTGTTTACATCAATTGGTCTAATTATACTTCTATTTAGAAATTTACAGTTCATAATAGTTCATAACAGAAAGTACACTATGTAGGAATATTACAATTCATTGTATATTTAATTACATGAATTAGTGCATGTAAATTTAGGTAAATTTAGGCAAATTAGTGCATGTAAATTTATTGTAGATTTAATTACTTGTAGAGGAGGCAGGGGCAATGGAGGAGGCAAATTTAGGCAAATTAGTGCATGTTCCCGTGGCATCCCGGCCCTCGGGCGCTCCTTTTTCGATGAAACCCTAATCCGAGGGCCCCGCGGGTCTACCCCATAGCATTCTCCGTACGAGGGTTGAACAATGCACTCTCTTGGTGGTTTAGGTTTGTTTATGTCATATCTACATGAAAAACCAACGATAGGCCCAAGGTTACACCGGTTTACCCTCGTTTGATCCGCAGCGGGAGCCTGCTCCTACATGTCCAGCACACTTCTATAAGTGTTATTTGCATGCAACGTGGACGGTCACACCCGGGAGCTAGGTTTTCCATCTAGGGGCATTCCACCACCCTTATGAATATATTCTAGGGCCACACACATGTTCCTGTGGCATACCGGCCCTTGGGCGCTCCTTTTTCGACGAAACCCTAATCTGAGGGCCCCGCGGGTCTATCCCCGTAGCATTCTCCGTACGAGGGCTGAACAATGCACTCTCTTGGTGGTTTAGGTTTGTTTAGGTCATATCTACATGGAAAACTAAGGATAGGCCCAAGGTTACACCGGTTTACCCTCGTTTGATCCGCGGCGGGAGCCTACTCCTACATGTCCAGCACACTTCTATAAGTGTTATCGCATGCAACATGGACGGTCACACCCGAGAGCTAGGTTTTCCATCTAGGGGCATTCCACCACCCTTATGCATGTATTATAGGGCCACACGCATGTTCCCGTGGCATCCCGGCCCTCGGGCGCTCCTTTTCTGACAAAACCCTAATCCGAGGGCCTCGCGGGTCTACCCCCGTAGAATTCTACGTACAAGGGTTGAACAATGCACTCTCTTGGTGGTTTAGGTTTGTTTAGGTCATATCTACATGTAAAACCAAGGATAGGGCCAAGGTTACACCGGTTTAGCCTCGTTTGATCCGTGGCGGGAGTCTGCTCCTACATGTCCAGCACACTTCTATAAGTGTTATCGCATGCAACATGGACGGTCACACCCGAGAGCTAGGTTTTCCATCTAGGGGCATTCCACTACCCTTATGCATGTATTCTAGGGCGACACGCATGTTCCCGTGGTATCCCGGCCCTCGGGCGCTCCTTTTCCAACGAAACCCTAATCCGAGGGCCCCGCGGGTCTACCCGCGTAGCATTCTCTGTACGAGGGTTGAACAATGCACTCTCTTGGTGGTTTAGGTTTGTTTAGGTCATATTTACATGGAAAACCAAGGATAGGCCCAAGGTTACACCGACTTACCCTCGTTTGATCCGCGGCGGGAGCCTGCTCCTACATGTCTAGCACACTTCTATAAGTGTTATCGCATGCAACGTGGACGGTCACACCCGGGAGCTAGGTTTTCCATCTAGGGGAATTCCACCACCCTTATGCATGTATTCTAGGGCCACACGCATGTTCCCGTGGCATCCCGGCCCTCGGGCGCTCCTTTTTTAACGAAACCCTAATCCGAGGGCCCCGCGAGTCTACCCCCGTAGAATTCTCCGTACAAGGGTTGAACAATGCACTCTCTTGGTGGTTTAGATTTGTTTAGGTCATATCTACATGAAAAACCTTCACACGATGTAGGGTTTCTCCAAAACAGTGGGGTTCGATGCCCGAGGGTCCCCAAAAGAGAGGGGTTTCTAGGGTTTCCCCAACAGAGAGGTTTTGGTTCATCAGGGTCTGTAGAAAATGAGTTATATCTTTGATAGATTTGTTGTAGTTGTGTATTATATGTGTATTTTATTGTTTCTATTTTACATTACATTTAAGTTTTCGCATCGGGTTTCGGAAGATTCGCGTCGTTATTCTATGTGGGTGGCGGGATACGTGAAGATTCGCGTGGTTATTTTATAATCACCAATTTATTTATAAACTACATCTACATTAAAATTATAGTGGAAAATAAATAAATCAACTATAAGTATTTTATGCATTGGGGAAAAATGCAAATAAACCAGCTAGGCCGACGGCATTGCCGTCGGCGTACAGGTGGTGCCACATCTAGGCTGATGGCCTAGCTGTCGGTGTACCTATACGCGTAACGGGGCGTTGTGGACCGTTAGGTGGGCCGTTAACCAGCGCATTACGCTGACGGCGACGAGTAGGCCGACGGTGACCGTCAAAGATTTTCACGTTTACGCCGACGGGGATTCGTCGCCGACGGCGGCCGTCAGTGCGTCGGTACCTACGCCGACGGCAACTGTACGCCGACGGCCGCCTGGCCCATCTAACGAGCCCGAGAACGGCGTCAACGGGCCCGACTATTTGCCGTCGGTGTATAGCGGCTGTCGGCGTATCTGGCATTTCCTGTAGTGCATGTGTATAACATGTGAAAACTTGTCAACAGATAACCTGCAACAAAATACGGAGTACTCGTGAAACGTAACATGCGTGCAGCCTTTGGCTCCTTACCAATTTCATATATCGATGAAGTTGGCGCTGCGTGTTCGTTCTCTCGAGAAGAAGAGAAGCTACCATGAGACAATTATGACGAGACAATGAAGCGTCAACTAAATAGCACAAGTAGAAGAAGAGGTGCACACGCTTTGACAATCAGAGAAAGAGCCGTGGTTCATATTCACTAGAGGAAAAAGGGCCATCTGTTCGCGACCCCTCGGAGCATTAGTCCCGGTTGCGCCACCAACCGGGACTAATCTGCCGGCACGCTGTTGGACCGGCACGCAGGGGGCATGCGTCCCGGTTGGTAAGGGGGAATACGTCCCGGTTGGAGCCACCAACCGGGACTAAAGGTTTGGCCACATCCACGTGGCGTGGCACGCACCTTTAGTTCCGGTTGCTGGCTCCAACCGGGACTAAAGACCTCTGCCCTCTATAAATGCAACACCCCAGCCCCCTCTGCCTCCACTCTGTTTTTTCGAATGGTGTAAGGTGTGAGGGTGTGTGCTAGTTTTTTCTCATGCATGCATTGAAGGTGTTTGTTGAAATGTTTGAGTGAAAAATCCCGTTGAATTTCTCATAGAACAAAAATATAGAAGGTGTCCGAGACGCACTTGAGCTTTCTCCTCTTTATTTCCCTCGATCGAGGTTAGCAATCTTATCTTTTCTAGGTCATTGATACAATTCATGTGTCGGTGTGAATTGGTTATTTCACTATTTATGATGTCCTGTTTTTTGATAAACTTACTTATATGATGCAGATGAACGGTCGGGAATGGATGTACGGTGACCGGCGGGTAGCCGGGTATATCAAAGGTGTGGATAAATTTATCGATGTGGCTACGACAAACAAATAGAATGGATTTATACGTTGTCATAAGGAATGACATATGCCAAGAAGTTCATGCTCATATTATGTAACTCTAGTTCATGTCTTTCGCGGTTTGTGGCTTGACCGAAGGATATCTTTCGCGGTTTGTGGCCTTTAGTCCCGGTTTTGTAGTCTCAGTTTTTTAGTCCCGGTTTATTATTAGGTAGGTATTATTAGGTTTATTAATTAGTTTGGTATTATTGGTATTCGGCCCCATTGGTCAGTCACTGTGGGTAGCCCCAGACCCGATTCACATTTTCAAGCAACTTAGGTGCATGTGGGTTCGACGATGTGCCTATCTACTACACGGTTTCCCTTTCTCTTCATTTTTATTATTGTGTATGTATATATTAGGGTTTCTCTGAATTAGGGTTTATATCTCTCAACACCGTACTTAACTTTCTCCTTTAGCCGCTTTGACTTATTCGTTTTTTCACCTATGCAGAAAATATGGACCCACACGTCAGAGACGAAGAAAAGGAAGAGTTGATCCAAGGTGTGATCCGTGGGGAAGATAATTTAGACGTATCAACGCGTCGAACAACTCCGGTGAGGGTGATCCTCTTTACCGGAGTAGACAACTTGTTTGAGGTTGAAGGTGTTGCCTTCCATGAGGGAGAAGGCGATGCCTTGTGTAATCGAGAAGACCTCTCCCATGAGGTTCATGTAATATAAATCAATTCATTAATTAATCATCTGCTATCTATATAGAAATAGTAACGACGATCTTTCTTCTATTAGCCCTCGGATCGAAGGAATCTCTTGAAAAGAGCGGACGAGGCCCAACCAAAAAGTTGCAAGACCATGAGAGGTTCAGGATCGAAGATGTCGTGAAGACGGGCAATGACAGCCTCAAGTTGTCGCAACCAAATTTGTGGCACAATGCGGAGTAATCGTTAGGGACTTAATCCCGATCACCATTAGAAATTGGAATAGGCCTGCTAATGCGGATGAAGAGGGAACATGTTTATTTGTCCCTAACCACGCCAAAGATTTACTGTGAAAGAGGCTCATGGTTAATTTCAAACTACCGAAGATAGAGCTGGATCCAAATGCGGAGGATCCAGTTGAGGACGCCTTACAACATGGGAGAGCCATGGAGGCTAAGGTCAGGGAGTGGGCTTTGAAGAAGATGGCCCAGTATTTCACCAACTAGAAGAAAAGATTGCACCTTGACTATGTCGTGAAAAAGAAGACTCCCAATTTCAAGAATATTCAGTTTGAGAAGATAAAACCATTCTGGGATGAGTTTGTGGAATACAAGAAATCAGAAAAAGCTAAGAAAATGTCTGAAACGAATAAGCTGAATGTTGATAAGAAGAAGTATCACCATACTATGGGGCAAGGTGGCTACATGGTTGGCATTCCTAAGTGGGAGAAACTTGAGCAGGAACTGCGTGATAAAAATATCACCCCTGCAGACATTTATTGGGTAGAACGTGCAAGGAATTGGTTTTACGGGCATGGGGCACGTTGGACTCGGAAGGAGGTGTATATATAACATACGACATAAAGAAGACCCTTGCCAATCGAGAGGATCGTAAAAGCAAAAAGGCTTAAAGATGGGGACTTCATTCCCGATAGAGAATGATGAGCTCACACTCGCCTTGGAAATAAGGAACATGATGGACTTAACACGAGGCACAAGCGTCTCCCAATCATGGAGGACTGGGTTTCGAAGAGAGGAAGAAATATCGATAGAAGCCGCCGAGGAGAAAGGACAGTTGAAGCAGCGAAAGTCGAAGAGCGAATGCGTTTAATTGAAGAACGATTAAAGCAACAACAAGATGAAATTAACACACTTAAAGAGCAAAGTACTACGGCGCCCCATCTCAAGTGACACCGCATTCGATGCTACCGCCTATCGAATAATCGAAAAGCGATGTGGCTTCCACCGAGGTCCCGGGTGATGACAATGGCGCCGATGATGCACCGACGATGGCTCCTGTTGGCTACCGTGGATGATATCACGAGATGACACATCGCGAGCTACATGTCAAAGTTGTGAACATATCAATGAAGGTGGCGGTCGGCTATGCCTTACCAATTGGACCCACACCAACTTACCACGCCGTCGTTCCGGAGGGCTACGCTGTTGTCGGCGTGGATGAAATCATGCCCACCTTTGAGGTTTTGGATCTTCACTACCCTACCGGTGAAGGGATCGCGGGGTGACGCAAAAACGCCACCATTCTATCACCGAAGGATTGTATCGTGCTTCAAATCACACGCCAAGGCCATCTTCGCCGCCTCACCCGTCTCCAGCCGAGGTCGCCGCCGCTGATAGCCGCCTCGCCGCCTCACCCGCCCGTCGCCTCACCAATCTCCGGTGCAGCCATCAGCGGGAGCCATCGCCGCGCCTCGGGATAAAAGCGTAAGCGCATTGCCATCTTGTCGTCTTAAGCGATCGCCGAAACGTAAACAAGAGTCTCTTCCAAAAGTACCAACGGTTCCTCCCAAGAGAGCTTATGATCAGATCAAGAGGAGATCATGCGATCGTTGATGCGGAAACGACAGTTTCGCTAAGCCGAGGCGGCCGAAGAGCCGAGTTCCCAAAGACCAAAGAAGAAAAAGCCAAAGTGTTGAAAATGCTAAACAATCTTCATCAACCCGAGCCAAAGCTATCATCGACTATGAGCGTTCTATTCTCAAGTCACATGCGGCACAAAAGCCTCAAGAGCAAGATCGATGCAAGCGGAAATCTGTTGCCCAGCCGGAGAACAAGCAAACAGACTTGCGCCTCTCAAGGTGATTTCTCAAACCAATGTGGGTCGAGCAAATATGGGGCAAGAGCAGTATGATCCAGAGGTAGTTGCACAATACGGAGAAGCTACCGCTGCTCAAGGTATGAGTATTGCCCAGTACTTATCCCAGTTAGAGTTCTTCCCCGTGAGTGAAGTAGCATACCAATACCAGTACGGAAAACCTCTCGTCAAACCCGAGGAGGTAAACAATCTTCCAACAAAAATGCGAAGATTGCATAACTGGTACATGCATGCCACAAGGGCCGGGGCTAACTGGATAGTGCTGAGGGTTACAAAAAAGCATCATGGGAAAGATAAGGATGACATGATATCCATTCAATTTGATGAACTATTTCAATTATTCAATCAAGACGCCTTGGACAAATCGATCATGAGTGCCTATTGTCTGTAAGTACTAATTCTGTAATTAATTTAGTCTTCATCTATATTATTTTGTTTATTGCATGTATATAATCATACTGTAATATGCAGAATGAAGATTCTCGAATGCAGCAGAGGACAAATCTATGACATTGGCTTCATTGACCCATATTGGGTTCATGAAGCTAATCTCAAAATAAGCCCCGTGATACGGAGGATAATATAGTGCACGCGTTAAGGTTTCAAGAAACCAAAAGGAAATACTATTTCCTTACAACTTCCAAAGTGAGTGTTATTGTCTTGTATACACTTTCTATTTCGCTTACTCGATGTTAAGTATATAATTGATTAGTTCTGCATTCGCAGTACCACTATATTCGTTAATCATTCAACTTGACAAAGGGCGTGTACTAGTCATGGACTCGAAACATAAACCCCTTGAGACGTGGAAGGACATGCAGATACTTTTCCAGCGGTAATTCTAATCATTACGACACTATATCGGCAACGTTCGTGAATTTCATGATATCAAGTACTTAATAACTTATTTTATTCGTTTTCTCACGGGCAGCGCTTGGAAATGGTTCACCAAGAAGGCTAGGGTGTTTGGAAAGAGGAACTTACATTTCAACCACTAGATGTAAGCACCACTAGCTATATCCGGCGCGCAATCTCTTTGATTCTAGTTTTGATACAGTTATTATCATGCTTGATTATTATTTTGATTGAACTGTTCGTAAAGTGCCCGACGCAGGACCAGGTAACAATCTATGTGGATACTATGTATGCGAGTTCATCCGTGACGTGCGATGAGAAGGGCAGAAATTTAGAGCAACTCCACGTCGTAAACAATTTCTATAGTTTTTATTACAATAAAATTGTGTTTAGTTTCATATTCATATAGGCTGACTCCTTTTAAATCAGATCGAGCGTCACGGACGGTCTTCTGCCAAAGGATCGCGTACGAGCAATTCAGCAGGAATTGGCGGGATTCTTGGATGCAGAAGTCCTAAACACACAAGGGGAATACTACTCGGCTGTGTATAGACAATAGGAATTGTAAAATAGCAACTTTCAAGAAATTGGCCGATAGCATCGAATAGCAACTTTTGTATGTAGTGCATGAACTCGATCCGTGTATTGAATGTAATGTTGTCATGATGATCTTGTGTAATATAAGGTTTCTTCGTTGATAAGTGCAAAACACTAAATAAACAATAAAACAACCTAAATGAATTCTCGCGGCACAAAAAGTGGCGAAAATGCTGACAACAAAATGTGCCAAATGAATTCTTCTCGCAGAGAAATGGGCTAAATCTACCTGCAGCAAAGAGGTTATTAGTCCCGGTTCGTGTTGGACTAATGCTCCACACCCCCCCCCCCCTCGCGCTCTGATGCCGCCACGTGTGCCCCATTTGTCCCGGTTGGTGGGGCAACCGGGACTAATGGTTAGAGCTTTAGTCCCGATTGCCCCGTCCCGGTTGGGCAACCGAGACTAATGACCCTTACCAACCGGGACGCATGGGCTCTTTTCTACCAGTGATTGTTTCCCGCTGCCTAAATATACAAGGTCTTTCATATACAAATGATGAATATCTCTCAAGGTGTTTAGTAGGGATCAGAGGGGGCCGAGGAGTTATTGTATACATGCGCACTGTAATTATATTGCAGATTAAAACTGAAAACAGGATAGGCGAGATCCCATCTGGGCTAAGTTGGCTCCATCATGCGGGTACATGTTATATATGTTCGACCTAAAATAATTTTGTGGTTGCTATATTAATATAGCAGGACGAAAGCCTGTTCCGAACTGGAGGAAATTATCATATCAACCAGCAAACTCCAAGCTGTTGATCATCCAACAACTTCTCAAAAATAAACTCCCTAAAACAGGACTGTGCTTATAGCGACAAGTGGACGGATCCTTTGCCAATGTGTACAATGTTTCTTTGACCTAAGCCTACAGTACTCGGGATTAGATACTTCCGAGATAGTCAATTTGTTTTGGATTTAAACAAAAATGCTTTTCTTTTCAAATTCGCTTGAGAGGCTGATAAACAACTTCACAAACTCATGATCACACCTATATATGTATACAGGCTACCCGCCAAAAAATAAGCTAGCACGCTGGAATTTCTTAGTGGGGGACTTCAGCTATAGGCCTATTTTTCTTTGACCGGTTTTTCTAGCCCGCTTAACAAGGATGATAAAAAACTTTGGGACCACGTGATCTGTTCTAGGGTTTAAGTACCATTTTCAAGAAAGGGAATATAAGTGCACAGAGATATGATTGGTTAAGCTAGTGGACTGGACAGATGAAGGGATAATACTAACCTGGAAACAGAGAGAGAGAGGAGATTATCCTATCCTAGCGGTGGAACGTGCTATATGTTGGATCTTAGCGCAGCGAGCGCACGTGCTGTAGAATTTTAGTGACGAATCGTTTCTAGGAGAGTTCGTGTATCCTCTTCCACTAGCCCTACTCCTACTGTACATCTTCGATCTTATCGCTTCTACTTCCTCCGTTCCAAAATAAATATCTCAAATTTGTTAAAATTTGAATGAATCTAGACACTATTTAGTATATAGATTCATCCAAAATTAAAAAAACCTAAGACATCTATTCTAGGACGGAGGGAGAGTGCGGCAAAATGTAGCCCGACCTACATGTGCCCCTTTTAAACCTCTATTTTGAAGTTTCGGTAAATTCTGAAAAAAATCTTACATATAGAACATGATTTATTCTATAAATGTGCAAAGGTCTCAAGTTAAAATACCTTGTATTATAGGTTGTGCAAAAGACAAAAGTGAGAATTTGAAGTAGTGAACGGTGCAAATATTCAGACCTCCCAAATCTGCAAGATTTTGTCATTTATGCACAACACAGAATACAAGATTTTTTCTTTTTGAGTTGAGACTCAGCATGTTGATAGAATGCATCATTTTGTACATCTAGGATTCTGTTCACTTTAAAATGTTTTTTTTCCAAAAAAAAAGGCTACATGTAGCGGTCGGGCTACATTTGTAGTTTCTCACATAAAATAAAGACCTACCTCGGCAGCCTAGTGGAACACTTTATCGGGGAAGTGTGCTCGGGTACCCTTTGAAAAGTGGCAGAATGGATAAAAATAACCCTTTTTTTAAATAATTTCATGAATTGACCCCTCTGGAAAATTATTTCACTGGACTAATCCTTTGGGTAACTCCCAACAGCTAGGCGCTACACTCTACAATGTAGAGTGTAGCGCCTTTCAGCTAGGCGCTATACCCCTGCCAGCGTGGCACCGCCTGGCCCCTCCCTTGCCCCACCGGCTGTGTGACGCCCAGACGCTATGCCTGGGCGTGTAACGCCCAGGCGCTATGCCCAAAGTGTAGCGCCTATCTCTAATGTGTAGCGCCTAGCAGATAGGCGCTACACTTTGAGACATACTCAGCAGCCCGCAGCCCCTCTCCCCACCCCGACCCATTCAGTTGCCTAGCCATCAGAAGAAGGACAAGGAGGTGCTGGCGGTTCCTCCTCCCCCCTCTCTCAAATCCAATCCTCAAATTCATCAGATCTGAGAGATTTTACCGTGGATTTGCTCCCCCATCCCTCCCTCAAGGTAATCCCCTCCTTTTCCCTCTCTTTCATCTAATGAATCTTGCACATTATCCTCAAACCCTAGGTCTAGTTGGATTCATACTATGGCCTATTTGTGCATGTTTTTAGTTACTTGGTAGTTATATATTAGTTGTATTTGATGGGGAATGGAAGTGTGTTGTTGATTTGCATTGTGTATGATGGTTGTATATGGATTTGTATGGATGTGTGAATAATATGATCCCATATTCTTTGTAGTTTATTGTATAAATTGAAACAATGGCCACATACCACACACATTTTATTGATGTTTGGAATATATATGTAGGATGGTGTGGCTACTTCAGGATTACTATGATCATGAACACCGGGCATACTTGATGGCGGAGAAGCATATGGTAATAAAACCATGGTCGAACTTTTTTGTTTTTATTTTTCTATTGATTCAATTGTGTTGCAAAAAGCATAATGTTCGATCTTGTATGTATGCGGAGGCTTCGTCCCCTCAAGCTTCGGTCTCATGGCGCGTATTCGAATGACATGCCGTACGACGAGCGGTACACCGAGTACATCAAGCGGCTAGGCTTCCTCCCTTTCATCACGCTTGTGAGCCAGTCGACGCCGAACCTCAACGCGGCTGCTATCACCGCACTTGTCCACCGGTGGAGGCCGGAGACGCACACTTTCCACCTCCGGACCGGCGAGATCACTCCTACTCTTCAGGATGTTTCCATGATCTTTGAACTTCCTATCGCGGGGGAGCCTCTCTGTATGAGCACAGATTCTGATGGGTGTGCAATGAGATGCAGCTACTTATTGGCATGGCTCCTGAAGAACTTGAAGATAAGAGCAAAGGTAGAGTCCCAGCAGGCGCGACATATGCGTGGATCATGGAGAACTTTGCGGAATGCCCGAACCTCGCCGAGGTTGAGGTGATCGAGACACATGCTCGTGTGTACGTGTGGTATGTCCTCTCTAGGACTCTGTTTGCGGACAGGGGAGGTAGGACCGCTCAGTGGATGTGGCTGAAGGCACTAGCAAACTGGGATAGCAATATCAGTTGGGGTTCGGCGGCTCTTGCCTACTTGTACCGGCAGGTAATCACCTGTGCACTCTACATTCATTTGTATATGTCGAGTCCACACATATGCTATGCCTGACCTCTTTTTTGTTCACTTGTAGTTGTACGATGTCTGTCGTAGGGCAGGACAAAATGCCGGAATAGGTGGTGCTATGGTTCTTCTCTCGATATGGAGCTGGGAACGCTTACCAGTTGGGCGTCCCAAAGAGGTGGGCCACTATCCTTGGCCAGAGTATAATAGAAACCCTCTACGCCTCCCGACTTGGGCTTACAAGTGGGACGTGGTATCGGAGATGACAAGCGATGTCGATGCCATGTACCTCAAGTACACGAACGAGTTCGATGCGATTACGCCCGAGCAGGTATATGTTTGTCTGTACGTCACTACCCATAATATTTACTTCACGAGTCAAAATTGATACCAAACATGTTCTTGTGATATGTTGCAGGTGGAGTGGGAGCCTTATGGTTGTGGGGACGAGCTCTGTGTTGCTCCCGGGTTTGATATTAACCCGAAGTGCTTGGAGGAACAATCTCTCTGGCTCATGTGCTGCCCACTGATTTGTAATTGGGCGGTTGAGTTTCATATGCCACAACGGGTGATGAGGCAGTTCGGGTTGTTTCAGTGAAATACTCCTGTGTGGAAGGACACCGACAAGGAGCTTCATCGGTTAGTTAGCATGAGAACTTGTGCTCAATTGCTTTGGATGGTACTAACATGGTTCTTTGTTGTTATTCAGGTTGGACAGAAAGAGGCAGAGGAAGATCAAGAATTGGGATCACCATCATAGGAGGCACGTCATGGAGTTCCTCATTTGTGTGGATAATGCTCGATGAACGAAATGGAATAGTGGAAGAGCTCATTGACCAATTGCATTTAACAACTACATCCATTGGTTTCTTTCTAGTACCCGTGTCTCCATTTTCCCGCCTTCCTATGAGGAAGAAATATTGGACGAGCCAGTCTAGTTCGATGACCTTGCCTACACTCAGTACAACCGGCAGGTCAGGGAGGGGACCGACATCCCGCTTTCTTCCTCACTCAACTTTGCGGTAAAGTTATCGTTGCCTTTGCATTACTTTCCTTGCACTCTCATATCTTTCTTGCCTAACATGTTCTTGTTCTTGACTCTATAACGAAGGAAGGTAAAGAAACATGCCGACGATGCTAAGGCGATTCTTTTAGCTGCCCCTAAGGGGAAAAAGGGAGAAGGCATGATATGAGGCTTCCTTAAGGTATGGATGCGAGACTTCCTCAAGATAGGCATGTTCTTGTTTTGACTTATGTTGTTATTTGTTACAGCACCCGATGGTCCCGCCCAATACGGTATGGTGGATTTCGGCCTCTCTAGCCGTGAACCCCTCCTCGTCAACTTCTTCTTCGGGACCATCATCATCCGAGTCCGAAGTATAGCCTCGAGAATACGGGAGTTCACGGTCCATGTCATGTTGAGTGATATATTTCTCCAAATCACCAACATTGTTGTCCTGGAGTTCAACATCATCATCATATTCACCCTCACAATCATCATTGTCCTCTTCCAACACTTTGTCTTGGTGTCTTAAAATCGTGCTCAATGTTTGGCTCAAAGGAGGTTCAATCCATAGCTCTTGCTCCACGGGTGGAGGACTCCTACTATCCAATGGGGAGGCACGACGGTTCAAGTCCAAAGGCAATGAACTATCAACCTTCTTGGTGGCAAATAGCGCAAGAGCCTTGTCTAGTGATTCGGCCACCACTTCCTTGTATGCAAGCCAACGAGCCTCGGAGAAGATATGCATGGTCTTCCAACGGATATGCATTCCAAAACCCACATTATGTCTTCCTTCCAACTCAACAACATCACATGGGTCCATCCATTTCAATTCAATCCTCACTTGCTCCAAGACCTCGGCATAGGTGGGACTACGCTCAAACACAATATCTAGCTCATCCGGGTTCGGTTCTATGTTGCCTTTCAAAAAGGCATCCTTGTCCACATGATGAACATGAACAATTCTTGCCATCTCTACCACATAGGAGAATATGTTCATTAATTAACCATGACAAGATAAACAAAACTATACTAGACACATTACCAAACCATAAAGCTAACACGAACACCCTCTCTTACATAAGCAAACCCTAACCCTAACCCTAGCCATAACATTCCAATAAACCACACAATGTCATTTCAACAACCCTAAACCTAACTAAATGCTTCATACACATCTTTATACCCAACATTGGCCAATGAATCTAACAAATTTCCAAACATTTCTCTCAAAATCAAATTTCTAGGGTTTCAAGCCAAGTCCAACCAAAATGAAAGACTTCAAGAGGTCAAAACGGACGGGAATGAGGGAGGGTACCTCTAGCAGCTGGGGAGAGGCACAAATCCACCAAATGAAGCTCCAATGTGAGATATTTGAGGGAGGGAGAAGAGAGGGGAGAAGAGAGGGGAGAAGGGGGTGCCTCCTTGCTGTTCTTCTTGGCTGGGTCGAACTGGGAGTGAATGGGAAGGGGTGGGAAGGGGGGTTCGAGCTCCTGACTAAGTCCCAAAGTGTAGCGCCTATCTGCTAGGCGCTACACATTAAAGTATAGTGTCTAGCAGATAGGCGCTATACCTTGGGCATAGCGCCTAGGCGTTACTCACCCCAGGCATAGCGCCTGGGCGTTATGCCTCCGGGTGGGGCAGGAGGGGTCAGGCGGTGCCACGCTGGCAGGGGTATAGCGCCTAGCTGAAAGGCGCTACACTGTGCACTCACAGTGTAGCGCCTAGCTGTTGGACGTTACCCAACGGGTTAGTGCCAGTGAAATAGTTATCTAGAGGGGTCAATTCGTGAAATCCTTTTAAAAAGGGGTATTTTTGTTCATTCTGCATTGAAAAGTTTACAAATCTCCATGAATTATAAGGGCATGTGCAGCGTTATAAGCCTTAGATGCGAGCTAAGAACTGACACCCACATAGTGTCTAGCTACAAAAAATCGATGCAGTGTCTTAGACTCACGCCAGCTCTGGTTGTTGGGTCCACTGTGAACAAAAGGCCAAATAGTTTTTCTTTTCTCTGCACATTACCCAGCCATCTTGTGAGTGCTTTAGAATTGATACGTGGGCCATCTAAATTGTTTATTTCCTTGGACATGGAGTCTAGCGCTAGACTCAAGTTCTGAAATTTCTTGCTTAGCGTTGGCTCTGCAGTGTGCTAGACTCGAGTCTAGAGCAAAAAGTTGTTCTTAGACATAGTATTTTGACTATGCTGGACATGCTCTAAATATCCATGTAAAACATTCTATTCCATTTAGTGGCATCGAGGACACTTTCAATGGTAGAAGCGACACGACGACGATGGTGAGCACGTCAGCCTACTCGATCGCTGCACCCGGCTTCAGCATTCACATTGACGAAAAAAGATGTTCACACGTTCAGTAATTAGAGAAAGATCCGTGTATCTTTTTATTGTAATTAAATTTCCCGCTGGCAAAATGCACAATGTCTCTCCTATACGGATGATCAGTATCTCCCCCTGTGTTGAGTTTTTAGTATGGGCATCGAGTGTGTTTGGGTATGCTCCACATATACTATTTGCAGACTAAAACTGAAAACAGGCCGGTAAGATGCCTTCCTGTTCCTGGCTAAGCTGGCCGCATCCTGTGGGGATGGGTTATGTTCAAATTATAACGATCTTGTTTGTTAGAATGAGCTACCTGCAATAAGTAAATGAGACCGTGAGTCACTCAACTTATCTTATATATATGCACTTAAGTTACACATCTTAAAAACTAAATAAATCGGTTTCACAACTTGCAATCATGTGCACCCGTGGTCACAAACCTTGTTGCCGACCGGTTTTTGACAAAAACCGGTGATGTGTACTCCAACACGCGAATGTAAAACCAGATAGACTTTTGCAAAAATCACCCTACATTTATGTCTTGTTACATAATGATTCAATCACCACGTAGTTCACCCATATTTTTTGTTTGCAAATACGATTCCGTACTGTTTTATACGTGGGGTCCATTTACCAGCGATGGAAGAAGTATTCAAAATAATTAAACCGTGTGGAATTTAAACTATTGATCTGCAAGCGCGACAAGCATAATCTAGCCACTACACCAAACAGCCTTGCTCTTATATTACTCCAGGAGAATACGTATATAATAGATGAATATATTAGTAAAAGTTCTTTTTCTTTTGGCAACCCTATATGTACAAATAGATTCATTCTACTTATTTTTAACACTAATTATAAGAATCAGGCCTATTTATTTTCTTTATAAACACAACACACACGTATTTGTGCTATCTATGGTTTTATATAAAATGTTCATATAGTTATATAAATATTCGTAAATTCACTTTAGAGGACGGGCTCATTCGAGCCCCTTTTTGAATTTTTCAAAAACTATCAAATATTTTCAAAAAATATACCTATGTATAGCCACAAATACGAAATACATGTATGCAAATACTATTTCGAGTGCAGAAAAAAGATAAATATTATAAAATTTGAAAAAATGGAGGCCCATTTAAAATTACACTGTTTACGTTCAAATCCGAAATCTTCAAATTTTTTTACTGAGGATAGAATACGAAATATTTTCACATGAGTTTTCATATACGTGTATTTAAATCATATTGATAATAAAAAAATATAGAGAGTTTTTTTTGCAAAAGTTTGTATGCTCTTACCCTCACGTGTTGGGCAAGTGGCCTTTTCTGTCAAAAACTGGCTAGCAGAACGGTCTGTGACCACGGGTGCACATGATTGCAAGTTTCGTGACCGGTTACTTTTTTTAAGATGTGTGACTTAAGTGTACATACGGCACAAGTTCAATGACCCACGGTGCCATTTACTCCTACCTGCAATATATGGATAATCCAAAAACGTGTTCTCAATAATGAATTCCCCTAAAACAAGAGCGTGTTTTAAAGTAGCAGTATTAACGGCTCTGTGCACGCAAAGCTTGATCCTTTTTGCCAATCCACATTGTTTCTTTGACAGGAACGCACTTATAATTAGATAATATTCTATCTGCAATATCATACTACTACAGAAGAGCCAGTGTTCAACTTTACATCGTGAGACCGGCCGTGTCCGTCTCTAAAGCGTCACCCTATGTGTGAGCTGGACGGAATTTAAGCTTTAGTCAATCTGTCCAAACTCCTTTCCTTAAAAATTTCGCATGTGGCTGATAAACAACTTTACAAACCCATGATCTCACTTTACAGAGATATGATTGATCAAGCTAGTGGACTGGACCGAAGGGATAATACTAACCTAGAAACAGAGAGGGAGGAGATTATCCTATCCGAGCGCGTGTTGTAGAATTTAGTGACGAACCGTTGCTGGGAGAGTTCGTATATCCTCTTCCTCCAGCCCGGCCTACTGTACATCTTCGATCTTATCGTCACTTTCTAGTATATATACACATAGATTGGAGTGCGGCAAAATGTAGCCTGACCTGCACGAGCACCTTTAAAAAAAAAAATCAAATCCTCAATCTTAAAGTTTCGATAAATTCTGAAGAAAATCTTACATATAGAAAATGTTGATGTATTTTATAATCGTGCGAAATCTCTAGTAAAAATACCCTTGCAGTCCAGGCTGTTCAAAAAGGCAAAAGTGAGAATTTGAAGTATCTTATGCGGATCAGCATCCAGGAACGTGTTCTCAACAACAAACTCCCCTAAAACAAGAGCGTGTTTTAAAGTATTAACGGCTCTATGCAGCACGCAAAGCTCGAACCTTTTTGCCAATCCACATTGTTTCTTTGACAGGAACGCACTTATAATATTCTATCTGCAATATCATACTACAGAAGAGCCAGTCTTCAACTTTACATCGTCAGACCGGCCGTGTCCGTGTCTAAAGAGCGTCACCCTATGTGTGAGCTGGACGGAATTTAAGCTTTAGTCAATCTGTCCAAACTCCCTTCCATAAAAATTTCGCATGTGGCTGATAAACAACTTTACAAGCCCATGATCTCACCTGGTACAATAAGATAGCCTCGGCCGGAATTTTGTACCGGGGGACTTTTGCTACAGGCCAATTTCGCTGACCAGTTCTTTTAGTCGTCCACATAATAAGGCCGATAAACAACTTTGAGGCCTCCTGATCTGCTCAAAGGGTTCACATGTCAGTTTCAAGAAACGAAATGAAAGGGGACAGATTTTACTAAGAAAAAAAACATGAAAGTGGGCAGAGATACGTATGATTGATCGAGATAGTGGACTGTACCAACTAATGAAGAGATTACACTAATCTAAAAGAGAGAGGAGACTAAACTATCCCAGCGTGAAGCATGCTAGGTTGGATCTTAGCGCAGCGCGCGTGCTAGAGAATCTTTTTCTTTTTAGAACAGTACGCGTGCTATAAAATCTTAGTGACGAAGCGGTTGCTAGGATTATTCTTATATATACTAAGATATATAAATACAAGCATCTTGCTCTTGTTATGGACCCAATTATTATGTTCGATCTTATCATCACTTTCTACATTGCGGGCTCGTTGGTTTTGTGAAATGGAGGAATAGGAAAAATGCAGAAATAGAACGGCTTGACATTAAAATTCTATAGGAACAAAAAATACAGAAATAGGTAACATAAGTTGTGTGATTGCACCGTAGGAAAAACACAGGAAAACATAGGATTTAGGTATATGTTGCCTGCCAAAACCCACCGGCGAGCAGCGACGGGCAACACGGAGAGCCGGGAGGCTCCCAGGACTGCTGGTGGGCCCTGGTCCCTCGGGCGACGGCCCGCAAAAACTCCGGCACACGTCCTGGTTTGGTTCGAGGGCGTGCCACCTGACCTATACCTGGTCAGGAAGGTGAAGGATTGCTCCGATTGATTTCCTGCATGGTAAACAAGTATACGTAAAATTCGAGCCGTGACGGCTCCCTGTTTCGTAAATCGGCTCCTAGAGCCGATTGCCCCATGGTTCTGCATTAGATTCACGATAACATGGGGTTTTGCTTGATCATTTCAAGTTAAATCGATCTACGACAGTTTAATGTTTTCACCACGTAACTGGAACGTCCTACGCGTAATGGAGCCTGGTACGTATAAAAGATGAAGAATATTAACCCTAGAGGAGGCCTAATAACCAACGTAAAGTCAATTACCGGAACAACTCCTCTAGAACGAATAAGCCACGTCCCTATGTACTACTGGATCGTTCAACCCGTTTGTAAGGCCTGATTACGTAGATATTAAACTAAACCTTGGTAAACAAGGCACAACTATAACAGATCGAATCGACTAAATAAAGATCAAGCAAGATGCTACCCTTACACTTTGGGAAAAGGTGCAAGGGTAGCGAGATAACTAGAGGTAGCATAACTTCAACGATAATAATGAAAACCACCGATGCTAGTCTCAAACAATCTATGATAATGGTATTACTCGCCATCAACAACGCTTCAGTACGAGTAAAACCAGGTAACGCATAAGTAGATACTGCCTAGGCAGCATGGCACTTACCCGAAAGAAACCCTAAAAACAAGGGGTGGCGATGCGCCGAGATTGTGTTTGTTGTGAACGTGGTTGTCCTCCTTTTTTCGATAACCTTAGGTACATATTTATAGTCCGGAGACTCTCTACTTTTGGAATAACTCTACAACTCTATCTTTACCTAAACTGAAACGGAACCTAAACTGAAACGAAACCTACTATGATACAAGATACACGGGCAATTTAGCCCAAATCCACGTACTAGGCCGATCCAACAACACGTTGAATATACACATCTTCCAAGCCCATCTTGATCACGGCCCATCTCCTTTGTTGGCCAAAATATGGCGATAACACATGCCCCCCTGGTTTTGGCAATGATAATTCCAAAACCACTCTGTGTTTTTTCCTCTTCTCCTCTCTCTTTTTTTTTGTATCGGGCTGCGCGTTGACAGAATCGCGCGTAAATCGTCACGCTACCCCTTCATCATGATGCCCTGTCTTCTCAACTCCTGCGCAGTGCATGATTTGACGATTTTGGCAGTGCAATCTGGGAAACCGCTATGGCATTGAACCGTCCCTCCACTATTCCCCTTATTTAAATCATCCTGAACAGTTCGCAGTCCCCATCTTCCTCCAGTTGCCAGAAAACCCTCCTTCCTCCGCCGAAAAACCCTCTTTCTTGCCATGGCCTCCTCTGCTTCCTCCGGCGTGTCTTCCCACGCCTCCAACTCGATGAGCGACCGAGAGCCGACGCCAGAACACCCGTCCACGGCGGCGTACAGTACTTTCGCCCCACGATGGTGGGACGAAAGGGACTGGGATTTCGCCGTCTGGTCGGAGGACGATGCGTCCCTGACTGACGGTGAAGAGAGCCTACAGTTCCTCATTGATGGGGAACTGGAGGCGAAGAGCAGTGACGACGCCTGGTCGTGGGACGGCGTCGAGTCCTCCGACGAGGAGGAAGAATCGGAGGAAGACACCTCCTCCGACGAGTACCCGCCGACGAAGCGCTTCCGCGCCGGGTCCAGCGAGGACACCGAAGATGACGACGAAGACGAAGAGGCCCCCGCTGGTTTCTTCGACAAGCGAAGAAGCAGCCTTAGCGTGGCGAAGATAGCGAAGAGGACGGCGACGGCGGCGACGATCTCGCCTTTAGATTAGGAACCGATGGCGACAATGAGTAGTAGGCTCCCTTTTGTAATCAATCGTCCTATAAGCAATCATCTTTTGAATGAATGAAAATCTATTCCCCGAAGATTGCCTTGTCCGCCCCTGATCTTGCCGATAGCCATGATAAGTCGATGTCCTAGAAGTCGATGACACTGTATTAGCTTTCAACATACTGCACACATACAGTCAAACAAGTCAAATCGCAAAGAGCCGATGACTACCCATCGGCTTTTCCCAAAAAACGCTAACAGGGTCAGAACTTGGTCGCAGAACTTGGTCGCATCTTTAGGCACATTAAAAACGGCCACTTCTTGGTTTCAAACGGTGACCTGCGACCTTTCTCAAAACGGGCGACCCAAATCTCCAATTGTCCATCGAAAAACGTGCCCCGAACCAACAACCAGTGACAAGCAAGGATGAAGATGACGATGACGCCCTCCACGCCTTCGAAGCATTTCTTCAGTAGCCTGTATGTGCGAACTGGCATCTGTTGGTAACATGTGTGAACCTCCAGAGTCGATGACCGTGCATCGGCTATGTATTTTTGCTTTTATTCGGCCGATTTTCAGAATCGGCCCCCATATTTTTACTGTCCATCGTCTCACGTGCTTTACTTAGCCGATTTCATGTATCGGCCCCTCCAGTTTTACTGTCCAACATCCCACATGCTTGGGAAATATTTCTTGAGATGTTGACCGTTGATCGCCACTGGGAATTTCACGCCGTCCAGCTCCTCAAGCATGTACGCGTTTCCTCTTAAAACTTGGTCGACCACATGCGGCCGTGCCAATTTGGAGACCATTTACCATATGTTGCATCCTTAGTCCCCAAGGGCAACACACTTCCCATACCAAATCACCAACGTGGAACTCCTTTGGCTTCACTTTCTTGTTGTATGCACGAGCTACTTTGGCCTTGTTCTCTTTGATTTTCTCCGGTGACCATAGCTCGAGCTCGGTTAAATCCTCCACACTGTCACTCATCGTGGTTGCGTATTCTTGATCGTTAGATCGTCACGAAAAGTGACGTCTCGATCCAAGTAATTTCCCGTGGTAGGACGGCTTCTTGTCCATATACTAGATGGTATGGTGAGGTTTTTATTGCTCCATGGCATGACATGCGATAAGCCCATAACGCCTCGACAAAACCTCGTACAACGCCTTGGGTGCTCATCGACTTTTCTCTTGATCAGCTTGATGAGGCTCGGTTGACGCCTGACTTGCCCATTTGCTTGAGCATAGTATGGAGATGATCTAATCTTGATCCCCATGTCCTCGCAGAACTTTCTAAACTCGAGAAATAAAGACCGAACCTCCATCGGTCGTGATAGTTTGGGAATCCGAATCTATGGATGACATGTTCTTTCACAAAATTGATAACATCCTTGAGTTCTTGACTTCATCGGGACAGCCTCCACCCATTTAGTGAAGTAGTCGGTGATGGCGAGAATCCACATGTGGCCTTTGCTTGATGGAGGATTGATTTTGCCGATCATGTCCATGCCCCAACCTCGGAATGGCCAAGGCTTGATGATAGGGTTCATTCTTGGCCGGTACCATCTGGATTTTTCCAAATTTCGACATGCTTGACACCCTTTGTAGTAGTTGAAACAGTCCTCAAGCATGGTGGGCCAATAAAACCACGATCGCGATCAACCATTTCATCTTATGAGACGATTGGTGAGTTCCACAGCGCCTTCGTACCTCGTGTAGGAGCCGATTGGCCTCGGCTGTCCCGAGCATTTGAGCAATAGCCCTTCCAGAGTCTGTAAAACATGTCATCCCCAATAAGCACGTACTTCATGGCTTTGTACCTTATCCATTTAGGTGCCCCGAGAATCCTTCAAGTAATTGAAGATATCGGCTCTCGATCGTCTGCTTCCGAACTGCACGACGTCGGCTCCTTCTACCACGTCCTTGTAGCACAAGCCATCTCGCAAGATCGTTTGCCTCGGTATTCTGCGATCGTGGGATCCAAGTGAAGTTTATGTACCGAATTGCGCCATCAGCTCGGCGGTGCAGCCATAATGGGAAGAGGGACTCGCTCTCGCACTTGTAGTCCTCCGTGAGCTGGGAAATCACCAACTTGAGTCTCCAAAATTTCCATACGCTCCGGCCGAGGAGTAACTCCATCCCTTGCGTATCGCCTCGTACTCGGCTACATTGTTGGTGCGAGAGGTAGACAATCGATGGAGAAGGAAAATGTTGCCCCGGCGACACGAGTAAAATGCCGATGCCGCAGCCATCGTCACAAACGATCCGTCGAAAAACATAGCCCGCTCTTATGGACGGTCTTTGCTATGTTAGTGTTGATCCTTTCAGCGATAAGATCGGCCGCCTGTCCCTTAATCGCTTTCGCGGGTTGATACCGGATGTCAAACTCGATAATGCAAACATTCATTTGCCCTCGGCCTTTTAACATAGGAGCCGACAAAGATGTGCTTTATGACGCCCGATTTTCATATGATGATGATCTCTGCTGATAGCAAAATGTGGCGCAACTTGGTGCAGGTGAAAAACAGGCAGAGGCATAACTTATCGATATCGGGGTACCTTGTCTCCGCGTCCAGCATCCTTCTGCTTATGTAAAAGACGACTCGCTCCAGCCCATCATAAACTTGCACCACTACCGAGGCGATGGACGTGTCAGCTACTGACAAGTAAATGTAGAACGGCCTGTCAGGCTGCGGCGGAACTAACACTGGCGGCTTTGTCAGATATTCTTTGATCTCGTCGAAGGCTCGTTGTTGTTCTGCCCCCCAGCGGAATTCCTCGTCAGATTTGATTTTTACTAGTCCCATGAACGGCTCTATTCTTCCTGACAGATTGGAGATGAATCTTCTGACGAAGTTGATCTTGCCGATGAGGGACTGCAGTTCTTTCTTTGTAGTAGGTGGCTTCATTGTTCGCACTGCCTCCTGAATTTTCAGGCCGATCTCAATTCCGCGTTCATGGACCAAAAAACCCAAGAACTGACCGGCCTTCACCCCGAAGGCACACTTCTTTGGATTCATCCGTAGGCCGAATTTTCTTGTTCGGTCCAGGACGCGTTGCAGATCGTCCAGGTGTCCGTGTGCTGAGGCAGACTTGACCACCACGTCATCAATGTAGATTTCCACCAGCTTGCCGATCAGATCATGAAAAATATAATTCATGGCTCTTTGGTACGTAGCGGCATTCTTCAGTCAAAGCGTCATGACTACATACTCGAACAACCCAAACACAGGACTCGAACGCAGTCTTGTGTATGTCTTCGGAGCCATAAAATTTGGTTGTAACCGCATTGCCATCCATGAAGCTCAAGATCTTATGACCAGCCGCTGCATTGATTACTGTTTCTGCCACCGGCATCGGATACTCATCCTTTGGAGTAGCTCTGTTGAGATCCCGAAAATCTATGGCAACACGCCATCAGCCATCCTTCTTCTCTACAGGTACGATACTAGAAATCCACTCAGCATACCTGCATGGCCTGATCAACTTGGCATCAACATTTTTCGACCTCTTTCTTGACTTCTTCCAATTTGGCCTTCATTTGTCGTGCTCGCTGCTGAAATGGCGAAATCCTTTTTGAGCGAGTCGATGCTCGATGATGCTCTGTCTAACCTGCATCTCTCGTAGTCTCGTAAGCAATCTGGATATTGTTTTAACAGCTATCATCGGGCCCCGCAGACTCGGATCTAACTTGTCGATAAATGTTGGTCGGCTTATCCCGGGACCAATGTCGATCTCTTCTAGCTCATCGGGATGTGAACCCGTACCTAGCTTCCGTCACACTGTCAAATCGATGCTAAACACAGGCAAGCGGTAGGTGAGGATAACAAAATAATTTGGGCGATCGCTGAATCGCCCCTTTTCTTGTATTAGTCAGGACGGTTTACACCTTATTGTTTTACAAGGCGAGCATCTCTCGCTACGATTACATGAGCCGCTTGTCGATGATCGCTTTTTATTTTTGTGGCCGATCGCGAGGATCGTCCGTACCACGATGATCGTGGGATTTTCTACTCGTAAGGCCGATGGATAAGACCAGCCTCACCCCGTTTTTTGTAGCTTCAATACGCTCGCAGCCGTCTAGATTGATTCCAGAGATCGGCTCTTGGTCTTCTGCTTCCCAGACGTTCATGCCAGCTATGGAAATCTCGATAGAATCATCTGCATGGATGACCTCCACTTCATCTCCGTCCCACTGTATTAGGCATTGGTGCATTGTGGACGGAATGCAGCAATTAGCGTGAATCCAATCCCTTCCTAGCAAGACAGTGTAAGTGCTTTTGCTGTCCACGACGAAAAATGACGTGGTATGCGGTTTTCCTGCCTTCGTCAGTCCACGTTCAATCGCCTTGCGTTCAAGACCGACCGTTGAAGTCGCTTAACGTGGCGTTGGTTTTGATCAGATCTGCGTGGGCGTCCCAAAGCGTCGTAGCATGGAGTACGGCATGATATTGATCGCCGCTCGGTGTCCACCAACATCTTGCGACAGGTTGCCCATTGATGTAACCTCGCAGTCAGGGCCTTCGATGTTTGTAACCCTTCTCACGTGGCTTCTCAAAGATAACCGGCCGTGGACGCGATCAAAGCTGTACTCGGTAGCTCATCGGTTCCTGGCGTGCCGAATTCTGACGGGAGTACGAACACCATGTTTGTGCCAGCCGATGTCTTTGCATCGGCTTTTACCGGTTTGGGGCGCCACTCTTTCCTCGTCGGGCGGTCTTCCGTTTCCAAAGTCTGCCTCACTTTGACGGCCAGATCAGGCCGTGCTTTCTTCAAAGCGTGGAATCTGCGCTTGACTTCCTCTGTTACGCCGCTGCACTCTACGCTTCTGGGTGTGTCTGAGTCCGTCGGGACACCACCTTGGACGGTGATACATGTATTCGTCTTTGTCATTCTTTGGCTTCTCGAGGTCCTCTGCTCGAGCGGACTCCCTGTGACGGCGCTGGGGTGGAAGAGGCCCTAGACGTTTGAACACTGACGCTGGCCTCGTGTCTTCCTTCTGCTGACCGCATTCCGGGCAGTTGTCGACTGTAGGCAATCGGCTCATCCCCGCGTCCCAGCAGTGCTTGAAGAAAGGACAATCCCAATGTTTGTCTGCGCCTTCCTTTTCTTTTGACGGTCCCCTAGCAAGGTGCTCATATCTTTCGTCGTCTCGACACGGCCACGTTGGTCATCTTGGCGCTCATACTTGTTAAGGAGATGCGTGGAATGTGGCTTCGATATCGCACTCTCCTCACTTGTTCCTCTGTTAAGTACTCGTCATTGTGGCTGGGCGGTCGCATGGACTAGCCTCCTTTCTTTCCTTGCCCGAGAGCGGACACCTCCTGCTTGCGTGTCATGGTGGTACCAGACCGCCATATTAACACCGAACGAGAAATCCAGCTGACGCCTCGCGGAGCGACTGAGTTCTACCATGTTGACGCCGGGAAATGGGTTTGTGTCCACTTTCATGGCGAACTGCCCAAGGATCAGACGGCCTTGTTCTATCGCCGTTTGGATTTGGCGCGGCTCTTTGCACTCATTGGTGGTGTGGGTGAACGAATGATGCCACTTGCAGTATGGTCTCCCGTTCATTTCCTGAGCCGTAGGGATTTTGTGGCCTTCGGGTAACCTCAGCTGCTTCTCCTTCAGCAGCAAATCGAATATCTGCTCGGCTTTGCTCACATCGAAGTCGAACCCTTTCGCAGGCCCTTGCTGTTTCACCCACTTGCAGGCCACAGGATCTGCCCCCCGAGCCCATTCAGCCACGGCCACCTCCTGGTCCTGTGTAGGATCATCTTCTTCTGCATCGACCAGGCCTATCGGACGCTTGAATTTGTCTTGGTACAACTCAGGGTGGCGCTGTTCATACATCGTCAGTTTCTGGGCCATGTGCGCCAATGAGTTGTACTCCACTTGGAAAGCCAGATCCTTGATGGGTGCTGAGAGACCCAACACTGCCAGTTCGACCGCTTCCTTCTCAGTTAAACGAGCCGAGTAACATCGGTTCTTGACGGTCCTGAAGCGCTGGATGTATTCGGCTCTTTCTCGCCCGCCGCTGCGCCAGTGCAATGCCAGCCTCGGAGCCTCGAATGGTATGGATGTGGAACTGCTCTTCCAGTTGCTTCCAGGTATGAATTGAATCAGGTGGCAGTGAGGTGTACCACCCAAAGGCTGGTCCTGTCAGAGATTGCGCAAAAAATCTTACGCGCATCTGATCCGATGCCGAAATCATGCCTAGTTGGGCTAGGTATCGGCTTATGTGCTCGATCGAGCTTGACCCTTCTGACCCGTTGAATCTTGAGAACTCAGGGAGCTTATACTTGGGTGGCAGCGGAATCAGATCAAACTCGTTAGGGTACGGCTTTGAATAGCCGATTGTCCTTCTCTTCGGCATGAAGCCGAACTGGTCCCTCAGGATGGTACCGATTTGCTCCACTGTTTGAGCTGTAGGGGCTAGATTCTCATGACTTGTTCCAGTGGCATACTTATCTAGACACGCCTGTTTGTCAGCGTCCATCCCAGACATCGCTGCTCCACGCCGCCCTCAAGATCCGCCCAGAACTCCTGCCGCAGAAACTCCTGCGGTTGCGATCTGTTTGGTGCGTGTCAGGTTATTGCAGTCCGGCACGTAGGCGCATATATATCCGTGTGGGATCTCCTTAGGTGGCTCAAACAGAATTGGCAATGCCTGGTCGCCTCCAGCCTTGTAGACGACGTAGCCGCTGCTCTGGCGGTTCGGAGCTGTGGCGCGACGGCACCGTGGCCTGGTCTGGAGCGATCTTTCTCCTGGTGAGTCCCTAAAGCAGGCCCGACGGAGAATACCGATGTTTCATGATCTCTGAACTACGCGAACCGCGACCGCCGAAAGCGTTCACGGCTCTCGGAATGGCGGTGCAGAATGAGCCACCATGTAGTTGACTTCTGCCGTAGAGCTCAGTGCGCTCCTCCGAAGAATGAGCAGATCCACCTCATCCAGAGCACCCTCGGGGGAGAACCCCCTCCACCTGATGCCATGCTTACGGGTCCTCTCAAAAGAGCCGATGAGGTCTTCTTCGAAGAGAGCCTTGATCTCGTCATACTTGGCCTTGTGCTCGTCAGGTAGATCGTCATAAGTGACTGGTCTGTTCTCCATCGCAGCGTCGGATGTTTATGTAGACGTTGTTGAATGTCCCACCGGGCGTGCCAGAATGTGTTGCCTGCCAAAACCCACCGGCGAGCAGCGACGGGCAACACGGAGAGCCGGGAGGCTCCTGGGATCTGGTGGGCCTGGTCCTCGGGCGACGGCCGCAAAAACTCCGCACACGTCGGCTTGGTTCGAGCGTGCCACCTGACCTATACCTGGTCGGGAAGGTGAAGGATTGCTCGATTGATTTCTGCATGGTAAACAAGTATCGTAAAATTCGAGCCGTGACGGCTCCCAGTTTCAGAATCGGCTCCTAGAGCCGATTGCCCATGGTTCTGCATTAGATTCACGATAACATGGGGTTTTGCTTGATCATTACAAGTTAAATCGATCTCGACGGTTTAATGTTTTCACCACGAATCGAACGCCCTACGCCGTAATTGAGCCTGGTGCGTAAAAGATGAAGAATATTAACCCTAGGAGGCCTAATAACCAACGTAAAGTCAATTACGGAACAACTCCTCTAGAACGAATAAGCCACGTCCTATGTACTACTTGGATCGTTCAACCCGTTTGTAGGGCCTGATTACGTAGATATTAAACTAAACCTTGGTAAACAAGGCACAACTATAACAGATCGAATCGACTAAATAAAGATCAAGCAAGATGCTACCCTTACACTTTGGGAAAAGGTGCAAGGGTAGCGAGATAACTAGAGGTAGCATAACTTCAACGATAATAATGAAAAGCACCGATGCTAGCCTCAAACAATCTATGATAATGGTATTACTCGCCATCAACAACGCTCAAGAAAGTAAAACCAGGTAACGATAAGTAGAATCTCGCCTAGATCGCAAGATGCGATCTAGGCAGCATGGCACTTACCCGAAAGAAACCCTAGAAACAAGGGGTGGCGATGCGCCGAGATTGTGTTTGTTGTGAACGTGGTTGTCCTCCTTTTTTCGATAACCTTAGGTACATATTTATAGTCCGGAGACTCTCTACTTTTGGAATAACTCTACAACTCTATCTTTACCTAAACTGAAACGGAACCTAAACTGAAACGAAACCTACTATGATACAAGATACACGGGCAATTTAGCCCAAATCCACGTACTAGGCCGATCCAACAACACGTTGAATATACACATCTTCCAAGCCCATCTTGATCACGGCCCATCTCCTTTGTTGGCCAAAATATGGCGATAACAGTATATTTCATAGTTGTTATAGACACATAGGAATTTTTTCAAGAGGTCTCACCTCTTAATAGAAATCCTATATGATTGTAGTATAGAAAAGTGTAGAATTGTATAGAATAAAAATCGATGATAATATTGTGGAAATTATAAGAGGTATATATGAGGGTCTAGGTGTACCGGCCTAGCCCTATAACAAACCGACTACGACTTTTAAACCTAGCAAGAGTTGTATTCTAACACCCCCCGCGGTGTCAACGGTAGGCTCGATGACGTTGAGACTGAAACGAATGTCTTGAAATGGAGTAGTCGTCGGACCTTTAGTAAAGATATCAGCGAACTGAGCTGAAGTAGGCACATGTAGAACACGAACTTGAACGAGAGCCACCTTCTCTCGAACAAAATTAATGTCGATCTCTATATGCTTGGTAAGGTGGTGTTGAACCGGATTCCCTGACATGTAAACAGCTAAAATATTATCACAGTAAACAATAGTAGCTTTCTCAATAGGATGATGCAGCTCCGACTGCAACTGGCGCAACCAAACCGTATCAGCAATCGCATGATCCATAGCACGATACTCAGCTTCGGCCGACGAGCGAGAAACCGTAACCTGGATTTTTGAAGACCAACCAAATTGTTACCAAGAAAAACACAAAATCCGGATGTGGACCGTCGAGTATCGAGGCAACCAGCCCAGTCTGCATCAGAGTAAGATGTCAACGAGATGGGAGAGGATTTGTTTATATGAAGACCTAAATCTAATGTGCCTTTGAGATACCGAAGAATACGTTTGACATGGTTAAAGTGAGGAACACGAGGATCATGCATGTAAAGGCAAGCTTGTTGGACGGAAAAGAAATTTCAGGACGAGTAAGAGTAAGGTATTGGAGGGCGCTGGAAAGACTACGATAAAGAGAAGGATCAGAAAAGGGATCACCATCGGCAGAAAGTTTTGAACCTGTATCAGCAGGAGTACGAGACGGTTGGCAATCAAGCATACCAGCGCGAGAAAGAAGATCTAGGGTGTACTGACGTTGAGATAAGAAAAGACCAGATGAGTCACGGATGACAGAATACCTAAGAAGTGATGAAGAAGACCTAGATCGGACGTAGAAAATTCTTTGCAAAGAAGAGAGATAATATGATCTAAAAAGTGTTGTGAGGAAGTTGTGAGAATAATATCATCAACATAGAGAAGTAGGTAAGCGGTGTCAGTATTATGATAAAAGGTGAAGAGAGAAGTGTGAGAACGAGAAGGAGTAAAGCCAATTTTTTGACCATAAGTAGAAAAATGTTGAAACCAAGCCCGTGGTGCTTGTTTTAGACCATAGAGAGATTTTTGAAGAAGACAAACAAGATTAGTACAAGAGGAATTTTCAAAGCCAAGAGGTTGTTGATAATAAACTGTTTCTTAAAGAGACCATGGAGAAACGCGTTTTTGACATAGAGTTGATGGATGGCCAAGAAGAAGAAATGGCGATGCTAAGAACAGTACGAATAGTGCTGGATTTGATACCTGGAGAGAAAGTCTCATCATAATCGATGCCGTTTTGCTGAGAGTAACCATGACATACCCATCGAGCTTTATAACATGCAAGACTTCCATCGGAATTAAATTTTTGTCGAAAAACCCATTTGCCGGAAACTATATTAGTGTTTGATGGACGAGGAACTAATTGCCAAGTATTATTTTGAATGAGAGCATCATATTCATATTTCATGGCTGGGGCCCAATTAGGATCTAGGAGAGATGATTTGTAAGATTTGGAAATAGAGGAAGAAGACAAAGATGCATTGAGATTTAGACGATCTTTAGTAGGTAAACAAAAACCGGATTTGCCATGTGTGCACATGGTATGATCATTAGTAGGAGCTGGGACGATAATATCATGAGGAGGAGGGGCAGATGATGATGTGGAAGACGCGCCCGGCACAGCGGAAGAAGCAGACACTAGAGTCAGCGGTGGAGACGGCGGCGGCAGGAAGTCTGTCACGGCAGAGTTTTCGGCAGGATAAAGCGCGGCAGGATCGGTTGCCGCGGCAGATAATTCGGGCGTTTTTGTTGTCGCGGCAGGAGCGACGGCAGGAGGTGTCTGATGAAAGAAGGGAAAATTATTTGGACAAGGGGGACTAGAAGATGGTGCGGATGTTTTAGGATCGAGAGATTGACGCTCAGAAAAGGGAAACATATTTTAAGCAAAAGTTACATGACGAGACACATGGACGCGACGACTAACAAGATCTAGACAACGATAGCCTTTGTGTTCGTCGGAAAAACCTAGATGGACGCACGGGATAGAACGGGGTGAAAGTTTGTTAGGATAAGTAGAGTAGGAGTTAGGAAAACAAAGACAGCCGAAGACACGAGCATCTGAGTAGTTTGGGTGAGAAAGAAATAAAGAGAAGTAGGGTGTGATTTGAGGATTAACTTTAGATTGTAGAATGTTAAGTAGATATGTGGCCGTGTGGAGAGCTTCGGGCCAGAACTTTGGAGGCATAGAAGATTGAATAACAAGGGTGCGAGTGATGTCATTAAGAGTGCGAAGAGAACGCTCGGCCTTGCCATTTTGAGGGAAGGTATAGGGACAGAAAAACGCAGAAGAATTCCATATTGGAGAAAGAAATTTTGGTTTTTAAATTTGTCGAATTCACGGCCATTATTGCATTGAATAAATCTTATAGGAAGGAAAAAGTGGACCAAGACATAGCGCTGAAAATTAAGAAAATATTATGAACATCAGATTCGTTGCGTAAGGGAAAGTTCCAAGCATAGTGCGTAAAATCATCAAGAATAACAAGATAATACTTAAAACCAGAAACACTTTCTATTAGTGACATCCATAGATCACAATGCAGTTACTCAAAAGGAAAAGTAATAGAGGATAGAGAGGAGCTAAAGAGGAGACGAACATGTTTGCCTAATTGACATGACTGAAAAATAGAAGAATTATGAGAATCTCTATTACAAGGTATTGAAAATCCACTAAGAAGAATAGATAACACATTATTATTGGGATGGCCGAGACGTTGGTGCCACAGATCAACAAAGGCAACCCTAGACGATGGAGGGACTGCGACCAGAACACCATAGAGGGAATACAAATCACTGGAGCTATTGAATCAAGAAATCTCGACCTTGGTTCGGTAATCCTTCACAGACAAACCAAAGGGGTTAAATTCGACAGAAACATGATTGTCATTGGTTAATTGGCGAACGGAAATCAGATTTTTAATTAGTATAGGAGCTAAAAGAATATCGCAAAGAAGCAAATGTTTGATTAGGGATTGTATTTGGGATTGACCGACACGGTAAATAGGAATAGATGATCCATCACCAAGAGTAATTGATGGAAAAGGCGATAGTGTGTAGAAGACAGCAAATTACTTGATACAGACATATGACTAGAAGCACCAGAATCAAAAATCCAATCCATACATGAGTTTCCTTGTGCAACAAAGTTGTTCATGGATTTTAGAAAAGCAGCTTGGTCCTAGCTCGGAGTCAAAGTAGAGGTCGCTGTAGACATGGGAGCTAGCGGGTGTGGCGGTGTTGGCAGTAGGGTCGGCATCAGCGTATAAATAGAGCCACCATCATTGTACTGCGACATGTAGGGTGAGGTTTTAGCACCATATGAAGCATAAGGAGCAGCATTGTAGAGTTTTGGAGCGTAGGCGGGGCGTGGTATGCGTCGGCTGTCAAGGGCCTTGAGGTGAGCGCCGGTGTGAGGGCGTGCACCGGGCTTCCATCCACCAGTGTAGGCAGGCGGGACAACATAGGGCAGACCAGGGCATAGGCCACGCCTGGACTAGCCTGGTCCATGGATCAGGAGAAGGACGCCAGCCGGGGGGCGGCAGTGATGCAGTCGTTGGAGCCGGAGCCGAGGGCGGAAGAGGATCAGGCGCAGTACCAAACTACGGCGGTTTAGGGTTTTGACCCCTGTAGTTGGGACTTGCACGCCAGCCCGATGGTTGAGGAGGAGCCATTGGAGGAGGTTGCAGTGGCGGCGGTGGTGCAGGCGGTCGGGGAGCAGCAGTGAAGACCTGAGGACGGGATTCCTTGTTGGTTTGGGCACGATCGACCCATTGCATCATCGAGCGAACCTTGGTGAAGGAGGGGCGCAGACGCATCATAGGGATGAAGGAGGCCTGTTTCTCGAACCGCTCGCTGAGGCCGACGAGGAGGACGTTGATGAGCTGCCGATCGTCGATTGGTCCACCAAGTTCACGGAGTTCATCCGTAATCACCTTAAGCCGTTCGCAGTAGACGCCGATGGGTGCATCACCTTGCACCGTGTTCTGAAGCTCGGTGCGGAGATTGTTGGCGCGAGCGTCGACGTTATCCTGGAAGAGCTGACGAAGGGCACCCATAGATCGGCGGCGGAGGCACCATCACAGTGTACGAGATTGAATATTTATGTGGAGACTCGCATGTAGATCCATTGAATAATGGAGAGATCATCCTGGACCCATTGCGGATCGAGAGGTTGAGGGCGAGTGATACGTCAAAAACGTATCTACTTTCTCGAACATTTTGCTATTGTTTTTCATCTATACTTGTGTGATTTGGATACAACTAACACGGACTAACGCAGTTTTCAGCAGAATTACCTTGGTGTCTTTTTTTGTGCAGAAAATGAACTATCAGGAAAAATCCTGGAAAATATGCCAAAAACTAATTCTCACCAGAAGATCCACGGAGCCAGAAGGGGAGACAGAGAGGAGGCCTGGGGGGGCAGACCCACCCCAGGCGTGGGCCCACCTGACCCCACGCCTGGAGGGGGGTTGGCCACCCCATGCAGCTCCTCGGCCTCCCTCCACGCCTATAAGTTGCCTTCTGACCTAAAAACTCAGGGGGGTTCGATAGTTTTTTAGAAAGAGTTTCGCTCCGCCGCCGCCACCAGAAACCAAGATTCGGATCCAGAACTCCGTTCTGGCACCCTGTTGGGACGGAGAATTTGGAGAGGATCATCGCCATCGTCATCACCAACGCATCTCCATCAACCACCGATGTTTCCCTCATCCATGAGTGAGTAATCCCCCGCTGTAGGCTTGGGGATGGTAGGGATTGTATGAGTTCTATCATGTAATCTAATAAGATCTGTTAGGGCTTAGTGCCTAGTATCTCTATTAGTGCTATTTGACTTTGTTGCAACTTGTTATGCTTAATGCTTATCACTAGGGCCCGAGTGCCATGATCTCAGATCTGAACTTATTATTGAATCATTATGATAGTATTGTTTGTAATCTTATCTGCAAGTTGTGTACACATATCGTTGTCCGGATCCAAAGGCCCCAAAGTGACAATAATTGGGACAACCGGAGGGGATGGCTGTGGTGTGAGGATCACATGTGTTCACGGAGTGTTAATTCTTTGCTCTGATGATCTATTAAAAGGAGCACCTTAATTGCCAGTAGTTCCCTAGAGGACCCGTTGGCACGGGCTGGCTGGATAGAAGATGTTGTCCAAGTTCTCATTGCGAGCACGTATGACTATATATGGATCACATGCCTAGGATTGTTTAGTACTTGGATGCTTGTTATTATTTATCTATAATGCCCTAGATATTGAAGGTACATGTTTAGACTTGTACATGCAACGCCCGTCCATCCATCCCTATGCCTACTTCACTCGAATCCTACTGTTACCGTTACTGTTACTATTGCTCCTATTTCAATGTTTTTGTTGTTGTTGTTGTTGCTTTGCCGTTGCTACCGATAAACTTCTATGAGCAAGAACTATTTCTAGGTGCAGGTGAACTGACAACTCAGTTGTTAAGTCTTGCAAGTATTCTTTGGCTCCCCTTGTGTCGAATCAATAAATTGGGTAATACTACCTGCGAAGACTATTGTGATCCCCTATACTTGTGGATAATCAAGACTATTTTCTGGCGCTGTTGCCGGGGAGCATAGCTTTATTTGTAAGTTCACTTGGATCTACTATTGTTCACTGCTACTCCTTTCATCATGGGAAAATCTCTTGATGGAAAGTTCCCTATTTTACCATCCACTATAAGAAGAGGTACAGTCCTAAACACCTCTGTTGATCTTGATTCATCGTCTGTTATAAGTAAGCTTGTTACACCACCACCACATACTCATGCTACACACATTGCTACTACTGCTGAATCTAAAACTGCTTTTGATGCTCATGATGTTACTTCTACTGTGCTTGATGCGAGTGGTTCATTAGGTCCTTTTCTAGATGCTACTATGGCTAGTCTACGAAATACCGAAACTCCTAGTGAATACACTATTACACCTGTTAGCTCACCTGAGTCTAGTTAGAGTTATGATATTAATGATGGTTACATTAAGTTCAATGATGAATTTGTTGAAGAGTGCCGAAACACACATGGTACTAGTGCTATGAAGAGTCTCCTTGCTAGATGTACTATTATGCCTAATTTATCCTCTGATCCTATGTTCGCCACTTCTCCCGTAGATATTAAAGATGAAGATTATGATTTCTCTCTTGATTTGTCTTATTTAGATATTGTTGAGAAAGAACCTTTTTGTGGGACTGAAAATGAGAGTGTTGTGGCTCATATGAATGAGCTTTCTACTATGAGTGCTTTGTGCTCTGATGATTTTAAGATGCGCAAGTACTTTGTTGCTAAGATCTTCCCTTTTCACTAAAAGGAGAATCTAGGGCTTGGTTTAATAGATTACCTCCTGGTTCCATTGATAGCCCTGATTGCTTGATTGCTTCTTTCTTCCATAAATTTTTTCTCCCAGTGTTAGACATGCTACTTTGCAGAAACTTTTTTATTTTAAACAGGGAGAAGAAGAGAAATTGCATGAGTCATGGACAAGGTTCTGTGCCTTGATTCATGCACATCCTGGATGTCCATTACCTAAGAATGAGCTTGTTGATATTTATTATAATGGACTAAATCATGATTCTAGGACCTACCTAGATAGCTTTGCTGATTGTGTTTTCAGGAAAAGGACTCCTCAAGATGCTGAAGAATTAATGACCAAGATAAGCAAGAATTATGATGATTGGACTTCAACTGAGCTGAATACACCTGAGCCTATTACTCCTGAACCAGTTGTTCCTGAACTAGTTCCAACACCAATAACTTTGAAGAGGGGAGTTATTGCATTAAATGATGAAGTGATGAAGGAAGCTAAGAAGTGTCCAAAGGAGAAAGGTATTAGAGCTGAAGATGTGAAGAATCTACCTCCTATATAAGAATTATGTAAGCCAATTCCCCACTCATCTATTATTGAGGTACACTCTCTCCAACACTTTGATGAAGGTGATATTCCTTATGGTAAGCCTCCTGATCAATGTTTAGAGGAACTTGACACTTTTATTGTTAAACAAGGTCATTTTAATAAACAAGTTCAGAATCATTTATTGGAAAACTCTATAGCTATCTATGAGTTGACAAATATTTTGGAAATAACTTCTAATGATATTAAAATGCTTTGTAAACACTTTCAAATGGTTCAAACTCAACTTTATCAACTTGCTAAGGTACAAAAGGATATGCTAGTTAATGCTTCAGGAAATAAACATGCTTATGGAATTAGAACGAGGAGTGGTGCAGCTACTCAAGATCCTTTATATCCTGAAGGACACCTAAAAGAATAGAGCAGGATTCCCAGCAAGGTGAAGATAGTGGTAGTCCTCGTAAGAGAAAGAAAAAGAAACATAAAGTAGTTGAGGAACCACTTGAACCTGCTGTAGATACTAATAGTATATCTGTCTCTGATACTGAAACTGAGAGTGGTAATAATAATGACTCTCCTGATAAGGAGGAAGGTGAGGAAGAACCTGAGAAACACACTAAGAACACTAGGTACACAAAGGAAGATTTTATTGCTAATAAACATGGTAAAGAGAGAGAACCTTGGGTGCAGAAACCTATGGTAAGAAACACAAGTCAGAGGAGGAGGAACACTACAACAAGTTTTGTGACTGGATGAAACCTTTTTTATTGCAAATTCCTTTGACTGGTGCTATTAAGTTGCCTCCCTATTTAAAGTATATGAAGGATATTGTCTCTAATAAAAGGAAGATTCCTAATGAGGAGATTTCTACTTTTCTTGCTAATTACTCCTTCAATGGTAAGGTTCCAAAGAAACTTGGTGATCCGGGTACACCAACTATTCCTTTCTCCATTAAGAATAATTATGTTAGAACTGATTTATGTGATTTGGAGCTGGAGTTAGTGTTATGCATTTTTCTCTCTATAAGATACTCCACCTAGAAAAGTTGATACCAACTGATATATCTTTGCAAATGGATGATAAGTCAACTAATATTGTTGTTGGTATATGTGAGGATGTTCCTGTTCAAGTTTCTCATAATTGCATGGTCTATTATTCTTGGGAGACCTTTTTTTAATACTGTAGGTGCTGTCATCAATTATAATCAAGGAAAAGTAACATTCAATATTAATGACAAAGAGCACACTATCTGTTTCCCCAAGAAGGTTGTTAAGAGCTATTGCCTGAATTCTATTGAAAATATTGAGGGCATCAAGGTTGGAGAAATATATTGTCCCATTTCATAAGAAAATTTTGAAACTATTATGATTGGGACCATTGCTATCAAGTATGAGGTAACATAATCACCTTGTGGGATGCAAATTTTTGCTTCATATAGGATTGTTTTGGTAACAAGACTTGATCAACCTTGTTAACAAAAGGATTTTAATGAACAAAATAATGTTTCCACTATGGTTATACTTGCTTTCTTTTTTCCTTTCTCCTTCCTAGTCTTTGCTTTAGCTTTAGTTTTGCTAGTTGTTTGCTTGTTTGCGTTTCTTAGAGCTCCTGTAGTTTGGATTTTGGTTTGCTTTTGCTTCTTCTGAAAAAATTGTTTCTGCGAGAAAATCAATTTTCATACCCTGAAAATTGGCAAAAAATAAAGTTTCCTGAAAAATCCCAAAAAATTCAAAATAAATTTTTCCTCGAAAAATGGGGCAGAGAGGTACTAGAGGTGACCCAGGGGGCCACCCTAGGCCACCACACCTGTGGTAGGCACGGGCCCACCACTAGTGGCGCCTAGGGGGGTTTCGCCCACCTGGGCCCCTCTAGGCTGCCTCCTTAAAGCCACATTCTTTCTCTGTCCTGAAAAACACCGGAAAACTTGCTCAAGCTCAAGTTCTTGTTGTTCTTGCTCGCGATTTTCGATCTCCTTGTTCAGCCCATCTCAAGTGCTGATTTTGGAGTGGTTGCTCCTTGGTATGTGCCTCCTCCACTTGTCCAATTAGATTTGTGATTGGTAGATTGTATCTCGAGTATTTTGCTGCTATAGGTGACAGGTTGTTTGAGCTTGCATGCTTGTTCTATGCTTAGAAACTTTGTTTTTATGCATGTGTAGTCCTCTAGCAAGTTCCTATAGTAGTTGCTCATTATTTATCAACTTAGAAATCACTTGGTTTGATGGTTGTTTAAAAATTTCAGAATAGGGAAGTCATGGACCACCACACCTTTGGTGACATATTTGAGAGTGATTCACCTAGAAGGGAAAGGCTTCCAAGGTCATCCACCAGTTCTAGACCCTCATACAATGAGGATCTCATCACTCCGCCGTTTGGTGACGAGGGAGATGAAGGGGATGCACACCCCTCCACCTTTCCTTGTCAAACTTTCTTGCGAGCTGCTGGGATTCTTAACAATTTCATGACTTTGATTGAGAGGGCTGGTCTAACAAGTTTCATGCAGGATGAGAGTGCACAATATGCTTTACTTACTAAAACATCTATGGAGATTTTCTCCTTTACCAATAGTTTGTTCAATCCTTATGTGTCTTTCAGACTTTATGGCAGGGCTCATTTCTATGACATTGAAGAAATTTTGCAAGGCCCTGGGACTTGGTACAACTGGGTCATCAAAGAATATTACAGCTCTATCTGGTGATCTATTAGAACTTTACCGAGGAATAACCAATGATGACGATCGCAGAGCTCAACGAGGGAAGATAAAGAATATTCAACTTCCAGCCATCAGGTACTTTGTCTACTATCTTACCACCAGTGTTCTTGGTAGGGAGAACACTAGTAATATCTCCAACTATCAATTGGCCTTCTTAGCTGTTGCGCTCTATGGTGAGGATAAGTATAATCTTGGTTCCCTCATTGCTCGTCGTTTAGCTACTAACACTACAAGGAATCTGGCTATATATGACCCTCTATTTTCGTCACAAAATCGTCACAATAGTCCATTTACGACGATTCTATGACGATTTTGAGATCGTCGAAAGCTGGGCGTCGCAAATGAACTATAACGACGATTTTAGCGAAATCGTCATAACCGTCTATGACGATATTGGATCGTCATAACTGTTATGACGATCCGATATCGTCATGGGAAACTGACATGGCCAGGTCAGATCCCACGTGGTCAGTCCGACGTGGCACGAAATCAGCCCAGTCCATACCTGCTGTTTATAGGGGCCAAGCCCAACAACTTGGTTAATTAATTTTTTTGTCAATTCAGTTGATTTGTTGGGCCAAGCCCAAGAAGTTGGCCTTATCTATTTTCACGGCCTTTTCCTTTAAAGGTTCGTTTCTTTTTTATTTTCAACCATTTTAAAATTATGCCGAGGCCTTTTTACAGCCCATCTAGCATTTATTTCATTTCAGACAAACAACAGTAAACATCAAATATTTACTTATGGATAGGCCAAATAACATTAATTTTTATGAATGATGACCAAATTTAGATCAATATTACACTCAGGACATATTTGACATCACCCAAGAATATAAAACAGCTACAAATCATACACTAGTATATTACAACCGTGGAACACTTCAAGTATGTACATCTCGAGCCACTTGCTATATGAACTGTACAATCATGTGAGCAAAACCCGCATCAGTCTTCTGTCTTCTTTGAACTTAGTCTGGAGCTCATGTAAGATGACACCACAATATATCCGGTAGTAGCAATAGAACACGTGAGATAAAAGTATCTAATAGTAAGTTATGCAAAGAACAAATGGGCATGTTTCTGGACATCAAATAAAGCACTATCCTAGCCCACATAAACAATACATTACTTTATTTTCAGTTGCAACAGGGTTTCAAATGTTCACAACATGAAAAATGGACCTTTTCTATTTTACTAAATAGATCAGTCCCTAACTATACCTACAACTTCTTATCAGAAATGTTCGCTCTAGATTTCACAATCTCTGTTACATTGGTTATTGTGTTAATTCAATAGTGAATATAATTCCATCGCAACACAAATAGCATAGGTTGCTGCCTAATAACTCTAGTATAAAAAAAATTAGAAACTACAGCAATAGTTTCCATGTGTTCAAAAAAGAATAACCAATGTCATCCCAAAAAAGAAAACATGCCGATACCGCATATATTGTAACAGCAAGAACAAGAATGTTGCCGAAGAGAAAAACATCAGTAGGTGTAACTACAGACTACTAAGGAAATAACAGAAACATTAATAAATTGGAATAAAAAATGTACGAATGCCCGATTTTCTACTATACACGTTACCGCTATGCAATCAATAGAACAAATATTTCATCGGATTTCAGAGGCCACACAGGGCAATGACAGTTTAGATCTTGTCGAGACCACGCCGAGCGGATGGATAAAACACATCACATCTCGCTCTGCCAAGGCATACACACAAACTGCCAAGGGAAGGGTGGGGAAACTCACCAGTTCGACGAGGTGGTCACGGGATCTGTACTGCGAAAGGGGGGTTGTTTCAAAAGTGTCTAGCATCCGCTGGTGCGACTGGTTTACTTCTGCTTTGAACTGACATAGCAATTCCTAAAATAACATAAATAAAAAAGGCTGGGATAGATATGGTAAAGCGGTATGATTACCTATGTAAAATATTGGCTTTAATGAAACCATGACTCGATGAGCAAGACAGCCAAAAACTATGTGACACAGATCATGTTATATAACATAGATCAAATCAACATACCACTGCTATGATAATAACAAGATCATCCCAAGACTATGATCTTCTACTAATAAGTTCTTCAGTGGCAATTTGATATAAATGAAATAAGGATCATATTTGAGTATTCTCAAGTTGATGTTTTACTTGTTATTTGCAGTAGCATGTACCATTTGATGAATTTCTACAACAATATACAGTTCTACACTGATGTTTTACAATCTAAACAAGCATCTACCAAAATCCAAATATATACTGCAGTCTGTGGTCCGTGGAGAAATTTCAAGGCGTGTTAACTTCATCGTCATAGCATCCAGCATGTCACAGCGTGTAACATGTCAACTTTCTATACCTATTCAAGTAAAGGGAGGATCTCAGTGCAGTTCATATATGATGCAAAGCTAGCTAAGGATTTCCAAGCAGCCCTAAAAAGATTTCAGAAAACTGAACTGTCAGCGGTAGATAGAGAAGCTGCATGTGCACCGTTTATCGGCCAGGTATAGGAATATTCATGCTCCAATTAACTAACAGTAATGAGCTAGAATGTTCAGAACTAAAACTGGTTGTGGGCAAATATTGCAGCTATAAAGGAAAAAATAGCTGCAATAGAATCAACACAATTGGAGGCAGAAGAGATATTTATACTAGACATAGTTTACTAATTAACGCAAAGCAGAAAAAAACAATAGCTTAGTTTACTAATTAACTGCAACGCAGAACAAAACAACAGCTCATGGTAAAACTGAGATAAACACCAACAATGAATGATATTTGCACTACTAGCTGCTAATTACTTGGAGCAAAACCAAATAGCTCTTGATACAAACAGAGCACTGCTGATTGGTGACAATATGTTCTAGGTTTATTTGTACAAAGCACTACAATGATCAGTTCAGGAGGTAATGGAATAGTAGGATAGCATGAATGAATCTATCCTTGGCAAATATCTCTGCCAACATCTGTTTTAAACTCTATTTGTTTCAATTTCAGTCTGATAGCTTTATGATATGAGCAAGTTGATGATCTGACAATCTTAAGGTTGTTTTTCCATGCTTTCAATACAAAGTGCATACAGCCATATAAGTCAGTAGGCTCAGGGCTTTGTGTGGTGGTTCAATATTATCATATAGCCACATCTTAACTAAGGGGAATCTAAATTTGAGAAGTTGCATCTAGAAATTTATGTCCCCAAGTCCTCCCCTCCTAAATAATTGCCAAGCAGCAACCTCTCCCTAGAGGGCGCGGATACTGCTCCAGTGTACAATGGGAAAGGTGAGGGGAGGTTATTCATACCGAGCGTGGACGTGCCGACATAACGGTTGCGGAGGGTGGAGGTGAGGTCTTCTCCAGGCGCTCCACCACGTCTCTGGCCAGCAAATCCAAGCTCCAGTGAGAGTTCCTGCAGAGAAAGAGAGATGGACTAAGAGAGAAATCAAGATAGAGAGTGGGGGAGAAGGGTGTGTAGATCAGGCTAAGATGTCGCTACATCCGGCGACCCCAATGACAGATCTGGCGGCCTCATGGATCTCAGGGCCGCCACCAACGAGGCTATCCATATCGAACATGGTGGGGATTTACGAGGGAAGTAGATAGGAGGGGTTTGTGGTGGTGGCGACGGTGGCGGCAGCTGCAGTAGCGCGAGGGGGGGGTCTGTTTGTGGTAGTGCGGTGCAGGGTGGGAGTGGATTAGGGTTTGGGTGGATGTCCCTCTCGATCTGGATGGGGGTGCTGCAGATCATGGTGGCGGAGGAGATGCGGGGTGTGCTGTTTCTGGGCGAGGCGGAGGATATGCGAGGCGGGGCAGAGGAGAAACTGCTGGTTCTCGTGTTGTCGCCACTGTCGTCGCGCGTGGTTGTCATCGCAGGGTGGGGTGGTGGCAGCGGGGGTGGGTGGCGAAGGGCAGGGATGTGGACGGGGGCGGCGGCTGGGTTGCAGGGGAGAAACCCTAGATACATTGAGAAGATGAGAGGATACAGAGAGGAATAAGTGGCGGCAGGGTCTGGGAAGAGGTGCGAGGGGAGTGAGGGGACTAGGGTTCGGATAGTGAGGGGACTAGACACTTCTGTGGTGCAAGACTATTGGAGCTAGGGTGTTTCAGTCATTCCAAAGTGTGATATACGCTAGGTTGGCTCTATTGTGATCGATCGCTGGATCAGCCACATTATGACGATTTCAACTAACAATATTACGACGATTCTAAGCTAATCGTCATAATTTTGAAGGGGTTTGGTCCTTCTAGAGTGGCTAGCGACGATCTATTGCAAATCGTCATAAAATTTATGACGATTATTGCCATCGTCAAAATGAGAACGTCACAAGTTGACACATTTCTTGTAGTGTAAGGGACCCATTTATGGGGGAATTATTGCTACTCGTATAGCTGCTGCCTTGGACATTGCTATTGATCCACATGATACAGTTTTGGCTCCTCTAATGCTTGATCTTGCTGCCATGAAGGCGCACCACTTTGTTACCTCTAGCTCTACTCTTGAGAACTTGGTTTATAGAATGTTGTTTACTGACGGGGAAGAGAGAGATCCCTCTACCCCAAACCATTTTGTTCAGTATTTCTCAGGGACCTTGGTCACGCACGAAGGCGGAGATGGATGACAAGTTGCGCTCTCTCAACTTCCATGGGCACTATCAGGAGGAAGCGCCCGCATATGACACCGCAGTACACTATACAGGGGAGGCCTCGAGCTTGTACCAGGACGAGGGAGCTTCCTAGACATACTATGGAGGTGCATCTACTTGGGAACCATGGGATTGAGCCCCACTTAGGCCAATATCCTAAGCTTGGGGGGAGGTATACCAACGTCACACTCATATATATATCATGTTCGGTCGGTTCTTTGTATATCCATTGTTTTCGCTTTCTTTTTGGTTCTTGTTGCTTCTTTCTCAAAAACACAAAAATACCAAAAATATTTTCGTTGTTTCTCTTGGTTTGTTTCTTTGTTTCTTTGCTTTGGTTTGCCTTAAAACTAAAATCAAAAAATATTTTGCATTGTTTGGTTTGCTTTGTTCTTGTTTGGTTTTTCTTTGTTTGCTTGTTTCTAAAAAAATTGAAACACCAAAAAAATTTGTTGTTCTTATTTGGTTTTGTGAGTTCTTTGCAGGGTTCAGCCGTCCTCAGTGGACTTTGGTTTCATGTTAATTATTCAAGTCACACAAGTGAAGGGCAATAATGAAGATTAAGACAACTCGAGGTGTGGTAAGAGGATGGTAACGAACTCTATTTGTTTCATTTTTGTACATATACTCATCATTGTGAGCATGCTTCGCCTGTTTGTGTAAGGTGTATGTCATTATGGATGCTTAGTAGTTCTTTCTTGTCTATGATTAGCTCCATCTTGTTAATAGTTTGTAGCAAGACATATGAATATTTGCTTGCATTGTTTTATTCATACTTTGGTATGACATTGTGGTATCCTCCTCTGACTGTTCATGTGAATCGACTTGGCACATACTCACGCATGCATATGACTAATCAATAGTCAGTAAGCCTCGATGATTTATTTTGCCTCAGAGTTCTTGTATCACTTTAATGCCATAGTTAGTCTTGTTTTGTTGCAAGCATGATTATGACAGCTATTGCTCTCTCGTTTGTCGCTCCCTCTCTATTGCTAGCCTTCACTTGCACTGAGTATGTGCTCTTCCTGTGCTTCCAACTCCCCAAACCAATATTGCCAGCTGTGTCCACCATACCTACCTATTAGCATCATTTGCTATTTCAGTGCATATTCCATATGCCGTGTTTTCTTACAAAATAAAATGTTTGTCTGTTTTGAGAAAGTTAGTTAGTAAAGCTCTCACGAACTTGATGGCACACTTTATTCTTTGCGCTTAATAATTCTGAACCATTGTGACTAGTCCATGAAAGTTATATGCTTGCTTATTATATGTTGGGAGTCAGCAGAACCGTGCTTTCATGGGGAACGCTTTCAACACGGTTGGATATTTTATCCAGTTGATACTTTGCTCTTTTGTTTATGGATATCGACGATGTGAAATAAAAGGGGAGGTTGTGAGTTCATGGAGTTTATACATTGTGTTAGAGAAACGCCTGGGCCACTAGCTTAAGCCATGCCTAATCATGGTGGAAACTTGCAGCATCACTGTAATGAGCATCTAGGAAGCATCCTCAATAAAAAGCTATGCATATGGTAAATAAAAAGATTGCTGAGATGCTCATTGTCTGCTTGCCTTGTCATTTTGGTTATGGGAAAGATCCTGTACCATATACAAGGGGTAACCCATTGGCGGTTCTCGATGATATGCATGTATTTACAATGACAAGAACTTTCAGGTGACCAAAGTTGAGTAGTATGCAGAGCGACCCTCGTACTCAAGGGACTTGGGATTTTCAGCCTATGGTCTGTCAAGCATATGATTCAGAGTGGACCTCACTTTCACCTTAACCACATGAAGATGCCTATGATAGGGGAAATTAGAGCTCAAAGCTAATGAGTACCTTCCTTTCAGCATTGGGAAGCCTTTCAAACCTTCACAAATCCATTTTCATAACTTTGTTGAGTCACCACTTATTCTATGAGTACCTTCTTGAGAGCATAGTTGTCATTCTTGTGTTTGTTCCAAAACTTGGTTAATTATGTCATGACTTTGATTCTTGTATCTCTGATATCTTTACTTCTAGTCTTCATGTGAACTTCAGAGGTTCCTTGGCATTTATATTGTGCTCTTAAAACAAAGGCAAGCGAGATACCACTCTATCATACCTTATTATGAGCATTGCAATGTTGCTTATGTTTATGTTTCATGCTACTTATTATTATTGAGTTGGTTTATCTTCATAGCTTGCAATGACTATTGATTAGACTTAGTTGCATACTCTTTATTATGAATTGTCTAAGCATCTACTCCTGTGCTGAGAATATTTACATCATATGAAGCAAAGTGTCCGTGAAAGTTATTTTATCGCACTCAGTTTTCAACTGAATTGCTTGAGGACAAGCAATAAGCTAAGATTGGGGGAGTTGATACGTCCAAAACGTATCTACTTTCTCGAACACTTTGCTATTGTTTTTCCTCTATACTTGTGTGATTTGGATACAACTAACACAGACTAACGTTGTTTTTAGCAGAATTACCTTGGTGTCTTGTTTTTGTGCAGAAAATGAACTATCAGGAAAAATCCTGGAAAATATGCCAAAAACTAATTCTCACCAGAAGATCCACGGAGCCAGAAGGGGAGACAGAGGAGGCACAGGAGGACAGACCACCCCTGCATGGGCCCACCACATGCACGGAGGGGTTTGGCCACCCTAGGCAGCTCCTCGGCCTCCCTCCGCGCCTATAAATTGCCTTCTGACCTAAAAACTCAGGGGGGTTGATAGTTTTCCAGAAAGAGTTCTACTCCGACGTAGCCACCAGAAACCAAGATTCGGATCCAGAACTCCGTTCTGGCACCCTACCGGGACGGGGAATTTGGAGAGGATCATCGCCATCATCATCACCAACGCATCTCCATCAACCACCGATGTTTCCCTCATCCATGAGTGAGTAATTCCCCGCTGTAGGCTTGTGGATGGTAGGGATTGGATGAGTTCTATCAAGTAATCGAATAAGATCTGTTAGGGCTTAGTGCCTAGTATCTCTATTAGTTCTATTTGATTTTGTTGCAACTTGTTGTGCTTAATGCTTGTCACTAGGGCCCGAGTGCCATGATCTCAGATCTTAACTTATTATTGAATCATTATGATAGTATTGTTTGTGATCTTATCTGCAAGTTGTGTACAGCGGAAAGTCGGAAGAACAGACCGCGCGACAAGGGCAAGGGGAAGACGAAGGAAGAGGAGTCCAAGGATTCAAGTGACATGTACGAGGATGTTGACCCCAAGCACGCCGACAAGAGCGATGGCAAGGGCAAGAACCCCTTCGAGAAGAAGGCTGCTGTCTACCACACTTTCCTTGGCACCCCTACTGTCCGGCAACAGAAAACCTCCATGAGGATACTGATGGCCACCCTACCCCCAGTTCCCTAGTACCTGCGCTGGTCGGAAATTCCAATCACTTGGGACAGGAAGGATCACCCAGACCTCATCCCTACGGATAACCAGTATGCCATGGTCATCAACCCCCTGATTGACGGCAACGAGTTCACCAAATGCATGGTGGATAGTGGAAGCAGCATCAACATCATGTACCTGGATATGCTACACAAGATGAACTTGACGGAGGATAACCTAAGGAGGACCAGCACTGTGTTCCATGGCGTAGTTCCTCGCCGGGAGGCTTGGTCCCTTGGGTGCATCACGCTTCGGGTCGCTTTTGGCGATGTTAACAATTACCGCCAAAAACACATGACCTTCGAGGTGGTCCCCTTCAAGAGCGTGTACCACGTCATCTTTGGACGCGACATCTTCCATGCCTTCATGACCAAGCCATGCTTCGTATACAACAAGCTCAAGATACCCGGACCAAAAGGCATAATCACCGTATCCGGAAGCTTTACCAAGACAAGGGACTGCGAGATTGGAGAAGAAGCCTTTGCAGAAGCTGTCCTCTACAACGAAGAATTCAAGGAGATCCAGAGCAAGGTCGATGCCATGGAGATGCCGACATCGAAGAAGCAGATTTCTGACTCCGCCCCCGCCTTCAAGGCTGCCATCGAAACCAAGCCGGTGGAACTTGTGGTAGGCGATGCCTCCAAAACCACCGCCATTGGGACAAACCTGGACCCTAAATAGGAAAGCGCGCTCGGCGAGTTCCTCCGTGAGAATAGGGACATCTTCGCCTGGCAACCTACCGGCGTGAAAGGTGTACCTAGGGAACTTGCTGAGCATAGCTTGAATATTGATCCAAAATGCAAATAGGTGAAACAACCTCTACGATGCTTCGGAGACGAGAAGAGACGCACCATAGGCAAAGAGATAGCTAGGTTACTTAAGGCTAGTTTTATCCGAGAAGTCCTTCACACCCGATGGGTGGCTAATCCTGTACTTGTCCCCAAAAAGGGAACCAAAGAATTAAGAATGTGCGTTGATTACACCGGCTTGAACAAAGCGTGTCCCAAAGATCCGTTTTCTTTGCCTCGCATTGACCAAGTCATTGACTCGACGGCTGACTCAGAACTTTTGTGTTTTCTCGATGCATATTCAGGATACCACTAGATAAATATGAGGAAGTCGGACCAATTGGCCACTTCGTTCACCACACCTTACGGCACGTTTTGCTATGTCACGATGCCCTTTGGGCTGAAAAACATAGGTGCTACGTACCAGCGGACTATGCAGCATTGCCTCCATGATCAAATTGGTCGGAACATTCACGCCTATGTGGATGATATAGCAGTGATGTATAAAAAGTCAAACGACTTAATATATTGTAGGGATACGGGTAGGCTACACTAGCGCAAATCAAAATTTTATACCACGTAAACCAGGATTACTGTTGTCATAGATTACGGGATTACCGCTAGACGCGCAGTTACGGAATTGATGAAGCGCATCGAGGCAGTGCAGATGTTCCACATCTCCTCCTTGTTTTCGTCCCACGAGCAGCTCCCCTTGCACGGCTCGTCCAAGTGCCACAGATGCAGCACCTCCGAGGTATCCACACGTGCGGGGTGGAAGCGTCAGACGCCGGACTGCTAGGTCTGTGCGTCCAACACAGGCGTGAGGTGTGGCGGCTGGGTGGAATGGTCTGAGGTCTGAGCTCTAACCCTGGTCAGCTCGCCCCACCCTCTCTTATATAGGCGTCCCTAGTGGGCTTCTACATTAGGATCCCATTAGTAGCCTAAGCCTGGTCTAATTCGGATCCAATCCTCATTAGGCTTCCAGTCCCTTAAGTGTGTGACCCTATAGGTTCATATACGTATAGACATGACACGGATACACTTATTATGCCAATAGTTGGTAGTGGCCTCTAGCAAGACGTGCCAACTCCTAAACGCATACAAATATCATATGAGACGAACCATCACAAGGTTTAGTACAGGTCTTTCCCTTTTCCTCACGATATTTGGTCTAGCTCCAAGCTGACCTCCCTTTCTCGATACTGTGATTCGGAATCCCTTTACTAGGTTAACTCTTAACCATATGTAGCACGGCCATGCATTTATGGATCCGATCACTCGAGGGGCCCAGAGATATCTCTCTCAAGTAGAGAGGGGCAAATCCCATCTTGATTGACCATGCCTTGCAGCATGTTTCAGGACAAACCCGAAAACTACCTTTATAACTACCCAGTTACAGAGTAGCGTCTGATAGCCCCAAAGTAGGTCGATCCGCATCTCAAGTACATGCGACAATCTCAGGTCTAAGGACAAAACGTACACGATGTGTAAAGAGAGAGCTGCAACTAATTGCCAGTCTCAGGTTGGGTCAGTCCAACCCCATGTTCATAACATATGTCCACATCATTGGTTTTACATCTCCATGTCTATGACTTGCGAAACATAGTCATCAACCAATCAATGTGCTAGTCTAATATCCACGTGTGTCCTCACATGAAATCCGACTAGGGACAACTATTAAATAACCATACAAGTAAAGAGTTTCACAAACAATTCACATAATTTCCAATCAATACAAGTTGCCTGATATGGATATTCAAGGAACATTACAATAACTCATGGATACATAAGAAATATAATCATCTCTATGATTGCCTCTAGGGCATATTTCCTTCATCTATGACTTAAAAGAAACCTTTGATAATCTTCGTAAATACAACATGATGCTTAACCCAAAAAAGTGCGTCTTTGGGGTTTGTGGCATCCCGCAAAACCACTACTAGAAAATCGCGTTGTTTTGTGCATTGCATCATCATGACCGCATGCTCATGTCATCATGCAACATTGCATTTGAGCATCGTCATCATCTTGCATCTGTGCGCATAAAACTATTTTGGAAAAGTCTGGTTTTGTTTTCTAAACGCCCTGTCTTTGTTCAAACGCAAAACCCGGGTCACCGGATTATTGTGTTTTGTTTGCTATCGGTTTGCAAAAGCCCGATTTGAAATAAATAAAATAGTTAATTATTTTTAGTGGGGCAGTCGAACGGGCCGGTTCGACCCGAACGACCACCCCAGGAATTAAATCGGTCCACCTAAACCAGCCCCTCTAATTCCTAAGTTCACCTAGTCCTAATCTACCCACACCCCCTCCACCTCACCCCAGCCAATGGTCTCTCGCCACCTCACCTCTCCTCCCTCCCCTACCCAATCACCCCCTGCCACGTCAGCCACTCCCTCTCTCTCCCTCTCTCTCTTCCCCAACCCACAGCCCACTTTCCCCTGGCCCCACATGTCGGTCCCCCCACTCCCTCTCACTCCCACACCGATCCACCCAGTCCACACGCGCCCATCTACCCCCCCCCCCGAATCCCACCTCCCCCCAGACCAACCTCCCCCTGGACCTGGTCCACTCTCTCCACCGCGTGACCCCCTGCTTCCCCTGGCCCGCGACCCGGCCCCACCACCACCTTCCTCCTCCCCTCACGCGTGTCCCCCTGCTCCTCCTCCGCTCATGAGCCTCGCCGTGGGCCGACGCCCGCCTCCTCCGTTTCCTCCGGCCCTTTGAGCCCGCCTCCCGCTCCCAAGCTCCTCCCCACCGCCGTTCGCCACCCGCCCCCCCTCTGCGCCGCCTCCTCCCCTCGCAGCGTGCACGCCCCCGCCTACCTCTCTCCTTCCCCTTCCCTGCCTCCTCCACCCTCCGCGTGCGCCCGCCGCCAGCTCCTCCCTCCTCTCTCTCCCCCCCCCCCCTCTGCCCCCCTCCCGCCGCCCCGCCGGCGACCACCTCCGCCAGTCATCTCCCCGGCTCCGGCCTCCTCTCTCACCTCTCGCCGCTCCTCCTCTCCGCTTAGCCGGCCTCCTCGGCCTCCTCCGGCCTCGCTCTCCCCGCCTTGGCCCGCCTCCCTCTTGCCGGCCGCCCAGTGTCGCCGCCTCGTGCTCATCGCCTCCCCTTTCGCCGCCCTCCCCACTGCTCCGGCCGACGGCGTGCGAGCTCGCCAGCACGCCGGGCACGGCCGCCTCCTCCCGCCGGAGTCGCCCTGCGCCCCCCCTTGCCGGCCCGGCGCTTCGCCTCCACCGGCGCGTCCTCCTCCCGTCCGGCGCAGCCGCGCAGCCCCGCTCCACCAGCTCCCTCGCCTCCTTCCCCGAGCATCCCTCTCCGCCCAGCAGGCCGCCGTCGGCCCTGCCTCCCTTGTCGTGGGGCCCTCCCCCTGTTGACCGCGCCCTGCACCGACCGTCGATCGCCGGCCCCATGCGTCTCCTCCGGCCAGACCCTGCACCGCCTCTGCATCGTTTGTTTTTCCTTGTCTCTGCACGGCGTCCCTCAGGTGTATGTGTTGTTCTTGCGCACATGTCTCCGGCTTTTGGTGTACGCTTTGTTGTGTATCCGAACGTGTCCCTGTATGTCTGGGCCGTCCAGATCTTCATAGCTGGTGGTGCGGTGACGCCGTCGCGGACAAGTTTTGGCGCTGCCAACCAATTTCGTCTACCGTCGTTGAGCCCCGCCACAAGTTCTGCCTGCACACATGTATGCTCCGGGGACTCAAGTCAACACCAAGATCTTCGAAAGGCCCCAAGCCCCGACCCTGGAACCAAAGCGCGGATCCAAAGACCGCGAGTCCTCCTTCATGGAACCGAAGCCCATACCTGAAGACCCAGATCTGGATTCAAAGTTCGAACCCTCGGCACGCCAAGATCTTCCCCTCGGAACGCCATGACCGACGACATGCCCCGACGACCCCGGATGTAACAAGACCTTCTTCCCGTATGCGACGTCGAGAACCCGAACGCCAAGATCGCCGACGCGAATACGCCAAGTTCGTCTTCCCGGACACCGTGCGACAAGATCTACTTCACGGATCCGAAGACCCCGGTACCCGATCCACTCAAGTTCGCCATCGACGACAAGATCGACATCGACCAGGGCGAATCCGATGCGCCCCGACGCCGCACCAAGTCCTGCTTCCCGGATGCGACAAGACCGACATCAGTTATCCGAGAACGATCCCGCCGAGACCGAACCCCAGATCCGGACCCTGAGACCGAACCCCGAACCCCGAACCCCGGAACCCCAAGTTCGCCGAACCCTAATGTGTGAACCCCTTCCCGAAACCCTATTTTATAACATAATACAACTTGTCGCATATTAATTGTCTTGCATGCATACATTCATGTGGTTTGGGGGCCTTATGCCGATTCACCTCTAATTAAATATGGGGCCCATATGCGGGCAAATCTAGTCTTATATTGGCCTCATTTAAAACTTGTGTAGCGAACCGGTGCTATCTTTTGCCCTGTTAAAAGAACATTTAAATTGTGGGGGTTCTAAATAACTTGAACCATCTAACTAAATGTCGGGACCCCGGTTCCGCTTAACATGACCTAATTGCATCGCATCTTTGCCATGTCATACATCATACATGCATCATGCCCGATCTTTTGCCGTAGTATTAAATATTGCATCCGGTGTTTATTCTAGTGTTTTGCTTCTTCGCGGATAAGGCCGTTGAGTTGATGTGAGCTTCCACCCGACCTTCGATTGAACCTTCGACAATGTTTTTCAGGCGAGCATCTCCCCCTTTCTACCTATCTTACTTTTATAGTATTTATTCCCTCCTGTTGATCTACTGCTATCGGTGTTGTGATGCTATAGTTTCGTACCGTGATATCCCTTGCAGCCCTATAATGCCTTGGACACATCCTATTACCTGTTGTTTGGTAGATAGTTGGACCGCGCGTCGTAGTCGCTTGCTCAGGTGCTGTTGCGTGTTGTCAAGTGCCACAGTTGTTGGAGTAATGCCGTATGTTTGATGTTGGGGATGATCATGGCTTTACTTATCGTTCACTTTAAATTCCTGTTTAACAACTAAAATTGAAGTAAGTAAGCAGAGGCATCGGTGGGTGATAGATAAGATTTGGTTTCCGACCGCCCACTTGTGTCCCGTAGGACCCCGAGTACTTGATACCTGTTCCTTGATTTATCGCGCTATCCACATCCGGGAGGATTATGGGACCCCCCTGAGCCAGAGCTTGATTCAATCTTATTTCTTGGGGCCACAAACTAGTTTGAGGTTTTATTTACGATTCTGTACTTATGCCTTGCTACTGCTTTATTTACGATTGTGCGAGGAGCACACTATACTGTTTAGGAATTGTGACCCGTTTACGCGGTATCGACAAGCCCAGTTTTGGGTTCCCAGTCGCTTACAGCCGGCCCCACAAACCTCGGGTCTGTCTCGAAGTCAGCTAACTGCTATGGTGTACTCAAGGGTGGCCCCTGAAATATTTCTGAATCCTGTGATTGCTTTGTCGTGAAAGCCTCGTTGGGTTTTGATTTGGTTTTTCCGAGGTTGATCGAGTGTGTGTTGCTATTTGTGCACCCCGGCCGGGTTAAAACTTTCTGAAAGCCGTGTCCGCGGTTATGGACGACTTGGAGCACAGTATCTCGATCATAGACAACTATAACTAAAGTAGTGCTATAAATTGACTTTATAATGACTAGTAATCAGCTCCACTATAATGGAATGGCTAAATAAAACTGCCAACAATTGCTTGTTTGAGTTGTCGCTTGCGACCATTGAACCTGACTAGTAAGTATTGCAACTACAACGGAATGGCTAAATAAAAGTACCAACAACTGTTGGGTTTTGGGTTATCTCATACTATTTGAATCTGACTAGTAAGTGCCGCAACTACAACGGAATGGTTAACTAAAACGGCCCACTGCTTATTTTATCAGGACGATTATTGATACCTGACTAGTAATTGCTACAACGATAACAGAATAAATAAAACTGCCAACTGTTTGAGTTCCTAGGTCCACCATACCTATGTAGGCGAGGACCGCCGAATTCTAGTCTCGCCGTGTACTGGCCTCAGTACTGACGCTCCTCTTTTTCCTTTGCCCTTTGTCGGCACCCCTTTTGTTTAAGCAGGTTTTGAGATCGACGTCGTTAGCAAGGTTACCCTTCCGGCTTGGCCTGGGCAGGGTTATGGACGCCATTGGTTATTCTTCAGGGCTCTTAGCCCCATTTGCATCTTGTCCGTAGTCGGATGCTCCAACATTTTCAAGGTGATTTGGATCTTTGTATATTATATCTGTATTCTTGACTCATTGAGTCGCTGTTATATATATATCTGTTCTGTGGGTCCCATCGAGGACTGTTGTGTAATGTTATTACTTCGTTTTCCACCCGCACGAAAGTGCCTGGTGGGCACCTTTGAATCGTTTCTATGCGGGTTTGGCGGATTTCGCTAAAACTTGCATAGGTCCGATTCTGAGGGTGTTACTGGGTTCCAGCCGGCAAATTGTTGGCCTTCATCGTTTCCTAGAGCGGAATCGAAGTTAACCCGGAGAAGATCAAAGCCATCCCAAACATAAATCGTCTGACATGCCTGAAGGACATACAACGGCTAACAGGCTGTGTTGTAGCGGTAAGCCGGTTCGTCAGCTGACTTGGGGAGAAGGCTCTGCCGCTGTACAAGTTGCTGAAGAAGGCAGACAAATTTACATGGACGGACGAGGCAGATGCAGCACTAAAGAAGCTAAAGGAGATACTCTCCTCGGTACCTATACTTCCAGCACCCGAGCCTATGGAGCCTATGTTGATCTACATGGCGGCCACCAACCAGGTAATCAGCATTGTCGTCGTGGTAGAGCGGAAATACAACATGATGCTTAACCCAAAAAAGTGCGTCTTCGTGGTTCCAGCCGACAAATTGTTGGGCTTCATCGTTTCCCAGTACAGAATCGAAGTTAACCCAGAGAAGATCAAAGCCATCCCAAACATAAACCGTCTGACATGCCTGAAGGACATACAACGGCTAACAGGCTGTGTTGCAGCGGTAAGCCGGTTCATCAGCCGACTTGGGGAGAAGGCTCTGCCGCTGTACAGGTTAATGAAGAAGGCGAACAAATTTACATGGACGGACGAGGCATATGCAGCACTAAAGAAGCTAAAGGAGATACTCTCCTCGGTACCTATACTTATAGCATCCGAGCCTATGGAGCCTATGTTGATCTACATGGCGGCCACCAACCAGGTAATCAACATCGTCGTCGTGGTAGAGCGGAAAGAACCAGGGCATGAGTACGGAGTTCAACGACCAGTTTACTATGTAAGCGAGGTCTTGACGGAGTCTAAGCAGCGTTATCCGCATTACCATAAGCTAGCTTATGGAGTGTTCCTTGCTTCTTGTAAGCTAAGGCATTATTTCCAGGAGCACCCTATCACAGTTGTGAGCAAAGATCCACTGTCCGATATCATCAATAACAACGACGCTACAAGAAGGGTCGCGAAGTGGGGCATTGAGATCGCCGCCTTTGAGATCACCTACAAGAGCCGCGACGCTATCAAATCACATGTCTTGGCGGATTTTATCGCAGATTGGACGGAGATGCCAGATGCTACCCCTATACCAGAGCCAGAATACTGGGTGATGCACTTGACGGATCAAAGCTACTCAATAACTCGGGGGCTGGCGTGCTGCTACAGTCGCCAACAGGGGAAAAGCTACACTACATTCTGTAGATCCACTTCGAGGCTACAAACAACATGGCGGAATATGAAGCACTCATTCATGGACTTCGCGTAACCAAGGATATTGGCATCAAGTGCATAGTTTGCTGTGGATATTCCTACTTGGTTGCCCAGCAGGTGGCTGGCACCTAGAACGCGCGGAACCCTATGATGGTGGCATATCGAGACGAAGTGGACGAGATAGCCAAGAGCTTCTTGGGCTACGAAGTCAATTATGTCCCGAGGGAGGAAAATGAGGCGGTTGATCTACTATCAAAACTTGGATCAGGGCGCAAACAAATTCTGTCTGGCGTTTTTCTGGAGCATCTACGAACGCCATCCGAGAACCCGGATAGAGTTGACTCTTTTGTTCACATAGTGACAAAGGTCCCTCCGGCTTGGACAAAACCGTTCATGGAATATCTCGTACACGGAACTTTGCCCATCGACGAGGTCGAAAGTTGACAAATAGTACGTCGAGCAAAGGGCTATACCATAATCAATGGACATCTCTACAAAAAAAGCACCACTGGTGTATACCTCAAGTGTGTTTCCCAGCAAGAAGGAATTGAAATCCTTCATGAGATCCATCTCGGAGATTGCGGGCATCACGCCGCTCCTCAATTGTTGGTCTCCAAAGCCTTCCGCCAAGGATTCCACTGGCTGACCGCGAAGGCGGATGCCGACAAGCTGGTTGAGACATGCATCGGATGCCAGTATTATGCCCGACAACCACATGTTCTGGTTGAAGAATTGCGAACAATACCAATAACTTGGCCGTTTGCAGTCTGGGATCTAGACATGGTTGGTCCATTACAGATGGCACCATGTGGGTTTATGCATCTTCTAGTAGCAGTTGATAAATTCACCAAATGGATAGAAGCTAAACCCATTAGAAAGCTTGATGGGGCAACTACCCTTAGGTTTGTCCGGGATCTTGTGGTGAGATTTAGTCTCCCACATAGCATTATCACCGACAATGGAAACAACTTATCACTCGGAGAAGTTGAAGCTTATTGTTGGGAGAAGGGCATCTGACTTGACCTAGCATCTGTGGCACATCCACAGTCCAACGGTCAAGTTGAGCGAGCCAATGGATTAATTCTGCAGGGAATCAAGCCACGTCTAGAGGCACCGCTACATAGAGCAGCTGGAGCCTGGGCAGAGGAATTACCATCTGTTCTGTGGAGTTTACGAACTATACCCAACAGATCTACCGGCTACACCCCTTATTTCATGGTATATGGAGCAGAAGCCATCCTGCCTTCCGACATCCTTCACAATTCACCAAGTTTTGCCGCCTACGATGAAGATGACGCTGAAGAATCCAGGCGCCTAGATGTGGACCTTCTTGAGGAAGAGCGCGTATTGGCATACCAAAGATCCGCCATCTACCATCAGAAGCTACACAGCTACCATAGTCGCCGCGTCCGGCATCGCTCGTTTAAAGAGGGGGATCTGGTGCTCCGACTTAAGCAGAAGAAGTCACACAAATTATCCCCTCCATGGGAAGGACCATTCATCATAAGCAAGGCGCTACTCAATGGGTCTTACTACCTCGTTCACAATCATGAACTTGAGGATAGACCCAGCGATGATCATAAGCATAAGCGACGTGACCCGGATGATGACTACCCAGAGTTTGATCGGCCTTGGATCATAGCACAGCTACGTCCTTTCTACACTTACCTTATTTTTATATACTATGTACCTCTTATATGATCAATGAAATAAATCTCTTCGGTTCACTCATATTCTTGAGTCTTTTACCTCCTTTAGTGTTCATTTTTGGATCGTATAAAACCTTTATGCGCAAGTTTTGCATTTGCACTTTTGAAAATTCTACCTATGGGCATTAGCTTAAGTTTTCTGGTCTACACGTTTTTTGTTGTTTTTATGTGGATTCTGGAGTAGTGACTTTCGGCACTTGAAGTCGGCGATTTTGTGCTTAGGTTTTAACGGTGCCATTGGACATCATCACTTGAGCGCATGGTTCTGAGTACGAGTCTTCCGACTCATGAGAAGTCAAGCATAAAAACCGAAGTAATGGATAAGCCAGCACTTGCTTAAAAATATTTACATGCTAGAACTAGTACTTGAGTAGCAGGAAACATACAGCTATTGTTTTTCCGTCTTAAGATTAACACAATGGTTGTTTCGCATACATACATCCAGAGGAGACAAATATTACAAAGTGTTTTTCATTCCTCTGGCGCAGGAGACTTTAAGGTAGCATCGTCGGGAGCAGGAGAGCCATCCTGATCATCTTCAAAGTCGGTGGTCTTGAGGGACTCGGAGGAGATGTGCTAGTCGCCATCAATGATCTCAAGAGGCACAAAGGCATTGGGATCGACCAACTCGGCGACCCTGGTGTCGTAGCCCACGAGCGATGCCCAGATAGCTTTGTGATCAATCTTATGGCCGTCATCATCTACGTCGGGCAAACCCGAGGTCACCATGTTGATGTCGGCATTCTCGTAGTGGGCCTTGACCATCGCCAGCGAAGTTCTAGCACCAGCCCGGGTACATGAAGCTTTCCAGCTTACGATACGCTCGAGGGCTTGGCACAGAATCTCCAAGTACTTCATGACAGAATCCACCGCCTTGATGTTGATGTTCAAGGGATTGGCAATCTCTTTGGCTTGCTTGATGGCTGTAATGATGAAGTTGCCGACAATAACCATGCATTCCTTTGGCAGAGGAGGCATATTGGTTAAACCAATAGGAGCTGCATTTCCGGCAAGGAGTACATGAGTTCAGTAACACAAAAAAGTTCAGAGTACCTGGCTTACAGAAGTACAAGATGGAGATCGCTTACCAAAGATGCTCGCCTCAGCTTGTTGGAGTGTATCCGCCATGGAGTCCATTCTTCTCGGAGAACCTTGTAAGCCTCAAGGTTGCATTGATTCTGCTCATCGGCAGCTCTCTTCTGCTCCTTGAGTATTGCAATTTCCTCCTTCGGACGGTTCATCTCCGTGTTGGCAGACTCCTGCAAGGCCTTGATAGATTCTTCATGCATTTTCAAAGTGGTTGCCCTCTCCTGCTTGAGGATCTTGTTCTCGCTATCCAGCAGTTCAATATGCTTGGACATCCATCTTGGGGTCATAGATTTGGACATCCATGCTATCCTCCTCTAGACTTTTTAGTTGTTAAGTGAAATCCTAAAGTGTTAGGTGAAATGGTAATGGCTAGATGGAAGAACTGGAGCATATATCATACACGAAAAATAAATATATACCTCTGGGAACTGGCCATCCTCGAACATGCCGTAGGTGATGGTGAAGCCGCGCTTCCTATCCTTCACCTTGACGATGTCCTTGAGGCGGAGCTTGATGGAGTCACTCGAGAAGTTGTCCTTGGAGATGCAGAGGCTATCATTCCTATCCTTGGTATACTGGTGCATCAGCTTTGCGCGGTGCTGCAGAGGTTGGATTCGCCTGACGAACCAGCACATGGCTAGGTCTAATCCGGTCAAACCCATCTCTACGAACCACTCGATCCGCCTTATGGCGCGGGAGGCATCATTGACGGAGGGAAGGGTGGCTTGGGATCTCCATGTCGGGGTTTCAGCGGCGGCCCCGTCGACAAAGTCCGGGTACGTTGCTTCTCGGCCAGCCAGAGGGATATATGGGCTATAGAAGTACGTCTTCTGCCAATTCTTACAAGATTCGTGGCCTACAATGTCGGGGAACCGCCGGCCAGGCCGGATCTTGAAGTTGATGGTTCCGCAATTTCTGAGCTCGTCCTTGCTCGCTCCGGCTTCCCTCTTGACGGTAAAGAAGTATATGAACAGATCTAACCTAGGCCTAATTCCTAGGTAGCCCTCACAAAGCGCCGTGTAGTTGATAAGCGCGAGGATTCTATTCGGAGATATTTTCTGAGGTTGAACCCGGTAATGGCTAAGGACTGCTAATAAGAAGTCAGAGATTGGGAGGGAGACGCCGCATACCATCTGTGCTTTGAGGTACACCTTCTCTCCGGCTTGGGGAGAAGGGGTGACGTCGCCGGACGACGCCGCCCGCCAGACCAGCCCCTCCGTCGCAGGGCGGTACCCCTCAGCGAGCATGTCCTTGAGATCGCTGTTGGCGATATCGGAGCCGCGCCACTCTCCTTTGTGAGATTCGGCCTCCTCCTCCAACGGTTCCAGCCCCGCTGGAATATGGTCACCACCGGTGGATTCCACCACCCTGGTGCGTGGCAGTACCAGATCCTCTGGGGGCACCTGAACGAAGCCTGCCGGCTTCGTCGCGGCATAGCTCGTTGCCGCCATGGAAGGGGTTGCGCTGCTGCTCGCCATTAAGAAAGGGAGGAAGGTGACTGTGGACTGCGGAAAATTACGGTTTTTCTCGGTGCGTGCAGAGAGCTCAAGGAGACGTTTGCGGGCAGAAGAAGATGACGCGAGGAAGAATGAGGTGAAAAGATAAAATCTACCATGGTTATTATTTATAATACTCCATGTCAAGATTCGTGCAAGTTGATCGAACGATTACTGCGTGGATAGCGCGTGCGTATGCGTGCGAGGAAATTTTGCCACGTTCCCACCGCTGCCGCCGACATTTTGCATCCTTCGCGTGGGAAAAATGGCTATGATCGCGTTCTCTGCATGTGTGAGTTACGAGGCGTCACTGACTTATGGTCTACGTTGCTCTAGCTGACACGGGCATGTGAACCATCCCATCCGAAGATTCCGGCAACGAGAAGAGTATGATGGAAGATTCGGCAGTTCTCTGACTTACAAGTTGAAGGCGAAGGGCATTGCAGGGTTCTTGGGAGGACTACAAGATATTGCTTGATGATTTGCTGACATTCATCTAGACGGATCATTCAAACTGAAGAGGCAAGACGGCGCAAGATCTCGGAGTTCTCCGGGGGCTACTGTTCGGGATATGCTAAATTGGTATCACCATAGCATGTCTCTAATCTGGATAACCCGGGTGGCCCACAGTTGGTAGCAAGGACCATGACCTGCTGGGCGGCCCAGTTAGATGGATCCAGAAGGGAGGCCCATGCCGGATTAAGGAAGGCTATGGAGGAGTCGTCGACATACCCGGAGCCTTGGAGTGCAAGACATGATATACTAGTTGTATACTGTGTAGGACTCTATAACCTGTCCGGCAAGGACTTTGCTTCTAACCCTAGGATCTGGCGACTATATAAGCCGGACATGTGGGAGCCTTTAGGGCACGCACAACTCATATCGCGCACAGCGAACCGATCCCTGTAACTCGGCGTATTGTCATTATAGTGATTTATAGCAGGAGTAGGATCCCGCCACCGTCGTGGGATCTGAACCTGGGTAAGATGTACTACCTCGTACCCGCCAACCTTCCACCTTACCCCACGTCTCTAAACACACTCTGTGAGGAACCATCCATGGTGTACTCGTCGGCAATACCACGACAAAATGCCTGATTGTCTCATCATGCTGACAAAACATGCATTGTTTTCTTCCATGCCAATTCCATTTAACAAGATTGTATTTTGTTAGAATTACCACTTTACGAAGATACCTTGTGAATATCTTCGTTTTCAGAGGTATTTTCATCTTTCAAATTTTATTATTTTCATCAACTAGGATATCAGGTTGGATCAAGGCTCTATAGAATGAGTCCACTGAAAATTTACCGCTACCTAGTAATTTCCATTTGAATTCATCTACACCGTCCGACAACTGTATTGTGGATAATCACAATAAAAGATTATTCCAAGCTACCAGTCTAGGACCCATGAGACTTCTTCTGAAAGACACATTAGGATGAGTAGACCCCATTACCATGGAGAGAGTGTATCCTTTGTGTCTAGCAATCAAATATAAAGCAGGATATTATTCACCAATAGAAGTTTGAATGAGACACTTATCTTATCAGAATCTAATATGCGATCCATCCTTAATATTAAAGAGACCGAAACGAAAGAAATTTATTTTGGACGCCATTAGTCCATGCCAGAACTGTGCAACACCAGGTTCCAAACCACTTGAGACATAGCTTTAGAGCCCATATATTTCCTCCGTAGAATGGTTTGCCAGACCCCATCTTCTGTAAGGAGTTTCAAAAACTATTTACCCAGAAGCGCGATGTTTTTTACTTACAAATCATGTATGCCAAGTCCACCATATTCTTTCTAGCGGCAAACCACATTCCATAGGTCCAGTCGGTATTTATTTTTTTACTATCTCCTTTCCAAAAGAATCTTGATCGGAAATAATCCATTTTTTCAAGACCCCTTTTGGTAATTGGAAAAACGAAATCACATACAGTACCATTTTGGCGAGTACTGAATTTATGAGGACACGTCTTCTTCCAAGGAATAGCAATTTACCTTTCCAACTATTAAGACATTTTTATAGTCTTTCCTCAACGAGTTTCCATTCAGCTATTGTGAGACGCTGACAGTGAATTGGTATTCCCAGGTAGTTGATCAGAAATTGCCCCTGACCACAGTCAAAAAGTTCAGCATACAGGTGGATCTCATTCTTAGCGTCACCAAAACAATACAACTCACTTTTATAAAAGTTTATTTTCAATCTAGAGAACTGTTCGAAAACTAATATTATTTACTTCAGGTTCTTCGCTTTCTTCAGATCGTGTTCCATAAACAGGATTGTACCGTCAGCGTATTGAAGAATAGACAGTCCACCATCAACAAGGTGTAGAACTAATCCTTCAATTTGGCCATTATCCTTGGCCCTCTCAATAAGGATTGCCAACATATCCGCCACTATATTAAATAGTATCATTGACTTTTATGGTAACACTGCCACCATAAACAAAGGACTGAATGAGAGCACGTCACTCCTCCGAAAAACCTTTCATACGGAGTGTTTGCCTAAGAAAAGACCATTTAACTTTATCATATGCCTTCTCAAAATCAATCTTGAACAATACACCATTTATTTTTTTGAGTATAGTTCATAAATTGTTCATGCAAAATTACTACACCATCTAGGATGTTTCTTTCTTGCATGAACGCAGTTTGAGAAGGATGGACAACATGATCAGCAACCGAACTTAGTCTAATAGTGGCAACTTTAGTAAAAAAATTAAAACTAACGTTAAGAAGGCAGATAGGCTGATACTGCTGTGTATGTTCTGCATTATTAACTATTGACAAAGTTTATTCTAAAGAGATCAAGTTGGCCAACTTACAAAAAACCAAACAAATCCATAAAGTCTTTTTTGACAACATCCCAGAATTTTTGGTAAAATTCCACTGAAAAGACATTCGGACATGGCACTTTGTTATATTCCATTTGAAAAACAACCTTCTTGACCTCCTTCTCTGTATAGGAGGCGGTTAAAAAATCGTTTTCCTCAACAGAAACCTGAGAAATCTCCGCAGTTTGAGACTCATCCATGAAAAAATTACTTTTCAGAGGTTCACCAAACAAGGATTTATAATAACTTGTGATGCATGGCTTTAGATGCTCATGTCCCTCAATCGTACCCTTATCCTGATTAAGAGAGTGAATACATTTCTTTTTGTGTTTGTCATTGGCAACCGCATGAAAGTATCTTGTATTTGCATCTCCTTCTAGAATAAATTTTGCTTTAGAGCGTTGATACCATTTGAGTTCCTCCTCATGCAGTAATCTAGCCATCTCTATATTCGATTGGCTTTTAAGCTCAATTTCTTATGTGGATAATGGTCTAACTTCTGCAGAAGCTTCTAAATCATTAATAAGAGATGAAAAGCGTATTTTATTTTTTAAGGACTCCAGCAGTATGTCTAGCCCAACCTCGAAGGAATTTGCGTAAAGCACGTATTTTATTATTCCAGCGCTGTATAGGCGTTTGACCGTTAACCGTTTTCCCCCAAATATCCTTAACCATCTCATAGAAACCATACCGGATCATCCAGCCAAGTTCAAATTTGGAGTCATGCATAGATTTTCGTGGTGGTATTTCAACAGATAAAAGTAAAGAAGAATGATCTGACAAAGCCTCAATACGCTCTAGAGCATGAACAGTTACCATATGAAACTTATCTTCTCACCCGGTATCCATAAGCACTCTATCAAGTTTCTCGTAGGTTGGATTCACAAGACTATTAGCCCAAGTGAACTGTCTTCATACCATTGTTACCTCTTTTAAGTCCAAGTTGTCAATAACAATATTAAACAAAAAAGGCCAATATTCGTTAAAACGGCCTGACTTTTTTCATGAGAAAATCTAAACAAGTTGAAATCATCGCATATAAGAATAGGATACAAATTGCCTTTTGCTAGATTTACCAACTCACGTAAAAAAATCATCTTTATAAACATCATGGGCGGCCCTATAAACAACGACTAGAGACCATGTGAAGTCTTCCGTATATAAAGTTGTATAAACAAATCTCCATATGTACTTGCTAAGACTTTCATAGTCTCATCATGGACGCCTAATAAGATTCTACCGGATCTATCACGCGACGGATGAGATATCCACGTAAAGTCCACTCCACAAGATAGGCGATTGAGTAGGGATTTTGAGAAATCTCGTCTACCAGTCTTAGAAATACCCAGAAAATCTAATCTATAATCTCTCACACAATCGGCAAAGAACAAATGTTTAGCCAAGTCACGTAGACCTCTGCTATTTGAAAAATTACCATTCATTGAGAAACAATAGGATATTTGGATACACGGGGCCTCTTTGCTCTTACGATCAGAAGCTTTAAGCTCAAATAGTGAAGTCAGTACATACTCATTAAAGCCCACATCTGACACTTCACCAACTAAGTGAGAGAGTAGTTAACCATCTACCGTGGCATGCAAATCCTCCTCCTCTGTTGGTAATGAATCAGGTAAAACCGAGGCCTTAGGAGTAACCGTCAAACAGTCAACCTCCATATGTCAGTATAAAACTAGAAAAATTAATTGCTTTACAGATTTACACATACTAGTCCCAACATTGGCAAGCTTATCAACAATAACTGGTGTAGAAAAAGTTAGAAAAGATTTCGAGGACTCTTAATACCCTTAGCATCGATATTCAACTCTGCCTTTCTACGCATAGCCTTGACCATAGAATCCTTGTCCGTAGACAACGCATCAAAAGCATCTGAACCATGTCGAAGGCTTCGACGCGCTGGAGTCTCTACCAACGCCACCCTGCTGGTTGTAGCATCGACGCTTCCGGTGGTCACATCCAGGAGAGAACCCGACCTCTCCTGGGCCGGGTTTCCCCCAGGGAACAACCCCTCATGGGCCAGCGTCGGGCCACTTGCCGCCGATGTGCCACCTGGCTGCCCCACCTGGGCCACCAGTGCGACATCCTCACACCGAGCGCCAGACAACGCGTCCATGCGGGCCACCGTCCTCGGCCCAAGGAACTCCATTGTAGGAGGCTCCGCCTAGGCCCATACGGAACTGGCAGACCCTGCATGGGTCTTGTCCAGCGAAGGCCCAGCCACCCCATGGTCGGCCGACCTCTCCTGGGCCAGCCCGCGTAGCACCGCGGCCCCTACCAGCATCGAGTCATCTGTCACGGTGCGAGGAATAGAACGCCCCAGCACATTCGGCCTGCACCGAGCTGGGGACACTAGTAGTACCAAACAAGACCTAAGGAAGAAGAGGACATGTTGGATAGACATGTGGCGCAGGAGGGAAACAAGAGGGGCGCGAGTTTTCACCCCAAGAGTTGGGGCCGGGCAAACCTAATATCGTTTGATGTATTAATATCAAAGACCATGATAGCCACAGTATCCATTCTCATCATTTTACACCTACATAGGTTCTACAGTTTCATCGGACAATGACTTCTTAAACACAACGGTTATTTCTGAATCGAAGTAGGTAAACCAATGACTACTCGTCCAAGAAACCGTCGAAATACAATATCCGTCTATTTCAAAATCCGGACTAATATTCTGCACTATCACACGTTTTTGGGTGCTCGATCGGCGTACACTCATTGGGCTGCAGGCATGTCGTGGGCGTCATCTGATTATAGTATCTCCATATCTCCTTAAGGCTATGTTCGGTTAATCCATCTCTAGGTTGGATTGGACTGGATTGAATTGGATTAGAGGATATTTTAACTTAGATAGGATTTAAACCACATCAATCCATATCAAACCAGAACAATCTAAGGTAAACCGAATGGGCCTGAGTGAGTCACTCTACCAGCATCGGTATCTGTTAGGCGTACCTGATAAACAAATTGCTTTGACATGAAAAACTTAATGATGTAACTCTTCTTTAAGGATATAGAAGTGGGACAAGCGAGAGAGTAGGTTCTCACTTTTACATCTCTATACTATTAACTTTAGATTGGTATAGAAGTGAAAACCCAGTCTGCACACTTGTACGTCATCCTACTCTCCTTACTGTATTTTTGTCATGTGCCGTGGATATACTCCCTCCGTCTTAAAATAAATGTCTTAGGTTTTCCAAAATTTAGATAAATCTATATACTAATAAATAGTGGCTAGATTTATTTAAAATTTGATAAATTTAAGACATCTATTTTAAAATGGATGGAGTATATTTTAAAACCGATAGAGTATATTTTTTTTTCAAAACGATACAGTACATTTTAAAACCGATAGAGTATATGGATATACATTAGGAGACTGAGCGAACTGGATGATGGTACGGTCTTCCAACATGAAACACGTGGTGTGCTGTCCTGTCCATCGACATTATTGAAGCCGATGTTGCACGCATCGTGTGACCACACAGCTAGACAGGAAATTCATGGATGCAGATGTCCACCTGCCTGCACGCACTGAGACGGATGGCGATATGCATGCTTCCATCTCAACGAGCATCCTTCTCCGACCAACAACGCTGAAATCACCAGCGAGCTGGATTTAAGAGCATCTGCGTTCGCCTCCCCTCACCCTAAACGACGCCTAAAGGTCTATAGAACACACCGAACAAAAGACTGTTGTCCCAAAGGCCGTTTCCGTCATGTGTGATCCAATAGCTATCAACCACAGGAGACGTTGCAGGCGCTCAGGACACAGGACAGGTACGACGTAGCGTTTGACGGACCAGCCCTGTTATTGCCACAACAAATGGCAGCTTGCCACGGTGGCGCGATCGACATAGGGAGTCGTCCTGCCGTCTGCATCGCCATTGATGTACGAAGCCTGTTCAAGCCCTGCGCCGCTTAAACGCTACTTGTGCCGGTGATGTACGGGGCGGTTTGACCCCCACGACGATATCAATGAGACGGTTGTTCAACCTTACAAGTAGATCGTGCGCCGTATTACACCACAGGCGCTCTGTTGCCGCTTTAATCCCTAAGAGCATGTATAACCCAAGTTGCTTACAGGAGTGCTTATAAAAATAAACAAACCATTTTGCTAAGCATTGGTGTTTATTTCTATAGAAGAGATGCTTAGTTAGGCATCTGCCTAGTATAAATAAGCACCGGTGCTAAAAAAACCGGTTTATTTTTCTAAGCACCATCCTAAACACCTTGCATTGTACATGCTCTAATTCCCAGGCGTGTTCCATGGATAGAGGTTCAAAGGGAAGAGGCCATGGCCAAGGTTGCTACCGGGGCCGTGGCCGTGGTCGTGGACGCGGTCGATAACCATCGCATTCGCTATCTTTGTCACTGATGGAGGAGAACACGGACCTCTCCGACTTCGAGTTGTTCATCCCCATTTACGTAAAACCTTTGGGCAAGAAGAACAAGTTCACTCAATTTCTTGACTGGCAGAAGGCTGCCGGAAAGCTCCGGACAGTAGATGGCGGTCCTGGCCTTTGACCCGGAAGGTGTCGTTAGGGCATCTCCATCGGGCCAACGCATACCGTTCGAGTGTGTCCGAACTTGTCCGCATGGACACGAGGGGCGTGCGAGTACCAGCGGGTCGACCCATCCGGACAAACGCTCCCGGCTCGACCCATCCATGCATCTAATCTGGGGCTCGGTTGCGTCGGCCCGGACACGAGTGGACATCGCGGGTGTCCTGCCCGTTGGCGACGCTGGCCCACCCATCAGCCACCATGGCGGTGATTCAGACGCGCGCAACGGCACCGATTCAGATGCAACCGCGACAGCGATTCAGAGATGCTGCACGGAAGGCTGACCGGCGGCAGCCTGCGCCATCAATGGTGTAACATCCCAAAAATATTGATCATAATTATCAAATTCTAATCACCAAAATTAGGGTTAACAAAAACTTTTGTTAAATAAAAATCAAATGAATGCATGTGTGTATGTGATGATTATATGAACGCATGAATGGACTTGTGTGATTGATATAAATAGCAAGGAATGGTTTAAAGATGAAAATAACATCATCTAAAACATTTCCAAACATAAACAAATCAAGAGAAAATCAAAAATAAAACAAATAAAGCAAATGGTCATTTTTGTCAATCTTGCTCACTAGGCCACTTCGAGTGTTTCTAGTCCAAGATTTCGAACAGAAACTTTTCTATTTATTTTCACCCCTTGCAAGACCAAGTAAAAGTGATGTGAAGATCACCCCTTTTCCAAAAACCACCCAAACCAATTCCACTTGACCAATCCCACTAACCAGAGACTCCCTAATATGTAACCAACACATCCACCAAGTTTGACTCCAAAATTCAAATTTGAATCTCTTTCGGCCATTTCATCAAACACCTTGCTAGCAACAAACAAACAAACCACAAACACTATTGTGAGCAGTGATCAGTACCTAACTTGTTCCCTATCTAGCTCACACTACACTCTTAGTAGATCATCTAACTAGTTTAACATCTCTATCTCACTATAAAGCAGACCATGCCATCAATGGCAAGCAGGCCGAGAGCAGCATTGCCATCCCTATGTCGCCAGCGAGCTAGAAGAAGCACTAGCCTTGCCAACCTTGTCTGAGACACTCTCCACCGTCCATAGCCAGCCCTTGTCCAAGCCTCAAGTGCAGCCAGCCCTTGGACCATACAACCCGAGAATGCCAAGCCTCTCTGCGAGTGAGCTTCGAGAGCGCGCCAGAGCGCCACCCGCGACACACGCCCCCAAACCGCGCGTTGCCCTCTCCGCGTGTAAGCAGGATTGCCAGCACCCTAGCAACACCGCGGACATGCCCGTTCGCCGCCGTGCGGACCGTATATGTTGTGCATCATTAAAATTGACGTCGGACCCGCCCAGAGCACCGCGACGTTCCGACCGCCTTGCACTGCCCCACGCCTCGCCATCAAGCCGTTGAGCTTCGCCAGGAGGCAACGCACCGTCCCCTACCTTTGCCTATGCCAGTAGCTCCTGTGACGACGACACCGACGAGCTCCGCCCGCGCCATTCGGTCCCCTTCTTGCACTATAAATAGAGGCCACACTAGCACGAATTCTTCACACCATCTCACTCCCCTCTCTCTTAGAAGCACCCCACCTCACTTCCGGAGCAAGGAAAGCAGCGCATCGCCAGAATTTGGCCAGAGTTTGCCGCAGCTGGAGGAGAAGGGCGCCATTGATTGGAGCCGCCCCAGGAGAAGCTGCCGGTACCAGGAGGATCACCGTCGTCGACTTCGTCATTTGGCCCAGTCGCCGACCGTCGCCTGAGCCCCGGTGATCTTCCCACGACCCCCACTGGCCGTGCTAGGGTTCTGTCTCGCCGGTGTTGCCTGACGTGGACGATAAACCACAGCCATAGGATTAGAGTTTGGCCGTGCGGCCTTAATCGTCCCGTACCGCTTCGCACCCATCTATCTCACTGACGAGTGGGGACAACCACTCAAACCAGCCCGTGCGTGCTGTGCGCAGTGGGCCGACCCAGTTAGCATCCCGCGCGACCCAGTAATTCAAATTTAGATTTATTCTTTTAGTTTCAAACTCAGTTCTGTACCTAGATTCAAAAATCAACCCAGATCGATTCACTGAACCAAAATGCATGAAACCAATTTTGTTAGAAAGGTACTGGAATGCTTAATGCAAGCCCGTTGGATTCAAACCATTTAGATTTGTAGATCATCTATAGTAAAAATAACAAGGCAGAAGATTTTCTGCATTCAAACATTTTTCAAAATTCAACAACAAAAGTTTTTGAGTTGATTCCAACTCTCAAAAATCACATTTAACTATACCTTTATGAATATACAAAAATATCTAGGTTTACTTGCAGAAATAATGAACAAGTAATAAAAGAATGCCTCATAGGCAATTCTAGCCACTTTAATTAACCAAAATAAAAAGGTTAAACCTTATTAAATTGTGACACCACTTTAAATCACATTCCCATGTACTGAAATATGTGGTGACGACATGTGTCAACATGATCCCATGTTTTGGTTGGAGAATATTAAATCTTAAGTAGTTTTTCAATAAGTAGAAATTACTTTTCCAAAATAAAATGAATAAGACAAAAGCTTTGATGATTGTAATGTTTGTGATGATCCTAGATCATCTAGTGAAAACCTTGGTGTGATAAATATAACTATTTAAGTATCGTTTGGTGTTGGGGAGATAACCCCGGATAGGGTAAAGACGGGGAAAGACGAAAGGATGTTCCCCGTCTGGTTTCCGAGTTACAGTATGAGTCAACCGAATCATGTAGAGGTCGGCTCATATACGAAAGGGCAGGACCCTTATAGTAATGGCGAGGCATTACCCGGCCGAGATACTGTGTAAGTCGGCTGGGTTAGCCCGAGTAATCTTGATGCAGGTGAAGGACAAGCCGAGTTACGGGAGGCAGGGCCGAATAATACGAAGCTTGCAAGAGAAGGAGAAGCCTGAAGTCAAACCCTAGCCGCAGTTAGGAGAATCTGGAAGAGCCAAGCACTACGGACAAAGGCGCAGAGCGACAGAGAGGCAGAAGGAGGTCACGGAGGTGACAGTCCTGAAGACCGAGGCGTGCAGGAGGGGCCCTCTGGAACCTTGTCGTCATTAGAGGAGCGACAGGGAAAGGGGGGCGCCAAACTACTATATTGGGACAAGCATATTCCTCGAATATGCTTGCCACATCAGCCCTAAAGGAACCCAGGGCTCTCATTTATAAGGGGAGGCTTGGACCCTGAGGAGGGAATCGGCTCATTTGGTAGTACCGTTAGGCTGGTATAGTTCTTCCTTCTCGAACACAGCTCAAGGAGCACTTGTAGCCCTGGGAAGCAGAAATAAGATCTCACCTTTGCCTTCTGTGTGTAGAATCAACTGCATCTTCCCTCCCCAGATCCCTCTAGCATCCATTAGGCCCATACTTTAGCCTACCCATGGCATCTGCCGTGCCACCACCACGACAGTTGGCGCCACCGGGGCCAATAAATGCTAAGGAGTTATGATCCGGACGGGAAACTTTATCAACACTGGCGAGCGCGTTGTTTCTGGCTTGGTCCGGAGATTTGATCTCTGTGACTACGTCAGCGACAATGCGGGCGGCTTCAGGGGAAAAACTCCCCCGCACAATGGTGTCTTCATCGGCTTGGGCAAGCACAGGGTCTACGTCGGCGTTGATATCTCCGGCGTTTATCCTCACCGAGTTGTTGTTGCAGGAGAGCCACCCCTTAGCGCTGCGAGCCATCCACACGGAGTGCGTCCCGCAGGCAGCGTCGAGGTGATGGTCGCGGCCGGAGTGCAAGCGGGAGTAGCGGGTGCCGGATCATCCAGAGACCCCACCACAGGCGTGCAGGGTGCCCCCAGGCAGACGGCACCACTACCCACCGAGGTAATCACTCCCGTGACCAACCAGGCCGAGGTACAGGACACCACACCAAAAGCACCAAGAGTAAGAGGGCCACCTCTGGAAAAGCCAGAAAACATTCTTCAGGCAACCATAGAAAACTTGTCTACACCTGTAGCACCGATACTTGATCCGGCGAATGCTGAGGCAGAATTAGAAGAAACCAGGCAAAAGGTGCTGGTGACGAGGTTTAATCTCGTCAATGCCCATTGTTATGGACTTGGGTTTTGGAGAAGATGGGGATGCTGGAGATCGTGGCACGGTTAACAGACAAGCAACCAGGGGACACAAGATTTACCCAGGTTCAGGCCCCCGGAGGGAAAACCCTACTCCTGCTTATCTGCTCTTTGATTACGGTGGAACCGAAGGTTACAGGGTGCGCAGATTCGATCTGGCGTGGATGCGTATGCGAAAGTATGAGTCGAGGTTTGGTGAGTTGCCCTAGGACGTACCCTCCTGGCCTTTATATAGACTTAGGCAGGTCCCGGGTATAGTCCTAGTCGGTTACAAGTTCTTAGGGTTTTTTCCCTTTGAGCTTCCTATCTCCTCTAGTCTTGTTCTCCAAGGATCCGAGGACATCATGGGCCTTGGCCACCCGAAAATCTCCATGGGCCAGCGTATGTTTGTCGTGGGCCTTCCTTGGGCTGGACTAGGTATGCTGAAGTTACGTACCCGTAGGGTATAACCATGTCAGTAGCCCCCGAGTGATCAGTCGAATCGTAGATTCGGCTAAGGACTCTTCAATCCTTCGGGTGCAACTCTGTCTTTCAAGAGAATGTGTAGGGATTGTTGATACGTGTGTCTGACTCACCCGACGGATCAGGGTCAGTTAACTGTCTTAGGACGAAACAACACGATCTTATTCAGATTCGGGTCCCTTAACCCGGGCCTGGAACATATGCTGGCGTAATTCAACTCAGGCCTCGGAGGACTTATAGGAGAGGAATTCCAGTGATTTTAATTGGTGTACCCAACGCGTCCGTCAGGATTTTTCATCGTACCTGCTGGTACGGATTCATGCTAGCAGTAGGCACAAAAGCGTTGCGTGCCATCGATGATATCTGTAGGTCTTATCTTTGCGCCGCAGACGCAGATCCAAAATTTATCACCTCGGAGGTGCTTCGGTGGCCAAGGAGATTGTTGCTCACTTAGCGTTACTGGGGCAGAGTTGCCAAAAAATTTTATGCGTGATCCAAAGATCGCAGCGAAGAATTCATAGGGTGCGCGACAGCGCCCCTATGGGAGTAGCCTAGTGTCTGCTCGAGTCGACTCGAACGGAGACTTTAGTTCAAGCATTGTTTCAATCATTAGGTCCGCAGGACTCGAAAATTTTCGGATGCTTAAATCCATCCTCCCTATGGAGTAGCCCCGAGTCCGTAGTGGAGTCGAGACTCGACGAGGACTCGTAGAAGTATTTTTTCCTCATTTGTTCTGCGCGCGGTGCCGCCTCGATAGGAGTAGCCCCAGTATTTAGTCGAATCGCAGATTCGAGTGAGTACTTTTAGCCGTGGAGCCAAGTGGTGCTAGTATAGCTTTTGATGACGCTGCTTACGATTGATGACCTCAAGCCGTCACGCGCCGAGATGACTTGACAGGACGAAACGGGTCCCACTTGTCGACTTTGAATTGACGGTCACGCTGGGCGTGGAGATGATTACGGCGCCCTCGATTTCCGCCAGTGGGCGCGTGGTAACGACGGTTCGTTGTGGTTTTGACACGGTACGGCAGATCTACCGCATGGCGTTAGGTCTTCTCGATGGACGGCCGGTGTGCGCCTTCGCTGTTATAATCCCAGGTGAAATCGTGGTTTGTTTTTCACCGCACCGCTCATATGTTTGCTGCCTTCTTGTTCTTGAGCGATTCTTGCTGCGCGAGCTTTCCTTCCTCATTTCCTTCGCTTCTTCGTTGTCATCGCCACCACTACCGCAGCGCCATGGGGAAAACAAAGAAGTCATCATCTGGTTGGGACCAGCGCCGGAGGAGGCAAGAAGGGCACCGCCGCTGCCACCGATGGTGGCTGGCGGCGATCGGAGACGCGGGAGAGCGATCTCCGCAAACTGCGCGAGAGGAGTCTAATCCCGCAAGATGCGACGGCCGTGAGACTCCCCGGCAATGAGGTAATCCCCCATCCCCCAGCTGGGTACCGGGTTATGTTTCTTTCCTTTGTCTTGCGTGGGTTCTCGTATCCAGTCCATGACTTCCTTCGTGGATCGCTTCTTCTATGGGGTTCAGTTGCATCATCTGCCCCAACTCCCTTCTCCACATTGCGTGTTTTATCACGCTTATGGTGTTGGCTTGGCATTGAGTCAAGACTTTGGCCTCTTCCTAAGCTTTATTCCGTGAAGAGGCAATCTGGTTCGGATGGTGTGTATCCCATTGGGGGTTTCATCATCTCTCTCAGTCCCAATGTCCAATTCTTTTCCTTTTCCATGTCCGAATCTGTCCAGTACTGGCAGAGGAAATGGTTTTACATCCGTGACTCATCGCTCGGCAAGATTTTGGTCTCGCTTTTGACCCTTCCAGCTTGATTGAGAAGAAAAGATCCCGGAAAACCAAATCTTAGATGGTGAGGTGGCGAGATTGAGGCCTCAGCACCGCCGAGTGGAGGATCTCCAACTGATTCTCGAGAAGGAGGTGAACGCGGCCGATGTCATCCGAACGTTTCTTGAGCGTCGGGTGCTTTCTCCAAGCGAGGGCGCATCCGATGTTCCCTGCACTGGGCGCCGTGATCCAACGAGGGTTTCGAGTGAGAAAATCTCGAGGCGGAACTTGACAAGACTCTTCGCGTCGTTGAAGTTCAAGGCGAAGAAATTCCGGTAAGTCGCAGACTCCTTTTCTTCGACGCTGGTCGCATCAAGGTGTAGATTTGCGCACGTAGTGCTTCTTTTGTTTTGTCAGCTGTGTACTTTTTCCGTTTTTTGCTAACAAAGTTCCTTTTCCTTTTGCAGAGCTTCAAAGTCCTAGGCATGGCACCACCGTTGCCCGAAAGGTATCCGAATGCCCCGGATAATGAAGTCGGGGACTCCGTGTCCGAGCTACTCACGCGATCTCTCCGCGGAGGATGCCGATGAGTCGAGTGAGGACCATTCGCAGCGATCACGGAGCTCCAGCGAGTCTTCGGATGCCTCGACTCCCGTAAACTACCGGGCCTTGAGCGCCATGATGATGTTCAAGGGGTTCTTCCTCCCCTTCCCGCCATTCCTGGCGGGCTGTTGCTCTGCCGCCAAAGAAAGCGGAAGAAGGAAGAAAAGAAGGAGAAGAAGAAGGAAGAAAAGAAGGAAGAGAAGAGGCCCAAGGGCTTCCTATCTTCGACCGATCGCGTTGGGCTCGTAAGTTTTCTTCGTACGCTTTTCCTTTGTTTCCTTGATGGTGTTTGCTCTGTGTTGATTGATTCGTGCGTGCAATCCGACGGCTCTAGTGATGGAGCGACGAGATGATGGGGAGTCGAATTGCCGCCTCCTCCTCGGTATCGGCGACTTCTGGCGACGTTGCGCCAGTTCCTCCTGTGCAGGAGAGGCTGGTGGTTGCGCCCCAGAATTTCGGAGGCGGGCCTTCGGGTTCGCCTTCGGAGCACGTAAGTTTTCTTGTACTTGATCTTACGGGGGGAGCCCCCGAGTATCTTCGAGTGCCGATGTTGCTGTTGCTTCTTTGTGTGTGTCTGGCGTAGCCCCCGAGTCATGTTCTTACTGCTGTTGCCTGTTCCTGCAGCCTTTTGTCCAAGAGGCCAAGCGGCTGGTGGAGGAGCGCCTGACGCTGGAGGCAAAACTGCGACAGCTGCAAGGTATTCGTCTGTCTTGTAGTATTTTTCTTGCGTATCCTGGTCCTTTTCTTTGACACTTGCTTGTTGTAAATGCAGAGGAACATAACAACTCTTTCCGCGAAGTGGATGCTCTGAAGAAGAGCATTGGCCAAGCGGAGCAGAAGGCCGTTGCCGCAGCGCGAGAGCGCTTTGAGCCGAGTCGACGAAGGCAGCCGGGCGAAGAGCTTCTTCAGCAGGAGGCCGCCGATCGTGAGGAGCAGCTGGCCACCATTGCGGCTGCTCGTGAAAAAGAGGTGGCAGATAAGCTCATGGCTGCTGCCAAGGCCGTTTCGGGTTAGTACAAGCTTTTGGACTTGTTTATTTTTCTGCGGGTCTATGTTGCCGTTCTTCATGTTTTCTTCTCTTTTGTCTCAGATGCCGCAGGCATTGAGTTCGACCGCGGTGCTCTGGAGCACGGGAGTGCTCTAGATGATGCCACTGTGGCGGTCAACCGCCGCAGACTGCCAACTCCTTGCCAAGGCGAAGGAGGTCCTTGGTCGCTTCTACCAGAGCTCTTCCCAAAGGTGCGCCTCTTGAAGATGTGGATGCCCCAGCGGAGGCTCTGGTGAAGCGCCGCAGCCGCATAAGCGCAAGGTGGCGCATAGGCGCCATCGGGCTGGCCATGGCCATGGCGTCTGGAGCCGACCTACCCCAGACATTTTCGGATGCCTACGGCTACGGATGGATCCGAGGTAGCTTTTGCCGCCTACTCCGCTCGCTGCCAACGATATGGGCCTAAGATCATTGACTTGTTGTCTGAGTACGCACTGCGGCAGCAGGATGAGGCCAAAGCTAGGCAGTCTGGTTCTGAGGCGACTCAGTGTCCTGCACCTGAGGCTTAGTAGACGTAGGGTAGTTTGTAGTCTCCTTCTCTTGTAAATATCTTTTGTAGTACCATCATTGTGCCACGTAGTGGCCTTATTTTAATGAATTCCTCTGTGTCGTGCTTTTATCCTTGGCTGAATGTCTGTGTGCCTTTCTGCTGCTATAGGTTCCTTCGGGTGTTGTCCTAGTTGGCACTTCATCCGAAAGGCCCTTGCGAGCATCATTGGATGATTCCTCGCAGCTCACTTTTCTTCAGGATCGCGTGCGTAGCTTGGAGAGGGATTTGCTTGGGTTACGCGGTCGTGCTGACGTTTGGAAATCCAAAGCAGACCGTGGTGCAGCCAGAGAGGAGTATTTGATGGCGGAGCTGGGTTGACTGTCCGAGCAGCTGCAATGTAAGTTGATCCTTCCTTCGGGTTGTAGCCCAGTTCTTCGGGTGAGCCTGCTGGCCTTACTCTTGTTTTGTGAGTTTGTCGCAGGTGCCAATATTGCTCCGAGGGAAGAAAAGGAGCGTATTGCTGTTCGAGTCAATTGTTTGACTCAACAGGACATGGAGGCCGGCGGCTTCTTCTGGATGGACCGTGATCGCGCCATTGTTCTAGCAATGGTGCAGGATCGCGTCTACCAGATGTCGCGGGTGCTCCGCCAGGTGCAGACATCACTGTCTTCGGTGCTGCACGTTATGTTTCCGTTGGATGTCGTGCCAACAACCCTTGAAGGTCTTCTGATGAAGTTTCGGAATGCTGGCAATGTCAAGGAGCTGGTGCGGCAGCAGCTCGTTGCGGGGGTGAAGGCTGTCTTGTCTCTTGTGAGGGTGCACCGCCCTGACATAGATTTGGCTGCTGTGGCGAATGGGCCACCTCTTCGACCAGATGGTGGCGAGTGGAACATGCGTCCGTACTATGCGGCTGTGAGGCAGTATGCCGAACAGATTGTAGACTTGTTTGAGCAGCGTTCTCAGGCTATTCTTCATAGTAGATAGGACCTGAAAATAAACAGATAGATGTAAAATTTGTGTATTGCGGTTGGGCGTGTATGTGCCCCTTGTTGTAAAGGTTTGCATGTGTGTGAGCACGCAGTGCTTTGATTGAGTACGTGTCCTTTTCGTTTGCCTGACGTAGTCAGCTACTCAGGTGTACACGTTTGGTCCTCAGTCGACGAAATCGTGAGGTGGGGGGAGCCCTCGAGTGCGTTTGTAGCATGTAGTAAAGTTGCATAAAAATAGTCAACCGAAGGTTGGGAGCGATACACTTAGCTTTATTTATATCGTAATGGATGAGGTACATGGTTCGGCTGAATAGCCTTGGCTGAAAGACTTATTGAAAGTAAAGATAAGGGGTAGGTTCCTATGGGTAAAATCGTCAGAAAGTAGACGTTCCATGGGTTGGAGTATGCGACTGCACTACATGCTTGAGGCGATAGGCGCCACCGGGATGACCTCGGTGATGGCGTAGGGTCCTTCCCATAGTGAATCGAGCTTGTTCGGAGCTTTGCTTGAGTCGCAAGACGAGGTCTCCTTCAACGGCGACCTTGGGCGCAGCCGTCGGCCGTGGTAGTTGCGGAGACTTTGCTGGTACACCGCTGATCTAGCTGCTGCTATATCCCGCGCTTTGTCGAGTGTGTCGACGGCATCTTCGAGCGCGGTCGTGGACTCGGCTTCGCTGTACGCTACGACTCGTGGAGCCTGATGGCGTACTTCGGCTGGTAGCACTGCCCGGCTCCGTGAACCATGAAGAACGGTGTGTGGCCGGTGGAGCTGTTTGGCGTAGTACGTAAGCTCCACAGGACAGACGGTAGCTCTTCCGTCCAGTTTCCATCTTTGTGCTCGAGTGAGCTCATGAGGCGCTTCTTGATGCCAACGCCGATTAGGCCGCTGGACTTTTCCACCGCCTGTTTGTTTGGGTGTGCCACGAGGCGACGTGATATTGATCCCGAGGCCTTCGCAAGTCCGGAATTCTTCGGAGATGAAGTTTGATCCATTGTCGGTGATGATGTCATGCGGTACGCCAAATCAGAGACAATGGATTCAAGAACTTGACAGGTTGTGCCTTTCGGTTGGTGACCGCATGGCTTCGATCCACTTGGTGAATTTGTCGATCGCTACCGGAGGAAAACGTGTCCTCCTTTGAGGATTTTGGCGCTTGTCGATCATGTCGAGGCCCCATTGGGCGAAGGCCAGGCTATGGGTATGGGTCGGTTCGACCCAGTGCGTGCGGTTTGTCGGCAAAACCGCTGGCACCCATTGCATCTTCGGACGATGTCCTTCGGTTTCATGGCCGTTGGCTAGTAGAATCGCTCAGAGCTTTGGCGACTGAGCGGCTGCCGCGGTGACCGTGATATGCCTTCATGTATATCTTGGAGTATGGCCTTGCCGTCGTCGATGGTGACGCACCGTTGTAGTACGCCCGTGATGCTGTGTTTGTACAGTTCGCCATTGATTATGGTGAAGGATTTTGACCGACGAGATATGCGTCGGGCATCCGTCGGGCTATCAGGCAATTCTCCGTTTGTCAGGAACTGGAGGTATGGACGTGTCCAAGTTTCTTCGACTGCCATGACCTGCATCAGGTTGACCATGGCCACTTCGGTATCCAACTTTTTGGGTCCTTCCTGACCTTCGGTAGCGTGAGCCCCGAGTGCTCGCTTCGGGTGATCCTTAGGGAATTTCCGCTAATCGATGGCACGCAGATCTGTTTGAGGAACACACCGTGGTACCTTGGCACAAGTGGAGCCGATGTTGGCGAAGTCTATCGGCCTCCTCGTTGCTCTCTTCCAACATGCAAGTTCGCAGCCGTCAATTCTCCTTCGAAAGTGCGTTGTATAGCGCCTGCACGCGATCATGTTTTCGCGTGCATCGCACTCATTCATCGTCAGCACGACAAGGTTGGAGTCGCCAGATAACTAGGTGCGCTATACCGCATATTTTTCCATCTTCATGCCATGGATGAGGGCTTCAGATTCGGCCTCGTTGTTGAGGCTCAATTTCATCCGGAGGACGATTCATCTTGTCACCTTGCGGGAGGTCAAGATGACTCGCTGCTCCGGCTTCGCGTTTGGAGCCGTCGAAATGCATTGTCCAAGACTGCGACATGTCTGGGGTGTCCGGCAGCTGCAGCTCCATCCAGTGCACCAGGAAATCCGAAAGGACTTGGGATTTGATTGTGTGTCGCTTCTTGTAGACGATGTCCAAGGGTGATAGTTCGATGCCCCATAGGGCCACACGTCCTGTGGCCTCTGGGTTATTCAGGATGCTGTTCAGGGGTGCCTCATTGACGACCATCACCTGATGCTCCTGGAAGTAGTGGCTCAGTCGTCGAGCCGTCATGAACACGCCGTAGGCCAGCTTCTGGTAGTGCGGGTACCGCTGTTTTGTTGAGGACCTCACTGAGGTAGTAAATTCGGCGTTGTACCCCGTGGGTCTTGCCTTCTTCGGATCGTTCGACCACGAGTACTGTGCTGACCACCTGGTGCGTTGCTTCTATGTACAGCAGCAGGGGCTCGCGCTCTTTTGGCGTGACCAAAACGGGCGAGGTAGAGAGGAGAAGCTTGAGGCTTTCGAATGCGTCGTTGGCTTCTGGTGTCCACTCGAACTTGTCTGCCTTGCGTAGCAGCTGGTAGAATGGTAGGGCCTTTTCACCCATGCGGCTGATGAACCTGCTTAGTGCCGCTACTCGCCCTGCGAGCTGCTGAACGCCCTTGAGGTTTTTCGGCTTTTCCATTGTCATGATAGCTTTGATTTTCTTCGGTTCGCCGATCCTCGTTGAGATGAAGTATCCGAGCATGACCGAGGGGACGCCGGGCGCACTTTTCTCGATTGAGCTTGATCCTCAGCGATCAAGATTGTCAAATGTCTCGCGGAGATCGTCGATAAGTGTTCTTGCCTCCCTGGTTTTTATGACTATGTCGTCGACATAGACTTGGACGTTGCGACCTATCTGGTCCTTGAGGCAGGCCTGCATGCATCGCTGGTACGTGGCGCCCGCGTTCTTTAGCCCGAAAGGCATTGTGTTGTAGCAGTATACTCCGAACGGTGTGATGAACGCCGTTTTCTCTTGATCTTCGACCTTGAGTCGAATCTGGTTATAGCCTGAGTAGGCGTCGAGGAAGGAGAGTTTCTCACAACCTGCAGTCGAATCGATGATCTGGTCGATCCGAGGAAGAGGGAAGTGGTCCTTGGGGTAGTGTTTATTTAGTGACGTGAAGTCTACGCACATCCGTAGGATGTCGTGTCCTTCTTCGGGACCATCACTGTATTCGCCAGCCACTCACTTTCCTTGATTTCCCGGATGAAGTCTGCTGCGAGTAATCTGTTGATCTCCTTGCCGATAGCTTCGGCTCGTGGCTCCGACAATCTTCGGATAGACTGCTTGACTGGCTTGGTGTCTAGGAAGACATTGAGTGCGTGCTCGGCGAATTCCCTGGGAACTCCTGGCATGTCCGCAGGACACCAGGCGAATATTTCCCAGCGCTCACGGAGGAATTGGCGAGCGCTTTCCGCGGTGCCGAGGTCGCTTGGCGATCAGCGCCGCCTTTGGAGGCATCTGTCGATGGACCTGTACTTTCTTGGTGTTGACGGTGGAGTCAAGGACATGTCGGGTGCGTCGCCTTGTGACCGGGTAGCCATTGTCCGCTCCTCGCGAGCCTTAGGAGCTCATCTTGCATGCCGAAGATCGAGATTTTGTTGAAATCCCGTCGCATTGGTCCGATCGGGTGAAGCTCCCATGGATTGTGATGACGCCTGGTCCCGCATCTTGAGTAGTAGGTATGCATAGTGTGGGACGCCAGAACCTTGCGAAGCTACGCGTCCCGTGATGGCATGGTATTGCGACGCCATCCACCACTTCAATTCTAGGCACTCCGCCGAAGTTGTCCGCTTCCAAGATGACGCCGAGCCCTATTTTGCCCGTAGGGAAGATGCCCTTCCTCGACAATGCCGTGGAACGTTGTGTCGATTGTTCCAGTTGCATTGCGGGATCCGTGATAGCTAGAGTGCTTGAACATTAAGTGCCGCTGCCACCGTCCATGAAGACGCGACTCATCTCAAGCCTCCGATCTGCGCCTCAGACTGCAGCATGACCGGGCGAGGGATCCGCAAGGGTGATCCGCATGAGTGAATGTGATGCAGACTCGATCCGCCGAGGTACTCGTGGATTGCGGTGCGGAGTTGCTATGGCCAAGTTGATTTGTCGGGTGATTTTCTTCTGCACCCTGTTTGTTGGGCGTCTCTTCTGGATCATATTGAGTGCTCCTTTTGATGGGGGATATGGGACCCCGGCGTTGTTGTGCGCTGGTGCGACTGGTTGGTTTTGGCCTCCAATAGGCGGCGGTGGAGGAGCTCCGTGTGCTATTTCACCTGGTGCAGGTGAGTTTCCGAACGCAGGAATTGGAGCTTGTTGCCTCATCTGCATCATGCCTTCGCTGAGTTTCTAGAACTCACGACAGTCCTTGAGCATGTGGCTGGCTTTCTTTTTGCCATCATGTTTGTCGATGTAGAAGTGAATGGTGCATGGACCCGAAAGTTTGTCGAATGTTGATGGTCCGTTGTCGCGGTCGCGGCGTTGCCACGACTGCGCTGGTCGTCCATTGTCGCGGAAGTTTCCGCTGCGATATCCTCCGCCGTTGCGGCTGTTGTCGTTGCGGCGGTCGGCGTAGCCGGCTGCGACCATGTCGGGTCCGTCGTGGTCCTCGTAGAATCGCGATCTCCTCTTGCTGCGGCGTTCGCGTCTTCGGCCGTAGTCATCCTCTTCATCTGATTGTGGTCGCTGGATGCAATCTTCGCCGTCTGCCCAACTGTTGGCGATTTCCATGAGGTGATCGAGTGTCTTGGGCTTTACACGTCCAAGTTCCTCCTTGAAGTCTGGGCGCTTGACGCCGTCCCTGAAGGCGTCGATGGCCCTCTCTTCGGAGATATGTGCTGCGGAGTTCTTGGTCGAGACCAGTAGTATATGAGCGAATAGATTCACCGTTCTTTGAGTGCAGGCTCGCAATTCTTCGATTGAGGCGGCCTCTTGCTGGTGCCTTTGAAATTTCGGATGAAGCTGTAGGCGAGCTCCTCCCAATTCGGATGGATCGATGATAGGCCGAGCCAGGACCGCTGCCACCGCAACCGCTGAAGGCATTGCATGGCAGTTTCTTTGTTGCCTTCGTGAAGCTTGACGGATGATAGGTGGTCACTGAGCCAGGACTTTGGATCTTGCATACCGTTGAACTTCGGAGTATCCGAAGGAAGCTTGAAGTTGCGTGGCATCTGTGTTCGCCGAACAGATCTGAAGCATCGGCTCAGAGTTCTCCTCGCCTTCATCCATCTCAGATTCGAGACGAGCATGCGCTTACGTGCTTTGTCGATCTTGCCGTGTAAGCTTGTCTCTGGCGCCGTACTCGCGTTTGTGGCGGTTGAGCTCTTCTTCCTTCGAGGAAGATCGTGCTCCTCTTCCTCTTCGGATGAGGGTGTGGGGCCGATCGCTACCGGCCGAGCTTTCTTCTTTGGCCCGCAGAGTGTCTTCGTGAGCGAGCTCCAATTAGTCCTAGTCCGTGAGTGCGGACTTATGCATGGACCTTTTCGGTCCCCTCCGGAGGTGGGTGAGCCGCGAGATATGCAGTGGCTGCCATGATCGCAGCTTGTGGCGCTTTCGGGTGATGTTGCCGCAAGCATCCATATCCATGAACGTATAGAGAGTTCGGTCACGTCAAGCCGCCTTGGGGTCCATGTTTTCCATCCGAGAGCGTTGCTTGTTTCGATTCTGTTTGTGCTAGAGCCGGTTCCATGGCGGAGAGCGCAGCTCGTCAAGACCGGACTCAACGGTTGCTTAAGGCTGCCGAGCGCCTTTTGCATCTCGACTTGTTTCTTGTGCTCCTCGATGAGGAGGTAGTGGTATGCCCTCAGCAGATCACGGGGAGTCCAGAGGTAGGACTATTTCGCCGCGACGCGCGCGGCTTCACCCATCCTTCTTTGCTAAGTTGGATGAGGATGCCGCCGCTTTTCCCGCTGTCGCCGCTTCCACCGCTGGCTGCTCCGTCCGCGGGTTGGGGTTGGGCGGCGGTTAGGTGTTTCTCGTCGTTTTGGATGATCGCGCATGATAGCACCGCAGATTGGTTTATCTGGCCGCCGCTTTCGCATCCGTAATCGTGGGTCCCTTCATCCGGCAGGATCGCACAGATCGGAGTTGCAACCGCTGCCAGAGAACTCATCTGTATGGTGATGTGCGTAACGGGTGTGGAGCCCACGGCGGGCCTGATTGACGGCATGGGCACCCGCCCGGGAGGCGGAGGGTGCGCTTGTCCCACCGGAAGCTCCCGAACAAAATTTCGAGTCCGCCTACGGGCTCGAAATCCTTCATGGTGGCCGGTGAGGGCGAAGTCGAAAGCGCCAAGAGGAGGTGATTTTCCGTTGTTGCAGAGTTGTAGATCGATCGGGTCGGAACGTCACGACCAAGACATCAGCAGCCCCAATTCCACAGACGGCGCCAATTGACGAGGTTTAATCTCCAATGCCCATTGTTATGGACTTGGGTTTTGGAGAAGATGGGGATGCTGGAGATCGTGGCACGGTTATGACAAGCAACCAGGGACACAAGATTTACCTGTGTTCAGCCCCGAGGAAAACCCTACCGCTTGTTCACTCTTTGATTACGAAGGAACTGGTTACAGGGTGCGCAGATTCGATCTGGCGTGGATGCGTATGCGAAAGTATGAGTCGAGGTTGGGTGAGTTGCCCTAGGACGCACCCTCCGGCCTCTATATAGACTTAGGCAGGTCCCGGTATAGTCCTAGTCGGTTACAAGTTCTTAGGGTTTTTCCCTTTGAGTTTCCTATCTCCTCTAATCTTGTTCTCCAAGGATCCGAGGACGTGGGCCTTGGCCACCCGAAAATCTCCATGGGCCAGCAGATGTTTGCCGTGGGCCTTCCTTGGCTGGACTAGGTATGAAGTTACGCACCGTAGGGTATAACCATGTCACCGGTAGAGGCAAAAAGGTGTCGGCCTTGCGGAGTCCTTAAACAGACCTCAAGGAATATGCCAAAGCTAATAAGCTTGACGTCATACCGAACGGGTGGATGAGTTAAGGTTGAGAGGAAAAACCTCATAGATGATATCAACAAGGAGCATGATGCTCATAAGGCGAATCATTGATTTGGGCTGCCGAGGCACAGACTCAAGAAGAACCTAAGAGCGGCAAATGCCGCAACATTAGAGTTAGAGGGGCTGACCGGCAAAGCTCGGCAGAAACAGCAAGAAAGAGTGAACGAGCTGGTGCGCATCGCGAACCAGCAAAACGAAGAAATGCTCAGCGCAGACCCGGCAAGGCCGGGAGCCTCGCGGATGGTTCACTCGGTAGGAGCAGCACCTGCCTTGTCCGTGGCAGCAGCATCCTCACCCGGAAATAATGCACGAAAGGACAAAGCAGTAACCTCTGGAAAGAGAAACAAGCAGATTATTCTGTATGATCCGGCAATAGCCGGGAAGGCAAACGAGAATAGAGGCAATGGAAGCCGAGGTAACAGTGGTGAGAGGAATCCCGGTCGTATTGAGAAAGACGGCGGAAGCCGAGGTAATGGAGACCTCGGCAGAAGAGAACTCATAAGAGGCAATCATGAGAACAATACCCCGGTTGAAGTAAGGATAGAACCGCCGCTCAACCCACATCCAAGACATGAACCCCGACAGGAAAGAGAAGCGAGGCCAGCTCGCCACAATCAAGTGAATGAAAGGTACAATGATGGTTATTCCGAGATGGAATATGAGATTCATGGTGGAAATAACCACTATGGAATGCAAGACAGGGTTCTGTACAGAGATTTACCATCAAATGATGCAAGAGTGAAGCTGGACCGGCTATACCAGTCCGAGTTGTTGGAAGAACAGGGTCCACCAGGTCCGACGTGCTTTGGACCACGGATCATGGGTGAACCACCTGTGCCGAAATTTCAGCTAGCGAGAGGCACGAAAACATATAATGGGAGTACCAAACCACAAGACTGGTTGATTGATTATGCCACGGCTATGAAAATAGCGGGTGGGAACTTACGAAGGGCAGTACGGTATGTTCCACAAATGTTGGAAGGACCAGCTAGGGTATGGATGAATAATCTACCGGCAGGCAGTATCAACTGTTGGTTAGATTTTGAAGAAATGTTTGTCAGCAACTTCACCAGCACGTACAAGAGGCCAAACAGGCCGCAACAGTTAGCCATGTGCAAGAAGAGGCCGAATGAGACAGATAGAGAGTTTTTAACTCGATGGTGTAACCTGAGAAACTCGTGTGAAGGAGTCATAGAGTCGCAAGCAATAGCTTGGTTCGCTCAAGGATGTCGTTATGCTAGTGTATTATGGCAACGACTACAAAGAGACATGCCAACCACATTGGCAAAAACTATTAGAGTAGCGGACTCCTATGCATTAGGAGATCCAATGCAACCAGAATTAATGTCGGCAGATCATCGGGAGCAACAAGACCAATATGCAAGGGATTTGGCCGGGTCATCCAGGCGCAATGACTTTATAGGAAGAAAAAGAGAAGAAAGGCCGGATTATAGATACAATTCGGCCCAAGTGGCAGCAGTAGCGCAGGATCAGCCAAGTCACGGAACGACTCAACGACAAAAGAATGGTCCTCAGCAGTGGACACCAAGGAGTGAAGGAAAAAGACAGTGGACCCCAGAACAAAAGAAGCAATGGCAGGAGAGGCCAAAGTACACGTTCGAATCTATGTTAGATCATCCGTGTAAATTTCACACGTCAAACCCATCCAGGCCAGCCAACCATACGACCCGCCAATGTGCATGGATGAAAAATGCAATGGGAAACCCCGCAGTATTCAGCAAGACCCTTCAAGTGCATCGCAAGATCACCACGCTGATCGAGCAAATGCACAACAACTGATGTTACCACCTCCTCCACCGAGATACGATAACTCGGACCGGAGAGATGTGGTACATCAAGTGATGAACCAAGGCCAGGATGGAAGGACAAACCCAGGAAATACTGGACGCAATGATTACAGAGAACATCATCAGTCTTATTGCGTGTTCACAACGGAACAGCAAGACAAGCAGAGTGTGCAGCGCCGACATATGGAAGTCAACGCAGTTATGCCAGCAGTGCCAAGATATGTGCCTTGGTCGGATCAGGAAGTAACTTGGAGCATAAAGGATCACCCCAAGATCATGCCGAATCCGGGGTCGTATGCACTCGTGTTGGATCCGACGTTTGTTGGACCAAGCATTAATGTGAAATTTTCAAAGGTTCTCATTGACAATGGGAGCAGTATCAACATCATGTACAAAGATACCATGCACAAAATCGGAATATCGCAGAACATGCTGCAATCCACAAGGACCACTTTCCATGGGATAGTGCCAGGGCTTTCATGCGAACCCATTGATAAGGTCCGAGTGGATGTGTTATTCGGCACAAGAGATAACTGCAGAGCAGAAAACTTAGAGTTTGAGGTGGTGGATCTAGAAAGTTGTTATCATGCTTTACTCGGACGGCCCGCGTTGGCCAAATTCATGGGCAGCTGTCATATAAGTTATCTGAAAATGAAGCTACCCGGACCACAAGGAGTGATAACAGTAGCAGGGGATTACAGGAAGTCAATGGAATGTGCTTCAGCTGGGTCAAATTTGGCCGAATCATTGGTTATAGCGAGAGAAAAAGGAAGGATTCAGGAGGTAGCAGCCCTTGCTCAGTCGGCACAGCTAAATATGCCGGCACTAGCCAATCCACATGGAAGTGTCTCCTTTCAGCCGACTAAAGAAACGAAGAAGTTGCAGATAGATGAGCAATTCCCAGAACGTACCGTTACCATTGGTGCAGGCCTAGATGCTAAATAGGAAAGCGAGCTCACCAACTTCCTCCGTGAGAATCGGGACATATTTGCATGGTCAACTCAGGATCTGCAAGGTGTTCCGAGGGAGTTGGCTGAGCACTCTCTGAATGTGAGGCCAGGAGCAAGGCCGGTGAAGCAACCTCTCCGCCGCTTCGCCGAAGACAGGAGAAAAATAATAGGGGATGAAATAGCTCGGCTCCTCGCGGCCGGGTTCATCATGGAGGTGCTGTATCCGGATTGGTTGTCGAATCCGGTGCTAGTAGAAAAGAAGAAAGATGATCCGAATGTAGCCATTGTATGGCGAATGTGTATCGATTACACGAACCTGAACAAGGCGTGTCCAAAAGATCCTTTTCCATTACCTAGAATAGAACAAGTCATTGATTCGACCGCTAGTTGTGAGTTATTGTCATTTGTAGACGCGTATTCTGGTTTTCACCAGATACCGTTAAATCTGGCCGATCAAATAAAGACTACGTTTATTACCCCGTACGAGGCTTATTGCTATTGCACAATGCCATTCGGCCTGCGAAACGCAGGAGCAACGTATCAGAGATGCATGCAAAAATGCCTACACGACCAGATAGGAAAAAATCTACAAGTATATGTAGATGGCCTGGTCATCAAAACCAAGGAAAGCAAAACACTACTAGATGATATACGGCAGACTTTCGCGAACCTAAGAAGGTTCCGAATGAAGCTTAACCCGGAAAAATGCACATTTGGCGTGCCAGCAGGAAAATTACTCGGTTTTCTTGTATCTAGCCGAGGTATAGAGGCCAACCCAACGAAGATAAAGGCAGTAGAAAGAATGGAGTTGCCAAGGTGTCTAAATGACGTACAAAAGTTCACGGGAATTTTAGCCTCGCTCAGCCGGTTTGTATGTCGGCTGGGGGAAAAGGCACTACCACTCTATCAACTGATGAAGAAATCAGATAAGTTCATTTGGACTCCACAAGCAGACAGTGCATTTCATGAGCTAAAAAAGATGTTGAGCACAACACCCATTCTGGATTCTCCATTATCAAAAGAGCCTATGTTACTCTATATAGCGGCTACTAACAGAGTAGTGAGTGCTGTAGTCGTCGTAGAACGGCTCGAAGATGATAAGTCGGTACAGAGGCCGGTGTATTATTTGAGTGAGGTGTTATCTGCTTCAAAGCAAAATTACCCACATTATCAGAAGATGGCTTATGGAGTGTATATGTCGGCAAAGAAACTCAAACATTACTTCGAAGAACACCCCATCAAAGTGATCTGCGAAGCGCCCATAGCCGACATATTGAGCAACAAAGATGCGAGTGGCCGAATAGCAAAATGGGCAATCGAGTTGTCACCATATGCTCCACAATTCGATAGGAGAGAGGCAATCAAATCTCAGGCAGTCGCCGACTTCTTTGTAGATTGGGCCGAGGTGCAATATGAGCCACCATTACCGGACCAAAATTATTGGACGATGCATTTTGACGGTTCCAAACTAAGAAATGGTTTGGGGGAAGGAATAGTGTTAACCTCGCCAAAAAGAGATCAGCTGAAATATGTGCTGCAAATACATTTTGCTGCGTCAAATAATGTAGCCGAATATGAAGCACTGGTCCATGGACTGAAAGTAGCAAAATAAATTGGCATACGCCGAATCTTGTGCTATGGGGACTCAGATCTGGTGGTACAGCAAGTCTCAGGCAATTGGGACGCATTAGATGATAATATGTCTTTGTATAGATTTCATGTGCAAAAGATCAGTGGATACTTTGAAGGGTGTGAATTTCACCACATACCTCGGGCAGAAAATGATGCCGCAGACACGTTGTCAAAGCTAGGATCAACCAGGCAGTCAATTCCTCCAGGTATTGCCCTGGAGCATCTCAGGAAACCATCAATAACTCCATCACTAGAGTCCGAATCCATTTTTATTCCAGCGAATTCCGCAGAAAATAATGTACCGATGGAACTAGACCAGAAATTTAACCCGGAACTCCCCGAGAGGAGGGCAGCAGAGGTAAGCATAGCTATGGAGAAAGCCGAGGTAGCTATGTCGGCAGAAAACATGGAAATAGACAGTGAGACCACACCAGAGAAAATCACACCGGTATGGGCGCAACCCATATTCTCCTTCCTTAAAGATGTGATTTTGCCGAATAATGAAGTGTTATCAAGACAGATAACAACAAGAGCTAAAGCTTATACAATTATAAATAATGAGCTATATAAAAGAAGCGTGACAAGTGTATTGCAAAGGTGTGTGAGTTCGGCAGAAGGCCAGGAGATCCTCCTCGATATACATCATGGAGAATGTGGACACCACGCCTCATCTCGTGCCTTAGTGGCCAAAGCATTCAGACATGGGTTTTATTGGCCAACGGCGTTGAAGGAAGCCAAAGAGCTGGTTGAAAAATGCAATGGTTGTCAGAGATATGCAACCAAGATACACATGCCATCGTCCGAGTTAAAAACGATACCCATTACTTGGCCATTTTCTGTGTGGTGCTTAGATATGGTGGGACCATTTAAGCCGTCCCGAGGGGGGATGACCCACATATTGGTTATGGTGGACAAGTTCACAAAATGGATTGAAGTGAAACCAATAAAAAAAATGTGATGGGCCCACAGCGGTGAAATTCCTCAAAGATATTATCTTAAGATACGGCTACCCGCACAGTGTGATTACAGATAACGACACAAACTTTGCAGAAGGAGCTTCCGCTAGGTTTTGCCAAGAGAAACACATAAGATTAGATGTTGCATCTGTGGCTCACCCAGCATCTAATGGGCAAGTGGAAAGGTCTAATGGACTAGTGTTGTCCGGAATAAAACCACGACTAGTCGAACCATTGCAAAGGTCGGCAGGATGTTGGATTGAGGAATTACCAGCAGTATTATGGAGCCTCAGGACTACTCCGAACAGATCAACAGGGTATACACCATTCTTTCTGGTGTACGGGGCAGAAGCCGTGCTTCCAGCCGACATAATACATGACTCGCCAAGAGTTACTCAATATACAACTTCAGAAATAAATGAAATAGCTCGGCAAGATACTGTTGACCTGCTAGAAGAAGCCAGAGAGCTAGCGCTATCACGATCAACTATTTATCAGCAGAACTTGCGACGATATCACAGCAAGAAGGTGAATCCAAGAGTATTCAAAGAAGGAGATTTAGTTCTCCGACTGGTGCAACGCACGGCCGGCATGCACAAACTATCACCTCCATGGGAAGGACCATTCATCGTGAGCAAAGCATTGCACAATGATACCTGTTATTTAATTGATGCTCAATCCCCTGGAAAGAACAGGCGAATAAAGCGTGAAAGCAAGCGGCCATGGAACATAGCTTTACTTCGTCCATTTTACTCGTAGCGTAGTATATCAAGGTCAAGAACCAATTATGTATTAAAACTCGGCATCCAGAGCAGTGACTCGGGGACTACCATATGTTATTTCAATTTCATCTTCAGATAAACCTCGGCATCCGTGAAAGGACTGGGACTGCCATATGTTATTTCAATTTCATCTTGTGTATTAAACCTCGGCATCCGTGAGCAAGGACTGGGACTGCCATATGTTATTTCAATTTCATCTTGTGTATTAAACCCCGGCATCCAGAGCAGTGACTCGGGGACTGCCATATGTTATTTCAATTTCATCTTGTGTATTAAACCTCGGCATCCAGAGCAGTTACTCGGGGACTGCCATATGTTATTTCAATTTCATCTTGTGTATTAAACCTCGGCATCCAGAGCAGTGACTCGGGGACTGCCATATGTTATTTCAATTTCATCTTATGTATTAAACCTCGGCATCCAGAGCAGTGACTCCGGGACTGTCATATATTGCTCCAATTTTACGTTACGCACTAAACCTCGGCAACTTGAGCAGCGACTCGGCAACCGTCCTATATTATTTCTGAAATTTGGTTTACACACTAGACTTCGGCGCCATAGGCGGCGACTCGGGGATGGCCATGTATTGTTCCGAAGTAGTGTTTAGCCTTTGATACAAGGAGGGTATCAAACCTCGACACTAAGAGTGAGAACAGCTCAATCTCGTATGATATTCGAAGCTCACACCCAAATTAATTGGCTAAACCACGGGAATACAAAGGCAAAGATATATCCTAAAATCAAGAAATCGCAGGCCATCAAAGCAAGGATTCAGATGAATAAAACCACTTGAAAAAAGTGATAACAACTACAAACATATATGTCGCAGCAAGACACGGCAAAGGAAATTCATGTCATACATAAGACGAACAAATGTTCCGCGTACATCGTACGCCCGGCATACCAGGGATAAGAAATAACTTAAAGGTTTTCAGCTGGAGAGGCAATAACTTGGTCAGGGGCTGGGTGCTCCGAGGTAAGTGGAGCCTCGGCCGAGGTCGCCTTGCCCTCCACAGACCCAGGTGCGATTTCGGCCAAAGCCCGAGGCTGCTGAGGAGCATCAGTTTGTGAAGTGGAATGCCCAGTACCTTTGGAGGAGGATCGCGCGTCGCCGTTGCCATCCAAGCTCGAACTGGAATCATCAGAAGAAGCCGAGTCATCTTCATCTTCCCTTTGTTCAGCTGAGTTGTCATCCGATGCATCCTCGACTACGACCTCGTCGTCCGGGTTCGGAAGGAAACTCGGACCTTCATTCCAGGTATGCACATCGGCATACTCAACGAGCTGGAAGGCACGAGCTTGCCGAAGAGCGACGAAGGTGGGGTCCTCAACCCAACGGGAACCAGTGCGCAAATTTCTCAAGATATCAAGAGAAATGTCTTCATACCATGACATAATAACAGTGAGAGCCATATCAGCGCCAGCTCGTCTGGCTGATTCCCTCCAAAGACTTAGCTGCCTCTCGGACGCCATTA